>OU975442.1:1544182-3944182 GCA_918857605.2 Philereme vetulata
TATAGCAGCAGCCACCTGATCTGATGATGGAGTCAGGAGTTGTTCTACGGAACTCCTCAGGAAATTGTCAGATTAAGCTGAAACTTTGCACACCAGTAGAATTCTAATGACAACACTTTACTATAGTTACAGTGACCTGATCTGATGATGTAGTCAGGGGCTGTTCCATGAAAGTTTTCATCAAATAAACTATAAACCACCCGAAGCACTTTTGTAACCACTGTGCATCGACTGATGCAAGCGAATGCACTTCCGCCCTTTTTAATTTGAATTCTCGCGCTCGCGGTACATTTTCGCCTGTAGTCAATTAGTGTGACAAGGAAAGACCTATAAAATTAGTTCCATCCTGTTCGCACTGAGTTTACCGTTATGCCAGTGTCACACAAGCATAGAAAGGTTTGATATTCATGAAATTAGCCATGGAACAAAATTAATTCGCCCGTCATGTCGACTTGTGTGAAATATTTTGTGAGAAATAATAAAAATAAATATTGCTGGTCATTTCACACAGCGCTATCTAGCCCCAAACTAACCAGAGCTTGTACTATGGGAACCAGATTACTGTGTGGTTTTTTTTTTTTTTTCGAATGGACTTATCTCGCTGTTGGCCTCTGAGGCCGTTGCAGCTTAACCGAGCTTTTGGCGAGCGCAGAAGGCGCTTAACCCTATAATTTTATTTTTGATGAGGCAACTAGCGCAAGGGCACCACTTAGGTACGAACCTCGGCTTGGGCTGTTGCCGGGACGGGGATAGGAGAGAAACGCCCGGGTACGTGCTTGTACCTCGTGTAGGCGGCGACTAATGGGACTCGTCGACCTCGCCGGCGAGGTCGGTGTATTTGTGGAGTGTTTGCTCTGTCTAATGTGGATGACTCACCCGCATTAGCGGAAGTGATTTCGTCATCCGGGTCTCCGAGAACGTGTCTCTGACGACGGAGGGTTTTCCTGTGCTCGGACGGTTCAATCGAATAGTCCGGAATGGTATGTACCAAAGGATTCGGATGATGAGTGGCGAGTTCATAATGTCGCTTGGAAGCGAGCTTGATGAATTTAGCTATTGACTCTAATTTCAAATCACGATGCAGATCGTTATTGCGAAAATACCAAGGCGAGCCTGTGGCTTTTCGCAAGAAACGATTTTGTACTAATTGAATGGCAGCAACTTGACGGGAGTGGGCGAATACTACTGAGGAGTATGTCATGATGGGGCGAATGCAGACTGTGTGTGGTATGATTATAAAGGTATTTTATACGTAGAATAATGGTTACCAAATATTTTGTAAATGTAAATGGTTTGCCGCCGTACGCGTCGCTAATACGGGTTATTTTTCACTGAGCTCGGTGACGCATGAGTTGCGCCGGTGACGCAACTGGTTAGTTGATCGAGCGAAGCGAGATCTCCAAATCAACTTGAGCAAATCGGCGTTGATTGTATGTATGTTAGTTTATCCGAGGATAACTTTCAAAGCGTTGATCCGATCATCGTGAAAATTGTTACATAAATAAATTGGTATTATTGTAGGTTTAGTGACCTTTAGTAACACAAATATAGGGAAAAGTCTGAAATCTAGAATAACTGAAATTTCTACACCAAAAAATTATATAACCAATTAACATGAACTCTCGTTACCTGTAATTTGAATGAAACTGTAGGTCAAGTAATTTGGTTGGTCATTTCATGGCACTACATATTTTGATAGTCAAAGATTACAAATACATAATATATATTTTTTTGTTGTTATAGGAGACTTGCGAGATCTTAGTTCGACTAGTTTATTCGAGTAAATCTCGATGCTATCATTCACAGAATATTAGTTATACTCGTATATTCACTTTTTTTAGTTTAATCTTTATAGTTTTGAGTTATTAGACTTATTATTATTAGCCATAATACAAACTGAACTTTGACGAAATTCAAAGGGTACACCAGTGCCTCACAGTGCTGAAATTTAGTATTTGTGTACCTTTAGTGACACAAATATAGAGAAAAGTCTGAAATCTAGAATAACTGCAAATTATAATCTAAAAAGAGTACTGATGAACTCCTATTATTTGTAAGGTGAATGCAACTGTAGGTCAAATTAGTTGGTTGTGAATTTCGTGGCACTATTATACTAATGGTTCGCCCAGAACTGAGATCTCGCGAGTCTTAACATAAAAATATTATTCATAACCTTTGACTAATAAAATAGTGTCACAAAATATACAACCAACTACTTGAACTACAGTTTTATTCAAATAACAAGAAACGGGAGTTCTTTTTAATTGATTACTTTTTTTAGGGATAGAAATTGCAATTATTTTGGATTTCAAACTTTTCCCTATATGTGTGTCACTAAAGCTACACGATTACCAAATTTCAGCCCTGTGGGGTCACTGGTGTATCCTGTGAATTTCGTTCAAGTTTAGTTTTTATCATGGCAATAACGCAAACACTACAAGGATGCAATAATAAAAACGGGGTCTAAATGTACTAATGTACCTTTCATTGACTTTTACGGTCCATTGGACCTAGTAATTTTATTTTTGTTTGTTTTACCCCTATTGAACTCCAATATCTCAACAATCTCCAAACATTTTTAGCTCACGTAGTCACACCAGGATTGTGCCAACACTACCTAACTATATATAAAATTTCACGATTACGGGTCAACGCTTCAAAAGTTATCCTCGGACAAACAAACATACATACGTACATACGGCCAATTTGCTCAAGTGGATTTGGAAATCTCGCTTCGCTATATCAATTAGTCAAAGATTGTGAATATTATTCTATATACTCGCGAGATCTCAGTTCGGGGCGAACCACTAGTTATTTTACTTGTAGAAATCTTGTCAGACCCTTATAATCTCGGACAAAGGATCAAAATTGTTTGGCCTATAATGAGGTGTATAGGACACAAGCACACAAATCCGCGAGCCGCGCATTCGGTAAGCAGCGAGTCGCGCGCCCGCCCAACTTCGTAAATACCTAAACTTGACAGCGGCAGATATGGGAACGGCCTCTTAATGGATTATAATACGAAATATTGTTTTTATAAGTAAAGCAAAAATATTAGTTCGATTACATCTACAAGCACTAAACTTAGAATTGAAGGAGATTTGCGACAATAATGCTGGGGAATCGATTAGGGAGTTTATTATTTTATACAGATATATCAAATAGAAGTATGTGCGACGAATTTCCAAAGTTTAAACGTTAAATTTAACCAACCTCTCTTCATAGCTCAGACCAGAACGACCAGGCTGATGACGATAGCTTAATAATGTGAGACATTTCCTTTGAGTTCTTTCAATTGAATCAACATGTAGGTACTTTATAGTTTGGGGACCATATCTATTTTATCTTCTAATATAAAGAATCGTTGTCCTGACTGACTGACATATAGACAACGCACAGCCCAAACCACTGGTCCTAGAGACTTGAAATTTGGATGGTATGTTTTTTGTGGAGTGAAAGTGAACACTAAGAACGGATTTTTAGAAATTCATCCCCCAAGGGGGTCAAAAAAGGTTTTTACGGTTGTATGAAAAACCGTGGTTCTTGGGTTTATAAACTTGAAACTTGACGAACATATTCTTCCACGAAAATAAGAGAAACGATATTTTTAATTTTTCAAAATTCATCCCCTGGGTAGGTGAAAAAGGGTGTTGAGCTTTGTATGGCAAAACATTATTTCTAGGGTTAATAGACTTAAAACATTACTTAAATACTAAGCAAGGTGCATAATGAAACATGGTATAGTAATTATATCTGAAAATCACCCCATAGGGTTGGTTGAAAAGGGATGTTGTAGTTTGTTCTAAAACAATCTCATTTGCATTTACGAACGTATAACTTTGCATAAATGCTTTTTATAGATAAATAATGAAACATTTTATCATGGTAATACCACCAGGGTCTGATGATGGAGCCAGGAGGGAATCTACAGAACTCTATAATGGATAACAGTAGCTGTATTGTGTTTGGGTTCTATTAAATTGTTTCTGCGATACATTTCACGATACAATTGCCTACCAGCGTATGAAGATGGGAAAATCTACCGTTTTTAATCATCAATAACATCATCCGTATATTAAATAATCGTTACGAGACTTACAGACTGATTGAAAATCAACGTACAGCCTAAACCGCTGATCCTAGAGACTTGAAATATAGATGGTGTGTTCTTTTTACGGTGTACGGGTGGCCTAAGAAAGGATTTTTTTGACATTCGCACCCCAAGGGGTTCAAAATAAGAATATAAAGTAAAACAAAAATCTGTTTTTCAGGTATCGTTAGTAGTAGACCGATCAAATTTTAAATGTAGATTCCCCTAATAAAATGAACTAATAGATATTTCAGCGCTTTCAGATTTTTTTCTGAAAAAAGGAACAGGGCCACTTTGTTTGACAACCTAATCTCATTTTTCGTTTTAGCCAGATATAAGAGTATTTTGAAATAGTTAGTTAGTTTTAAATTTAAATATTTTCAGGAACCCTAAGGTCAAAGTAAGACCTCTCAGTCAGCCCGAGACCATGACTGTTACAACACAGCCGAAACGGCGGGATCACAAATAAAAAAGGTACATACGCGATAAATACCCGTTTTAATCAATAATTATAAGACCTCTTATATGAAAAATTTAGCAAGATTGCTAATTACCAATTAAGCTTGGATTATAATAATTATTCCTGTTTATTTATTTTATTTATGTATTTTAAAACATTCCCTTTGTTTTTTTTTTGTTCGAAATGGTTTATTTATTTGTTAGGTATCCTCGAGAGTATTCATGAAGTGTTTTTTAAATTTGTATTTATAATTTTTTATGTTCATTTCATGTAAAGTTAGAGCTGGTATCTCATTAGTCAAAGTTGGGATTAAGAATGCAGTGGTGCGTCTCCCGTAATAATTGTTCATTCTAGGAATTTGCAGCTTTTGGAGTGTTACTTTTCTAGTCGTTGTTTTATGTGTTATTGGTATTTTTATTTCGTTATTTTCATATTGTTCGCTCAACAGAAGCGTTTTTACCTTTTGTTGAACAGGTAGTATGTCACAAGCTTTAAACAGGCCTAAAATGTTATCGTTGTACTGGTTTTTAATGTTTTTTGGTATAATAGTTTTTATAAGCATGAACTGTAGTTTAAATATCTTTTCTAGGTAAGTCTTGAAGGTACGGCCATAACAGGCAATACCGTACGATATGATGGACTCTGCGAGTGCTTTATATAGATTAAGAAGAACCTTGTAAGGTATTTTATATTTGATAATTAGAAATTTGGCTAGAATTGCCCGTAGTCTATCCCATACACTATCTATGTGTTGGCTCCAACTGAATCGGTTGTCTACCAGTAGTCCCAAATATTTATAGCACGTTACCTTTTCAATGCGTTCACACTTGCATCCACTGGTAGGCGGTCTATGTAGGCAGAAGTGATTATGAGCGAATATGGTAAATGTATCATTACATCTCAGGTGGCTAGAATGTACGTGAATAACTTTTGTTTTAGCAGCGTTTAATACTATACCTACGTCGTGAGACCATTTACTAACTCTCGTGAAGTCATCTTGGATGTGTTGAGCTGCTTTTTTTTAGGGCTTTATCAGCAGCTACTAGGCATGTATCATCCGCGTACTGGTAGACCGAGCATTTATTGATTACATTACCCATGTCGTTTACGTAAGCTAGGTAGTGCAGAGGTCCTAGGACAGATCCTTGTGCGGTTCCCGTCGCTATTTCAACTTCATCACTCAGCTCATTTTCAATTTTCACATAGTATTTCCTATCTCTTAGGTAATCTTCACACCACTTACGCATAGGACCTCTGATTCCGGAATTGTCCAGTTTCTGGATGAGTGTATCATGCCCAAGAGTGTCAAATGCTTTACTGAAGTCGATAAATAGCAAAATAACATGTTGTTTCTCATTAAGGTACTTATTTACTTCATCATTAAATTTTGAAAGAAGTATTGAAGTAGATTTGTTCGGCTGGAATCCATATTGTACATTGGATTCTAAGAAGCAAGGGATTATTTAACTTAAGTTTACAAGAATGTTTAATTACTGATAATTAAAATCGATTATCGATCAAGAAAAAACTGTTTCTTTGAGATCACGTACAACGCCATCTGCCGTAAACATGGCGAACTATGATGAGAACACTCTTGGATTTCAGTGTATTGGAAAACGAGGTTATCAAGTGTTTGTGCAGTTAGTACGCCGCCATGTCGCTAGATGTCATGGTATGTAGTGTTTTATAAGTGCAACGTTATGTTAAATCGAAGATGTAACGTGACGTGAAATCGTACACATTACAATACCTCCCTAGTTGAGGAGAAAAGAGGGAAAAAAAAAATTATTCGAAAGGATAAAGAGAGAGAAAAAATTCTTGAGGTAGCATTGTACTGACTATGAGAGTAGACAGCACAATTCTCACCCCAACAGACATAAAAAACAAGTGAAGCTTGTGGAGGGAAGCAAAGCGAACTAACGAACCTTTCAAAAATAAATAAATAATATAAGAGAAATGTAGGACGGGAGAAGAGAGATAATGAACTTGTTGTTGATGTATTACATATATTACATGCCAAAGGTTTGGTCTACATAAATAAATATTGTATAATAGGTTGTTTACATAAACATGCATACTTTGGGATCTGTAGGTCTTACTTCCAGCCGGTACTGTGCGCCTTTCCGAAGTAAGAATAGTGTGCGTATACTAGATAACTATATAATATACGTAGATAAATACAAGAAGTGCCAAGGCTTATTTAAAGAGTTGCAGACGCTCTGTATATATACATAGTGGTATAATATTATAATATACTACAATAAGAAAAGAGTCGTTTGTTTAGGCTTATTTATACAGAGTAACGAACCCGCTCTGGGTGTTTTAGGCTTTTTTGTGAGGGTCACCACCCGCCCTTATGATGATAAACTATTGTTATATAAACATAGACATACATAGTTATAAATAAACATAGATATAAAATATAGTATTAAATATAGATATTTATAAGGGATAGGAATTTACAGGGGTAGGTTTAGGAGGGATGGATGGGGTAGTAGGTTTAGGAAAAGGTATAGGGGTGTAGGAATTGGATCTGTAAGTCGCCTTTTACGACACGCCAGGGGAAAGCGATAGCCTTATTCTAATTCCGAGAACTATACGGGGAAAAGTAGAATTAGGAGGGATGGATTGGGTAGTTGGGTTAGGAAAAGGTATAAGGATGGAATAATGGATCTGTTAGTCGCTTTTTACGACACGCCAGGGGAGAGCGATAGCCTTATTCTAATCCCGAGAACTATACGGGAAAAAGTAGAATTATATCAAAGGAGAGAAAAATGTGTTAATGTGTAAAAGATTTAGTTTTGAGGAGCTATAGACTTCAGTATCTCTTTTATGTGCCAAATGCCTAAGTCCTTGGAAGTGTGAAAGTCTTGAAGAATGTAGGTAAGAGGAGAGATTTTACGTTTGATTATGAATTTGGTGAATTTTGGTGCTAGTTTTGCAGTGAAGAATTTAGCAGCATCAGAAAGGGGATAATCTCTTTTCCATACCGTTTGTCCTTCAGAGTATTCAACGTCACGCCTGTTTTTGTTGTAGTGCATTTTGTACTTAGAGTATGCCTGTGCCATGTGTTTGTGTACTTTGGTGAACATGTCCCTGAGATGAGTGAGGTTGGATGCGTATGTGGACCTATCAGTAAATACAATGTCTTCCTCTTTTAAAGGAGTACTAGGATACCAATCGCCAGAGAGAATAGCTTCACGATCATGATTTAAGAAATATGGGCTATAACCGGTAGCTTCACTTACAGATTTTTGATAGTTCCTCCGCCTACTTTCTGTGATCACCGCCGACATAAGAGGCAATGGCCGTGACTATTTCGCGATTGGTTCTTTCCGCCGGATTATTTTGCGGCAAAAATCTACAGTTATAGAAGGAGTTAGGGACTGAATATTTCCTGACCAGATCTTTCATAGCATTTGAGATGTATTGCAGACCATTATCCATTAAGATGGTGGCCGGCACTCCGTACTTTAAAAAGATGTTGTTTTCTATTAGAGCTACAACTGTTTTCGCTAAAGAGTTTATCATGGGAAATATGCATGTCTATTTAGTGAAAACATCTGTGACAACAAGAATGAACTTGTAACCTTGGTAAGAGTGAGGTAGCGGTCCCAGGATATCAGTGGATATCATCTGAAAAGGACGTTGGACTCTTTTGGGGTTTTTCATTAACCCCGGAGGACCTTCGTTAGTACTCTTGTGAGCTAAACAAACTTGACAGTTCTTTACATAATTTCTGACATCTTTATGTAATGATGGCCAGTAGTAGGACTGAGTGAGACGTTTGAGTGTTTAATACACACCAAGGTGTGCAGCGGTGGGATGATCATGACATTTAGAGAGTATGTCTTGTCGTCCCTCGACTGGGATGACTAGTTTTAGTTCACAGTCAGATGAGAGCGGGTTAGAGTTTCAAGTACCAAGAGTCCTTAGTAGGAGAGGGTGCTTGAGACGTACCGTCAGTAGAAGTGACGTTCACGGGGAAAGAGCGTGAGAGAGCGTCGGCCAGGGCATTATCAGATCCCTTACGGTACTCAATATTAAGTTTATACTGAGATAACCGAACCACCCATCTTGCAAGTCTACCAGTTGGTGACTTGAGGCTAACCAGCCATTTTAGGCTACTATGATCAGTGTAGACCGTAGTAGGAAAAGGGGAATGTAGCCTCTGAATTTTTCAAGGGCGAAAATCAAGGCATTTAGTTCCTTTTCAGTGGTTGTGTGGTTCTTTTCAGGTTTACTGAGAGAACGACTAGCAAAAGAACCAGGATGTTTTTTTTCGTCTTCAGAAACCTGAGAAAGAACACAGCCAAGTCCTGAGTCAGAGGCATCAGTCGTGATGATGAATGATTTAGTAAAATCAGGGATACAGAGAATAGGGGCTGATACTAACAATTGTTTGATCTCATTGAAGGCACAGAGGGCTGCGTCAGAGAATTGAAATCGTTGTCCTCTGTGCAGTTTCTTCACCAATTGGTTGATGGGAGAGACCACTTTAGCGAAATTGTTAATGAAGCGCCTATACCAAGAGGCCATACCGAGGAAACGTCTCACCTCCTTTTGAGTATTAGGGATGGAGTAGTCTAAGATCGCCTTCACCTTATCACTATCAGTCCGCAGGCCAAACCTATCCACAACGAAACCTAAGAACTTTAGGAATGGTCTACAAAAGACAGACTTTTCTAGGTTAATAGTGAGACCTACTTCTTCTAACCGTTTGTGTACCCTTTTAAGAAGGTCTAGGTGGTCCTGGAATGTAGAGCTCATCAAGATGATGTCGTTAACGTATGTGCATAGACGTCCTTTGAATTCAGGGCCAAACACCTTGTCCATCAGTCTCATCATCCTAGCGCTAGAGTTGACCAACCCGAATGGCATCCTACAGAAATGAAACGCTCCCAGGCCCGGGATGGAGAAACTCGTTTTTTCCCGTGACTCTACATTCAGATTCAATTGAAAAAATGCATTTTTTAACTCAATTGTAGACAGGAATTTGGCGTTGTTGAGTGAGTCTAGTATGTCTTGTATTTGAGGCCTATGCCTAAACCAAAATTGATACCTATCCTATGATAGGTATCAATTTTGGTTATGCTGTTCAGTTTTCTACTGTCTAGACATAGCCTTAAGTCTCCATTTGCCTTTGGTACCACTAACAGAGGGGAGTTCCAAGGTGAGTTGCTCTTCTCTATTATTCCCAGCTTTAGCATGTCATTGATTTGACTCTCTACTTGCTTTTTATAGTGGACTGGTATAGGGTAGTATTTTTGTCTGATGGGGGCGTGATCTCCTGTATCGATGACATGTTCTTCCAGAGTGGAGAGGCCTAGCCTTTCAGAAGTGGCTGAAATTGCTTTATAGTTGTTTACTACAGCGTCAATTCTGCTTTTTCGCTAGCAGACAGGTCCACATACGAGTGTAAACGTGTAGTGTTGTCCATGAGAGAGTTGACAGAGTGTGAGGCGATTGAAGTGTCAGTGTCTAATACGTCTTGACACAAGTCAAATGCCCTGAGAAAGTCCACGCCTAGCACCAGAGGGGTGTTTATGTCGGCGCAAACCCGCAGATCAAAGAGTTTAAGTTTTCCCTTAAAAACGATGGGGATAGTAACCGTTCCTAAGGTTTTCAGTTTAGCGTCGTTGCCTACAGTTAAAGTATCCCTAGAAGGCAGAATAGGGGCTTTAAGACCTAGTTCCCAAAGTTTAGACAGTGCATCCCTACTTAATATTGAGACAGTCGCACCGGTGTCAGCCAACGCTCTGCATTGTACGTCCAAGATGTTAATATTTATAAACGCTCTGTTGTCAGGCAAGTTTGTTTCGAAGAGCAGAGATGCTTTTTGTTTCATGGATGAGAGAAACTTTTTCAAAAATATGAGATACTCATTCCATTCCCGGTCAGTGGTAAAACACTTCTTGTTTGTGTGTGGCCTAGGAGATGCCTTGTTTGAAGTGGTTACCACTGACCTCTTAATTAGTTTTTTGAACAAGTGCAATTGCGAGTTAGATCGTTAGGCATTTTGCATTTGAAACACACCAGTGTGTTGTAAACAGTGCATTTAGAGTAATGGTGAGATCCACCACATTTGAGGCAGGAACGACATTTTGTTGTCGGTTTTCGGAAGTAGCCAGGGTTGTAGTGTTTATGTTCCCCGAGCTGCTTCTGCCTTTAAGAGGCGGAGAGCCTGTATTAGATTGAGCCAGATTTATGGCAAAACCGGGAACCAAAGATGTTTTCCCAGGGTTCAGACAACCTCAGTTTTCACACCTATATTTGGCAATATTAAGCTTTGCAGCGACTTTTTTTAGTTCGGCTACAGTTGATATGTCATGAAGAGCAAGCTTAGCAATGTAGAATGTGCTCATTTTAGATTGTATTATTTCTAGATTTTCAGATTCGACAAGGGGAGAAGCTAGTTTTGACATTTCATGAAGCATTAGGTTAATAAATGCTTTGACATCCTCGGTTTTATGTTGTAAACGGCCTTTTATTTGGATGAGCAACCGCTTGTCGTAGTCCGCAGGTTAAAATTCTAATTTTAATGCATTAAATAAGACTGAAAGCGATCTGAAGTCGTCTTTGTATATTCTAAACCAAATGAGTGCATCGCCTTGTAATAGGTGTGAAAAATTGAATAGGACTTCAGTGTCAGAGGCTGAGCAGGAATGAGTTAGTTCCTGAACCCTGGTAATAAAGTCCAAGACACAAGAGTGTCCGTCGAAAGTGATTCCCCATTTTAGGATAGCCGAGTTTCTCGATAGCGGATAATAGTGTTGGGAGGGGATTCTCAATGAGAGGGCAGGGCGGGATTGTCTCTCAGAATCGGTATCCAATTGTACCCGCTCACACACATCATTTACCCGGAGGTGAATGTGTGGTGAGGGTTCGTCATCATTTGAGACGGGTAATGTGGACGGAGAGGGGTCACGACTAGCGAGAAAAGCTAGGCTATCCTTGAGGTTACGGGCCTCTTACAAAAGAGCTCGTCTGCGTTCGGTATGTTCCTCGATCTTGGTCACCAATATGGTCAATCTAGATATTATATGTGACAACCTTGCCTGACATTTGTGCTTACGGAAAGATGCTTTTAAATTTATGAACTGTTTGAGGTCGGCTAACTTGACGGTGCATACCTGTAAGTGCCTCGCCACATCAAGCGACATGTGGAATACGGAGTCGGTCTCCGCAGATGGTGAGGCCGGATTCTCCGCGAGAAGCGTGGTCAGTTCTCCTGCCGATGCCGTGTCGAAGTGTATGCCACGTCGCCGCAGCTCAAACTCCACTTCATCTCTCGGAAGCATGATCCAGAAGTCGGTTCTTAGGAACATGTTTTTGTCCTGGAATTGATATAAATTACAATTTAAACAGTGCTACAGTATGACGTTGTTAGTGCGCTGTAATTAAATGGTTAAACACCCTATCGATAAACCAAGTACCACAAGATTATAAGGAATTCCCGTTGGGCTGCCAATTGTAACAATTTAGATTAAATTAAGAAATATAAGTAAAACGAGATATGTATTTTAATACATATAATTGTGGATATAAGAAAGTCGGTAGAGCGGGTAGGATCGTTACGTTAATTCCTTATACTTGCGGCAAGTCAACAGAGGTTGACGATAAACTACTTGGTCTACCGATGGTACACACTTAGATTATAGATTACAATATGATATGTTACAATGAGGTTGGTACGAACAGGCGTTGGCTAGAAGAGCACAGAAATCTTGAGGCTTATGGCCTATAGCGCAGCAATACACCACGTGTTGAGTAAACCTAGTACAATAGATATAATTTAGTATAATAAAGTGGGGTTGGTACAAAAAGGCGTCGGCTAAAAGAGCACAGGGTCCTGAGGCTTATGGCCTATATATCTGCTTATGGCTTATAACGCAGGAATTACAATGTGTTGAGCACACCTAGTACAAAAGATATAATTTAGTATGATGAAGTGGGCGCCATCTGACGATAGAGCGTCAGAAAAGAGAGAAATGTTTGTGGGGTTCAACCCGGATTGAATTATGGATTAGATACACCTTGTGTTATTTTTCGTCGACCGTTCCTGGCGTATGATCGGATTGAAGAAGCGGGCTTGAGCTGTGGCGGTAGGCTTCGTGGGAAGGCGTGGTCCCGGCGTGCGTCAAGGCAGCTAGCAGGGTGGCTGATGATCAAACTTGTGGCGGTAGGCTTCGTGGGAAGGCGTGGTCCCGGGGTGCGTCAAGGCAGCTAGCAGGGTGGCTGACGACCAACCACGCTTCTCGATGGCTCAGATGATAGGTTTGACGGGTGTCAGGTGTAGATACGGAGAAGTAGGAAGAAAACCCAGGAGCGAAGACCGAAAACGACTTCCAGACTTAGAAGTACTGTAGCACCGAATTTACTATAAAAGTATCAGGGATACACTGTCCAGCAAACTTAGAGATTAATTCTGTAGGACGTTGGTTAGAAGTTCTCGCTCATGTGTCCAGGTGTGGAAAAGAGGTTGAGAAAGATCGACTCTGCCCTTATATAGGTGAGCATGTCCACCCTCTTTTAATAATTAGTAAAAAAACCGATTCTTCCCAGAAGAGAACTTAGTGACGCAATAAATTTTTGGTGATGCCATAAAAGAAAATTTTGACGCATCCAGCGTCACTCAAGACAAAATATTGTTTTCTTATTTTGCATCAGTCAAAGACAATAATTGAATGCGGTATTACTATTATTTAAGTTTTGTATTTTGTTATAATCATTCTAAGAAGCAAGGGATTATTTAACTTAAGTTTACAAGAATGTTTAATTACTGATAAATAAAATCGATTATCGATCAAGAAAAAAAGTGTAGTCTGTTTCTTTGAGATCACGTACAACGCCATCTGCCGTAAACATGGCGAACTATGATGAGAACACTCCTGGATTTCAGTGTATTGGAAAACGAGGTTATCAAGTGTTTGTGCAGTTAGTACGCCGCCATGTCGCTAGATGTCGTGGTATGTAGTGTTTTATAAGTGCAACGTTATGTTAAATCGAAGATGTAACGTGACGTGAAATCGTACACGTTACAATGCTTCTTAAATTTTGGTGAAATTTTGAGCGAAAATTCGAATACTTTTGTACTTTGCAAAACAAGGGAATATTTGGAATTTTTTTTCGCCGTAAAATGCTCTCGCTAAAAAAGTTATAGTTTCCTTAATCATTCCGCAGCAGTATTTCTTATTTCACTCAAATTATTTAAATCATTGACAACAAGATTTAATATGTGACTAGCACAGTGGAAATACTTTGCTTTGGGATATTTATCATTTATTATTTTCTGAACTCCACCAACATGTCCAGCCATCGTGGAGCAACCATCATACCCTTGCCCAACCATTTTGTTGAGATCTAAACCACATGATGACAAAAAAGATATTATAACTTCAGAAATCGATGCAGCATCTAATTTTTGAAGTGGTCTGTACCCCAAAAATTCTTCAAGTATTACGTAACTGTGTTTCGTTTGGTCAAACTTGACGTATCTTATGCCCATTGAAAGCTGTTCAGTCCCGCTTATATCCGCTGTCTCGTCAGCCAAGACTGAAAAGTATGCCGCTTCTTTTGCTTCATCAGTAATGGTTTCACGAAGAACATCAGCTCAAACTCCACTTCATCTCTCGGAAGCATGATCCAGAAGTCGGTTCTTAGGAACATGTTTTTGTCCTGGAATTGATATAAATTACAATTTAAACAGTGCTACAGTATGACGTTGTTAGTGCGCTGTAATTAAATGGTTAAACATCCTATCGATAAACCAAGTACCACAAGATTATAAGGAATTCCCGTTGGGCTGCCAATTGTAACAATTTAGATTAAATTAAGAAATATAAGTAAAACGAGATATGTATTTTAATACATATAATTGTGGATATAAGAAAGTCGGTAGAGCGGGTAGGATCGTTACGTTAATTCCTTATACTTGCGGCAAGTCAACAGAGGTTGACGATAAACTACTTGGTCTACCGATGGTACACACTTAGATTATAGATTACAATATGATATGTTACAATGAGGTTGGTACGAACAGGCGTTGGCTAGAAGAGCACAGAAATCTTGAGGCTTATGGCCTATAGCGCAGCAATACACCACGTGTTGAGTAAACCTAGTACAATAGATATAATTTAGTATAATAAAGTGGGGTTGGTACAAAAAGGCGTCGGCTAAAAGAGCACAGGGTCCTGAGGCTTATGGCCTATATATCTGCTTATGGCTTATAACGCAGGAATTACAATGTGTTGAGCACACCTAGTACAAAAGATATAATTTAGTATGATAAAGTGGGCGCCATCTGACGATAGAGCGTCAGAAAAGAGAGAAATGTTTGTGGGGTTCAACCCGGATTGAATTATGGATTAGATACACCTTGTGTTATTTTTCGTCGACCGTTCCTGGCGTATGATCGGATTGAAGAAGCGGGCTTGAGTTGTGGCGGTAGGCTTCGTGGGAAGGCGTGGTCCCGGCGTGCGTCAAGGCAGCTAGCAGGGTGGCTGATGATCAAACTTGTGGCGGTAGGCTTCGTGGGAAGGCGTGGTCCCGGGGTGCGTCAAGGCAGCTAGCAGGGTGGCTGACGACCAACCACGCTTCTCGATGGCTCAGATGATAGGTTTGACGGGTGTCAGGTGTAGATACGGAGAAGTAGGAAGAAAACCCAGGAGCGAAGACCGAAAACGACTTCCAGACTTAGAAGTACTGTAGCACCGAATTTACTATAAAAGTATCAGGGATACACTGTCCAGCAAACTTAGAGATTAATTCTGTAGGACGTTGGTTAGAAGTTCTCGCTCATGTGTCCAGGTGTGGAAAAGAGGTTGAGAAAGATCGACTCTGCCCTTATATAGGTGAGCATGTCCACCCTCTTTTAATAATTAGTAAAAAAACCGATTCTTCCCAGAAGAGAACTTAGTGACGCAATAAATTTTTGGTGATGCCATAAAAGAAAATTTTGACGCATCCAGCGTCACTCAAGACAAAATATTGTTTTCTTATTTTGCATCAGTCAAAGACAATAATTGAATGCGGTATTACTATTATTTAAGTTTTGTATTTTGTTATAATCATTCTAAGAAGCAAGGGATTATTTAACTTAAGTTTACAAGAATGTTTAATTACTGATAAATAAAATCGATTATCGATCAAGAAAAAAAGTGTAGTCTGTTTCTTTGAGATCACGTACAACGCCATCTGCCGTAAACATGGCGAACTATGATGAGAACACTCCTGGATTTCAGTGTATTGGAAAACGAGGTTATCAAGTGTTTGTGCAGTTAGTACGCCGCCATGTCGCTAGATGTCGTGGTATGTAGTGTTTTATAAGTGCAACGTTATGTTAAATCGAAGATGTAACGTGACGTGAAATCGTACACGTTACAATGCTTCTTAAATTTTGGTGAAATTTTGAGCGAAAATTCGAATACTTTTGTACTTTGCAAAACAAGGGAATATTTGGAATTTTTTTTCGCCGTAAAATGCTCTCGCTAAAAAAGTTATAGTTTCCTTAATCATTCCGCAGCAGTATTTCTTATTTCACTCAAATTATTTAAATCATTGACAACAAGATTTAATATGTGACTAGCACAGTGGAAATACTTTGCTTTGGGATATTTATCATTTATTATTTTCTGAACTCCACCAACATGTCCAGCCATCGTGGAGCAACCATCATACCCTTGCCCAACCATTTTGTTGAGATCTAAACCACATGATGACAAAAAAGATATTATAACTTCAGAAATCGATGCAGCATCTAATTTTTGAAGTGGTCTGTACCCCAAAAATTCTTCAAGTATTACGTAACTGTGTTTCGTTTGGTCAAACTTGACGTATCTTATGCCCATTGAAAGCTGTTCAGTCCCGCTTATATCCGCTGTCTCGTCAGCCAAGACTGAAAAGTATGCCGCTTCTTTTGCTTCATCAGTAATGGTTTCACGAAGAACATCAGCTCATGTTTCAATAATTTCGTTTTGTATTTGATGGGATACATAGAGGGCATTTTTCGAACCAATTGCAAAGTGGTCTTTTAAAACCGTATCTCCTGCCTCAACTCGGAAATGTAGTAAGTCTTTGAAAATTGACCCATCTTCTGTTTTTCCTCGAAGGGGTAAATCATGCGTAGCACAAAATAAGACCGAAGATATAATGGGTTGAAGTTGTTTTCTGTTTTCTGAAATTTCCCTGTGATATCTGTTCATAAACGTCATTTTTATTTCTTTGTTGCATGATTTCCAGAAATTTTTAGAACGTATAACCGATTCACGATGCTACTGGCTATTTGCATGAGATTTCGCACACTAGTGAAATTTTTGATACTTTTGCATGGCCGAACGATAAATGGCCCCTGAGTACTGCCTCGATGAATTTGTGCGGGAAATAATACACTTGTACGGCAAAGTGGTCCTTTAGCCTGAGCAGAATAGGCTAACCAAGGGTATGCTGTGAGCCACTCGTGGCGAAATGCACGTTGTTGTGTTTGGTTTTTATGATCGATGTCCTGCTTGAAATCATAATCTTGCGGAGGTTTCCACGGTGTTTCGAGCACTTTAAACCGTATTTCATCACTGATAGGTACGTTAGAATCCAGATATAAACCCACATCATAAATATTAACTGAAGTTTGTTGTGTTGTTAATTCAGTTTTACTAGTACTTTGCTGTGCCGAAGTACTTGGACCATCTTTAGCATTAAACTGTTCATTTTCAATCTTTTTTCTCTTGCACAAAAATCGCCTTATGTCACTCATATTTAAAATTATAATGAAAAGAAACACACGTTAGCTCACTTGTCACTGCTTGCTTAAACTGATTAATTAATTACGGCGCGCACTGACACTGACTAATTAGCTCGCTCTTGCACATGTAAACAAGCAATCATTCTTAAACTATTTGACTGTATGAATTATCTATATATTTTCGAAATTAAAATACGGCAACACTATAAAAACACTAATCTATGGAAATTAATATGGCGGGAACTATTACTACTCGCGATTTGACCACTCGGAACGAACTGTTCGAGCTTCAATCGAAAACTGACTGACTCGGATTTTTTTTTTTTTTTCGAATATACTTATCTCGCTGTTGGCCTCTGAGGCCGTTGCAGCTTAACCGAGCTTTTGGCGAGCGCAGAAGGCGCTCAGCCCTATAATTTTAATTTTTTTGATGAGGCAACTAGCGCAAGGGCACTTACTTAGGTACGAACCTCGGCTTGGGCTGTTGCCAGTACGGTGATAGGAGAGAAACGCCCGGGTACGTGCTTGTACCTCGTGTAGGCGGCGACTAAAGGGACTCGTCGACTTCACCGGCGAGGTCGGTGTATTTGTGGAGTGTTTGCTCTGTCTAATGTGGATGACTCACCCGCATTAGCGGAAGTGATTTCGTCATCCGGGTCTCCGAGAACGTGTCTCGGACGACGGAGGGTTTATGACTGACTCGGAACGCGACCTAGCCTCCTTATATATCAAAATGTGAGGAAGGTTCCAGATTCCCAAACGTTCTCGAACGTAGCTCTGTCCCTGTCGTCTATAATCTATGTCTCTTTCACATTTATGATCTTTCTAGTTCATTCGCGATTGACTTTGACAAGAGTCGGTCTCTTTCGCACTGCTTAGAAACTGTATTGCGCTTTCTCTGTTAAGTTCATCCAATTTATGCTGGTGCCACCTGGTGTGGAGTAGCGATACTTTAAAGGGTGCGTTCGGAGAAGTAATGGAAATCGATTAATATCGATCCCGGTACTCCTGGCCCACCAACTTAGAATTTTTAAATTTCGATCGTCGTGAACAAATAGGTGTGAGCCGTGACGACTGGGTACCTATATAATAAATTCATAATGAATAGTCAGAAATTTGTAAATGTCTCGAACATTCAGACTAAAATTTCATCGTTTATTAACAATCATATACGGCAAAGAGTGAAAGAAAACTAAAAACTGCACTACCTGGAAATTATGTCTGCCGGCGCCCATGCACGTATTCTATCAGTTATCTGGTTCCCATAGTACAATTTCTGCTTAGTTTGGGGCTAAATAGCGCTGCGTGAATTGTACAGCATTAAATATAGTTTTAAACCTAAACGTATTAAACCTAAAATAACATAAATGTTACTTTTTATCTCATAAATCAGTTTTCATAACCTTTGGTACCCCTACATGCCAAGCTTAGCATAGATATAAATACGTAGAAATAGAGACATATTCTCAAAAAAAAGGTTAGGTAAATTCATAAAAAAAAATTAGCTACTTAAGCGTCCTGCAGTTAAATTTAGTATAGTCGCATTGGTGAGCCATACAAAATTCAGCCATCGATCGTAGTGACCCTAGTCCACTGTCTGCATGTTAGATATAGGCGGAACTATGAGTCATAAAAAACCGGCTACCGCAGCATCTGCAAGCACACTCTTCAATGAAAATAGGGTTGCAGTGATGAATCATACACAATTTCTGCTACCACAGCGTCCTCCAACCAACTCACTACAAGTCAGATAGGGCGGCAACAATGAATTATAAAAATAATCCACTGGAGGATGCTGCGGTAGCTGCTTTATTTTTATGATTTTAAACCCAATTATTTTAAGATTTATAATGTTGCAATGATTAGTCATAAAATAAACTGTTACCTCAGCATCCCCCAGTATACACTCTGATATATAAATAGAGTCTCACGGATGAACAATAAAAAATTCCAGCTACTGCAGCGTCTTGCTATGCACTTTTTTTAAGTATGTTAGTGTCGCAGTGATGAGTGATAAGAATTTTTTAGCTACCGCAGCTTTTCCGAGCCCATACTCTTCGAGTTATATAGGTACAATGATATCAACAAAAAATGCAGCTAACGTATAGTCCCTCAGCCCACTCCCTTAAGTTATAAAGAGTCGAAATTTGAAGTCAAAAAAAACAGCTACCGCAGTGTCTCACTATCTTCAACTATAAATAAGGTATTGTAATCAGGGTCTTTTTAAGATGAATAGGGTAATGATCAGTCAAAAAATTAGCTTCTATCGCAGCATCTCCGAGCCCAGGGTGGGCTCAGGGATAAGCTTTAAGATAAGTAGAGTCACAATTATGCGTAGTAAAAATTTGCAGCTACGCAGCGTCACCCACATCTAACTAACTAGAATTCACAAAGGGCAGCAACGACGAGCTATAAAAATTCAGCTACCGCAACATCCACCACCCCAATCTTTATAAGAAAAATTGAGTCGCAAAAATTATTCATAAAAAATAATCGTCTATCGCAGCATTCCCTAGGCCACCCTCATTAAGATAAATAGTCATAAATACAAAATTTGCATCTACCGCAGCGTCCCGCAGCCCATTGCCTATAAGTTTGATGGCATCGCAATGATAAGTGATAAAAGTTTGCAGCCAACACAGCGTCCCCACTCCCCAGGACCATAGAAAATTGTAAAAACTGCAGCGTCCCCTGACCAACTCACATTAATAACAATAACTATCTAACGATAGGGTTGAAATGATAAGGCAAAAAAATTAGAAGAAGCGCAGCATCTCCCAGCCCACCCTCTTTAAGATAAATAGGGTCGCAAGGATAAATGATAACAAATTTTTAGCTACCGCTGAGTTTTTCAGTCTGTTTTTTTTAGGTAGAGTCTTACTAGAGTCACTAGAGTCTAGAGTCCTACTAGAGTCTTAAAATTAGCTGTAGGTACTTATGTACTTTTACACCATAGAACAACGTGCGTGAAACCGCTGGTAACAGCTAATATTTTTTTTGACTTATCATTGCGCCTACATCTAACATGCAGAGAGTTGGCTGAGGTCACTACGGCTAGCGTTTTGTATGGCTCACCATTGCAACAATATTAAACTTAAAGGGACTGCCAAACGCTTATGTGGCTGCAATTTTTTATACGAAATTTCATCGAAATCGGTTCAGCCATTCTGACGTGATTGAGTACAAACAAATAAATAAACACCCCTCCTCAATGAACATCACATAAATTAATGTGATATGTTGTGATGAATTAGTACACATTTAGTAGTGTAACGCGTACGAAGTCGCGGGCAACAGCTAGTTAATAATAAGATCATTCAAGAACTATTTTTACAAGTCATGCCTAAAACGAGGATAATATCCTCGTTTTATAAGATAGGCATGACTTGACAATTATGAAGTTGCGTAAGTTTATTTAAATTTTAAATTGATCAGTTATTACTTTATGCTGATCACAGTGTTGTCCTGACCGTATCAGCGTCAACATGTTTTTTACTCTTCTCGGTGCTGTGGTGGCCATTCTTGTAGTATGGGTGTTGGTGCGTTGGAGACGGCTGAAGAACTACTGGGCGGAGCGAGGAGTGCCCCATGACCCTCCTCATCCGATTCTGGGGAGCCTCACGTTTCTGCAGAAAGAAAATCCTGTAAGTAGAAGTATAGCTATCTATTTAATTTATTGAAATTTTAATAATTTTATTTGTTTTATAGATTTTTAATTTACGTTTTTCAAGCAATAATTTCAGAATTTATTTTGGAAATAAAAATGATATTATGTTTTATTGCATTAAATAGTTGCTCATTTCACAAAACAGATCCCCACATAATCATTGAATTTTCTAAATCAACTTGAGAAAATCGGCGCTGTATGTACTCGTATAATATGTACTATTTTGACGACCTCCGTGGCGCAGTGGGTGAATAGCCGGCTGAGACGCAGGAGGTAGCGGGTTCGATTCTCGTCGCGGAACAAATGTTTGCATGATCTACATCAGATATTTGTTCCGGGTCTGGTTGTTTCTCTATAAAATATAAGTACGTATTTACAAAAAAAAAATGTATATAAGTATTCTATCAGTTATCTGGTTGCCATAGTACAAGCTCTGCTTAGTTTGGGGCTAGATAGCGCTGTGTGAAATGTCCAGCAATATTTATTATTGCTATGTTTGTTTGACCGAGGATAACTTTCGAAGCGTATATCCGAGCATCGTGAAATTTGGTATATACATAGGTAGGTGTGTAGGTAGGTATAGTAATATGCAGGTAGTAGGTAGTGATGGCACAATTTTGGTGTGCCTAAATGAGCTAAACATGCGGGGTGTTGAGATATTGGGGTTCATGAGGGGTAAAAAAATAAAATGGAACTATCCGGTTAAGTGGCACGTCTAATAAATGGTCTTTGTGAGTACATTTCTTGTACTTTGTAACTTGTAAATTTGTAATTTATAAGTTATTAGTAATAACTTAAAAATTACAAAGTTTAAACTAAAAATAAAAACGGGGTCGACATGTACTTCTACCTTTTATAAGACGTGCCATTTGACCAAATAGTCCCATTTTGGGTTCTTTTACCCTCTTGAACCATAATATCTCAACAACTCCCCCCCCTCCCTAAGTTTTTAGTTCATTTAGTCACCAAAATTGTGCCATTACTACCTACCTATATACCAAATTTCACGTTGATCGGATAAACGCTTCGATAGTTATACTCGGACAAACAAACATACATAATATGTATGTTTGTTTGTCCCAGTGTAAATTTCCAAATCAACTTGAGCAACTCGGCGTTGTATATATTATATACAACGCCGAGTTGCTAAGTTGATTTGGAGATATCGCTTCGCTCAATCAAAAGAGAACTAGTTCCAACACTTCCAACTAGCGTAACAGATGGAGCTATCTGGAGATATATATGCCGGTAAAAATAAGGTTTGTATGCAAAAATCTCAAACACAACAACATTAAAATTTGTTCACTTCGTCAGATAAACAAAACAAGCGGCCACGTGCGAGTCGGAGTTACTTGCTTAGTTGTAATTTAATGGAGTTGATTGAATGAAAGGTAAATTGCGGTTTACTATTTATGACGTACTCGTATTCAAAAAAAACTACTTACTAGATGTCGTTCAAAGCAATTTTCGGTGGAAGTTTGCATGGTAATGGTTTGCATGGTAATATACTTACATCATATATTTTTTTAGTTTTATCATTCTCTTATTTTAGAAGTTACAGGGGCGTAGGGGGCGGGGGGGACATTTTACCACTTTTGAAATGTCTCTCGCGCAAACTATTCGGTTTAGAAAAAAATGATATTAGAAACCTCAATATCAATTTTGAAGACCCATCCATAAACATCCCCACGTATGGGTTTGATGAAAAAAAATAATTTAGTTTCAGTTCTAAGTATGGGGAACCCCCAAAATTTATTGTTTTTTTTTTCTATTTTGTGTGAAAATCTTAATGCGGTTCACAGAATAATCTACTTACCAAGTTTCAAGAGTATAGTTCTTATAGTTTCGGATAAAAGTGGCTGTGACATACGGACGGATAGACAGACAGACATGACGAATCCATAAGGGTTCCGTTTTTTGCCATTTGGCTACGGAACCCTAAAAAATAAGCGCAAATGGCTTTGTTTTAATTTAAAGTTCCTCGGGAACTAATGATAACATTGCCCTTTGATTATACAATCAGCGTATGACAGAGCAACGACATTTTGTTTGTTAGCAGTTATAAAAGCATGGTCTAACGACCTCCGTGCGTGGCGCAGTGGGCGAATAGCCGGCTGAGACGCAGGAGATAGCGGGTTTCATTCCCGCCGCGGGACAAATGTTTACATGATCTACAGATATTTGTTCCGGGCCTGGATGTTTTTCTATATGCGGTTTTTCTATATGCGGTTCTATATTTCTATATAACAACGTTTATTTTGCATCACAAGTGTAAACTAAAGCTTAGACAAATGAGTTTATATTCTAGAGCAAATTTTGTGAGCAAACACGATCACCACACAGCATTGTGCATTGTAGCATAATTATACCGCTATAGCTGCTCTTCCGTGGTGCCATTTTTGTGTGTGTAGCCTGTGCAGGGCACCAACTGTGTTTAGAATAATTATCAATTGCAAGCATATAACATCGTCATCATCGTCCACAGCCCATAAGTACCCACTGCTGGATGTAGGCCTCCCTTTGTAAACGCCACCCTTCCCGGTCCTGTGCTGCGCGCATCCAGGAGTTGCCCGCGACTTTCGTTATGTCGTCGACCCACCGCGCCGACGGACGTCCCGGACTTCTTAGGTCTATTCTTGGCCACCATTCGGTCAAAGATTTACTCCACCTGCTATCACCTCGTCTAGCCATGTGTCCTGCCCAGTTCCACTTGAGTTCCACCACCCTTGTTCCGACGTCTTGGACTTTCGTCTGGCGTCTAACATATTAGGTAACTAGTAGATATAAACTTTCGGACTCGTTTAAGTACCTACCTACTTACGAACTATTAAAACGCAATACAAAACATGAAAATACAAAAAATAAAACAGTTGACAGACATAATAATTCAAATAGTCATTATTATAAATAAGGAACTTATCCACGTACCATCTTATCGGTGTTTCGACCGACAATAACATAATATTCAGATAACTTTGAAACTAAAACAATTAAAAAATAAAAATACAATACAGATAACAGGCATCATTAAAAGAGCTATAATAATAAATATAAATAATAATAATAAATATTTCTGGACATTTCACACAGCGCTATCCAGCCCCAAACTAAGCAGAGCTTGTATTATGGGAACCAGATAACTGATAGAATACTTATATACATTTTTTTTGTAAATACATACTTATAATATATAGAGAAACAACTAGACCCGGAACAAATATCTGTAGATCATGCAAACATTTGTTCCGCAGCGGGAATCGAACCCGCTACCTCCTGCGTCTCAGCCGGCTATTCGCCCACTGCACCACGGAGGTCGTCAAAAGCAATGAAAATTAAATAATTACAATTATAAAAAACTGTAAATGACCTACTTATAAGGATAATATACATATTTAATAATAATATATGTATGTACATATGTATATTTATGTATTTCCAAAAACAAGTATACGCGGTGTCATTTAAATCACTGTTTTCCCAGAACAAACGTTGTTCAGACCATGGTCTACTAACAGTGTATGAAATCAAATGAAAAAAAAACGACATTGGTCTTTGAAAAATATAAAAAGTTCCGAACTTAAAACGTCTATTTTAACGTTACGCCGCGACTAATGACTACAACATAGCGCGCTGACCGGTAGCTACTAGGTACCTAATTAGGGAGTAGGTAATACGCTACGACAGCGTACTCATGAACATTATGTCACAGTTAGTTTTTGAACAATGTTAGACTTATTTGAGAAGGTCTAGATTTTTATTTTTTATTCTCTTATATTTGATGCTATAAACAGTTAGTAGATCATGGCCTGAACAACGTTTGTTCTGAAAAAACAGTGATTTAAAGGACACCGTGTATACCTAATTACCTAAATATATTCTATACTATTCAAATAGTTATCTGGTTCCCATAGTACAAGGTCTGCTTAGTTTGGGGCTAGATAACGCTGTGTGAAATGTCCAGCAATATTTTAAAATAGTGTTAGGTATGATAGATATTGCCGTTAAATTTACTGCGTATTTCGCATAAGTAACTAGAAAATAACTAAGTACTATTTTTCACACTACTTAAAATGTATAACTTGATTCTTAACAATATATCAATTGATTATTCGGAAGCTAATAAGTGTATTGTCTGTTAGTACGGAAGCCAATCAGAGACGTCGACGAATTAGAGGCGTCGACCAATCACAGCTCACCTCGTTTTTTTTACGGTGACGTGTTGGACGATGCGTTGAAAAACGACGGTCATTCTGGATAGAGCACTGGACGAAGCAACACGTGTACAATAGTTTAAGTGAAGTTGTAATAAATAGTGCAATTACTGTGAAGTGATACTGAGTTTAATTCCCACTGACCTAGACCCTTATAGGTCAGAAGCGGGATAATCGAGAAAATTTTACATTTTCTTGCCACGCCTGCAAACGTAAGTAACGATTTACATTATAAGCATGATTTTTTTTTATAAAAATGATTTAATGATTTTTATGGTATGGTGGACTTTTATTATGGGATACATCCTATTTATATATAAAAAAACAATAAGATTTGCAAGAGTTTAAACCTTTTTTTAGCGTTTTATTTTTTTTATTTGGCGTAGTCTGACGATGGATATTTAAATGAAATATGTAAATAAGAATTTATTTTTCGTGATTTTATCTTTTTGTTTTCTCTCTATTTTCTAAATTGCTGGCAGTGTTATATTTTGATATTGAGCTTGAATATTATTTTTTTTTTCTTGTATTAAAAATTTTAATAGGTGTCTATTTCTTTTTTTGTTTTCTTTTACCAGTGTTGGAAATTATTAATTATTTTATTTTAGGGGGTCGATTAATCTATGATATATCTAATTTGAATACTTTTTATTTACGTTTAAAGAGGAGTAGGAATAATTAATTTGATGTTATCGCAATGTCTTTGGTGTTTTGTGAGCGTGATATTATATGTGTGTATATACAGTATATTAAGCTGTGGTATCTGAAAGTTTCAGGAGAGTAATGGAAGATGATGGTGGGAAGATGATGATTGCCCAAGGTGGAGGGCCAAGAAGGAGGAAAACCCAAGGTGGTGGGTCGGATCAAAATAAGGTAACCCGAGGTGGCGGGCCCAATCTAAGGAAGGAAACCCAAGGTGGTGGGTCTGAAAAAAAATAAGGTAACCCAAGGTGGCGGGCCCAATTTAAGGAAGGAAACCCAAGGTGGTGTGTCGGATCAAAATAAGGCAACCCGAGGTGGCGGGTCCAATCTAAGGAAAAAAACCCAAGGTGGTGGGTCGAAACTACGGTTTGGAAGACAACCTGAGGAAATGGATCAAGGAGGAAGCACGTCTGATGAAGATGGATATACAAGGTACTCGAGTCAAGATGTAAGTAAAGGACAACGAGCATGGCAATCAAAGAGACGCAGACAGCACCGTTCTGCATCGTCTGATTCGGAAGACGAGTTCTCTTCTCTGCGTCCTGCAAGGAGCAGATATTTACGAACGAGAGAAGGACCTGGTGGTGCTAAGAAAAGAAGACGCGGTGTCAATTCATCTGGAAGCAGAAGCGAGTCACCGTCTCCAAAAAGAGGAAGACTATCAGAATGCAGGGAAGGAGAACGGGATATTCGACTAATGGATAAGTTTTTATCTATTTTTGAAAAGGTTAAGCGTTCTGATAAGCCTAAATTAGCATTTAATGCGAATGTGGTACTGGAGTTCGACCCTTTATCAAAAGATCAAACCGTTTTGACGTGGATCACAAAAGTGGAAGAATGCGCCGAGATCTATGGCTGGGAAGAAAGAGAAATCATACACTATTCTCTGCCAAAACTATGTGGGGTAGCCAAGACATGGTATCAGGGTCTAACTTCGGTATTGCATACCTGGTCTGAATGGAAAAAGAAACTATTGGAATCTTTTCCATGCAGAGAGGATTACGCTGAGCTTCTATCCGAAATGTTAGCTAAAAAAGTAAAATATGGCGAGTCACTAGATCATTATTATTACGCAAAGGTTAATTTATTGAACAGATGTAAAATCACTGGAAGACAGGTAGTAGACTGTCTCCTGTACGGCATCGAGGATCGAGCTGTCAAAGTTGGTGCGCAGGCAGCTCAATTCCGAGAGCCAGAACAGGTACTTAAATATTTTAAAACTGTTAAGATAGGTCACGGCAGAGACAACCAGGACACTATGCAAAGGGGTAGGTTCGGAAACAGCACGAATCGTACGCATTCATCAAAATCAGGTAGCGTAGTCAACCCGTCGATTAGGTGTTTTAATTGTAACGAAGTTGGTCACCCTAGTTTTAAATGCGACAAATCAACGTCTTCGATGAAATGCTATAACTGCAACGAGACAGGTCATCGCAGTTCTAGGTTTGAAAAACCTCTTTCCAAATGCACAATATGTAACAGGGTCGGTCATCTGACAGCCAACTGTTACAAGAATACGGGAAGATCTACCACTGAGACTGGAATAGGCTCAACAGGAGGTAATGATCCAAAACAAAAACAGGTGTCTGAAGTAACAACTGAAGACATAGGAATAGACAAGTATGTAATGGACATTAAAATAAACGAGTCTACAATTTCATGTCATGTAGATCTAGGAAGTCAATGTTCTCTGATCAGGATAAGCGATGTCAAGTCTCTAGGCCTACCAATGACTTCTCGAGCGAACCTACCGACACTCAGAGGTATAGGAGCTAGCCTGGTAAGTCCTATTGGAGTAGTCGTCGCTACTGTAGAAGTTCAAGCCGTATCAGAGACAATTGACTTATATGTCGTGGAAGATTATGTCCTAATGTATCCGGTTCTTTTGGGGCATTCATTCACAGGGAAGCCTGACATCTTAATAATTAAGACGTCGGACGCAATTCAATTTCAGAGGATGCCTCCGAATAAAATAAGCTTGGTGGCTACTTATGACTGCGAGATTCCCTGTAACACGATGCGAGCAGTACAGGTTTCTACTGATTCTCAATTATTAAACTGTGAGGTGCATGTAAAAGGTTCGCTACGTGGTCCAGAAAGTAAGGAGTATTATTTATTTCCTGGTCAGTACGAGATCAAGAACGGTCGTGGTGCGATCCTAATTTACAATGTCGCGTTGAAACCCATGAGAATCGTCAAAGATATGCTTTTGACTAGGTCCATGGAAAGGAACCAGGTAACAACTGATATCAAAAACTCTTTCAGTGTTACCTTCAACGACACTATAATGGATACATCTGTGAATTGTAACCAACAACTGGACGCAAATCAGAGTAAAGCGTTAAAAGATTTGCTAAAAAGGTACGGTGAATGTTTCTCTTGTGGATTGCATGACCTAGGGTTTACAACGGTCACCGAGATGACTATTGAACTTATTGATGGTGACCCGATTGTATATCGTCCATACCGCATGTCACATGCTGAAAGATTGATGGTAAGTAACATGATTCAAGAGATGTTAGACAGCAAAATCATAAGGGAGTCTTCGTCACCATATGCAAGCCCTATTATTATGGTGCAGAAAAAGACGGGCGATAAACGCTTATGCGTCGATTATAGGGCCTTGAATAGGAAAACTAAAAAGGATCATTACCCGATGCCTCGTGTGGAAGACCAACTAGATTTATTGGCAGGTAACACCTTATTTACATCCTTAGACTTAGCATCAGGCTATTATCAGATCCCGATATCGGAAGAGTCACGCCGCAAAACTGCTTTTGTGACACTTGATGGACAATTTGAGTTTAATCGCATGCCGTTTGGTCTCGTTAATGCACCTTCTGTCTTCCAAAGGACAATAAACAAGATACTGATGGAAGCCAAAATTAAGTACGCCATTGTCTACATGGATGATGTCCTGATTCCATCAAAGGGTTTTGAGCAAGGTTTGCAAAGGTTAGAAGAGGTCTTACAGTTGCTGAAAGCAGGTGGGTTAACGCTGAAGTTGAGTAAGTGCCATTTCTTTTTGGACTCTGTTGATTATCTCGGATTTGATGTTAGCGCTGAGGGTATCCGACCTGGCAGTAGGAAGAGCGAAGCGGTCTCTAAGTTTCCGCGTCCCACAAATCAACACGAAGTACGTCAGTTTCTTGGCTTGTCTGGCTTTTTCAGACGTTTTATTAAAGGGTACGCAATGATCACTGCCCCACTTACAGACTTATTAAAAAAAATGGGGGATGGTTATGGAACAACGAGCAAGAACAAGCATTCGACAAGGTGAAGCAATTGCTGACAAGCAGGCCAATACTTGCATTATATGACCCTAAAGCGGATTTAGAACTGCATACAGATGCGTGTAAAGAAGGTTTGGCAGGCATACTACTTCAACAGAACTCAAATCGGGTACTGCAACCGGTCTCGTATTTTAGTCGCAAGACAACAATCGACGAACGTTAGTTGCATTCTGATGAACTTGAAACCCTGGCGGTGATCGCCTCTTTAAACAGGTTCAGGGTATATCTAATAGGAGTACCTTTCAAGATTCTGACAGACTGCAACGCACTTAGATCAACGTTAATCAAGAGGGACTTGATACCTCGCATATCTCGCTGGTGGGTTCAGCTACAGGAATACGACTGCACAATAGAATATCGACCCAGTGCGCGAATGGCACACGCAGACGCACTCAGCAGGAATCCGGTGAGCAACGATGAAATTGGACAGCATATCTTGGATGTATTACCCATAAAGGAAGTCGAACACGATTGGATATCAACAGTTCAATCTGCTGATGAAGAGGTAAAGAAAATTAAACAGATCCTTTTGGACCCATCTGTTGAGGAAGCTATCGATGTACATAAAAATTATAAACTCAAAAACGACAGAGTTTATCGCATCGTTGGTGAGGAGATAAAATGGCTAGTACCCCGAGGTGTGAGATGGCAGATTCTGTAGATGAATCACGACGACCTGGGGCATTGGGGCTTTGAGAAAACCCTTCTACGCATAAGAGAACATTACTGGTTCCCAAAGATGCGCAGGTTTGTTAAAAAATACGTTAACTCATGCCTAGAATGTGCACATCATAAAGCTCCCGGTGGGAAACGTACAGGCGAGTTACATCCCATTGAAAAGGTAACCACACCCTTCCACACCGTACATGCAGATCATCTGGGACCGTTCATCAAGAGTAAAAAAGGTAACTGCTACTTGCTGGTAATTGTAGACGGTTTCACCAAGTATGTGAGTATAAACGCAGTCAGGAATACAAAGTCTGTCACTTCGGTACAGGTGCTAAAACAGTATGTAAGTTATTTCGGGGTACCGACGCGCTTAATTACAGATAAAGGCACGAGTTTTACGAGCAAAACATTTCAGGACTTCATTAAATTATACGGTATAAAGCATATTCAGAATGCCGTTGCTACTCCCAGGGCAAACGGCCAGGTCGAAAGGTTCAATAGAACTATTTTAGATGCGCTGCGTACATCCAACCACAGCGAAGACGAAAAGTCCTGGGATGAGCATATCTCTGATATACAAGTAGGTATAAATACTACAAAACACAAAACGACACAGAAGAGCCCTTCAGAACTACTCTTCGGGTTCAATGTTATCAGCAGAACGGAAGGTAAATTGAGCGAAGTCATTACCGAAACATTAAATAGAATTCCGACAGAAGAGTTACAGGATATAAGGCAGGAGGCTGGAGAGAAGATAAAAGAACAACAGGTAAGAGATGCTGCTAATTATAATAGACACAGAAAGACGGCAAAACAATATAAAGAGGGAAACTTAGTACGAGTAGAAAGACAAGTGCCCCACGATGGTAAATCACATATACTTGTTGTAAAATATCAAGGACCTTACCGCATAGTAAAAATGCTCGATAATGACAGATTTCTGATAGAAGATACACCTTTGACTAGAAAACACGGTCGAAGGTACGAAGCTGTTGTAGCTATAGACAAAATTCAACCATGGATGAATTTTACTAGAAGTTTTGAATCCGAATGTTCTGATAATGATACCGAAAAAGAAGATTAAATTATGAATGTCTAGTTGTGTATTCAATCATTCTAAGCCATACCTATGATAATAATTGTGAATAATATTAAAATTATCTAAGTTAGTTATAATTATTATTTAAATTTTTAGTTAGCTTATTAAATCTAGTTATTTATTCTGCCTGCTAGAAGCATATACAGTTATGCTATTTACGGATTCTAAATGATGATTTAAATTATAAGTTGGATCAGTTAATTTTTTTAGCATGTTATAACTGTATAAAATTCAAATGAGGTCGGAGTGTTATGTATCAATTAATAAGCGATGGGACTCGCTTAGGGTAGGATGTCCAAGCTGTTAGGTATGATAGATATTGCCGTTAAATTTACTGCGTATTTCGCATAAGTAACTAGAAAATAACTAAGTACTATTTTTCACACTACTAAAAATGTATAACTTGATTCTTAACAATATATCAATTGATTATTCGGAAGCTAATAAGTGTATTGTCTGTTAGTACGGAAGCCAATCAGAGACGTCGACGAATCAGAGGCGTCGACCAATCACAGCTCACCTCGTTTTTTTTACGGTGACGTGTTGGACGATGCGTTGAAAAACGACGGTCATTCTGGGTAGAGCACTGGACGAAGCAACACGTGTACAATAGTTTAAGTGAAGTTTTAATAAATAGTGCAATTACTGTGAAGTGATACTGAGTTTAATTCCCATTGACCTAGACCCTTATAACAGGAAATAAAATCGCAGTTCCTGGAGATCAATGAGGGAGGCCTTTGTCCAGCAGTGGACGTCCTACGGCTGATATGATGATGATGATGAGGAAATAAAAATTTATTGATCCAGAATTTTTCACACAAAAAGTTTAGTAGGTACGATATTATATTAAATTAGTAGGTATACATTTAGTACTTATTATAATAATTCTTACTAATATTATAAATGCGAAAGTAAATCTGTCTGTCTGTGGCGCTTTCACTCCAAAACTACTAAAGCGATTTAAATAAAATTTGGTACATAGATCTAGACTAGAACCTGAGAAAGGACAGACTACTTTTTACTGCGAAAAAAGGGTCGTAAGGGGTTGAAAGGGGAGGATGTAAAGTTGTATGGAAGTATCGTCATTTTTAGAGCTAGAGGCTTGAAACTTATTTTTAGGCTGTTCATTCGATATAAATTAATATGGCATTCAAAGTTTGTAAAAGTTTTACCCTCAAGGGTGTAAAATAACAATAGGGAATAATGGATTAAAGTTTGTATGGAAATATGTAAGGTTTATGTGAATGTTTTATAAGTTTGCGACAAGAGACAAAATATTAGAGCTATTCCGATGTAACATTTACGGAGTCATTACAAAATGTGAAACTGAAGTTAACGCGAGTAAGAATTTGTCAAGCACCGCGCCGTACACAATGAACGCTGTGCAGCGTATAAATAATTTAATAACCTCTTTGCAGTGAAACACTCCAAATAGCTCATTATATTTAAACGTATGTGTCTTGTTTGTAAAATAATTAGTTAATTAATTAAATAATATTAATTAAAAGTGCTACCCAAAGACACTATTCCGCGACACTAGTCGCGGGCACAGCTAGTGAACAATACCTCACACACTAGGATTCCCTGTGTTGTGTGTGGGTAGCTAGGCTCTGCCCAAAAAAAAGGAAACATGAAATAAACATAATAGTAATAATCAATATGTAATTATAAGCAACCTATATAATAATTTTGTAAAAATGGTTATTAAAAAGTTAAAAGTTTCTAGTAGCTAGCTAAAGTTGCAAATTTTGGTTGAAATTTATTTAATTTAATTAATATAACAAAACAACAGATACATTTATTTATTGACTAGCTGTTGACTTCCTACGCGTTTCCCTACTAAATGTGTAGGTAACCTAGAAATAAAGTTAACCTCGCTGTTGCAACTTACTTGATACCCCATTTTTATCCCATGGAAACTGATTTATGCGATAAAAGCTAGCCTATGTGGTAATCCAGGTTATATAGGTATGTGGTAATCTACGTATATACCAAATTCGAAATTGGTTCAGCCGTTACGACGTGATTGAGTAACAAACAAATAAGTAAACAAACATTCAAACTTTCACATTTATTGATCGATCAATAAATGTGAAAGTTTGGGAAAGTTCGCTCGAGCGAAGCGAGATCTCTAAATCAACTTGGGAAAATCTGCGTTGTATCTAGGGCAGTGCCGGCGGTGCCCAGGCACAGGCCACAGACCCTGGAGGGGCGCAGAAATGACCAGACCAGAACCGGTTATGATTAGAAAATATTTCAAGGGCGCGGTTATAGCAGCTCGCACCGGGCGCATAAAAGGCTAATTAGGGCACTGTATGTATGTTTGTCCGAGGATAACTTTCAAAGCGTTGATCCGATCGTCGTGAAATTTAATACATAGGTAGGTAGTGATGGCACAATTTTGATGTGACATAATGAGCTAAAAATGTTGAGGAGTTGTTGAGATATTAGGGTTCAAGAGGGGTAAAAAAATGAAAACGAGACTATAAGGTCAAGTGACCGTCAAAAGAAAGGTCTTCATTAGTACATTTAGACTCCGTTTTTATTTTTAGTTAATTCATTATAGTTTTTGAGTTATTAGCCATAATAAAAACTAAACTTTGACAAAATTCACAGAGTACACCAGTGACTCTACAGTGACTCTAGCTTAAGTGACACAAATATAGGCAAAAGTCTCAAGTCATAGATAACTGCCATTTGTACTCCAAAAAAGTACCCAAATAATATGAACTGCCGTTACCTATAGATAATTTGAATAAAACTGTAGGCCAAGATAGCTGGTTATTATTTCGAGGCACTATTTTTGATAGTCAAAGATTACAAATAATATTTTTTTGTTTTAATCGGAGACTCGCGAGATCTCAGTTCGGGGCGAACCACTAGTAATATTAGTGCGATAACTCCTCATTGTCACGGTAATGTTATATAGATAAAATTACTGTGTCATTGTATTAATTAGGGCATTGTAGGTTCTGTTTTTATCCCTTGTCGCAAAAACCAGGGTTTTACAAGTTTGACGCCTTTGCCTGTCTGTCTGAGATACCTACCGTAGTTCCTAAACGGATGGATCAATTACCGATTCGGACGCGGGGCGAAATCTGTTACACACAATTATGGTGTGACTAAATGAGCTAAAAATTTGGGGGGGTTGTTGAGATATTGGGGTAAAAACAAAACTTTGACAAAGTTCACAGGGTACACCAGTGACCCCACAATGCTGATCTTTGGTATTCCTGTAGGTTTAGTGACACAAATATAGGCAAAAGTCTGAAATCCAGAATAACTGCATTTTGTACCCCAAAAAAAGTAACCAATTTACATGAACTTCCATTACCTGTAATTTGAATGAAACTGTAGGTCAAGTAGTTTGGTTGATTATTTCGTGGCATTATTTTGATAGTCAAAGATTACGAATAATATTCTCGCGAGATCTCAGTTCGGGGCGAATCACTAGTAGATAAAAGATAGGTAAGTAGGTAGGTACTACCTACTTTGATTTCAGTAAATAATTTAGACTTAGTACATTCACTGTTATAGAGGTACTACCCACATTGATTTCAGTAAATTGGTATAAACTGTTAATTTTTCTATACCCGCCAAAAGTATCCAAATCGTGGATAGGCTCCACCCCTCAAATGAAATGAGGCGGGTACGGCGAAACGCATTTCAATTTCACTATCTAGCGCGCCTTAACTGCGGTGATTCTTATATAGGACAGTTTTTCATATATATTTCAATGAACATACAATAGGTTACATAAATTAGTATTCTAGATGTATGTATGTATGTTAGTATGTACATTTATATTTGTTGTACCTAAGATGACAAACGAGCACACCCCACCTGATGGTTAGCGATTGCGATTGAACATTATTAAACACCGAATGCGGGTTGCCGAAACTTTAAAAAATATGTAAAATATTGTTTTAAAGGACCCCGTACTCTCCCGTACTGTGTAGTCTCTGAGGAAAAGCTGTTATATAGTCCCATCATCATCATCTTATCTGGCATAGGACATTCACTGCTGAACATAAACCTCCCCCATAGATTTCCAGAGCGACAGATACCCTCCGTCGTCCGAGACACGTTCTCGGAGACCCGGATGACGAAATCACCTCCGCTAATGCGGAAGAGGTTTCCGAGTCATCTACATTAGACAGAGCAAACACTTCACAGATACACCGACCTCGCCGGCGAGGTCGACGAGTCCCATCAGTCGCCGCATATACGAGGTACAAGCACGTACCCGGGCGTTTCTCTCTTATCCCCACCCTGGCAACAGCCCAAGCCGAGGTTCGTACCTATGTGGTGCCCTTGCGCTAATTGCCTCATCAAAACTTACAGGGTTGAGCGGCTTCTGCGCTCGCCAAAAGCTCGGTAAAGCTGCAACGGCATCAGAGGCCAACAGCGAGATAAGTTCATTCGAAAAAAAAACAGAGCGACAGATCTTGTACGGCCTGCACCCAACTGTTTCCAACCATCTTTATTATGTCGTCTTTCCATCCAGTGGGGGGGTTGTCCTACGCTTCGCTTTCCTGAGCATGGTCTCCACTAGAGAACCTTTCTGCCCCAACAGCCGTCAGTTCTTCGAGCTATGTGTTTTAAAAGTCTGCAGAATTAATATTGTTATTATTTTAGATGTTTTTAATTTGACATATGCTTATTTGTATGTGTGATTATTATTTTGATGTTGTGTATAAGTGTTTAATTAATTTAAACTGTTTTGAATTTAATTTAATTTTGAATTTTCCATTTTTTTTATTAGACCTGTATCATCCCTCTGCTGGGCAAAGGTCGTTCGCGTGCCAAATCCCATCAATCTGTATCGAAGGCATCGAAATCATCACGTCAGCATCTACTAGGCCTTCCTCGGTTTTGTAATTAATACATTTATGTTTAGTGCAGGTATCCTATGGACTATGTCTAAAATAAATGATTATATTTTATTATATCTATCTTATTTCCAGGCACTATGGATGCGTACAATGTACAACAAGTTCAGATCCCCGTACATTGGTATTTGGCTGTTCTGGCGGCCGGGCCTCATCATCAACACGCCGGAGTTGGCGCGAAGGGTGCTCGTGAAAGACGCTGACAACTTCCGCAACCGCTACACTAGCTCGGGGCGTTCGGATCCTGCTGGAGGATTGAATCTGTTCACTGTCAATGTGAGTACCTGCAAGTTTAGCTACCGAGCAAGACTTGCGCAAAGAAACCGTTGACGGGGCCTACAACTATACCTACAACTGGCTAAGGACGCGACTCCACAAGATTCCACGTCAAAACTCTAAAAGTCTCAATAAACTGTCCGTGCGTGCGAAATCTCAAGCGGACTGCGTGGAGTCCTACGAATATTTGGATATGTGCGCCCGTCTGTAGCCGATACAACATTCCAATAAATCCAATTCGCGCTCAGTTGGCAGTGCGCAGCCATCGGAGTATATTCGATATACTTATACATTTTTTTATAGTTCTGAACATTTTACACAAAGCTACAAAAAATCGGCCAAGTGCGAGTAGGACTCGCGCACGGAGGGTTCTTACCATTATCTATAAAAACGAGTAAAAATATAACGTTTGTTGTATGGGAGCCCCCCCTGAAATATTTGTTTTATTTTAATTTAATGATTTAATTTTAAAGTGAATATATAACTAAATATTTTGTGAATATTTCAAGCGTCTACCTGTTGCCGTTATCAATATCGAGCTAAAACGAGCAAAAAAAATCACGTTTGTTGTATGGGAGCCCCCTTAAATATTTATTTTATTCTGTCTTTAATATTTGTTGTTATTTCGGCAACAGAAATACATCATCTGTGAAAATTTTAACCGTCTAACTATTACGGCTCATGAGATACAGCCTGGTGACAGACGGACAGACGGACAGCGAAGTCTATTAGGGTCCCGTTTTACCTTTTGGGTACGGAACCCTAAAAATTGTCAAATGAGTTGATCGCTATTCTGCCGTCATATGAAGAAAAGCCGTAACTTGGCCAAAGTTCATTTCGAGACAATTGAAGTTTTGTCTAAAATGAAGGCCGGCGTTTAACTAAATGGTTTTTGTTACTTACTGAAACTTAGTTTATACAATACGAGTACGTAAAAAAATAAGCTTTCTTTTGAATCGTATTTGGTTTTGATTTTTAAATCCGTTCACTTTTTAATCTTATTTTTTCCCTTTTATCCAAGTATAAAAATCATATTTTATAAGCAATACTTACTTAACTAAAAACACCTAATTTCATAAATCAGTTTCGAAATATTTTAACACTATGGTGTTGTTGCTAGTCTCGTGGGAGTTTAGGAAGAAAAAAAATAATGTCCAACTTTTTTGTTTTGCTGCACAGTTATCAAGTCACAAAGTTATCTTTGTAAAGTCTCTGAAGTGCTCCAAAAAGGCTTTAAATTCACAAATAATGTCATCTTTCTTCCTACGAGAAAATGATTTATGCCATATGGCAGTAAAAGTCATAATATCTGTCGTTTTATAGCTTAGCGGCACAAAACCTTTCATTGAACGCTGCGAGGCGAGGGCAAAACAAGATCATTTTAAACATCCTAGGTAACTATTTACCTTCTATGGGTCTACAGAAAATTATCCTACATCAGCTGCTGCAGATCAGATTTAGTAGTTGGGCGATAAATGCCATATGTTTGTCTTTAGTTCATGATGTTTGTTGAAGTTTTTGAAGATGTCTCAGTTTCTGTGACGCAATTCTTTAAAGTTTGGATTATAAATTTCGAACTGCTCGCAAATTTCATACTTCTCATGACCGAGCTTGGTAAAAGAATTCCTTTATTTCTTTTCTGTACAGCTCATAAGAAATCGGTAAACTGGTAGGATATTTCTCAATTTCTCAAATAGTCATCGTACCTACATCAGTTTAACAGATAATTCGGAAGGCAGGTATCTTCTGTTAGGCGCAGAGCATCCTCCCGTGGTGTGAAATGGTCGGTTTAAATGTCTCAATATGAGTTTTACGTTTTACGTTGTACGTTTTATAACTACTTTCTTGTTAAGACCTCTTCTGCCATTAGGTACCTATCATGTTAAAGTTGTTCAAAGCATTTCTTACAGCCTTATCGTTAGTTTTAATGTAGCCAAGTGTCGTCAGAAAGAAAACTTTGCTAATTACGGTTTTTTGATTAAAGCGAATCTAAAATGAATAAAATAATGTTGTTTTATTTAACATAAAAGGCTTTAAATGGGAATTACGGCCGTACAGACTAGGAAGATGTAGGTATAAATATAGTAATAATAATAATGTAACAGCAGCTCGGAAACAATCCAGCACATAACGGGGGCATGCAAGGCTATCGCACAAACTGATTACAAGTATAGGCATGATCAACTAGTCAACATAATCCACCAAAGCTTAGCAATAAAGTTGTGCACGACAGCATCATAAGGACTACATGCGGCGAGAGGGGTGCAAGTATAGTGACCGTCGCGACCCATGACCATAGTATGAAAATTGTATTATTTTACCTCGTTTACATATTAATCAATGTACTTTAAGAATAATCTTGTTTGTAAATAGATAGTAATAATAGGAATAATTAGATAAGAATAATATTCTTCAGTTATGATGCAAATAAAGTTACGTATATTTGTTGTTTTACTATAAAATGGGTAAATGTAGGTAGGAGGTAACACATTTTTATGTAATAAAAGTAGAAATGAGTGCGCATACGCCCGTTCCGACGCTCGAATTGAAAATAACGCACGGCCGCCACTTAGGGCGAGTATATATAGTAGTGAAGCGGGGGACAGGGTAGTATTTATAGCGCCGCACCGAAAAAGCGCCGCCATTTCTAAACCGAGCGGAGCCGGATGAAGACGCATGTATTATTCATAAGTAATAATCATAGTCTATAAGATAAATATAGTAATATATAACAAACAGTATGTAAAGTATGAAAAAGTAATAAATAAAGGCTAGAGGGGGTGAGGCAGTGAATGTTCTAGAAAATTGCGAGGAATAGTATAAAAAACGGCGCCTATTAGCCGTCAGCAATTCAGTGCTCGGGCAACATCGGAAAAGGAAGCAACAGGAAGAAAGAAGAAAAATAGGAAGAAAATCTGCCTCGCCGCCTCGCTACCTATTTGATCAAGACTGGTGTTTTTATTTTCTCGTTCGCAAATACGGGACTACGTAGACACTAACCCTCGGCAATCTATACACAACATCAAATGGTCCTTCGTAAGCCGGATAATTTTTGAAGACTAACAGCGCGGGTTATCTACGTATTTTTGCGAACGAATTATTCAAGATGCCTGTTACGCGATCGAAGAAAGGAAGCGTCGCCGACTTGACAGAACAACGACCAAGCCCGACGAATCAAGAACCCGGCAACACAGAGGGCGCTACTAGCGCTCCGCGAAGTACCGGGATGACGACACGAAGTACTACGAGCTCCGCGAGAGTTCCGCCAGCTTCTGCACGTCAAGAAAAATCTGCGACAACGTCGGAAGGCACCGCGACTACGGAAACCACGGCCACAGAATACACGACGTCAACAGAGAAAACAACAAGTACGGAGACCAACGTCACGACACAACGGGCTGAAGACTCCAACACATTGAAGCCGTCGAAGCGCGCCAAGTCACACCGCTCCGAAGCGCGTCGAAGAAAATTATCGGAGTTAGAAGCGCAAGAAAAATTGGCCGAATTAAAATTAGAAGAAATACGCGCGTCGCTCGCACTCGCCCAGCTGAAGTTACAAAAACAGCGCGCCGCCGCCGACGATGATGAAGCAGCTTCTGCGTCAGAAGATGAAGAAGAAGAGGAACGATCAAGTCGAGTTCAAGAATGGTTGGATCACACGAAGAACGACCCACCAGAAGAAAAGAAGAGGCCAGAAGAGGGGGAACAGAAAGGACGAGGACAGGGAGTTCACAAGGAAAAGGAATGTGAACACCGGGGGGACCATGAAGAGACCCGGCCTGCGCGTCAGCCACAGAACGTGGACGTCACCTCACTGGCAACAGCCCTCACTCAAGCAGTACGGATGACCAGGGATGCACCGAAGTACCTACAGGAGTTACCTGTTTTCAATGGACAATGTAACGGCTGGCTTGCGTTCCGCGCCGCCTACTACGAAACTGAAGCTTTATTCTCGAAGACCGAAAATGTAGCAATACTAAGAAGAAGCGTCAGGGGGGTAGCATGGGAAGCAATCAGCAGCCTCCTCATCAGCCAACCGGATCCAGCAGCTATCATGGAAGCTCTGGAAAGAAGATTTGGACGACCGGATGCACTGGCGATGAACGAGATGCAGAAGATTAAGGCACTAGGAAAACTCAGCGATAGTCCACGTGACCTATGTATATTCGCAAACAAGGTGGCTAACATCGTGTCTACTATGGAAGCCCTCAAGAAAATTCACTACCTGTATAATCCAGAGTTAGTGAAGATCACCATCGAGAAGCTTACGCCGATTATGAGAAGCAAATGGTACGACTATGCCGCGAAGATCAAAGAAGATGTACCCGACTTGAAGAAACTCACCAGCTTTTTGAATGAAGAGGCTGACAAGTGCGGGGCATACGCGCAACCCGAAGACATCGTCACAAATACTACGCAGGAGAAACATCCAAGAAGAAGATTCGAGCACACCTTCGCTACTGATACCAAGAAAGAACAATGTCCAGCATGCAAGCAGAGTCATCACTTACCTGAATGCAAGAAGTTTCAAGACACAGATGTCAACGAGCGATGGGAAATGGCTAAGAGACATCGCATCTGCTTCCAATGCCTACGAAGCACGCATCACCGCGGTACCTGCAGAGCAAAGAGGTGCGGACAAGACGGCTGCGCGATGGCTCACCATCACCTCTTACACCATAAGAGGTCAAGAAGGACATCATCACCATCACCACCAGCAACACAAGAAGTGACATCAGCAGTGGAACTAGTGAAGAACATCGATTGCATCAGAAGCCGTCAAGCCTACCTGAAGATCGCACCAGTAACACTCATCGGTCAAAATGAAGCAAGAGTGGACACCTACGCCTTGATGGACGACGGAAGCACTATCACTCTCGTTGATGAAGGATTGGCAGAGATACTGGGCTTGGATGGCCCACGCGATCAGATGTGGGTGCAGGGCCTGAACGAGACAGTGAAGCATGAAAATAGCAAGAGAGTCGACATCAAAATACGGGGAAGATACAGCGAAGAAGAATACACAATGCGCAATGCACGCACAGTACAGCGGCTGATGTTCACCAAGCAGAATATAGAACGGAGAGATCTTCAAGACTGCACTCATCTACGGGACATCGAAGACCAGCTGATCTACAAGGACGCCTCACCCAAGATACTGATAGGACAGGACAACTGGGAACTTCTAGTGGCACTCGACATAAGAACAGGAAGACAAGACCAACCGGTCGCAACTCACACGCGACTGGGCTGGGTGCTACACGGATACCGTACGTCTTATCAGAAACCAGTAGCCTTCTGCGGACATACCACCATAGCGGCTAAAGAAGACTCGATGGAACATATGATGAAGAGGTTCTTCGACCTGGAAGCGCTTGGAATAGAACACAAGAAACAGAAGAACGATCCAGAAGAACGAGCAATGAAGATTCTGCAAGAAAAAAGCAGAAGAATGCCCGATGGCCGTTTTGAGACTGCACTTCTGTGGAAAGAAGACGAGTGCCAGATCCCAAACAATTATGAAGACGCCTACAAAAGATTGCGGACGCTGGAGAAGAGACTAGATCGCGACCCAGACTTGAAAACAAAGTACGAAGAAAGGATAAACAACCTTCTCACGTCGGGATACGCGGCTCCAGCCACCACACCTGCACCTAAAGGCAAAACATGGTACCTGCCACATTTTGCAGTGTGCAATCCTTCAAAACCGAAGATACGCCTGGTACATGATGCAGCAGCAAGATCACGCGGGAGGAGCCTGAATGACATGCTACTCTCCGGCCCTGACCTTCTGCAGTCACTACCCGGAGTCATTATGAGGTTCCGGCAGCATCCATTCGCGGTCTCTGCCGACATTCAAGAGATGTTCATGCAGATCAAGATCAGACCAGAAGACAGAGACGCGCTGAGGTTTCTATGGAGAGGAGACTGCAGAGGAGAAACGAAGCCGAAGGAGTTTCAGATGACATCAGTGATCTTCGGAGCAACGTCCTCACCGTGCACAGCGTTGTATATAAAGAATAGGAACGCAGAAGACTTCGCAGAAGCATTCCCCAGAGCAGTGAAAGAGATAAAGAAAAATCACTACATGGACGACTACATCACAAGCTTCCCGAGTGAAGAAGAAGCAATAGAAGTATCGAAAGAAGTGGACCACATTCATCGTCAAGCTGGCTTCGTTCTGCGAGGTTGGGTGTCGAACCGACAGACTGTATTACGTCGCTTCGACACGAACAGCAAAACCGCTACAATACCCATAGGTGGCACCGACGTCGAGAAAACCCTCGGACTGCTGTGGGAAGTGAAAGAAGATTGTATCGGTTTCCACTTGAACGATAAGAAGACTCCGCCAGAGGTGCTGTACAACAATCGCCCACCTACGAAGAGAGAAGCACTGAGCGTGATAATGTCGCTGTTCGATCCGCTCGGACTGGTATCACCCCTGACAACACCTGCCAAGAGACTGATGCAAGAAACATGGCGATATGGGACCGGCTGGGATGAACCAATCCCTGAAGAGCTGCAACCGCGCTGGACAACGTGGCTGAACAACCTGCGCGCCATAAAAAAACTTCACATTCAGCGATGTTACGACATGCAGCAATCAGTGGCTTCGAGAGAATTACACACGTTTGTCGACGCGAGTGAAGAAGCATATGCAACAGCGGTCTATATACGTACGCAACACGTCGATGGGTCAGTGAACGTCGTATTGGTAGCAGCCAAGAGTCGCGTCGCACCCCTGAAGCCCACGTCTATACCACGACTTGAGCTGCAAGCGGCCCTGATAGGCGCGCGACTAGCGAAGACTGTGGCCGAAGAACACGACCTGGAGTTCGAAAGGAAGACTTATTGGAGCGACTCACGCACTGTCCTCGCGTGGATAAGAGCGGAACCGCGTGCCTACAAGACGTTCGTCGCACATCGCCTGGCTGAGATTGAAGACCTCACCAAAGTGAACGAGTGGCGTTGGGTCCCCACCAAAGAAAACGTTGCAGACGACGCCACGAGAGAAACGCCGAGCGACTTCACAGCGCGGCACCGATGGTTTCAGGGTCCTGAGTTCCTAAGACGGCGAGAAGAAGACTGGCCAACAGAAGTAAAGGTCACCAGCACAGAAACTGGGGAAGAAAGATGCCACGCGTCGCAAGACATAAAGACACACGAACACTTGCCGAACATAGACAACATAGCTAAGTGGCCGATACTTATACGCGCCACAGGAAGAGTGCTACAATTCATAGATCTGTGTAGGATCAAGAAACACAGAGCAGCTGCAACAAGACACAAAAAGACTAAAAAGAATGCAGAAAAAGATGCCGCATGGAGCCGCGGTAAGAAAAAGACCGACAAGAATGAAGGAACGACATCAACCAAGAAAACAGAAAAAAGAAAACTAGTGTGCCTGGACGCGAGCTACCTGTTACGAGCGGAGAAGATGTGGATAAGGAAAGTACAGGATGACAGCTACGCCGATGAAAAGACGCGAATAATGCACGGCGACACGCCCTCGTCAAAGGACCGCCTTGCCACTCTGAGTGTGTACATAGGTGAAGATGGATTACTACGCCTACGAGGAAGAATCGCCGCGACGCCAGGTATACAGGAGGAAACAGCCAACCCTGCCCTGTTGGACGGACAGCACAAGTATACAAGAATGTACATCCAACATGTACACGAGAAGATGCTCCACGGGGGGGTAGAAACCACAGTGAATGAAATAAGACAACGGTTCTGGGTGACAAGAATACGACCCACAGTGAGGAGCGTAATAAGAAGATGTCCACAGTGCCAAATGAGAAAAGCGAAGCCCGCGATCCCTTCGACAGGAAACCTACCTCCAGCACGTCTCACCCATCACGCGCGTCCCTTCTCCTACACAGGACTGGACTACTTCGGACCGCTGGAAGTCACCGTGGGAAGACACCGTGAGAAGAGGTGGGTCGCCCTCTTCACTTGCCTCACGACAAGGGCCGTCCACCTAGAAGTAGTGACATCATTAAGTGCGGATTCTGCCATCGCCGCGCTAAGAAGATTCATCGCGAGGAGAGGACAACCGACTGAACTGTGGTCAGACAACGCGACGTGCTTCAAGGCAGCAGATAAGGAATTGAGAGAAGCCCAGCAAGAAGCTTGGGAAGCAACGCGAGAAGAGGCCAATGCACGCCGCATCAACTGGCGTTACATTCCCCCCGCCTCCCCCTTCATGGGCGGCGCCTGGGAACGACTCGTGCGTAGCGTCAAAGAAGCCCTACGCGTCATCCTGCATGAGAAGCACCCAAGTGACGAGGTCCTGCACACGCTCCTCGTGGAAGTCGAGAACATAATTAATTCGCGGCCGCTCACGCATGTCGCTGTGACGCCAGAAGAACCCGAGGCCTTGACCCCGAACCACATCCTGCTGGGGCCAAACAGTCATGTGCCAACACCGGGCAGCTTCACTCAAGAGGATCAATCCGCACGACAACTCTGGAAGCGCGCACAACTTCTGGCCGACGAATTTTGGAAGAGATGGGTGAAGGAGTATCTCCCTTTGCTCCAACACCGGCGGGAGCCCAGAGCCACCGGGACCGCCCCGAAGGTCGGTGACCTGGTGATCATCTGCGACCCAAACCTGCCGAGGAACGTCTGGCCAAGAGGAAGAGTGACCAGAACCTACCCTGGAGAAGACAACGAGATACGAGTCGTGGACATCACTACGAGCAACGGGCACGTCCTGCGCCGACCATGCAAGAAGATCGTCGTGCTACCAGTGGAGTCGCGTGCTGCGACGGCGGGAGAAATGTGCACGACAGCATTATAAGGACTACATGCGGCGAGAGGGGTGCAAGTATAGTGACCGTCGCGACCCATGACCATAGTATGAAAATTGTATTATTTTACCTCGTTTACATATTAATCAATGTACTTTACGAATAATCTTGTTTGTAAATAGATAGTAATAATAGGAATAATTAGATAAGAATAATATTCTTCAGTTATGATGCAAATAAAGTTACGTATATTTGTTGTTTTACTATAAAATGGGTAAATGTAGGTAGGAGGTAACACATTTTTATGTAATAAAAGTAGAAATGAGTGCGCATACGCCCGTTCCGACGCTCGAATTGAAAATAACGCACGGCCGCCACTTAGGGCGAGTATATATAGTAGTGAAGCGGGGGACAGGGTAGTATTTATAGCGCCGCACCGAAAAAGCGCCGCCATTTCTAAACCGAGCGGAGCCGGATGAAGACGCATGTATTATTCATAAGTAATAATCATAGTCTATAAGATAAATATAGTAATATATAACAAACAGTATGTAAAGTATGAAAAAGTAATAAATAAAGGCTAGAGGGGGTGAGGCAGTGAATGTTCTAGAAAATTGCGAGGAATAGTATAAAAAACGGCGCCTATTAGCCGTCAGCAATTCAGTGCTCGGGCAACATCGGAAAAGGAAGCAACAGGAAGAAAGAAGAAAAATAGGAAGAAAATCTGCCTCGCCGCCTCGCTACCTATTTGATCAAGACTGGTGTTTTTATTTTCTCGTTCGCAAATACGGGACTACGTAGACACTAACCCTCGGCAATCTATACACAACAAAAGTATAAACTTATAGGCACAACCGTAAAACCAACACCCTATTACCTAGTCAGGTCATAAATTCTGTCACATGTTTAATATAAAATAATTGAAACAAGTTTATTCATTATGTAACCATTTATATACCAAAATGAACTTAACAAAACATACATTCTTATGCCACTAAAGTTTATTCAAAATGACCTCCGTGATTTTGAATACAGGCCTTCAATCTGCGCGGCTAGTCGTCTATCACTGCACGAACGAGGTCCATGTCAATATCGGCAGCTGCCTTAATCAAGGATGTCTTGAGTGACTCCAAATTGGGATGAGGCTTTGAGCACGCCTTTTCCTTCAAGTGTTGCCATATCTTGTAGTCTAACGGATTCAAATCTGGACTGGAGGAGGGCCAGTCTTCGTGCCGGATGAAGTCGATTTCACACGCCGCCAGCCAGTCTTGTGTGCTCTTCGCTCTATGAGCTGGCGCCGAATCTTGTTGGAATACCCAGTGCCTGTTATTGAACATGGTATGAGAAACAGGTTCCACAAGGTTCGTCAGGACTGTATTTTGTATTATACACAACTGCATTCGTTTTTACACTTTTCTCACAAAAATGTACCTCTGTTAAGCCCCAATAAGAAACTCCCAACCATTCCATGAGCGAGGATGGAAAATGACCTCGTTGGACACGCGGAATACAGTTGCTCGCTTCTTCACTACTGTGTGCGTACACCTTATCATTTATTTGTTGTATCTCTCTTCTACGGAAAAAATTTTTTCATCCGAAAAAAGAATTTCCCGATATTTTTTTCCCGCGTACCGCTTCTACAAAGCGCGGCATCTCTTCAGTCTCAGGTCCATTAGACGAGCATTCAAACGATGTCCTGTTTTTTTCGATATGCCCGAAGCCCTAAGTCTTCATTTAACACCCTTTTCACGGTGGTTCTGCTTAACCCCATCTGAAGGGCCAACAGTTTCTGCTTACGTTTGGGATTTCTTTGAATTCGCGCCTTCACAGCTTTTATCACTGCTGGAGTCCTAACAGACCGAGGGCGACCACTTCTTGACCTGTCATCTACACTAGAGTCTTCATTGTATCGTTTGATGGTGCGATAAACGAATCTTTTGGTTATATTCAAATTTTTCAGTATGTCAAAAATTTGAATTGGCGCGTAACCGCAACGATGCAACGCAATAACTGCAACACGGTCTTCTTTAAGAGTCCACTCCATATTTAAAAATGAGTAAAATTCTAAAAAGTATACATTTTTATTTTCATGAACAATTCGAAATTCGAATTCAATAATCATTTTTGGGGCCAGCATTCTAAAAGAAAAGTTTTTACTGTGTGACAATACTTATGACCTGACTAGGTATAAATATACCCCTGAAACCGTGCTGGAGAACGCTACTCACGTATTTCGATCGGGCCATCCTAACTGATAAAACCACACACTTCAATAGACCAGATTTGACCCTTATAGACAAAACCAACAAAACAGCACTCCTTGTTGACATCGCCATCCCCAACACTCACAACCTTCAGAGCACCATCGCAGAGAAACTATCCAAATACCTATATTGATCTCAAAAACGAAATAACTCGCATGTGGCATCTGCAAAGAGTTTCCATTGTTCCAATAGTGTTGTCAACAACCGGTGTTATTCCTAAACAGCTATCCCAATCTTTAGAATATTTAGACCTACCGAAGCACACTTACATTCTGCTACAAAAAGCAGCTATTTTGAATACGTGTAGGATCGCGAGAAAGTTCCTACAGACTGAGCTTCCTAGCGAAGTTCGGACCACTGAGGTGCACTTGGCTTAGGCCCGTGGCCCCCAGTTATTAACGATTCTTTGAAAATCGAGTAGAGAAAATCTCTGAACACCATAATAATAATAATTCTTTATTTCAGACACAGTGATCCATATTATATAATCTACACTAAACTAAAATTAAAACAAGCAAATTAAAACAATTACACAATAATAAAAATACAATAAAAAAATATTTAAAAATTAGGTACTTTGGCTGTTTCCACCCAACGTCGATACGCTGCCGTCAGCATCAGTCTATCCGCCAGACTCTTGATGATTGTGTTTTTACACATGTCAACTCTGAACATGAAGGAGGCGATCCTGTTTCTTTGGATGTAATGTAGTATAAATACTTAACTAAAAGGCCGTACTTTTGAAATTAAGGCTTTTCAGACTAAAAAACCTCAAATTTTGACGTAGTTACGACGAAAATCGTTATCGTATCTTGGGATTCATTCGATTTACAGTTTTATGAGCGAGGTCATAAGATAGCATTTTGTTTGCTGATTCCGAATCTGACTCGTCTTTTTTATTTAAAATAAAGCGACGACAAACCGATTTTGACGATGTAAACAATGCAATCTCTAAGGTCGTAAAATGGTTCAATATAAACAATCTACTTCTAAATGAAAAGAAAACAAAGTGTATTAGATTTATACTACCTAATGTTACACAAGTTAAAGCAGATATAAAAATCAAAGACGAGGAGTTGGCTCTTGTGGACACCACCGTATTCTTAGGTATAACTCTAAATAATAAGCATCAATGGGGCCCTTACATTGATAAGTTGTCGAAGAGACTCAGTTCTGCAGCATACGCAGTTAAAAAGATCCGTCTTTTTATAGACGTAGACACAGCTAGACTAGTTTACTTCAGCTACTTCCGCAGCATTATGTCATACGGTATACTGCTGTGGGGGAGTGCTGCAGATAGAAACACCGTTTTTGTGCTGCAGAAGAGGGCTGTTCGTGCAATTTATAATATGGGCCTCAGAGAATCATTACGCAATAAGTTTAAAGAAATAAATATTATGACATTCCTTTGTCAATACATCTATGAAAATCTGATATATGTTCACAAAAATATTAATTTGTTTAAGAAAAATAGCGATTATTATAATTTTAATACTAGAAATAAAGATAAACTTGCTGTTGCCCCTTTTAGACTCCATAAAGTTAGTAAATCGAGGGCAAGGTGTTCGCTTTTATAACAAACTCCCAAGTGTTGTACAAAAAACTGCCAATTAACAAATTTAAAAACGCAATTAAACAGAATCTTTATAAAAAAGCTTACTGTAAAATATCGGATTATTTAGATGATAGAGAAGCTTGGGATTGAAATTGCTCCAACTCGTTCAAAATGTTACAATTTAGACGTAATTTATTTCCTGTATTGTTATGTATTGTAAAAGCGTCATTAAAAAAAACAACCAGCCTTGTTTCTTGCCTTTCTTTGCTGGCTTGGTCGCGAAGGAACAGGCAGAAAATTATATTGAAAATAAAATTACTTACTGCAGTCTTAAAAAGAAAAGCCGTAACTTACAACTTTGTCAAAAATGAGTTAGTTACAAAGTCAAAATCTTTTATTCATTAAAATCACAAGGATCACTTTGAATTGTAACTAACTCATTTTTAACAAAGTTGTAAGTTACGGCTTTTCTTCATAAGACGGCAGTATTTGACTGCTTGTTATTCAAGGTTGAAAATAGAGGGACGGAAGAGACTATAATATTGAAGTTATGTTATAATAAAATTGTATACCCATCTAAACTCTTTTAAATATATAAATATTGCTGGACATTTCACACAGTGCTGTCTAGCCCTATGCTAAGCAGAGCTTGTACTGTGGGAACCAGATAACTGATATAATACTTATATAATTTTTTTTTGTAATTTTGTAGGTACATACTTTTACCTAGAGGTTGCGTATTTTTCTATTTGTGGAAAAAGCAATCAAGGACAAATATCTGTAGATCATGCAAGCAAACATTTGTTACGCGGCAGGAATCGAACCCACTACCTCCTGCGTCAGCCAGCTATTCGCCCACTGCGCCACGGAGGTTGCCTGCCATAGTTATTTTTTTTGATGCATAAGTTATTTTTCTCAGGACCCAATCTGGTCAAACGTGCGACGTCGCCTGACGTCTGTATTCACGGCTGCAAAACTCCGCTCATTCCAAGAGCTAATCCGAGGAAAGGCCGAGGACCTGGCGGTGCGCGTCGGAGACGAAATGAAGAAGGACCCTAACGACTTGAACCTCAGGGTAAGTGATGGTATGGTTTGCTCAACGAACTATTGAACGGTGGCAAACCTCTTTGGTTCTATTTTAATGATTCTTTGTCCGGGTAGGTAGTTTAGTTAGAGTACCTATAGTGTGACCATTAGTGCTGTGCACTCCCTGAGGTATGCGCGCGGCGAGACGGGGGGGAGAATCGGCTGCGGCGCTCTGTCAGTTCGCCGTCAACGCTCGTGGCGGCAGGTAGTGTTATTTGTATCGGACTGTCTATGTCAGACGCACATGAGATAAATATTCAAAGATGGGTCGTGCGTTATCTCGTGATATGAAATGGAAGATGAAGTTGAAACAGAATCTATGTCAGAATAACTTTCGTTAGAATATATAATTGTTTATAAATATAAAAAATGTTCAATAAAACAAGTCCTTTGAATTATAAGTTTAGTTCTTATTTATCACCTGCATATTTTTAATAAAATATGAGTATATTTAAGTTACATTTTAATCAACTAAGTAAGTATAATATATTACAGATAGATAGCCTCCGACCATCGTCCCGCCACAAGTCTTGCCTTAGAAATGCAAACTGATATCGTAAGATATGTCCGACATGTATTGATCTCATGTGAACTCATGCAGTTTTTTCTTTGCCTCCCACCTCGCCGCGCATACCTCAGGGAGTGCACAGGACTAATGGTCACACTATACCATAACTATTGATGAAGGCAAAAGCTTCATGATTTACCTATCAGAAAAGATTAGGTATCTACTTATCTAATTTATCACTTATTACTAATCTAAGTAAGTACCTAGCTATCAAAAAATGCACGGATTATAATAAGTATGAGATGCATAGCAGCGTGGCAGCCGGTTATCTCTGGACTGCGGCAAATCCAAACTTATGTCGCTTTGTTATGTAGCAAACAAAAACGCCACAGGTTATTTTAGATGTTTGATAGTATGTACTAGACGATAAGAACATAACATAACGATAACATGCCGCCGTATCGCGTTAGACTTATTATATATACGTTAGACTAACAACGTTAGACTTATTTGAGAAGGCCTAGGTTTTTTTAATTCTCTTTCTTGATGCTATAAACTGTTAGTAGACCATGGTCAGAACAACGTTTGTTCTGGGAAAACAGTAATTTAAAGGACACCGTGTCTAGATGTACCGCAGGCGCAGTGTCCATTGATCACCTAATGGATTTGGAAAGGAGATTCTTCTACGCCCAGTCCTACACACGTAGCTGGCTATTCTTTTGCAATGATCTATCTCACGAAGTATATTTTTCCAGCTTCTCTTTTTCAGCTTCAGATTTGACGACTCCGTGGCGCAGTGGGCGTTTAGTCGGCTGAGACGCAGGAGGTAGCGGGTTCGATTCCCGCCGCAAAACAAATGTTTGCATGATCTACAAATATTTATTCCGGGTCTGGATGTTTTTCTATTTGTTATATGTATATACATATTTACAAAAAAAACGTATATAAGTATTATATCAGTTATATGATTCCCATAGTTCAAGCTCTGCTTAGTTTGGGTCTAGATAGCGCTGTGTGAAATGTCCAGTAATATTTCAGCAATATTTATTATTCTAGGACAATTAATCTTAAATCTTCAGAATGCAACTAATTTGGACCAGGTGGCCACCTCTACAGCCTCATCAGCTGCCTTATCAGAGCTCTTGAGTACTTTTCTGTGCAAGCCCTGCGCATAAACCGAATCTTAACGCTAAACAGTTTCGCATTATAGTCAGAGCCCTAACTGGACACGGTCGGCACATGTTTAAGCACATGTTCAAGCTGGAGCTATGTGTGCGATACACAAACCTGCAGATTCTGTAATGATGCGGCAGAATCGCCTCTAATTAGGTACATCTGTTAGGCGAGTGTGCTCCACTGATGGGCAAACGTAGCATTCATCTGGGCAAACACATTCTTAGCCCGGAGGAGTTAACAGTTATCACTATCACCCCTAAGAATATCCCACAGATTTTAACAAATGTGGGGCTTAGTGGTGAACTTTGAACGCCCCCATAAACTAGGTGCGACATAAACACAAGTGGCAATCACGATAGGCCTCGTGACCGCAATCAAACTAAAGCCGCAACATATAATTTAAAAAAAAAATGCCCTGCACCAATGAGTTGGGTGGATGATACCACAATTTTTTCTTCAGGTAATCTTCACAGACTACACCACGGATGTGATCGGAGAGTCTGCTTTCGGGATTAAGTCAGATGCTACTCTGACCGGCGATAGCGTCCTCAGAAAGATCACGAGGGACTTCATGGAGTTCAGCGTCTTCCGAGGCCTGGCCTGGTCTAGTATCTTCTTCTTACCATCGCTCGTGGATATCTTTGGGTAAGTTTTCATCGTGATCTGCTGACCAAGGGCATTAATCACATGGTTACACCACACACTTAATCCCTGTAACCTTCTTCTTTAGATTCACCCTATTTCCGAAAAAGTCGATGGAGTACATGAAGAAACTCTTTAACCTGGTGGTGGAACAGCGCGGGGGCTTCGCTAAGCCGATCACGGAGAGCAAGGATCTGCTGGATGCTCTGCTGAAAATGAAGCAAGACGCCGCCAAGGAAAATGAAGGTAGATGCAGAAAACACTATTTATATTTTAAGGTTTAGAAGTAGAGGAAGATCAAGGAAGATTTGGATGGATTGTGTGAATGCTAAATACAAGCTTTAATGATAATAATACAAATAAATAATTAATTCTGGACATTTCACGCAGTGCTAACTAGCCCCAAACTAAACAAAGCCTATAATATATAGGTAGATTGAAAAATACTCAAACCCGAAATAAATATCTGTAGATCATACAAACATTTAGCCCGCGCCGGGACTCAAACCCGTAACCTGCTTTGTAGCCAGCTGTTCGCACACTGCGCCACGGAGACTTTGCTTAGTTGGAGCTGTGTGAAATGTCCCCAGCATTTTTTATATATATTTTCGTGATTCCAGTAATGAGTGAAGACCTACTTCTTGCGCAGGCAGCCATCTTTCTACAAGGAGGCTTTGAAACCTCCGGCGGCGCCCTCACGTGGCTCATCTATGAACTAGCACATCAGCCTCACATTCAGGTACCTACATACTACATTAGAGTGAAAACACGCACTGGAAAGCGCAGCGTCGGTCGCCCCTATCGCTAGATGGAGAGACGACCGATATTCCAGTCTCTACCACAAAATTCTTAAACTCCTCTCCCATAGTCGCAGAGTCATTGTTAAAAGAAAACTTAACGGAATGCAAAACACAATTCAAATTTGATTATGTAAATAGTGATGACATCATAAAAGCTTTCAAACTGATAAATGTTAAGAAAACCACAGACCTCTGGGGCATCTCTGTTAGCGTCGTGAAAACAATTATTAACATAATTGCTACGGAACTAGCTTTAACATTCAACGAGTGTATTGACTGTGGTGTATTCTATAATGAAACACAGTAAAATAACTCCACTTTTCAAATCAGACACTAGTTCTGATCCTGGCAATTTTAGACCAATCTCAGTACTTCCGACATTTAGTAAAATATTTGAAAAACTTATTTCAAATCAACTGCTTAGACATTTCAATTCTTATAATTAACTGCATCATAAACAATTCGGATTTAACAGGGGTCGCTCAACCACTGATGCTGGTATTGAGTTAATATCGCACGTATTTGATGCCTGGGAGAAGTCTCATAACGCTTTACGTGTTTTTTGTGATTTGTCTAAGGCATTTGATTGCGTAGACCATGACACATTGATCAGGAAACTACACCATTATGGCATTAGGAACGTTGCTCTAGACTTTCTCACTTCTTGTTTAAGTGGCAGAGTGCAAAGAGTTGACGTAAATGGGAAGCGTTCTCCTGGGTCTCTGGTTAAAATGGGTGTACCACAGGGATCAATTCTGGGACCAGTTTTGTTTCTAGTATATAATAATGATCTTCCCCATCTTGTAAGGGACGATTATTTATGAGGTTGTATTGTTTGCAAATGACACGTAACTTTTATTTAAATTAAAGCGACGACAAACCACGGTGGGAAATATTCGCTGGTTCAATGATTTTCTTTCACCATAAGTTGGGTTGTTTTTTGAGAGTCCAGCGTAATCGATACCCGTGTGCGTGAAAGCTTTGCAAGGTTCGACTCGACAGCTGGGTAGATCTGACATAGCGGGAAAGGTTGGTTTAGGGTTAAGCCTAAAACAACTAATACATTTGTGAATGCGATTGCGCACTAAGCGCCTAGCGGATAAGAACCAATATTTCTATCACAATACTGACATCAGTAGTTGCGGACCAGCGTGACTATTTTTACGATGGTACCAATCGACAATCAGTTCTGATATATGCCCATTTTTAGGCATGTAAGCGGGGTGTTTCTGGTGAAAATCCAGATTTGAATGAGAGGCGACCTCCGACTCGAACAATTCCATCGGAAATGAATGGAGATAACTTCCTTAAAGCGGTAGAACAGGATTTATTCTTCTGAATGTTTTGAACATCATTAGCGAAATGACTTTGCTGAACAGCCTGAATAATTTTATTTGTAGCGACTTCTAAATCTTCAGCAGTGATCATTTCATTGCAAGGAAGTACCTTTAAAAAGCGAAGTACGATGGCGGTTGATCTTAAAAACTTCAGCCATGAAGAGAACTTGGAACCTAATGTTATGAGCAGATTCTCCTCCTTTGCCACAGTGACATGACACTTGGTTTGATGTTGACGATGTAAGCAATGCAATCTCTAAGGTCGTAAAATGGTTCAATGTAAACAATCTACTTCTAAATGAAAAGAAAACAAAGTGTATTAGATTTGTACTACCTAATGTTACACAAGTTAAAGCAGATATAAAAAACAAAGACGAGGAGTTGGCTCTTGTGGACACCACCGTATTCTTAGGTATAACCCTAGATAGTAAGCTTCAATGGGGCATTCACATTGATAAGTTGTCGAATAGACTTAGTTCTGCGGCATACGCAGTCATAAAGATCCGTCTTTTTACAGACGTAGACACTAGTTTACTTCTGCTACTTCCACAGCATTAAGTCATACGGTATACTGCTGTGGGGTAGTGCAGCAGATATAAACACCGTTTTTGTGCTGCAGAAGAGGGCTGTTAGTGCAGTTTATAATATGGGCTCCAGAGAGTCATTACGCAATAAGTTTAAAGAAATATATATTATGACATTCCCTTGTCAATACATCTATGAAAATCTGATGTATGTTTACAAAAATATTAATTTGTTTAAGAAAAATAGCGATAATCATAATTTTAATACTAGAAATAAAGATAATTTCGCTGTTGCCACTTGTAGACTCCATAAAGTTAGTGAATCGTTTAAAGAGCAAGGTGTTCGCTTTTATAACAAACTCCCAAGTGATGTACAAAAATTGACAATTAACAAATTTAAAAACGCAATTAAACAAAATCTTTATAAAAAAGCCTATTATAAAATATTGAATTATTTTTTTATTCGGATAGAGAAGCTTGGGATTGAAATTGCTCCAAATCGTTACAGAAAATGGGTACAGCACAGCAGCAGCTACATAGCAGCAGATGATAAAATAAAGATAAAATTGAGATCCTCCTTAATCAACTAATAAGCATTAAATAAAATCATAAACATTGTTAGACAGATGGTCAAGGTTATCAGTGGTCAGTCAATTCACCTTGAATACAATTTCAAAAACATAAAGAATGTTGACCCAAATGAGATTGGAATAAGAATTAATTAATTTGCTACATTAATTTTATCTTCAATATTAGCTTGATATAATAGGTTGGGGAAAAAGTCTTTACGCATTATAGTATGTATGAACTTGTAATAAAATCTCTTTGACTATAGGTACTATTTGTATCTGGCTGGTTTTGGTATCATTCAAAGTATAAATTTTAAGGAAGATAATTCCAAATTCAAATTAGGAAAATGTGTGATTTTTATTTGTTTTTCGTACTGTAAAGATGAATGTACTGTAAATCTAATGAAGAAATTCGATACATTTTAAAATTTTACTACAAAACAGGTAAAAATGCAACGCAAGCCGCGAACAAAATTTGCGATATTTATGGACCTAGTGCAGTGTCTGTGAGAGTAGCACAAATTTGGTTTAAGCGTTTTCAATCCGGAAATTTTGATGTCAAAGATGCACGTCGCTCTGGTCGCCCTATTACGGATAAAATTGATGCCATTTTTGAAAAAGTGGAGCATGATGGGCATATCAGTAGTTACGACGTAGCTGAAAAACTCGGAATTGACCACAAAACAGTTTTTGCGTATTTGAAAAAAACTGGGTACACAAAAAGGTCGATATTTGGGTACCCCATGAGCTCACTTGAAAGAAACCTAATGAACCGTGTACTCATTTGTGATTCTTTATTATGACGTAATAAAACCGAACCATTTTTGAAGAAGCTGATAACTGGTGATGAAAAGTGGATCACGTACAACAAGAACGTGCGAAAAAGGTCGTGGTCAAAGACCGGTCAGGCTTCACAGACTGTGGCGAAACCCGGGTTAACCCGCAACAAGGTGATGCTGTGTGTGTGGTGGGATTGGAAGGGCATTATTCATTATGAGCTGTTACCACCAGGCAGGACCATCGATTCTGAACTCTACTGCGAACAACTGATGAGATTAAAGCAAGAAGTTGAGAGAAAGCGGCCGGAATTAATCAACACAAGGGGTGTGATTTTTCATCATGATAACGCTAGACCTCACATATCTTTAGCCACTCAGCAAAAATTAAGAGAGTTTGGCTGGGAGGTGTTGATGCATCCGCCGTATAGTCCTGACCTTGCACCTTCAGATTTCCACCTGTTTCGGTCTCTTCAGAATTCTTTAGGCAGTGTCAGGTTAACTTCACAAGACGACTGCCAAAACTACTTGTCGCGGTATTTTGATCAGAAGCCCCAAAATTTCTATAGCAATGGGATCATGTCCCTACCTACAAGATGGAAAAAAGTTATCGAACAAAATGGTACCTACATACTTTAGTTAAATGTAAATAAACTATATTAAAAATGTTTTGAATTTTCAAAAAAAAATACGTAGATACTTTTTCCCCAACCTAATAAATAAAGTGTATTTATCGCATGTCAGACAACTCATATCATTGTAGGTATTGTCAGTTATGTGAATACCGTTTAGGACATCCCACTAATTTATAAACGCAAAAGTTTGTATCTATGTTGGTACGTGTGGATGTTTGTTACTCCTTCACATGCATTCTATGTTCTTAGCATTAAGTAAGTACTAAATTTTACTGATCAGGGGGCCTATTACGAACTCTTAATTCCAGGCAATATACGCTGTAAACTGAACTGCCCGCTATTTTTGTAATATGAACTTGCAATGGCAGCCAGTCAGAGGTCACGTGACACTTGGCCGACTTCTGAACGTAAATTGGCTGGAAATACCGTAATATGAGTGTCCATTTGACATTTCTATCCATGTTTTATCTGTCAAATCAAACCATTCTGTTTACGCTGCGACAATTGAGCTTTTTGTGAATTGTTTTGGATTTTCGATTATAAAAATTTTTGATTTCGGCCATTAAACCTCCATAAAAACGAGTGAAGAGTTAGAAATGTTTGAGTTCTTGGAGAGTGATTCTTCGCAGGAGAATATAAATATGAAATTACACAGAAAACGGCTACGAGATGAGTGCAATCCGTTTTCTATGAGCAATGCCTAATTTATCAATCGCTACCGGTTGTCGAAAGATTTGGTGCGTAATCTTTTGGAAGAATTAAAACCGCATTCGCCAGAGCCGACGAAATCTACAGATTTGTCTTTGGAGACTAAGGTTGGTAATTTTTGCTGTTGCTTTACATCTCAAACCTACATCATGCATGATGTGTACCTAAATAAATATTTGTATTCTCATTTCAGGTATTGGTAGCATTATCATTTTACGTAACTGGGTCTTACCAGCGCCCTACAGGCGATATTAGTTCCCATGCAATAGCTCAGCCAACAGTCTCCACAGTAATAAGACAAATAACTAACTAAATTTGCCTCACATGCGAGAAAAGTATATAAAGTTTCCAAGAACACAGGAAGAACGCAGAACTAATATTATAAGGTAGATGATATAATTTTTTTTTATTTACAAAGTGTCTAAATGTATATGATGGTTTCCTTACAAATACGTGTACACATTATTCTAATGAACATCAATGCACTACTTAAATTTGATTTCCATTTTAGATTTCATAACAAGTTTGGTATGCCGGGAGTGTTGGGCTGTATAGATTGCAGTCATATTGCTATCAAACGCCCAATAGAAAATGAAGAACGTTATTATTGTAGGAAGCAATATCATTCTCTTAACGTACAACTGGTAAGATTATCAATATACCTACATACTACTTGATTGTTACTGTTGGAAGGAAATCTCATTCAGGCACAAAAATAGAAACAAAGTGCTACACATACTAGTTTAATTTATATTACTTATAACAAATCAAAATTATGATAATCCTTATACAGCCTTTTTCATTAATTTGAGATTAACCTGAAACAAAAATATTACAGATTTGTAATGCAGATTATGAAATAATCAGTGTGGATGCTGGTCATGGAGGTGCTACTCATGATTCGCACATCTGGAATATTCATCCAATAAAACTACACTTAGAAGAGCTTACTAGAAATCAGTCTGTATGGTTACTTGATATGTATAACTTTTACTTTTGTATAAATGTCAATGCGTGTGTTCATGCAATCTTTAAACAGTTCTATTCAAATATCTTAATTGTTCATTATTACAGGTGATTCTGGATACCCGTTGAGGAAGTATTTGATGACTCCTATCACAAATGCTACTTCAGGTACACAGGAAGCTCACTATACCACAGTGCATGTGAGAACAAGATGCACTGTAGAAAGAACCATTGGACTCCTAAAAGCTCGTTTTAGATGTTTACTGGTTCATCGAGTCTTGCACTACACACCTCAAATAGCAGCATCCATTGTAAATGCATGTGTTATTTTACATAATATGTGTGTCCGTGCAAATCTGCCTGAAGAAGCACTCACCGATGAAGATGCTATGCATGAAGGTTTGCAACAAAATTAAGATAATGCCAGTGTCCGTGAACCATCAACCAGCAACAACAGAGATTTGGACGATGGCCTAGCTATGAGGCGCGCCCTCGTTTCTCGGCTGTGGGCCTCCCGCAATCCTTAAAATAAAATATATAATATTTGTACTTTTTTGTTTTTTCATCTTGATTGGCTTTGAAAAGTTAAGTTAGTACATATCATTACTTATTAAGTACACCGCACTCCGTATTTTTATAAATTTCGCTCCATCCAAAGGTTGCCTGGAAGAGATCGCTTTTAGCGATAAGGCCGCCCATTGTATTGCCTTATTTATTTTAACCTAGTACTTATTTTTGTATTATTTCTGTTTGTGTGGTAATTCAATAAAGAGTTATCTATCTATCTATCATTACTTACCTGTCAAGTGTATTTGCAATTCTTTCCAAAGTATTTAGAAGTTGCTCAAAACTATGACCCATTCGGGTCTCTACTTCTAATCTTTCTCTGCTGAGCTCAACCAATGCACGTCGGGATGCCTCTTGACTCATTTGACTCTCTCTGCGACGGCGGCGCCAACGTTCAGGTTGAAGCACAGGCGGTTCAACTGCATCATTGGTGGGATATGACTGTAGCGTCTCTTGAGGTTCTTGTGGACCCTCATGAGCTTCCACAGGAACCTCATAAGGTGTAGGTGGTACCTCCTCCACTTCGATTATTAGTGGCTCACTAGCCAGAGATACTGTGTTGTTTGAGGTCTGAAGTAAACAAACAAATATATATGAAACTAAAATTAATAATAGTACTTAAAATGTTTCTGGTTTAAAGTAATTTATTCAGGTACTTACTGTTGGAAATGGATCCACTTGAATGTTAGGCAAGCCTATGCCAAAGCCATCACCGAGTAGCCCCAAAAACTTTTTTCAATGTCTGTTAGTGGGGCAACATCCAGAGGACCTCGTCCAGTACGATTTTAGGCAGCTCGCACTACAGCTGCTCGTTTTTTAAATTTAGCTTTGTAGTCCACCCAGTACTATAAAACAAGATCATGCTTGAGGTATTATTAAATTAAGGTACAAATTATAGGATAATTTGTGCCTACCTATGCTACCGAATAAATAATGCTGGACAACCTACACAGCATCATCTAGCCCCAAAGTACTAGATGACTGATTTTACTTAATAAATGACTTCATAGATTGATATTTTTTATTATACATGGAAAACACCCAGACCAGACAGAAACAAATATCAAAGATAGAACAAACATTTGTTCTGCGGCGGGAATCGAACCCGGACTCTCCTGCGTCGCAGGCAGACTTTCGCCCGCTGCGCCACTGAGGTCGACAAAAATGCTACTACCGGTAGCATTTACTGGTGGTAGATATTAACAAAATATACGTACGCTGGACCATCCCTTCCAATACTTCACGGCACCTTCTCCTTGCGAGTTGAGTGCCTCGGCGATAGACTCCCACATTCGTCTTGAATATTCTCTGGCTTGAGCCGATTTATTATACCCTGTCGCTATTTCTTTCTATTCATAGTGTCTCGAGCTGAGTGAAGGTAGCACGCCTTCGCCGAGAACTATCATCTGACGATCTAAAATAAATCTCCAAAGACAAATCTGTAGATTTCGTCGGCTCTGGCGAATGCGGTTTTAATTCTTCCAAAAGATTACGCACCAAATCTTTCGACAACTGGTAGCGATTGATAAATTGGGCATTGCTCATAGAAAACGGATTGCACTCATCTCGTAGCCGTTTTCTCTGTAATTTCATATTTATATTCTCCTGCGAAAAATCACTCTCCAAGAACTCAAACATTTCTAACTCTTCATTCATTTTTATGGAGGTTTAATGGCCGAAAACAATAATTTTTATAATCGAAAATCCAAAACAATCCACAAAAAGCTCAATTGTCGCAGCGTAAACAGAATGGTTTGATTTGACAGATAAAACATGGATAGAAATGTCAAATGGACACTCATAGTACGGTATTTCCAGCCAATTTACGTTCAGAAGTCGGCCAAGTGTCACGTGACCTCTGACTGGCTGCCATTGCAAGTTCATATTACAAAAATAGCGGGCAGTTCAGTTTACGAACTCTTAATTCCAGGCAATATACGCTATATTGCCTGGAATTAAGAGTTCGTAATAGGCCCCCAGGTAGTAAACATACTTAAGTAGGTACGTCTAATTTATCTATTTACATTAGGTATATGAGTATTAAACTAAGTTGCATTATTTAACTTACCCCCAAAAAACATTAAGAACAATATAAACTGCCCCATAATTTCTTTAATTTTCATACTTTAACGATGCGTGTCCTTCTTTGCACTGACTTTCACTTACTCGTAATACGAATTGTTTTGTTGTTGTCCTTCGGCCTTGGTGCAAAATAGAGCGAAATAGAGCTATAAAATAAAGAGATAGAGAGTGTAACCTTGCTATGCATCTATTTCGTCATCTTGCTGTGCCGCCGCCGCCGCTGCGCCTCGGTAAAAACCTGTTTTTTAACTGACTGTACAATGCAGCTATTTTTAATGGTGTCCGAATCGACACTAACAAAAATATTAAAATCAAGTGTCAATTGGGACGTTGCGTCCCAATATATTTTGGCCGAATCAACAGCAACCCATTTTAATGAAATTTTGTATGTATGTATGTAGATTATAACCTGGATTATCACATAGGATACTTTTTATTGACAAACCACGCATGCGAAGCCCCGGGCGGAAGCTAGTTTAACATAACTCGTCCTGTTTAGTGCGATAAGTGATTTACGTCGTCAATTTATAAGTATTTGTATTATAAAATGTAAATCCTTTATTGGTTGTAAGTTTAAGCATAAGATATACCTGTTATATATACTAAGAGCTGTGGATTTTGTTCAAAATAAAATAAATAAATAAATAACGAGACTAGATTAGATTAGATTAGAAAATTCTTTATTGCACTAATAAAATAATACATAGGCGAACTTAATGCTAATTAGCATTTTCTTCCAGCTAACCTTTGTGTAGTGTGGAGAAAGTGGTAATGCCAGAAAAAGGAAATTAAATCAAAATTTAGCTTAAAAATAAACTTACAAAAATTAAAAATAATAATAATAATACACATATATAAACGAAATACACAAATATATCTACATAAAGTGCTCAATTTTGTTGGGTATCTTGATGAGAGATGAAGTATTTAAAGAGTTTGGATTTGAAGATTCCCATAGAGGCGGCCTTGCGGATTTTCACTGGAAGAGAGTTCCACAAGCAGATAGCAGTCACAGTGAAAGAGTTAGTGAAGAAAGAAGTGTTATGTTCAGGCGTCTTGAATAAAAGATGTTGAGAAGAACGAGAAGGACGATCAGGTGGAAAAAGAGGAGAAAAACGTTCTTTAAGATAGCAAGGAGACAGAGGATTTCGAAAGATGTTATAAAGAAGACAGAATATATGAGTATCCCGACGAAACCGGATGTTGAGCCACTTTAACTGTGAGCGGTACTGTGAGATGTGGTCGTACTTTCGTAACCCGTATACATATCTGATGCAGAGGTTTAACAACCGCTCCAGTATATTAAGTTGCTCCTCAGTAGCGTTGGGATAACACACATCTGCATAATCTATGGAGTAGGATAGAATTTACAAGAGTAATTTTAGCTGAAAAAGGAAGGAAATTATGCATGCGCTTTAGAGCGTGCATTGATCCATACATCTTCCTGCTGACTTCAGTAATGTGCTGCTCCCATGATAAGTTCTCAGTGATGATTAGACCAAGATTCTTTACTTCAGAGCAGTAAGCTAAGGGGACATCGTTATACGTAACATAAGGGAGAGAGTTTAGATCAAGCCTAGAAATAAAGACCCGGCACTAGACTAGACGGAGACTAGATCGATAATCGAATTATACGATTCTAAGTTGCTTTGCAAACGCTGTTCCGTCACAATTAGAGTTTTTCCATTTTGGTTAGGCTAAGAAACCGAATGAAGAACTAAGTAACCGTGACTAGTAAGTGTTTTGACAGTAATTAAAATTCCCAGGATCGCCTGTACGAGGAGCTGAAGGCCGCCACAGAGAACACCGGGAATGGGAAATTGGACACCAACCAGCTCGCTGAACTGCCATACATGAACGCCATTATAAAAGGTTTTTTCATCACTCATGCTCTAAAATTTGGTAATTTTTAGCTCGATACCTGATGCCTAAATACGATTTACGCCCCTAGAGCAGTAAGTAAACTTGAAAGTAAGATGAGGCTCATGGCATTCATAATATACTAAAATGAAATACAACCTCCATGACAGGATTTGTCATGGAGGTTGTATTTCATTATTTATACTTAAAACGGGATATTTAACATGATTTGTGAATTTTTGATATTCCCGATATTTCGACGCAGTTGCATGCGCCATGATCACAGGTAAACTGAAGTCTTTGCCAGTGGGTAGCTATTGGCAGATATAACGAGCTACCCTCTTACTCAGTCTCTTGCTAGGAATTAATTCACTAATTGATCGAGCGAAGCGAGATCTCTAAATCAACTTAAGAAAATCGGCGTTGTATGTATGTTTGTTTGTCCGAGGATAACTTTCGAAGCATTTATCCGATCATCGTGAAATTTATGTAGGTAGCAATGGCACAATTTTGGTGTGAATAAATGAGCTAAAAATGTGAGGGGGTAGTTGAGATATTGGGGTTCAAGAGGGGTAAAAAAAAACCAAAATGGGACTATACGGTCAAGTGGCATGTTTAGTAAAAGGTCTTTGTGTGTTCATTTCGACCCCATTTTTAGTTTTAGTTTAAACTTTGTAGTATTTAAGTTACTAGCCATAATAAAAACTGAACTTCACAACAAAATTCACAGGGTAGGTACACCAGTGACACCGCAGTGCTGAAATTTGGTATGCGTGTAGCTTTAGTAACACAAATCTGGGCAAAAGTCTGAAATCCAGAATAACTGCAATTTGTACCCCAAAAAAACAACCACTTTACATGAACCCCCGTTACCTGTAATTTGAATGAAACTGTAGGTCAAGTTTTTTGGTTCGTTATTTCGTGGCACTATTTTATTAGTCAAAGATTAAGGCCGGCTTGCACAACGATCCCTAAACGTATTTAGCGACTAAACATGTTCAATTTTTATGTATTTGTATGATTTGACAACTCCTTAAATCTTAATTAGCCACTAAGTTTGTTTAGCACTAAGTTCGTATCGTTGCGCGAGTCGCCCTAAGAATTATTTTTTTGTTTTTTGGAGACTCGCGATATCTCAGTTCGGAGCGACCCACAAGTACACACGGCTACACATCAAGCTAAATATTTCCAGTATAAGCTGACCTCGCATTGTGTAGGCTTTTCGTAGAATGAGAGGTCAGCTTATATTGGAAGATTATAGCATGATGTGTAGCCGTGTGTACTATTACTACCACCGGTTTCATTCTCGATCTTAACATAACTCGATTCCGATACTCGATTCTCGAGGGTGGAATATTTCCATTTAAAAATGAAGGAGGCCACATTCATAATATTATGCTCTAATGAAATACACCTTGATCAATCCTTATAAAAGGGGCCATAGTTTAGTGGTGAAAAAAAAGGGCCGATGCCACTTTTTCCCATCCGGTCCGGTACCGGGGCCGGGCCACCGGGCCAGATAGGACTAATCTTTTTCATTTTTGATCTAAAAAAGAAATACTAGTTCCAACTAGTGTAATAGATGGCGTTATCTGGAGATAAGCCGCCAAAATATATGGTTTAAATGCCAAAATCTCAAAACCAATCTTATTTCGTCAGATAAACAAACACAAATGTTTGTTTTTTGTGTCAAGTTTCTCAGAAAATAATGTTAGCTTATGTTTAATCTTCCGTTTGTTATTGCTAATAAGTTATCCCTAATAAAAAAACTAATGTGATAACGAACCACACGACTGAAGTAAAACGCGCTTCTCCAGACAGCGCCATCTATTACAGTTGGAACCAGTTTTTCTTTTTTAATCGAAAATAAATAACCCTCATGAACCTCTTTATTCTTTATTGTACACAAGAAAATATATTAGAACAGTACAGAAATAGAGGGCACGTACAAAGGCGAGCTAACCCTAAGAAGAGTTTTCTTCCAGCAAACCTTTGAGGCTAGAGAGAGAGAGATGATTTTAAAGGTAGGTGCGTGTTCAAGAATCATAAATATGTACATAAATCTTAAACAAATAAAACGAAATATACCAAAAGTAAGTAATAAAATGAATGAATATAATAAATAAAATAAATAGACTAATATATATAAAAATAAATATATACCTACAATAAAATAAAATTACAGAGAAAGATAGTGCTTTTTAACATTCCGTTTGAAAATGTTAAACGATGAACTAGCACGAACATCATGGGGCAGGGAATTCAAAATTTTCACCGCATAAACGGTAAAGGAGCCACCATACCGGATTGAAGTGTGTTGAGGTGTTTTGAGGAGAAGGGACTTAGAGGACCGACATGTCACACCGCGAGGGACAAGGAATTCGAAGCGTTGTAGAATAACATGTTGTGGTGTACCTCTTTTAAGTTGGTTAAAATTAAATGTTGTTGTTTTTGTTACCAGAGACTCTCAGGAAATGGGCCCCCATGGCCTGGCTGGACCGCGTGGCCTCGCGGGACTACAAGATCGACGACAAGCTGACCATCAGCGCCGGCACCGTCATCTACGTGAACGCATACGGCTTGCAGTGGGACGAGAACAACTTCCCTGAACCAGAGAAGTTCAACCCCGACAGGTTCATGCCGGAGAATGAGAAGAATATCAAGCCTTATACTTATATGCCTTTTGGAGAGGGACCTAGAGCTTGTATAGGTAAGTTATACATTAATAATGCTGGACATTTCACACAGCAGCGCTCTCTAGCCCCAAACTAAAGCAAAGCTTGTAATATGGGAACCAGAAAACTGATAGAATAATATTACAACCTCTTTTGTTATGTACCACATTCATTTAAAGCACACATCTGGAATCGTATTATCTGATTTTATAGATTCGTTTAATACCGGTAGCTTGAATATTTATCCAGTAATCGATACATTTCCAATAAACAATTTTTAACGTAAATCGACGACGCCTTACGTGATGTGAATGAATATTTGTTTACCTATTTTATACAGAATGTGTCATTGATATTTTAGTACTTAAAATTAAGGTTGTTTGAATATATCAAATTTTCTATGTAATTAATTTGAAAAAAATATATTTTACAATTTTACTAGCAATAAACTCTACTCGTGTTTTCATTTAATATCGTAGTTATCAAAACACGTAAGAGAACCGTAGAAATGTAGAACCCGCTACCTCCTGCGTCTCAGCTGGCTACTCGGCCACTGCGCCGCAGAGGTAGTCTTAAAATAAAATAAAATAAGAAGTAGATAGGTACAACTTGATTATCATCATCATATCATTGAGGTATCGCTTCCGCTGCCTAGCAAAGGCCTCCGTCATATATACCTAGTCAGGTCATAAGTATTGTCACACAGTAAAAACTTTTCTTTTAGAATGCTGGCCACAAAAAAGTTTATAGAATTCGAATTTCGAATTGTTCATGAAAATAAAAAATTTTAGAATTTTACTCATTTTTAAATATGGAGTGGACGCTTAAAGAAGACCGTGTTGCAGTTATTGCGTTGCATCGTTGCGGTTACGCGCCAATTCAAATTTTTGACATACTGAAAAATTTGAATATAACCAAAAGATTCGTCTATCGCACCATCAAACGATACAATGAAGACTCTAGTGTAGATGACAGGCCAAGAAGTGGTCGCCCTCGGTCTGTTAGGACTCCAGCAGTGATAAAAGCTGTGAAGGCGCGAATTCAAAGAAATCCCAAACGTAAGCAGAAACTGTTGGCCCTTCAGATGGGGTTAAGCAGAACCACGGTGAAAAGGGGGTTAAATGAAGACTTAGGGCTTCGGGCATATCGAAGAAAAACGGGACATCGTTTGAATGCTCGTCTAATGGACCTGAGACTGAAGAGATGCCGCGCTTTGTTGAAGCGGTACGCGGGAAAAAAATATCGGGAAATTCTTTTTCCGGATGAAAAAAATTTTACCGTAGAAGAGAGCTACAACAAACAAAATGATAAGGTGTACGCACACAGTAGTGAAGAAGCGAGCAACCGTATTCCGCGTGTCCAACGAGGTCATTTTCCATTTAACAGAGGTACATTTTTGTGAGAAAGGTGTAAAAACGAATGCAGTTGTGTATCAAAATACAGTCCTGACGAACCTTGTGGAACCTGTTTCTCATACCATGTTCAATAACAGGCACTGGGTATTCCAACAAGATTCGGCGCCAGCTCATAGAGCGAAGAGCACACAAGACTGGCTGGCGGCGCGTGAAATCGACTTCATCCGGCACGAAGACTGGCCCTCCTCCAGTCCAGATTTGAATCCGTTAGATTACAAGATATGGCTACACTTGGAGGAAAAGGCGTGCTCAAAGCCTCATCCCAATTTGGAGTCACTCAAGACATCCTTTATTAAGGCAGCCGCCGATATTGACATGGACCTCGTTCGTGCTGCGATAGACGACTGGCCGCGCAGATTGAAGGCCTGTATTAAACATCACGGAGGTCATTTTGAATAAACTTTAGTGTCATAAGAATCTATGTTTTGTTAAGTTCATTTTGGTATATAAATGGTTACATAATGAATAAACTTGTTTCAATTATTTAATATTAAACATGTGACAGAATTTATGACCTGACTAGGTATATCCAGACCGCTCTATCTTGAATGGTCTAGCTAAGATTATATTCTTATGATTTTCTTGTGACAAACCACGTGTGTGAAGCCGCGGGCGGTAGCTAGTCCATGCTAATACACAATTCGAAAGCTCTGTCTCTTAGTCTGCCTGTTTGTTATATACTCATGGACAAATTTAGAGGAACGCAACTTAAAAAAGACAAATTAGCATAAAAATCGTCGTGTTTGTGTTTATTTGACTTTCAATAAGATTTGATCAATAAAATGAACAGTTTTAAATAAAACTAAGACTACTTCGATAAAAAAAACAATTTAGCGACTTAATTATCTTATTGCAGTAGTTGTAAGGAAAATTAACAATTGTATCCTATCTTATCGCAAATTGAATAGTGTTCAAACGGTTGATTATTTATTTATGTGTGGCACACTCAGTGTTCAGTGTTACCTTCTCTTTCTGTCAAAGCTGCCTGCAAACATCTGGGCATACTTTTTCTTAAATCGTCAATGAAAGTTTGTGGGGTGAGATTCCATTCTTCTACCAATGCGGTTTTGAAATCTCTCAAGTTAGCTGGTGCTGGATTTCTCTGTTTAACTTGTCTTCCCAGCTTATCCTAAATGTGTTCTATCGGGTTTAGGTGTGGCGAGCGGGCTGGTCACCCCAACACTTCAATTTCCACCTCTCTTGATACTCCAAAACTATCGCTGCGGTGTGGGGCCGTGCATTATCGTGCATCAAAAGAAAATTATCTTCAACATATGTGGCAAAAGGCATGACAATTGGTTCCAAGATATTCGTTACGTATCTTGAAGCAGTCATGGACCCGTTTTCCACGATGTGTAGCTCCGTACGTGCCCCTATACAAATGCCACCCCAAACCATTACTGACCCTCCACCATAAGACTCTCTTCCGACAATGTTACACTGAGCGTATCTTTCTCCGGGTCGTCTCCATACTTTGACCCTTCCATCTGGCTTAAGGCAAAACCGGGACTCGTCAGTGAACAATACCTTGCTCCAAGCATCATCATCCCAGTTTCGGTGTGAACGAGCAAAGTTGGTCCGAGCTACTTGATGACCTGTGGTTAGTAATGGGCCCCTGGCAGGCAAGTATGCCCCTATTCCTGCCTACTTGCCGTACATCCTGTAGCTTAGTTTTGACCTCGGAAGAAGTCGAAGTGCGATTTCTTAGCACACTGTTGACAATAAATCTGTCGCCTCTCGCAGTTATTACTTTTTTACGACCTTGTCATTTGCGTCTCGTATGCTGCTCTCCAGTCTGGCGGTATCGTTTCACAATTCGAAAAATGACAGGCTTGGATAAGCGTAACGTTTGAGCCACGTTATTGTAAGTGTTCCCATTTTCAATCAAAGTCACGGCTCTAGAGACTTGAGCCACGCTGAGATCCGGCATTTAAACTTAATTCATTTAAATGATGTGTACGTAAGACGACCACAAAGTTTTTTTCATAAAAAAGTTAATAACAGACTGTAATTTGCTAAAAAACACAACCGCGGGAAAATTTCTTGCAGTACAAATCAATGAAACTAACACAAAGCCGACAAAACTAATGCAACTCTGAAACAAAAGACGATAAAAATCCTTCTTTTTTCAAATTACATACACAATAATATGTGGCCAGTGCGTTATATGAACATCATAAAACAAAAAACTAAATTTTTATTGCGTTCCTCTAAATTTGTCCATGAGTGTATATCACGACTAAACGGCTGTACCGATTTCTTTTTTTTTAACTTGTAGACACACAAGCTGTCTGCCTCCTGATGGTCACCGTCGCCTATAAACTCCTGCAGCACTCGTTGCTTAATGCCCTATTTACATCTCCATTGTAGGCGTTCATGTTGAAGCCCACCGGGAAAACTTCCGGAGGAAGGTCATTCGATTTCGATGAAATTTGGTATAGGTACTTACTTATAGATCGATTATGACCACTGGTCGGAGTAGGTAGAGCTATTTAGGTTCATTGACCGCAAACATTGATGTTAATATGGATATTCCATTAGATTACGACTAATCCTACGGAATTTTCCGGATTTATCCGGGATAATTATTTTTATTAATAAGTATAAAAAATGGTTTATGTAAGCCAATAAGCGCCTGAGCGACGTTGTAAATTTTACATCAGCAACACGTTGCCGCTTTGTAGAAACTCGTGATATAGCCGCATACGCCGATAACGAAAACAATAGCGGGGTGTTTCTGTCGGAGCAACGCACCTGTTTTGTCTCTTTCTGCACCATTACTATTCAATGGTTTACCGACAGTAACTTGTTGTCAAATGTCTCACTCGATTACTTCGGTTCTTAGAGTGCGCTTGTTTGCTTCCTGTTGTGTTTTGTTGTGAGGTGAATTTCTTTTGACCCTGGCTTGTTTAATAGCTTTTTGTTATTTTTCTACTTAAAAAGCAAATCCTGGGATTTTGGGAATATCCACATTATTCTTACATATGGCAAGTACACAAAATAGCTCACCCTAGTCCGATCACTGATTATGACCGTGCTTGGGGCTACTTTTTACACGACTGCACAGAAGGAGGATAATGGTTTTGATTGACAAACGGTAGCTAGTTAACTGTATATTGTTGTTGCAGGTATGCGTTTCGCTCACAGCACGATGCGGTTCGGCATCGCGGCGCTGTTCGCACGGTACAGCGCGCGCCCGCTGCCCGGCGCGTGCGTGCCCAACCGATGCAACATCGAGAGGAAAGGCATGCTGCTCATGCCGGATGACAAAATGTCCGTTATATTCACTCCCAGAAACTAACAAACACAAATATTTTAATTCCTAAATAAAAATTACATAGGTATACCTACTATTTTGACAATTATAAAAGCAGAAAAACAAAAAAGTGGTACATCGGGATTGGTGCCAGAAGTGAAAACTTGATTATAAGCTGACTACACTACAGATACATAAATACAGAGGTGTCAGTGTCAGTGACAGGTGTCAACTATTAAATTCTAATTATCAAATCTCAAATCACATCTTTAAGGAAACCATTTTATTTTGCAAGGGAGTGAACGTAGTCACGAACGAGTAAGATGACAAAAGACTTACAGATAACTTAGCACAGAGTATATATACATTCTACATAATGGTATTATTTTCTCAACACAGCCCCTCAATTTATAAAGGTTTATCAAATAAATATCATATATTGAAATAAACAAAAAAATAAGTTGTCTTCATGACAAAAGCTGAATGAGACTCTACCTAGAATAAAACTAAGGAAATTATTTTATTCTACTACAAAGTTCGTTAGAAGTATCCGTAACAGTTTTTATATCTATTATTGGCTATTAATAACAGATCATGCTATCTGTCACTTTATACAAAACAATAATAGTTATAAACTATTCTTTAAAAAACTTTGTGTTACAAAGTACATATAATGCTAATTAAAAATCTAACATTGGTTTTATTCATATTTATCCCTACGTCTTGGGATCGGTACATGGCCACTAAATAGAAACATAATAAAAATTTAGTACTTTTAAATATCAGTTTTAAACAGTTTTATACTTGTAGGGGAAGCTTGTTACAAAAATATAGGTGTTTAAGTATAGGCAACGCCTTTGTGAAAATGTCAGAGATGTTTTCATGAGTGGGTTCATATGACATAGAAACTATTCTCTTATTAGTGATATTATATATTAAAATATATTATAGTGATACTTAATTGATATACAGTGTAAACTCTATATAACGACACTCAAGGGACTGAGCATATTTTGACGTTATAGAGAGTTGTCGTAAAATGGAGAGAAGTAAAATCTGTATTAGAAAAAGAAAACGTTTATTTCTGATTTGTCTTGTTAAATAGTACCTACAATAAAAATCTGTTTTAATTTTCTCTCCCGCCTCTATCGCGCGTATCATCAAAACTTTTTCGTCAATACACAGTGATTTTCTCTTACTAGCCATGTTTACAATTTGAAAGTTTGTGAGTTACTAAGAATATGACAACGTATAGATAAAATCCATCACTTCTACTAACAACAGTCTGCAGCTACACGTGCAAGCAATCCCATTTTGTAAACAAAAGAACGAATTTCTTAGAAAGTTTGGTGTGTATGATGCCGACAGTAGAGTTTATTATGGTCTGGGATAATAAAACGACAAAAGGGTATACACAGCTGCGCAGTTTTTACTAATTTGGCAACTTAAAAAGAACTTTTTATTACAAATTATTGTCGTTATTGAGAGTGGGTGTAATGCTATACAGAGTGTACCATTGTATGCAAGACAAGCTAAACCAACCAAAGCCGAATGATTTCGACGCTTTAGAGAGTTTGTCGTTAAAACGAGTGACGTTACATGGAGTTTACACTGTACCTATGTTTTGAAGCTTTAGTATTAATTCGATTTTGAATTAATTTAATGGTGCTTTGATTGTCAATAAAAATGTGAGCTGAAATGTCGTTCCTTGTGACTTCAGAGAGTAGACCTTTTAGATGTATCAGTTCACTTAATGCATGTGCTCCTGCTATGTACTCTGCCTCAGCTGTTGATAAGGCAATACACGTCTGCTTCCGCGAGAACCAAGTAATGAGATTGTTACCTTGATATACAGCACAGCCGCTCGTACTTTTTCTATCCAATTTGTCCGAGGCCCAATCTACATCTGAAAAAACTCGAAGTTTCGTATACTCGCCTGTTCTGTAAAGCAGCCCCTGTTCCTGAGTTTCCTTGAGATATCGCAATGCTCTTTTGCCTGCTGTCCATAACTCTTGTATTGGTTTATCTAAGAATCTGCTCAAAAAAGAAACAGCATAAGTGATGTCTGGACGAGTGTTTGTAGAAATATATACTTAGTAAAGATCCAATTAATTCTTTATACGGTACTTCAATTATATTTGATGATGGTGTTGAATTAAAGTGTGTTTCCATCGGAGTTTTATTTCCTCTTGATTCTTGCATAAGTATTAAATTTTTCTAATAATTTTCTTATCATGTCTGTTTGTTTTATTTTCATTTCATCTCCCGTTCTTGTAACTTCCAATCCTAGATAATCCTACTCCTAGATTACTTCTCCTAAGTTTTTCAGTTTAAATTTTTTCTCCATCTGCTACCCCAAGAGATAATATATCGTCAACATAGAGTAATAACCATACCTACTTTTCCATTTCCATAAAGATATGAATCATATTTTGACTATCTGAAGCCTTCTTTGACAATGAAATCTTTCAAGTTTCAACCCATTGAAAGCTCTTTTTAATTTTAAAACTTTTCCTTTACCTATTTTTAACCCTTCAGGACTTTTAATGTATACATCCACATCCAAATTTCCTATTCTATCCTATTCTATTAATTTGAACTGGAAACATAACTACTAAAATAATGAACACAATACGTACACAATATGTACATACATTATGTACAACAAAATATCGACTTAATAGTCGCGACTTTTGAGAAGTGAGGTTTGGCAACACAGCATGTAACAAAATTAGGTACAAAAAGCGTGACTTTGCTTGCTTCCCGGCTGTCAATGTCAGTCAGTTCATGGTTCTCTTTCGTTCTCTTTGTTTCGGACTTTGTGTTAATTTTGTGTTAAACGCCATCTAGGTAAAAACGATGTGCTACCTTCCCACGCCATCTGTGATTAAGCGTATGAAAGTGGTAAATCATCAATATAAGATAAAATCGTTAAATCTTATTTTATGGACAATATTACTTATTCTAAAAAATATTGAAATATTTTGGTGTGTTTGAGTGGAAGTTTATTTTTATTTGTGGGTTGCAATGGCCGCTATGAAAGTTTCCAGGCTATGAGACAGCGCCATCTACAAATAATACGGGATTTTGAGCTTTTTGCGGGCTACGATTTCTTATATGGACATTGTCAGTCTTTTGATATTACTAGTCTCTGGTACATATAAGATGGTTGAGCTTAATTATAGAACTATACTAGGTTTCGCCATTTTAGCGTACAAACATTACATTTAGTCACAAATTATAACAATAAAATTAAATCAAATACATATTAAATAATTATAAATGACTAAGGTTTTCTATATTAGAGTACAATTGATACAATAGTAATAATAGTCAAAATTATTATAAACGCCAGAAGTCAGAAATCGGTTCAGGGTATTCCTGAGTTTATCCCCTACAAACTAACTGATATTTTCAACACACATGCTCGTAAAGTGTGCCATAGTACATCGTTATTGGGGCCTTAAACCAAACTATAACACACGCGTGCGTAATAATATAACACACTAGCTAGTGCATAATATAATTATCCCTACCAAGTTAAGTTAGTACCTAACTGCAAATTATAGGTATGCGCACAGAACATAAAAACAATAGAACTAGCATGATGACTTTTTACTAAGAAAACCAGTGTAGCTAAACTCACACATGTAAAAACTAGCACACTTAGAAATAAAAGTTATAATTGGTTGAATGAGAACGTTCAAAGAGGCCTAAAACCATAAAACTAATTTAACGGATATAAAACCTTAGCTACTATGGAACATGGTTTAAAATTCAATAAAATAAACAGTAACAAAAAATTAAAGTTTACTTCTTCTACTCGGCAAAAGATGGCGCTTAGGAAATATTTTTATTTTAGTCTCTATTAATTAGAAATAAGACTGATAATGCAATGGCTGATACTTGATTACCCACAAAACAAAGCCACTCAACAACAGATGGCGCTGTTGCTAACGATTTTTGTTATAGTCTCTAACAGCAAAGTATAAGATCGATAATGCATTGGCTGTTACTCTCATGCTTAAATAACAGCGCTACTCACTTAGTGATGTACCAATGAGCATACAAGACGAATGTATCGATATCGATTATCACCTACCTACTACGGGTAACGAAATAGGTACGTCAGGTTATATTTGTGGTGGTCGAAATAAAAAGCTTTTCTTTCTTTCTTTCTTAATATAATCACAGGTATCTAACTCATAAATACTTACTTAAAAAAATATTATATTACTGGACTATTATACAAAGTGTTTTTTTTTAACTGTAACAGTACGGCAGCACCCATAACCAGAGGAGATACAGGTGCAGTTTCTTTTAAAACATCAGCTCGTTTTTGAAGAAAAACATTTTGGCATTAAATTTTTGTTTGGTCAAGTGTGAGTAGCGCCTTAAAATGAATCAAGTTGGTAATTTTTTTTTTGATGCCGACCGATGCAGTCCTTTGTAAGGATCATTTTATTGTATCGGATGAAAAAAATCTGAACAGCAAAAGATAGTCAAATTTGATAAAAAGTATTCTCATACAACAGGACAAACAAAATTCCTTCTACAAACATTTTATTAGATTCTAATTGCACATTAAAGAAGTATTAATACTGTAGCGATTAAGAAGTTTAGGAATTCCATGCTCTCATGAGCAATTCAAAAACATTTCGTATTTCAGAACAATTTTGAATTTCGAACATGGTTCTTGCACCTGTTGGACTTTTATATCAGTCATTGCATCATCTTATTTGTCCTATCATGGCATTGTCAAATACGCAAAAAGTAGACTTAATTGAAGCATAGGCTATATGTAATCAATCAACTTACATTTGGCGCGTGCAAAAAAAAAGAAACAAACTTGCGCGCCATTTCACATTTTTTTGTTTGTATCGCATTTATTGCTGTTTAGTAAATAATTATAAAAATGTCAAGTTTTAGTACAAGTTTTAACAATTGATAGATTTAACCCCGCCAGAAATACTAAATGCAGCACAAAATGCAAATGAAAACCTAATACCTGCAAAATCTAGAGCAAAGTACTTAGCTGCTTACGATAGTTTCATACAATGGAAAAGCAACAAAAAAACCCAGTAATTTTCTGAAAATGTGTTTTGGCGTATTTCTCTGAACTCGCCAATACATACAAACCCAGATCCCTGTGGTGCATCTATTCCATTGTGTTGATATCAAAACGTACTGTAACCCACAACCATGTACATCTCATAGCATGAGTTATTTGGTGCCTTCTCTTTCCAGTAATTTGTATGATTTACCTTTGTCGCCGACATTTACACAAGAAGTAAATGAAGATACTAAACAAGTGGCAAGTACCAATGTAAGACAAACTGTGAAATCGCAATCAAAAACAATCCAATATCGTTTTGAAAATTGTACATTCACCAATTGTTTTAATAATTAAATGATTTATGCAATACATGTTTGTTTTTTCCTCGCAAGTGTGTTAAAAGGTGCGTATGAAACTCGTGAGCAACTAGCTCACTAGACACTCGGCTGATTTACGCCCTCGCCTTCGGCTCGGGCTGCAAACCACAGCCTCGTGTATAATGAGCTACTTAGCTCACTTGTATCATATAGGTAGGTATAGATATATTTACAAAACTTCTCACATTCTGCTAGTTTCGTTCAGTTCAAAACAATTCTAAATTATTCCTTTGATTTCAACGAAGAAAACATGACTTTGAATATGCGAAACAAAGAGATAATACTCGTAAATAACGCATAGTCATAGCCTTGCTGGCCTGATATCATTATAATAAGGTCGGGAGTTCAAGTATTATATTACTTATTAGATTAAGTAAGCATATCTACCTACTTAATAATAAGTCACGCTTGTACGTGCGTTCGATGCGACGACACCGCGGAGCCCCATTATTCCTGGGGTCGATGGAGACCCCTGACCCATGGCTTGCCTTAGTTGGCCGGTCGAGGGTGGAGGGGCAAGAGTAAAAGTCGCGGATACAGCACTCTTCTCAAAACCTTTTTACCGCCCACACCAACGTTGCCCCTTACGCTGCCTTCTACTGGCGACACTTATGGGGACCCGTTTAGTGGACGACCATTCACCACCTGCCTCAAACAATCTATTATTGATCAAGCGAAGCGAGATCTCAAAATCAAATTGAGCAAATCTGCGTTGTATGTACCTGTTTGTTTGTCCGAGGATAACCTTCGAAGCGTTTATCCGATCATCGTGAAATTTGATATATAGGTAGGTAGTGATAGCACAATCCTGGTGTTAATGAGCTAAACATGTTGGGGGGTTGTTGAGATATTGGGGTTCAAGAGGGGTAATAAAATCAAAATGAGACTATTAGGTCAAATGGGACGTCTAATGATAGGTCCTCATTAGTACATTTCGTCACCGTTTTAGGGCTCCGTACCCAAAGGGTAAAACGGGACCCTATTACTAAGACTCCGCTGTCTACATGTCCGTCTGTCTGTCTGTCTGTCTGTCCATCTGACCAGGCTGTATCTCATGAACCGGGATATGCAGTTAGACAGTTGAAATTTTCACAGATGATGTATTTCTGTTGCCGCTATAACAACAAATACTAAAAACAGAATAAAATAAATATTTAAGAGGGCGTTCCGAATCTGACAATGTCAAGTTTAGATATTTACGAAGTCGGCCGGCCGTTGAACTCGCTGCGGATGTGTGGGTTTGTGTCCTATACACCTCACTATAGGACAAGATATTTTGATTCTTTGTCATGTCGATCAAATGAAAATGTTTATTTAAAGTGTATTGGGTATCTTCGTACCTATCTTCATTTGTAGTTTAAAGTATTTATATTTTATTTGTATTGGTCAAGCGCTTGAGCACTAAGGTACTCACTTGATGGTAAGGTGTAAGAGGGAGCCAGCTTGCCTAAATAGAACGTGTTCACTCTGGACTTGAAGACTCCGAGATTATAATGGTCTGACAAGATTTCTACAAGTAAAATAACTAGTGGTTCGCCCCGAACTGAGATCTCGCGAGTCTCCCACAAAACAAAAAAAAATATTATCTTTGACTAATTGATCGAGCAAAGCGAAATTTCTAAATCAACTTGAGCAAATTGGCGTTGTATATGTATGTATGTGTGTCCAAGGTGAACTTTCGAAGCGTTTATCCGATCATCGTGAAATTTGATATATAGGCAGATAATATTAGCATAATACTGGTTTGACTAAATGAGCTAAAGATGTTGGGGGATTGTTGAGATATTGGGGTTCAAGAGCGGTGAAAACAAACAAAAAAAAGACTATAAGGTCAAATGGGACGTTAAATGAAAGATCTTCATTAATACATTGAGACCCCATTTTTATTCTTCGTAGTTTTTTAATTAGTAGTCGTAATAAAAACTGAATTTTGGCTAAATTCCCAGGGTATACTAGTGACTCCACAGTGCTGAAATTTGGTATTCATGTAGCTTATGTGACATAAATGTAAGGAAAAAACTGAAATCCAGAATACCTGCAATATTTAACCTAAAACGAGTAGGTAATCAATTAACATGAACTCCCGTAATTTGTAATTTGAATGCAACTTTAGGTCAAGTAAGTTGGTTATGAATTTTGTAGCACTGTTGTACAAGAGGTTCTTCCCGAACTAAGAACTCGCGAGTCTGTTAGGTCAAATGGGATTTCTTATAAAAGGTCTTCATTCGCACGTTTTGATCCCGTTTTTATTTTTAGTTTAATCTTTGTAGTTTTTGAGTTTACTGAACTTTGACAAAATTCACAGGGTACACCAGTAACCCCACAGTGCTGAAATTTGGTATTCGTGTAGTTTAAGTGTCACAAATACAAGGAAAAGTCTAAAATTCAGAATAACTGCAATTTCTACCCCTATAAAAGTAACGAATTAACATGAACTCCTATTACTTGTTATTCGAATAAAACTGTAGGTCAAGTAAGTCTGTGGTTGTTATTTCGTGGCACTATTTTACAAGTCAAAAATTATGAATAATATTTTTTTTTATTTTTTGGGAGACTCGCAAGATCTTAGTTCGGGGCGAACCACTTGTATAACAGCGCCATGGAATTCATAACCAACTTACTTGACCTACAAAAGCATTTAAGTATTTACCTAAGTATGTAGGATAACATTCAGTTTGGTATCATATAAAAAGTCTTAGGTAACTTACACATTACAAAACAATTTTACATTTTGTTTTTTGTCGTATAGTTTTGGAGTGCGAACAATCTCAAATTACCATGATTGATAGAAACATCAACAAAGATTGCAGGAAAAATAAAACGAACTCTCTATCTAAAACAAATTTACTTAGATAACTTTTGTAATTTATTTCAATCATTATTTTAACAATATTTTCAAACTTTCGCGATCACTGTACATAATGACTGATTAAAACGGATTATTATTTGTTATCCCAATGCTTCGACTGTGTTGCAACAGACTTGGTTGAGGGCGGGCATTATTATAACTCCTATTACATTTAATAGAAAACTCCTCTTAAACTTTGAAGTTAAAGCTCCTCAGCGACCGTCAATATGGGTTTCGCCGGAACCAGTTTACTGGAGATCTTCTTGCGTATGGGCACATATGTTTAGAGTGAAGCCATCGAGAAGTATGAGACAATTTGATCAGGAGTACCATGGAACAGTTCCTGATTTAGTTGATTAGTTCTACTGGTGTGCAAAGTTTTACTTCAATCGGACAACTTACTGAGGAGTTCCATGGAACAGCTCCTGACTCCATCATCAGATCAGAGCGTTTTTAGTACAGTAAAGAATTTTCATTTTAGCTCTACTGGTGTGCAAAGTTTTACTTTAATCGGACAACTTGCTGAGGAGTTCCATGGAACAGCTCCAGACTCCATCATCAGATCAGAGCGTTTTTAAAATAGTAAAGTATTTTTATTTAAATTCTACCAGCATGCATAGTTTGACCTCAATCGGACAACTTGCTGAGGAGTTCCACGGAACAGCTCCTGACTCCATCATCAGATCAAAGCGTTTTTAGTATAGTAAAGAATTTTAATTTTAGTTCTACTGGTGTGCAAAGTTTTATTTCAATCGGACAACTTGCTGAGGAGTTCCACTAAACAGCTCCTGACTCCATCATCAGATCAAAACGTTTTTAGTATAGTCTAAAATTTTTATTTTAGTTCTACCGGTGCGAAAAGTTTTACATCAATTGGATAATTTGCTGAAGAGTTCCATGGAACAGCTCTTGACTCCATCATCAGATCGGAGCGTTTTTAGTGTAGTCGAAAATATTCATTTTAATTCTACCGATGCAGAAAATTTATTTCAGTCGGACAACTTGCTGATAAGTTTCATGGAACAGCTCCTGACTCCATCATCAGGTCAGAGCGTTTTTAAAATAGTAAAGTATATTTATTTAAATTCTACCGGTATGCATAGTTTGACCTCAATCGGACAACTTGCTGAAGAGTTCCACGGAACAGCTCCTGACTTCATCATCAGATCAAAACATTTTTAGTATAGTCTGGAATTTTATTAAAGTTCTACCGGTTTGCAAAGTTTTACATCAATTGAATAATTTGCTGAGGAAAAAAGTGTTTTTAAGTGATCCTTATAGATGTCGCATATACTTGAAAATTTACTAAGAAAGTTGCCTTACACCCCTCCAAAAACTAAAAAAAATATTGGACGTTTCAAAGTGACCCTTGTAGATGTCGCATATACTTAAAAATTTACTAAGAAAGTTGCCTTACGCCCCTCCAAAAACTAAAAAAAAATATTTGACGTTTCAAAGTGATCCTTGTAGATGTCGCATATACTTGAAAATTTACTAAGAAAGTTGCCTGACGCCCCTCCAAAAACTAAAAAAAAATATTGGATGTTTCAAAGTGATCCTTGTAGATGATGCATATACGTACATACTTGAAATTTTACTAAGAAAGTTGCCTTACGCCCCGCCAAAAACAAAAAAAATATTGGACGTTTCAAAGTGATCCTTGTAGATGTCGCATATACTTGAAAATTTACTAAGAAAGTTGCCTTACGCCCCTCCAGAAACTAAAAAAAAATATTGGACGTTTCAAAGTGATCATTGTAGATGACGCATATACTTTAAAATTTACTAAGAAAGTTGCCTTTTGCCCCTCCAAAAACAAAAAAAAATATTGTACGTTTCAAAGTGATCCTTGTAGATGTCGCATATACTTGAAAATTTACTAAGAAAGTTGCGTTATGCCCCTCCAAAATCTAAAAAAAGGGACGTCTCAAAATGATGATGATGATGGATGTCGCAAAAACTTGAAAATTTAGTTATCTCATGCCCCTCCACCAATAAATAAAATACAGTAATATAAATTTCACAGTACCCACAAGCCGTTTGGCTCCCTACAAAAACAGTATGAAAGTTACAGCAAACGAAATATACGGTGTACGGTATTTGCACAAAAATATTTTGTATGGGACAATTTTTTTTGTATGAACGATCAATTTTTTTTAGATTCGTATATAAAAAAATGTCCTGAGCAACATTAGTTCTGGCGCTAATGCTCTAAGTCTTATACTTTCGGAGATACGAGGTAGATGGGAGCAAATGGGGGACAAAAGGGGGATTTTGGGATGTATTCCCAACTCACCGAAACTCCCTCTATACTATACGATCATACCAAACATTTCTGCCCTACAAGGGGGCATCTGGGAGAACAATGATGTCAATGAGTTTTGTAGATCTGTTAGTATCCGTATAGATCAAATCACTCGGTCGCGCTATAATTGTATGCTGTTGCCTAGATAGATAGATAGATAACTCTTTATTGAATTACCACACAAACAGAAATAAAAGTAAAACAAAAACAAGTACTAGGCTAAAATAATAAGGCAATACAACGGGCGGCCTTATCGCTGAAAGCGATCTCTTCCAGGCAACCTTTGGATGGAGCGAAATTTACGAAGATTCGGAGTGCGGTGTACTTTAGAGGATACATTTACACATATATTCTAAGGTATAATAAAAAATTATGTAGTTTCTAATTCTAATACTTAATATACTTATAAAAAGACTAATATATATGTATATACACAAAGCAAACTATACTAACAAATAAGTACATAAATAGTAAATAAATAACGCTAGGAAGATGACATCGTCAGGTAATGTTGTTTCAACTTCAACTTGAAGGTGTGTAAGGAGGATGACCGTCTTATATATACGTATTATTACGTAGTATTATATATACGTAACTATGTATAGTGCTCGTGACAAAGAGCGACACATCCTCCCTCCAAAAGCACTCGGCGCAGACTGCCAGTGGCCGCGTTGCGTTTCCTCATTTTATATGTGATTTAAAAAAAATCATATTATAATAATTAATGGAATTCTAGTTTTTTTTATATGTAAATAAAAGGTTGAACTTTGTTATAGTATGTGAATTTTAACATATAAACTTTCTACTTTCGAATAAACGACATCTTTTGAAGCGTAAAATTGCGCAAGATTTATTCGTTATTTTTTTTAAATATTGTATTAATATACTAAAATTTTTGAAACGCATTCCAAAGAAGACAATATTTTTGTTGTAATGTTATTTTTGTTAAAAACTTTACGATTAGTTTTTAGGGTGAAAACAGGGTAAGATAGTTCACTCAATTGCTCATTTTACGAGAACACGTGTTACAAATTAATTTATTTGACGTATGTGATATGTTTAAATTTTTAAATAATCTTTTTAAGTAATCTTTTAGTTAAGTTAGTTACACTATTTATAACTCAAGAACGGCTGAACCGATTTGGCTGAAAATTGGTAGGGAGGTAGCTTGGAACCAGGAGACGGACATAGGATACTTTTTATCCCGTTCGACTGCGGTCCCGCGACGTGACATAAAACGTCAAAGAGAATACAAGTCACTATAAAACGTGGTATAACAAAAACGCATCTGACATGGAATAACAAAACTCAAATGAGCTAAACGTAATTTTGTCTATTGTTAAGTATGTTAAGTATGGTTGTAAAATGACGGCCGGGGACAACAATTGACAATTCTACCAGGGTGACGTATATTGACAGCTCGCGTTATATGCATCTCAAGGCGGTACGAAGTTCGGCGGGTCAACTAGTAATATATGTATATATAATAGCAGTACTTGTGCTGCTGTGTTCCGGTTAGATGGTAATAGCATGTTTCTGTAATACCTGGCACATAGGCATAACAGCTATGTCCTATAGTATGGCAACGTATCCACATAGAGATCAAGACAACATAATACCTTGTTTTGAATTCTATGTGGATATCCATGGGCTGCAGTAGCCACTTAACGTCTGGTGGACTGCATGCTCGTTTGCCATATAAGTAGTATATAAAAAAAATATAGCTGGACATTTCACACAGCGCTATCTAGCCTCAAACTAAGCAGAGCTTGTACTATGGGAACCAGATAACTGTTAAAATAATTCTATATCTACTTTTTGTGTGTAAATACATACTTATAATATACCTAGTCAGGTCATAAATTCTGTCACATGTGTAATATAAAATAATTGAAACAAGTTTATTTATTATGTAACCATTTATATACCAAAATGAACTTAACAAAACATAGATTCTTATGACACTAAAGTTTATTCAAAATGACCTCCGTTATTTTGAATACAGGCCTTCAATCTGCGCGGCCAGTCGTCTATCGCAGCACAAACGAGGTCCATGTCAATATCGGCGGCTGCCTTAATCAAGGATGTCTTGAGTGACTCCAAATTAGGATGAGGCTTTGAGCACGCCTTTTCCTCCAAGTGTTGCCATATCTTGTAATCTAACGGATTCAAACCTGGACTGGAGGAGGGCCAGTCTTCGTGCCGGATGAAGTCGATTTCACGCGCCGCCAGCCAGTCTTGTGTGCTCTATGAGCTGGCGCCGAATCTTGTTAGAATACCCAGTGCCTGTTATTGAACATGGTATGAGAAACAGGTTCCACAAGGTTCGTCAGGACTGTATTTTGATACACAACTGCATTCGTTTTTACACCTTTCTCACAAAAATGTACCTCTGTTAAGCCCCAATAAGAAACTCCCAACCATACCATGAGCGAGGATGGAAAATGACCTCGTTGGACACGCGGAATACGGATGCTCGCTTCTTCACTACTGTGTGCGTACACCTTATCATTTTGTTTGTTGTAGCTCTCTTCTACGGTAAAATTTTTTTCATCCGAAAAAAGAATTTCCCGATATTTTTGTCCCGCGTACCGCTTCAACAAAGCGCGGCATCTCTTCAGTCTCAGGTCCATTAGACGAGCATTCAAACGATGTCCTGTTTTTCTTCGATATGCCCGAAGCCCTAAGTCTTCATTTAACACCCTTTTCCCCGTGGTTCTTCTTAACCCCATCTGAAGGGCCAACAGTTTCTGCTTACGTTTGGGATTTCTTTGAATTCGCGCCTTCACAGCTTTTATCACTGCTGGAGTCCTAACAGACCGAGGGCGACCACTTCTTGACCTGTCATCTACACTAGAGTCTTCATTGTATCGTTTGATGGTGCGATAAACGAATCTTTTGGTTATATTCAAATTTTTCAGTATGTCAAAAATTTGAATTGGCGCGTAACCGCAACGATGCAACGCAATAACTGCAACACGGTCTTCTTTAAGCGTCCACTCCATATTTAAAAATGAGTAAAATTCTAAAAAGTATACATTTTTATATTCATGAACAATTCGAAATTCGAATTCTATAAACTTTTTTGTGGCCAGCATTCTAAAAGAAAAGTTTTTACTGTGTGACAATACTTATGACCTGACTAGGTATAGAGAAACATCCAGAACCGGAACAAATATCTGTAGATCATGCAAACATTTATTCCGTGGCGGGAATCGAACCCGCTACCTCCTGCTTCTCAGCCGGATTCGCATAATTCGCATATGTAGTAATGTATTATAGTCAGTATCAATCACAATGCTCTTTGGAATGGCTGGCACAAGGATGTGGCACATGGAGCTTACAGCAATGGTTCAGGTAGGGACAGTCGAGGCGGTCTGTAATCACTTATCAATATTCATAATGAAAGGTCTACTGAAGGTAGAAATAAATACTTATGTAAAAAAATTTAAAGATCGAAGCGAGATCTCTAAATCAACTTGGGAAAATCAGCGTTGTATGTATTACTCGTGCGCGATAACTTGGGACCTGCTAGGAATGCGACTCCCCGACCGTTTCCCCTGCACTTCCCCGATGGCGCCCGTATTGTACCGTTCGCATCACTATTTTTTACTAGGGTTTTTAGTCTCGTACTGGCCTACGTCACGTAACGACGCGCTCTGGAATTCTTTTAGTTTTTGTTTGTGTTATTGTTTTGTTGTTGTAGTTTTTGTTGTTATAGTTTGTGTCATTGTTTTGTTGTTGTAGTTTTTGTGGTTATAGTTCAATAGTGTTGTTATAATTCAAATAGTGTAAAAAATATTAGATAAAAAGCAGCGTCCTCCCTGAGTAACATAATAAATTAGGTTAAAAAAAACAAAGACGAAGCCGCGGGCGGCTGCTTGTTATGTTCGCTTTTTTGCGGGCGGTACAAACACGCCAATATGACGTCCCCGCGCTCAGGTCCCAACTTATCGCGCACGGGTAATATGTTTGTTTGTCCGAGGATAACTTTCGAAGCGTTTATCCGATCATCGTAAAATTTGGTAGGTATATAGGTGATGGCACAATTTTGGTGCGACTAAATGAGCTAAAATTGTTGGGCTATCTGGGTTAGTTGTTGAGATATTGAGGTTCAAGAGGGGTCAAAACAAACAAAATGGGACTATCCGGTCAAGTGGCACGTCTAATAAAAGGTCTTTATGATTAAATTTCGACCTCGCTTTTATTTTCAGATTAAACCTTGTTTTTACTAAAAACTGAACTTTGACAAAACTCGCAGGGTACGCCAGTGACCTCACACTGCTGAAATTTGGTATGCGTGTAGTTTTAGTGACACAAATATAGGGAAAAGTCTAAAATCCAGAATAACTGCAATTTCTACACCAAAAAATAACCATTTAACATGAACTCCCGTTACCTGTAATTTGAATAAAACTGTAGGTCAAGTTTTTGGTTGTGCATTTCGTGGCACTATTTTATTAGTTGCACAACGACTCCTTAACGTATTTAGCGACTAAACATGTTTAAATTTTACGTATTTGTATGAATTCACTACTCCTTAAATCATATTTAGCCACTAAATACGTTTAGGCATCGTTGCTCGAGTCGCCCTAAGAATATTTTTTTTGTGTTTTGGGAGACTTGCGAGATTTTAGTTCGGGGCGAACTAGTAACTGTAATTTCAGGCAACGGATGGATGGACAGACAAAATCACAAGTCACAAGGATCACTTTGAAACGTCAATTTTACTGCCTGTTCCTCCGCGACCAAGCCAGGAAAGAAAGGCAAGAAACAAGGAAAGAAAATTAATTACGTCTAAATTGTAACATTTTTGAACGAGTTGGAGCAATTTCAATTCCAAGCTTTTCTATCATCCAAATAACCCAATATGCCTCTTTTATAAAGATTTTGTATAATTAAGTAATTTAATTTGTTATTTGTCAATTTTTGTGCATCACTTTGGAGTTATTTAAACGATTTACTAACTTTTTGGAGTCTACAAGTGGCAACACCGAGTTATAACTATTATATATATAACTATATATCTTTATTTATAACTATACTTGAAAAAACATAGCTTGATCTCTGCGACATTTGTTAAACTGACATTCCTAGGGTTGTTATGATACAGAAAAAAATATCGATAGTAATTATCGATAGAAGCTTTGCAGTAAGACCAATTGTTGGACTTTTGAGGGCTCCAACAACCCGTAACGACTGCCATTAGATATTCGTATGGCAGCCGGGACCGACGGCTTAACGTGCTTTCCGAGGCACGACCAGACCAGTGCAAAACCCATATTCATGCATACAAATATTTGCACTGAGCCAGGATTGAACCCGCGACCTCCTGCGCAGCAGTCGTGTTCACTACCGCTTCGCCACGAAGGCTGTCTGCCATAATTGTATGTATATTGGATTATATTATGATTTGGGTTATAAAATGAAACGAATATTTTAATACATACATTTATTTATTCCAAAGGAGTACACCCCAAATCAATATCCGAATCACTTTCAGAATCGCTAGAGCAATCTTGTAATATTATAATGAACTCTTGTTCGCAAATATTATCAAATCGAACGTCCCGCTCCCAATCTTCTTCCATTATTTTTTTGCATTTGGTAACTACCTTTTTCCAATCTTCTACAGATACATTTTCAACCGCAATGTTTAGTAACTGCAACATTTTATTTGCCGTGAAAGGCGGTGTTCTGTTATGTCTAGCAGCGTAACCTTGAAAGAAAAACATATTTTAATATCATAAATTATACAGGAGTTAATACATAAAGAATCTGTCTAACTGAAATTCTAGCAAACAAACCTTTTACTTGGGCCCAGATAAGCTCGATCGGATTATACTGGCAGTGATATGGCAGTAGACTTATGACGTTATGACCCTTTTCTTGGGCTATGTCATCTAAGACATACGTTGGTGTGCAGACCAACGCAAACCAATTTTTAAGCATTGTTTCATTGGCCTCTATTCCTTTTTCTTGAAGCCATGCAATTATTTCTAACTTCCTGTTTGCCGAAGTTGGTGGTTTGTGCTTTTGGACCGAGTGATATGGGGCGTTATCCATAATTATATAATGTGGCTCCTTCAAATTATCTAATAATTTTAAAAACCACTCATTAAATTTTTCAAAATTCATTTCTTCATGGTATTCATTGGTCTTCGTAGATTTGAATGACAATAGGCAATTAGGCACAAAACCAGATGACGTCCCAGCATGAGTTATTATTAATCTTTGACCTTTGCCTTCGGGTACTTTGGTGGTCGATTGTGCCGTATCATCGGTCCAAGCTTTGGATACGGTATGATTGGCGTTTAGCCATGTCTCGTCTAGAAAGACAACTTTGTCCCAATTTGTAATTTGACTGAGAGGACTGACTTTCCGGAGAAAATTCACTCGAGCAAGAGCAATGTCGGTTCGTTCCATTATAATTTTTCTTTTGTCACTTTTTTTGTAGGAAAATCCAATATTTTTCAAATATTTTTCTTCGATAATGACGGCAAGCTTCCTTTAAACAAGTCTGCGTCTTTTAGGGACGCCGCCAGTTTTTTAAATATAGGTAATTCGCCCCGTGTATAAAATAACCATATACATGGTAGTGAATCGCAGCGGCGTCAAAGTCGTCAATTTTTGTGACAGGAGCAGCCTTTCTTCTTTTTTTATTTGGCGTTGAAAGCTTTTTTTCCTCGTCTTCAGTCAATACTGCGGTTGAAGATTCGCCATAGTTTTCTTTACTGATGCTAATTACTGTCGCACGTCTAATGCCAAGAGCATCTGCAACTCTGTCACAAACTTTTGCCATGGGTAATAGCGGTCCACCATTTTGGCGGTCTCGCTCAAAATATTCACGCAAGCGAATCACAAACTCACGACTTTGACTGTTCAAAACAGTTTTCTTCGTTCTCTTTGGCATTATGCCAACAAACAATAAAAACAAACAATAACAACAAAGAAACTAACAATAATAAATAAACTTAACAAATTAACAGCAATAGTAACAAAAACAAAGTGATGAGAACGGAAAACACGTTGTGTATACAAGGCGTTAGCACACGTACTGAGGAGAATAGGTCATGTCAAACAAGATGGCAGCGCGTTGGCGCCATCTTGCGGAAGAAGACACGCCGCGGCCAAACTTCTCTCGAACCCCAAAGTTGTCGGAAGGAATGTTACGAGTAGGTTAGAATTTAGATTTTATTTACTCACCATAGTAAATAATGTTATTTTTTTTAAATATTCAATAATGTTATTTTTTTAATTAAATGATAAATTAATTTAGAATTAAGTTTTATACAAAATATCGATAGTTTATAGTCTGTGGTCACGATGATTCATCGCAGTCATCACTATAATTAGCTCAGCATGCCCATAAAATATGACATTGACTGGTACGTTTGTCCGTACTGTTAAATTCAGAACTTCATAGGCGCGATTTTACTGACAGCTGTCCCAGAGATCAAGCTATGTTTTTTCTAGTATAGTTGACCGATCCGCAGTTTCGCAAGCGTAGTTTTTCAATAAAAACATTACTCTCCTTCTGGGCAGTTGGGTAAAAAGTAGCCTACGTCACCCGGGGATAGTGTAGCTTCCCAACAGTGAAAGAATTTTTTAAATCGGTCCAGTAGTTTCGGAGCCTATTCAATACAAACAAACAAATCTTTTCTCTTTATAATATTTGTTTATTAGGTCTTTACCTATGAAATTGCCGTTCTTCAGTAGGTACTGGTCATTTCAAATAGAAAAAAAAGTTTGGAATGGCTTTGTATTCTAAATTCAAATTAATTTTGTTTTAAAAACATGACATTCTTTTTACAAACTTAGTCTTTTGTTTATTGATTAGTATTGCATTTTCATTACATTTGAACATTTTTCGTCATAATGGATACTTTAAAAATTCGTGTAATTATGGAATATGAGTTCCGTGGTGGCACCAACGGGACACAAACGTAACACGCAACATCACGTAACATCAAAACGTTTACGGAGAGAACTGTACAAATGAACGCACAACCCGTTATTGGTTTTCCCGGTTCTGTTCTGGAAATTTTGACTTGAAAAATGAAGCTCGTGGTCGTCCGGAGACTTTGGTCAACAATGATGAATTAAAGGCGATTGTGGAAGCTGATGACACTCAATCTACAGCTGAGCTAGCAGCAGCTTTTGATGTTAGCATCAAAACAATTTTGATCCATTTCCGACAAATAGGCAAGGTAAAAAAACTTGACGGATGGGTGCCCCTTAAACTTAACGATCGCCAGCGCAACGTACGCATCGAGACCTGCCTCGCGCTGCTCAATAGGCAAAGAAATGAAGGAATTTTGAACCGAATTGTTACGTGCAATGAAAAATGGATTCTGTTCGACAATCGAGAGCGCTTAGCACGTTGGTTAGATCCTGGTTCAGCACCAAAGCAATGCCTTAAACCAAAAATGACCCATAAAAAGGTGCTGGTCACTGTTTGGTGGTTTAGTGCGGGGGTGATTCACCACAGCTTTTTACAAAATGGCATGAGCATTACTACAGATGTGTACTGTGAAGAGCTGGAGACAATGATGGAAAAGCTTGCACATCGGCAACCAGCTTTGGTCAATCGGTCGTCCCCACTGCTCCTTCACGACAACGCGCGACCCCATACTGCACAACAGACAGTCTTCAAGCTGCAAGAGCTGGGGTTGGAAGCTCTCCCTCATCCGCCATACTCACCAGACCTTGCACCTACTGACTATTACTTTTTACAAAATTTAGACAACTTTTTAGTGGGTAAAAAATTCAATTCCCGAGAGGCAGTACAAAATGCCTTTGAAGAGTTTGTTGCCTCCCGTCCAGCTGATTTTTACAAGAAGGGCATCAATAAACTGCCATTGCGTTGGCGAAAATGCGTCGATTGCATGTGTGATTACTTTGAATAACAGAAATAAAAAAGTTTAAAAAATAAATACTTTCACTTATTCCATACAAAACGGCAATTTCATAGGTAAAGACCTAATATATTTTTATAGATGTATTGACAAGGGAATGTCATGATATTTAGTTATTTAAACTTATTGCGTAATGATTGTCTGGGGCCCATATTATAAATTGCACGAACAGCCCTCTTCTGCAGCACAAACGGTGTTTATATCTGCAGCACTCCCCCACATCAGTATATCGTATGATGACTACGGAACCCTCAAAATCTATAAACAAATATGCAATAATCGAGAAATAAACCCGATAGGTATATATGCCAAAAATTTAGGTAGAATCATATCAGCCACGCACGAGACTTCACCGCTGTCGACTTGAAGTTCCCAGACAAAATGCACGAATCATTGTGTACCAACATTTTGTTCGCGGTAGCTATTTTATTGACAAGTTTGGTTGTATGGTGTCAAGTGAAGTGGTCTCGTGTAAAGAAGTACTGGAAGGAGAGGGGGGTGCCTCATTTGCCTCCACACCCACTGCTGGGCAGCTTGACGTTTTTACAGAAAGAAAATCCTGTAAGGGCCCCGTGATAATCAGTGTAACTTTTTTTAAATAATTCATTAGCATCAGCGGTACTGGTTGCTGGAGCAGGAAGGTTCTAGAGTGCAGACCCAGTACTGGAAAGCGCAGCGTAGGAGCCCCCCACTAGATGGAAAGACGACCATGCGTAAATGCGATTTATGCCTCTTGGGGCGTAAGTTAATTTAAAATAAAATGAGGCTCATTACATTCTTAAATACAAAAATGAAATACAACCTCCATTACAAATACATACTAATTTATATTTAGTAAAATATATAAAATCACACTATTAATAGGTCTTTACCGTGGTCTTTACCTATGTAATTGGAGATTCTATAAACAGCATTTTCAAATTTCATTATCTGTGGATTGACACGCAATTGAAATTTAAAAAAAAATATTCGAAAGCCGTGTTATTTTAATTTTAATTCAGTCATTTGTTTTTAGATAGTTTTTTTTGTTTTTGTGAAATTGTGGTAGTTGTTGGCGCCATGGATAAACTAAAAATCCGTACAATTTTCGAATATGATTTCTTACGTAGAAATACCGCTGCGCAAACTACACGAAACATTAACGACGTGTACGGGCCTAACTTGCATAAACACGGTCTATTGGTTCAATAGTTTTAAATCTGAAGAACGAGCCTCGCAGTCGGCTTGTAACCATTGTCGACAATGACGAAATTGACGGCGATAGTGGAAGCGGATCCAACTCAATCTACGGCTGAGCTTGCTGCGGGCCTTAAAGATAAAGATAATTTATTCGCAGACAGTTAGTTGGTACAATTTTACACTGGTCTCAATGTATACAATTTAAGCTCTTAACATTCTACCAGATAATGTCGTGGTGTGCAAATAGTAATTATCTTGGAGTTAGTGTCAAAACAACATTGAAGCACTTTCATCAAATCGGATAAAAAAGCTAGATGCTACACGAACCAAGCGACCAACAGCGAGACTTACGCGTCGAAGCATGCATAACATGAATCGGAATAGAAACGAGGGAATTCTAAATCGAATTGTTACCTGCGATGAAAAGTGGATCCTGTACGACAACCGTAAGCAGTTGTCTCAGTGGGTGGACCCAGGTACAGCACCTAATCAGTGCGCTATAAAAAAGACTATCTGCTGGACCAGTGCTGGACTTGTACATCACAGCTTCTTACCGAATGGCACAACAGTGACAGCAGATGTTTATTGCCAAGAATTTCAATGATGGATAAGCTCGCAATTCAACAACCAAGACTAGTCAATCGCTCTTCCCTATTGCTTCTCGCCATGACAACGTACGAGCCCACACTTCACGACAGACATAGCAAAGCTACATGAGCTGGAAACTCTCCGTCACCCACCGTACTCACCAGACCTTGCCCCAACAGATTTCTACTTTTTTCAAAATTTAGACAATTTTTAAAGTAGGAAAAAATTCAACACCCCAGAGGCAGTACCAAACGCTATCGCTGACTTCATCGCCTCCCGTCCGGCAGACTTCTACAGTAAAGGGATAAACAAACTGACATCAAAATGGCAAAATTGCATGGATAATTTGGGCCAGTACTTTGATTAACTAAAATAAACATATACCAAAATTTTTATATCTTAAAATTTTCATACAAATCTCCAATTTTATAGGTAAAGACCTAATATTATGGTAAGCCTAGTCTTGAATGTAACGAGAGGTAGGTAAATGGTAATGCAATGAGGAGTTTTGACGGCCATGTTTTTATAATTCTGCTAACAGATGGCGTTGCTCTGACATAAGCTGAATAACAAAGGAAAGTGAATTGGCTATGTCAATTGCCGTGTCAACATTATTTTCTGAGAAACTTAAAGACCTAATATTATAAATGCGAAAGTTTGGATGTTTGTTACTCAATCACGTTGTAACGGCTGAACCGAAATTGGTTTAATCGAAATTTGTTTTAATGAGAGATTATAACATAGGCTATTTTTATTGACGGAAGACGTGTGCAAAGCCACAAGCGAAAGCAAGTGACAGTCATAAATGCTGAAAATAAATACAAGCTTCATGACAAATCAATATTTCTATTTAAAAACAGGCCAAGTGCGAGTCGGACTCGCGCACACAGGGTTCCATGCCATTATCTATAAAAACGGCAAAAATCATGTGTGTTGAATGAGAGTACACTTTAAATAAAAATTTAAGTATTTATTTTTAAAGTGCTTAATATAGGTACCTCAATATTCTGTGAATATTTCAAGGGTCTACCAGTTGCCGTTAACAATATCGAGCAAAAACGAGCAAAAAATCACGTTTGTTGTATGGGAGCCCCTATAAATATTTATTTAATTCTGTTTTTAGTATGTGTTGATAGAGTGGCAACAGAAATACATCATCTCTGAAAATTTCAACTATCACGGTTCATGAGATACAGTCTGGTGATAGACGGACAGACAGACAGCGGAGTCTTAGTAGTTCAGTCGTTAAAAAAAAACAATTGATAGGTACCGGAAATGCAAATTCTCCGTATATTTTAGGCCCAGATCCAGGGGTCGGGGGGAGGTAAATCAGGACACACGCCCCGGGCGGCAATATTAGGGGGCGCCAAAATCATGTTTGAAAAAAACTTGCTTCAGAAAGCGCTTAGCTTACATCCAGCGCACGTCGTATGTACCATCGATTTTTCATTTGATTTGGAACACATTTAAAGTTGATTTCTGAATTGTCTGCACGTATCCATGCTCCCCGCACCCGCAGACAATATACGGGACGGGGCTGCAAGAGCTAAGCCGAATAAACCCGAACGGTCGAACGTCAAGCGACGATCACTATGTGGTTATGTGGTTGATTGACTGTGCGAGTAATCAGCGTTAACATAATGATAGTTGAATGCATAGATTTAAAGCACTGTAGTAGAAAGGAACAAACAAAATAATACTTTATTATCAGTGTCGTAGTGTGGGCGGCCGCCAGGGGCAGCCCTTGAGTTTGAGTGTACGGCGCACTATCTAGCCGCAGCCTGCGAGCAAGGGCGGATCCAGCTTTGGTGCCAAGGGGGGTCACATAGTCGTAGTCAAGTCACAAGTATAATTAAATTTTTATAATCGTAGATACAAGTAAAAAGTAGGTATTTTATTAAGGTACTTACATATTACTGTACTTAAAAATACCTATATTTGAATAACAAATTCAATTTTTCGAATCAAAATATCATATTTAATTAATTAAATATTGAATGTACTTACATAAAATCTATACTGTGACCAAAAATATATAAAAACATTATGCTTAACAATTTTATGGTCCACCTAGGTCCTGGATCAAGCCCGGGGGGGAGGGGGGTCATGACCCCCATGACCCTCCCCCTGGATCCGCCCTTGCCTGCGAGTTTCTGGGGCACGAACACATGCTTAGAATATAAATAAACACGTTTAAGCTAACTTGCACTTCATTACGACAGCGCCTAAAAGAACCTTAAATCAAAAGTATTTATGTTGTTGCCATTTAACTTGGCCAAACGTATACCCCCCCCCCCCCTCCCCCTTACACGTTGTTGCCTGAAATAAACGTTATACTTATCATCATTATTAATACACCTTGATCTTCACTAAAACCACAAATTATTTTTTAAGGCTCACTGGGTATGAAGAATCTACAATGCTGAGGTTCCGTACATGGGTATCTGGGTGTTCTGGCGGCCCGGTCTCGTCATCAACGGCCCCGAGCTGGCCCGCAAGATCCTTGTCAAGGACTCAGATAATTTCAGGAATCGATTCCTGAGCTCCGGGAAGACTGACCCTCTTGGCAGACTTAATTTGTTCCTTGCTAAGGTGAGTGAGGCACAGAAATTACCTTATTGTACACTTGTTTACGCAAATAAATATGTTGTATCTTGAAATGGGGCCCGGTGAGACGGGTCGCCGATAGATGATATCGGATAGACAGTGGGTCCTAGCTTAGACTGGCACAGATCGAGACGAAAGGCGTAAACAAAGAGAGGCCTGTGCCCAGCAGTAGGTCGATACTGGCTGGAAAAGATGATGATAATAGTGAGTAAAAGGACCACTCTGCAATGTTATCTAAACTACCAAGAGACAAGACATGGATAAAGGAAAACGAGGTTATATAATTATGGCTATAACCGTAATGGGACTATTAGAACAAAAACTTGTCTCACGGGTGAGACTATTGGGACAGAAAGTTGTCAGTTGTCCCATCATGGGACATCATCATGGGATCATGGGACACAACGCGTTGGAACTAGCGAGATAGACGGACCCTTTTGATGATCCGTATGAGTATCACGCAGGGAGCGGTCGGTGAGTGAGATATAAGAGGAGGTGTCTTTTACCACCAACTATTCATGATGTCATTATTTCAGATCTGGTTCAGATAGAACAGTAAAAACTAAAGCATCAGTGATAAACACAAAAATTCTGTGCATCTCACACTTTCTGAAATTGCTTGACCCAAAATATAATGTTGAATTAAAAAAAGTTATTGAATGATTTACTCATCAAAATGTTATTCTAGGACCCGCTATGGAGTAACATAAGACGAAGGTTGACGACAGTATTCACTGCTTCTAAGCTGAGATCTCTACAAGGGCTGACGAGGGAAAAGTCACAAGACTTGGTAGATCGCATCGAGCGAGAAATGATGAAAGTTAAAGAAGTTTCCGACCTCAGAGTAAGTGTAATCCATAGTGTTTGTTATCTTTACTTTTAATGTATTTTGGGTTCCGTAATTTTCGCTTAGGGATTCTGTTGAAGGATGACCAAATTGAACCGAACTTAGGATCGAAAATCACTTCACTAATCTACCAGTTTTCACCAGAAATGGTGTTGAAAGTTCCTGGGAATAATCATTACCCAGTGCTGCGTGAAGGGAGGGAACCCGAGAGAAGCATGAGAAGCGCGCTATCTTTCACGACATTGCTTCATTAACTATCGATCACGTAATATGTTTCAGGGACTAAAGACTACAGAGAAATGTTAACCATGACAGTTAAATAATATGTGCGAAATTGCTTCAGAAGACTTGCAGTGACTTCTCAACGGACGTGATTGGAGAGTCAGCTTTTGGAGTGAAATCCGAAGCAACGCGTACAGGAGCCTCCATCATCAGGAGAGCTACCAATGACTTGATGCATTTTAGCGTTTTTAGAGGCCTGGCCTATTCAAGTATCTTCTTCTGGCCGAAACTTGTGGATATATTTGGGACAGTATTACTACATGAATTTCTTCTTAGAATATAAATTACTGTCTCCAACTAAGGGTTGATGATTTTACAATAACGGTCTTCTAGAAGTACGCCTGGCTTTTTGACTGTCGACCAAGAAAGCAATATAACGCTGATTTATTCAAAAGAGAATGGAGAGAGGACAGCGAGTAGAAAATAGTAGAGTATAAATAGAGAATTGCCCAGCATTGTTTGCCAATTGCCCCATAAAACTATATTTAAGATTATGGTAACTTATCCCCTTTCTGCAATTCTTTTGAGCGATAATTAGGCCATAGATCATTATCCAAGCTCCTTTTTCAGGTTCTCGTTTTTCCCAAAAAAGACGATGAAATACCTAAGGCAGTTGTTCCGTGCGCTGGTGGAGCAGAGAGGAGGCTTCGACAAGGAGGTGAAGGAGAGCGGAGACTTACTAGATGCTCTGCTGAAGATGAGACAAGAGGCTGCCTTTGAGAAAGAAGGTAAACCAGGGAAAGTTACATAATTTAGGCCCTAACCTTGCAAAAATTATCAAAATATAGTTTAAAGTAGACGAAAACTCTTTAAGAGGTAATGGGTTAAGTTGGCTGAAGATTAAGTGAAATAGAGAAAATTAGAGGGTACCTACTAACTTTGCACAGCAGTGGGACCTTGAGAAACTCCGGAGGTTACGAGAATGTTACTGGATTGATGGCCTTTAATAACGACTTTTTGAGTTCTATTGGTGATATATGATGAGAACCAGCGCAGTAAGTTTCCACGGATACCATTGAACGCAATTTTGTTGAGCAAAATTTCATGGTCCACCTTGTCAAATGCCTTCTTGAAGTCAGTGTAAACAGCATCGACTTGCACACGGTTGTCAAACTTTTCAAATAAGGTATTCACATTAACATTTGGTATAATTACACATTAAGGTATAATTACTTTATTTAGTAAACATTAGTTGTAATATGTTGAGCGAGTTTAGTTTTAAATGCGTTAAATGAGCTTACATTTTTTATCACAGGGTAATCTATAATATAAAAAAGAATCGCAAAATGTGTTGGTAAGCACATAACTCAACAACGCCTGGACCAATTTGGCCAATTCTTTTGTTTCTTTGTTGTATTTCTTATTGTCATGATAAGGTTCTTATGAAAGAAAAAATTAAGAATATTGCGCGCAAAATTAGACAATTTAAGAAAACTTAACCACCATATAAAATTATTTATAATCTAACCTTAGCGCTTTTATAATGTAACCTTATGACGTTTGACATAGAATTGACAGAATGCGTGCTGCAAATATCGTCAAAGAGAATGTAAAAAAAATTAATATCGTTTGAAACAGATGCTTCGGTAGGAGTTATCCCGAGATATATTGTCTATATATATAAAAATTAATTGCTGTTCGTTAGTCTCGCTAAAACTCGAGAACGGGTGGAGCGATTTGGCTAATTTTGGTATTGAATTATTTGTGGAAGTCATTCATTTTCTCATACATAATGATGGCCGGGGACAACAATTGACAATTCTACCAGGGTGACTTATATTGACAGCCCGCGTACAGCCCCCTTATATTGACCTATGCATGTCAAGGCGGTACGAAGTTCGGCGGGACCACTAGTTTATTATAAAGCTGTGCGCCTTCATTTTATTGCCATAGTTAGTACGACATTTAGGTAAGACAAGAAAGCTAGCGCGACGCGTACTTCGCTTTGTCAATTCCTTTGCTTTAGCGAACGTTTGATTAATGTGGATCGATTTATTGAGTATTTTTCGGACGAGAATATGTAAATTATATGTAAATGTAAATATATAATATATAAATACTATAATATATATAATACAATACGGTGCCCAGTCTTGGTCACTGACCGAGTCTCAGAAGTTCAAACTCGGAGTTTGCCAAAGAGCGATGGAGCGCAGCATTTTGGGTGTAAAGCGGATCAACCGGATTCCAAACTCCTGGCTGCGCTCGAAGACCGGCATCGCTGACGTGGGCATCAAGACTGCAAAGCTGAAATGGGACTGGGCGGGTCATGTCTCCCGTATGCAACCCGATAGGTGGCCCAAGAAGACAAGCATATGGACTCCTAAAGACGGAAAGCGACGCCGAGGAAGCCCTAAAAAGCGCTGGAGCGATGACTTGGACGTCTTCCAAAGAGACTGGCAGGATATGGCTCTTGACCGTGATAAGTGGAAGAAAGAGGGGGAGGCCTTTGCCCAGCAGTGGGACAGTATGGGCTAGTAAAAAAAATTTAATATAATACCATATATTATAAATATATAATATATGTAAATCATTGTTTTAAGTTCATAAATTTAGTTTCTTTGTAATAAGTATTTCATTTCACTTTTACCTACAGAGCTAAGTGAGGACGTGCTTCTAGCACAAGCTGCAATCTTCGTCCAAGCCGGATTCGACACGGCAGGAACTACACTCACATGTGCGATTTATGAACTGGCACACCAACCACAATTGCAAGTAAGTCATTATAGACTGACCGGACAAGGTAGTGCGCCTGGTATCGAAGATTTAGAACCAGAAACACCTTCCAGGTCATGACATACGCACAAAACGGTTCTCTTCCACATTTATTATGCGCACCGCCAAGGAGTGGAACGCCTTGCCTGTGTCCGTGTTTCCTGATAACTACAACCTGGGTGTCTTCAAGTCGCGAGTCAATAGATATCTTCTAGGCAAGCGTGATCCATCGTAGACTGCATCATCGCTTACCATCAGGCGAGATCGTGCTCAAACGTAAGCCTATCTATACTAATATTATAAAGAGATAAAAAAATTGTTTGTTTGTATTGAATACGCTCCGAAACTACTGGACCGATTAAAAAAATTATTTCACTGTTGGGAAGCTACACTATCTCCGGGTGACACAGGCTAATTTTTACCTAACTGCGCAGAAGGAGGGTAGTGTTTTTATTGAAAAACTACGCGTGCGAAGCTGCGGATTGGTCAGCTAGTAATGTATAAAACACAAATATGTAAACTGTAAACAGCATTCATGAAAACATGGTCTGCCTTCCTGTTGCTATACCCTGCCAGGGTTCACATGTGACACTATCTACCTGTAGTAGTAACTTTGCCACATGTGAAAGCAATAAATGTATTGAGATATAAATACCACTAGCGTTAGTGGTATTTTTCGTAGCGTTACGGTTATAGACCGCTTGGATTGCAGACGATGCGATCATTAACCAACCTTTGAAGGATTATCTTTACGCTTATTCAACAGGTTTATTATCACAGACCGCCACGTAAACGCGATATGGAAGTTAGGCACTTCAATATTGTGTTTTGCAACTATAGGTAAACATTTTCTGATCTCGTTTAAAATTGTGTTTATCAGCTGTTTTACGTTTGTTAATGGTATGTTCTAGGGAAGGCGCATAATCAAAAAACATCTGATTTAAATTCCAACTAAAAAGTGCAAGAAAATCCTGAAAAATAAAATGTTTAAATTATCATTTTGTTTTTAATGAAAAGCTGTTAATTTTTATTCTCGGCATCCCATCGTTTAGGCTCAAAATACCTACGAGTTCCGGGACATCTTGTATAGGTGCTCAACATGGGAAAAGACACATCGTTATTCTTCGCTTAGTAATCTTCACTGTAGGTATACTTAGTAAAGGTTTTCGTTGCGCATTGCGATTACCTAATAGGTACTATATTTTTTTCAGGAAAAATTGTACAAGGAACTCGCGGAAGCTAAAGAAAAGCATGGAACAGAGAATTTCGATTCAAACCAACTTCTTGAACTTAAGTACTTGAACGCTATATTGAAAGGTTAGTAAAAAATTAAACATTTACTAACAGAAAAATTATACAAGTATTTGTAAGACTTATAGACAATATATATAGACTTATAGACTACTAGCTGTTGCCAACGGCTTCGCACGCGTGTTTTGCCAATAAAAAGTAGCCTATGTGTTAATCCAGGTTATGATCTACGTACATATCAAATTTCATCGCAATCGGTTCAGCCGTTCCTGCGTGAAAGAGTAACAAACATCCAGACATCCATACATACAAACTTTCGCGTTTATTATATTAGTAGGATAGTAGGATTAGTAGAATTAGACAATACAGAAGAAACAGTTGAATCATCTAATTATCCGAACCTAACTGTCACGTCGCGTCAGCCAGGGTAAATAATTAGAGTTGTTTCATTCGTTTCCATTTTTATGCTACATGGAGATGGAACAAGCTTATGGCCCACCTGCAATCGAATATTCGACCCCCCCCCCCCCCCCCCCCCCCAATATATAGGTAGGTACAGTTTCGAAATAGATAGTTTCTTTATTGCACACCATTAAGTATAAACATTATAACAAAAAACACACTTTTAAATCATAGGTACAATGGGCGGCCTTATCGCTAAAAGCGATCTCTTTCATGCAACCTTTGGATGGACAGGATCTATCTGAACTAATAAGGACGGCGGAGTAAATCAGATATTATACAACAAGTTTAATTTACAATTGACTGATAAAAAATAAAAAATATAGATAATACAATATAAAATGCATAATTATAATATATATAATAGATGACTTTAATCTAGTTTCTTCGAGCTAGAATAAGAGTTCCTTGTGAAAGGGCTCGCCCGGGGAAGTACAAGTACTATAGTCTGTCAAATGAAAGTAGACACTGCAAAATCGCGGCAAATTCAAAAAATATCAGTGTGGCAACCCATTAATTAATAGGACGGAGGACGGAATAATAATGATGCCACACTCCGATTCTGTTTCCCTAATCTGTTGAAAAAAAAGTCAAGAGTACCTACCTTAAACGACGACCTATTTGAAGAATATTAAGAGAGTGACTGAAACGAAAAAAGTACCTAAGTCAGATTCATGGGAAATGGTCATCCGTGGTTCCTGCCTACATCTTCGGGAAAAGGCATTTTTTGCCTATTTTTCCGGTTCAGAATGACAAAACCTATAAAATAGTTCAATATTATTAATCTGCAGTTGATAAGAGTGGGTGGGTTACAATTCGTTATTATTATAGTTGTTTATAGTACGTGCAATTATTATTTTATACCACAATTTACCCAGCTGTAGAACATAGCGTCCGTAGGTGGAAACACATTAGTATTGCCATGTAAAAAGTTATAAAAAATGCGAGTGCCTACTTTCGTTTGACAGAGTCTAGCACCTACGAGTACGTGCGTAACCTTCGAGGCAATGTTACACACTGCGGCGCTACTGAAAACCCGCAAATGCTGAGTGCTAGTCGATTTATGATCACAATACGTGTAGGTATTTTATTTGTAAGTTGGTTTGATTTGTATCGTAAATTAATATTGTCTATTTCTTTTAAGAAACCCTAAGAAAATACCCTCCAATGGGTTGGTTAGATCGCATCGCAACCCACGACTACCATCTTGACGAGAACCTCACCATATCAGCCGGTACCATCTTGTACGTCAACGCATATGGTATGCACATGGACCCTCATCACTTCCCGCAGCCAGATACCTTCGATCCCGAGAGGTGCATGCCGGAGAACAAGCAGAATATCAAGCCTTATATGTATATGCCGTTCGGAGAAGGACCAAGGACGTGCATATGTAACAATTTTACCACCTGCTAAGAGTATATAGATCCTATTTCTGTCAAGTTAACGTTTATTTTCGTGTAACTGGATTGATGATTGACGACCTTAGGATTGATTCTGAAGCGTAAGATGGACAATATAATTTCTAAAGTGAACATTACATTATCCAATTTGCGGAGCGCTAAATTAACAAATTGGATAGTGTAATGCGCACTTTAAAGTGAAATATTGCTTTGACTAGTTAACGTGGTGGTTAAACGCTAGCCTATAATTAGAATAAAACTAATTTTGATCAGCTCGCTGTTCCTAGATGCTGTTTATCAAGACTTATTCTTTTCGATTGACTCATGTGACCTCATTTCATTTCATTTATTCATATCCCTGGACAAATTACATGTGCTTGGACAAGTCAGATCAAACAATTAAAATATCTTACTTAATTACATAATCCATAGATACATATAGGTGTACCTATAGTTAATAAATTTAAAAAAGAGAACAGTTCTAAATAATAACAGCTTATAATAAGGTCCGCATTGAGATAAAAGTCACAAGATTTTTATTTTTATACCAGATAAAATCTTTACCGATCCGGCCCCTGTGCCGGGGCGGATCGATATAAGTGCTATCTGCAACTTTTTGTGGCTTCGGCCCCAGCGATCCCCGGATTCTGCACCGGTGTCGGGGATGTTGGGAAAATCATCAAAATTGGTCCAGCTATTTATTCGTGAAAACGTAAAATTCCCATCTGCCTCGGACCACATCGATACCGGGGCAGATGGGAATTTTACATCTTACGGAATAATTGGTTTGTGGTTGCAGGTAAGCAGTTCGCATACCAAACGCTCCGGTTCGGTCTGGCGTCCATTTTCATGAAGTATGTGGTGCATCCCGTGCCACAATCAGTAGCTCCTAACGACGTGCTTATCGAGAGGAAAGGCATGTTCTACAACCCTGATGAAAAATTAGCTGTTATATTCACTAATAGAAACTAATTTGTGTGTACCTTCCTTATGTTAATGTGTAGTTTTATACTACGGTAGCAAACAAGGATACGGCCCACCTGATGATAAGCGGTTACCGTAGCCTATGGACGTTTGTAACACCATAGGTATAACTCGCGCGTTGCCAACCCTCCCCTTTTGCCCCATACTGTAGTCCCTGGGGAAAACCTCGGCAGGGAGAGCATTCCGCAAGCATGTCATTTGTTTGCCTCAGACGACCGTGATAGTTGAAGGAGAGCTCTATCCGATGGAGTTGTCGTGCACGACAACGCCTGGTTCGATCTATTGTCCCAAAAGCGTGGCCAAAGAGCGCTATCAACGCGCTGCACTTCTACCATCATCGCCAGGCACACAATTTTTCCGGTAGTTCTGCGTTGGTGTCGCTCTAGTATCGGTGTTACAAGTCATATTATGCGTAAGTGCCGAACTTCACAAAGGGATGCTGATGTTACCACTTAACATCAGGTGGGCCGTTTACATGTTCCATCTAAAGGTCGCGTAAAATTTCAATGCTTGCTTGTAATTTTTTACTATTAAGTAATTTATAAGACAGAATATGATATTTTTTGAGATTTCTTAGTATTTTTTATTCACTGTTCATCGTAGGAATGAAGTAAGTTTACTGGGATAAGGAATAAATCCGCAAATACCTGCATCAATTTATTTAATTTGGAAGAATCACTAGCACATAACTAGGTACTCTGTATTATCAGGTATTATTATGATAGGCTGGTACCGACATAAACAAAATTAAAATTATTTAATCATTGTTGTCAGGTGCTTGAAATAAATAGGTAAAAAAATTACGAGTTACTCCATTTTAGGTATAACAAGAAAAATACATAAAAAATACAATAGCATATACATAATTAATAATTTATTTAATAAATATGTAATGTACATACTATTTCAACGGCAAAGCATCTCTCTATCGTGCGGTACCGCGCCGATATCTCCCACTACAGCCATCGCCAATTGAGAACCTACAAAAAACAATTTATTCTTACTATAGTATATTCCAAGACTCGCGGCAGACGGCGCCAACCAATAAACATATTTGTTTCCATTATAATACAATTGCTGGTAATTAGTGTTATCGATAGGTACTCGGCGCATCACTAACGGCTCCCGTAAGGGCTGCGAGAGCAAGCGAGATCCACGTTTTATGACCCCGTCTGCCAGGAGCGTTGGCGTCTAGTATAGTTGCCAATGCAAAGTGGTAGTTTTTTTTTGTGCAAGTGGTTACTGTACAGCCTTACTTTCTCTAAATAAATAAAAAAATAGTATAAACTTAGAAGTAATAAAACATGCAAAAATGAGCCCCTGCAAGAAGCATGCAATCATTAATTAAATGAAACATTTACTTCGCGCATTATTTTAATTTATTTTTATTGTTAATTTGTATACTGTGTAGATTCTTATTGTAATTTAGATTTTTATTTGACAATGGTTTATGTAATTAATGTTTTAATTTTTTTATATTAATTAGTGTAATTGGTTAATCCGTTCTAATTAAATAAATAAATAAATTCACACGACCCGTCAGCCTTAGGCGTCTCAATATAGTCTAACTTTTTATTAGCTGCAGTAAAATGACGTTTCTAAATGTCATTCCGTAAAATAATGTTGCCAGCCTAATCTCAATAGGGATGTGATTCAGTTCACAAAAATTAATTAAATAACATTATTATGACGTTTTTGTTTCATTTTGAATGTACCTCCCTATACTTCCACTAAAAAAGATCAATCCTCTAGTATAGTAATAATAATAGGTTAAAAAAATACATTACAACTTAATATTAAATCTCAAAAAAAAAAACCAAACTGATTATTCATTTATGATTCACTCATTTAGCTACATCCCTATTTATTTTTCTTCAAAAACCGGCAACCCACAAAACGTCATTTTACTGCAGCTAATAAAAAGTTAGACTTTAGGTGGGACCACTTCACACCCTGGGTACTTGACGAACACGGAACCTCGAGGTCGGTCGCTTAGAAAGCGTTTGCGGGACGACCTTGTGGCTTACGAGAAACGGTGGTTGAGAGACCACGAGAAACAGATACAAGTAGAAGTATTTGGGAAGACCTTAGCTCAGTAGTGAAACTATTTAGATTAATTCATCATCATCATCATCTACAGCCTGACCTCACCCACTGCTGGGTATAGGCCTCCCCAAGTTTGTGCCATCCGCCTCGATCCTGCGCTAGTCTCACCCATTGGCGGCCCGCGACTCTAACGATGTCGTCCACCCATCTCGCTGCCGGGCGTCCAACCCTTCTACAGCAATTCCTCGGCCACCATTCAATTGCTACCCTGCTCCACCTGTCATCACCACGTCTTGCCAAGTGTCCCGCCTAAGACCATTTGAGCTCCATAACTCGATTCCCAACATCATGAACCTTCGTTCTTCTATTGTTTGATTAATTAAAAAACATAAATTGCTCGATATAGGTAACTATAGCAGAAACACGATAGTGGATGATGAGATAGTAAATGCATGACTTATACTTAGTAACAGGTCACTTAACGAGCTATGGAGAGTGCTATGCCACATGGCTGTTCGATCTCGTAGAGAAACACCAAGCATAACCCTCTCCATCGCACGCTGAGCGACCGCGAGCCTACTCATGAGGCCCATAGTGAGACGCACGTTTCAAATAAAAATACTTTTCAAAATCTGCTGATAAATGACGGAGTTCTGGGGAAAGGAAACAAACATTATAAGAAAATACAACCGAATTGAGAACTTCTTCCTTTTTTTGAAGTCAGTTAATAAGACATTCGTCTTTTCTTTAGACACTTACATTTAGAAGAGAGGTTCTTAGCGACGGCAGAGATCTCGTCGGGGCAGATGGAGTCGAGGAGCGCGAAGCAGGACTTGACACTGTCCAGCTGTATGTTGTTAGCGAGCTGAAGCGCCAGCCCTTCTGCCGCGTGCACCGGATCCTCCTCGTGAATGGCAAGGGCTATTTCTGGAAAGATTAATAGCTCCGTATGAGATGTTTTTCGATTCGACTTCATAAAGTTATTATATCATTTGGGCAAGGTGTACCTTTTTATAACAAACTCCCAAGTGAACAAAAATTGACAATCTTACTATAACTTAGGAAGCTTAGGATTGAAATTGCTCCAACGCGGTCAAAAATGCTACAATTTATACTCAGATTTTTTTAATCCGTAGAATTCTAACATTTCATAAGTGTTGCTACTAAAAAAGCTCTCCAACTGAAAAGGGAACCTATTTAAAGGCAATAAAAATAAAATTCTTGATTAATTTTTATATTTTACCTAGAAAAAGATTAATTTTAAAGTTTCTGGTAGGTATATTCACTTTCTGGTCGAATTACCAAAGTTATATTTTAAAGTCAGCAGGATATTTTTCTTTTATTATTTTTGTAATTCACAGAGAAGTTTTAAATTTTATTATAATGTCTTTGTTAATTCATCAAAAAATATTAAAAAATAACGTATGCCGATGACAGCTGTCACGTCGCGACTGTCACCTTCATGGATTTTCATTCAACTTCTCTGACTTTACCGATCATCGGCGGCGTCACCGGCAAAAAGATCAATAACAAAGAAAAAAAATAACAATCTAAGACTAGCGTCACGCCAAGACGCGGCCGCTTACACCGCGCCGCAAAATAGGCCAACGAAAAGCTCCGAAGAGCCACCTGCCACAAGCCAGGATGACTTCAAAGAGCTGAGCCCAGAGACCCGGCGATTGTAGTCTCCGCGAGTTGAAGCCAGGGCGATGGGCTTCTCACCTGAAGCCCTTACATGCAGCTCAAACGCAATAGCAGTGCGTCCACCATGCACGCTACTACGCGATCGAGCCTGTAGATGACCGGATTGATTGATTGACTTCTCTGAATGTTCGGATGTTTCATGTGTTCTCGGTGTTTGCTGCTATTTCTTGTTATTATCATGTTATAAGTTAAGTGTTAAGTTTCTGTTATTCTGTTAAGTTTTTTCTTGTTGACTATTCGTGTTGTGATCATTTGTTGATTTTTATAGACGTTATGGAGCCACAACCTGGCCCTTTCCAGGAAGCAGACTCATCTGACAGAGCACAAGGGTCAGACTTTCTTTCTCCCAGAAAGAAACAGCGTTATAAAGGCGGTTTGAACCGCGGCGCGACGGTTTAAATGGTTACATTCACTAAAAATACAATGAATAGACTCAGATAATCACTCGGTATTGAAAAAAATGTGCCTGGCCAAAAAGGTTTGTAATCTCTGACATGTCAAAAAATTACAGCCGTCAGAATTCTACGGAATAAAAAATCAGGTTTAGGTGTTATTTATTTTGTTTATTGTTATGTGTTAAGTTTTTAAGGTAGCTCAGTTGTTAAGTTTGTATTCTAAAAAGATCATTAAAATGCCAGTCTTGTTTCTTACCTTTCTTTCCTGGCTTGGGCGCGACGGAACAGAAAGTAAAATTGACGTTTCAAAGTGATCCTTGTGATTTTAATGAATAAAAATATTTTGTATTTGAATTTGAGTCATAATCAACCTCGGGTACTCTGGAAAACTGCTGCTACGAACCCAAAGTCCTACTCCGGTACTTCCGAAGTTGGGATAGACTGGGGTCAGGGCCCGTAGCCAAATTACATTCGCTTCGAATCGATTCGATTACTACATATAGGTTTGTTGTCATTGTATCACATGATATTTCTATAGCATATGCCAAATCCCATACATTTTCGGACTTATCAACTAGTGTCAGATAGATTGATAGATATAGATAGATAGATTGTCATCGCTAATCGAATGTAACTTGGCTAAGCCCTCAGGTTAGAAGGGGGATAATGCACAATAAACCCGTATGCGGGAAATCAGTGCAAGTATTTTTCACCATCCCAACCCGCCCTCCCCCCGCCCCCATTTTTAAATAGCGATTTTTGTTTTTTTTTTAATCCATATAATTGAACCGTCTTTCGCAATGGAAGTTATATGGCTGATATGATGATGATAATGATTTATAACAACGACACAATAACAAGTAATTATCGAAAATTAAAAAAGGGACATTTTAACATTTTAGTATACCTAACAGACATCAGAAAAAATGAAATAGTAAAACGAGGAGATGCTTTTGTAAATGAAGAGTTTGATGATTTTATCATGAATCCCAGATCAGATCTTGACGAAATTTATTTACATTAATTGTTAACAGGGTGCCAAATAACATCTTTCGGCACCCAAGCCAACCTTACCTGTCCATGGTGCATCCTGCCGATCGACGAACAAGGCTCTGGCGAAACCACCCACCAACCCGCAATTGGACCAGCGTGGTGGGTCATAGTCCAAACCCCTCAACCATGAATAGATACAACCAACCAAGGCCCCAAGTGCCCGGTAACTCCAGCGGCTGTGCTGGCGTTGACGGGCGCCATACCAACCCTGGGGTCAGGGGAGCTAAGAATCTCCGAGCGAGATCCTACCGTCAAACGACCCCGGCTCACGTTGATAGACAGCGACGTCGGGGTCGGCCGCGAAAGCGTTAGCGCGACGACATCAGCGGATTCGAGAAGGAATGGTGGGAATCTGCCAAGAATCGCGATAGGTGGAAGAAGTTGGGGGAGGCTTTAGCCCAGCAGTGTGACAATATAGTCTAGATAAAAAAAATTGTTTACACCCTAAATAAAAAAAATTGAAAATCGAGTAAGTTATTCTGTTCAAAACTCACTAAGTCTATTCTTCCCGACTTCTATCTGATTGAAGTTCAAATTTCCGATATTTGTGAGGAACTCAGAGGCAGCGACGGCTGCCTTCCACGCTGTCGCCGATTTGCTATTAGCTAATATACCTGAAAAACAAATTATGTGTTTAGATAAGGTCGTGATGTTGTATCCCATAACACATTAAATTGTTTTCGACCAGAAATTAGCCACGTTTACGGCACCCAGCAAACTATCAGGTCGTCTTTCCATCGGGCTGCGGTTTCCAGTGCGTAGACTTCACTCGAGAACCTTTCTGCCCCAACGGCTGTCAGTTCATCGAGTTCACAATAAATGGAGTTAAAATGCATTAACTTACCGAACACTCCAGTCTCACAGTAAGAGATGTTGAACGCGCGGTACTGCGTATAAACATCTCCGCCCGCCATGGTGCCGAGCGGCGAGTGTGGGATCCGGTCGTGCGTATGCTGGCCCATCTGAATACCATGTCAGAAGAGTCTTATAAATTTATGAATGTGGATGGATAAAGAAGGAGAGGTAGACCAAAAAAGAGATGGATGGATTATCTGAAAGAATACACGCGACTTGATAGACTATTAAAAATGTCGAATCCATCCTAAGAAGGATTTTGTTGCGGTACCAACTTACCGTCATATCACCAATCCCAGCGGCCGCAGCCACAATAGCGTGTTTCATCAGGGATCTGTAAAATAAATATTGAAAGTCATAAATCTTTATAGTTTGGTGAACGGTGAAAGGTGTTGGAATTGCGTCCTAGTTGTCCTAATGCTCGCATTGCTAATCCTCCGGTTTTTAGGGTACCGGTGAAACTACAGGCACATAAGACTTCATCTGTACATCTCAAGGTGGCGGGCACAATGCAATGGCATGCGACCTACAGTTGCTTGTGAGGTAATGCACATTGTTATAGGCAGTGGTAACCGCTTGAACTTACTTGGGCCAAGAGCTTCTGTCGTCATCTGAAAACAAGCATCCGCCCGCGGCTTCACACGCGTGGTTTGCCAGTAAAAAAAATAACCGTTCTCCGCTGTCGAGTAAAAAGTAGCCTATATGTCTCAATCCCGGTCATAATCTATCTATACCAAATTTTATCTAAATTGATCCAGCCTTGAAAACGTGACTAACAGACAAACAGAATTCGGATTTTTAATATTAGTATGGGTACTGAGAAGGTAACTCACGAGACATCGCAAGTGCCACAGCCCGGCACAGCGATGGCAATCCAGGTGTCGCTGCCAGCTCCCAGATCGTAGTACTCGAAGCCACCGCGGGGGAACGATGGTATCTCGCAACGCTGTGCCAGTTTGTCCTATAGTTACAAAAATTCAATGAGCCAATAATACCTTCCAGGCTACGCCCTACCTTCAAATTCACCCAGATCAGGGTTTGACAAGCAAAAGCATTAGCAACTGTCCAAAGGTTCTTTTAAAAACTGTCAAATGCTAAATTAAAAGCGGTGACATTCAAGATACTTATCAGGGGGCTGGTATCTGAGTTTTCAGGCAGCCCATTGGTCTCATCTACCACCGCACATCAACACCCTAAGGGATTCTGGTAAACTGCTGCTGAAACCCAAATTCTTTCTTCGTTACTTCGGGTCTGGTTAGAAGGCACAGTGCGCCCCAATGCCCACACAGTACACCCTCGAATAAGAATTAGAAGGCTTCCGAAATCGTTTTTAACAAATATGGTCTGAAGCAATTCAACGAATTTTGAAAAGCCACAAATCAGCTTAGCTCACCCTTCGATGCTCCACGCTCTCGGCTAACTTCATAGTCTCGTCAAACGGCAGGCCAACACTGGCAACAGTACACACGTCGCTCTTGAAGTGGGTGGATGCGTAGAGGTTAAGGCTGTTCTGATTCATACCGTCAATCCTGCGGTCTGCGCAGTAGATGGAGTTGGCTAGTGGACCCCCCCAGCAAGCTTGTTGCACCTGTAAAAGTGTTTTAAACTAAAACGGTACTGTTTCTCTAATCTATTCGCTGTGTTACACAAAGGGACACAACGAAACCTTAAAACCGAACCGAAATAACCAGGCTTGGAAGATGCCAATACTACAGAACTGTTTGAGTCGACATTCTTCATTGCACGTCACATACGTGTTCAGTCAACCTAGTAGATACGTTTCGTTTTGTTTCACCAATGTAGCATTTACCGCAGTCACACGGTATCATATATACTCCGGGGACGCCCAGAGGGTATCTGTCCTTCGGCGAACGCAATATCGTCGAAAGTCCTTTAGTTACGTGAAAGACTCAACGCACTTTACTCAACTCTTGGAAGGAATAGTAGTACATGAAGATGAGTGTATGGTGAGTTTCGATGTAGCGTCACTGTTTACCAATGTACCGATAGCGGACACAATAACCATTATACAGGAGCTGTTACAAGGTTCATCAACACCTATCGGATGCATGAAGGTAATTGAGTATCTGTTAACAAGTGGTTTCTTTGTATGGCGGGGTGATTATTACATACAATTGGAGGGTGTAGCAATGGGATCACCAATAGCTCCAGTAGTGGCCAATATATTTATGGAGTGGTTTGAGAGGACGGTACTGGATAGCGTACCCTGTAGACCGAGATACTGGTGGCGGTATGTAGATGATGTGTTCGCAATAGTACGAAGAGATAGCATAGATACCTTACTTAGCTATCTCAATTGTAAACATCCTAAGATATCCTTCATAGTATGTAGAGTTGGAAAGTAGTAGGTAGAGCTGGAAAAAGACGAATGCCTACCGTTCCTGGATGTGTTGGTTATACGAGAACAGATAGGACGACTTGCACATACAGTATACCGTAAGCCAACACACACAGACAGGTATCTTAGAGCTGACTCGCACCACCATCCAGCTCACTTAGCCTCGGTAATGCGTACTCTGATTAATAGAGCACTAAGGCTATGTGACTCTCAGTACGTGAACCGCGAGCTCTCACACATAAAAGGGGTGCTGGAGCCAAACGGCTACGGATGGAGACAGAGCTGTCGAATAGCGGACACATCCACAAGATCACGCATAGCAACGGTAAATAGAGCAGTAGCGTACTTACCTTTTGTGAAAGGATTAACGGATAAGATCGGAAACTTGTTACGCCATAAGTACAGCATCAAGACGATATTCCGTCCTCAAACACAATTGAGACAGCTGCTGCATTCGCCGAAGGACAGAGACCCTCTGGGCGTCCCCAGAGTATATATGATACCGTGTGACTGCGGTAAATGCTACATTGGTGAAACAAAACGAAACGTATCTACTAGGTTGACTGAACCCATACGTGCAATGAAGAATGTCGACTCAAACAGTTCTGCAGTGGCGGAACATTCCCTAGACTCTGATTCGACGCACTACATACGTTTCGACAAGGCCCGAGTTTAAGCGAGAGAGAAGTTCTTCGTTCCTCGCAAGATCCGAGAGAAATAAGTCAAGTGCCGAACTTTAACAGGGATAGAGGATGGGTTCTACCGCCAGCCTGGAGGCCATGTCTTCGTGATGCAAGTGACAGAAGAGTGAGTGAACCTGGTAGAGACATAGTTAGTGTTGTGTGTTTGCCTGTACCAAGAACTACCGAAGAGAGCAGCAGTGATGATAATGATGATGACACAGCCGGTCAACGCGCTGTCATTTCGTTGGCCCAATCCCCGCCACCCCGCCCGTCCGCTCGCGCGCAGAGGGCAGCGGCGCGCAGTGCGAGGCGAGACGTTATTCGGAGCGGATCGCACTCACCCTGATGAAGGTTCACGAATTGAACCGAAACAATGTCGGTCGAAACACCGATAAAACGGTACGTGATAAATCCCGTATTTATAATAATGATTGAAATTAATCACGAAAGTTTTCTATGTAAAAATGCCAATACTACTTGGCGAGGGAAAAGTAGTTTTGAGTCCATCTGATTAGCCAATGACTAGTGTCCATATCCGATTCCCAGAAGATTACAGACGAACATCTCAGTATATAAAGTCTATGTAATTATTTAAGTGTTATTATTGACGTAACCAAGAGTTTTATTGTGACCCTAAGGTTTGAATAAATGAGTATGAGTATAAGACTATGGTCAGCAGTGTTGTGTGATGGTGGTTTCCATGGTATTATGTAGCAATAAAAAGTAGTAAGCAAGCTGTCTCCACCACCATGTAAGCTAAATTGATACAGAGAATATTAATAAGAATGCCTTCGCAAAGCTATTGTAATCTCACCATGTCTAGGACACGCTGTTCCGGATGAAGCCGGACGAGGTCGTCATGGATTTGTGGTTTCCTTTCGTCAATCTCCCATTGGTTGTAGCAGCATCTGAAGATGAAGATTTTCCTTCGAGAAAAATCTATACTAATATTATAAAGAGGAAAGATTTGTTTGTTTGTATTGAATAGGCTCCGAAACTACTGGAACGATTTAAAAAATTCTTTCACTGTTGGGAAGCTACACTATCCCCGGGTGACATAGGCTTATTTTTACCTAACTGCGCAAAAGCGAAGGAGGGTAATGTTTTTATTGAAAAACTACGCGTGCGAAGCTGCGGATTTGTCAGCTAGTTTATTATTATATGATTGTCGTTGACTTAGGCAAAGCCAATGAAGGGATGTATAGATTTCTTGATGAACATGATATTTTTTTCCATAATCAGTGTTATTGTTAATGTGTTTTTCAATGTATGTTTTATTTTATTACCATCTGTTTTGTCTGTGCTGTAGTGTTATCCTAAATTAATGTCATTTACTTTACTTTGATGACTGATTCCTCTTGCTTGACTATCTCTGTAAGTACCTATGTAATCTGGTTTTGAGCGCGGGTCAGTGAATTTATTTCGAATAAAATCATGTGGACAAGCTGTTACTGTATGGTGCAGGGGTTTTACCAAGAGTCAAACTCAAAAGCTTTTATTCATTAAAATCACAAGAATCACTTTGAAACGCCAATTGTACTGCCTGTTCCTTCGCGAACAAGCCAGGAAAGAAAGGCAAGAAACAAGGCTGGTTGTTTTTTTTAATGATCCTTTTAGAATACATAACAATACAGGAAATAAATTACGTCTAAATTGTAACATTTTGAAAGAGTTGCAATTTCAATGACTAAGTCGAAAACCAAACATGTTAGACTGACGAGACAATATCGAGCGGATCGCTTTACTTTACAATAGATGTTATTGTTTATTGGCTGTTATGCACACCATCACAAACTTGTGTTCAAACAATTTTGCCGCCGTGAGACTGTCACACAGTAGCGTTGCGTATCTATGCAACAACGACCAATAAATCTGGCGCTAAGAGTCATAATATGTAGGTCACCTTGCAGCTACATCGAGCAAATAACCCTTAAGCTCCGGGAAGTTAGGTAGCGGACAGCGCAGAGTAAAAGCCACCATCTGCCGGTCAGTAGTACATGTGATGGCGCAGCCTTGTTGTTGTAGTACCCGCATCTTGGCGTAGCCGGAGTACGCGCATCCTGATGTAGACGACGCGGCCCGGATAAAGTGCATGGCGCCGAGTTGATGGTCCATCTCGTAGCGGGAGCCAGCCTCGGAAATAATATAGACTTATAATTCCAATTAGAAAGCTAAGGAAACTATAAAACTGCGCAGTCGGTTATCATACTCGTACTTATCATTGATAGCTCATTCGTTGTGGAACGAATCAAAAGCATTGCAGATAGTTACAATACGCAAGACAAGAGCCTATGTAGGTACAATACAAAAAACTTGTAACAAATGAGCTGATTGGAAAAAGTATACATTCGTCTTTGATAAATAACATGAAAATAATTTAAGTCAAGCAAATCGAGGTAAGTACACACGGCTACACATCAAGCTATATAATTCCAGTATAAGCTGACCTCGCATTGTGTAGGCTTTTCGTAAAATAAGAGGTCAGCTTATACTGGCAATTATGTGTAAATAAATAAATATACTTGATGTGTAGCCGTGTGCACAAACCAAAGAGCGGAACGCCTTGCCAGAGTCTGTGTTTCCTGATAGCTACAACCTGGGTATCTTTAAGTCGCGAGTGAATAGGTTTCTTCTAGGCAAGCGTGTACCATCGTAGACTGCATCATCGCTTACCATCAGGCGAGATCGTGGTCAAACGCAAGCCTATAATGTATAAAAAAAGACTACTATTGTACACGGGTCTAAACCAAATTCCTCGAGCCCGTCAAGGACCACGCCAATACATTTTTGTATGGTTGTGGTACTTGACCGACTATAGCCTCGAATTCGGTACGGTACGAACAATACAATAGCTTGTTAAAATCCGCAGGTGCAATACCTGAAACATGATCGTGCAGGCCGCTATCGGAGCACCCAGGGGCTTCGCAGCAGCCACCCTGATGCCGTTCAAGATTATCGATCTCTGGACTTCCATAGGCCCGTAGTCTGACTTCGGCCAGCACAGGCCGCCGGCTACTCGGCTTGTGGAAACCTGTCTTACTTGGGAAAATAGAGATGGTCTAAGGAGATTCATTTTGGGGTAGATGGTTGAATTGTTGTTTTGTAAATAATGCAAAGTGACGAATGTAATGACTGCGCTGAGGGGACTTGTCAGAATTAAATGACGTATGATACATTGGATCTTATGTCAATATCACATAGAAAGAAGGTCAGTGAGTGCCTATGAAAGAGGAAAATCAGTTCTATTTAAGTAATAATCCGAATCACAATAAATTTATTGTTGCAGAACAAACATCTGAGTAGGTATATCTAACGTGGAAATGTTCTTGTCCATTATTTCGAATCCTATAAGTAACTTTGATTAATTACTCTCTCAAAAATACGGTAAAAGACAATCCTTTTCTCATAGCTCTACATCAAATCCACACAGGTCAAGGAAAAACATAATTCTAACACAAATGTGATTATAACTATAGATGCATTATAGATGTCATAGTGCTGGACATTGCACACAGCGCTATCTAGCCCCAAACTAAGCAGAGCTTGTAGTATGGGAACCAGATAACTGATAGAATACTTATATACTTTTTTTTGTAAATACAAACTTACTTATAATATATATAAAAACAACCAGACCCGGAACAAATATCTGTATATCATGCAAACATTTGTTCCGCAGCGGGAATCGAACCCACTAATTTACGAGTATCTACCTACAGTGCAAACTGCATTTTTCAAGTCATTATTGCACCGCACGTTATCATTTTGATTTTGTGCATAACAGAACAACAGGAATCAGATAGCATTATCTGAGAACCATAATACCTAGATGAGTACAATAAATAGATAACCTAGGCCTTGGATATAATCTTCTCAATCAGAGTTACAGGGTGTATCGCAAGATGTTGCAAAGTACCCATGTATAACCCCGCAGCCTCATTACTCGCCATGGCGCGAGGAAAGTGGGTAGGGATGTAATGTGGCCACATTACTCTCATGCTCATGCCCTACCGCTCCATATTTTGTCGGTTTTTTGTGCACGAGTCAAAGAGCCGGCAACTAGCGATGGAACGTTTCACAAGTAGCATGTGAAAAAGCATATGAATGAAAAATCATTTGTAGCATCTGCTACTTTCGTTCGAATAAGCTGTTAAAAATAATTTATATTAAATCACTTCGGGTTTTATCGTTCGCAGTTCGTAGTCATTTGGGTCTGCTAAAAATCGCAGATGAGTCGCGCTCGTCGTTCGCTTTCGGCGGACGGGACTCGGGGCTCGGCGGGACACGGCGAGCGTTTTCGTGAATAGCCACCGCCATCTATTGAGTATACGATGAAACTTTGTTTGATTGATATTTGCCGAATGAAACAGAGTTTAGAATCGCCACCATTTTTATTTCCACGAAATAAACCAATTGGAATTTGTCGTGGTTTCATAAGAAAATATTTTTATTTGTAATTAGACTAATATCATCCCGATAATTTATTATATACTTTTCGTTATTCTATTTGTTCGTAACAAATATGTACTCATATAAATAAAGTTTTTATATACAAAAAGTAGTTTTACTGGTCTTTGCTGGTTCACTGCTTTTTAAAACTTTGGCGCTAGTAGCGTTTTAATTAGCAAAACAAACAATCGAATGGATCAGACAGACTTTGGTTCCGGTTTCGGCGTTAAATAACTTTTCATTAATCATTTCATTTTTCATTTCTGCGAATATGTTCCAGTATTGTAGTACCATGTTTTTGTTCCAAAAGAAAGTTATTTAGATTTTGATTTTTTGAAATCTTAATATCAAACATTCAACATACCGTAATTTGGGGGTATTTGGAAACCACGGGGCTAATTAAAACTATGGAATTAAAAGATTTGGTAGCTAATAATATTGTCTGTACTGGTAATATAACTTTTTTTTTATCTTCTGGCAACACTTATACTAAAGCATTATTAAGGGACGAAATTTTGAGGTTATAAATTCATTTTGTGTGCCGCAAAGGTCGTCGAAAAAAATATGTAAAAACTGTGTTTTTTATGGGTGGTCTACTTTTCCTTGGATACGCGAAGTTTATGGGGGTAAGTTGAATATAAGAACTGTCACGTATCATACGTTTTCTTGTGATTTCAATGGTTCCTACCAGCCTATTCTAACCTGGTTAGATCGTTAAATTTGTTATGTTTTTTAAATCGGGGCTTTTTGGAACCGTTTTGAGGCTATTTGGAACAGAATTCCAAATAGCCCCCTCCATGCCTAGTGATAGTTTTACTTATAAGTGATGTTTCAAATAGCCCCGTATGTAACTTTTGATTATTTAAGGGTAGGCACGAGTAATTTTTATTATTTGTTCCAGTTTTATGATCATGGTGCGAACGTACAATAGAAAATACACAAATACTAGAAATGGAAAGTCATATTTGCCATATCAAAATTATGACTAAAAAGTTACAAGAAGCAATTAATTGTGTCAAAGAGGGAAGCAGCGAATGCATATGGTGTGCCAAAGAGTACCCTGAGCAGAAAGACTAGAAATATAAATTGTACACAAGAGAACGCTAGTCATCCGACATTATTTTCACCCGAAGAGGAGAATATCTTCCTAAAATATATTTTATTGGTAGGAGAATGAGGATTTCCTTTTGATTCGACAGATCTTCGTGTTTTCGCACAGAAATACCTGAACAAAATTGGTAAAAAAATATATGGACTTCAAGATAATATGCCCGGGGTTGATTGGGCCCGAAATTTTCTTAAAAGACATTGCGCACTACTCTCAAACCGCAAATCCGCCAACATTTCTAGTGACCGAGCCAAATTTACGTGCGAGGACATTGACGCTTTTTTTGAAAATTACGCCAAAACAGTGGAAGGGGTTGCTGCAGACTGCTTAATTAATTATGACGAAACGAATTTAACCGACGACCCCGGTAACAAAAATTATATATATAGAAGAGGATGTAAGTATCCAGAACAGGTTATAAACACATCAAAGACAGCTATTTCGCTCATGTTTTCTGGCACTGCATCAGGGCATCTGTTACCAATTTATGTCGTTTATAAATCGGAAAATCTATGGGACACATGGATGGAGGCAGGACCAGAAGGAACAAGATACAATCGTTCGAAAAGTAGGTGGTTCGATTCTGTCTGCTTTGAAGACTTGTTTAATACCATAATAGTCCCATATGTTCGGAATAAGCCAGGTCGAAAGGTGTTGGTCGGTGACAATTTATCATCTCACTTTTCAGAAAGTGTATTACGAGTTTGTGAGGAACGGAATATTGCGTTTGTGTATCTGCCGCCTAAAACTACCCATTTACTTCAACCTCTGGATGTCGCTTTTTTGCTCCACTAAAAACTTATTGGAGAGCAGTTCTCACTAAGTGGAAACTTACCGAGGGAAGAAAACATAAAACCTTAGTCAAGAGCGCATTTCCCAAGCTATTGTGTAAATTGAAACACAAATTAGTAGAAAAAAATTCCGAATCTGACAATTTAAAAGATGGTTTTAATAAATCTGGACTGTACCCTGTTGATCCGAATCGTCCTAAATTACGATTACCAAAATCCCAGACTTCCAGGTCTGAGGAAGAAATAGAGAGTGCTGCATCTTCAGTTATAAATAATATTTTGGCGGAAATGAGATGTCCTGAGGTGTCAGTAGAAACAAGACGGAAAAAGAGATTCGTCGTTGAACCGGGTAAGAGTGTAACTGCAGAAGATGTAATCAAATGTCAGAAAGCAAAAAAAAAAACAACGGTAAAAACAGGCGCAAGATCAAAGCAGTCAGGAGAAAAAAAAAATCTTCCAAGACTTCTTTGAGGATAGTACCAGACCCATTTGTTGATCCAATTCCAGGTCCTTCTGGACTATGCAACATAAACAATTCACAAAAATATGACAGTGATATTTCTGATGACCAAATTGCCCCTGTAGCTCTGCCTATATCAGGACCAATAAAACCCTACGAGGGTAAAGGTAAAGGGATCGGGAAAAAAACTAAATCTGCAACATTGACCAATGAGGAGAAAGAAGGCGAAAATTCAACAAAAATAACTCTATATAATAAAACACTTGAAAAACAATTTACCGAAAAGAAAAAGCAACTACGACAAAATCTTAGAAAGGATTCTTCTACAAGCGTTTCAGATTACGACATTATGAGTACGCACAGTGATTCTGACATAGATGACTATGTTAGCGACGCAACCATCGAGGCTGATGACTTTTATTCTGTTTCGGAGTCAATTTTAAAGACTAAGGCTGGAGATAAGACTGATTTAACTAATGCAACTGAAGAAATTGAATTAAACACAAATGCCAGAAACTTTGCTATAAGTGAAATAGCAAATACCACAGGAAACTATGAACATAGTCATGAATACGAGATGGGTTTATACCCTGAGTTATGTCAAGACCCATTACACATTATTGGTGATGAAATAACGATTACCACAGACGACTATGAACTCGAACGTAATTATGAATGCGAGTTGGTTCAGAAGCCTTCATATTCTGTTGGTAATGTCGTTTTAGTTCGTTATTTCAATAAAAAAACTTGGACATATTATGTTGGCGTCATCCAAGAGATTTACAAAGAAATTAACGGACAGTATAAATTCAACGTAGTTTTTTTCTAAACTGTAAAAAGGCCTCGTCTGGCGTTTCGTAAGACGAGGTTAGTTGATCGTGATATAATTGACGAATTGTCTATCGTAAAACAGATATCTTTAATAGAGTCTCCAAATAACCATAACGTGCTATTTCTGGCTGAGGACGCTGATATAAAATATTTTAAATAAGTGTTGATTTAATGTTACCTTCTTATTTTCAAAAATATTACCTAAGTACTTGGTAAGACCAAGTACTAAGATAATATTTTTGAAAACAATTGAACTGATTAGTCATATAAGGAGCTAGATATTGTAAGATTAATTATTTTTAAAATGTTATGGTTGTGATTTTTACCTTTTTTATGATGCTAATTTTACCTACGGCTTTATTACTTTACAAGATAGTTAATGATAATATCAGGAATTTAAGTCTCTAAAATAATGCTAAATGTAAAATATTCCTACTTAATTTATTTTTCCCGACTACGGTAAAGCCATTTGTAGTTTTTAGGATCTCTATTGATCTCTACTCTAACTTGACGCAGTGCGACTGCGGTGATCCCGTGCAGTTCATGCAGCACTTGCTAATGTGCCCTTTGTGTTCGAACACCTGCACAATGGAGGACCTAATAAACGCCTCACCTAATGCTATTGTTGTGGCCAAACACCTCTCCAACATAGTATAAATGAAAATGTAGAACCCTTGACACGCTAAGAAGAAGAAGAAGAAGGATCTCTATTATTTGAATTAGAAAATATATTTGACCTATAAGAACGTACGTGCCATAAATTACTATAAAGATAAACTGTGTTACTATTTAGACTATTTGTAAACAAAAAGTCTAATTATAATAGATATTTTAATTAAACGCTTAAATTTTTTCAAGAATTTTAAATACCTACTAAAAGTATTCATTGTTGTAAGTAGTTGTTGTTACCTATATCTAAAGATAAGTACTACTGTTAAATAAACAGATGATGATTAAACTGAAACTTGTTACCTGCTAAATTTACTTATGCTATTTTATATAACTATACTTACATGACTGAATATACGCCCTAATTAAATAACATAAATTATTTTTATTTAATTGACCTCCCCTTAAATTGTTCCAAATTCACCCTACATTATTTACTTAAAAGTATATTCGAATCTCCATACTAATTCCAAATAGCCCCAAATATATTTGCGCCACATTTTTAGTTAGGAATTTTACAGAAAAATAATGAAAGATCACACTATTTTGACTTGGTTGATAAACGCTTTTATGGTTCCAAATATCGCATGACTTGTTCAAATCAAAACTCGCTAAAAACTTTGAAAAAGTGCATTATTTTTGTCAAGTTTCAAATAGTCCCAATATTGCGATAATTGGAACAGCACTTCAGAAAAGTGTTATCTTTGGAATTGCATTGCGTATACGAATGGCAATACCACTAAGAAACGTTACCGTTAGGATCTGTTAAAAACAGTTATTATGACACAACTATCTCTAATATACCTTGTTAAAATAATATTTTTATATAAAATTATGTCCCAAATAACCCCACTTTACGGTACCTACTTAGTCATATTGTACATTTAACGCGCCGGCGAACACTGAGCGCAACTTCAATTCGGCCACGTCAAAAACTTCGGCCTGAATATCGCTATCCCTGTTTAGTGACGAAGTTTAGCCTCGCAGAGCGACAGTGATAGCAATAAAACGATTTTAAATTTGATTAGATTTTGACCGTGTTCCGTAATACCAAAAATGATGACTGAAAACTTGTATTTTTCTCATTGTGTTGTTATTCTGTAACTAGACGATGTAATCTATGTTCCCATGACTAGGATACGTAAGATGTTGTTGTTTTTAATACGAAACAATTTGGTTGAAAACAGGTCTTTTATGACGTAAAAACATGCAGAATTCGATACGCTTCTATTTTATTTTAGGTAAGTATTTTGATCTAATATATGGTTGGGAACCTAGATAAATACTATTCAAATTAAAATAATACCTTATTAAGGTAGAAATATGCTCCAATTAGAAATGATCTTGGTAGTACGTGTTGTATGGGCGATTGTCCCTCCGGTGCTCCCTTAAAATATTTTACCAGCTACAGGAAAGTCATTGTTATCAATGTTATATGTAGGTACTTATGTAACCATGTTGTTTGAATAAAGGTTTATTATTATTATTTATTTTTGACAGGTTTTAAATTAGTAGCTGTCAAAAAACCTACGCTCGCTTACGTAGATATCGAATTACGCTTGTGCAATTTTTTTTGTTTATTTATTTGTTCCAAAAACATTATAAAATTGTGTGCGGAAAATTAATAAAATTTAATAAATAATGAATTTAAATAAAATATGTTAATAATTAGACATAAATCAATTAACATTGCACAAACAATTATAAAAACATAACACATAATCCACATAAAAATGCAAAATTTTTACTAGAACCTTTAGACCAGTTTATCAGTAGGTACCTAAGTACTCGACTAATTTGTCGTGCAAATGTTTTGCTTTTACTCGTAATGGTGGTACCGAGAACCGCTAACTGATGCGGCTTTTTATAATTACAGAGAATAGAAAACTAATAAATGCTAAATCAATTACCAATAGCTTGTGCTGTATTTATATAACCACTAGCTACCGCCCGCAGCTTCACTCGCGTGGTTTAAGGGTTCAGTACCTCAAAAGGTAAAAAACGGAACCCTTATTAGGTCCGTGTGTCACCACCGATTTTCTCAGGAACGGGTGGACCTAGCAAGTTGAAATATATACCAGATACTGCGGTCTATAGTCACTATTAGGTGTACCTAAAATCAAGGTCCTGAGTCAACACGATAAAAAGATATGGGCAAATTTAGATTTTCGCAAAAACTTGTAAGTACCAAAATTTACCTTAACTTTCAACTTTTTTTAATTTTCGGAATTTTTCCTTTACTTGTGCTGTAAGACCTTGCTTTTAAACAAAATTGACAATTCTAGGCCAACCGGAAGTACCCTATATTTTGGTAGGTAGGTAGGACCCTAGGTTTTGGGTCGAAAATCTATATGGTAGTTCCCGTTGACCTAGAATCACGAAATTTGGCAAAAAGCAAGGTCTTACTGCACAAATAAAGGAAAGTAACCAAAAAATTAAAATTATAGGGTCTTAAGATAGTCAATTATGATAGTCCTCTAAGTTGTAGGTATGGGCGGCGCTCATACAATTTAGAGGACTAGCTTAATCGGCACCAACCTCAAATAAGATAAATAAATAAAATTGTGCTATTGAATAATATAAATATTTAAGTGGGGCTCCCATACAACAGACATGATTTATTGTACGGAACCCTTCGTGCGCGAGTCCGACACGCACTTGGCCGGTTTTTCAATAAAAAAAAAACATAACCGTCCTCCGCAGTCGGATAAAAAGTAGTCTATGTCTCAAACCTGGTCATGTCATCTATGTGTATACCAATTTTCATCAACATCTGTTCAGCCGTCAAGTCATGAACAGGTAACAAACAGACAGACAAAGAGACAAGAGTTACTTTCGAATTTATATTAAGAAGAATTAGTATAGATTAATTACGCAAGCAATAAACTTTGTATTAATCGATATGAAAGATATTATACTTACCAAGGCCTACCTAGACTCCAAGGCTCCTGGCAGACGGGGTCATAAACGTGGGAAAAGCAACGATGATATTGCTATCTCGCTCGCTCTTGCAGCCCTCACGGGAGCCGTTAGTGATGCGCCGAGTACCTATCGACAACACTTATTACCAATACCTAATTGTACTGAGAAGAAAACAATCATGTATATTTGTTGGCCCCGTCTGCCTCTAGTCTTCAGGTATACTTTAATAGGCCCTTTTTAACTATCTCTGTACCTTCCTCCTGTCGTATTTTGTAAAGTTTTTGAGCAGAAATGTTTTTACTTACTTACTACTTTGGCGCAGGGTCCTAAAGTGAGTACTGACCTCCGATACGAGAACTCTCGAACGTCCATTGCCAACTCTTGCCAGTCGTCGTTTCCAAGGTCGCGTAGTTCAGCTTCCATCCTATCGTTCCAGCGATAATTGGGACGAGCTACCGGTCGGCGGCCGATCGGTATGCTCTCTAGACACTTCTATTTTTACCAATTCGCAGTATAAGGCCGAGCCAGCGGAGTCGGCATGACTTGTATTCTCCTATGGTGTTAGGCTCGGCCACAAGATCTTCTATTTCGGCATTTTTACGGACCCTCAAGCTCGGATCTTCTCTTCTGAACCCAGGACCCTGGACCATTTCCGAATAACATTTCCCATCTCTACTAAAAACAGAAATGTAGCCACGTCGATATTATTGTCCGTGGCTAGGATCATGCAGTGAGGCATGTGTGACGCAGTGAGTCGTCTGACTGAGTGATTCCGCAGGCCATTATGCCTCGTCGGTAGGTACATCGCCAATTGAGGGCGACTTTCGCAACGATGCCTAAACGTATTTAGTGGCTAAATATGATTTAGAATTGTCATATCACACAAATACGTCAAATTCAAACAAGTTTAGTCGCTACATAGGTACTTTTAGGGATCGTTGTGCAAGCCGGGCTAAGTCAGTGTAACCCAATTAGTTTATCTTGTGCACGTTGTTCAATGCACAACTCAAAAATCTGTAAGCTTTTTAGTGAGCTTAAATACTTGTCCAAGAAATTGTCTCACGTATCTCTTCAATTAGAGTAATTTCTTGTTAAATTAATCTAATCAAAGAGATACGCGAAAACTTTAAGAGGGTGAAGATACTTATACACTTAAAACACTTTTATCAATTGAGAGAAGAGCCAAGAAGCTCATAGGCAACGATGAACTAGTTGATGCTAAGCTCCTCAGCCTGGAGCATCGACGAAAGGTTGCTAGCCTCTCGGTTTTCTATCGAGTACATTTCGGGGAATGTGCGGCGGAACTATTCAACCTGATATATGGTCACCGCTATATGGTAGAAATGTGCGCACCGCCAAAGAGTGGAACGCCTTGCCATAGTCTGTGTTTCCTGATAGCTACAGCCTGGGTATCTTTAAGTCGCAAGTGAATAGGTTTCTTCTAGGCAAGCGTGTACCATCGTAGACTGCATCATCGCTTACCATCAGGCGAGATCGTGGTCAAACGCAAGCCTATAATGTATAAAAAAAAACAATAACTTTCAGTTTCAAACTAAGTTTAGTGTAAAACTGTAAATGTGTAAAAAAGTAACCAAAAAAACCTGAATCCGGCATTATTCTTAACATCAGGTCCGTCAAAAAAATACAAAAAAATAAACTCATCACAAAATTCACCTTATTTAATACAATTGCGCGCGCCATGCCATCAATAATAAGTAATTGCAAGAAAGTCCGCTTAAATAAATTATCTGTTGGATAATTGATTTAAACGAAACTATTGGCAGGTCATCTGTAAGATGAGTTATAGAAAATTACTCATTTTTATGGAAATGGAGCAGTTTTTACTGAGTAAGGTTTGCAGTGACGATGCGTTAGCTTTTTAAAAGATAAACTAACCAACAGAGCAAAATCAATAATTGTTGTATAGTTGCAGTTATGATTACTACTTATGATGTAAAGTGATGAAAAAAATACCGTATTTCACTACTGTATACTAAGAATGATAGAAATATCAAAGATTACAGGATAAGTTATAAATCTGCGTTAAACATTAACATAAATAAAGATAGGAATGAAATCCTCATACAAAACAAGGGGTATTATACATTTGAAGTTTTGTCTGGTTGTGTCATGGCATCACAGCTCCTTAGCGGATCGTATACTTACGTCAGATGATGGGATGCTGCGCAAAAATACATAAGTAATATTAATGGTAATATAGGTAGTGCCAATAAAAAACGTGTGTGTGTGTGTGTGTGTACTTATATACGCATGTAAGAAATTGTACTTCAGTTATCAGTTAACTTCATCATGTCGCTTTTTGGCCGACGGTCGGCGTGCTCGCGCATGAGACAGTTATCGGCTAACTTCATCATGTCGCTTTTTGGCCGACGGTCGGCGTGCTCGCGCATGAGACAGTTATCGGCTAACTTCATCATGTCGCTTTTTGGCCGATGGTCGGCGTGCTCGCGCATGAGACATTTATCGGCTAACTTCATCATGTCGCTTTTTGAATGTCGGTGTGCGCGCGCACCGTAAAAAAATTATTCTTATATTTTTTCCAAACGCGCCAAAAGTATAACCTCAATAGAAAAGAGGGGTGTTATGAATCGCTGGAAAAAGCCCAGCTGCCACAACCCAACGACCCTGACATGTTATAACGCCAGGACGTTGAAACACGTCGCTATAACCAATGTATACTGTCAACTGTGACTTATGCTGCCGAGACATGGAGGCTCACGTAGGAGGCAAAATAAGTGTAGCACAGAAAAAAATGTATTAAGTAAAATTAATTTAAAAAAACGATAGGTAGGTAAGCAATATGTACATGTTTCTGACATCATGGAGATGAATCCGTCGTGAATATCGATTAGCAATGCCCAATCGACATTCACACAACAATGGCCATCGCCATGACGCAGATTTGTCTTTTTCAAATGCAGCTGCTGCAGTTCTTATAGACATGAGAACAAAATGAATACATAAAAGAATTATTTTGTCACTTTTCAAAGAATTATGGAAAAGATGTTGTATGCATGTTGTTGTTTTGTTTGCATGTAGATACTGTTAATCGATTTACATAAATTTAATGCTATGCAAATTTGAACAAACGATTTGTACGGAACATAATCGCCAAAAAGACACTACGCGTTAACGATAATTTCAAGGCTAGACTTAAAAATTGTAATTTTTATATCAATTATTATTAATAAATAGGTTACCAGTTTACTACCTATTTCTTATATTATACCTATTAGTATTTTTTTATTTAGCTATGACCGCATGTGCCTGGCTGAGATTTAGTATTCAATACTTATATTTTACGGCGCCATTAAACTTTCCCGTAAAATAATATACACAATTTCCAATAAAAGTCCATCAGAGATTATAGCCACCCTACTTTATACAGAGCATGCCTAGGCTAACTGACCATAATAATCGATCCTCAGATATTTACAAAGGCTCTTCTGATAAACTCCTTCAGTATATATATCGGGAGGAACTCGATCATTATTCAGTAGAACAGTAAGACCTGTTGAGGTGTGGTGTATTTATCGAAGAGGAAACTTGACTAGAGTAAAATGAACCGTAAGTTTGAAGAAGGCCCGGAATACTCGAAATTCATGGACAACAACGACGAACTTGGACATTTCAGACACCGTTTCTACCTCAAGAAAGGCACTATCTACTTGTGCGGGAATTCCCTTGGCCTCTGTTCAATAGATGCGGAGGAATCGCTGTTAAATGCTGTTTATCACTGGAAGAATGAAGGTGTGAAGATATGGAACTGCGAAGACAGTAAGTTTTATCTATATTCTAAAGTCTTAGCTGAACTCATGGCACCGTTGGTCAACGCAGACCCAGACGAACTCGTCGTAACAGGGTCCACAACTTCTAACATACATCAAGCTATCACCACTTTTTATAAACCAAACAGTACCCGTTACAAAATCCTAGTTGACGATTTAAACTTTCCTACTGATAGATATGCTGTGGACAGCCAAGTGAGACTTAAAGGGTACGAACCGAAAGACGCAGTCAAAGTCGTGAAAAGTAAAGATGGAAGGTTTACGGACGAAGAGGATATAATTCAGGCAATGACCGAGGAAGTAGCTTTAGTATTACTCCCTACAGTGTTATACCGAAGCGCGCAACTACTAGACATGGCGAAAATCAGCAAAGCGGCAAACGAACGAGGTATCATAGTTGGATGGGATCTTTGCCACGCGATAGGCGCAGTCGAAATAGACCTTAAAGCTCTTGACATAGATTTCGCTATCTGGTGTACATACAAATACCTGAACGGTGGTCCGGGGTCTACTGCCAGCATGTACGTCAACCGAAAACACTTCACTAAGCTGCCCGGTATGACCGGCTGGTTCGGTAATAAGAATGAAACCCAGTTCTTGCTCCGTCAAGAGTTCGATCACCAGCAAGACGCCAGTGGATGGCAAATCGGATCACCTTCTATTTTTTCCATGGCGACTTTAGAAGGATCTTTGAAGATATACAACGAAGCTGGTATTCAAAATATAAGGAGAAAATCCTTACATATTACTGGGTACATGATGTTTTTGATTGAGAAGCTCGGGCAGGGTTTTGCGATCGGGAATCCTAAAGATGATTCGAAAAGAGGGGGTCATATTTGCGTAGAGCATGACGAGGCATACAGGATAAGTTTGGATTTGAAGTCCAGAGGTGTTGTACAAGACTTTAGAGACCCGAATGTAATTCGGTTCACTCCTGTCCCTTTGTATACTAGTTATGAAGATGTGTATAATTTAGTGAGCATTTTGGTGGATATAGTGAAGACGAAGAGTTATTTAAAGTTTAGTTTTGTAAGAGCTCTTGTTGTATGATACCTTTTAACGCTCGGTTTAAGTTCTTTATGTATAGATTCTGGTTATTGTAACGTCAAAAGGTGGACAAGAGAGGTATCGGTTTCGACTTATAAAGCGTCATGCATTAGTCATCTCGAGAAAACTGAGAAAATGATTCATAAATCCGGAGATTATCTTAACAAAAATGTGGCATTTCAACATCTAAACACATCTAAAAACTTAGTGGATACCAATGTTTAAATAGACTAAACTTCCTTGTGTCATAACGTACTTATCATTGTGAATTGTTTAGACAATGGAGTATTAATGTTGTACTAACATATTTATTATAATCGCTGCAAGATCTTTGCAAATATTAGCTTTTATTAAACCTAGATACATGTTTTCTTGTCTATTTATTTTTGTTTTGCTTCTAATATTATCACATATTATGTAAAATGTGAAACGCCTGGTCGAGGCGACGCGTGACCAAAATGCTGGCCTATATTTTGGCCAACGTTTAAGCATTGCTATTCAACCTGGCAATGCGGCCAGCATCCTGGGCACGCTGCCCAGTGCCCACTGGCAGCGGCTTGTTAGATTAGAGTTTTTTTTATATATATTTTAGGTTGTTATAAAATATTTTATGTTGTAATATTACTTAAAATTATCCTAATATTTGAAATAAATGAAATGTAGAATGTTAGTCAAATTATACTTTGAATTAAATGAAACAAAAAATTTTGTTTTATTTTATATTTTAAATTCAAAATAGGCTTAAACTATTCTTAAAGCTGTGATGTGATCACAATTTACCTTTATTTATCACACAACCACCATTCCTAAGAACATTCTTCTGAGATTTTTATTATAATTAATATAATCACATCACAGCCTTTTTATAAATTACAAAAAATATATGTAAAATTATCATAACAACAAAAATGTCAAAACGTGATATTTTGAAAGTATTGCCGTAACTAAATATTTTTGAATCTTTTCGTGTATTTTCGTACTTACAACTTATGTGGACGTAGCTAGAGAAACCTAAAATAGCCTTAACATAAAAACATTTTTTATTTTATTTATTTATTAATATTTACAGTAATTTACATCACAAGAGCTATGCTGTATGGTGGCAACACATCATTATAACTAACGGCGGTTCTACGCTGTCGCCGAGTCAGGGCAATTCTCGACATTTTATTCGTCAGTGGGACTTTATCCCTCAGTCTCGGCGCTAACTGACGGCGAGGGATTCTAAGGCGAATAATAATAAACTCTAATAACATATACGTATAGTTGAAATTGTGTTGTCACTTGGCAACATTTCGTTTCATCTATCAAAATTCTCTATACCGTGCTATACCGTCAGTATGCGTCAGGCTTAAGGGGTCGAATTAACAATAAAATCCACGGTTTTGCCCTGAAAGCGGCATAAGGAACTAAGTTAGGACTGTTTCTAGTTTTTTACAAACTTTCGCGATCACTACTCTTAAATATTGATTTAAACGGGTATCTATCGTGTATACATGTACCTATTCTCGGCGGTAGCTCTAAATACTCCAGTCTGCCCGCGACCACGGCTGTTGCAACACACTCGTTGCAACAGCCGTCAGGCTAACAAATAAAATAGGTACATACTCGATAAATGGGAAATGGGACATAATCCTTAATAAAGACGTTATATTATTAGATCCCATGTAGGTAAGATATTAATTCATGCCTCATTTGAAAATGAGACATAAATCCTCATTTAAAACCTCCCCTATATTTTAATTCCTTAATTTCAATACGCCTCTTTTAACCAAAACACTCGATAATTTTCAAGAGATTTTGAATGAGCAAAAAAAGAAAACAAGGGATCTTCCCTTCACAATCGACGAAAAGAAAAGGATTCCTTACCCATATACAAGAGCATGTGCGGCTGGAGTAATTTTGGCCTCCTATAATGGAAACATGGACCCATTGGACCGGATTCAAACATTAGAGGGTTGTCTGGAGTATGATTCGAAATTGGTTCTAGTTACATATTATCTCGGATGTATAAGTTACATATTAGGAATTGATCTCTCTTAGATCTTGACTAAAGAAGACGGGTTCATTCCACTCCTTGATGATACAATGCTCGTTAATTTAAACAAAAGAACCCAATACACCCAATTGGTGACGACTACACGAGACATACCTGTACTGGACATATGCTTTCATGCTTTATACGGAGCATATGTCTTCTGCAGAGCTGTTGAAATCAAGCAGGATTTTGCCAATTGGGTTACGAAAAGGTACAACGCTGTGAGGGCCAGCATGCAGCAATCCGTTGTAGCCAATGCAAACTTAAGGCTCCAATCTGGAGGGACAATTGTAAACGAAATCTCATCTGGAAGGTGTGACCTAAAGAGAGTTGTTCTTAATATCATCTAAAAAGAAGACCTCACAGACACCAGAGCAATAAATGTTAAATCTCACATTAAGCTCTTGACCCCACTCTCAGAAATGACAACATATTGCAGCCTTGATAAATCGGGTTATTGCTGCGGGAGGACCTGTTATTGCTTTGAGTCCTATAACCAGACAATTAACGCAATATGTTTTAGAAAAGGCGAAAGTTGAATCAAAACTGAAGCAGATTGGATCTCCTCCTTCTGAGATACTGTACCTAAGCTTGATAAGTTCAAAAGAACATCATTTTGCCGCCCATGACTACCCAGACATCATAATTGCGGCTCAAGCATTAGACCGAGTAAGAGATCCTAAATCTCGAACATTTGAGAACTACAAGGCGAAAATCGAAAACGCATCACTGGACCTAAAGACAGCAATCGTTTTCTATCAACAGCATAGAGCAGCAGATCACTTGGTCAGTGAGCCTACAGAAGAAAACGAGAGCAGTCTCAGGGGATTAGGCATTGAGATCACTCCTTTAGTGAGAGGCACGAAAAATTCTCGAAATTATAAGAAAACAAGGAGATTTTTCATAAGCTAGAATTAAAAGAAAATTAGTTATTTAATTAATCATTATAAGAATCAGTTTAGAATGTACCTATCTAGGCCCTATATAATCAAATTTTCATTTAAATTTATGTCTTAATATCAATTACTAGTTAATACAAGAATCTTAAAATGACACAAGCATTTTCAGAAATATTAAAATCAGTATTCTCCGATGTCAAAGAAGAAATATTAAGTGGTCTCGAAATTAGTGATCCTAAATATTCAATATGTGAGAGCTTGAGCTTAACTCAAAAAATTTCCGATGATTATAAATTTCCTAAAAAAATGTGTGACTCACCCAAACGGGATAGTGTCAAAATACTTATCAAAAAGTCAACAGAAGACTTTTTATCAAAATCATTATTACAAAATAAGAACCAAGAGACACAAAATCTTTTTCAAGAATTGGTCAATGTCAATCAAAACACATTTATCTGTAAATTATGTACTTCCAAAGATTGTTTTTGTGATAAACAGAAGAAAATAACTCAAGAGGAAAGTACTTACTCTCAATCAGTTGGTCAATCATCTACAGAAGAAGAGTATTTAGAAGGATATCGTTCTCAGGATGAAAATGAGAATTTTTATTATGGTATCTCGATGAAAATTTCCTCAATGCCTTCAACAAAAAAATCCCAAATTTGCCCATAGGATGGTGTGTCCAAGAGAACTCTTTATATTTACCTTAAGGCCAAAATATCTTAATAGCTTATATGAGACCAGCCCACAAGCTTATCCAAAGAAATAGCATGTACTCAAAAATAGAGATCCCATAGCTGCTTGGAATTCGTTGAATCAAACCGTTGTCCGATTTATGAATTCACAATATAATAATCAGGGACTACTGATGACAAATGCCGAGACTTCAGCTGATTTTTATAATATTTATGAGCTCAAAACACAAATTTTAGACACAATCCAAAAGGGCTTTAATGACCATGCAAAATCAATTAGTACAACACAAGAGACTTCTGGAATTTTAAGGCCTACTAATGAATTTAATGTTGATATCGCTAAATTAAATGAGGTGATGCGGGTATTAACTTCTGAGACAGTCAAAAGAACTGGACATGAAATTAATCCTAGACCGATCCCACAAATAGCGGGTCCTTCTCTGAATGTTCCAACTGAAATACAATCTTCCATACCTGTAACAACAAAACCACTAGAGTATAAGTCATCATATCAAGTTTCCAGCGATAGTGAGTCTGAAGAATGGTATTAAAACCAAAGATTGACCATATTATGTTAAATTATATAAGGTTATGAAAATAAGTATTACTTATATCAATATTAATATTCTGACAAATTTTATAGTAATTATTTAACTATACGCATTTATTATTTATTATTAAATACCCGTTTAAATCAGTAATTATGTTTCTAGTTTTATCTACTGTAGCTAATAAAAAGCTCAAATTCAACATACATAATTGTCGAGAATTTTCTAATACTCTTATTTTATAATGTTCTAATCTAATACAGGCTATTGTAGGTAGAACGCTTTACATAGAATTTCTTTAGTTCTTAGTCACCAAATCGCCCTCGTCGCGCGCTACGGTGTTTCATAAATTTTGCCCCTTTTAGGGTAATTTCTTACAAGTAGGAGATTAACCTACGGTTTCGGAAAATACTATATTTGTTATTACTAACAATGAGATATTCAAATTCTACATTGAAAAGCTCGACTAACGAGTAACAGTTTAAATTTAATTTGATCGTTAATTTAAACTTGGTGGCAATTACTATAATTTCGTTAAAAGAAAAACAATTTGAAAGATAATTATAGAATTACCGTACATTTTGAAGAAAATGTTAACTCCGAAACAATAACTGACCCAATAAAAATGCGTATACAGTGCTACAATAACTTGAAACTTAGTGTCACCATTCAAAAGCCAAAGTAATTAGTTTTGGGACCGACCTGCTTTTTGTAGCGTAACATTGTTTAACAGTTTCAAAAAAACCCTATTAAAAATATTTTGACATACCGTAGCGTGACAGTTTCGCAGTATTCGTTCACCACCATACGTGTACCTTACAGCATCTGAGTGACAGATGGATGTGGCATGGGCTCTAAATCCTGAAAAAAAAACCTATTATTAAAAAGGTTGCAAGGAAACAACTGTTATAGAAACATATCTTATTATTTAGAACTTACCATCAGGTCAAGCGCTTAGCTATCATCAATAAAAAAAAAATATGCAAGTATTTTAGAAAGAGTAAGTACTACTTATGCAAGTAGTAGGAGATGATTGCTAGTTTTAAATAATTTTCATATGCTATTTCACATGGGAAAAATCACAGGCAATGATTTTTCATTATGATGCTGTAATGTCACACTTGATATTCTTGCTAGTGCTATTTCACTTGTGAAAAATCACGGGCAACGAAAACGCTCGATGAATTCCGAAGAAATGTGAACGACTGTGATTTGTAGCAGACCCGCAGGACTGCGACTGTTATACGATGAAAACCGAAAGTGATTTCATTTTAATGATTTTTAGCAGGTTAGGCGAAGGAAAATAGCATGTGTGACATATGATTTTTTTACATGCTACTCGTGAAACGTTCCATATCTATAGGTAAGAAAAAAAAACAACTTCAAAAAAACTAAACCGGTTATTTTTATTCAAAAACCAAAGCATTGAACCAATTTTGATAAAATTTCCATGGGAACAATCTGAAAGTATTTCCTTTCAAAAAAATCCAAATCCTTTGATGAATGACGGAGTTCTGAGGTACGAGTAGCAAACATAAAAAAATGTAACTGAATTTAGAACCTCCTCCTTTTTTTGAAGTAGTTTTAGAAAGAACGTTTATTGTCGTAATAGTAATAATAATATTGCTGGACATTTCACACAGCGCTATCTAGCCCCAAACTAAGCAATGCTAAGTAATGATAGGATACATTATGATAGGATACGGATGTATGTTTAATCGTTGAAACCCGAAAATCCTACGTAGTATCTATACTTAGGTAAAATTTGTATGTCAGTTTGTATGTATTGGGTAATCTCCGGATTTGGAAAATTATTCTGCTGTTGGAAAGCTACAATTCCCTGAATGCTAACCATACTAATTATAAATTCGCAACTTACTTTGTTACGTTTTCGTGACTAAGCGGACCGATTTCGATAAAATTTGGTATATATATTTTGGGGACCACCAGTAAATTTTAATTAAAATTTTTGGTAAACAAAATATTTTGTAGCTATATTATGACCGGTATTGAGACATAGGCTTATTATTCCCCGACAAAAATAATTTTTAGAACGAAATCTCAATATTAAATATTGAAATTTCGTTCTGCTTACTTTTAACTTTAAAATGGTATAAATTTAGGTACGAGATTTGTGCTCCCGAGACCAATGGTCAAGATGATCTTTCATTTATAGATAATGATAGTTAAAGATATATGTAACTACAGAAAAAATAAAGTTTAAAACTAACGTGACGTCACATTGACCAGCGGGTGTCATGTCGCGGCCACGTCGCGTTCTGGAAATTAACTTTTCGATAAAAAAAGAAAAAGCAGGCAACATGAAAAGTGTCCTAGAACCTTAAATTCAAAGGTATGAATGACTATGCGCCATCGGGCTAGTATTTTAATAAGCGGCGATGGGCTTGCAACCTGCCACGTGAATGCATACCTTCTATGCAAAAGTAGGCATGTATCAAACGTTTTGTTTGGACTTGCTTACGTGTGTGATATCTTCACTGGTCTGCGTACTGACTACTGAGTAAAGCTGGTCATACACGAGGACGCGACTCCACAAGATTCGACGCCAACACTCCAAGTCTCGAAAAACCGCCCGTGCGTGAGGAATCTCAAGCGGAATGCGTGGAGTCCTAGGAATATTTGGATATCCGATCATTCAGAAATCCAAGACTCGACGTCACCGAGTGCGGCGAATCTACGCCCCAGTTGGCGGTTCGCAGCCGTCAGAGTAGGTCGAGTATAAGTTTTGTTTTATAGTTCTAAACATTTTACACAGAGCTACAAAAAAAACCTTAAACCTTTACCCATTTGAAGTTGCGACTGTGCTCGTTTTTTTACTCGCGTGCCATCAGACTCCACGAGACGCGGAGTGATGGAATCGGCGTACCCGTATATGGCCAGCTATAGAGATTCGATGGTTCTATAATGATGATGGTCTATCTATCTATGCTACGTACAGTTTTGTAGTCGCACCGAGGGCCAGTCGTCGAGCGCGGGGTGCGGGGGCGCGGTGGGGGGCACGGGCGCGGGCGCGGGGGGCGCGTGCCGCTTCATGACGTGCGGGGGCTCCCCGTTCGACACGCAACCCGAGTGGATGTGCACGCCCGCGATGTCGGACCCGGGGATCTCAAACATTACTTCTAGGAGAAGGTTTTCCTGGAAACAAAATTGATGATTAGGAATTCAGTCGGCACTCGGAGCCCCGAATTAAAAAAGAAAGGGCAAAAGATCGTTCCTAGTCTACCTGAAATAAAATTACGTCTTAAATGGATTTTTTTTTATTGAGAATAGCAAAGCGCTTGACCAACTACCCTGATGGTATGTGATTGCGTGCTTGCCTAGAAAGAATCCGTTCACTCAGGACTTGCAGAATTCGTGATTATAGTAAATAACAGTAAAAGTATAACAATACAGAGATAACAGTAGAGGTCGAAACCTAGGAATCTACATACCATAATAGCTCTAAGTCCACGCGCACCGGTCTTGCGCTCCATAGCGAGCGACGCGACGGCTTGCAACGCATCTGAACTGAATGATAGATCACACTTGTCCATTGTGAAAAGGAGTTTATATTGCGCTACCTGTAAAAATACACCTCAAATCAATATAATATAACTTTAGATGTTATTTATTAGAAATATACAAAGTGTTTGACATGGTTAATTTAATAACAGAAGGAGTTTAAACAGTTATTATAACTACAATGAACAGCCAAATTTATTTTGCTCTTATTTAATCTATGAGTATGTGTCAAAAATTAATTCAAAATTGCGAGTTCTCTGTTGTTCTTGCACAGTAATTCGTGGGGTACCACAAGGGTGAACCTTTAGTCCTATTCTATTATTAATCTGTATACAAGGAAGCCTCACCATAGCGTTTTTAGGTTCAGTTAATATCCGCACGAGTAGGTCCTGGTTGAGGCTATGGAAGGGAACCAATACTGGGAATCTGCCAACGAACTCCTGTAAACAAATAAATATAGCGTTTATTTAATCTGAACATATCTAATCATAACTGAAACGTTTTTAACTGCTTGGTTATTACGGGAACTTTTCAGAAGTATTTGAAGATTCAAGATAATGAGATTATTATTATTAAAAGCCTATAGTGTCCCACTGCAGGGGACAAAGGCCTCCCTTTTTTCTCTATTTTGGACTATTGTGGACCAATCCTGTAAATGGGCATCAATTTCGTCCCTCCATTGTCTGCCACGAGGTTGTTTCTTGTTTAGAGGCATCCACGTTTTTTTTTCGTTTCCGTTCTCCGTAATGATATCTAAGAGGGATTGTATCGTGCCTTAAAAGTAGCACGGCTCATCGAGTCAAGTTAGACGAATCAGACGACAAAATAGACGTTTGGTGATGTATTTTTATACTACGATAACTTTGTAATGGTGACCGTGGAGCGAGGGATTTTGAATTCGATTTTTCGACACGGTGCCCAACCCCTGTGCCCCAAATGATACGATATTATATTAAATTTCAGATCATTCGATGTGTCACACGGAAGGGCTTCGTTTGGAAAACGCCTGGAACACTTTACCGTCGTCTGTTTTTCTTAAAGACTACAATTCGGGTCTCTGTAAGGTAGGAGTGAATAGGTGTCTTCTAGATCTTCGTGCTTCATCTAAGACCACACTATCGCTTACCATCAGGTGAGATTGCGGTCAAAGGAAGATCTACCCAAGTTAAAAAAACTACATATTTTCGAAAAGTGTATATACAACATTGATAACGTTTTGGTGTAAAGAAGTAGGGTAGGGGGTAGGATATGATAGATTCACGTACCGGTATCATTCCGAAGTCTATGAGATCCCGAGCTTGCACCTTGCGCAGCCAGGCGTCGCGCTCCTCGCTCTCTGCGGCGGCGGAGTCGAGCGGCGAAGCGTCGGCCGCGGCCGCCGCCAGCGCCGCGCGCCGCCCCGACCGCGCGTCCCACGCGCCGAACCCGAGGTACTTCTCGTTGCTGCGTCGCTGCACCAGTCTGCGATACACAAACACTATTCATTGCTAGCTTCCGCACTCGTGCTCTCAACTAGCCTAATCCCACGTGCCATATGACGTGAGCTGTGACCTAGCGAGAAGGCTACGCGGTACACCGAGACGGAGGTGGCGGAACAAGTATCACAAATTCCTGGAGGACTGGCCTGGAGGATTTGGCTCGAGATGTCTGGAAGGAATGGGGGGGACGCCTTTGCCCAGCAGTGGGACAGAAGGGGCTCATAATAATAATAGCACCATATTTTATCGTAATTGATTCAGCCGTTGCGACGTGATTGAGTATCAAACAAACAAACATCCAATCTAACGTATTTATAATATTAGTGTGATTTGAGACAGGTCTTCGACCGGGGACCTTCCGGAGGCTTCTTTCGTCGTTTCAATATATAATAAGTCTTGTGATTTTAATGAATATTAACAACCTTTATACAATAAAAATGCCCCTAGAAGGAACCCATGCGGTACGTACGTAAGCCTTAGGCTTGGAATTTCCCGTTCACGTGGAAACTTCGGGTTAAAATTTATATACGAGGGGCGTTCAATGTATTCTCGGTATAGGCATGAAAGAATAAGCAGAAAATTTTGAAACAAATTTAATTTTTCAATGTAGTCCCCTAGGATCTGAACACACTTATTTGTCCTGGAAAATAACTTTTCAATTCCCTCCAAAAAATATTTTTCTTCCTGGTCTGAAAAATGATCGTTAATTGCTGCCTTTAATTCTTCATCGTCGGAAAAATGCTTGCCTCGAAGTTCTTTTTTGAGATTTGGGAACAGAAAGTAATCACTAGGGGCTAGGTCCGGGCTGTAGGGTGGATGATTGATTTCTTCAAATCCGCAATCCCGCACAGCAGCATTGGCAATGCACGCCTTGTGAACAGGCGCGTTGTCGTGCAGAAGCAATACTCCTGTGGTCAATTTTCCCCGTCTTTTTTCTTGTATTGTCTCCTTTAAATTGCGCACCTTTTTTGTGTACACAATTAATAAGATTCCCTTGGAACCCCAAAACACTGTGGCCATGAGCTTTCCGGCGGATGGGCTGACTTTGAACTTCTTCAGTGGGGCTGTTCCTTTTTTATGCCACTGCATAGACTCCTGCTTGCTCTCAGGATCATAGTGATGAACCCACGTTTTATCACCAGTAACAATCCGATCATACATACTTTGCGGATTTTCACCACAAAGCTCCAAAAACTCCTTGCAACAATCCACTCGCACTTGTTTCGAAGCGCTGTGAGCATTCGCGGCACCCATCTTGCACTGACCTTTGACAAATTCAGATGGTCATGAAGGATAGTGTGAATGGTACCCACGGATAGCTTGGTTCTTTCTGCTAATATTTTCACTCTCACACGGGCATCTTCGAGTACAAGTTTCTCAACAACTTTTACGTTTTCTTCAGTAGCGGCACTAACCGGCCCACCGGCACGAGGGTCGTCTTCAATACTCTCTCTACCCCGTTTAAATTCACTTGACCACTTCTGAATTGTAGATAATGAAGGAGCATAATCTTGGTAAACAGCCATCATTTCTTCGTGAATTACTTTTTGAGCCTTTCCTTGTTTTGTGAGGAATTTTATCACAGCGCGATGCTCGATTTTTTTCAACATTGTCGTATCAGTCATCGTAGTTGTCTTTCCGAAATGATATTTGAATACTAATGAAGTGTAACTCAATGAGTGTTATAAACTAATGAGATAATTTAATTACCCTCATCATTAGTATATTACCCCGATACCGAGAATACATTGAACTCCCCTCGTAGAAACACTCTTACAGAGAAATGCAAAATTATAAAAATGTTGACCACTTTTTGAGTTCCGCGGAAAAAACATTGTAACTTTAAACATGATCTAAGCCTTAGCAATGTCTAGTCAATAATATTTTTCTATGTTGTAAAACAACGGGTGTTACCTATCTAATCCATTGTAAGCGCCGCTAGCTACGAACAGAATGTTGGTTGTGTCAACTTGCACCGCGTCGCCGCGCAGTTTGCGGGAATTCCTCTCGGGAACAGAGACCACTGCACCTTCCAACATTTTCAGCATTCCTTGTTGGACTCCCTCACCTAGAAATAAAAGAAGATTGTTTCACATAAAATCTGATCATCCGTAAGTAAATATATGAGATTTTTACCCTACTGTTTTTTTTTTAGTTTTCTCGTACAAATATCTTACCTCCTACATCTCTCAGCTGATGGATGCCAGGTACGGCACCAATTTTATCAACTTCATCCAAGAACACGATTCCAGTCTGCGCCCTCTCCACGCTGCAAAAGTTAATTATGTGTAAAAAATCGATCTAATATCTGGTTACATTACTACGTTTAGTAATAACATAGATGCCATTATAATTAAAAGTGGGGCATGTTGTTAATGTTGTATGTTTTTCTTGTTGACACTGAAACTATTGGACTAAAACCAAGCTCCATACTTTAGCATCCAATCTATTGACTCACTTAAAGTTGGCATCTTGTAACAGTTTAGCACTCTCTATATATTTTTAGACATTGCACTGTCGTTTGAGCTAGGAGGGTATAGTATTAGCTACTATCATATATACTCACTTGAAGTTGGAATTTTGTAATAGTTTAGATATGACGCTCTCCATCTCTTCAGGCTTATCGCTATCGCTCGAGCTAGGAGAGTGTAATATCGAAGCGTCTAGTTTAGCTACTCACTTGAAGTTGGCGTCTTGTAACAGTTTAGCGATGACACTTTCTATGTCTTCCCCGACGTAGCCAGCCTGCGTCAGCGTGGTGCAATCGCAGATCGCAAACGGAACATCCAGGCATTGCGCTATCGTTTGAGCTAGAAGAGTTTTGCCTGTTGACAAAGAAGTAAAGAGATTTTGGTAAGGTCAACTCTGGCTAGTAGAAGAAGTTAGAAAGTTTACAGAAATTTAGTTAGTGGTTTGTGTTTTTTATTAGGTGATAATGAAAGGTTTCACAAGTTACGCTTGTACACATCAAAATTGCTATGACTCACACACACCCAATACCCTAGAACACTGTTAAAGTTCATCATCATCACCCAAAACATGTCTAGGATTTAGCCCCATATAATGATAAGATCGCCACAAAAAACAGAAAATCGAATGGCAATGACTTTTTCATGCGATCTATAAATAAACTGATGTTATTGCACAAATATGGCATGTAAAACAATGCCTTGTGGAGATTTAATAACAGCTGGCTAAAAATAACTGGTAGGCATAACTGACATTTTGAGTTAATTGGCAATGGCTATGGATTTTATGCTCGTAAAATTTCGAGATTATGACCTGATATTGAGATTTAGGTTACTTTTATTGATAAACCACGCGAGCGAAGCCACCTACTATTATAATAAATTCGATTAGAAATTGGTGCTTTACAAGAATTTTAACCCCCTCTGTAGAATGGAAAGTCAGATAGACCACCAGTATTAATTTTCAGTATTTAAAACACACCATCGACCACACATCAAGCAACTATATTAGAGTGCAGAGGCCGAAAAGTTTCCATTATATCTAATGCGTATTCGATCCGTGATAAACAGATTAGGCATCGAATAATATTGTGCTTCTGCTTTTTTTCGTTTAATTGTGGAAACGCTATAAACAGACAGAGAGACAGAGTTACCCTCGAATTTTTAATGTTAGTGTAGATCACTCAATATTAACCTTACTAGAGAATGCAATCCCGAATGAAAATTTCAATCCATATATTTGCAGGATTGAGAGTGCTCTAGTCCTAGTCCCGCGGGATCCAAGTATTTGCGGGATCCCCCGCAAGGCACCCATAGACTCCTATACAGAACCAAATAAAAAAATGGGGTGAGTTTGTGTCACGGCCGTGTGTTGTACGCGAATATGTGTACGTAACAAGTAATATCATCTATACAACATATAAAAAAACGCTATGTTATGTATGCTATAATCATGTTTGAGCACTAAGAAGTTTGGTTTGTTGAGCCGACTGGTCTTTTCTTCGTCACCTCTGACGGTAACCTTGTACATAGTTTTAAGAATACCTAGTAGAGATCTTTGTGAAAAGGGCACACCCGGGGAAGTGTTACCTTTTCTGCCGCCAAGCAGCATTGCTGTGTTTCGGTTTGAAGAGTATGGTTGCCGGCCAAATTATAGGCACATGAGGCTTTACTCCTATATACCTTAAGTCGATGGATGCAGAGCAGTGCGTCGTAGAACACGTTTCTAAAGTGCGTGACCTACGAGGCTACTTTGTGTGTAGGCGAGGAATACTTTGCTATAGGCGATGGTTACCACTTAACATCAGGTGGGACATATGCTTGTTCCATCTCCAAGTGGTATAAAAAAAAGGTTACCTTGAAACCAGCCGTGAAAGAACTTTTGTATTACAAAGAAAAATCTAAAACACTGAAAGAATGCGTCATCATCGGAAGCCCTTTGAAACTGGGGGTTAGCGAACCGCTTCTAATCTAAGCATTACACCATCGGTAACGGCCCATTAGTTCGCTATCTCGTAATGAGAAGCTGCCAATTGCCGGCACATACTACGCATACAAAACAACGCAGTATTCAAACCACGGAATGGATGTGAAGTTTGCATGCCACCCAGGTAGCGCGAAGGATGTTTAAGAAAAGTTATAGATGTAGGAAAACGTTTGTAACAGTGATTAAATGGGTTGCTATTATGCTTCAATAATGGTTTCCTCATCATCATTGAGCATTTCTTCACCCACTATTGGCCATATGCCTAACCCGACCTGTTCCTTGCTTCACCTGACCAGCTACTGTTTTTATATCGCCCGTGCCCTCGGTCTGCCCGGTTTTCGGCCTCCAGTCCGCGGTCTCCACTAGCTATATGTCCCCACTAGTATGTAGTTATGTTGAGAATATAAATTGTATGGTGAAACGTTTAATGCATAACGTATTTGGCTTTTTCCCCATCGTTCACTGCCTTTATCATCACGAATAGAGACAAATGAAACAAATGACTAAAGAACAACATTGAAGAGAAAAGTTCACTCGTTCCACACATTCTGATAACAGTAAACAACTTTTTAAATTTTCGCGAACTATACTGCTATACGAACTATACTTTCTCGTGACCACGGCCGATGTAACTTGGCCGAAACGTCGAGGTTAATCAAAATTATGTTTTTGTTATAAATCTGTGCGCGAAAAGACCCGTTTTGCCTTAAAAACATGAACAGAAAACAATTTCTCGAATGTGTATTATTTTTAAGTGGGAAAGCGTGTAGTATCTACTAAGCAAGGTGTTCCAACACTCCAACAAATCAGCTGTGTGGTACCCAAAGTATTGTTTTTGGTATGTTTAAGCTTCGTTCTGAAAGGCTGATTCAAAGGTACATTTACAAAATTATGTTTTGCAAAAGTTGTTTATTTTTATCTGAAAGCTTTGGGCATTTAAACAGGTTCTGGGGCACATTGCAGATTATTAAAACTGATTCAACGCACGCGACGCCTCGTTTTGTTTCTATGTAAAAGCTTTCATTGTTCGCGAATTCGGAGAAGGACATTAAAATGGATTTATGTACCTGTCATGGACCTTTGCGGTTTGATGAGTAAAATGAGACGTTTCGGTGAATTTTGAAACAGCACATTTTTAGGTCCACAACCTACTTTTATCCTCATTGTGATATCTTCAATACACGGTATCCAACGAAAGGGTAGTTCACCAACATCATCATATCGGCTCCATAAAGTTCGTAAATCGTTGAAAGGGCAAGGTGTACGTTTTTATAACTCTCCCAAGTGATGTACAAAAATTGTCAATTAACAAATTTAAAAACGTAATTAAACAAAATCTTTATAAAAAAGGCTACTGTAACATATCGGATTATTTAGATGATAGAGAAGCTTAGGATTGAAATTTCTCCAACTCGTTCAAAAATGTTACAAGTTAGAAGTAATTTATTTTCTCTTTATCTTTGTTACGTATTCAAAAAGGATAATTAAAAGAACAACCAGCCTTGTTTCTTGCCTTTCTTTCCTGGCTTAATCGCGAAGGAGCAGACATTAAAATTATTACGTTTTAAAATGATCCTTGTGAGTTTAATGAATAAAAACATTTAGAAATTCTGAATTTGAGCCACAGGACGTCCTCTGCTGAACATAAGCCTGCCCAATCTGCCCATAGATTTCCACAGCGACCGATCTTGTGCGGCCTGCACCTAGTGAAGGGTCGTCCAACGCTGCGCTTTCCAGTTTAGGTAGTTACCCAATAAGAACATACCATCACTAGTCTTAAGTAGAATGACGTTACTAGTGGCATATTGTGGCGGTAAAATTGACGTGTCAAAATTAACTTTGTGAGTTTAATGAATATTGAATTTGACTTGCCTAGATAAAGCTTAGTGTGTAGTTATCGGAAACTTATTAATACTTATTGGCTTGCAACTAATATGTTCATACGGAACGCTAACTGTTTAAAAGGTGGGCCAATAGTACATTTTTATACAGGGGCTGTAAGCGATCTATTGTACACGCGAGATATTTTAATATATATAATATCTAATAATCACACTAATCCAGGGTGTTAATGATCGCTTACACGCGATTATAACATATAACTTTTAATCACGAATGCGAGGAAATAAAAAAAAGTATTTTTATAACAAATTGTTGCTTAAAAAAAAATTTACGTTCGCGGTATTTATTGTTTTTTTTTCACTACTATTTATTTATTTATTTAATAATTCACAGTTACATTGCCATATATCATACATTTATTAACATAATACTGAACTTAAACCAAATTGAATCTACATTATGTAATACTAAACTTTTATAAATTTGACGCGGCAAAGTAGCCCGCCAGTTAACTATATTATATCTATAAAAAATAAAAATAAAACATTACAAGAAATGGTTTACAACAAAAAAAAAAATTGTATTAAACATTTTTGAAATACAGTGTAAACTCTATATAACGACACTCAAGGGACTGAGCATATTTTGAAGTTATAGAGAGTTGTCGTTAAATGGAGAGACGTAAAATCGTCAATAAACAGTGATTTTCTCTTACTAGCCATGTTTACAATTTAAAAGTTTGTGAGCTACAAGAATATGACAACGTATAGATAAAATCCATCACTTCTACTAACAACAGTCTGCAGCTACACGTGCAAGCAATCCCATTTTGTAAAAAGAACGGATTTCATAGAAAGTTTGGTGTGTGTGATGCCGACAGTCGAGTTTATTGTGGTCTAGGATAATAAAACGACAAGGATATACACAGCTGCGCAGTTTTTACTAATTTGGCAACTTAAAAAGAACTTTTTATTACAAATTGATGTCGTTATTGAGAGTGGGTGTAATACTATACAGAGTGTACCATTGTATGCAAGACAAGCTAAACCAACCAAAGCCGAGTGATTTCGACGCTTTAGAGAGTTTGTCGTTAAAACGTTACATGGACTTTACACTGTATTTAAATTAATGAAGAAGTGCCCCTTGAGCTGCAATGTTTGCTTGATCGCATTTGGAGTGTGTGCGTGTGTTGTGTGTGTTTATGTGTGTATAGTGTACCTAGTGTGTGTTGTGTGGGATGGACTAGACTAAAGTCTCTTTCATTTTAAGAAATAAGGATTTGTTATGGAGGTTGTATTTCATAATAGCATATTAGGAATGTGACCTCTTTCGTTTTAAATAAGGATTCGCCATGGAAGTTGTATTTTACTTTAGCTTATTATTAACTGTTGCCAGCGGCTTCGCCCGCGTTGTATTAGGGTGCAAAAATACATATAGACTCTTTGACATCCAATTTTTGTCCCATGGAAACTGATTTATGGGATAAAAAGTAGCCTGAGTTAATCCAAGTTATAATCTACATACATACCAAATTTTATCATAATCGGTTCAGCCTTTTCGACGTGACTAAGTAACAAAAAAATGAATAAACAAACATCCAAACTTTCTTATATATAATACAAGTGGGCCCGCCGAACTTCGTACCGCCTTGACATGCATATAACGCGGGCTGTCATTAAACGTCACCCAGGTAGAATTGTCAATTGTTGTCCCCGGTCATCATTATACAACCATACTTAACCATAGACAAAATTACGTTTAGCTGTCATTTGCTGTCATAGCTGTTTTGTTATTCCATGTCAGATGCGTTTTTGTTATACGACGTTTTATAGCGACTTGTATTCTCTTTGATGTCCCGTGGGAACGACGAGAACGGGATAAAAAGTCCTATGTCCTTCTCCTGGTTCTTAGCTACCTCCCTACCAATTTTCAACGAAATCGGTTCAGCCGTTCTTGAGTTATAAATAGTGTAACTAACACGACTTTCTTTTATATATATATAGATTAGTGTGATGATATGCGCCTCATATTTTTATTATATTTACTTTAGGGCTGTAAATCACATTTACGAAGCCGTTTATGACCAACTTTCAGAGCATGGGTGCTGAAAACATAATGTTTTACATATGGCCGTCTGTCTTCTCTAAAAGCTTTTATCGGGGTAATAAGAGTGAGCAGATCGCTCATAGATCTCCATGAACCATCTTAGACCACATCTTTCCCTTAGCATCGGATGCGAAACTTTTAAATTTGGTCCTAGCTATACTCAATTTATACAGGCTTCCCCTGCTCGACAGAGGTCGACAATTCGATATGCAGTTCGTTTACCTTGAACTGGTTCTGTTTATAAATACAGACAGGTTTCATTCCTACCATTGCCAACTTGTTGACATTTTTTATTCATTCATTTTAAATTGCATTTATAATATTCAGCTTTCGTTTGTGTGATCTTAAAGTTGTATTATTATGAACTTGATTAAAATAAGAAGAAAATACACTTAAAAGCAAGCAAACCAAATTAGCAGATATTAGTATCTACCAATATGATAAATTGGAAAGTAATTCTGTCTATCTGCTCGTACACACGGCTACACATCAAGCTATAATTTCCAGTATAAGCTGACCTCTCATTCTACGAAAAGCCTACACAATGCGAGGTCAGCTTATACTGGAAAACATAGCTTGATGTGTAACCATGTGTACGTTTTCACGCCTAAGGCTAGACCTATTTCTGGAAATTTGGTATATAGATAGATATAGGTTACTTTTTACCCGATTGCGCAGAAGGAGCTTTATGTTTTTACTGACAAATCACGCGAGCGAAGCCGCGGGCGGGACAGCTACATATACCGAAAAATTTATAACGAGGCAGGAATCGAGCCCGCAACCTCCTGCGTCACAGCCGACTATTCGCACAATGCGACACGTTTGACAACTGTGATTTTAAACTAAGCTCAAAACGAGATGATTTTAATGAATTATGCTTCAAGTTGATGAACTATGAGACAATTCTTTGTTATAGGCGATGGTTACCACTAACATCAATCAGGTGGGCCATAAGCTTGTTCCATCTTCAAGTAATATAAAACAAATCTAGGCAAACATAGTATTATGTAAATGTTGACCATAATATAGTGATTGAATCCGTGACCTTGCCACAAACCAGTTTTGGTTCATAAGTTCAGAATCCATTATAATAAAATATACAAATTGGAAATTCAATCGGTAAAGGCCAAATGTATTTGTGAAGGATCTAGCCTTATATCATACCATTTAAGGTTTTATTATAATGTTGAAATAAGGGGTTTTCCAATACTAAAAAAAACATAAATCCAAGAGTCCACTTGTTCGGTAACTTAGACACATTTTACATTTCTACTAGACAAGAAAATAATTGCTATTTTAAATTTATTTAGAATTCGTGAAATGAATATTTTTTTCACCGCTATTTAACATGTGAAATGTCTTCTTACAAGTAACAACGATCGTGTGACTCACGCATTTAAATGTATGTAATCGGCCTCTCGGCTCACCGTTAGCGATGTTACAACATCTACAGATTACACAATGCTTATCCCATTTTCCTTATGATTTTCCTACATTATTGCGGTACCGGTATTGAATATGGGATAAAAGATGGCTGTTTTTTTGTTTATATACTTCCGTCAAGATGATTAATGATAATGGAAGGATGGGATTATAATACAGCCCATTGTAAGTCAATGAATGAATGTAAACACTTTATTGTACACCATCTAAACAAAAAATAACAAACAAAATAGAAAACTCAAAGCAAATAGTACTCTCTTTCATTTTCCATTCCACGACCTTTGGATGGTGATGATTTTGTTATAACTAAGATAATGGTCGGGGGTGTACATTTATGGCCAAACTATTTGTATATCTAAATAAATCAAAGGAGATAGGACAAAAGTGTTGTTACCGCAGCCTGTGGGGTGCGCCACGGGTCCCTAAATAAATCAAACGAGATAGGGCAAAAGTGTAGTTACCGCAGCCCGTGGGGTGCGCCACGGTTCCCTAAATAAACCAAACGAGATAGGGCAAAAGTGTAAATACCGCAGCCCGTGGGGTGCGCCACGGGTCCCTAAATAAATCAAACGAAATAGGGCAAAAGTGTAAATACCGCAGCCCGTGGGGTGCGCCACGGGTCCCTTAATAAATCAAAGGAGATAGGACAAAAGTGTAGTTACCGCAGCCAGTGGGGTGCGCCACGGGTCCCTAAATAAATCAAAGGAGATAGGACAAAAGTGTAATTACCGCAGCCCGTGGGGCCGAGTAGAAGCACGTTGCTCTTATCCAGTCTGAGTTCGTGATTGTTCCGGTCGAGGATCTCCGCGCCGCCGCCGTTGCTGCTGGGATTGTTCGCTGTGTTGTTATTGCTTAGATGTAGAAGATCTGAAAATAATATAACGTATATTTCAGGCAACAATGTGCACATACAAAATATGATAACAAGGCCCATATCTATTAACTAGACATAAAACAATAAACTTAAAACTAACACTTTGATTTATTTGAGGGTATTTGCATCGTAGCCGCTTCCCTGTAGCGCCTGTTAACGATGCCAACTGGCCAGAAATCCGGATTGAAAGGTACATCCTTATACTTCGCCAGAATCTGGAGAGCGTACGACTTGAAGTTAGTAGTCCTACTAGATTCCAGTCTCTAGAGAGACATTCGGAATGCGCCTGGTAATCCGGCCCTTGGTCCTCTCCCTCACGAATCGAGAAGTGCAAATACAAAAAGTGATATTTAATGTGAAATAAAAAACACTATATGGACTGAATCGCAAGCCCGGTCTCCATATAAGTAGCTACAATTGTAATTAAACTGAATGGATAGGGTATTATATACTGAACAGGTTAATTCATACGCGTCTCAACACAATTGTTGGGCTCATATTTAGTGTAAAGTTAAAATTTCCTTATTCCAAATTTAATTATAAGAATTACTAACATATTTGACAACCTCCGTGGCGTAGTAGACGTATAGCCGGCTGAGATGCAGGAGGTAGCGGGTTCGATTCCCGCCGCGGAACAAAAGTTTGCATGATCTACAGATATTTGTTCCGGGTCTGGTTGTTTCTCTATATATTATAAGTATGTATTTACAAAAAAAATGTATATAAGTATTCTATCAGCTATCAGGTTCCCATAGTACAAGCTCTGCTTAGTTTGGGGCTAGATAGGGCTGTGTGAAATGTCCAGTAATATTTATTATATCAGCCACAGTCTACTGCTGAACATAGCCCTCCTTCATACATTTCCAGAGCGACCGATCCTGCCTGGCCTGCATCTTTATGTCGTCTTTCCATCTGGTGGAGGGGCCGTCCTACGAGTCGTCTCCACTCGATTACCTTGCGCCCGCCCACTTCCACTTCAGCTTGCTAATCCTTTGTGCTATGCCAGTAATTACCAGTCCAGAATGAGTGGTCTCCTTTATTTAGCAACGAATAGAATCAAAGCTCAACTTTAGCGCGGCTCAGCTAAATCGGCTACTGTAAACGTTGCGCAAGTAAAAGCCTATCTTAAACAATACAAAGCCGTGACAAACCTAAGGTCAAATGATGTGTAGTGAAGCGTGTCTCACGATTAGCCACACTTTCACAGTTTCACTTCTACACTTATTTACCAGGAAACCAAATTGCGGTTGAACGTCATTTGCAAAAAATGTACATAATATTAAAGAGTAAACTGCGTTTTGGCAGGTCAGCAGACCGTTAAAGAGTCTCGGCTAGGTCGTCAAGCTATGGTCGCAGAACTTTAGCCAACGAAAACCGACATTCGTACGTAAATTCTCACAATTTTCGTTTAAAAAAAAAATTCGGTCTCATTAAAATCTATATTAGTGGTTCGGCCCGAACTGAAATCTCGCGAGTCTCCCATCAAAACAAAAAAAATATTATTTCTAATCAATCATTGACTACTAAAATAGTGACATGAAATATAAACCAACTTACTTGACCTACAGTTTCATTCAAATTACAGGTAACGGGAGTTCATATTAATTGGTAAAACTTTTTTGGGGTAGAAATTGCAGTTACTCTGGATTTCATACTTATCCCTATATTTGTGTCACTAAGTCTACACGCATACCAAATTTCAGTATTGTGGGGTCACTGGTGTACCCTGTGAATTCTGTCAAAGTTCAGTTTTTAATATGGCTGATAACTTAAAAACTACAAGGTTTAAACCAAAAATAAAAACAGGGTCGAAATGTACTAACAAAGACATTATTAGACGTACCACTTGATCGGATAGTTCCATTTTGTTTTTTTTACCCCTCTTCAACTCCAATATCTCACAACAACCCCCTACATTTTTAGCTCATTGAGTCACACCAAAATTGTGCCATCACTGCCTACCTATGTATATATCTTAAAGAAAGTTATCTTCGGACAAACAAACAAACATACATAAATACATGCAACGCCGATTTGACCAAGTTGATTTAGAGTAGAAACAATTATACTCGTTTCAATTATACTAACTGACCCGCCTGCGACTTCGCGTCGATTGCAATAAAAATCTCTGCGCAGTCGGGTAAAAAGTAGCCTATGTCTCAATTCCGGGTCTATCTGTATACCAAATTTCATCGAAATCGGTCCAGCTGTTTAGTCGGGAAAACGTAACAGACAGAGACAGAGTTACTTCGAATTTATAATATTTGTATGGATGGAGATGGAACAAGCAAATGGCCGACCTGATGTTAAGTAGTAACCATCGTCTATAACCTTAGCGACCTTCCATGCGATGATGGACCTTAGGGCCCTAAGATGCAATGCCCTGCGTCCATCAACTTGGGGGAAACAGGTATAAAGCCTCATCAACCTGTAATATCACCGGCACCCTTCGCACGCACACCCTTCAAGCCGGAACACAATGCTGCTTGGCGGCAGAAGTAGGTATGGTTGAAGTACTTCCCCAGTCGAGCCTTTCACAAACAACTCTACTACCACTGCATTTTATCCTAAACTAGAATGACTTCAGGGCCTTCAGAGTTGGTTAGTATACTAGACGCCGACACTCCTGGCAGTCGGGGTCATCGTAACACGTGGGACAAGAGGCGGTGATGATCATCATCATCATCATCATCAGCCGTAGGACGTCCACTGCTGGACAAAGGCCTCCCTCATTGATCTCCAGGAACTGCGGTTGGAAGCGGCCTGCATCCAACGCCTACCTGCGGTTCTTACCAAGTCGTCTGCCCATCTTGTAGGTGGACGTCCTACGCTGCGATGGCCGGTCCGTGGCCTCCACTCGAGAACTTTCCGGCCCCATCGGCCATCTGTTTTGCGCGCTATATGGCCTGCCCATTGCCACTTCAACGTGCTAATCCGTCGGGCTATGTCGGTGACTTGAGTTCTCCTACGTATCTCCTCATTTCTGAATCGATCCAGTAGAGAAACCCCGAGGATAGCCCTCTCCATAGCTCGTTGAGCGATGATGATAAAGAAAATAAATTTTATTGAAACCACACACAAAAATAATTTAAAAACGTAACAACATCTCACTTAAGCACTAACAACATACAAGACACTGCTTCATCCCAAAGTTTAATAACCTACTGCTAATAACATAACGAATATAAACTATTTACATAACTAAAATACAGAAGAAGCAGCTGAATCATCTAAAGACCGTTGCATACGTTGGGTCCTTGATGAATTTTGTACGAAGAATTTTAAAAATATCAACGCTTTGTATTCGCAGAACGTGTTCTAGATTAAATCGGAGCAAGGTAGGATATTATCCTTGATGCTTATTTTTTATGTTAAAACGATATTTATATTTTTATTAGGGTTCCGTAGCCAAATGGCAAAAAACGATACCTTTAAGGATTCGTCATGTCTGTCTGTCCGTATGTCACAGCCACTTTTTTCCGAAACTATAAGAACTATAACTGTTGAAACTTGGTAAATAGATGTATTCTGTGAACCGCATTAAGATTTTCACACAAAAATAAAACAAAAATATCAATAAATTTTGGGGATTCCTCATACTTAGAACTGAAACTCAAAAATTTGTGTCAAAAACGTGTGGGGTATCTATGGATAGGTCTTCAAAAATTATATTGAAGTTTCTAATATATTTTTTTTATAAACCGAATAGTTTGCGCGAGAGACACTTCCAAATTGGTAAAATGTGTGCAAAAACTTCTAAAATAAGATAAAGATAAAACTAAAAAAAATATATGATGTACATGCAAACTTCCGCCGAAAATTGGTTTGTACGAGATCTAGTAAGTTTTTTTTAATACGCCATAAATCGTAAACCGCAATTTACCTTTCATTCAATCAACTCAAATATAAAAAAGTTACAGCGAACTACAAGAACGTTTGTATTATGTTACTTCATCATCATCAGCCGGAAGACGTCCACTGCTGAACATAGGCCTCCCCCTTAGATCGCCACAACGAGCGGTTGGTAGCCGTTTGCGCCCAACGGCTCCCCGCGATTCTTACTAGATCGTCGGTCCACCTTGTGGGGGGCCGGCCTACGCTGCGTCTTCCAGTCCGTGGTCTCCACTCGAGAACCTTTCTTCCCCAACGGTTATCAGTTCTACGAGCGATGTGGCCTGCCCATTGCCACTTCAACTTGCTAATTTTGAGAGCTATGTCGGCAACTTTAGTTCTTCTGCGGATTTCATCATTGCGGATTTTGTCACGCAAAGAAACCCCGAGCATAGCCCTCTCCATAGCTCGTTGAGCGACCTTGAGCTTGGTCATGAGGCCATGAGTAAAGGACCACGTTTCAGTGCCATAGGTCATCACTGGCAACACACACTGGTTGAAGACTTTAGTCTTCAGGCTCTGGGGAATTTATGTTACTTGCTGCTACGGAACCCTTCATGGGCGAGTCCGATTCGCACTTGGCCGCTTTTTATTTTGAAGAACTAAAGCTTGACTGTTTGAGCGTCAACTAGCAAAGATTATAGGAATATACTAGTAAATGATTGCGATAGTTGCGTTTTTCATAGTCATTTTGGTTTTATAAATGGAGGTTTTCTAACATAATAACTAACGAATCGTGACTTAGTTCTGCACGTGACTTTATCACCCTAGGATAATATATGTGCTTACTTCAATAAATGTAACACCCTGTGTTTCTGTTTAAATAATAGGCACAATTGGCTTAAAACCTATATGCCTAGAGTTTATGGATGCAGGGCAGTGCAACGTAGGGCACATTTAAGCGTGACCTACGAGCCAATTCTTTGTTATATGCGATGGTGGTCATTAAAAGTTGCTTGTTCTATCCCAAATAGTATCATCATCACACACCTGACTTCCGTGCCATCCAAGTTGCATTATAACAAGAAACTTTAAAAAAAAAATATAACCGACTTCAGAAAATAGAAACCAGTTATTTTGATTTAAGAACACATTATTTAGAAGACAGAGCTGCTACTTGCCAGCAGGCGCAGAAGCTCTTCAATAGCTGTAACAACCTTAGTGATTTGTCATTGTATTCTCACCTCTATGCGTATGATGTAAAGGGTGATGCGTGTCAGTCGGGTTCCCGCTCGTGACGTTGTTGTAAATCCGCTTGTAGTGGTTGTAGACGGCGACAGATAGGACCTTCTTGGCGTACTCCTGGCCCACCACGTGCTTGTTCAGGTATTCGAAGATCTTCTTCGGTGGTGGCGGGGGTTTTCTGCTGAGAAATTGCTAATTTAGTTTTTTTATACCCCTTAGGTGGCAAACAAGCATACGACCCACCTGGTGGTAAGGTCAGAGTTGGGAAACATACATCATCATCATATCAGCCGTAGGACGTCCACTGCTGGACAAAGGCCTCCCTCATTGATCTCCAGGAACTGCGATTGGAAGCGGCCTGCATCCAACGCCGACCTGCAGTTCTTACCAAGTCGTCTGCCCATCTCGTGGGTGGACATCCTACGCTGCGCTTGCCGGTCCGTGGCCTCCACTCGAGAACCTTCCGGCCCCATCGGCCATCTGTTCTGGGTGCTATATGGCCTGCCCATTGCCACTTCAACGTGCTAATCCGTCGGGCTATGTCGGTGACTTGAGTTCTCCTACGTATCTCCTCATTTCTGATTCGATCCCGTAGAGAAACCCCGAGCATAGCCCTCTCCAAAGCTCGTTGAGCGACTCTGAGATTATTCATATCGCCAATAGTGAAGGACCACGTCTCGGTTCCATATGCCATCACAGGTAACACACACTGATTGAAGACTTTCGTCTTAAGGCACTGAGGTATGTTGGACGAAAAGACGTTGCGAAGTTTCCCAAACGCTGCCCATCCAAGTTGGATTCGACGATTGACCTCTTTCTCGAAGTTGGACCTAGCTAATTGGACTGTTTGTCCTAGGTATACATACGCGTCGACAAATTCATACATACATGCTTTGCGTTATTTAAAATACAAATTACAAAATACTATCTCGCACGTATTTAAAATACGAAATACAAAATATTTTTATGTCGTGTATTAGAAATGGAAAATACAAAATACCGTATTTGAACTGTTTTTATCTAAAATACAAAATACAGTACAGGTGCAGTGTTGCCAACTTTAAAGATTGACATATTTAGCGGGCGCCATTTTGCTTACAAATAGTTACGAAAACTATCGAGCGCTATTTTCTGTAGAACCCTTTAATAAGTTCGCTATATGTATTTATGTGCAAATGTATTTGAAATACATACTAACTACAAAATACCTCAGCGTCAGGTATTTGAAATATCAAATACAAATTACATTTTTACGAAAAAATTGTATTACAAAATAAACAAAATACGTATTTGTATTTCAATTGCGTATTTTAATTAAAGTAATTCAAATACTGCCCACCCCCCTCACCCCTGGATAAGGTATTAGCGTAGCCTATGCCATAGGCTACGCTAATACCATGATTAAAGTAATTCAAATACTGCCCACCCCTCACCCCTGGATAAGGTATTAGCGTAGCCTATGCCATAGGCCACGCTAATACCATGATTAAAGTAATTCAAATACTGCCCACCCCTCACCCCTGGATAAGGTATTAGCGTAGCCTATGCCATAGGCTACGCTAATACCATGATTAAAGTAATTCAAATACTGCCCACCCCTCACCCCTGGATAAGGTATTAGCGTAGCCTATGCCATAGGCTACGCTAATACCATGATTAAAGTAATTCAAATACTGCCCACCCCTCACCCCTGGATAAGGTATTAGCGTAGCCTATGCCATAGGCTACGCTAATACCATGATTAAAGTAATTCAAATACTGCCCACCTCTCACCCCTGGATAAGGTATTAGCGTAGCCTATGCCATAGGCTACGCTAATACCATGATTAAAGTAATTCAAATACTGCCCACCCCTCACCCCTGGATAAGGTATTAGCGTAGCCTATGCCATAGGCTACGCTAATACCATGATTAAATTAATTCAAATACTGCCCCCCCCCCCCCCCCCCCCACCCCTGGATAAGGTATTAGCGTAGCCTATGCCATAGGCTATGCTAATACCATGATTAAAGTAATTCAAATACTGCCCACCCCTCACCCCTGGATAAGGTATTAGCGTAGCCTATGCCATAGGCTATGCTAATACCATGATTAAAGTAATTCAAATACTGCCCACCCTCACCCCTGGATAAGGTATTAGCGTAGCCTATGCCATAGGCTACGCTAATACCATGATTAAAGTAATTCAAATACTGCCCACCCCTCACCCCTGGATAAGGTATTAGCGTAGCCTATGCCATAGGCCACGCTAATACCATGATTAAAGTAATTCAAATACTGCCCACCCTCACCCCTGGATAAGGTATTAGCGTAGCCTATGTATGCCATAGGCTACGCTAATACCATGATTTGTGAGTGCCCCTCATAAACTCACATATCATGTTAAGTATTTATTGTTAGGAACTATATTGCCATGATCGAGCAATAAACTCAAACAACTTAAAACTGAAGCATAAAAACAAACAACAGCTCCAAAACACATAAGCTTTTATCCGGGTGAAGCCGTCGGAGGCTTATAGTATTATCTGTGTGACGCGATCACGTGAAAGTAACGCGTATCTATGTTATAACTATAACGATTATGTTTGCGTGCATACATTTTATTGTGCGCCCATAGAAAGTTCGCTCTTCGTGTCTGAACTGAACTTTCTGGAGGGGACTATGGTGAGTGACCACTTTAGGAGAATCATTATATTTTACTTAGAAAACTTTCGTGATTTGTTTCAATCAATATTATAAATACGGGATTTATCACGTACCGTTTCGGTGTTTCGCCCAACGAGTGCGAGGTGAGTGAGACGTAATTCGGAGCGAATCGCGCTCACCCTGATAAAGGTTCACGAATTTAACCTTTTGAACCGAAACATTGTCGGTCGAAACACCGATAAGACGGTACGCAATAAATCCCGTATTTATAATAATGAATCATTGATCGAGCGAAGCGAGATCTCGAACTTGGGCAAATCGGCGTTGTATATATGTATATGTATGATTGTGGGTATAAAAAAAAACCAGACTATCCGGTCAAGCGGTGAGTCTAATAAAAGGTCTTTGTGAGTACATTTCGACCCCGTTTTTAGTTTTAGTTTAAACCTTGTAGTTTTTAAGTTAGTAGGCATAATAAAAACTGAACTTTCACAAAATTCACAGGGTATACCAGTGATCCCACTGTGCTGTAATTTGGTATGCATGTAGTTAGCTTTAGTGACACAAATATAGGGAAAAGTTTGAAATCCAGAATAACTACAATTACTACCCCAAAAAAGAATAACCAATTAACATGAACTCTCGTTACCTGTAATTTGCATGAAACTGTAGGTCAAGTAGATTGGTCATTTCGTGGCACTATTTTGTTAGTCAAAGATTTGGTACTAATAATATTTTTTCTTTTTATGGGAGACTCGCGAGATCTCAGTTCGGGGAGAAACACTTGTTAAATGTTTCATCACCTTTGAACAGTCAGAATTGTTTATGATCGTTTAAAAAGCACCTTACTCGTACTTGACATTGGCAGAACAATAACCTTATCAAATGCTTTAGCACCTTCGCATTAGCACATTTGTTGTGTAAAAAACTAAGGACCCATTACACAAAGTCATTGGTGCGTTCACCCTTGGTTTTGCCATCCTTCCACATCTCTAAGTGCTAACAGAATTATTGTTTACAGCGAAAATCAACGTCTTCTTCATTAGATTGTTTCACAAAATACTGAAATGACGCCAGATAGCAAGCTATGAATGAAGAAAACATGTGCTGTCACTACAAAATGGCAGAAATATGTAACAGAACTAATTTGTACTGGTATTTTGTCGCTTGTCATTGTTAAGCCCAAGGACAGCATATTTGTAAATAGATTTAAAAATATACCAATGGAAAATAGTTACTACACACTATCTAGGCGAAGTCTTTAACAGCAAGACATGTAAACAATTTTTTACAATAATGATTTTACTAAGTAATTCAAAGCGTAAAATCTGCTAACTTCGATTACCTTACATATGAAATGATAGTCAATAAGATCTGACATGTAACATTGTAATATTTTAATCCACGTTGTACGAACACAATAAAATACTGAGTACTGAAAGATAAATTATGAGATCAGTTCGTAAAATACTAAGATGACGGCAGATAGAAAATAAATCAAAAAAAAAAATCAAAAATGTTTTTATTTCTGTAAAATATAGAACTTTAACAAAGTTGTTGAGATCTTCTTTTAAGTATATTATACTTGTGTCAGAAGACCTCGCTCTTCAATAACCAGAAAGTTATGGAAGAAGAGAACATGTTGCGAACCCCAAGTAATGTGATGGCAGGAAAATAAGAAAGATCAGTTCGTAAAATACTAAGATGACGGCAGATAGAAAGTTATGGAAGAAGAGAACATGTTGCGGACCCCAAGTAATGTGATGGCAGGAAGATAAGAAAGATCAGTTCGTAAAATACTAAGATGACGGCAGATAGTAAGTTATGTAAGAAGAGAACATGTTGCTGACCTCAAGTAATGTGATGGCAGGAAGATAAGAAAGATCAGTTCGTAAAATACTAAGATGACGGCAGATAGAAAGTTATGGAAGAAGAGAACATGTTGCGGACCCCAAATAATGTGATGGCAGGAAGATAAGAAAGATCAGTTCGTAAAATACTAAGATGACGGCAGATAGTAAGTTATGTAAGAAGAGAACATGTTGCTGACCTCAAGTAATGTGATGGCAGGAAGATAAGAAAGATCAGTTCGTAAAATACTAAGATGACGGCAGATAGAAAGTTATGGAAGAAGAGAACATGTTGCGGACCCCAAATAATGTGATGGCAGGAAGATAAGAAAGATCAGTTCGTAAAATACTAAGATGACGGCAGATAGTAAGTTATGTAAGAAGAGAACATGTTGCTGACCTCAAGTAATGTGATGGCAGGAAGATAAGAAAGATCAGTTCGTAAAATACTAAGATGACGGCAGATAGTAAGTTATGTAAGAAGAGAACATGTTGCTGACCTCAAGTAATGTGATGGCAGGAAGATAAGAAAGATCAGTTCGTAAAATACTAAGATGACGGCAGATAGTAAGTTATGTAAGAAGAGAACATGTTGCTGACCTCAAGTAATGTGATGGCAGGAAGATAAGAAAGATCAGTTCGTAAAATACTAAGATGACGGCAGATAGTAAGTTATGTAAGAAGAGAACATGTTGCTGACCTCAAGTAATGTGATGGCAGGAAGATAAGAAAGATCAGTTCGTAAAATACTAAGATGACGGCAGATAGAAAGTTATGGAAGAAGAGAACATGTTGCGGACCCCAAATAATGTGATGGCAGGAAGATAAGAAAGATCAGTTCGTAAAATACTAAGATGACGGCAGATAGTAAGTTATGTAAGAAGAGAACATGTTGCTGACCTCAAGTAATGTGATGGCAGGAAGATAAGAAAGATCAGTTCGTAAAATACTAAGAAGACGGCAGATAGAAAGTTATGGAAGAAGAGAACATGTTGCGGACCCCAAATAATGTGATGGCAGGAAGATAAGAAAGATCAGTTCGTAAAATACTAAGATGACGACAGATAGAAAGTTATGGAAGAAGAGAACATGTTGCGGACCCCAAATAATGTGATGGCAGGAAGATAAGAAAGATCAGTTCGTAAAATACTAAGATGACGGCAGATAGAAAGTTATGGAAGAAGAGAACATGTTGCGGACCCCAAATAATGTGATGGCAGGAAGATAAGAAAGATCAGTTCGTAAAATACTAAGATGACGACAGATAGAAAGTTATGGAAGAAGAGAACATGTTGTGGACCCCAAGTAATGTGATGGCAGGAAAATAATAAAGATCAGTTCGTAAAATGTTGTTTTGTTATCCAATCTTGGCAAGAAAATGAAAGTAAACAACAAATAAAACTTAACGCGAGGAACGTAACGCGAGAATAAACAGAGTAAAAGTTTACGAAGTCATTTACCCCGCGGCAACAAACCAAAGTAACTAACTATCCAAAGGATTAGCAAGTCGTGGTATACAAGTTTTCGAGTGTAGTCCAAGCGCTGAAAAGCGCAGCGTATGACGGTATGATAAGAGGTGCTGGAAGCCGTTGGAGTGCAGGCCGCACAAGATCGATCACTTTGAAATCTATGGGGGATGCCTATGTTTAGCAGTGAACGTCTTTAATGATGAATCGGGATTCGAAGTAGGTTTGCGTTTTATGTATATGTCTATCTGTATCATTCTTCAAATGGAAGACGGAGATACAGCACAACATACAAGATATAATGTGGCCGCAGGTTTATTGGGTTCACGATTTTAATTTGTGTAAAACTTGTAATGTGCTATATCTGGCCTATTGTCATGTATGGTTGCGAAACGTGGACCCTGAAAGAGGACACTACAAGACGCCTACAGGCATTCGAGATGTGGTGCTACCGTCGCATGTTACGAATTAGTTGGACGCAGAGGGTCAGGAACGAAACCGTGCTTCAGCGCGTTCATATGTCCCGGAAAATGTTGCCTTCTATCAAAAAGCGCAAGATAGAATATCTCGGCCATGTGCTCAGGAACGATAGATACATGCTGCTGCAGTTGATAATGATGGGCAAAGTGGACGGAAAGAGACGTGCTGGGCGAAGAAAGAAGTCATGGCTCCTGAATATCCGGGAGTGGACCGGTATCGCCTCCGTCGAACAGCTGTTCCGGCTGGCTGCTGATAGAGATGAATACAGGAAGCTAACGGCCAACCTTCAGGATTGAAGAGGCACTGGAAGAAGAAGAAGAAGTAAAACTTCCCAAAGATTCTCTGACTACCTGCTCCATGTACACACGGCTACACATCAAGCTATAAGTTTCCAGTATAAGCTGACCTCGCATTGTGTAGGCTTTTCGTGAAATGAGAGGTCATCTTATACTGGAAATGTATAGCTTAATGTGTAGCCGTGTGTACGTATAGAAATAATTATAACCATTGTGCAAATAATATCGCATTACAATGCAGTAAAGTGGAATGTCCAACAAGGAGTAATCTACGTTCAAAACAGGATTAATCTAGTTGTCAATTTAGCTGTCTAATTTATTTACACCAAACAACGTTTGCACGATTTTAGCGGTCAGCGTTGAGATTCTGAAGCTACTGTTTGAAATGAAAATAAAATGCAAACATTTATTTGTCACGACACAAGCTAACACCAAACACAAATGCTATTAGTCTCACCAATCCGCCAACTGCGGAAATCAAAAACAGACTCAGGATGAATTCCGAAAAGGAGCACCCGAAAGACTGGGAACGTAGAGCCGACTGCAAGTAGACAAAGGCAATGCTTCCGGCAAAAAAAACAGAAAAACAACAAACACCTTGTTAAAGATGAAACGCGAAGATCCAAGGTTGATGGTGGGAATCATCACGGGACACTGCGAACTTAACCATCACCTCCTTTGTGGAGCACGTGATACTTCACTGCACTGCCACAAACGACGCCAGACTAAGAACGGGTCTGCAAGGGGTCATGGACTCCTCATCCTCCACTAACACCGCTACTACTTCAACATCCACGGGGACCCTGGAAAGCTGCTGCCACCAACCCAAAGTCCTGCTCCGTTACTTCAAGAAGTTAGGATGCCTGGGGTCAGGTTAGAAGGGGGGTAATGCACAATACACCCCAATGCGGGACGTCAGGGCAGATCTTATATTCCCCCCACCCTAGAATTAGAATTGTCATGACACACTTAAAAAAAATACATTCTGCTCTACATTAAGAGCATTCTTTCTTTAGCAAACTCGTAACTAACATACAACTGAGCACTACCGTGCTTTGTAAGGCACGCCGTTTATCATGACTAATTGAAATCGTAAATCTATTTATAATGAGAGAAATCGCAAAGGTTCAATTAATGTCTACCGTTTTACACAATAAATCGTAAAATCGACTAAGTACATAATTCCAAATAATTATTATGTCATCCATAGACAATAACAATGAGTATAATGAATACGCACCAAACTTGCATTTCATGTTGAAATATTACACTCACGACACTTTAATCCTGGATCAATATTTCAAATGCTTGCTGCCGATTCTGCTACAATATCCCGCCGCGAACACATACAATACCATATTTAAATAACTCTTCTACTCGAGATTTACATCTAGGAGTAATGGTACATAGTGTCATGATATCTGAGATGCCAGAGTATCTGTACGCCAAGCTTAACCGATCAAAGACTTAGTACAGTTCGAGACCAACTCGTGACTTGCTACATTATAGTAAGCATAAAACTGTAGCGTTTAGGGGCAGTTTTCGGTACCAGGCAGCCAAGTTTTGGAATAACATACCACCACCTTTTCGGCTACTAAAATCAAAATTTTCATTTAAAAAGCATTATAAGAAACATTTAATAGAAAAACAAAAAAACTGGGTTGTCTGGTACAAATTGTTACAGTCCGCCGTTCACTTGCTGACGCGAGGGTAAAGCTCCTAGTATATTTATATTTATTCGTATTATTATTTATAATTTACACTCTAACATTTCTTATCATTATTATTATTATTCCTTACTTATTATATTTATTTCTTGTATCTACTTATCATAATTATCTAATTAAGCCTATCATAATTTTGTGCAAATACATTCGTTCTTACAAGTTCTAATCACTTGCCTAAAAAAGGTTTCGGCAGAATAACAGCGCCGAGCTGTCGATCGGTGGCGAGGCATAATGCTGAGCTGGAACCCATTTGTTGCAGTAGCACATACACACCTATTTGCCTCTTTTTAATTTTTCCCAGACTACACTGTAAATTTATTATTTCATTCTATTGTTCGTATGTTTGTTGTATGTAATTTTCTGGTTTCTCTTGCTTGTGCTTTCTCTTAGATGTTATACCTTTTAATTGTATTGTGTGAACTTGTGTGTGCTATGGTAGCAAATAAATGTCTGTCTATGTCTATCAATATATTAACATGACGATATTCCAGTGTTGTATCATTTTGGTTTTGCTATTCGTTGGTTTGTCACACGCCAAATCCGACGTATTATCCACGTGTGTAGACAGCTCTTCAGGTAGCCTAATAACCATGGTTTATTAATGGTTCAGAAGAGCCATACCTAACCATTAGCTTTATGTAATCTATACTAATATTATAAAGAGGAAAGATTTGTATTTTAGTGTGTGTGTATGTTTGTAATGAATAAACTCAAAAAACTACTGTGTTGATTACAAAATTCTTTCACCATTGGAAAGCTACATTCACCCTGAGTGACATAGGCTATATTTATTGCTAGAATATATTAGGGATCCTTACTAAAACTTAAGTAACGTAACCCAAGATCACGAAAATGTGCCCTAAAACGTCTTTCGTCGCATGCGCTGCGGGCTTTAATATGCGCTACAATATTAAAGAACATATCAATATCCACAAAAATATTATAAAGAGGAAATATTTGTTTGTTTGTTTGCATTGAATATGCTCCGAAACAACTGGACCGATTTACAAAATTCTTTCACCGTTGGGAAGCTACACTATCCCCGGGTGACATAGTCTACTTTTCACCCAACTGCGCAGAGGATAATATTTTTATTGAAAAACTACGCGTGCGAAGCTGCGGATTCGTCAGCTAGTCTCTGATAAAAGTAAGAAACTAATTGTCTCCCTTAAAATCATGCATGCCTAAAACCAGACGGAACTAGATCACGCAACCTTCCTCTTAATACGTAGACGTGATACTAATTTCGCCACGGTCTCACTGTTCATCTTATTATCTCACCATGTTCTTGACCTACTCCGAAAAAGGACCTTGATGAAATAACCATCACTTTAAAAGGACCAAGCGCTCATAAAATCTTCATAAACCAACTAACCTGTAAAACCCGGTCTTGTTTTCAGCATTGTCCTTGATAGTCTTCTTGGTGTCCACTTCGCTCAGTACCACGAAGAAGTGATGGCATTTGTCGCACTTCACGAAGCGAGTTGAGCTGACGAACGTCTCCACGTGGGTGCAGGGGTCGCCGCATTTTGGGCACGTGAGCACCCCTGAACCGGACTTCTTGCCGCCTGATGATGAGCCTGGACGTAAAAAGATTTAAGTTGATCAGATCAGGTGTCCTTCAACGACCTACTTAATGTCATCATATCAGCCAAAAGACGTCCACTGCTGAACACAGCCTCCCTCATACATTTCCAGAGCGACCTATCTTGTGCGGCTTGCACCCAACGGCTCCCAGCAACCTTTATCAGCTTGTGCTTGTGCTCGCTACGATTCGCCGAGTATTCTTTTATAAGTCAATAAAATTTAATATATTCTATACAAAATGATAGGAATTACAATATCATTTAACATTTACCTTGGCTAGTTGTTCTAAATTACATCTTAATCGTAATATTTTAGGGATTACTGACCTAAATCCAAATGGGACCAGAAAAAGCAATGTCTTTATCAATAGCCGGAAGACTTTAGTGCTAAATGAACCTCTCCTATATAATGCCACGACAAACGCATAACAACAAACTTCCTGCGACCATTATAGTAGCATAGAACGGAGTGCCAATATTATTATATTAACTTCTTTAAAAATAATTTACTCTAGCGAATAATAATAGGTCCGTTCCATTGATAGTATTTTCAACTGTATTTAAATTGCACTGGTGGAGCTCTCGTTAGTAACTGCGCAAGTTCATGATCATCTGAGACCACCCTCGAAGAAGCGAATAAAAATAAAATAAATACACAGCTGATGCCCACTTACCTGTGCTGACGGGTTCCTTGGGTGAATGCGGGTGCGGAGGGGGTTGGTCAGTGGAGCTCTTGCACAGAACTGCGCTAGTGCTGAGCGAGCGGGGACTCGAACGTCTGAGGGCACGGCATTGTGGAACACCTGCGGATTGAAATAGAGTTTTAAATACTGTGAAATAAACATAACCATTTATTGTTTGTGAAACTGTTAAAATAAAAGTTAATGATGAAAAACTAGTAGGCTTATGATTTTTATTCCCAAGGTGGAGTTCTCGTATTCGGTACGTAGAACCATCATGAAGATAATTATACCATCATTAGCGACTGTTCAACATGGTAGGTGTTCGTCTTTTAAAAAAGGACTTATGGTAGGCATACACGACTACACTAGACACTATAGAGCGACAGCAAAACTTGTGTACAGTACACACTTAGGCACTCAATCTACAGATTGACTGTCTGGTGTCTATACTTCTAGAGTCGTCTAGTATGGATACCGTTAGCATTTATAGGTCACTTAGTTGAGCTAGGGTGAGGTCTAACTATTCATCCATCAAGTACGTATACCAAAATGACGAGATGACAGTAATCGATAATGGATTCTTAGATTTATTCAATCTTGAGGCAACGTGTGTGGATATTTACTAGTCTTCCTTTGCACAGGTCCTTTTTGTCGGTAATGTTATGATCGGAAACCGAAAAGAAAATATATCATCAACGTCTTCGTCAGACAACAGCCCCGCAGAATACTCATACCGATTTCAATACGTAAAACCATTGACTTTGACGCGAAGGTCATTACGACGAAAATATGCCCTTGAAACATTCAGATGATAAGCTTATAATAGTACTAGCTGACCAATCCGCAGCTTCGCACGCGTAGTTTTTTTAATAAAAACATTACCCTCCTTATCCGCCGTTGGGTAAAATGTAGACTGTTTCACCCGGAGATAGTGTAGCTTCCCAACAGTGAAAGAATTTTTAAATCTGTCTGTAGTTTCGGAGCCTATTCAATACAAACAAACAAATCTTCCTCTTTATAATATTACGAAGTTTTTTGTAGATATTGATATGTTCTTTAATATTGTAGAACATACTTTTGTTCTATCATCAATAGTTTCCGCAGCGCATGCGACGAAAGACGTTTTAGGGCACTTTTTTACACCTTGGATTACGTTATTTAAGTTTTAGTAAGGACCCCTAATCTTTTCTAGCAATAAATATAGCATATGTCACTCAGGGTGAATGTAGCTTTCCAATAGTGAAAGAATTTTTGAAATAGGCACAGTAGTTTTTGAGTTTATTCATTACAAACATACACACAAAAATACAAATCTTTCCTCTTTATAATATTAGTATAGATTGTATTTGTATTGTATTGTAGTTATTGGTCATTGACCAATCAGTCCCCTATGCGTTTACAATTGAAACCTGTCGTTTTAAACAATAAAACTGCATTTGTTTCCTTCAGAGATATTTCTCAAAACTATGTTCCGCAAACGGGAAAGCCTAATAGAGATTGCTGTGAGTGTAGACCGCATAAGATAGGTAGCTCTACAAATCTATGGACCAAGCTTATGTTCATCATATTACGCGTCCTACGGCTGATATGATTAAAACACTATGTTCTGAACTTCTGACACAGTGAGTGCATATTGCGAAACCTATCCTTCGAGGCATCTGATTGTGACACGGTGGTATGATAGGGCTTTAGCCCTTACAAGGCAGGTTTTGTGGCATCATAATGTTTTAAATCTGCGTGCAAATGGCTTTCGTTTATCTTGATTTTGACAGCTACCTGTGGTTCTTAGTTTTTTGGTGAAATGATATATTCATTTATGGCCGATTTTTGCAATTCTCAGTATAAGATGAATTAAGTATCTTTTTTTAAAAAGATAATTTCTATTTCTGTTATAATTTACCTTTTAAAAATAATAACGCTGATGAGGTCCGTTGTTAGCTGCTGCTGGTAAGCTTACAGGTAACCTATGATTCTATGGATGACTTGTACGTATAATTGACAAAGCCCTTTTCGTAGAACGTTACTAATGGCGGGTTCCTATATCCGACGGTAATCGACTACGACTCGTATCTCCTTATAGTGTCAAACTAGTGTCGAACTTATAACACATGTTCAAGGAGAAACGAGTCGTAGCTGGTTACTAACGGATATAGGAACCCGCCATAAAACGGTCATGAGGTGCCGCCCCATCCACCGGCTTTTGCAGGAAGTTGCGATGTAATCAATCTATTGAATAAGGCCCGTAAGACCAATAGCAGTTCAAACTTTAAACTGTTATTGTTCTTGCGGGCCTTAGTCAAGGGAGGATAATAACTAGAGAAATCATTGACATTGATAACTTGGACTTCCGCCAATCCATAATCTAGCCTTTTACGAGCCTATTACAAGGTTCTTTGCAATGTGCATAAGGATACCATCACCTACCTCAATGCCGGAACAAATTAGTAACACCAAGGTATTATGCAGTGTTCTTGAGTGTTCTAGAGAGTGGTATCTATGTTTTATAGTTAGATGAACTTACCGTATAAGGTAACTCTTTCGACGTCATCTTACATCCCATTTAAGTTTTTATGCTCTGAAGACGATACTTAGTTTAAAGGCCATCCGAAGGCCTCCGAAATATACCCAAGACCGACAACTTAACAGCTAAAAGCTTTCATCCTTCCATTTGGCATAAAACTAGTTTTAAAGTACCTATTGCTAATCTATGCTAATTTAATATTATAAAGAGGAAAGATTTGTTTGTTTGTTTGTATTGAATAGCCTCCGAAACTACTGGACCGATTTAAAAAATTCTTTCACTGTTGGGAAGCTATACTATCCCCGGGTGACATAGGCTACTTTTTACCTAACTGCGCAGAAGGAGGGTAATGTTTTTATTGAAAAACTACGCGTGCGAAGCTGCGGGTTGGTCAGCTTAGTGTACAATAAAGCGTTATCCAATTCTTAACGCCCCCTCAAAATCAAAACTCGGGATTGGATACTGTGCTAACAGACAAGTAGTAAACTTCCCAAGAAAAGCAAAGCCTGTTCACGGAAGCTCGTTAATTCTAAACATAGTTTACATACGGAAAAGTCGCAGACAATGGGCTATTGTGCCCCGCTTTCTGATATGGATTGTTAGGTTTTGCGGAATCTGAATTGAAATGAAAACGATTGTTGATCTTTGCGGAAAAGAAAGCACCTACTATTGAAAATAACGACTACACACAGACTTGTTACACAACATTCCTCCCTGCGATCCTTTTCAGGGCTATCATAGCTCATTATTAGGTCACCAAAAATTAAAGCATGACGTTCAAGAACTAAAATGTATGTATGAGAGAAATCCTCTGTAAAATGTAAAGGATATGCCCTGCTCAGAACTTGTTTATAGGGTACCTACCTAACTACTGCTAATGATGTTAAGATCGTAACATGTTTAAGAATTTACATCAACCTTACACATTAGTTTATAAACGTAGTGTCAATGGATTTGCTACTATCTTAAAACTATTGCAGCTTAGTTATTACTGGCAAATGGAGATGGTTTCTAAACGTTTTGTCAGTGCCATGAATGCTTATCAGTTAAGTTGTGAATGCATGCGATGAAGTCGCTCAGAATTTCTTTCTAAGTCAATTAGGTAAACTGTATGATTATCTGTAATGTTTTTTTTCAGTTAGTTTGTGTGTCAAGGGTGACAATTGAGTAATGTATGTATGTACTGTGGGTACGGCTAAGTATCTAGGTAACGAGTAATAAGTTACGTAATAAGTTAGTAAATAATGTTTTCATGATTTCCTTACTATAAATTGTAAAATGTTTATAAGGTTGGCTCGCTCATTTGTTTTTTGGTCACTCTACCTTTTAACAGTGGTTGAAGTATGGTTCCAATGCCACATGGGACCGGTGATGAGGCAAGCGGATTTAATGCCTTTTGAAAACGTTTTGTTCCTGAAATGTCACATGGCTGATGGCTTTCAATTGTTTGGTACTAGAATTCACAGCAACCATGGTAATATAATCTTTTACTAGAATATGCGCAGCAAACTACAACTGTTGGGTAGAAAGATTTACCTTTTCTAAAATGAAACTACGAAATGTGTTTTGTGATAGCAAAAGAGACTGGAAAACCACGATAGTAAGGTAGATAATTATTTGCCAGGCATTGCTCACTACCTTTTCACTATCTACACAAATCTTGTAGGTTCCTGGATTCACACGACCGCAAAACTTGTGTAGGTGTAGGCTGATGGATATATTGGAAGAATGCTACACAATGTACGAATTATAACTTGAGAGTGACCGACATTTGAGTGCTTGGTGCGTCATAGGACGTTAATCCTGATTCAAAGACGTAAGATTAAGGAATAGAAACGAAAAGCGGCCTATAATCATTTAATGCCGGAATATAGGTTAAACACACAAAGGTGTCCCATTTAATTTAAATTAATTTCACTATACTCTACCCCACTCAGGGGCGTATACTCATGATTGGGTACCTACGTGCTGATGATGAGAGCGTTAATATCAGTCCCGGCTTTAAGTTTTATAGCTTAGGGCCGACACATAATCATAATAATAATCATAATCATAACTTCTTTATTTGGAACATAAACAATGGTACAAATGATGTGAAAAATGATGATATCTGCAGAGAAGTATTAAACTGTGTCGCAGACATCAACGCCCTCCTCCAGGAAATATTACAGTAGCTCCTAATCAAGGTGCATTAGTTACACATACAAAATGTACGTGTATGTATATATTAATTAGTCTGTGCTTGTAAGTGTGTGTGCATGTGTGTGTTAGTGCGCGTGTGTGTGTGATCTATGGCTAAGATAAGATGGCAAATACAGCAAGGTTCAAGATCCTAGAATAACCATTCTTCCTAGGATCATGAACCTCACGCTACAGTGCAGCGGTGGTCAGCGCTACACTTTGCAATGTAACGCTCATTTTAACCTTGTAATCACCGCTGTTATTATATGTGGGCGCTTAGATGGCCTTTAGGCGGCCTGTAGAATATGGAAACCAGGGTTGGCCTAGCTCCCTAGATCACACAATTATTAATAAAATTGTAAGTGCATTTTCCAGTCGGCAACCCTATCAAAACACTTAAGATGACTATCTATGACGCAAACACTTTCTCTTTCGTACACTCTACGATTCTAGACGGTCTAGTCTAGGTAGGTAGGTACCTATGCTGCGTGATAATGCATTTTGGGAGGCATCTATCAAAGCGGTAGGTAACAGTGGTTAGAATCAGTACTTTGAAAGTTGGAATCAATTTAATGTAATTTGCAAGATTAGATTAGATTCATAATCATCATCATCCTCAGACCGTGTCGACCCACTGCTGGGCATAGGTCTCTCTTTGTTTCTGCCATTCTTCCCGATCCTGTGCCAGTCTGAACCACGAATTTGATACGACCCACGGTATTATGGATGTCGCAGATTAGATTAGATAATTCTTAATTTATTGCACACCACAAATACAAATAAAAAAATAACAACGTAAATCTAAGGATAATTGGCGGTCTTATCGCTAAATAGCAATGCAAGGATGATTTAACAATGAAAATATAGGTGTACAAAGTTTAAATTAGCTAGTGGCATGGTTTTTAGACCGAGGTTTGATTTGGTTTGATTCCTAGGAAGCATTGGTGCAAATTCGAAGATTTTGTTATGATAATGGACATGAGATGTAGGTAGATCGCAAGGGAGACCCCTGCGGAACATCAGTGCAGATGTTATTCCCTAACCCTAGAATAAGAATTGACCGCAAGGAAGTAGAAATTACGGAAGTTTGATAGTACGTAGTAGAAAGGTAGCAAGCAGCGATAATGTTTCACGAGCATCATACGATTTTCCTTGCGATTTAAAAAGCGCCAAGTAAACCTCTTTGAATAAGAATCGTTCCTCCACTCCACTCCACGAGACACAGGAGTTTGCGGGTTCGATTCCCACAGCCGAACAAATGTTTACTTACATGACCTATGGATATTTGTTTTGGGTCTGGGTGTTTCTCTATATTTACGAAAAAAATTTGGTACCTACCCCATAGGAGTTGGTATTTTATTAGTTATCTGGTTACCATAGTACCTACAAGCTTTGCTTAGTTTGGGGCTATATAGCGCTGAGTGAAATGTCTAGTAATATTTATTAATTATTCTTCTGGCCCTGCCCGTAGAAGTTAAATTTCTAGATATGCTCCAATAACTTCGTCCAAATAGTTTGGTTGGGGTGATTATGCAACAAACATCCAAACGCGCGAGAAATGCTCAGGTACTTATTTACCACATAGTATGTAACATGAAATGATACACATTACTTACATTAACAGTACATTATAGGAAGGTAAATAAATGAATGTGGATCAATTTTCGGAGCTCAATAAAACAATAGTGAATAACTTGAGGGTTATTGAACTCAATATTGTCAACAAGCTCGATGCAGCAAGTTTGTGTGAATTTGATAACGTTCTAATTGGATCCAGGTCAATTGATGCCCCTTTAAAATGCAATTATCAAGTAGGTACTTCGAAATGGGCTATGTTTTACAGCATTTTCCCCGGCGAACGACGTGTATTTGTGTTCTCACTTTACACTTAAGTAGGTAGGTACATATATGTGTCTATGCCCTAATTTACACAGAAGTTGTCGGGCAATATTGCTTTAAACTAGCCTGTTTAAGAGCAAGAACATTTTTTTTTTGTTTTGGGATACTTGCGAGATCTCAGTTCGTGGCGAATCACTAGTTTACTATTAATTCTTGGTAAAACCGTAAGGTTTTAGGTTTTACTTCGAATTTATATAGGACCTCTGAATTTTATATAAGGCTGTACTGGCCGCTAACTAGAATATTCTAAATCTTTCACTTTCGGACAGGTCCGGATGACATTGGGATTCTTGAAAAAGACAGTCTGCCCTTGGGAAGAGCCGGAGAACGATCTCAGAGAATAGGTACCTAACCTTTTAATTTTATTAATCAGTCAGCGCAGCCTACCGGCTTGAACCTGGGAGTCTGACCCCCTCGAGGTTAGAGTCCACACGTCTCCCCCTGGGACCCTCGAGGCCGGAGACCTTAACTCAATACAGACATGGAGGTCTAGCCCGTTACATCGACTAAGATCTGGTGGCCCAACCTTGGAATAGCCCACCACATTTACTTATTAACATCTTAATCTTACATCAACCAGAACACGGTGGTGCCATTTCGTCCTCTCGGCCACTCGTCACGTTGGCTAAGGTCTTCTCTAGCCCTCAACACCAAGGGAAGCGCGCATTCTACCGGTCTTGCAGACTCCCGCCCCGTTATTACCTAAGCCAAATTGCTGTCGTGTCGCTAATCGCTAGTCAGGCCATCCCTTTCACACGTACAGTACGTAACTCACGTGTGAAAGGGATGGCATGACTAGCGATAGCGACACGACAGCTATTTAGCTTAGGCAATAAGGCTACCGATTTATCGATTGTATGCACCATAGTGAGACAATAAGTGTTTTGATAAGTAACGTATTCAGCAGTCATTGTACTACATATTAAATCATAACTCATTGTAAAATCCCTCTTTCTTTTCAAAGCGTTAGGTAGGTCTCAAATTCAACTTGGCAGAGAGTTGTAACGCTACAACATACGGATATCGAAGGAGTCTGCCCGCGACCATGGCTCTTGCAACACAATTGGGATAACAAATAAAAAAGGTAACATATACATGATAAATACCTGTTTATACCAATAATTATGTACAGTGCTCGCGAAAGTTTATGATATTAAAATTATATGTTTTGATTACTATCACTACCCCAGTTACTAGGACCACCATAATCTGCTTGGTTTTCCCAACATGTTCTAGTTACCAAACCATGAGGTAATCAAGGTCTGAGGGCCGGACAGGTGCCTCTTTGGCACAAGTCCAGATTTCAAATCTATGTCAAATGTAAACAAAATAATTAAGTGCTGATGGTCATCTGAATAAATAAATATTGCTGGAAATTTCACACAGCGCTATGTAGCCCCAAACTAAGCAGAGCTTGTAGTTGCTATGGGAACCAGATAACTGATAAAATACTATACTTTTTTTTTGTAAATACATTATTATAAATAGAGAAACAACCAGACCCAGAACATATATCTGTAGATCATGCAAACACTTGTTCCGCGGCGAGAATAGAACCCTCTCTCTCAGCCGGCTCCCTGCACCACGGAGGTCGTCGAAAAATATGGAGAACATCAATGAACTTCCTAGGCTAGCTACATTTTGAAGGCAAGGTGCATACCTACTACTGCAAGGTTCTTAGCAGATCTTTCTTCTGTACTGTTTGTGCATTTAAATGAATGTCTCTCAACAATGACATTAGATCACATTCTAAAGCAGTGGGTTTCTAAAGCATTTGATTTTGTATTAGAAACATTCTTAGGCTTGATACTGTAACCATTCATCATCAGGTACATCATGTATGTATTGCATATAAAGAACTGGTTTGATGTGACTTCTTAACTGTCCGTTACTCACTTTTGTATGTCTTGTCTAAATTACATGTAATATCTTTTCTTTAACATTCAAGCTAGCAAATAGACTCAATATGCGAAAACGTCTAAATGGTGATTAGCTATAAGTAGAAACTAATTATTAAGTATTTTATCACTGTATGTTTTCCGAAGAAAATAAAATAAAAAATCATATTATGCTTGATTGCCACCTGAGTGGTACTTTTGGAAAAATGAACTTCTCTCCTTAGAAAACTCAATAAGCTCTGCATGTTACACGATTAGAAGTCTTAGAGATGAGTTGAATGTAGAGCAGCTAAAACTAGTGTACTTTACGTTAGTTGAGTTGAGGTTTCAATATAGTACAAAGTTTTGGGGTAATGGTTTTAAATATATTTTGGATAGGGATTTCATCTTACAAAAAAGAGCAATACGCACCATGCTATGCTTACCTCCGTGGATATCTTGTAGAGAACCATTTAATGTCCTAAATATTCTTACAGTACCCAGTATTTATATACTTATATTGGTTCTCCTGACTTACGTTATTAAACATACTTAGATACAAATATGAATGTGAAGAACAAAGGTCTGTTAGATTAGGGACTAGAAGAAAGGATCTTGTTGCATCTTTCTGCCCTAGGTTAAACATAGCAAGACACTGTAGCAGGTTCCAGGCTGTCAAATTATTTAACACCTTACCAGTACATTTAAAAGAGACTGATAACTTAAATAAATTTAAATCAGAATTGAGAAAACTTTTGCTGGAGGAATGCTTCTACTCAATCAATGACTTTGTAAATAATACATGTTAATTGCTTGCTATAAAGATCACTTTGACATTTATGGAAGATTTAATCATTTATTATTTTTGACACTAGACATTTTTTTTTAAATTTATTGTATTATTTGCTATTTAAGCATTTTGGAAATTAGTTTAAATATTATGTGTTTTATTATTGTATTTTGTTGTTAATTACTTATAAGCATATCAGTTCAAACATGATTTTCATAAATTGGTAATGAATAAATGAATTATGCATCAACCTATTTATTAGACCTGATGTTTGAAGTGCTCTGTTATTACAAATTCTTTAGTTCCTGCTTTTCAACAAAGATGAGATTATAGTTTTAACACAAGTAAACAACAGATTTCTTGGCTTACAAATACATTACTGCTATGACATGTTTGTCAGCGTAAAGGTATCTACTGTCACAGTGTTTAATAATCATTAAAGTAAAAAAACGAGTTTGCTTTGATTTAGTGTCCAATACATAAACATTAACAATACCTTTTATATGGAATTGTATGGAAATTGTAGCCTATATAGGTACCTATTTAGATGTACACTGTTATTTGCTTTCATCACATTGATAAGACTTATCTTACATTAGACTATGTGCAGTGTTCCCTTGTAAGAATTGCTAGGTTCTGAAGCAAGGTCAACACTCAAATTAAGCAATTACCTAAGAATGCCGCCCGTGACCCTGTCGGTGTCTGCTCGCCTTGAAGCAGTGATCACGGCAGAGGAAACCCGCGACCCACACAATCCCATCCACCCAGCGGTATCACGCGTTCAGGGCAGGGGCAAACATGATAAACCTATCACGTTTTGTTATCAAACAGACACTACTACGCACGAATTGTAGCAACCTCACACGACACCGCGACATGAGCCTGGAGCGAAGCCAATCAGTCGAAAACAACCAAATACGACACAAAATTACACTCACCAGATGACAACTGCGATGCGTTTCTTCTTACTGCGATTCTGCTCACGGACACGAAACTCAATCTTACACTACTCATGATTATTCCCTCGATGACGATCCAGATATAGCATGAGCTCTCGACCGAACAAAGAACCGATGCTCGAGTTAGAAATTACAAAGTTGCCGTAATAGTCGCAATTTTTGTATTATTTTGTTTGTCAGTGAGAGGTCTCTGTCATGACGCAACACTTTTTAGTCAACATCAACACTACTTGTAATTAAAACAATTTGATTGTGTAAGTACGAAAACTGCACTATGCTTTTTTTATGAGATTTACAAAAACAAAATTTATTTTTTGGACAATGGAGCGGCCATACTGATGTTCACAGCTGATTTTGATGTAAAAGAAAATGAAACTTTGTACCACGTTGTTTCGACAGTACCGCTACCTCGCGGAGATCCAAATAAACTTAGAAACTATCTTACCGACGCAGCGGGGAGTTATACAACTGCTGATCATAGATGGTGCTAATAAAGCTTAGTAAAGTGCTTAGTGTTGCCAGTAATATTTTTCGTAAAAACGGATGGCTCCAGCCAGGACTACATTACGTCATGTCATAAAATAGTTAAGTACTCAATCTAACCGTTGTTTTTCTGGAATCATGCGGGGTTTTCACGGTTATGTGTTTATAACTGCTAAAAGATGGGGTTGCTCGATCATAAGCTGTTTAACACAGAGGAAAGTGAATAAGGGCTTTTCATTTTCGATATAAAAAGAAAAAAAACTAGTTCCAACTAACGTATTAGATGGCGATGTCTAGAGATGCGCCGCAAGAAAATATGGTATATATGCTAAAATCTCAAAGACACAACATCAAAACTGGTCTAAAACAATCTCACTTCAATAAATAGACAAACACAAATGTTTGTTTTGTTTCAAGTTCCGTGGACGAATAGAGTTGTCGACGAATATGTATACCTAGAACAAACTGTCCAATTAGGTAATTCCAACTTCGACAAAGAGGTCGCACGAAGTATCCAACTCGGCTGGGCATGTTCGGGAAACTTCGCGATATCTTCTCGTCCAAAATTCCCCAGAGCCTGAAGACTAAAGTCTTCAACCAGTGTGTGTTGCCAGTGATGACCTACGGCACTGAAACGTGGTCCTTTACTCATGGCCTCATGACCAAGCTCAAGGTCGCTCAACGAGCTATGGAGAGGGCTATGCTCGGGGTTTTTTTGCGTGACAAAATCCGCAATGAAAAAATCCACAGAACTAAAGTTGCCGACATAGTTCTCAAAATTAGCAAGTTGAAATGGCAATGGGCAGGCCACATCGCTCGTAGAACCGATAACCGTTGGGGAAAAATGATTCTCGAATGGAGACTACGGACTGGAGGACGCAGCGTAGGCCGGCCCCCCACAAGGTGGACCGACGATCTAGTAAGAATCGGTTGGGCACAAACGGCTACCAACCGCTTGTTGTGACGATCTAAGGGGGAGGCCTATGTTCAGCAGTGGACGTCTATCGGCTGATGATGATGATGATGAATTTCCGTGGAAAAACATGTTGACACGGCAATAAATTGATAAATCATTTTCCTTTGCTAATCAGAGCATGACAGAGCAACGCCATCTGTTAGAAGTTATACAACATGGCCGTGAAAACCCCTCATAGCCGTGTATCATTATTTTACGAGAAATTTAGCATACAAAAAATATATTTTGTGGTTGTTTATCTGACAAAGTGAGATTGTTTTAGACATTGAGATTTAACATTAACATCATGAATTTTAGACAAATTTTGATAAATGTATGTCTGATATTTTAGCATTTAAAATATTTGTTGCCAGTGTATCTGCAGACAACGCCATCTATTACGCTGGATCTATTAGTTGAAACTAGATTTAACTGAATTGATTGAAAATGAAATGCCTCTCTGGTTTTAGTATGGATGGATGCTATAAAGAACTTATTCGTTTAGGTTACGTATGACGTACCTAGTAGGTACCTGTTAAGTTTGTATAAGTACAATATTAATATTAGATTAGTAGCTATTATATAATACATAATATTATAAGGTCGACATAAATAAGTTTAAGTTTTAGTGCGCATTTTTAAAATGCAATTATAGATTTTGCCCTAACAGGGTCTTTGTCATTTAGATTAGGTACTACACAATACTCTGATGTTTATAAGTAACTGATTTCGTGTCGCAAATAAAGAATATGAATGAACTTTATTCTTTTCACTTACTCTGCTGCTCTGTTAGACAATACCAAAACAGTACAGTACAAACATTTGACACTGTAAGTACTTACCTACAGCAGCTCTCGCCGTAGATGCTACATTTCATAACGCTAGATAAATATATAATCTGCTTGAGAACAATTTACGGACATATTATTATCTTACCGCCGTTATTTAACTGAAAGTTCCAGTTTCATTCAAGATTGTCAAATTGTGCTATACGAGAAGCTAGTCCCTTGTTAGTCCTCCCCACAGACCACTTAGATGTACTCCCTCACCAAAGCAAAAATAATGGAGCTCATTCAAATTCAAATTCGTTTATTACTCCAGAAATAACATAACAGTTTACAAAAACCAAAGCGTTATTACTAGTACATAAAACAATAAAAACAAAATTACAAAATATAAAAATTAAAGTTATAAGGACACAACAGAAATAAAAAGTAAGTTTTATATAAAATTAATTGGATCGAGGATCAATTATAGGATTAGCTCTAATCTAATCTCTCGCAGTATTCTAGACATACTTGCGCCAACTTCGGTATAAGATCCGCAAATACATCGGCTTCAGGGTACAACTTGAGCAGTGCGTTAAGTTGGCACTGCGCACGGCATATAGGCGAGTTTTGACGTGCCACAGTGTGCCCAGGGCTCGGCTCGAACAGCAGGACTCTCCCAGGACGAAATCTAGAGCGTTGCTCAGGCACGCACATCCGACTTGCTTCGCTAACCAAATCAGGGCAGCCAACCACACCACGCAATAGATTTCAGTCATAATTTGGTCATTTATTCTACGCGTTTCAAGAGAGTTGAAACCTAGTGTACCTACCCTGTAGATATTTCGTGGGGTACATGAACGGATAATAATTATAACTCTTCTTATACATAAAGCGAAGGAACCGCTTTTGAACCTTCTCAAGCATAAGAGAATATGTAGATTCGTGTGGGTTCCAAATGCACGAACCGTATTCAATCTTTGTTCTCACTAAGGAAATATATAACAGTTTTATGGCACCCAAATTATTAAACTCCCGACAATTACGAGTAATGAACCCCCACCGTTTAAAACAATCAGCCGTAAGCTTTCGCATATGCTCATGGAACTCAAGATTAGGGTCAAATAGAACTCCAAGGTCCGTTACCGCCAGTCTTCTAGCCAGTAGCTGGCCATTCAGTGTGTACTGCGCGGTAATTCCTCGTGTTGATCGAGTGTAGCTCATAACCTGACATTTATTAATGTTTAGGTAAAGCTGATTATTTTCGCTCCAGTGAAGTATATCATTAAGGTCTTCTTGGATTTTAATGCACTCCTCAAGTGACTGCACACCTCTAAATATTTTTAGGTCATCGGCATAGAACAAACAATTTTATTACTGTAATGAAGACATTCCGGTAGATCATTGACCATAATGGTAAATAACAGTGGTCCTAGCGACGATCCCTGGCTGACCCCTGAGCGTGTGTGATATGGTGCCGAATCGTAGCCACCAAGTCTGACAAACTGACTACGGTCTCGCATATCGTAAGAGAACAATTTAGTCAGTTTAGGTGCTAGCCCTGCTCATCACTTCCGGATAGGATTTTTCAAATAGAATAGAATAGAATTATTTATTTGACACACACAAAGAAACATAGAACGGATCACAAACAAAATAGATAGATATACAGGAAAATTACAAAACAATGAGATTAAAATATTAAATTCAAAAATATTTATCGATCGATTTATCATCATGGGTCTTCATTTTATAAGGTCTTCAAAACTTCGACCCTTATACTTCGACCATTGTTGCCTGGAAAGTGTGGGTAAGGGTCGGACTTCAACGTCAGAGACGACTATTTTGCTTGAGTCACGGGGTGATGTCCGGAGTGCTATTCTGGCTTACAGTTTGGCCTCTCAGACGTTACGTGGCCGATGTCTTGGCTAACGATGGTGTTCTTGTGGCTTGCACTTCTCGCACGTCAGGAGAGGATGGCCGTCAGGTGGCTGCGTGTGCAGGGGAGTGATAGTGTTAAGGTGAGCGTAATGGCAATGGCGAGCACGATTATGCATACGACGCGCTAATATTACCACAAAGTCCTCGACGCTGGATATCTGCACGTCGCGGACACCGTTCCTGACTTAATCCTGCTTCTGTGTAGATCGATCAAATGAAAAAGTGCCTTTATTTTGACATTGACATTGACATTCTTCACATTACATTATCTGTACCACCCACACCAGACGTCAAAACTACTTATGTCAAAACAAGTAAGTTGTCATCTGTGGTGAAATGGAAACTGTCCAAAATGGCCGAGACGGAAACCGAAAATAATATTAATACTAGAACAGACAAGAATATCAAGATTACAGAGGCTGCGAATGGCCCGCGTCGCGTTACAATTTACAAAACTGATACCGGTTTCGGTTTCAACGTTCGCGGTCAGGTTTCTGAGGGTGGGCAGTTAAGATCGATCAACGGGGAGCTTTATGCCCCCCTGCAGCATGTCAGCGCCGTGCTGGAGCAAGGGGCGGCAGAGCAGGCTGGCATCAGGAAGGGAGACCGCATTCTTGAAGTGTAAGTACTCTCAGAAAGTTTTTTCACTCGTTCCATACATCGAACGGTTTTTCGAAAAGTTTTTCCTATGGTTCTCATAGGATTTTCTCAGCATTAACAGATATTCTCATTAAATCGCTTTTTCCGGCAGTCGATCGTGTTAATTCATGTTCTGTTGATATAGTTTTACCTCCCAAATCTGCCAAAATTAGTTTATGTGTTGGCAACTGAATATACATGTTCTGATGATTCATTTATACCTGCTTCATAATAACTTGTTTGTAAAAAAGATTCATTCATTGCAATTGATTTCTTTACTGACATTCTGTAAAACAAAATTTGAATTTATAACTTAGGTATGTATCTAAGACTGGATTAATCTACTTTGCATTTTGGCATAATTGGTCATCTGAACTCGTATTATTTTATTCTATGGCATATTACATGGCATACTAACATGCTAGTCTAAATAATAAAAGAATATTTGTTTCTAATATATAATTGCTGGCTTCAACCAGGTCAGGCATCTGTTTTATTTATTTATTATGACATTTGGCGGGATACATTTCTGATAGATTGACCAAAAACTGTGTGTGTGTTTCTGTGTGCCAAATAAAATAAACATTATCTATTATCCTTACTAATAATATAAATTGAAAAGTAACTCTGTCTGTCTGTTTGTTACGTTTTAACAACTTATCAGCTGGACCAATTTTAATGATATTTGGTATAAAGATAAAATAAGAGCGGAATTGTACTTATGCAATTTTTTACATGACTGCACATAAGGAGGGCAATGTTTTTAATGACAAACCATGTGTGCGAAGTTGCGGGCGGGTCAGCCAGTAGTTACTCTAGTGAGGTATTGGCCAGTTGGTCTTGGAACACTATTTACATAAGTACTCTTGGCCAATTTATTTCAAACAGTACTATTGAGTGTAACAAGAATGGTTACTCAATAGCAAAAAGTATGTTAGAATGTATTGTGTGGCTTCACTGTATAATCTTGCATTGACATAGTTTTCCTGTTGAGATTTTCTTGTGAAACATGGCTCTAGGGCTAACATTGAATTGTTATATTAATTGACCGAGCCAGCAAAGTGAGCAAATCGTCTCAGTTTCGAGATTGGCCGAAAATTGTCTGTTCTCGCCTACAGCTCTCGTTTTCAACCGACTTTGGCACACAACTTGTGTGCCAATTTTCGTTTTTGGCATATGAACCATTTTCGACTTTGGCATAGGTATCTAATATAATATCGTGTCACAGTGTTTGTGGTCGTACTCCTTCGAAACGGGTTGACTGATATTATTGATTTTTTTTGTATGTTTGGTAGATATGAGAATATGTCGTAATGTATTTTGCACCCTCCTACCCCGACCCTCCATTTTTTATCGCTATTTCAGTATTTTTTGTATGACAGTAAGTATCCATATAATTTAACCGCCATTCATTGACGTGAAGTCATTTACATGAAGTGTCGCGTCGCTTTGGCAAGAGTGTTTTATATAGTTTTTATCCCGAAGTTCCCACGGGAAATTTCAAGCGTGCGCAGCCGCGGGAGATTCAGCTAGTAAACTACAGGTTTTGGCTGTTTATCTACAGACAGCGCCATCTATTAAGCTAGTTTAAACTAATTTTTCTTTTTTTAAATCGATAATGAAAAGCCCTCATGTTTTTATGTAATAATCGTTGTAATATGTATGTATGTAATAAACATATCATCGTTGGATCTTTGGCTTGTATTATCATCTCATCGTATAAAAAATAGTACATTGTTACTTTGTATACAAGGGGCGTAATTGCACCAAAGTTATTTTGGCGTACACCCGAGTATGACATAACATTTTCATCACGAATGCAAGAAAATAAAAAAAGTCTTATAAAAGTTTGATGCTAAAAAAAATTTGCGTTCCCTTCCGGTATTCAATGTGTTTTTTTCACTACTAAACTATGACCTCTTTTATTGACCGAGCGAGCGAAGCGTCTCAGTTTCGAGATTGGCCAAAAATGCTTTTGTCCGGCTGTCTATCTGTTCTCGCCTACAGGTCGCATTTTCAACTTATTTTGAAGAAAATTGGCACACACGTTCCTTCTTCTTCCTGCCCTTTTCCGTAATGTGGGGTCGGCACAACATGTATTCCTCCTCCACATCTCTCTATCAGCCGTCATCTCCGTTGTCACTTCCTTCCTACCCATACCATTCTTCACAGTCCATTCATCCATCGATTCCAGTCCATCCATCTCTTCTTTGGCCTTCCTTTACTTATATATCCATCCACACTCATATCTAACACTCTTTTAGTCACATGAATTTCCACCCTACGCATGACATGCCCATACCACGCTAGCCTCCTCAACTTTTCTATCACTGGCGCTACTTTCAAACTTCCTCTAATATACTCATTCCTTATCTTATCCATTCTCGTTACCCCACACATCCATCTCAACATTCGCATTTCTGCCGTGTGCACTCTTCTTTCATCCTTCCCTTTCGTGGCCCAACACACAGAACAAAACAACATACATTACGACAGGTCTTATGATCGTCTTGATTATCTTGGCACACAAGTTCCTTGATCTATTTAAATTTTTTAGTCCATCGCGAATTATAATTGGGGGGAAAAGGGAGGAAGTTTGCTGTAGGTAGCGTTATTTATCGACGGATTCCAATAAAACTTGAGAGGCAAAGAAATTTCATTCTACACAAGATGTTGCGTTAAAAATTTCACAAGGGGGAGTGGAGGGGGGGTTTGCTGTAACGCTATATATGGACGGATTTCAATATTAGTTTTTTTTTTAATTTATACCTACCTATACCAATCAGATTACGCAGTCCTCTTTGCCTTCATGAGACGAACCAGTATACCAGATTCGACCTTCTAGGACCAGGGGAACGCGAGTAATCGCTAAAACTTGTAGCAATATTTTGCTCAAAAGTCTACATAAGTGATATTGGAAAATCCAAACACCTGAAATTTGATTAGAAATTAGACTTTCTTTGTTCATTTTGTTGCGCAAATTACTTTTTGACTTGTAAAGTATAAGGTTATAATTATGGGCTCGGGAGGTCTACTGTTCATACAGAACAACTAGTTTATTATGGTCCGGGTTACATAGGCTACATTTTTAGACGACTACGGCAAAGCTAAAAGGAGGGGTTATGTTGTTAGCAGTCTATGGATGTATGTTCCACCGAAGCACCTAAACTACTCATTTGATTTTGATGGGTGAAATATCAATCGATTCGTTATTATGGTCTAGGTGACATAGATACCATTGACATAGGTATTAGGTAGTCGGATTTCAGTTTTTAAACTTATGTTGCTTGTGCTAATAAAATTAGGTACACACGGCTACACATCAAGCTATAAATTTCCAGTATAAGCTGACCTCACATTGTGTAGGCTTTTCGTAGAATGAGAGGTCACCTTATACTGGAAATTATAGCTTGATGTGTAGCCGTGTGTACTAGTTACTCGTAGGTACAATAAAATGAAGCTATCAATTCTGCTAGGTATGTTAATATTGGTTGCGATACAACACTCGCAATGAGGACATATGCCATGCCTCTGGAGAATCGGTTATTGCACAATCGAAATACATAGTTCAATCAACACTATTTTGTACTACCTAGTTAGCTTCCAGCCGCGTCTTTGATAATATAATTTATTACTTACTGGTTTAATAATAGAATTTTATAGATACACCAAATCAAAATGGAACCATAGCCTATGTTCCAATCAAAAACGTTTGATTTGGTGACGTTTGATTTGATTTGATACCACGGCCGATGACGGATTTGGTGTATCTAAAAATTACTCGCTCATAGCAGTTGTTTTGTTTTGATACTGGTTTACACTTCACCCAGATAACACAAACATATTAGAAGTAGGTACATCTAAGGCCGGGTTCCCACTATGCCGGACCTGCAGATCTCCCGGTCCGGTAAAATTGCCGGAAGGCCTAGTGCCGGTACAAATTGAATGAATCTATTCACATGTTCCCGAGTCTGGCTTTTTCGCCGAGCCCGGCATTTTTACCGAGCGTTTTGTCACTACAAATTGCCAGCAAAATCACCGGACCGGAGTAATGTGAACCAGTTCGACCCGTGTTCCCCGCCCCGCCCGTGCTCCCCGCACTTCATTCGGCTCACATTTTCTGAGTAAAGTAGACGTGTAGCATGAGCGACATTCAAATAGAAACATTAATTACAATTACGCTTGTCCAAGAGAGACCTGTTCTGTGGGACAAGACCGAAGATGTCTATAAAGACAAAAACTTAAAGTTAGCAGCATGGCGTGAAGTATGTTTAATACTAACTAACGATGAACTGGAAGAAAACAGTACGGTGAGTTTTTTAAATATTTTTATTGATAAAAATGCATTCACAAATTTTAATTTATAGCTGCTGCCTGCCACGGTACGGAACCAATATCCGAAACAAAATAATTTGTAAATGCTGTCCGTATAGCATTGGCATTAGGGCCACCTCGAGTCGACCCATTTCGATCCACGGGTCTCGTTTCTTGTTCTTGTCCATTTTCTATATTATGGTAACTTTCAAAATTTATACCGTCTTTTTCTCTAACAAAATTATGTAAGACTGTACAAGCTTTAATTACTTAAATTGCTGTGTCTACGTTCAGATCTATAGGCCGATGGAGTATTCGCCACTTATTTGCTAGAATACCAAAAGCGCAGTTAACGTACCTTCGTGCTCGACTTAATCTATAGTTAAAAATCTTTTTATCATTATTCAAATGTGTACCTCCATACGGACGTAGGAGATTAGGTGTTAAAGCAAAGCGTTCATCGCCAACTAGTATAAACGGTAATTCCTCGTGCATGTTTGTATGAAGTGGTCGAGGCTTTGGTACATTTAAAGTACCATCATTGATCTTTTTCCAAAATGTACTATCCTTTAATATAGTGGAATCGCATTCCTTGCCATACGAGCCCACACTGATAAAAATAAATCGGTACTCTGAATCGACAACTGCCATTAATACAAAATAATAATATTCCTTGTAATTAAATAACATAGAACCACTCTTGGCTGGCTTCAAAATTCTAATATGTTTGCCATCTACTGCTCCAATACAGTGAGGAAAGTTGGCTTTTCTTTCGAATCTTAAAGCAATGTCCTCCCATTCTCTCTCAGTATCAGGCAGCTTAAGGAAATCTGTCTGTAGGCTTTCCCAAATGACGTTGCTCATTTCTTTTATTATTTTACTTATTGTCGAAACGCCCACTCTGTGTGTGTAATGTTCTTTGAATGAACATCCTGAAGCTAAATATCTGAAAAAAAAAGTATCTTATGTTACTACATACATATTACATTATACGTCACCAATAATCAAATTCTATTCTGATATTTTTTTATTTATTTCAGGAAAACTGGTTTCAACTAAATGGAATAATGTACGAGATTCGTGGCTTAAGACGGCGAAAAAACAAAAAGATTAATCTAAATCTGGATCTTCGGCCAAAAAGACACGAAATTATTTATATCACGAGCAATTAATGTTTTTGAAAAAGATCTCCGAACCTCGACCGCCTCATGAGTCGGGTTCGAAAAAAGCAAGAACCGAGACTGAAGTAAGCATGGAATCAGATTTTCGTTCACCTTTAATTAAAGATAAAAGAACAATTGATAATAAAGCAGTAAATGAGAAGATGTCAAAGTTTTTGGATTCCAGAATGAACCCAGAAAAAGAAAACCATCATCTTTCTTTTTTCAAAGGCATGATACCAGTCTTGAATACTTTAACTATCGAAGAGACTTTAGAATTTCAAGCCAGCGTCCTGACAATGTTGCAAAAAATGAAAAGTAGGAATTATGAGAGAGTGAATTACGGACATTGGCGTCATTATAATCAGATGACCGGACCAGATCAGTATACTCACTCTGGATACTACACACATCCTAATCAACAGGCGACACCTACGCAAGATCATCACTCTGGATACTCTACACAATATAATAGTAGCAACCAACAGGCAACAACACCTATACCATCATCTTCTTCCCACTTATCCAATCCGAATCCAGTGAATCCAGTTTCGCCAACAGCATCTAGTACTCATTCCATAAACTCCCAGGAATCAGAATATTTAGATTTTGAAGGGTTTTAAATTTGAGTACAAATAAAAACTTAAATGACTAATTTGCATTTTTAATTATTATTATTGTCAAAAGAACACACACACTCTCTTACCTTAAACAAATGGCCAATCTTTGTTCTGGGCAAATACATTCTCTAAAACTTGTATTTCGTACTCTTATGCCTGGTGAAAGTCGTCCCAGTAAATCGTCAAAAGTGGTTGTTGTCATTCGAAAATAATTGAAGAACTTTGATCCGTCACTTCTAAGTTCACCCATCAATGTTTCAAATGTCCCAAGTGTAAATCTTTCCCGTAAAATAGGATGTACCCAATACTTTCTTCTTTTATTTTGCCTTCTGTACCACCACCACCACAACACAACAATTTCGTCGTCCATTGTGGATACAGGTCCAAATTCAACTGAGGTGCTTGTCCGATTTTCTTGTTGGATCCGGTGTAATGTGAACACTCTGTCCGGTGTCCGGTTTCCGGCAGATCTACCGGTCCGGCATAGTGGGAACCCGCACTAAGGGCCTACGCACACGGCGTATTTCAAACGCGCAGACGATGCACGTTTCTCGACCGCGCGTTTCAAGACCGCGTTAGCGCGTTCATCATCTGCGTTTAGAATACGCCGTGTGCGTTGCATAGGCTCTTACTCAGCCATAAGTATGTCCATAAGACAATCTGTGCTCATTACACAACTATACAGACATAATGATCTAATTACTTGGTACTAATAGTTATGACGTTTGTTATTTATTCGTAAGTCAGAAGAAAATGAGACCATTAGCGTTTTGTTTGCCAAGCTTGGTATGATTTTAATTAATTATGATGGATGGATTGTATGAAAGACTAGCTGACCTGGGGCGGCTTAGCACGGATTTATATTAAAATCAAATATAATATCACTTAAGGATAGTGTAGCTTTCTGTCAATACAATAATTTTCAGAATCGGTTTTAGACATTTTTGATTGTCCTTTACAAACAACAAACTTCACCTCTTCACCAGTTGTTTTTTCTATACTGTAGATTATATGACCGACGACGCACTGCAGGAAGGGTCTCGTCAGTGGTAGTGCAGACACTGCAGCGACCGGTGCGTCCCACGAGTCGGTAACATTAAAGGTGCGGGCGGGGTAGCTCGTGCGATGCGATGCACTACCTACTTTCTCTTTCACTTGGCATTTTGGAATGTCATAATGGATTCGAATCTCGGATTTGCACAGACAGACCCTGGAAAGAGCCTCTGTGCGGTGCGTGGCTTTCTATGGCCGTCGGCTGTGCGTTGTATCATCCGTAAAATCACGGACCGTGGGTAGCCACTTTATGAAAAAATCGAATAGGTACTGAGGTGACGGCTGAAAGAGGAATATGGAAGAAAACGAAATATGAAAAGGGCAGGAATATTGTCGTACGAAGCTCTAAAAAGATTTTTTAATTCAGTTTATATGACCTGGTTACGAGTGTTTATGTCGCCCAAAACCCTTAGTGGTTTAAAGTCTTAGCCAAGCCAATACCAACATCTTAATGTAATTTCCGAGGTACGGAAGTACACCGTTGATAATACCACTTACGTTCACCCATCAGCTGCTATGATAAGGACTACTGCGCTACGAGTGCTATTTGTCTTCTGTCTCTCTCCCTCTGTTAATTCAACAATCCTTTTTTCGGATGCGAGAAATTTTAATTTTTAATGATAGGTCTGGTATTAACGTTGGTTGATGATTAAAAGGTGACCTGCCAAGAAACAGGCCTGGTCTATCGATCGAATAACCTATTAATTCCTTATCGTAGTTTGTACTAGAAATTAGGAATTCAAAGGGCCCATTACACTGACGTCGCCGGCTAAATGTATCTTTGTGGTATTACCTCGAACAATAGATATACTTAACTAATGGTCGGTGTGTCTGTCCGTGGCTTCAATAACACCCTTATGCGTAGAGGGGTTAAATATCTTTGATTTAAAGTTCTTTTGATTTTGTCATCAATTGACAGGCGCATACCAAACAAAACAGTGTTTTACATTACTTGACAGACAATTACAGGCACATGAGACTTCTCACCTGTATGTCTCAGGTTGATGGGCCCAATGCAATACCACGAAGACCAAGCCTTAGTAGAACGTAACATGTGAGTTATTGCACTTGTTATAGCCAGTAGTAGGTAACCGCATAACATCAGGTGGGCTATGGGATTTGGCCGGTATCCTATCCCATCTCTCTCTGACGTGTCAATAGATAAACTTTACTATTTTTGAATAGTGTTCTACCACATCTATAGCGTTGGGTGTGGCCTTGTTGAGATCATCCCTTGTGCAGGTAGTAGGACACAGGGGCCAACATACCATGTGGGACATGGACTGAATGGGAGCTCCGTAGTCGCATTCTGTCCGGGAGGAATCACGAATTCTCTATTTGCAGAGATTTAGTCTGCAGCGGTCGACTTGGGTCCGGTCCGGAGTCTGTTAATAGACTTCCTATCACATAAAAATGGATGAGACTAGCGCAGGATCGTGGCAAACCATACCCAGCAGTGGATGAAGTCGCGCTATAGATGATGATGAAACCTGTATGCTAAAGGTATTTTTCGAGTATTTTTGAATGGCGTGGTAGGTATACCAATTACATCTCCGTACCTAACCCTAGAAAAGATAAGGGGTCCATAATCACTTTTCATTTTGAGGTCAATTCGTCTAATCGGCTCATTAGCTGCTATTTTAACGTCGCAATTCAATCTTATCAATATTTGTTTAACATCTAATTGATGTCACAACTTATTTCATATTCATTAGGTGCAGTCGCTAGAATATTTTATAGATATTTTAGAAGCGATATTTTAAGCGGTACTCGGTATATTGGCTATATAAAAGTTTGAATTTAAAATTACTCGGTTTCGCGTAAAGTTTGCGCGCATTTTTAAATTATAAAGTATCCAGGTTTCTTTGGTATCTTCTATAAAAACATACATGGTGGTTTAATACATGATAAGGGATTCCTTAGTGATTTAGCCCGTGTGGTTTGTGTATTTTTAACCGTGTCAATGTTCCTAAGTGCATTACGATGTCGATGCAAAGAGGCGGTAGCGGGAATTTTCGTTACTGTTTCTATTACTGTGACCGATCCGGATTCGAGATATATGATTTGGAGGCTGAACAGTCGGTAACACCTGGGTAAAATATAGTTTACTGGTTTTTTCATAGACATAATGCCTGTTAACCCGACGACATTAATGCCGAACTGAAAGGTTATGGTTTTAGAAGTATGTATTGTATTATCTTATGTTTCACCGTAGCGCCTAAAATACTCATCCGATTTTCATGAATGAGGTGTATGTTGATTCGTTACTATGGCCCGGGTGGCATAGACTACCATTGGCACAGGTATTACGTAGTCAAGATCATTCTCATAAAGCCTTAAAATAGTACGGAACCGTATGTGCGCTTGTCTAACTCACAATCCAGAAACTGGAACTGTCAAATGAATCAATAAGGTGATTGGATTCATTGCCAGTCACAAATGCTTGTATCCATAAAACAGAATTGGCATGATAATAAAAAATCTTTTGAAAATTACAAGATGTTAAAACTTAATTCTACACCCCATCTAAATATACTTTACATATTATAATACTATTTACATAATATGACTAACATATATAATATAATACTTAATTAAAACTATTTGCTGACACGTAAAGTCTGCGACGTGTGACGCACTTGCGCTGTGTCGTGTAGTCGCCCGCGAAAATGAAAAAACATCACACTTTTCACATCACAGACCAAAATTCTTCCTTTGTAAAGGTCGAAAGATCTGCAGTTGGAACTCGCAACACAAAAGATTTGAAATCATTGTGGCGTGATTCCAACTGTTCGACCCATAACTGTAAATTGGCCTTCCTCTTCAGATATTCCACCAGGTCCTCCTCGTTCGTGGAATAGTCGCATATTTCCTTTACCTGCAACTAAACGAATAATCGAGTGGGTCATCTAGTTTGCAAATTAAATGATGATCCAATTTTTTATTTACTATGTAGTTTTTAGTATTACCTATACTTAAGTTGATAAGATCCGAGGGAAGTTGACAGTCTTATATCAAATTCAAAATATATTTATTCATTTAGGTACATTTACATTGTATGCTTGGGTACACTTATGAACGTATATAAGTATACAATTTATGTAATAATTATTAAACCATAAGGTTATATTCATAATTTAATAACTAATTAAAATCAAAGCACAATGTCAGAATAAAAGAATAGCATAAAAAATAATACTAATAATAATTATCCTCCTGAGACCCCTGGTAAAAATGTTTTAAACAATTTTCATACTGATAAAAATTAAGCAAATGAAAATTACACAATTTGATATCATTAAGACCCGAAATATCACCTATGATATCTTCCATTATACGCTTCTAAGGGAGGGGGAGAGGGGGGGGGGGCTAGGATATTTTTCAGGCATTTTAAGTAATAACACATTTTTTTAATAGCTCAAACCAAAAATCAAACATATCCGACAAAATTTGACCCTCTGGGTCTCAGGAGAATAAGCAAGTTGCTTTAAATATAGCGAGATTCATGAAGATATTTGAGAGCATGACTCAACACCCGAAAAAAAATTCGAGCGTACTCGCTAAAGGTCAACAAATGACCCTTGTCAGTCTCAAGAGCCCTTATTCTAAGCTCCATAATACCTACCGTAGTTTCTCGTTTCTCATAAATGCTGCATGGTATTAACACTTCTATCTATACAGCCTCCAGCACTCACTGTTGGGTGTAAGCCTATTACGCTTATCTGTCATACGCACTTGAGCCATTGCTGTCATCCAAAAAATAACGAAATGCTGGCGATTACGAAACTGGCCGATCGACAAATAGGCGTTTCAATTCAACAAAATCGATTAAATTTCCTTTCCTTGTATTCATACCTATATCCCACAACAATTAAATAAATAAATAAATATTGGTGGACATTTCACACAGCGCTATCTAGCCCCAAACTGAGCAGAGCTTGTATTATGGGAACCAGATAACTGATAGAATACTTATATACATTTTTTTTGTAAATATATACTTATAATATATAGGGAAACAACCAGACTCGGAACAAATATTTGTAGATCATGCAAACCTTTGTTCCTCGGCGGGAATCGAACCCGCTACTTCCTGCGTCTCAGCCGGCTATTCGCCCACTGCACCCTTGTGCTCTTCATAAAAAAACCTACTATAAAATATCGGATTATTTAGATGATAGAGAAGCTTGTGTTACAATTTAGACGTAATTTATTTCCTGTATTGTTATGTATTCTAATAGGATCATTAAGAAAAACAACCAGCCTTGTTTCTTGCCTTTCTTTCCTGGCTCGGTCGCGAAGGAACAGTAGTAAAATTGACGTTTCAAAGTGATCCTTGTGATTTTAATGAATACATGATTTTGACTTTGACTTTGACTATGGGAACCAGATAACTGATAGAATACATAAATATGTACAATTATAATAATATTTTGCATAAATTAGTATTATCTCCGCAATAAATACAGAAAATGGCTGTAAATCACTTTGTTTACAGCTTTATTAATAGCATAGCTATCCATCCATTCATTATACCACTAACCTCGGTTCACACGCGCTAATCGCTGTTTGCTTATGAAATACAAAATATCACTTTCTAATATTACTCGTGCGCGATAACTTGGGACCTGCTAGGAATGCGACTCCCCGACCGCTTCCCCTGCACTTCCCCGATGCCGCCCGTATTGTACCGTCCGTATCACTATTTTTTACTAGGGTTTTTAGTCTCGGTAACGACGCGCTCTGGAATTCTTTTAGTTTTCGTTTGTGTTATTGTTTTGTTGTCTGGAAAAAAGAAGTCAACCATGTGGACAGGCTTCGACAAAAGTATTGGGACGATGACCTCTTACAAGAGACGAATGAATCGCAATTAATTGTAAATTTATCGGATACCTCTTCGTCAAGTGATTATAGTGAGACTGAGGACGAAGAACAACCTCTAGAAGGCGTAAATCCACTAAGTAGTGACGAAGATGAGATAATGTAAATGATAGATAAAATAAATGTATAAACTTAAACATTGTATTTTTATTTTATTCAAATAGTGTAAAAAAGATTAGATAAAAAGCAGCGTCCTCCCTGAGTAACATAATAAATTAGGTTAAAAAAAACAAAGACGAAGCCGCGGGCGGCTGCTTGTTATGTTCGCTTTTTTGCGGGCGGTACAAACACGCCAATATGACGTCACCGCGCTCGGGTCCCAACTTATCGCGCACGGGTAATACTATTTTTAACCTTTTGTCATTAACATCCATAGTTTGATTTTTACTCAGCAGGTAAATCAACCATTCCTATTGTCATTTTAGTAGTATATTAGTAGATCTCTCCTTATCTGTACCATTAACCATACGTCCCTGTACCAGTCTTATAATCATCAATTACCATTTAAAATTTTCTTCTGGAAGGCACATCCACTGCTACCTTTGGTATTTCTTGGTTAACTTGATAACTTGTAAATTTAACTAAACTCTGGGTTTATCTTAGGTTCTACTTTTTTTTAATCTCGAATAGATCTTCGTTTGACCACAATCTCGGCTGATGGTAAGCGATGATGCGGTCCAAGATCCAATCCGATTGTTCCTGAACCACGAAGATCTAGAAGACACCTATTCACTCTTACCTTAAAAAGGCCCGGATTGTACTCTTCAGGAAAAACAGACGACGGTAAAGTGTGCCATACCTTAGCTAAACGTAGAACCAAAACGGTGAGTGCGAATGGATGGTATATGAATGAGGTATGAATGGTACTCAGCCGTGCGTCTGCTTGTCCTTCGATGGAAAGAAGATGGTGGGAGATACTTACATCTGCTTGACTATAATTTTCGGAAAAAGATACAGCACCCTTCAAACTGAAGTTACCTTAGCGATGTTAGCGTCTCGATCTGTCTCCTGGCCGCCATTCGCCATGCCTTGCTCCAATCTTTCTAAACCCTTTGCTTGGACATTTTTATGTGAAAACAGTACATTAATTCTTAAAAAATATGTTTGTATTAATTATTTTTTGACTGTAATACTTGTTTGGACGCGGGCCGCGAGGTCATTAAATTTTGCAATATCTAACTCATTTTGCGTGTACACACGGCTACACATCAAGCTATATATTTCCAGTATAAGCTGATCTCGCATTGTGTAGGAGGTAGTCCAACTATGATTTGTGAGTTTTTGAGTATCCCAATATTTCGACGCACTTGCATGCGCCGATGATCACGGTAAACTAAGTGGTAAACAATTTAGACGTAATTTATTTCCTGTATTATGTATTCTAAAAGGATCATTAAGAAAAACAACCAGCCTTGTTTCTTGCCTTTCTTTCCTGGCTTGGTCGCGAAGGAACAGGCAGTAAAATTGACGTTTCAAAGTGATCCTTGTGATTTTAATGAATAAACGATTTTGACTTTGACTGAAGTCTTTAATGTTCGTAACCATGATAGTTTCAAAAGTAATATGAATATTGCTAGGAATATTTGCATACATAATCCTACGAGATAAAACATTCAATAAGCTGATATCTGTATAGCAAATGTGTTTGTTATCGCATACACTTGTTCAGGACTGGCCTTTTGTGTATTCATGTCTAAAATAACAGGATGCTTCGTGTTTTGTTGACACAGTATATTACCCGTGCGCGATAAGTTGGGACCTGAGCGCGATGACGTCATATTGGCGTGTTTGTACCGCCCGCAAAAAAGCGAACATAACAGGCAGCCGCCCGCGGCTTCGTCTTTGTTTTTTTTAACCTAATTTATTATGTTACTCAGGGAGGACGCTGCTTTTTATCTAATCTTTTTTACACTATTTGAATAAAATAAAAATACAATGTTTAAGTTTATACATTTATTTTATCTATTATTTACATTATCTCATCTTCGTCACTACTTAGTGGACAGGTAAACCAAACTGTTTGTTCCGTTTTCAAAAAACTCTTAACACTTTTAACAAAAACACTTAACAAGAACTATAACAACAAAAACTACAACAACAAAACAATGGCACAAACTATAACAACAAAAACTACAACAACAAAACAATAACACAAACGAAAACTAAAAGAATTCCAGAGCTCGTCGTTACGTGACGTAGGCCAGTACGAGACTAAAAACCCTAGTAAAAAATAGTGATGCGAACGGTACAATACGGGCGCCATCGGGGAAGTGCAGGGGAAGCGGTCGGGGAGTCGCATTCCTAGCAGGTCCCAAGTTATCGCGCACGAGTAATACAATAATACGTGGCCCGAAACTAGGATAACCCGTTATGAAAGAATAATGAGTATATGGTGTGGTAAACATGGATTGATTTGATATGCTTTACTAAAATTATATTTCGCTACTATGTTTCTGGTAGTAGAGTCAGCAACGGATGTCGATTGTCTGTACCTATCAGCAATGGTTTTTGCAGATTTAAAAGAGCCAATTGGATTGTATACTGAAACCAAATTAATGATGCCATTTTTGTTACCAATTTCTACAATAATACGATTATAAAGTCTCTTGGTATAATTTTAAGGAAATATAGGGCTGGTGGTTTAATGGCTACTCTTTTAATGTCGTGAATTCGAATCCCATTAATATAAAAAAATTGTTTGCACTGACATAGTGAAAGAAATCTAAAAATCAAAGACGTTCGTGACATGAGTCTGAATTGTATCAACATGGGTTTAGTTAGTCAGAGGCAAGACAATTAAATATCACAAAACATCCATCCACGATGTCGCGTGCTACCTTGACACATTACTGAGATCTGAATTATGTAAGTCAAATTCAATGTTTATTTCATTCATTTGAATCACAAACGCAAAAAAGGTTAAGACGTGTTATTTATTGCAACGTAAATTTAACATGCATTGTACACACGGCTACACATCAAGCTATACAGTTCCAGTATAAGCTGATCTCACATTGTGTAGGCTTTTCATAGAATGAGAGGTCAGCTTATACTGGAAATGTATAGCTTGATATGTAGCCGTGTGTACGTTAGTGACTAAACAATTAATATCCGCCGTGGGGCGCCGGCAGTAGAATGTTGCCCCTCCGCTCTTGCCCGTAGATGCAGTAGGAATCTGCTAAGGGATACCTCCGAAAGATGGGCAGCAGCGTCTTTTCGTGTTTTCAATACCTATACTGCGCTCGCCAACCCGCCTGCCAAGCGTGGCGAGTATGGCAACAACCCCTTTATGATACAACAACATAAAACCAGGCCCCGAGTCACCGGCGGCCCCGCTAATCCTGGCTACGGTAGCAGTCACGGTAACGGCGGAGCCAGGGGTGCTAAGAATCCCCGGGAGTCGATCGGCTACCAAACCCTACGACAGCCACTGGCCCTGGTAACACACAACATCCGCACTTTGAGGACAGACGAAAAGATTGTTGAGCTGAAAGAAGAAATTAGTAGATTACACTGGGACATTTTGGGGTTATCAGAAGTCCGTAGAGAGGGCGAGGACACGATATCCCTTAAGTCTGGTAACCTTCTATACTACCGGGAGGGCGACCAACAGTCCTAAGGTGGTGTTGGGTTTCTCGTTCACAAGTCACTCATCAACAACATTATCACCAGCGACAGTGTGTCGATCAGGGTCGCGTACCTGACAGTCAGAATATCTAAGCGATATTCGCTGAAGGTCGTTCAGGTATGTATATGCGCCGACCTCTTCAAACCCAGATGAAGAAGTAGAGTCTATGTATGAGGACATCAATAGAGCCATACATACGAACAAAACTCAATTTATTGTTGTTATGGGGGACTTCAATGCAAAGCTAGGCATGAGAAGCGATGATGAGTTGAGAGTGGGGCAATTTGGATATAGGCAACGGAACCCCAGGGGACAGAGGCTGGCCGATTTTCTGGAGAAAGAAGGACTCTTTATGATGAATTCTTTTTTCCAGAAGCCGCCTCACAGGAAATGGACCTGGATAAGTCCCAACGGTTCCACGAGAAATGAGATTGATTTCATCTTGACCAGCAAGAAACGGATATTCAATGATGTCTCTGTGATTCACAGGGTGAAAACCGGCATTGGAAGATGCCCTCAAGCTTCTGGAATGGAAAGGACTGAGCATCAATATTAACGGCGAATACATCACTAACCTTCGGTTTGCCGACCATATTGTGGTCATGGCAAAGTCGATGAAGGAGCTCAGCACGATCGATGCTCGAAGGCCTCAATCGAGTCTCCCAACGGGTAGGACTTAAAATGAACATGGACAAGACGAAAATTATGTCGAATGCCCATGTCGTGCCTGCCCCAGTTATGGTTGAGAACTCGGCTCTTGAAGTTGTCGACGCGTATGTATACCTAGGACAAACAGTCCAATTAGGTAGGTCCAACTTCGAGAAAGAGGTCAATCGTCGAATCCAACTCGGATGTGCAGCGTTTGGGAAACTTCGCAACGTCTTTTCGTCCAACGCTCCTCAGTGCCTTAAGACGAAAGTCTTCAATCAGTGTGTGTTACCAGTGATGACATATGGAACCGAGACTTGGTCCTTCACTATTGGCCTTATGAATAAGCTCAGAGTCGCTCAACGAGCTATGGAAAGGGCTATGCTCGGGGTTTCTCTACGGGATCGAATTAGAAATGAGGAGATACGTAGGAGATACGCGTTTCTGTTTGATAGTTAGGACTACGTACTTATGACTGTTTTATTTATCTATGTAAGACAGCATAATCCTCTTTACCTTACATTCAAATAACAACTGTACCTTTGTCTTGTTACAGAAATGGCGTGAATGTAGAAGGATCGACTCACAGACAGGTGGTAGACCTCATAAAATCCGGAGGAGACTGTCTCACGCTCACCGTCATATCTGTCACAGCCAGAGTACGTACCTACCAAATGGTTCCTTTTGATTTATCAATTCAAGGTGATTTATGTGCCTCTGGAGGGATTGTGGAGAAGGATCTTCTGAAAACGGGATATTAACTTATCATGATTTGTGAGTTTTAGTGTTTCCCGGCACAGTTGCATGCGCCAACGGATAAACTGTGGTATGCGACTGGATGGTTATTATATTAATATATCTTCCCTCTTTCTCAGTCTTATTAAAATGGTTATAACTCGAACATTGTAAATTCCCCGTTTTTTGTTAAAATAGTGTTCATAACCATGATAGTTTCAAAAGTTAGATGGAGTAGGTTTGTCCAGGTTGTCCAATATTATCTACGAAATCAGGGAATCCCCGGCAGCTCCTTTCGTTAGATTTTTTTTTTACGTTTGACTAATGGCAACAACATAAATACCTTTGATTTAAGGTTCTTTTAGGCGCTGTCGTAATGAAGTGCAAGTTAGCTTAAACGTGTTTATATTCTTAGCAAGTTCTTAATGTGCCCGTGCTTCAGCATGTCGCAGGCTGCGGGTCTGCTAGTGCACCGCGCACTCAGCCCCAAGGGGCGCAAATCTCAAGACATGCGTTCCCTTGAGGCTTGCACCCCTGGCGGCCGCCCCTAGTGACGCGTGGTGTCGTAACCACGATAATGTATTCATTTTTTCCTGTTATTTGGTTTTTTCTACTTACAGTACCTTAAATCTATGCATAACATTATTAACTATGATAACGATGATTACTCGCACACTCAATCAACCACATAACCCTACAGTGATCGTCGCATGACGTTCCACCGTACGGGTTTACTCGGCTGAGCTCTTGGCGCCCCGTCCCATATTGTCTGCGGGGAGGACGGATATGTGCAGAAAATTCATAAATCAATTTAGGATGTGTTCACAAACCAACTGAAATTGCGGCGCCCCCCGAAATGGCCGCCCAGGGCATGCCCCCCCCCCCCCCCCCCGCCTTAGATCCGCTCAGCTTAGTCAGCCTTTCCACGAGGCGCTGTATAATCTACAATTGATAGATGTAAGGGCATCAGCATAGTTTGACCCATTGACCGAGATCCTGTGGATTGAATAATTGATGTATTCAACAACTGGAGTTGTCCTAAGAACTTGCTCATGTTCAGGAAGCGGAACGCCTAGAGCCGTGCGACGACGGGTCAGCTCCGGTCGGTGTTATCGGAGGCGCCGCCAACTCGCGGGCCACAGTCTACCAGCGCTATGATTACACAGACAAACGGTCTTTACCGGTCTCCATTCCAGACTACAGGTAAATAACTTCGTATGTTTTTTTAAAAGGAATGAAATTTTATTCTTTTAAATTCCGGTTATGTTCTTTTCACTATACTATCACATAAAATAGGAGGTTGTCAGTTCGTCGGATTATTTCATATCATGATTTTTTATACCACGTCCGATTTCAAAGATTCTTTGTTTCGCAAATCTATGGGGGAGGTTGTCAGCGACGTCAGAGTTGAATCTATGTTCAGCGTTGGACGTCCTGTTATGATGTATTATTTATTTGCTGTTTCAGAGTGGTCATGGAAAGGAACACGGGTCGTTCGTACGTGGTGTTCAACGTGCACATGGCAGGACGGCACCTCTGCAGCCGTCGGTACAGGGAGTTCGCGGCGCTACATCAACAGCTGAGGAAGGAATTTCTAGGTACATGAACAGACTGGGTTAGCCTGGTGGCTCCAAATTAAGCGACCATTGTTAGAGACTGTCTAATCTAAAATTAAACGCTCTACCGCGTTTAATTGAGATTGACAAATCATTTCAAAATGAGCCTTGTGGTTCCAGTGATTAAAGCGGAAGGAGACAGCACGAACACGAGATGTTTTTAGGTACGTTTCAAAGTCAAAATCTTTTATTCATTAAAATCACAAGGATCACTTTGAAACGTCAATTTTACTGCCTGTTCCTTCGCGACCAAGCCAGGAAAGAAAGGCAAGAAACAAGTCGTTTTTTTAATGATCCTTTTAGAATACATAACAATACAGGAAATAAATTACGTCGAAATTGTAACATTTTGAACGAGTTGGAGCAATTTCAATCTCAAGCTTCTCTATCATCTAAATAATCCGATATTTTATAGGCTTTTTTATAAAGATTTTTCTTTAATTGCGTTTTTAAATTTGTTAATTGTCAATTTTTGTACATCGCTTGGGAGTTTGTTATAAAAGCGAACACCTTGCCCTTTAAACGATTTACTAACTTTATGATTTACTAACTTTCGGGGGGAAAATATAGCAAAGAGCTTTGAAACTAATATATCCTGTAACACACACCTTGAAGTTATGTCTGTCTGTTCCCAAGAACTGTTTTGAAATACCAATAGATATAATAGATAGATAGATAGATTATATTAGATCTTGGTATAATACACATTATTTATCGTCATATGTCAAATTCGTTTACCACCAAACTCTGCACAGTTCGTACCTTTTTTCTGATGGTACATTTATTCAAGGACCGTCTGGCTTGGCGCCTTGGCTGGTTTTTGGAATGGATTTAAAAATCTTAGAATTTCCAGTAAGTGTTCAGATACTATAAATAAAATACTATTAATTCTATCTATATTGTTTTAGGGTTCAATTTCCCAAAGCTGCCGGGTAAATGGCCATTCACACTGAGCGAGCAACAGTTGGACGCGAGAAGAAGAGGCCTCGAACAGTATTTAGAAAAGGTAAGGAAAGGATTTAACGTGTTCTATTTCTAACTTTTTTTTATGATACCTGTTGATGGAGCAAGCATATGGCCCATCTGATGTAAAGTTTTAACCATCGCCTATAACTAAGTAATGCCTCATAGGTCACCTTAGAAACGTGCCCTACGGTGCATTGGCCTGTATCCATCAACTTGAGGTATACAGGTGTAAAGCCTCATTTGCCTGTAATTTCATTTTAAAAAGGGTTGAAATTATACAAAAAAAATGTGAAATTTAACAAGTTAAACATAAGCTAACCATGCTTGGTCCTAATCACAAAATCTATTTATTACATTTGAACAAAAATATAATATAAAATATTAAATAATAATAAAAAAAAAATACTTAATTCAAACATTTGATGTGAGTTTTTTCCAAAAAATTTGAATTTTGACAAGTCATAAGACAACATAATTCCTATAGCGCGAATAATGACTGCGAATGAACTTACATACGAGTACAAAACAAGACTTCCGTAAAACATGTCTCCTTACAACTGGCATTAGAAATTGAGGCTGACAAAGGGAATGCCACAGTGGTGATGAACGTCACAGAATACGAGGATAAAATCCATCGCTTGCTTAGTGACACCAATACCTACAAGCTAGTTAACTATAATCCGACAAGTCGAACGCAACGTAATACCCAAAAGCTAATCAAGGAGTGTCAACACGCCATAGGTGAGGAAGTTGCCAATTTCCTCTTACGACCAAGAAACGTTCAGCCGCCTAAACTGTATGGTCTGCCAAAGGTACACAAGCAGAATGCCCCGCTACGACCTATAGTGAGTCAAATTGATTCTCCTACTTATGAATTAGCGAAACATGTAGCTAAAGTATTGCAACCGACGGTGGGACGAACATCGTCTTTTGTAAAAGACTCGCGGCATTTCATACAGATCCTTAAGGAGACAGAGGTACATGATAATGAGATGATGGTCAGTTTTGACGTAGAATCCCTCTTTACGAAGGTCCCCGTGGTTGATTGTATGAGGGTAATTGAGACGAAAATAAAGCAAACGGTATTCCGGCAGAGTATGTCAAGCTTCTGGAGCATGTTCTTTTCACCAACTTCTTCATATATAAAGGGCAATACTATCTTCAAATAGATGGAGTAGCCATGGGTAGTCCTGTTGCTCCCGTGGTGGCCAACATTTGGATGGAGTATTACGAGAATATAGCCATCTCGTCTGCCCCTTTACCAATCAAGTTGTGGAAGAGGTACGTGGATGACGTCTTCTGTATTTTGGAAGGAAAAACAGCCGAAGTGGAACTTCTTTTGGCACACCTCAACATCGTACATAGTAAGATCAGGTTTACGTACGAGAAAGAATGTGATCGACGTTTGGCGTTTTTGGACGTATTGGTTCAGGTTCGAGAGAATGGTAGTTTGGGCCATTCAGTTTACAGAAAACCTACACATACGGACCGATACCTACATGCGGATTCACATCATCACCCTCGACAACTTAATTCGGTGGTAACATCACTTACCAATCGTGCATTCGACCTGTGTGATGAGGATCACATTCAGAGTGAATTGGCGCATGTCCGAAATGTGTTGGTGAAGAACGGTTATAAACTGCGGTCCTTACCAGCTCGACCAAGACCTAAAGCCCACAGTTGCAGAGTGGAACGAAAACCTGCTTTTCTACCATATGTTAAAGGAGTGACAGATAAAATCGCAAACATTCTACAAAAATTTTCACTTAAGACCATCTTTACTCCTTTAAAGAAAATTACACACTACCTGCGCTCACCAAAAGATTGTTTTCCACTAGAAAAACCAAGAGTGTATAAAATAGACTGTAGCTGTGGGAGTTCTTATATTGGTCAAACCAAACGCACTATAGCTTGTCGGGTGAAGGAACATATCAGGGCGGTGAAGAATGTTGACAGACAAAAGTCTGCCATAGCGGAACATCTGCTGGACTCAGGCTCAAACCACTGGATCGAGCTACACAACCCACAAGTAATCTCAACTGAGCGACATTACATGCCAAGACTGGTTCAAGAGGCAATTGAGATTGCCAAACACAAGAATTTCAATCGTGATGATGGTTTTCAATTATCTGGAGCCTGGAATCCTGTGGTAAGAATGTGTAACAACAGAAAAAGTGAAGTGTCAATTACGCGTCCTGATACCGTGAATGTTGTGTGTCGGAATCGAGTTATGATCGAGAATGAAGCCGGTGGTAGTAGTAGAATTAGCGAATTAATTCCTAGCAAGAGACTAAGAAAGAGGGTAGATCGTTATATCTGCCAATAACTACCTACTCGCAAAGACTTCAGTTTACCCGTGATCATGGCGCATGCAACTGCGCCGAAATATCGGGATACTCAAATACTCACAAATCATGGTAAATATACCGTTTTTAGTATAAATAATTGAGATCTCGTTTATATTAGTATACGTACCTTTTTTTTTTTTTTTTTTTTTTTTTTTTTACGGGTAGGAAATCTTCAACCAGATACCCGTATTGCATGTAGGGCACAATACGGGTTATGTGGGGTTGTCGAACTCGACGACCCACTCAAACCTCCCCGGTGGCCGGCCATGCATGTCAAAGGGCTCTGGGACCTCACACGAAACGCACCAGAGCCCCCTCTCACGCATCGCCCATATAGAGCACGTCCCGGGGGCAGTTGCCCCAAGCACCCTCGCGGTGCACAGCTGCACATGCTACACATTAGTATACGTACCTATACCGACATAGTAATAAGTACATAATAATATTATTATGCCCGCTGGAGCACAATACAGAGGGCTAGAGGGCTGGCTAATGTTTTGGATTTTTTTTTACTAAACATCTATTGTAAAACAAACATGAAACGATGAATATGTTTGACGACCTCCGTGGTGTAGTGGGCGAATAGTCGGCTGAGACGCAGGAGGTAGCGGGTTCGATTCCCGCCGCGGAACAAAGGTTTGCATGATCTACAGATATTTGTTGCGGGTGGTTATTTCTCTATATAATATAAGTATGTATGTATTTACAAAAAAAATGTATATAAGTATTCTATCAGTTATCTGGTTCCCAAGCTCTGCTTAGTTTGGGGCTAGATAGCTCTGTGTGCAATGTCTAGCAATATTTATTATTATTATTTATTTATATATGCAGGTGTGCGCGGTGCGCGTGATAGCGGAGAGCGGTTGCGTGCAGGAGTTCCTCACGGAGGGCGGGGGCGGGGCCGCTGCCGCGCCCGTCGAACTCAAGGTAACCTGCGCTACACTACTACCAATTAACAAACAATACAACAGAATCATAGATTCACACCACCTGCTTGCTAATGTCAAAATATATCATGTTAACCTCACCGGAAGCAGGTGATTAAATATCTACGGCTGAGCCGGGAGTAAAGTACGTAATCACTTTACGTGATTTGAATTTGGAACCTCAACCTGCGCTACACTACTACCAATTAACAAACAATACAACAGAATCATAGATTCACACCACCTGCTTGCTAATGTCAAAATATGTCATGTTAACCTCACTGGAAGCAGGTGATTAAATCCCTACGGCTGAGCCAGGGGTAAAGTACGTAATCACTTTACGTGATTTGAATTTGGAACCTCAACCTGCGCTACACTACTACCAATTAACAAACAATACAACAGAATCATAGATTCACACCACCTGCTTGCTAATGTCAAAATATGTCATGTTAACCTCACTGGAAGCAGGTGATTAAATCCCTACGGCTGAGCCGGAAGTAAAGTACGTACTCACTTTACGTGATTTGATTACTACCAATTAACAAACAATACAACAGAATCATAGATTCACACCACCTGCTTGCTAATGTCAAAATATATCATGTTAACCTCACCGGAAGCAGGTGATTAAATCCCTACGGCTGAGCCGGGAGTAAAGTACGTAATCACTTTACGTGATTTGAATTTGGAACCTCATCTGTATTCAAATTTGAACCAAAGAGATCCACACAATAAGAACTTATTCGTTAATCGAACTAACCTCTGCACAGAATGCACCAACCTAGATTTGGTTTTTATTTTCTCGTAGAAAGTGTGAAAGCAGAGTATTCTCCTCGTGAATAAAGCTGTCTGCATCTTGGGCGTGCTTATATCCCTCTCTGCACTCAGGATTCTAGTAACTCCCTCGCTCCGCTCGTGAGCGACCCTAACTTAACGCAGTGCGAATGCGGTGATTCCGCGCAGTCAATGCAGCACTTGCTACTGTGCTCGAACACCTGCACGACGGAGGACCTAATAATCGCCTCACCTAATGCTATTTTTGTGCCCAAACACCTGTACAACATACTATAAATGAAAACGTAGAACTCTTGACACGCTAAGAAGAAGTGTGATGAAGGCGTAGGAAGCCGCGGGCGGGTCAGCTAGTGTAGTATACGTGCGTGTGTACGGCAGGTGGTGCTGCCGGACGCGCGCGTGACGGCGCTGAGCGTGGCCAGTAGCACGCACGCAGAGGCGCTGTACGCCGCCGTCGCGGACAACATTCACCTGCCGCACCATCTCCGCCCTTACTTCTACCTCTTCGAGATACTCGAGTATAACTTCGGTGAGTCATTCTTTTTATTAGCTATATTCTTTATTGTACACAAATAGATTCACAGACAAAAACACCCTTACAAAATGGACATGTACGAAGGCGAGCTTTTTTCCAGCAAACCTTTGGAGATGGAGATTGGTATTTATAGTTGTGGTTACGTGCACAGAAAAGTATATTGGAGTAAAATACTAATAAATACCTATAGTTATACTTAACTTTTGCTGTACTTACTTACTTATTCCATTGGCGCAGGGACCCGAAGTGAGTCTTGGCCTCCGATATGAGAACTCTCCACTTTCCTCTGTCCATTGCCATCTCTTGCCAGTTGCCGGCTACCAGGTCGAGCAGGTCAGCCTCCATCCTGACGATCCAGGGATACTTGGGACGATCAACCGGTCGGCGGCCAGTCGGTCGGCCCAAGTATGCTCTCTTAACGCTTCGATCTTCACCATTCACAGTAGATGGCCGAGCCAGCGGAGTCGGTGTGACTTGTATTCTCCTATGATGTTAGGCTCGGCCACAAGATCTTTTATTTGCGGCGTTTTTACGGACCCTCAGGCTACCATCTTCTCTTCTTACTGGGCCCAAGATTTTACGGAGAACTTTTGCTATAGCATATAGTTTTTGCGGCTTTAATTTCATTGCTGTCACGAGGCCTATTGTGATTGCTCCTAGTTTATAGAGGTCAGAGTTCACCACTTTAGAGACCGAGCGATGCTTAGGCAAGCAAAATTGTAAACATAGGAATACAGTCACGGCGCTCGGCTCCACAGTCACCTCCACCACGTGAAATTAACTTGTGATTTTTTATATTGACTTGTGTACCGTAAAAATAGACAATGAAGTGAATTTTTAATCTGCATTTTAATTTAATTTACAAACCTAAATCTTTCTGATAAATAGTACACTCGCAACTTTGCCATTCAAACATTCAGCTGTTAAAAACCGTAAGATATTCTTAAGGGATAACTGTTAGCTCCTCCCGGCTGAGGATGTGTTTGCCCAGATGAATGCTACGTTTGCGCGTTATTGGAACACACTCGCCTAACAGATGTAGGGGCGATTCTGCCGCCTATTACAGAATCTACAGGTTTGTGTATCGAAGCCGACAGTGTCCAGTTAGGGCTCTGACTATAATGCAAATATTGTTTCTGTTTAACGCTAATGTAGCCTAGTACCCGGTAGAAAACAGAAATACAAAACAATATTATTAACAGAAAAATAGTCATGCTACTCAACAGCTAAGATTCAGCTTGTATATCGTTTATCAAAGGTTTTAATCAGTAATTTGAAAGGCTTCATGCCTGAGAGTTGATCCAAAGTTTGGACGATTCTTTGAAGCAGTTCAGTGAGTCATACATTTGTCTCTAGAATAAACAGAAAAATCCTTCATCATTTATAATCCAACAGATTCAATACGTCGTTTTTTATATTTAACGACAACTCTTTACCACGTTGTCTGATTTCAATGATTTGTCTGATTAAACTCACTTCAATTTGCATCCGCACATTTTTTCGATTTTATATTTTCTGAAGTCAGTTACTTACCTATATTTTTTTGTTATACTGACCTAGTAGGATGTATCCCCACCAGGTAATGGGTTCGGGTGTGCACCGATGGATTTTTTCAAAACTGTGAAGATAAACATCGCGAAACGGGGCATGTCCTGAGTAGCCAATCTAAACAATTTATGTTATGAGAACTGTCATATTTATTAAAATAACCGATTGAAATAATCTTTATTTCTCATTTAAAAACATTCTCACATACAATGAGGAAGAATTATAAACTTAGTAACATTATATGTCGTCTTAAACATTACATAAATAGGTTGGTAGGTACATAAACTAATTAGTTTGGTTTATAGCATTAGATAGGTAGTTAGTATTTAGGTAAAAGATAATAGAATAATATAAACTAGTAAGGCAAGTAAATAGGTAATTAGGTATATAGTGTCCAAGTAAGTTATCTGCAGGATTTAGGTGAAGTTATTCATATCAACACGTTCACTAATATCTACGAAAACAAAATTCTTTAAAGTCATGTCAATACAGCAATTTTTCCCACCTATCAATTTGATTCCCAGTAAAGGCTAGTAAATATGTTTTTTTTAATATTTCCAGAACGTAAACTGCAACCGAACGAGTGTCCGCACTCCCTCTACATACAGAACTATTCGACTGCCAGCAGTAGCTGCCTCTGCATCCGCAAGTGGGTGTTCAATCCGCGCACTGAACTCACGATATGCTCCGAAGACTCTACCGCCGCCGCTTTTATATTTCACCAAGTTAGTAGTCTTTTATATTCCACCAGGTCAGTAGCGACGTCTATTTTTAATTACGGTACTAAAGTTACAAACCGACGCTCAGAGATGGCTCTATATATGTCAAGAGATGTCTCTATATATGGATAGTTTGTCTGATCTGGTAGTAAATTATGTTCAAGTTTGTTTACTAAATCTCAATTTTCTATAATCCCTTTTAAAAAGTTAGTGCAGTTTTGAGTCTTACTAACGTTATGGGTAAAGCTGTTTTTTTTACGTTTTACGTAGAGTGCAGTCTCAAATAGATTTTAACGTTTCTTAAAATATTTTTAAATTGACAGGCAGTAGAAGACGTAAACCGCGGCGTGTGTGTCGCTGGACCGCGTCTCTACCAGCTAAAAGCTCTGCAGGAAGTGAGACGCGCCAGAGACTACCTAGCGTTAGCTCGCACACTACCCGGGTACGGCGACATCGCCTTCCCGCCCGCCAGGACCGACTGCAGGACTACTCCCGCCATCGCTGTTACTTTAGGTAATACTACCTCGCGTAAGCTCACACACTACCCGGGTACGGCGACATCGCCTTCCCGCCCGCCAGGTCCAACTGCAGGACTACTCCAGCCATCCCCGTTACTTTAGGTAATACTACCTCGCGTAAGCTAACACACTACCCGGGTATGGCAACATCGCCTTCCCGCCCGCCAGGTCCAACTGCAGGACTACTCCCGCCATCCCTGTTACTTTAGGTAATACTACCTCGCGTAAGCTCACACACTACCCGGGTACGGCGACATCGCCTTCCCGCCCGCCAGGTCCAACTGCAGGACTACTCCCGCCATCCCTGTTACTTTAGGTAATACTACCTCGCGTAAGCTCACACACTACCCGGGTACGGCGACATCGCCTTCCCGCCCGCCAGGTCCAACTGCAGGACTACTCCCGCCATCGCTGTTACTTTAGGTACTCAATGTGTATGGACCTCATGAGTCTGAAATAAAGATTATTATTATTATTATTTTGGTGTTGTAATTGTTTTTACTCGGTTCTACTATAACCGTGGATATACCTGAGCTGCACGGGCCTAAGCCAAGTGCACATCAGTACCTAATGTATGATTGGTTGGACTTTTACTTGGAAGGTCCGTTTGCAAGAACTTTCGTACAATTCTGCAGGTGTTCAGTATAACCGCTTTTTGCATAAGAATATATGTGTGTTTTGGGAGATCTAATACGGCAAGTGATTGAAAAAGTTGCTTTGGAATTACACCTGTACTGGAAATGACTATTGGTACGATGGATACCTTCTGCAGGTGCCACATACGGATGATTTCATTTTTCAGATCTATGTACTTAGAGAGCTTTTCTGATATAGTGTTCTGTAGGTTATGAGTGTTTGGGATGGCTAAGTCGATAAGAAGTGCTGTTTTGTTGATTTTATCTAGAAGTGTTAAATCCGGTCTATTGAAATGAGTGGTCTTGTCGGTCAGGATAGATCTATCAAAATAGAGTTTATAGTTTGCATTTTCTATTACTATTTCAGGTATGTATTTATAGTAAGGTGAGGGCTTTGCAGACGTGTCGATGAGGTTGTATTTTGCGACTAATCTTTGGTGGATGATGTTGGCCACCTGATCGTGCCGGAGTTTATAGTCCGTTTGTGCTAGCGCCTTGCAGGCCCCCGTTATATGTTGAATTGTTTCGAACGAACTGTTGCAACGTCTACATAAATCTGTTTGCGTGTTTTTGTTCTTCATGATATGTTTTTGATAGTTCCGAGTCTTAACTACTTGGTCTTGTATTGCTATCATAAAGCCCCCAGTCTCAGGAAAGAGTTTATTATTATTAATACTACCTCGCGTTAGCTCACACATTACTCGGGTACGGCGATATCGCCTTCCGGCCCTCCAGGACCGACTGCAGGACTACCGCCGCCATCGCTGTTACTTTAGGTAATACTACCTCGCGTAAGCTCACACACTACCCGGGTACGGCGACATCGCCTTCCCGCCCGCCAGGTCCAACTGCAGGACTAGTCCCGCCATCGCTGTTACTTTAGGTAAGTACTCAATACTACCTCGCGTTAGCTCACACATTACCCGGGTACGGCGACATCGCCTTCCCGCCCGCCAGGACCGACTGCAAGACCACCCCTGCCATCGCTGTTACTTTAAGTACTCAATACTACCTCGTGTTAGCTCACACATTACTCGGGTACGGCGATATCGCCTTCCCGCCCTCCAGGACCGACTGCAGGACTACCGCCGCCATCGCTGTTACTTTAGGTAAGACTACCTCGCGTAAGCTCACACACTACCCGGGTACGGCCACATCGCCCGCCCGCCCGCCAGTACCGACTGCAGGACTACCCCCGCCATCGCTGTTACATTAGGTAATACTACCTCGCGTTAGCTAGCACACGCCCGGGTACTTCCCGTTCGCTAGGACCGACTGCATGACTACAAATAATTAGATATATTGTTTGTATTCCAGGTTGGAACGGTTTAAAGCTATCAACATGGTGCGAAAACGAGAATGAAACAGCGCAGAGCATAGAGGTCCCCTGGACGGACGTGGCGCAGTGGGCGCGCGACGACGAGGCAGCCGCGCTGCGTCTCACGTACCGCCGCGACAAGCATACCCGCTCCGTCGCATTCTTCACTCCATACGTGAGTACTGTATGCTGCACATAGCGGTCCCGAGGACGGACGTGGCGCAGTGGACGCGCGATGACGAGGCAGCCGCGCTGCGTCTCACGTACCGCCGCGACAAGTTCTAAGATAAAATGATCAAATCAAATTCATTTATTGAGCATCATACTAAATGGAAATTTCGAATCACAGCAAAATTACCTCAAAATGGCGGTGCTTCTCCCTCCACCGCACGCGATGCGTTACAGTCCTCACATAGCGTAACGAATTATTAGAACCTTTAGCTATCAAGTGGTGTAATTAAATTTTGGATGGAGATAATAATAATAATAAGTTCCCAAAACCTTTGCCTTATTGCAGAAGGCAGTAATTTTGAATACTTGCAGGATTGTAAGAAAGTTCTTGCAGACTGCCCTATCCACCGAATTGTTACCCACACTACCATGTACAACGATTCAAAATGATACCACCCGAACCACTGAGGGGTACCTGGCCTAGGCCCGTGCACCTCTGTTATTCACCGGTTTTCCTGAGCCGAGTTGATGAAAATCATAAATAAACAATAATAATAATAATTTATTTATTCAGCAACAAACTTCAGTATTTCACAAACAAAAATTACAAATAGATAAGTAGCTGCAACACCAAACTGTATCCCCCGATTTTGTTAACATTCGGTTTTTGAATTGCCTTCCACTATGGAAGCAATTTTGCTGAATTGGAATTCTAACGATTTGTTTTCCTGAAATTAATCTTATCATCATTGTTACAGTACCAATTCCTCGGCAATTGCATGGACCGGATAGCCGAGGAGGCGAACTGGGCGGACACCGGGGAGTAATCACTGTAAGCACATCCTATTGTACACCTCACTCTCACGGAAACCGGCGACGCTCCTTCTCATATCAATCAACACGCAGCGGTCTCATAGGCCTCGCTGTATCCTGGGTACAAGGGACTACGAGTATTATGGTATCTTTGATTAAGATTTTTGAAATCCTTTGTAACAACATCACAAAGCGATATCTAGACAAGTTAATCGAAAATCAACACAAATGGTTCCAGAAAAGTTATTTACGGCAGTTTGCGTTACAATATAATCTTATAGTTTTTTTGGTATCCTACAGGAAAATCTTAAGATTTATTGAAGAATTTCAAAAATTTCGTGTCTATGGATTCAAACCGCAACCTTCCTCTTGATACGAGATTGTGATGCCAATGTACCACTTGTTAGGCGTCAAATATAATCAGTGAGATGTTTAATTGACGGCTTAAGAATTTACGCTATCAAGAAAAAGGTTACGGATTTTTATATTTACGATTACTTTTTCTTGATTGAGTGAAGGGCCTCGCCCAGGGAAGTTCTACCACTACATCCATTTCTGCCACCAAGCAGCATTGCTGTGTTTCGCTTTGAAGGGTATGGTTGCCGGTGAAATTACAGGCACATGATGCTTTACACCTGTATGCCTCAAATTGGTGGAGACAGGGCAGTGCATCGTAGGACACGTTTCTAAGGTGCGTGACCTACGAGACAATCCTTTGTTAAAGGCATCGCCTTGGCTCGCTTGATTGGCTCGTAATTTTATTAACTTGTCAAAATGCACCTTTGATTAATAACTGGTCTAGATATCGCATTGCGATGACATTTATAAAAGCAGTGTGACAAGTAACGTTACGTTTGATTACAAACATGTCCCAATACATCTTTGATTATTAACAATTCTAGATATTGTGTTGTGGGATATTAGTATACTACGTTATGTACGACATTATATGAAAACACGGTTAGGACTAATGGCTAGTGCTGTTGTAAAATGGGGTTTTTTCAAATTCATTACCATAGAAAATTTTAAACTTTCAAACAACCTTGACATCAAGTACTAAAATATCAATGCATCAGCCTGTATAAAATAGGTAAACAAATCATATTCATGATGTAAGTAGGGCACCTGTTAAATTGACTAAGCGGCATCGTCGCAAAGGCGCCGCCGATTTACGGTTAAAATTGTTTATTGGAAACATATCGATTAATATTCAAGTTACCGGTATTAAACCCGCCTCTAAAATCTGTTAATACGGTTCCGGTTGAGTGTTTTAAATTAATGTCGTACATAACAAAACACGATGTATAAAAGAAACATGATAAGCTAAACTAAGATCAGAATTCATAGTATTAAAGTTGAATATAGTATGACAGGAGTGAAGTTTTATGGCGAGCATTGAATATGAATTGCTGCCAATATGATTTTTTTTTATAACTCTGTTTTTATTGAGTTATAGGAACTTTTGTAAAAATATCAAAGCCAACCTTCATTTGATTATAGTCCTTATTATAAGTGTAGTTAGACTCTTTTTGCATAATCATCTACTTGTATAAAGTACTTATTTTAATTTTAAAGGTTAGGTCAGATCTGCTTATGTACTCTAAATATCTGATGAATATATCGAGTACCCTTAAATACGCGATAATGTCTTCCCGTTGAATAATTTTGTTGGTCCACTGCTAAACATAGGTAACCCCTGACTATTGAAAAGCAGACGTACTGAAAAGTAGACATACTGAAAAGCAGACGTACTGAACAGCAGACGTACTGTAAAGCTGACGTACTGAAAAGCAGACGTACTGAAAAGCTGACGTACTGAAAAGCAGACGTACTGAACAGCAGACGTACTGAAAAGCTGACGTACTGAACAGCAGACGTACTGAAAAGCTGACGTACTGAAAAGCTGACGTACTGAAAAGCAGACGTACTGAAAAGCTGACGTACTGAACAGCAGACGTACTGAAAAGCTGACGTACCGAAAAGCAGACGTACTGAAAAGGAGACGTACTGAAAAGCAGACGTATTGAAATCAGCCGTTTCCGTAATGACTTATTAGTCGGGGTGCTCCAAGTAGGAGAATCCATTAGGAGCATGCGGAAACGTCCTGAAATCGTTTGATACGGCACGGTTGTATGCTCACAAGTAGTGCTGGCATGTGTAACGTAACAACATTTTCTCCACTTGTTTTCTCGTGCAAAAAAGAGATATCTCTTCAACTCAACCGGGTCCCAATTCTACTAAACCAATCGCTTCACTTTAGTATTGTCGCAGAGTTGCCACTATATATACTTTTTGGTATTTTACTAACACAATCTATTATGACTATTTTTTAAGCGAAAAATGGCGACATTGTAAACGATAGACTATTGTAAAACGATACAATAATCATTCAACAACGATACCATTGATAATTTAGCAGCATACGAAAGGAATAACAATCTTATTCGTTTAATATGGCGCCATAATTGTTTTTTTTTACAAAATATCAGAATAGAGCCCCTGTGCGCCTGCGCATTGCGTACCTTAATTTAAACGAATTTTGACACTTCATTGCGAGTATTTTGCCGTCGTACTTTTTGAACGAGATACCGAGTACGACGTAGAGCGAAGTTGTATGACCCTTCCTTGGACCATAAAAAGAATGACAGCAAATGCCGGAAAGCTTCTCTATTAGCGTGTATGTTTGGGTAACCGAGAAATAACATGATATCGTTAATTTTTTTTTAATATTTTTATTATCAGGATAGTTATATTTTGACCACAATCTCACGTGATGGTAAGCGATGATGTGATTTCTCGTGTCACGCGTGACATAATCTTACGGCTCGCATATTAGCACTTCATGTGTACATTCATGGGTACTGAAATCACCCATACTATGTTGGCATACAGACTTGCCGTACCAAACGATTCTCTTCAACTTTCATTGTTAGCATGAGTAAGGAGTGGAACACACTTCGTCTGTTTTTCCGGAACACTATGACTATTATCGGAGTCTTCAAGTCCAAAGTGAAAGTCTATAGGATAATTTTAATGAATTTGAATTTATATTATCAGAGTTATTCCACTATTGTAGGAAGTACAGTAATTTCACACCCGCATAGTTATTTGGCGCAACAACTGACGGAGACTTGGTGTAACCATTGTTTAATTAAACAAGGAGTGCCCAATATTAAACTATTATATTAAAAACGTAAAGGTTCATTGTGATGAGAGTGAATGAAGCCAAAGATGTATATCATCGTAGCGAGTGAAAAAGTGGAATTCAGTGAACAGCGAACAGGCAGAGTTAATCTACAATTAATTTCAAATCATTTACACTTTTTAAAGTAATAAATTCTGATTAACGCATTTACCTAAATTAATGTAAATATTATCAAGTTTAGATCATTTCACAGTATCCGATACGACACCGACACGATTTTCACAATCGGATACTTGACCCATTCTAGTTTAAAATTTTATTACTTATAGACAATTTTACTAAAATTAATCCGTAATATTAAATATATTTCACTTGTTTCTGGAGATTTCACGACAGGTTTTTTCGGAACTCGCAGGTAAACTATGTATTCTAACCGCCTTTACACACTTTTTTTACTTAATAGAAGTATTTATTTCGAGCTTATGAAAGGTTTGTTAGCAGAAGAATATACTTAAAGTTATGCGATTCGGCTTTCGTTTTTAAAATATAAAGCTACCTATACACTAGCGAATTTGCCCGAAAATTAAAGCCGAAATAGCACGAATGTTTGTATGTTAATGCTTGAAAGCAATCCGTTAGATCACTATTGTGTCGTTATGTGTTTAATGTTTAACGTATAGTTTGTAATTCTAATATTTTAACGTAAGTTCACATTTACATATCCATTTTGAATATATCGATCGCGTTTCTAGATTTTAATATGTATGTTTTTCGGGAACGGATGATGATTAGTACAAAGAGGTGTTGTGTTTTTACTAAGTTAGGACTACGATAAGTTATTGCAAACAAATTATAACTAAGGATCATTTAAAAAAAAGCAAGGAGCTATATTGTCTTGGTTATCAAAATGTCACTGATAAATTATCTTATGGTCCTAGAAAGGTCATAATCACGTTTCGGTAAAAAGAGTGGATGTGCCCGAATTCACCCAAGTTAATGTGTAAAGGTACCTTAATGTTCGTAAAATGTCGTAGTCTGAACTTGTAAATCGTGTTGACAATGGTGGCGATTCTGTTGTTTATTGACTAACTAAAATTTATTAAAATACGAACTTTTTATTTCACACTAAAGATTAATTTTTTATGCTGACTAAAACTGCCCGCATACACTTAACTTTAATTAAAATAATTTAATTTTAGATACGTCTTGCTAATTTGGTCTTTAACGTGAACGAAATAAGAACATTTTTGTTTTTCGCATTTTGCGAGATATTAGATTAGTTTGTGAACAACAAAATGACCAGCAGTGTGTGGTCGCCTTATGTTTTGTGATATGGCAGTATTTTTTGCGAATGGCTAGATTATGCATCGCTATACAGATAGCCCTTGTTATTTACATAGACATAGAGTAATGTTACACAGAGAAGAATTTGCAACCGTTTAGATTTAGTTCCAAAGTAAATACAAACTAAATATGTGCTTCAATCGTAATTATACATCCGGGATTGATCACGTACCGTTTTATCGGTGTTACGACCGACGAGTGCGAGGTGAAACGCAACGCGGAGCGGACCTAAATTAACCGAAACATTGTCGTTCGTAATACCGATAAAACGGTACGTGATTAATCCCGTATTTACGATAAAGATTGAGATAAGTCACAAATAACATTTCTTAGTAAAAATATACTATTGTCTTTATAACTTTAGGAGCTAAATGGAAATAAGTTTTTTTATTAAATCATTACCTTAACTAGGTGTAGACTTATTAATAAAGTTTTATTAAGTATAAAATCATTAAGAAATTTATAATTTTGCTCAGGAATTCTTCTTTTATTAACTTAAATAAAATCTATCTACAATTTGAGAATACACTTCAGTGCTCTTGCACTGAAACTGTATGTGTAATCTAAAATCGCATTTTTATCAGCCGATATGAAACGACTGCGAAATACGTAGTAAACTCTTTGCAGATGTAAAGATAAGTAGCCAGAATCATAAAAATCAAAATTAAAAAAATAAAATTATAATTCAACCTTAATTTAAAAAAAATATATATGTAGGTGTTATTTTAATGGTGATTTTAAATCAACTGTTTTCATTTTTATTTCATTAGGAGTCTGGCCACTGAAATATTCATCTGACACAGTCGTGCAAAGCAATCTAAAATTTTAAATAAGACTTAAAAGAAATGTGTTGCAATTAGCAGTCGTTTCGTACGGCTCAGTAAAGTACGCCTTCTAGAGCACAGATCAGATACGGTGCCATAACGCAGTTTTGCGTTTCATCTTATTAATATTATTGTCGTGGCTCTAACGATACATGTTTAAGAAAAAAATACCGTGGCATATTGAGAAATAGTAGTATACGCAGTAAACAATCAATATTTTTATACCAACACAATGCCTTTATTCCTGAAAATGTTCAATAGTTGTCGCTCATTAAGCGCTCGTTAAGTGTTGGTTGATTGAAAAGCATTATATTGTGATTTGTTCTGTCTGTAAAAATATTTATCTTATTACTTATTAGTAGTTTTTGATCACTGCCGTGCAAAATCTAATTAAAGAGTTATATGATCTCACGGTGTTTTAAAAACATGTCTTTTTCGCGATTCGATGGTGTTCAATGGTTTTGCACGGCAGTGTATAGTGTTTAGTAAGCTGTTTAGCTCATGACAACCTTATAGGGTGACAAGTACTTATTTATCAACTTAGTTATAACCACTGTTAGCGTATTTTGATGTTATATTATTAAATGTTCTATTCATGTAGTTACACTTTTTATTAGGATAATATCCGTTTATCGTTATTTTTAGTTATTGGTATTAAACGGGTATTTATCGCGACGTTTCAATAAGGGGTTTTTACGGGCATGTTTTTATAACTGCTAACAGATGGCGTTGCTCTGTCATACTCTGATTATCAAAGGAAGGTGAATTGTCAATGTCAATTGCCGTGTCAACATTATTTTCCGTGGAACTTGAAATAATAAAAAAGTATATAAGTATTCAATCAGTTATCTGGTTCCCATAGTAAAAGATATGCTTAAATTGGTGCTAGATAGCGCTGTGTGAAATGTCCTGCAATATTTATTTATTTAATACTTTCACACAAAATAGAATAGTGTTAGGAGGACTTAATGCTAATAGCATTATCTACCAGTTGTCCTGGTCGTGCTAAAGGAAGGTAACACATTTGTGTTTGTTTATCTGACAAAGTAAGATTGTTTTACAAATTTTGATTTTGTCTTGGAGATTTTTGCGTATAAACAATATATTATGGCGGCGTATCTCCAGACAGCGCCATTTATTACGCTAGTTGGAACTAGGTTTTTTCTTTTTGAATCGAAATTGAAAAGTACGGCAGTTATCGTCGAGAAGTGATGGCAGTTGCAGCTACTACCCTCATTTGGTCTTCAGATTTAGAAATGTTAAAAACTCGGTAAATTAAATACCCGTTCTATCAATAATTGGGGAAAATGATCGAGAGTTTGAAAAATATTATCGTTATAATTGTTAACAAACAGTGCAATTACTAAAATAATCGGTCGTTATTGGCAACTATTGTATGTTTTTTTTTATTTTATATTAACGTTTTATTGATAAAAACACGTCGTTTATAATTATTGTGCTTTAAAAGTAGGTGCCATTGCAACAAAGTGAAATTATATAGGTGGCGCCACGAGTTTTGATGTTTGATGTCAAATTAGTATAATTATTTTGATGTAAGCCGCTAGATGGCGTTGCTTTCTATTAAAATTAAACGTATTATAATTTATTACTATGTTTAGATTAATTTAATTTAAATCATTATTATAAATACTGGATTTAACACGCACCGTTTTACCGGTGTTTCGACCGACAATGTTTCGGAGCGGATCGCCCTGATGAAGGTTCACGAATTGAATCGAAACATTGTCGGTCGACACACCGATAAAACGGTACGTGATAAATCCCGTATCTATAATAATGATTGAAATAAATCACGAAAGTTTTCTAAGACTATTCTAAAGTTCTGAAGTTATAAACTAATGGTAATGTTCTAAGCAATAACCCAAACGAAGAAAATTTATATTTATACGTACACTATCAAATGTTTTAGTAGTTTGTTTTTATTGATCGTTAGTGTATTTATCGATAGTGTATTTAGATATATAGTGAAGTGCGGAGGACATTCCAGAGCCTTTAGTAACAATTGTCAAATACGCAAACGTAAATATGATGTTTGCGTGTTTAGCAACTCGTGCTAAGGGCCCAGGTAGGCTAGTTTCACTTCATTCGGTCACAATCGTGTGATATCCAGTATCTATAGATTTCGCTTGAATAAAATTGTATTCGTAGTTTTGTTGTTTTATTTATAAACTAGTTGACCCGCCGAACTTCGTACCACCTTGACATGCATATAACGCGGGCTGTCATTAAACGTGACCCTGGTAGAATTGTCAATTGCTGTCCCCGGTCATCATTTTACAACCATACTTAACCATAGACAAAATTACGTTTAGCTGTCATTTGCGTTTTGTTATTCCATGTCAGATGCGTTTTTGTTATTATACCACGTTTTATAGTGACTGTATTCTCTTTGACGTTTTATGTCACGTCACACGGGAACGCGGTCGAACGGAATAAAAAGTATCCTATGCCCGTCTACTGGTTCTAAGCTACCTCCCCACCAATTTTCAGCCAAATCGGTTCAGCCGTTCTTGAGTTATAAATAGTGTAACTAACACGGCTTTATTTTATATATATAGACTAGAGTCCGCCCGCGGGTTCGCACGCGTGGTTTGTATCTTTTTTTTTAAATTAAATAGATCTTCGTTTGTCCACAATCTCACCTGATGTAAAGCGATGATGTGGTCTAAGATGAAGCACGAAGATCTAGAAGAAACCTATTCACTCTTACCTTAAAGAGGCCCGGATTGTATTCTTTAGTAAAAACAGACTACGGCAAAGTGCTCCATACCTCAGCTGTACGCACCAAGAACGTAGAACCAAAACGGTGTGTGCGAATGGGTGGTATATCAACCAGGTACGGATGGTACTGAGCCGTGCGCCTGCTTGTCCTTTGATGGAAAGGAGATGGCGGAACCAGATCGTAAAGTTCCTGGGCACATTCCCCCGAAATGTATTCTGTAAAAGATCGATAGGCTTGCAACTTTACGGCGGTGTTCGAGACTTTGGGTCTTAGCCTCCGCCATATATTGCTCACCTATAAGCTTAAAAGCTCTACGTTCTATCGAGTCTAAGGTAGCGAGCTGGTATTTGGCCGACCCATCCTAAAGGTGGCAGCAGTACTGCATACCAGACCGGACTTGTGCTTTGTATAGACTAAGAAGGTGTCCTGGTGTGAACTATCTCAAATTCAAATTCGTTTATTTACACTTAGATATAAAGTTACAGAATTAATCTAATACGCTATATCTAAAATCTAAATCTCATGCCCTTGTTAAGGATGCCCAGCTTCATGGCAGCTGTTTTAGCCTTAGACTCGATGTATGAGCTAAAGTTGAGAGTAGGAGTGAGCGAAACCCCTAGAACCTCGAGGTGACCTTTTACGGTTACCGGTACATCTCGGAAAATGGGAACTTGGAGAAACTGACTCCTTTTCGCCGAGAAGAGACATGTTTGCGTTTTTGAAGCATTGTATAATGTATTACAAACCACGCGTGCGAACTCTCGGGCGGACTCTAATTTAACACGTAGGTACAACAACTTACTTACGTACAAACTTTGTAAGTAGTGAGTATATGTCTCAATCACGGTCTTAATCTATCTTTAACGACTTTATTCTAAATTACATCGACATCGGTCAAGCCGTGAAAACGTAACAGACAGTGAGACGCAGTTACTTTCGAATGTATAGTTCCTAGGTATTATTAGTAGGTAATGCATTAGAAGTTATGGGGGCAGCCGTTACTGCAGCAAAATCTATTTATCGTGAATTGCTCCTAAACCTAAGGGGTAAAAATTTACGCACATTTTTACTCATTATAAATACAGGATTTATCATGTTTCGGTTCAATTCGCGAACCTTCATCGGGGTGAGTGCGATTCGCTCCGCACTGCGTCTCACCTCGCACTACGCGCCGCAGCCCTCTGCGCGCGAGTAGACGGGCGTGGTGGTGGATGTTACGTCAACGCTGGCCCATCGTGTTGACGGGCATATTTTTACTCTTAGGTATAAGGTTTACTTGACAGGGAAGAGTGCACTAGGTAACCTCCCTCGAGAAGGCAGGGTAGAGCACTATTTCTCTGTAAAGTAAGAATCCTGAAGGGAGACAATTTTAGTAACGCGAAATTCACGAATTAATATCAAGTTAATATCAACTTACTGGATATTTATTTGTAAACTAGCTGTTGCCGCGACTTCATACGCATTACACTATTAAATATGTAGGTAACCTAGAAATAAAGCTAAACTGGCTGTTGCAACTTGACTTGACACCCCATTTTTATCCCATGGGATCTGATTTATGCGAATAAAAGTAGCCTATGTGTTAATCCAGGTTATAATTGACGTATCTACATACTAAATTTCATCGAAATCGGTTCAGCCGTTACCACGTAATAAAGGAACAAATAAACATCCAAACTTTCGCGTTTATACACGTCATAAAAGATGGCTGTTTTGAAATTTTTTTTTACAGAATGCAAGAGTTTTATAATGATTGAATGTCATGTCTATGCTTCTACAATCAATCAATTCAATCTTCTTGTATGTTACAATGCCTTTTTCAAAATGTTATCATAACTAACCTAGCTGTGTTGTTATAAAGAACCAATATCCGTTATTGGGTACCTACCTATAGTATGTCCGAAAAGGGCAAACTGTTTGTTTACGTATTTTCAAAAAGCTACCACCTTTTGTTAAAAACAGTTTACAATAATAGATTATTCTAAAAATACTTATAAGTTTACTACACAGCCTATATGGGGATAACTTGTGTATACTATAAATATAATACAAAAGACCACATCTGCTGACGTCTCTCCACGGGAAATCGGACACGGACTGTGGGGAACACCCCAATGCAAGGGTAAAGACATCCCGCATAAACCCAGGCCTAATCTACATAATCAAACATATACTAGAACTTCTTAAATTTTCGCGAACTATACTCATGTTTTTAAGAGAAAACGGGTCTTTTTGCGCACAGATTTATATCAAAATCATAATATTGACAAACCTCGACGTTTCGGCCAAATTACATCGGCCGTGGTCACGAGAGACGTCGAGGTTAGTCACAATTATGATTTTGATTTACCTAAATCTGTGCGCGAAAAGACCCGTTTTGTCTTAAAAACATGAGATATTTACTAATCAAGGAAAAGTTAATAATATATGGATGCTTATAACTTTGTGAATACAAGATAATGTCCCTGTAACCATAACTGTACTGCACACGAACAATCCGATCGAACAGACTGTTCTAAAGAGACGTAAGGCAGTGGAACTTAACGATAAAATTTGTGAGCACAGTAGACAATAAAATTACCATAAAAACGCGAGGAACAGGCGGTAAAATTTACATATCCTTATGATTTTAATAAATATTGAATAAGTTGCAAATATTTTTATGACTTATAGTGACGTCGAAAGGTGAATGTCGGACAGCAAGCGGATAAACTGAAGTTGGGATTGGACGGGCCACGTTTGCCGCATTTCGGATGCGTCATGGGCTAAAGCCACCACAGAGTGGACGCCTCTAAACGGGAAACGATCTCGTAGCAGACCGCGGCGAAGATGGAGGGTCGAAATTGATGCCCATTTACAGGATTGGTCCACAATAGCCCAAAATAGAGAAGATTAGAGAAGGAAGGGAGGCCTTTGCCCTGCAGTGGGACATTTCAGGCTCTTAATATATATACATATATATAAAGTGATTGCCATTCCTAGTTGTACGAGTATGTTCCATTACTGTATTTCTAGTTAACGCCCACAAACAGAGGAGTGTATAAGATTGACGTGGGTATCTGTGTGTCCAGCGGCGGGGCAATACCTTCATTTGATGTGGGCAAGGTAAGTTTCGCGAGGCCCTCTTCTCTTCTTCGGACATGTATGTTACTATTCCATTCACTGTTCGCTGTCCATTACTTTTATTGTTGCAACAATCATCTTGACAATGGGGTGGTATGAGCAAGTAATGTACAGCGAACAGGAAATGGAATAGTAGCTTTCAAAAGCTAACCGATCAAGCCCGTGGTGTCGCAAGAAGACGGATTTTATAAACTGCGCAAGGGATTTGTGGAGTTTTTATCCACAGATTCCCTGCGCGCAAAGAACACTTGAAACTGTAAATTTTTTCATTACGTTCACGGCTTGGTAATGCATAAACCTCTGAGGCCAGAGGCCGCTCGACCGCGAGGCCGTAGACGGTGGCCCACGTCGCCCATGCCTTACGCCGCCTCTGTGTGTGTCTGTCTATGGCAGGTCTTCCCATACGCCGATGGCAATTAAACTAATCATTGCTATGAACACTATATAACAAGTCACCTTTAAAAAAAATAACCTTAACTAAATCGGTTCAGCCGCTTGGGAGCTTTTGTTTGAAAGGCGACATGATCGAGAGTGTTTTAGATTATGATTGAAGAAAATCTGTTCCACAGGTCTGATTGATTCAAAATTTGGTATTCTGTAACTTCAATGATATTGCAAGAACATGTTAACCTTGACCTGTTGCTGCAGCATCACCTGCAGGATACCCAACTCCACACTAAGTTATAGCAGAGGTGGGTAACATGTTTGGGCTCATTTGAATGATCTCAATGAATAGGCGATGATGGTGATAAACATCTGGTGATGGAGCAGGAAAGAGAAATGAGGATAAATCTGTAAAGCCTTAACACGCCGAAGCAAAAAAATAACAAAGTGGCACTCCGGAAGTGCCGACAGGAATGAAAAATTTAGCTACCTACGCTACAGCTGATACTTATATACAGAGGTGTCAGTAACGGTAACAGTGTCGGGAGTGTGTGTAGCCGGGTGTTTTTTAGCTGGTTCGTTGAGGTTGAGTTTGATAATAAAAACTTTGAGCACAATTTAATCACGTTTATTCAGAGCACAGTTCGCTACCACGAGTTTGGGTTCACATGTTCGCCATCGACCCTCTTAGAACTGACCGGAAAGGCCCGAGTCTTTCATAGATAATTTAATTTTGCAACAATGTTGCCATCTGTGTTGGTAAGGGATGCCAACAGGGAGTTCAATGGTTTTTTCCCATCTCAAAAAATGCCCAACACGCCTAAAGCAGTTTTTACTTCAAAAAGGATTCAGGGTTTTTTACTTTTGTAAAAATTAACTTTTTCTATTTGCGAATTGCGATTGGATAGGATAGGTAGGTCGCTTTGGTTAGGTAGGTAGTTGGGCCGCTTAGCGGTTCGCGCGTGATCGTCCGTTTAGCGACTCGCAAGAGCGTGTTTGCACATCGCTCATTCCAATTCTGTTTGCAACAATTATCAAAAGTAAATTGTTTGTGTAAATTCTAGATGCTATCTACTCGTCTAAATTCCTAAATAATAAATTACATTCTTTGATGAACTATGGGGGAGGCCTAGAAATGTTCAGCGTTGTGTTTTGAATCAACTTTTACATAAACGCAATAAAATTCCTAGATAGAACGTAGGCACTTTCACAAAACGTTGGTTGCTATAGGTACAAAAGCTTACTGTGGGTATTTTCCCGATCGAAATTTTTATCATTCGATAACTCAACTTGTTTCACAGCTGAAGGGTGCATTACTCAGTAGGTACAGCATACTTAGCCCGGCGTGCACAACGATCCCTAATCGTATTTAGCGACTCGGGCGGAACAACTTGCGCAACGATGCCTAAACGTATTTAGTTGCTAAATATGATTAAAGGAGTTGTCAAATCATACAGTTACCTACGTCAATTTAAAACATATTTAGTCGCAAAGTACGTTTAGGGATCATTGTGCCGGCCTAAACATGTTTAAATTTGACGTATTTGTATGATTTTACAAATCTTTAAATTATATTTAGCCACTAAATTTTGAACGTTTAAACGTTAACGCCACTAAAAACGTTTAGGCATCATTGCGCAAGTCACTCTTTGTTCAAACCCAATATGTATGTGCTTCTGCTCTAGGTACCTACTTAACTTACAAATTATGTTTCTTTTAGAGACTCCTGCACAGGCACAGCTCTAAGAAATACGTTTTGAAACTAATACATATAATACTATTAGGGTAGACCGAGGCAAGTCAGATAATTTTTTTTTCAAGCATAGCAGGAATTGTTTTGCGCAAAATATTATTTTTATTAAAATAATTGCAGTTTACACATATTTGGTAACGACTAGGCATTGTCAAATTCTTTAGAAGTAAAAAAAATAACAAAAAGGAAAATACACCCCGAAGTTGGGGCGAATCGGATAAAACAAAAATCTCTATAATTATTCTAAATTATTCATAAAATGGAATTTAACCACTAAAAATAAAGTTAGCAGCTTAATTTTAATCTTTATATTTCTTTAATTGGAATTTAGATTCAATTTTATCATTAATATCTATAGACATTTCTAAGTCGAAAGGTTCTATGGACGGCTCTACGATTCGGTCACTAAACCTGTTTGCAGTGCGGCCAACGACCCAAGAGCCAAACTGACCCGACATTATACCGAAGATATTCCGGACATCAGCCTGTATGAGATCAGGATGGCCTTAAAGCAGCTTAAGAACGACAAGGCGCCGGGTGAGGACGGAATCACTTCAGAGCTTCTGAAAGCGGGTGGATCACCGGTACTTAAAGTCCTTCAGAAGCTTTTTAATTCCGCCTTGCTTGAAGGTACGACGCCAAAAGCATGGAACGGGGGCGTGGTGGTTCTGTTCTTCAAGAAAGGTGACAACACCTTGCTTAAGAATTACAGACCCATCTCGCTTTTGAGCCATGTTTATAAGCTGTTTTCGAGGGTCATCGCGAACCGTCTCGAACGCAGGTTTGATGACTTCCAGCCTCCCGAACAAGCCGGGTTCCGTAAAGGCTACAGTACCATAGACCACATACATACGCTGCGGCAAGTCATACAGAAGACCGAAGAGTATAACTTGCCGCTAAGTCTCGCGTTTGTGGACTATGAGAAAGCCTTCGATTCGATCGAAACATGGGCAGTGCTTGAGTCTCTCCAACGATGCCGTATTGACTATCGGTACATCGAAGTGTTGAAGTGTTTGTATAAAAACGCCACTATGTCAGTCCGAGTACATGAACAGAGCTCGAAGGCGATTCCCTTAAAAAGAGGCGTAAGACAGGGAGATGTCATTTCTCCGAAACTGTTTACGACCGCATTGGAAGATGCCTTCAAGCTTCTGGAATGGAAAGGACTGGGCATCAATATTAACGGCGAATACATCACTCACCTTCGGTTTGCCGACGATATTGTGGTCATGGCAAAGTCGATGGAAGAGCTCAGCACGATGCTCGAAGGCCTCAATCGAGTCTCCCAACGGGTAGGACTTAAAATGAACATGGACAAGACGAAAATCATGTCGAATGTCCATGTCGTCCCTGCCCCAGTTATGGTTGAGAACTCGGCTCTTGAAGTTGTCGACGCGTATGTATACCTAGGACAAACAGTCCAATTAGGTAGGTCCAACTTCGAGAAAGAGGTCAATCGTCGAATCCAACTCGGATGGGCAGCGTTTGGGAAACTTCGCAACGTCTTTTCGTCCAACATACCTCAGTGCCTTAAGACGAAAGTCTACAATCAGTGTGTGTTACCAGTGATGACATATGGAACCGAGACGTGGTCCTTCACTATTGGCCTTATGAATAAGCTCAGAGTCGCTCAACGAGCTATGGAGAGGGCTATGCTCGGGGTTTCTCTACGGGATCGAATCAGAAATGAGGAGATACGTAGGAGAACTCAAGTCACCGACATAGCCCGACGGATTAGCACGTTGAAGTGGCAATGGGCAGGCCATATAGCGCGCAGAACAGACGGCCGATGGGGCCGAAAGGTTCTCGAGTGGAGGCCACGGACCGGCAAGCGCAGCGTAGGACGTCCACCCACAAGATGGGCAGACGACTTGGTAAGAACCGCAGGTCGGCGTTGGATGCAGGCCGCTTCCAACCGCAGTTCCTGGAGATCAATGAGGGAGGCCTTTGTCCAGCAGTGGACGTCCTACGGCTGATATGATGATGATGATTCATAAAATCTTTATATAAATCGTTCACAAACAAAAATGAACCATGGCCGGTTGTCCACCACATTGTTTAATTACATCCCTTCCTTGATAGTGTCACTCTCCTCTGTCAACTCATGGACGGAACTCCGAAGACCTCAGCCGCCCGACGCATGGTTAGTTTTTTGGTCAGGACTTTATTGTCAGCTTCTGTCATGGTTTCAGGAAGCCACTGCCCTTGTTTGGTCTTCCTTACATAAGTGCAAACCAGCTAGGTAACCAAAGACTCTGGGGCAAAAAATAAACTAGGGCCCAAACTAAACTATTAAATATTGTTTGTTCTGTATTCGACGTAACTACTCCAGATTCGTCGTAATACAGCCGACTCAGTAATACAATTAAAAAGCAAATACAAATTGTTACTTATTTTAATGAACAAATTAAAACTATTTTATGAAAATAAAAGAAAATATCTACCTGTTACCACAGACCAGTACAAGATATTGATATTACTGGTCTCTGCTGTTACTGCCCAAAAAAAACAGTCCTGTGACAGACACACAGACAGCGGAGGCACGTCAATAGGGTCCCGTTGAGCACCCTTTGGGTACAGAATCCTAATTATGAAGAGATTTTTATACTAATAACACCACTTTTTTGACCGACTATATGTTTATATTCCGAATGTGAGAGAAATTTTCACTAGTTCAATTTATAGTTTGTAAGTCAGAGTCCGAGGGGCCCCCTGAGCTTGGGGGCCCCGAGGCTCTGCCCCGTCTAGGCCTCCGATAGCTACGCCACTGGCGCAAACCATCTAAAACATCAAAAAATTAATTAAGTACTACAATAAACGGAATAAAAATTTATTTTGTAGTGATTCTATTCACCCTGAGCAATACGATCCGATTCACCCCATATCACATAACATCATAATAAACAGTTTACTAGAATACTACTTAATTAAAATTATACTAAAACGCAAGTCAAACTACATAAAGAGTATATTTACTAATAAAAAACAATAAATTATATAAAATTAATAATAATAAAATAATATAAAATTAATAATAATAATAAAATTCAAAAGTACTTAGGTACCTTACTTCGGCGCCAAAATTGTTACACACACGAGCGACCGCGTCATTCGCGACCACCGCCTGATGTACCTACGAGCGAAATCCATCACTTTATACGACACGAGGAGAGGATTGAGGAGTATGACCTTGGACGGTGACTACTTGCAGATTGACACGCGTGAAATTTGAATTACTTATTTAAATATTTCTTAATTTGATCCGTTTCGCCCTGTTATCCGATTCGCGTCGGTCTACCCTACACTAGTGGTTCGCCCCGAACTGAGATCTTGCGAGTCTCCCTTAAGAACAAATAGGCAAATAATTATTTGTAATCTTTGACTATCAAAATAGTGCCACGAAATACAAAACCAAATTACTTAACCTAAAAAACCTACAGTTTCATTCAAATTACAGGAAACGGGAATTCATGTTATTGGGTTACTATTTTTTGGGATAGAAATTGCAGTTATTCTGGATTTCAGACTTTTCCCTATATTTGTGTCACTAAAGCTACACGTATACCAAATTTCGAAAAAATTCTGGTGTACCCTGTGAATATTGTCAAAGTTCAGTTTTTATTATGGCTAATAACTTAAAAACTGTAAGGTTTAAACTCAAAATAAAATCGGGGTCGAAATGTACTCATAAAGATTTTTGTGTAATACGACCTAATTTAACCCTTAAACAAACGCGAGCTTCTGGCCATGATATTTAAAAAAAAGAAGTGGTTTCCGGGTAATTAGGGGTCCCTGATTTCATTTTTGAAGTAAAACTTCTTTACCTACGCACGCTTGACTTGGGGAGTAAGCTGGTGAATGCGTTATAAAAAGTGCGAACGGAAGTTGAGAGGGAGATATAAGTTAGTGAAGATAGAAAGAAAGATAGTTACGTTTCGTATATTTTTAAACGTTAATGTGCGAGTGCGAGTTGCGTCTGTCCAGAATGAACATACACTGATCGACCTGCAGACGTGTGGACAATTTTGTAATTGCACAATTTTATAAATTCATATTTTAAAAAAGAAGTTTTACTTCAGTCGTGTGGTCTAAAGCACACACGTTTTTTTTTGGAAAAAAACTAAAAAAGGGGGTAGAAATAGTCCGTATAGAAGTAGTCCGTGTAGAAGTAGTCCGTATAGAAGTAGTCCGTATAGAAGTAGTCCGTATAGAAGTAGTCCGTGTAGAAGTAGTCCGTGTAGAAGTAGTCCGTGTAGAAGTAGTCCGTGTAGAAGTAGTCCGTATAGAAGTAGTCCGTATAGAAGTAGTCCGTGTAGAAGTAGTCCGTATAGAAGTAGTCCGTATAGAAGTAGTCCGTGTAGAAGTAGTCCGTGTAGAAGTAGTCCGTGTAGAAGTAGTCCGTATAGAAGTAGTCCGTATAGAAGTAGTCCGTGTAGAAGTAGTCCGTATAGAAGTAGTCCGTATAGAAGTAGTCCGTATAGAAGTAGTCCGTGTAGAAGTAGTCCGTGTAGAAGTAGTCCGTGTAGAAGTAGTCCGTGTAGAAGTAGTCCGTATAGAAGTAGTCCGTATAGAAGTAGTCCGTGTAGAAGTAGTCCGTATAGAAGTAGTCCGTATAGAAGTAGTCCGTGTAGAAGTAGTCCGTGTAGAAGTAGTCCGTGTAGAAGTAGTCCGTGTAGAAGTAGTCCGTGTAGAAGTAGTCCGTATAGAAGTAGTCCGTATAGAAGTAGTCCGTTTAGAAGTAGTCCGTGTAGAAGTAGTCCGTGTAGAAGTAGTCCGTGTAGAAGTAGTCCGTGTAGAAGTAGTCCGTGTAGAAGTAGTCCGTATAGAAGTAGTCCGTATAGAAGTAGTCCGTGTAGAAGTAGTCCGTATAGAAGTAGTCCGTATAGAAGTAGTCCGTATAGAAGTAGTCCGTGTAGAAGTAGTCCGTGTAGAAGTAGTCCGTGTAGAAGTAGTCCGTGTAGAAGTAGTCCGTGTAGAAGTAGTCCGTGTAGAAGTAGTCCGTATAGAAGTAGTCCGTATAGAAGTAGTCCGTGTAGAAGTAGTCCGTGTAGAAGTAGTCCGTGTAGAAGTAGTCCGTATAGAAGTAGTCCGTGTAGAAGTAGTCCGTATAGAAGTAGTCCGTGTAGAAGTAGTCCGTGTAGAAGTAGTCCGTATAGAAGTAGTCCGTATAGAAGTAGTCCGTATAGAAGTAGTCCGTATAGAAGTAGTCCGTGTAGAAGTAGTCCGTGTAGAAGTAGTCCGTGTAGAAGTAGTCCGTATAGAAGTAGTCCGTATTGAAGTAGTCCGTGTAGAAGTAGTCCGTGTAGAAGTAGTCCGTATAGAAGTAGTCCGTATAGAAGTAGTCCGTATAGAAGTAGTCCGTGTAGAAGTAGTCCGTGTAGAAGTAGTCCGTGTAGAAGTAGTCCGTGTAGAAGTAGTCCGTATAGAAGTAGTCCGTATAGAAGTAGTCCGTGTAGAAGTAGTCCATGTAGAAGTAGTCCGTGTAGAAGTAGTCCGTATAGAAGTAGTCCGTGTAGAAGTAGTCCGTATAGAAGTAGTCCGTGTAGAAGTAGTCCGTGTAGAAGTAGTCCGTGTAGAAGTAGTCCGTGTAGAAGTAGTCCGTATAGAAGTAGTACGTATAGAAGTAGTCCGTGTAGAAGTAGTCCGTATAGAAGTAGTCCGTATAGAAGTAGTCCGTATAGAAGTAGTCCGTGTAGAAGTAGTCCGTGTAGAAGTAGTCCGTGTAGAAGTAGTCCGTGTAGAAGTAGTCCGTATAGAAGTAGTCCGTGTAGAAGTAGTCCGTATAGAAGTAGTCCGTATAGAAGTAGTCCGTATAGAAGTAGTCCGTATAGAAGTAGTCCGTGTAGAAGTAGTCCGTGTAGAAGTAGTCCGTGTAGAAGTAGTCCGTATATAAGTAGTTCGTGTAGAAGTAGTCCGTGTAGAAGTAGTCCGTATAGAAGTAGTCCGTATAGAAGTAGTCCGTATAGAAGTAGTCCGTGTAGAAGTAGTCCGTGTAGAAGTAGTCCGTGTAGAAGTAGTCCGTATAGAAGTAGTCCGTATAGAAGTAGTCCGTGTAGAAGTAGTCCGTGTAGAAGTAGTCCGTGTAGAAGTAGTCCGTATAGAAGTAGTACGTATAGAAGTAGTCCGTGTAGAAGTAGTCCGTATAGAAGTAGTCCGTATAGAAGTAGTCCGTGTAGAAGTAGTCCGTGTAGAAGTAGTCCGTGTAGAAGTAGTCCGTGTAGAAGTAGTCCGTGTAGAAGTAGTCCGTATAGAAGTAGTCCGTGTAGAAGTAGTCCGTGTAGAAGTAGTCCGTGTAGAAGTAGTCAGTATAGAAGTAGTCCGTGTAGAAGTAGTCCGTATAGAAGTAGTCCGTGTAGAAGTAGTCCGTGTAGAAGTAGTCCGTGTAGAAGTAGTCCGTGTAGAAGTAGTCCGTGTAGAAGTAGTCCGTATTGAAGTAGTCCGTGTAGAAGTAGTCCGTATAGAAGTAGTCCGTATAGAAGTAGTCCGTGTAGAAGTAGTCCGTGTAGAAGTAGTCCGTGTAGAAGTAGTCCGTGTAGAAGTAGTCCGTATAGAAGTAGTCCGTATTGAAGTAGTCCGTGTAGAAGTAGTCCGTATAGAAGTAGTCCGTATAGAAGTAGTCCGTGTAGAAGTAGTCCGTGTAGAAGTAGTCCGTGTAGAAGTAGTCCGTATAGAAGTAGTACGTATAGAAGTAGACCGTGTAGAAGTAGTCCGTGTAGAAGTAGTCCGTGTAGAAGTAGTCCGTGTAGAAGTAGTCCGTGTAGAAGTAGTCCGTATAGAAGTAGTCCGTGTAGAAGTAGTCCGTGTAGAAGTAGTCCGTGTAGAAGTAGTCAGTATAGAAGTAGTCCGTGTAGAAGTAGTCCGTATAGAAGTAGTCCGTGTAGAAGTAGTCCGTGTAGAAGTAGTCCGTGTAGAAGTAGTCCGTGTAGAAGTAGTCCGTATAGAAGTAGTCCGTGTAGAAGTAGTCCGTGTAGAAGTAGTCCGTGTAGAAGTAGTCCGTATAGAAGTAGTCCGTGTAGAAGTAGTCCGTATAGAAGTAGTCCGTGTAGAAGTAGTCCGTGTAGAAGTAGTCCGTGTAGAAGTAGTCCGTATAGAAGTAGTCCGTGTAGAAGTAGTCCGTATAGAAGTAGTCCGTGTAGAAGTAGTCCGTATAGAAGTAGTCCGTGTAGAAGTAGTCCGTGTAGAAGTAGTCCGTGTAGAAGTAGTCCGTGTAGAAGTAGTCCGTGTAGAAGTAGTCCGTGTAGAAGTAGTCCGTATAGAAGTAGTCCGTGTAGAAGTAGTCCGTGTAGAAGTAGTCCGTATAGAAGTAGTCCGTGTAGAAGTAGTCCGTATAGAAGTAGTCCGTGTAGAAGTAGTCCGTGTAGAAGTAGTCCGTGTAGAAGTAGTCCGTGTAGAAGTAGTCCGTGTAGAAGTAGTCCGTGTAGAAGTAGTCCGTGTAGAAGTAGTCCGTGTAGAAGTAGTCCGTGTAGAAGTAGTCCGTGTAGAAGTAGTCCGTATAGAAGTAGTCCGTGTAGAAGTAGTCCGTGTAGAAGTAGTCCGTATAGAAGTAGTCCGTGTAGAAGTAGTCCGTATAGAAGTAGTCCGTGTAGAAGTAGTCCGTGTAGAAGTAGTCCGTGTAGAAGTAGTCCGTGTAGAAGTAGTCCGTGTAGAAGTAGTCCGTGTAGAAGTAGTCCGTGTAGAAGTAGTCCGTGTAGAAGTAGTCCGTGTAGAAGTAGTCCGTGTAGAAGTAGTCCGTGTAGAAGTAGTCCGTATAGAAGTAGTCCGTGAAGAAGTAGTCCGTATAGAAGTAGTCTGTGTAGAAGTAGTCCGTGTAGAAGTAGTCCGTGTAGAAGTAGTCCGTGTAGAAGTAGTCCGTGTAGAAGTAGTCCGTGTAGAAGTAGTCCGTGTAGAAGTAGTCCGTGTAGAAGTAGTCCGTGTAGAAGTAGTCCGTGTAGAAGTAGTCCGTGTAGAAGTAGTCCGTGTAGAAGTAGTCTGTGTAGAAGTAGTCCGTGTAGAAGTAGTCCGTGTAGAAGTAGTCCGTGTAGAAGTAGTCCGTATAGAAGTAGTCCGTGAAGAAGTAGTCCGTATAGAAGTAGTCTGTGTAGAAGTAGTCCGTATAGAAGTAGTCCGTGTAGAAGTAGTCCGTATAGAAGTAGTCCGTGTAGAAGTAGTCCGTGTAGGACTTGTAAAATATTGTCGGTGGTGGTATATATATAATATTACCATTGTCCGTTACGGTCTGTTCAAAATTTTAGACTAGTTGGTTTCCCTGACTACAGCTGTGAGAGATGATGAGTCTGAATAAATACCTATTTTACCTACAGAATATGTATTATCTACAAGTTCCTACTTATTTGTGTTGGAATTTTATTGTTCGTAGCTTAATTTTTTATTATTATTTGTAAGACTACTAAAACATAATAAGGTGTACTTATTTGAACTCAAAAAGCACATACCAAAATTTTCGCCGAACAAAAATCAAAAAAGTGCAAATATTTTTTTGACGTTGACTTTCACTGACAGGTGAAAGGGGCTAGTGTAAAGTTGTCAGCTTTTAGATAACAAAATTATCCCAAAATACTATTACTACCAAATACAAGTGCTGCCAAACTAAACAATAGAAAATTATATTTTTGTTCTCAAATAGGTAGTAATATGACTTTTGTTATATTAGGGGTTAAAAACTTAAAGGTTTAAACTAAAAATAAAAACGGGGTTGAAATGTACTGACGAAGACCTTTTAATAGACGTACCACTTGACCTGTCTCAATTTGGTTCTTTTTATCGCTCTTGAACCCCAATATCTCAACAACCCCCCGACCTTAGAATGATAACGCTCATTTTTAGCTTATTTTGTCACACCAAAATTATGGTATCACTACCATCACCTATTTTCATTAGAACCGAATATTTTCCCTGATTTCTGAGTTATTGAGTTCACTTTACTCGTGATTGTGGCGCATGCAACTGCCGAAGCAGTGTCTCAATGACACTTAAAATTCACAAATAATACCTCTAATCTCAGTAGTTAATTTGTTAGTCAGGTTGACCGAATTACTAATACTTTTCAGTATCAATAGACCGGTTGGTCAACGACCTAAACAGGCAGCTTATCCCGTACCTCAGGTTAGCTCATGGCGGGTTACTTCCTATATCTGTCGGTAACCGACTACGCCTCGTATCTCCTTGAAAATGTGTCAAACTTTTGACTCGTTTTCAAGGAGAAACGAGTCGTAGCTTGTTACCGACGGATATAGGAACCCGCCATTAGTCAGCTTTCGTTAATCTTCGCTTTATAGTCAGACCCCTAACTGGACACTGTCGGCTTAATAAACACATTTTCTAACTAGGGCTATGCGATAAGTACACACAAACCTGCAGATTCTGTAATGAGGCGGCAGAATCGCCCCTACATCTGTTAGGCGAGAGTGCTCCACTAAAATGCGCAAACGTATCATCTGGGCTAACCCATTCTTAGATTCATTCCGGGGGAGCTAACAGTTATCACCCCTGAGAACACTAGGTACTGTTTTTAGCAGCTGTAAAGCAAGGGCGGGTCCAGCTTTGGTGCCAGCCAGGGGGGTGAGGGGGTGGGGTGACATAGTCGTGGTCAAGTCACAAGAAGTTATAATTTAACTTTTATAATCATGGATACAAGTAAAAAGTAGGTATTTTATTAATGTACTTACATACTGTACTTAAAAATACATACCTATATTTAAATAACAAAATCTATATTGTGACAAAATATATATAGAACATTATGTTTAACAATTTTAATTAGTGGTCCACCTAGGTCCTGGACCGGTCCAGGGGTGTGGTGGGGGGGGGGGGGGGGGGGGGTCATGACCCTTCCCCTGGATCCGCCCTTGCTGTAAAGCTTAGTGATGAACTTTGAGCGCCCCCCCCCCCCATAAACTAAGGACGACATAAAAACAAGTGGCGATCACAATAGGCCTCGTGGCCGCAGTGAAACAAAAGCCGCGAAAGCTAATAAAAAAAATTGCTTAGTCAGTCTTAATCCGCAGAAAAACACAAATGCCCTTGTATACATTGCCTTAGATAAGAGCGATAAACCTTTAATCAGCGAATAACACGGCCAACGCATCTTACCCACTTATCAGGTCAGTTAACGTTATCCCTACTTCCTGCTTTAATACTTCCTCCAGACATGCTCCAGACGGCATTGGGTTACCTCTGTTACTAGAACTCATTTTACACGGTACTGTTGGTTCAAAAAGTTATGTAGTCAGTGAATAAACTATAGGCTAACGTTTGACCACGATCTCGCCTGATGGTAAGCGATGATGCAGCCTACGATGGCACACGCTTGCCTAGAAGAAACCTATTCACTCACGACTTGAAGACCCCTAGATTGTAGTTATCAGGAAACACAGACTCAGGCAAGGCGTTCCACTCCTTGGCGGTGCGCATAATAAAGGTGAAAGAGTACCGCTTTGTGCGTATGGGAGATATGTCTACCATGTAGCGGTGGCGCATCGCGGAGCGTCTGGTTGTCCGATGATAGAATGGGGATGGTGGGATCAGCTTGAAAAGCTCCGTAGCACACTCTCCGAAATGTATCCGATAAAAAACCGAGCGGCTTGCAACCTTTAGACGATGCTGGAGGCTGTGGAGCCTTGCATCTGCTAACTCGTCATTGCAAATGAGCTTCTTGGCTCTTCTCTCAATTGAATCTAGAGCCTCTAGTGGTATTTCACTGATGAAACTTGTGCTTGGTAGGTAAACGTTGAGCAACTGTCGCGGTGTGAAGTACCTATTGCCTCACCTTTGCAAGTAAGTATACCAAGCTTTTTAGCGGCCAGCTGGGCTTTCGACTCAATGTAGGAGCCGAAATTGGGAGTGAGTGTTAATGAGATACCATGAAGCTCGAGGTGGTCAGTAATCGTCACTGGTAAATTACGGAAAGTAGGAGCCAGATGAAATGGGTAAATTAATTTCGATGCCTGTCAATGCAACCTATGTCAGTCTAAACGTTTTTGCTTTTCAGTTTACCGAAAATTCCGAAATCAACTTTTGAGCTATCTTAATTTGAGTCTAACTTACAGTGAGAGCAATCTGTGAATTAGACCCTAAGAGCTGATGCGACTTACATCAACAACTATCGGGGTAGGTAGGTACAGTTTTCAGAAGTTCCTTTCTTTTAGATAATGTGCAATGAAATATCGGGGGCGGACCCGTGCTTCACCTAGGTTCTCCACCTGGGTGTAGCACGGGGACTATATGGATCCCGTGCTGCAACTGATGATTAATACTGTCAAATAATTAAGAAAAATACATAATTTAATAAGAAATTGCTTTTGCAGGGCTTTTTGCAGCATCAATGTTCCAGCTGATACGCGATGATGGTTAGAGGTCTGACGGTATAACTCTTATACCTTGGGAGAAGGGTAGGCCTTTGGTGTGGGACGCCATGTGCGTCGATACCCTTGCGCCATCTCATCTGTCTGGTACAGCAGTTGTGGCCGGTGCGGCGGCAAATTCAGCCGAAGATCTCAAGGGGCGCAAATATGAATGTCTCGACAGAGCTTACGTATTTGAGCCATTTGGGTCCATGGGGTACCGGGGCCTATCGCGTTTTCAAAATTCTTTCTGGGCGTCTGGTCGAAGCGACGTGTGATCCGAGAGCTGGCGCTTATCTGGGTCATTGCATGAGCATTGCATTTCAGCGGGGCAATGCAGCCAGTGTCGTGGGGACACTTCCGCCTGGTAGTGATCTGGAGCAGTTGAGCTATCTATAGATCGTTTGCAACGGTCTTTAGATGATTCATCTGTTTGAACTGTATTTTATTGTAAGTAATTGTATATTATTTCTGTTATTTAGGGCATTAATCGCACTAATATTATAAATGCGAAAGTTTGGATGTTTTTTTGTTTGTTACTCAATCACGTCGTAACGGCTGAACCGATTTCGATGAAATTTGCTATATACGTAGATTATAACTTGGATCACCATATAGGCTACCATTTATCTCATAAATCAGTTTCCATGGGGTAAAAATGGGATGTCAAAGTTTATTTTTGCACCCCAGAAAAACGCGGGCGTAGCCGCTGGCAACAACTAGTTGAATATATAAACAATAATTTAATATCGGGCATTTTAAAAAGAACATCTTCTATTTTATTATGGATAAGTATGATAGTTTTTATAACCTTTTGGGTTGTTTTTTTTTGTTGTTGTTCACCCGCAGGCTTTCAGACACATGGCATTTTATAACGTCCTTTCAAAGCACAGAAGATCAGTAGAAAAAGCAATAAGCAATTGGTGGTCATCCCTTGATATCAAACTTTAAAGACCGACATGGTTTGGTAAAAAGCTTTGAGTTTACCGAAATTCCAGCATTTTAACTTTTCCACGTGATGTCCAATTGTGACGTCACATACGGCCGGTACATACGGATCGCGGTAAGTGCAGATAATGAGCAGTGTATCGTGCGCTATTCAGTCCTAAACATCTTGACTTATAAAAAAACAAACTTAAAAAAAAATACCTAGTGGTAATAAACACCACTTCTTGTAAGTAGTCATAGTTAATTATTCCAAAAATAAAGCAAAATTATTATGTGCGGAATTTTTTAAGTTGCCCCGTAATTAGTTTTAAAAAATAAACAAAGGAAAATTGTATAACCTGACAAAGTTTATTTTACTGAGTGTGCTGAGACTGTGCCGTGAAAGACTGGAGAACGACTGAAGGGGTAGGTTTTTTATGTTTTTTATGCACGTTATGAAATCAGGATTTTTTAAGGTTTAAAATTGCTGGAATCAACCCCGTGCGAAGTAAAGAAGGCCTTCGGTCGAATCGATCTTTATACGGAGGTTCTGAGTTAAGTCTGTGCAAGCGCTTGTAAAAACAAAAAAAAACCGGCCAAGTGCGAGTCGGACTGGCGCACGAAGGGGTCCGTACCATTATCTATAAAAACGAGCACGTTTGTTGTATGGGAGCCCCCCTTAAATATTTGTTTTATTTTAATTTAATTATTTATTTTAAACTGAATATATAACTAAACATTCTATAAATATTTCAAGCTTCTACCTGTTGCCGTTATCAATATCGAGCAAAAACGAGCAAAATTATCACGTTTGTTGTATGAGAGCCCTTATTAAATATTTATTTTATTCTGCTTTTAGTAGTTTTTATTATAGCGGAAACAGAAATACATCATCTGTGAAAATTTCAACTGTTTATCTATCATGGTTCATGAGATACAGCCTGGTGATAGACGGACAGACAGACGGGCAGACAGACAGCGGATTCTTAGTAATAGGGTTCCGTTTTACCCTTTGGGTATGGAATACTTTGATATGAAAATCTAGGTAAGTGTTTTTATGTTATATAATATAAATTATATATTATTTTTTTTTAAATATACACATATATATGCGCCCGTTTTGATTTATGATTACAAAATGAAGGTCGACTATTGTTTTCCTTACAATAAAACGATTATAAAAATACGTATTACCTACTTTATCATCATATACTTGAGTTGAGAGTCACTCATTGATAACCCCGTTATAATGTAAGTAGACGTTACCTATCTGTAACGGTTATATCTTGCCAACATCACTATCAATAGATCAAATAAATATGATAGAGCGATTGTGTCACAAATTAAGACCTTTCCCTAGCTAGCCCTCCCTTATATCTGTACTCACGGATAAAATTTGAAAATTTGAATAGTAACTTATGACTAAAAGTATGCTTTGTGTTTTTCTATGAGATCGACTCAGAAATGAGGAGATACGTAGACACACCAAGGTAACTGACATAGCCAAGAGGATTTCAAGCTGAATTGGCATTGGGCGCTCGAAGAACTGAGTGCCATTGGGAGAGAGAGGTTCTAAACTGGAGATCTCACACGGAAATACGACCTGATTAAGGTTGCTGGGAGCCATTGGGTGCAGGTCGCTCTGGAAATCAGCGGACGTCCTATGGCTGAGATGATGTTGATGATAGACAGTTGATAAGAACTACTTGCCGCAAACATTCATTATTTTCAAGACACAAAACACAGGTTTAGGTGTTTTGGCAGTTTTGGGACGAGAAGTTAGGTAGGTATCTATAGCCTAGTACCAATATTCAAGATTAACGAAGATACTGGTCGTTTGAACCAGTTTGTATTGTGAGTCCATTTTTTAGGGTTCCGTAGCAAAAACGGAACCCTTATGGATTTGTCATGTCTGTCTATCTATCTGTCCGTCCATATGTCACAGCCACTTTTTTCCGAAACTATAAGAACTATATTGTTGAAACTTGGTAAATACTCGTAGATGTATTTCTGTGAACTCATTAAGATTTTCACATAAAAATAGAAAAAAAAACAATAAATTTTGGGGGTTCCCCATACTTAGAATTGAAACTCACAAATATTGATTTCATCAAACCGGTACGTGTGGGGTATCTTTGGATAGGTCTTCAAAAATAATCATGAGGGATCTAATATCATTTTTTTCTAAACTGAATAGTTTGCGCGAGAGACACTTCCAAAGTGTTAAAATGTATTCTCTTATTTTAGAAGTTACAGGAGGGAGGGTCCTGTAACTTCTAAAATAAGAGAATGATAATACTACACAAATATATAATGTACATTACCATGCAAACTTCCACTGAAAATTGGTTTGAACAAGATCTAGTAAGTAGTTTTTTTAATACGTCATAAATCGTAAACCGCAATTTACCTTTTTATAGATAATGGTACGGAACCCTTCGTGCGCGAGTTCGACTCGCACTTGGCCGGTTTTTTTTCAATGTTATTAGTAGGGAAACAGGCTACGTACGATCCACCTGATGGTAAGCGGTCACAGTGGCCTATTGACACCGGCAACACCCGGGGTATTGTCGATGTGCACCTACGAGTATATAGAAAAATGTATTTTTCATGAAGCGTACCATGTCGTAGCCTAACGGCCCTTCCTTGCGAACAAAGATATGAGATAATGACTTTTCTTTTCCTAATATTTAATAACTACAGTCTGGGTATCTTCAATCCAAGAGTAATGGTGCCAAGATCTTCGTGCTTAAGCTCTTAGCATCAGGAAGGTTGTTGTGAACCTAAGATTTTTTTCCCCCTAAGATAATTGAAAATAGAAACGAAAATGTGTCTACTGCTTATGTAAATGCAATTCAACTCATTCATTCAATTTTCAGATGTTAAAGATCCATATTTGTTCGTAAAAAACTTAATTCAAACTTGTCACATAGGTTAGTACAAAGTATAGGCACAATTAAATAAACAAAATTTAAATAATAACAATAATGGTTAAAGTTTAAGTTGTTGTGTAAGTTTGTTTAAGAAAAATAGCGATAATCATAATTTTAATACTAGAAATAAAGATTAACTCGCTGTTGCCACTTGTACACTCCATAAAGTTAGTAAATCGTTTAAAGGGCAAGGTGTACGCTTTTATAACAAACTCCCAAGTGATGTACAAAAATTGACAATTAAAAAATTTGAAAACGTAATTAAATACAATCTTTATAAAAAAGCCTACTATAAAATATCGGATTATTTAGATGATAGAGAAGCTTGGGATTGAAATTGCTCCAACTAATTTATTTCTTGTATTGTTTTGTATTCTAAAAGGATCTTTAAAAAAACAACCAGCCTTGTTTCTTGCCTTTCTTTCCTGGCTTGGTCGCGAAGGAACAGGCAGTAAAATTGACGTTTCAAAGTGATCCCTGTGATTTTTATGAATAAAAGATTTTGACTTTGACCTCACTCAAGCCCTGAGCCAATAGTCTCTCACAAAGACTATTCGTTTTTATGAGAGACTATGGGCTCAGAACCCGATTGAAGGACTTCGTAATCGGTGAGTCGTATTTGCCAGCTATGACCTGCAGGATGGTGTTGGTGCTGCCTCGCACTCTACTGAGCAGAGAGGCAGTATTTTGCAGATGATGGCGTGGAACCCATCGACCCTTACCTCTGCAAATATGTTCGAAGCGCTGCAGAAGCGAGGCATCCCCACCAACATCCTGAATCCATTATTATATTGGACACGCTAAATTTGGTTACGAAAACCAACAGTAATTTTCAGTGCCTGAATGATACCATTGAATGCCTATTTAAATGCTCACTCCTTATTTACTGAAACATACATGACATGAATGCTTTATTATTGAAATCATTCATTTATAACAGTTCCGTGACTTGAAATAATCTTCTTTCAATTTTCTGTAATTCAACTGAACCATTCAGACAAAAGTGGTTTACACAATGGAGCTCAATGGTGAACATTTTGCGGCAAAATGCTTGAAATATTGCAAAACAAACAACTGAAACTCAAAATAAAGCTAAAGAATGCAGAGCCTTGGGGTTTTCTCTAATATTTAAAAATACCAGAGCTGTAGCGAAACCTCTGAGGCGATTATTAAATTGTTGCAAAACAATGAGACAACTTCTTCAAAGTTCACTATTTCTGAACGAGGCTGCGAGCCATCGTTACAACACCCACGCCATTCTCTCAGATTAAGTTTAAGAGGAGATGCGTCTCAAGTGCCTCATGGAAACCAATTTTTTCACAGGAAAAATATCACCAGACGTACAGAGCTAAGCTAGATATTTACCAACCTATAGTTTTATTTATGCACTTACATAACAGACAGTGATAAGATCATCCGTGTATGCATCGTGCATATTCAAATGAAGGCTATAAAACAATGCTTGTTCTGTGGTAATGTTAATGCAATCATTATGCATGACCGCTACAGGCCCTGATGCCCATAATTATAGCTGCCTAGGTTTTAAATGTTCATCTATTTGGAATATATTTTCGTTCACATATTAGTAAGTTACTCGATTTCTCTTGCATTTGCTGCTAATTTTACAAATCTACGCAATATTTGACAAGTATAAATAAAAATATTACAAAACCACATAATAGACCTCGTAACAAATATCCATTTAGCAGCTGCGATCCCGTCATCAAAAAAGAAAAATGCTGATAACCTTCGGATCGGCTGACCTGGTCTTTGTCACACATAGGCTAAGAACCCAGTCAAACTAGCTTTCTATTAGAAAAAAACCGCGTGTGAATTGGTCTATCCTTTGGGAACACCCCGGCGGGCGTTGGGCGTTAGGACACATTGGGAAACCACTTACAAACTTCTTTTTTAAACAGATATACGCATAGATATTGCATATATATTTATAAAAAAGCCTACTATAAAGTATCGGATTATTTAGATGATAAGGAAGCTTGGGATTGAAATTGCTCCAACTCATTCAAAAATGTTACAATTAAGACGTAGTTTATTTTCTTTATTGTTATGTACTCTAAAAAGATCATCAAAAAAACAACCGGCCTTGTTTATTGCCTTTCTATCCTGGCTAGGTCGCGAAGGAACAGGCAGTAAAATGGACGTTTAAAAGTGATCCTTGTTAAAGAATCATCATCATCATCATATCAGCCATAGGACGTCCACTGCTGGACAAAGGCCTCCCTCATTGATCTCCAGGAACTGCGGTTGGAAGCGGCCTGCATCCAACGCCGACCTGCGGTTCTTACCAAGTCGTCTGCCCATCTTGTGGGTGGACGCCCTACGCTGCGCTTGCCGGTCCGTGGCCTCCACTCGAGAACCTTTCGGCCCCATCGGCCATCTGTTCTGCGCGCTATATGGCCTGCCCATTGCCACTTCAACGTGCTAATCCGTCGGGCTATGTCGGTGACTTGAGTTCTCCTACGTATCTCCTCATTTCTGATTCGATCCCGTAGAGAAACCCCGAGCATAGCCCTCTCCATAGCTCGTTGAGCGACTCTGAGCTTATTCATAAGGCCAATAGTGAAGGACCACGTCTCGGTTTCATATGTCATCACTGGTAACACACACTGATTGTAGACTTTCGTCTTAAGGCACTGAGGTATGTTGGACGAAAAGACGTTGCGAAGTTTCCCAAACGCCGCCCATCCGAGTTGGATTCGACGATTGACCTCTTGTTTGTTAAAGAATAAAAGATTTTAAATCAAAAAAGTATATAGAATATGATTTGTATTGCCACACCATTAAAATTAAATAAACAAAAGAAAATACTGTTAAAATAATAATCTTTACAACAATTACTAAAAGCGGTCTCTTCCAAGCAACCTTTTAAAAGGCAGTATCAAGGTAGGTACGTAAACTAATAAAGACAGCCTACAATCAACGTACGTCATAAAAAAATCAACTCAAAGTTTTCATTGAAACCTGTAAGCTGGGATCTCGATGCAATTTAAATAACCTCGTGCAGAAATTTTCTTTAATAAGTATGTATATAGTTGTTATATTTATATTTCTGGAGAGCTTATATAGATTCTTCTTATTCCATTCTAGATAACTCCATTCTAAGAAGCCACAAAAAATACTGCTTGTCATCTCAAAACTAAGCCTCAACGATTATCACACTTCATGACGTAGTCCTTATTAACATTATAATGATGGCAATGAGAAGCCTCAGTCATGCTGTATTTCCATTGATTGCAAACACTTTGAGTATTTCGTATTTATCGGCAGTTTGAATTAATTACTCCTTTGAAAAACTCGTTACCGTGACTCTAATTAAATGGTTGTTCGAAGTGATAACTTACCGAAAACAGAGCATTACGCACGAAAGTGAAAACATATTCTCTAAACACAAGTATTCGTTTAATTTGTGTTATAAATAGTAACCAGTTATGAAGTGATGGTTTAAGTGATAAAGAAAACATTAGTTTTGAAGTTCAAATAATTATTACTGCGGATGCGATGCAACTGACAAAAATAAACATCTGTTTAGCCTCAGATTTATATATATATATATATCTTTATGTCTCATAGGTCTTAATAACACTTGTACAGCATCGTGTCTCACTTTCCCCATGTCTGAAACTTTACACAGAATAAAAATATCGCACCCATCACCCATAATTGGGTCCAGACCTCCCCTCTATTTGAAGGCATAGTCACACTAATATTATAAATGCAAAAGTTTGGATGTTTTATATCACGCCGTAACGGCTGAATCAATTCGGTTAAATTTTGTATGATAGTGATAGATTATGTATGACCAGAATGTGACATATGGTGCCTTTTAATGACAAACTACGAGTGGGAAGCCGCGGGCGAAAGCTAGTCAGTTATAAGGACAACTTTATCCTACCTTATCCTTGTATCCTAATTTACCTTTGTGAGAGAAAATAAAATACATAATGTTTTTATTATAAAGATTAAAAAAAAAATTGTGTTAATATCTATAATTTAATCTATCAAAGATGGATCTAAATAAATTATTGGAAATACCAAAGCAGCAGGTTAGGAATGCAATGTGACGTAACTATGATTTTTATCTGTTTCCAAAAAACTTAACGTGATACAGAAAACCAGTTACGTTAAGGAAAATTTACAAACAATCTTCATTTATATCAATATTTTAGTTATTCTTGTATCCTGCTACTGATTAGCTGAATACATATAATAAATTATATAATCTCAAAACATTAATATTTCTCAAAATGGTTGAGCACGTGTCTTGTAATAAAAAAGGCTTCATGTCGTTTCTGTTTAATTTGGATCTACTTCTGTACGGGGTCGTTGGGATGGTGCTGATCGTATTATTCGTTTACTATGTGGTGATACCACAGTACGTGCGCTAATGTAAGTAAATATTCTTTCAAACTCATTAACTTCACATAGGGCGTTATCACACTGGTGATTTGCGGCGTGTTTCCTGCGGGGCGATTTGTGAACGTGCTCGTCGTGAGCTTGCCGCGAGCCGTTGTATATATGTACATATAACAACCTGTTAATGTACGACATTAATTTGAAACACACATCCGAAATCGTATTAAATGATTTTAGAGGTAGGTTTAATACCGGTAGATTGAATATTTATCCAGTAATCGATATATTTTGAATAAACGATTTTTTACGTAAATCCTTGTAAAAATCGCTTTTGCGACGATGCTGCTTAGTCAGTTTATCAGGTACACACTTACATGATGAATTAATATGATTTGTTTACCTAATCTATACGGGCTATTTCACTAATATTTCAGGACTTGACATTAAGGTTGAGTAAAGATTTTAAAATGTCTATGGCAATGAATTAAAATACTAGCCATTATCCCTATCCGTGTTTTAATTTACTGTCGCATATAACATAACACGTACACACGGCTACACATCAAGCTATACAATTCCCGTATAAGCTGACCTCGCGAGGCATTGTGTAGGCTTTTCGTAGAATGAGAGGTCAGCTTATACTGGAACTGGATAGCTTGATGTGTATCCGTGTGTACAAACTCGCGCTCGTGCGTCACACTTCAGTCAGTCGTATTCGAAGAAAAACTAAAAACGCCGCGTGCAGGCAGCGAACACGTCACGCACACGACATCGTCGACTGCCTCGCTGGAAATACGCTCGCAATCTGCCAGTGTGATAACGCCCTTAACTTTGATATCAAATAATAATTATTCATTAATTTTATTATGGCCGTTTATTAATTTATACATTTTACAATTTATTTAATGTAGGTAGGTATATATATTATGTAATATAATATTAATATTTATGTAATTTTATGATTATATTATATATACTTTAAACTGTAATATATACTTGTTCTAATAATATCTGATTTACGCCGCCGTCCTTATTTGTTCACATAGATCCTGTCCATCTAAAGGTTGCCTGGAAGAGATCGCTTTTATATATTTTATATCGATAAGGCCGCCCATTGTACCTATGATTTTACATGTTTATATTTAATGATGTGCAATAGAGAAATTATCTAATCTAGGTAATCTAATTATTGCCTTTAGTATGCTTTTATCCTTGATGCGTGTAGCACAAGATCGAACGTTAGCGTTTACAAAAGAAGGCTTCCACCCAGCAGTGGATATTTATAAGCTGTGAATGAGCTGTCATCACTGGTTCCTTCTTGCAAGTCGAGAAAGAAAATCAGAAAAAATAAAAGTTTTTTTCACATTCTTCAGGATAACTATGAACGTCTTGAAGGCTTCATAATAATAAAATAGACTTTTAAAATTAAAAGAACACTATTTTCGTATATATAACATAAAATAAATCTTTAACAATCCCTATAATGGACATCCTTGGATCTCTCACTACGCTATTTATCGGATAAGACCGCCAATTGTACACACGGCTACACATCAAGCTATACATTTACAGTATAATCTGGCCTCTCATTCTACGAAAAGCCTACACAATGCGAGGTCAGCTTATACTGGAAATGTATAACTTGATGTGTAGCCGTGTATACCTACGTAGATTTACGTTATTTTTTTAATTGTATTGTTTTATTGTGTGCTATAAAGCATTATCCATCTATCTGTCTACACAGACCAGTGACGTTATACCTTTAAGGTGTGATCAGACGCCAGTCCAAACATTACGTTTGATACATGCCCACTTTTTGCTTTGAAGTTACGTTCGTGTGATACATTGCAAGTCCAGCGCCATTTATTACAATCTTCTTCTTCTTCTTTCGTGTCAATGGCTATTTGACTTCTAAATTTGATTAGCCCAATAGAAAGCAACTTCCACACCCCTCTCTGTTGCCTGGTACAAGTCATTCCGTGTGCAGGTGATTGGACATACAGGACATGAGAGCAGGTGGGCCATTGTTTGTGTGGTAGGCCCGCAGTGTCACTAGCTCCGGAATGGGTCGATGTATCCCGACTTACGAAAATTGTCTCGGCAGCGGCCAACTTGAGTGCGCACCCGGTTTAGGGACTTCCAAATTGGCCACTGCAGCTTGTAGCCGGAAGGAAGATGGTCCGCGGGTGGAATGTAATCAGGAGGGGCAGTGTGATGGGAGGATCATAATTCAAGTATTAAATTATATCAATTTATTAGAATACCAAGTCAATACTAACCCGGTAGCGCATGGCTTCGAATTTTTGGTTCTAGGACATACCGGTTTCCTCACAATTGCCTCCATCGTATTTGTTAATGAAAAATAATATAGCTCACAACTAGGTATACATAGATGCCGCCAGAATTAGGGGTGTATTAGGATATTAGAGTATTAGGGGAGTTCTATCATCGGACAACCAGACGCTCCGCGGTGCGCCACCGCTACATGGTAGACATACTTCCCATACGCACAAAGCGGTACTCTTCCATCTTTATTATACGCACCGCCAAGGAGTGGAACGCCTTACCTGAGTCTGTGTTTCCTGATAACTACAACCTAGGGGTCTTCAAGTCGCGAGTGATTAGCAAGCGTGTATCGTAGACTGCATCATCGCTTACCATCAGGCGAGATCGTGGTCAAACGCTAGCCTATAATTTATAAAAAACGAAGTAAAAATAAAAATAAATATATAAATAAGTATTGCTCGACATTTCACACAGCGCTATCTAGCCCCAAACTAGGTAGAACTTGTACTATAGGAAACAGTTAACTGACAGAATACTTATATACTGGCTTTTTTAGTAAATACATAAATACTTATAATAAATAGAAAAAAACATCCAGACCCGGAACAAATATCTGTAGAAAGTTGATTTTTTTTGTTATAATTTCGATTTCTTTGGGCGTTTTTTATTATAATTTATTAATATTATTTATATAAGGTTACTAATGAACAATATTTAGGGTTGAATAACTTAAAAAAAGCGAGTTGCTGAGGATTCGGACACAATTTATTAGGACACAGTGTCCGAATTGACACTTTTGATTTTAATATATTTTTTAGTGTCAATTCGGACACCATCAAATTATTGAAGCTGTTGAGTACAGCCAGGTAAAAAATGTTTATGGAAAATATAATATAATGTGATAAAGCTAATCAAATTGCTTTTCGAGCGTGAGGTGACTTACATTAATGTTAAAAAAACACAAGTTTCATTCATAGCGTATATTTGGTATAAATCGACATCTTGTATACTTATTCATCTATATAATGATCACTTACAATATCTAAAAGATATTTCTTAATTTTTCTAAAACAGTATATGAGTATGTTTAAAAATCACAGATAATCTACTTCAAACATATCTAAAATTACTACTTATTATTTGTTAGTTTTCAACATCAGCAAGGCCTACATCTACTGAAAGAAAACGATAAAACTCTTAAACAAAATAAAAAATACTTATCCTACAATAATCACAGTATTTTACACGGTATTTGGCACAAATTTTACCTATTATACAATTTAAAATCAACGAAAAAAAAAAAACATTAAAAATGTTAACTAAAGATTTTATTATATCTTAAAACATTTTTCTATTTTTCCTTACGTATTAAAACATCTATATTTTAGGAATGTATAAAAATCACAGACAATTTATAATAAACTGAGAAAAATATCCCGACAACATTTACTGATTTGGAGTTGTATTTTTCAAACTTTCGCAATCACTGTACATAATTATTGATTAAAACGGTTATAAAAAAGGTACATACGCGATAAATACCCGTTTTAATCAATAATTATGATTTGGAGTTATTTATTAAGTGCATTTACGAGTATGTATTGCAATCATAGATAATCATTAGTTCAATCATAGACTTAAAATTACTACTAATTATTTATAAGTATTCATCGTCACCAATGCCTATTATCTACTGAAAAAAAACTCTAAAACAAAATAAAAAAAAACATACAACAATCACAGTATTTTACACAGCATTTGCCACAATATTTTAAGTAATAAACACTTTAAAATCAACGCATTAAAAGAACAAAAAAATTATAACCATAGATTTTCTTATAATCTTAAAACTTTTTTCTTTCTTCGCTTCTATTACATAATAAGGCTTTCTATGCACAATTCAATATTTATTTGTCCTCGCTCAAATTCAGTCATAATAATATTGAGGTGTTCATTAAAATCAATTGTGGTTTTTAATTTTTTGTGTATGTTAGATCCACTCAGATATAAAAGCTGTTGATATCTGTCTTCTTTTTCTAAAAAAGTTAAAAATTGGGCAATGCTATTCGGTTTCCATGTCATGGCATGTCTTTCTATTTATTATGGAATGCCAAGATTCAACCATATTTGTGGTACGGTGCGGGCTACTGAATATGTTCCATATATTGTAAAACAAGGAAGTCTCGTTCAACCAAGTGTTAACAAAATAATCATTAAATTTTAAAAGTTTTCTATTTTTCGGACATTGGGACATAATATACAGCCAGGCATCGTCTATTACTTCTCTTGGCAAAAGAGCTAAAACACTGCACCTTTTTATGTGTTTCTTTTCTAATTTCAATTTAGATTTTTTTATGCCTAATTGATCGACTTTTCGCCATAGACTCTGCGTAAAATGGAAATAGCAACCTTAAATATTTGCTTTAGGGAAAACTCGTTTAAGAGCTTTAATGGCTTTTTTCTCAAAGTCCAGCACAAAGGTCTGCGGATCAAATTCAGGAATTTGGTTTTAATGAGGTTAAACAAAGTCACGTAAATATTTGTAGTTTTTGATGGCAGTAGTGCGTATAAAACTGGAATTATATTGGAATGAGTGGCACTACTCCCCAAATCCACATGCAGAGTGTACAGTTGCAGAAACGATCTTAAAAAAAATTTAAAAGTTCCATCGCACATGACTGTTAGATTAGGTTTTTTTAATATTTCCTTGCAATATTTTCCAGCGAAAACCAAGATCCTACTCGTGTAGCGACTGTAGTCAGCTATTACAAAACTTTGAAATCTTGGGGGAATTATGATATCGATAATGGTATTTAAAGATACCTTTTTCATATCTAGTGAACTATTTCTTCTTCGATACAGTATTCTTTCGATAGTTTTTTTATTTGGTAATTTTTTAATGAGATCGAAATCTTTATCTTGTATATCTGCTACAACTTCGCGGACTACACTGGGAATAGGCACTGTACAGTCAGTTGTCACTTTTTGGATGCAAGTTTCAAGTTCCATTTGTAATTGGTTGGCCATAAAATCAGGCTTACAGTTGTGCTTGTCTTCTTTCACGATGCAATTGTTGCTTGCTATCACTAGCACAGCTTTGCATGTCCTTCTTTTGGTACACAGCCATTTGGTTGAATTATCTTTATTAGTACGTATTTTGTTATATTTGTAGCCTGCTCGCAGATCTACTGGTTTTCCGCGCTCTGACGTACTATGTTGAATCCAATTCGGTTGGGATTAGAAGAGCCTGCTGGTTCCCCATCTCCTAAAAAAATAAGTACTTAGATAAATATGTTAACCGTTTTCTATTATTTCATTAATGGTATTTAGATTGTAACACTGTGAGATAATAACAACATTTCAACAAAATGTAGCGCGTAATTTGTTGTAACGATAACGAGGGAGACTGTGAACATCTAACGCAAGTGTTCTATAATACTTAAAAGGTGTTTACTAACATAGCTAAGGGGATTTAAAATTTATATAATAAATAAATGATTTATTATTATTATAATACTGCGCTTTTCATATCGATTCCCACGCTAGCCCCGCCCAAACGATAATAAGCTTAACAGGCAGAACATAAATATCAATTTTGCATGCATTCCGAAGCTTCGATTCGATTCTTCTACGAAGCTTATCTCAAATCTTTTGTTTACTGATTTTATGAATGCTCTATTTACCTAGTCAGGTCATAAGTATTGTCACATAGTAAAAACTTTTCTTTTAGAATGCTGGCCACAAAAACGTTTATTGAATTCGAATTTGGAATTGTTCATGAAAATAAAAATGTATACTTTTTAGAATTTTACTCATTTTTAAATATGGAGTGGACGCTTAAAGAAGACCGTGTTGCAGTTATTGCGTTGCATCGTTGCGGTTACGCGCCAATTCGAATTTTGACATACTGAAAAATTTTAATATAACCAAAAGATTCGTTTATCGCACCATCAAACGATACAATGAAGACTCTAGTGTAGATGACAGGTCAAGAAGTGGTCGCCCTCAGTCTGTTAGGACTCCAGCAGTGATAAAAGCTGTGAAGGAGCGAATTCAAAGAAATCCCAAACGTAAGCAAAACCTGTTGGCCCTTGAGATGGGGTTAAGCAGAACCACGGTGAAAAGGGTGTTAAATGAAGACTTAGGGCTTCGGGCATATCGAAGAAAATAGGACATCGTTTGAATGCTCGTCTCATAGACCTGAGATTGAAGAGATGCCGCGCTTTGTTGAAGCGGTACGCGGGAAAAAATATCGGGAAATTCTTTTTTCGGATGAAAAATTTTTTACCGTAGAAGAGAGCTACAACAAACAAAATGATAAGGTGTACGCACACAATAGTGAAGAAGCGAGCAACCGTATTCCGCGCGTCCAACGAGGTCATTTTCCATCCTCGCTCATGGTATGGTTGGGAGTTTCTTATTGGGGCTTAACAGAGGTACATTTTTGTGAGAAAGGTGTAAAAACGAATGCAGTTGTGTATCAAAGTACAGTCCTGACGAACCTTGTGGAACCTGTTTCTCATACCATGTTCAATAACAGGCACTGGGTATTCCAACAAGATTCAGCGCCAGCTCATAAAGCGAAGAGCACACAAGACTGGCTGGCGGCGCGTGAAATCGACTTCATCCGGCACGAAGACTGGCCCTCCTCCAGTCCAGATTTGAATCCGTTAGATTACAAGATATGGCAACACTTGGAGGAAAAGGCGTGTTCAAAGCCTCATCCCAATTTGGAGTCACTCAAGACATCCTTGATTAAGGCAGCCGCCGATATTGACATGGACCTCGTTCGTGCTGCGATAGACGACTGGCCGCGCAGATTGAAGGCCTGTATTCAAAATCACGGAGGTCATTTTGAATAAACTTTAGTGTCATAAGAATCTATGTTTTGTTAAGTTCATTTTGGTATATAAATGGTTACATAATGAATAAACTTGTTTCAATTATTTTATATTAAACATGTGACAGAATTTATGACCTGACTAGGTATTGTTTATGAAAAAAACACTCTCACAATATGTCTTAGTCACGAGATAAAAGCCATACTTATTATTACTCTTAGCATTAAGTAAGTACTAATTTTTATTGAAACTAGTATCCTACATAAATCTTACACAAATAAACATAAATAAAATTCATCAGGTAGTAAACATAATTAAGACGATATACTTTAATTTCGGTGACGATAGGCCGGAGCATCCGGAAATGCAAGAAAGTGTCAGTACTATTTATTTGCTTAGGTGAAGAACGAGACAAACATGTACCATAGCCGTATCACATTGTCGCAGAAGTAAATGACGTAAGTGACAAAAGATAAAATCTCGAATTGCAAGAGAACCAACAAATTACCTACATAACTATGTAAAAATACTTTAAATCTTTTCTAGAGTCGGAGAATGAACGATATTAGTGTTTTAGAAGAGCCGGTTTTGACAAATAATTGTATCGAGAAAAGTTTTACCAATTGCGTTTCTGACTTTCATTTATATAGTTTAAATCCTGAAGTAAATATTGCTTAAATATGAAACCAGTACTATTTTTAGTAATTGAATGCGACAGTTACTTCGCGGCTCAATTTTTTACATATCGTCTTTAAGTGGTACGTCTGATTTATCTACTTAAGTTATTATTATATGAGTATTAAGTTTAATACTCATATAATAATAACTTAAATAAGTAATAAGTTAAATAATGCAACTTAGTTAAGTTGCATTATTTAACTTACCCCCAAAAAACATGAAGAACAATATAAACTGCCACACTATTTCTTTAACTTTCACACTTTAACGATGCGTGTCCTTGTTTGCACTGACTTTCACTTACTCGCAAGACGAATTGTTTTGTTGTTTTTTTTCGGCCTTGGTGCAAAATAGAGCGAAATAGAGCTATAAAATAAAGAGATAGAGAGAGTGTAACCTTGCTATGTATCTATTTCGTCATCTTGCTGTGCCGCCGCTGCGCCTCGGTAAAAACCTGTTTTTTAACTTACTGTACAATGCAGCTATTTTTAATGGTGTCCTAATCGACACTAACAAAAATACTGAAATCAATAGTGTCAGTTGGGTCATTGTGTCCCAATATATTTTGTCCGAATCGATAGCAACCCAAAAAAAGCTACTTACAGACATACCCAATAAAATAAAATTAAAAACAATAATTAAATTAACAATTCAATGTGACAGAAATTTATAATTTCTATAGATATTTAGGTGATTCAACTGTTTCTTCATTTTGGTCATGTAAGTTCTTGTATATTCTTTCTGTTATTATAGGCATTTTGACCATTTAATGAGCGTTTAAACCTAGTGTGTGGTCTCCGGGTACGGCGGTAAGGTACCTAAGCTACATTTCCAGTATAAGCTGACCTCGCATTGTGTAGGCTTTTCGTAGAATGAGAGGTCAGCATAGTCTGGAAATGTATAGCTTGATGTGTAGCCGTGTGTACTAAATACACGGATTAATAGTTACCATGGATATCATAATTTTATCTTGTGTGATCATGCGTGGATTAGCGGAAAGTATCTTTGTAAATGCAAGATAAGAGATTGTAAAGCCTAATGAAGTTGAACACTAACTAGAAGGTTCAAAGTTTTTTTTTCTTCTCCCACCTGAGATGACTTGTAGATCATCAAAGTTCCTCCTTCTCAAAACCCTTCATCATTCCTCCAGTCGCTATGGCGTTTCCTTCACTGTCCATTGAGTCAACCTGTGGAATTCTCTACCACACTCTTCCGCGCAAGTCCATCACTAAGCACTTTTAAGCTTAGAGTCAAAGAGGCTATTATGTATAAGTATAGGTATATTATGTATATTTTGTATAATGTGCTATGTTTATATATAATGTGCTATGTTTATATATAATGTGCTATGTTTATATATAATGTGCTATGTTTATATATAATGTGATCTGTTTATATATAATGTGCTATGTTTATATATAATGTGCTATGTTTATATATAATAGATAGATAGATAGATAACTCTTTATTGAATAAATAATGTGCTATGTTTATATATAATGTGCTATGTTTATATATAATAGATAGATAGATAGATAACTCTTTATTGAATAAATAATGTGCTATGTTTATATATAATGTGCTATGTTTATATATAATAGATAGATAACTCTTTATTGAATAAATAATGTGCTATGTTTATATATAATGTGCTATGTTTATATATAATAGATAGATAGATAGATAACTCTTTATTGAATAAATAATGTGCTATGTTTATATATAATGTGCTATGTTTATATATAATAGATAGATAGATAGATAACTCTTTATTGAATAAATAATGTGCTATGTTTATATATTATGTGCTATGTTTATATATAATAGATAGATAGATAGATAACTCTTTATTGAATAAATAATGTGCTATGTTTATATATAATGTGCTATGTTTATATATAATAGATAGATAACTCTTTATTGAATAAATAATGTGCTATGTTTATATATAATGTGCTATGTTTATATATAATAGATAGATAGATAGATAACTCTTTATTGAATAAATAATGTGCTATGTTTATATATAATGTGCTATGTTTATATATAATAGATAGATAGATAGATAACTCTTTATTGAATAAATAATGTGCTATGTTTATATATAATGTGCTATGTTTATATATAATAGATAGATAACTCTTTATTGAATAAATAATGTGCTATGTTTATATATAATGTGCTATGTTTATATATAATAGATAGATAGATAGATAACTCTTTATTGAATAAATAATGTGCTATGTTTATATATAATGTGCTATGTTTATATATAATAGATAGATAGATAGATAACTCTTTATTGAATAAATAATGTGCTATGTTTATATATTATGTGCTATGTTTATATATAATAGATAGATAGATAGATAACTCTTTATTGAATAAATAATGTGCTATGTTTATATATAATGTGCTATGTTTATATATAATAGATAGATAACTCTTTATTGAATAAATAATGTGCTATGTTTATATATAATGTGCTATGTTTATATATAATAGATAGATAGATAGATAACTCTTTATTGAATAAATAATGTGCTATGTTTATATATAATGTGCTATGTTTATATATAATAGATAGATAACTCTTTATTGAATAAATAATGTGCTATGTTTATATATAATGTGCTATGTTTATATATAATAGATAGATAGATAGATAACTCTTTATTGAATAAATAATGTGCTATGTTTATATATAATGTGCTATGTTTATATATAATAGATAGATAGATAGATAACTCTTTATTGAATAAATAATGTGCTATGTTTATATATAATGTGCTATGTTTATATATAATAGATAGATAACTCTTAATTGAATAAATAATGTGCTATGTTTATATATAATGTGCTATGTTTATATATAATAGATAGATAGATAGATAACTCTTTATTGAATAAATAATGTGCTATGTTTATATATAATGTGCTATGTTTATATATAATAGATAGATAGATAGATAACTCTTTATTGAATAAATAATGTGCTATGTTTATATATTATGTGCTATGTTTATATATAATGTGCTATGTTTATATATAATGTGATCTGTTTATATATAATGTGCTATGTTTATATATTATGTGCTATGTTTATATATAATGTGCTATGTTTATATATAATGTGCTATGTTTATATATAATGTGCTATGTTTATATATAATGTGCTATGTTTATATATAATGTGCTATGTTTATATATAATGTGCTATGTTTATATATAATGTGCTATGTTTATATATAATGTGCTATGTTTATATATAATGTGCTATGTTTATATATAATGTGCTATGTTTATATATAATGTGCTATGTTTATATATAATGTGCTATGTTTATATATAATGTGCTATGTTTATATATAATGTGCTATGTTTATATATAATGTGCTATGTTTATATATAATGTGTTATGTTTATATATAATGTGCTATGTTTATATATAATGTGCTATGTTTATATATAATGTGCTATGTTTATATATAATGTGCTATGTTTATATATAATGTGCTATGTTTATATATAATGTGCTATGTTTATATATAATGTGCTATGTTTATATATAATGTGCTATGTTTATATATAATGTGCTATGTTTATATATAATGTGCTATGTTTATATATAATGTGCTATGTTTATATATAATGTGCTATGTTTATATATAATGTGCTATGTTTATATATAATGTGCTATGTTTATATATAATGTGCTATGTTTATAGGTATTTTTTTTTAATATGGATAAGTATTGTATTTATTTTAGCATATATTATATAACCACAATAATCAAATATCTCTATCTTCAAAGGTTTGCTGGAAGTAAACTCTTATTAAGGTTAAGCTCGCCTTTGTATATTTCCATTTTGTAAGCTATTTTTGTCTGTAAATCTATTTGTGTACAATAATGTATAACGAATAAAGTCGCCTGTAGGTACACGTTTATTACTAGTGGTTCTGTGAGAACAGTAGACCTCGCGTCACAAGTCCAAAAAATAATTTGCGCAAAAAAATTATCACAAGTTCAATTTTCAATCGAATTTCAGATGCTTGAATTTTTGTTCCAATAGGCTTAACTTATATATAGGCACTTTTGAGAAAAATATTGATATAAGTTTTAGCGATTACTAACGTTCGCCTGGTCCTAGGAGGCCTAATCTGGTGTTAACAGGTTTGTCTTGTGAAGGTGTAGAGGATTGCGTGGTCTGATTGGTATAGGTAGGTACACACGGCTACACATCAAGCTATACATTTCCAGTATAAGCTAACCTCTCATTCTACGAAAAGCCTACGTAATGCGAGGTCAGCTAATACTGGAAATGTATAGCTTGATTTGTAGCCGTGTGTACTAGTGGTTCGCCCCGAACTGATATCTCGCGAGTCTCAAATAAAAACAAAAAGAATATTATTTGTAATCTTTGGCTATCATAATAGCACCACGAAATGAATATCCGACCTACTTGACCTACAGTTTCTTTCAAATTATAGGTAACGGGAGTTCATGTAAATTGTTTTTTTTTTGGGTAGAAATTACAGTTATTCTGGATTTCAATTTCAGACTTTTCTCCATATTTGTGTCACTAAAGCTACACGCATACCAAATTTCAGCACTGCGGGGTTACCCTGTGAGTTTTGTCAAACTTCAGTTTTTATTATGACGACCTCCGTGGCGCAGTGGGCGAATAGCCGGCTGAGACGCAGGAGGTAGCGGGTTCGATTCCCGCCGCGGAACAAATGTTTGCATGATCTTACAGGTATTTGTTTCGGGTCTGGATGGTTTTCTATATATTATAAGTATGTATTTACAAAAAAAAAGTATATAAGTATTATATCAGTTATCTGGTTCCCAACGGGAGTTCATGTAAATTGTTTTTTTTTGGGTAGAAATTACAGTTATTCTGGATTTCAATTTCACACTTTTCTCTATATTTGTGTCACTAAAGCTACACGCATACCAAATTTCAGCACTGCGGGGTTACCCTGTGAGTTTTGTCAAACTTCAGTTTTTATTATGACGACCTCCGTGGCGCAGTGGGCGAATAGCCGGCTGAGACGCAGGAGGTAGCGGGTTCGATTCCCGCCGCGGAACAAATGTTTGCATGATCTTACAGGTATTTGTTTCGGGTCTGGATGGTTTTCTATATATTATAAGTATGTATTTACAAAAAAAAAGTATATAAGTATTATATCAGTTATCTGGTTCCCAACGGGAGTTCATGTAAATTGTTTTTTTTTGGGTAGAAATTACAGTTATTCTGGATTTCAATTTCAGACTTTTCTCTATATTTGTGTCACTAAAGCTACACGCATACCAAATTTCAGCACTGCGGGGTTACCCTGTGAGTTTTGTCAAACTTCAGTTTTTATTATGACGACCTCCGTGGCGCAGTGGGCGAATAGCCGGCTGAGACGCAGGAGGTAGCGGGTTCGATTCCCGCCGCGGAACAAATGTTTGCATGATCTTACAGGTATTTGTTCCGGGTCTGGATGGTTTTCTATATATTATAAGTATGTATTTACAAAAAAAAAGTATATAAGTATTATATCAGTTATCTGGTTCCCATAATACAAGCTCTGCTTAGTTTGGGGCTAAATACCGCTGTGTTAAATGTCCAGCAATATTTAATATTATTATATATTTATTATGGCTAATTACTTAAAAACAACAAGATTTAAACTATAAATAAAAACAGAGTCGAAATATACTCACAAATGCCTTATTTTAGACGTAAGTACGAGTACCACTTGACCGGATAGTTCCATTTTGTTTTTTTTACCCCTCTTGAACCTCAATATCTCAACAAACCCTCCACATTTTTAGCTCATTTAGTCACACCGAAATTGTGCCATCACTATCTACCTATATACTAACCAAATTTCACGATGATGGGATAAATGCTTCGAAAGTTATCCTCGGATAAACAAACATACATACATACAACACCGATTTGCCTAAGTTGAATTGGAGTATTATATACAATAAATTATTCGAAAACATTTCCAAAATTGATATCCGTCCATAAATAACATTACAGAAAAAAAATAATTAAATAAATCAAGGAACTTGTCCGACAAGTTACGTCAAAATCGGTTGAAAAATGCGACCTGAGGGCAAGAACAGACAGACAGACAGACTGACAGCCGGATAAAAGCATTATTGGTCAATCACGAAACAGGAGACGCTACGCTCACTCGGTCAATAATAATTTTGCTTTTCTGACCATCCTTTGTAAGTAGGTATTACCCGTGCGCGATAAGTTGGGACCTGAGCGCGGTGACGTCATATTGGCGTGTTTGTACCGCCCGCAAAAAAGCGAACATAACAAGCAGCCGCCCGCGGCTTCGTCTTTGTTTTTTTTAACCTAATTTATTATGTTGCTCAGGGAGGACGCTGGTTTTTATCTAATCTTTTTTACACTATTTGAATAAAATAAAAATACAATGTTTAAGTTTATACATTTATTTTATCTATTATTTACATTATCTCATCTTTTTCACTACTTAGTGGATTTATGCCTTCTAGAGGCATAAATTATTCGTCCTCAGTCTCACTATAATCACTTGACGAAGAGGTATCCGATAAATTTACAACATTTACTATAACAACAAAAACTACAACAACAAAACAATGACACAAACTATAACAACAAAAACTACAACAACAAAATAATAACACAAACGAAAACTAAAAGAATTCCAGAGCGCGTCGTTACGTGACGTAGGCCAGTACGAGACTAAAAACCCTAGTAAAAAATAGTGATGCGAACGGTACAATACGGGCGGTATCGGGGAAGTGCAGGGGAAGCGGTCGGGGAGTCGCATTCCTAGCAGGTCCCAAGTTATCGCGCACGAGTAATACCTAATTACCTTTTTCATGACCTGAAGATGGAACAAACATATGGCCCACCTGATGTTTAGCTTAGGTCTAGATAGCGCTGTGTGAAATGTCCAGCAATATAATATTCATTTGTAAATATAAGTTATCTTTAGTGTAAACAAAATAAGCACACAGTAATACAGAGTATTAATTACGTAGTAGTGTTAATTCACGATAAATGTCGGTACAATATGTGGCCTTATTGCTAATACCGAATCTCTCCCCGACAACCCATTGATGTACAGAATATAAAAAATAACGAATAGTTTTTTTATCATAATCAGCCATCAGATAAGCATATGGACTCCTAAAGACGGAAAGCGACGCCGAGGAAGGCCTTAAAGCGCTGGGAGCGATGACTTGGTCGTCTTCCAAATAGACTGGCGGGACCTGGCTCTAGACCGTGATAAGTTGAAAGAAGGCCTTTGCCCAGCAGTGGGACAGTACGGGCTAGTAAAAAAAACAGCCATACGACATCATCTGCTGACCATAGGCCTCCACTATAGACATCCAGAGCGATCGATCTTTTACCCCAACGGCTCGCCGTAAAATTTATTAGGTTGTTTCCATCGAGTCACACGAGTGGCATAATTTCATGTTACTTGTTGGAAAGAATAACCCGAGATCCTGGAATATTTTATCATACATACATTATAAATTCTAAAGTACCTCTGTCTGTCTGTTACGTTTCACGACTAAACGGCTTAAATTTGGCATATACCTATCTCTTCTTTATACCTAGTCAGGTCATAAGTATTGTCACACAGTAAAAACTTTTCTTTTAGAATGCTGGCCACAAAAATGTTTATAGAGTTCGAATTTCGAATTGTTCATGAAAATAAAAATGTATACTTTTTAGAATTTTATTCATTTTTAAATATGGAGTGGACGCTTAAAGAAGACCGTGTTACAGTTATTGCGTTGCATCGTTGCGGTTACGCGCCAATTTAAATTTTTGACATACTGAAAAATTTGAATATAACCAAAAGATTCGTTTATCGCACCATCAAACGATACAATGAAGACTCTAGTGTAGATGACAGGTCAAGAAGTGGTCGCCCTCGGTCTGTTAGGACTCCAGCAGTGATAAAATCTGTGAAGGCGCGAATTCAAAGAAATCCCAAACGTAAGCAGAAACTGTTGGCCTTCAGATGGGGTTAAGCAGAACCACGGTGAAAAGGGTGTTAAATGAAGACTTAGGGCTTCGGGCATATCGAAGAAAAACAGGACATCGTTTGAATGTTCGTCTAATGGACCTGAGACTGAAGAGATGCCGCGCTTTGTTGAAGCGGTACGCGGGAAAAAAATATCGGGAAATTCTTTTTTCGGATGAAAAAATTTTTACCGTAGAAGAGAGCTACAACAAACAAAATGATAAGGTGTACGCACACAGTAGTGAAGAAGCGAGCAACCGTATTCCGCGTGTCCAACGAGGTCATTTTCCATCCTCGCTTATGGTATGGTTGGGAGTTGCTTATTGGGGCTTAACAGAGGTACATTTTTGTGAGAAAGGTGTAAAAACGAATGCAGTTGTGTATCACAATACAGTCCTGACGAACCTTGTGGAACCTGTTTCTCATACCATGTTCAATAACAGGCACTGAGTATTCCAACAAGATTCGGCGCCAGCTCATAGAGCGAAGAGCACACAAGACTGGCTGGCGGCGCGTGAAATCGACTTCATCCGGCACGAAGACTGGCCCTCCTCCAGTCCAGATTTGAATCCGTTAGATTACAAGATATGGCAACACTTGGAGGAAAAGGCGTGCTCAAAGCCTCATCCCAATTTGGAGTCACTCAAGACATCCTTGATTAAGGCAGCCGCCGATATTGACATGGACCTCGTGCGTGCTGCGATAGACGACTGGCCGCGCAGATTGAAGGCCTGTATTCAAAATCACGGAGGTCATTTTGAATAAACTTTAGTGTCATAAGAATCTATGTTTTGTTAAGTTCATTTTGGTATATAAATGGTTACATAATGAATAAACTTGTTTCAATTATTTTATATTAAACATGTGACAGAATATATGACGCGACTAGGTATATATATAAAAGAAAGTCGTGTTAGTTACACTATTTATAACTCAAGAACAGCTGAACTGATTTGGCTGAAAATTGGTGGAGAGGTAGCTTAGAACCAGGAGACGGACATATGATATTTTTTATCCCGTTCGACCGCGTTTTCGTGTGACGTGCCATAAAACGTCAAAGAGAATATAAGTCTAAAGGAAACTATATAACGTGCTATAACAAAAACGCATCTGACATGGAATAACTAAACGCAAATGACAGCTAAACGTAATTTTGTCTATGGTTAAGTATGGCTGTAAATGTATATTTAAAAAAAAAATCGGTTTAGTAATGATGGCCGGGGACAACAATTGACAGTTCTACCAGGGTGACGTATATTGGCAGCCCGCGTTATATGCATGTTATATGCGGTACGAAGTTCGGCGGGTCAACTAGTATTATTATAACTGGGATTGCGACATAGGCTACTTTTTACCCGACTGTGCAGAAGGACGGAAATTTTGTTGACAAACTACGTGTGCGAAGTCCCTGGCGAACTTTAGTTACTATTAACTAATAGTCTATATTAAATAGATATATTGTTTTTCCTGTTACGCCATTAAGGCAATGGAATTTGAACTTTGACCTTCAATAAAAATCACAAAAAACTTAATGAGGGAGATAAATTACCTTAATCGCTATGCTTATAAACTCCCACTATTTGGACTTCACCGTGATTTGGATCATCGCAAGCTTATGTCATTTTTTTTAAGAGCGTGATTTTTTTTATTCGAGCTGGAGATGGAACAAGCATAAGAACGCACCTTAGAATCGTGCTGCCTGCTCTGCGTCCATCAACTTGAGGCATACAGGTGTAAAGCCTCACGTGCTTGTAAGTTTACCGTTAACCATACCCTTCAAACCGAAACAGCAATGCTGATTGGTACACAGGTACGGTGGTAGTTCTTTCCCGGGCAAGTCTTTTTATTTATAAAACCCAATAGTTCGTTAAAGCTTGTATCACTAATTCAATAAAAACACACGAACGGAACTTGTTATTCACAAAAACTCCCACATTCAAATAATATCAACTCTAAAATGTCTTTACTAGCTTCCGCCAGCGGCTTCGCACGCGTTGTTTGTCAACAAAAAGTAGCCTATATTTGAATCCAGGTCAACACACCAAATTTCATCGAAATCGGTTCAGCCATTATGACGTGATTGCGTAACAAACAAACACACATCCAAACTTTCACATCCCACTAATATTATTATCGCGAAAGTTTGTATTGAATATATGTGTGGATGTTTGTTACTCTTTCACGTAAAAATTACTGAATGGATTTTAATGAAATTTGGTATGTACGTAGATTTTAACCTGAATTAACACGTAGGCTACATTTATAGACAAACAATGCTTGCGAAGCCGCGGGTGGAAGCTAGTTAATAATATTAGTATGTTTTGTAACATTAAACAGTAGGTATACAGAAACAAAATCAAAACGGTGATACCCGCGAAAGTAAAATACTGTGTCACCTTCATCATTCCTATCACTAGGTACTCTTTTATTATTCGGTACAAAATGAGGCATACTCATTCTTTAGCTCACTTGACAAGTAACTATATAACAAAAATATAACCGACTGATCCAAACTACGGAATTGATTTTGATAAAATTTATATGAGACCAATATGAAACTATATCCATTCAAATAAAAAAAGAATTTTCGTGTGGTTGAAGTCGGGCTGTGAATAATGATGATGATAACTGACATCACACTAATATTATAAATGCGTAAGTTAGGATGTTTGTTTATTAATTTGTTTGTTTGTTACTCAATCACGTCGTAACGGCTTAACCGATTTCGATGAAATTTTGAATATACGTAGATTATAACATGGATTAACACATTAGATTAGACTAGATAATTTATTTATTGCACACCATTAAATATAAACAAGAAAATACGCTTTTAAATCATAGGTACAATGGGCGGCCTTGTCGCTGAAAGCCATCTCTTTCAGGCAACCTTTGGATGGACAGGATCTTTATGAATAAATAAGGACGGCGGCGGCGTAAGATATTATAAGAATTTATAAAACAGGTTTACAATTTATAAAAATTATATATAATAAAATGCATAATTATAATATACTAGCTGACCAACCCGCAGCTTCGCACGCATAGTTTTTCAATAAAAACATTACCCTCCTTCTGCGCAGTTGGGTAAAAAGTAGCCTATGTCACCCGGGGATAGTGTAGCTTTCCAACAGTGAAAGAATTTTTTAAATCGGTCCAGTAGTTTCGTAGCCTATTCAATACAAACAAACAAATATTTCCTTTTTATAATATTAGTATAGAGTATAGATATATGCATATATTTATTTATTTTGTTTATGCAGAAACACTGTTTATTCAATATTCAATTATTTTTTTATTTACCGTCCTATAATGTTCTCGTGAAATCCAGTCCATCCAAAGGTTGTCTGGAAGAAATCTTTTTTAGCGATAAGACTGCCACTTGTATTTCTGCATGTAATTATTGTTTGTTTTTTTATACTGTTTTATAATTTAAGTGTGATTTACAATATATCGTTTTCTATCTTTATTCTTTATTGTACACAAGAAAATACATTATAAAGTACAGATATAGAGGACATGTACAAAGGCGAGCTTAACCCTATGAAGAGTTTTCTTCCAGCAAACCTTTGAGGCTAGAGAGAGAGATGATTTTAAAGGTAGGTGCATGTACAAGAATCATATATATCTTCTATCTATCTACGAAACAAACAAACAGTCATCAAAATCAATTCATAATTAGCGGAGTAATCGCTTAACATACAAAAAAAACCGGCCAAGTGCGAGTCAGACTCGCGCACGAAGGGTTCCGTACCATTATCTATATAAACGGCAAAAAAATCATGTCTGTTGTATGGGAGCCCCCCTTAAATATTTGTTATATTTTAATGTAATTATTTATTTTTAAAGTGAATATTTAACTGAACATTCTGTGAATATTTCAAGCGTCTACCTGTTGCCGCTATCAATATCGAGCAAAAACGATCAAAAAAATCACGTTTGTTGTATGGGAGCCCCCCTTAAATATTTATTTTATTCTGTTTTTAGTATTTGTTCTAGCGGCAAAAGAAATACATTATCTGTGAAAATTTCAACTGTCTAACTATCACGGTTCATGAGATACAACCTGGTGACAGACGCAGACAGACAGACAGCGTAGTCTTAGTTATAGGGTCCCGTTTGTCCCTTTGGGTACGGAATCCTAAAAACATAGTCGAATTGAGACCCTCCTTTTTTGAGGTAGGTTAAACTTATGATATAATCTCGCGATGATGGTACTCACGATTATATCAAATAAGGCAGAGATTCAACTACGTGTAGCGCCAAACAAATTATGGCGGTAATTTTTAGAGTTCCTTAGACCTCATAATCTTTCCAATTGTTTTAATTAATTAGATAGATTAAACATTTAAAACTAGACACGCGATAGTAAAATTGGCGGTCTTATCGCTAAAAGCGATCTCTTCCAGACAACCTTTGTATGGACTGGATTTTACGAGAACGTTAAAGGACGGTACCTTTATAACTTAAGCTTTTTATTTAACTGTAGGTATACTTACATAAGCAAAACAGAATAAATAGATACCAGGGTAGGTAATACTAATATAGATATTATACATAAACATTCTATGATATTAAATATACTAACAATAAATACAATACAATTATGAAACAGCTGTAATACAAACAGTAAAAACGACAGATACAATAACAAAACAAGATGACTCAGCTCTCTGATGCAGACAAATAGTACTTAAACAATAGCGTTTTAAAGATATATATAAGAAAGGGATAATTAATGGAAGGGATCTAATAGAAGAAGGAAGATAAATAATCGGTGATTAGTTGAGATCATAATCAGTATTAGGACGTCCGTGGCTGAACATAAGCCTCCCTCATAGGTTTTCAGAGACCGATCTTGTGCAGCCTGCACCCATCGGCACCCAGCCACCTTTATTAGGCCGTCGTTCCATTTAATACCAGATCCCAAATGTATGTGTAATGGATCATATACAATTTGTCTTTTACCATGGTCCAACTCACACTTGCCACTTTTCGATTACTATGACGTAATTCAAACTAAAAAATCCTTGTGTGAAAAGTTTAATCAGACGATAATCTTATTGTAAACAGTGTACAGCCTTGGCTAGACCAGTGTGTGCTTAGCCTTACTGTGCGCAGGAGTTGATAATACCAATAGGTGCATATTTTATATATTAGGTATGTGAGTTTTTAATAAACCATGGTTTTTTTATTGTTGATACTCAAGCGCTTGACCACTACCTCACCTGATGGTAAGGTGGTGAGATCGAAGATGGAGCACGCTTGCCTAGAAAGAACCTGTTTACTCTGGATTTGAAGAATCCGAGATTAAACTGGTTCGCCGGAAGTGAGTTCCACTCCTTGTGCTTACAAGAAAAGTTGAAGCAAATCGTTTGGTACGGCAAGGTTTGCCGACCAGGGCCCGTAGCCAAGTTACATTCGCTTCGAATCGATTCGATTTCTACATAGGTTTGTTGTCGATATATCACGTGATATTTCCATAGCATGTGTCAAGTATCATACATTTTCGGACTTATCGACTAGCGTCATAGCTAAACGAATGTAACCTGGCTAAGCCCTCAGGCATGGGGTACTTGGTACTTGGTTGGAATAACATCCATGAATGTAGAATGCCCCAGTGTACACAAAACCGGTCTGTATGTATTCAAGGCAAAACTGAAAAAGATTATTCTAAGGAAATATTTAGATGACTTAATAATTATTATAAGTAACTCAATAATGTTTATATTGTTATTACATTTAAAATGGAGCCTACTAATGAAACTCGACATTGCATGCGTAAAACGCTGAATATAAAAAAAATTAAATAAATAAATAACATACATTTATTTCAAGCAATTTTGTAGCTCATATAGGAATATGGCTGCCCTTATACTATGTAAAACTAAACACCTTGTACTTACCAATAAATAGATCTTCATTTGTAAAAGGAGAACGGGCATCCTGGTCTACAGTCCAATAAAAATGAGCAGCACATTTTCGAATTGGCATACAATAGTACATCAAAATATACTATTGGAACTTTCCCCAAAAGTCTGTCCGTTTTGAGTTACAGCCATGCAAACACCAGCATTTTTTGTTTTAAAGAACATAAAATAACGGTTTCACGATTACTATATCCATACATAAAGGCTCCTATACAATGCAGTAGCAAGAGCGAGAAGGGAGAAGAGCGATGTAAGGGCCGTGGGGAGAGGGATGCGTACGCGGGGGAGGGGAACGGTTGTGTACGCGCCGCGCCGGACGGCTACAATAATCAGTCGCATCGCATCAAGTGAGTGGCTACGTCACGTCTTGTTACGATAGTGCTGTGTTTGAACTTTTTTCTCTGTTTTTACTGACCCTGGCTTGCTTTTGGACCCTGTTTCTTTCCCTAATGTGTTAACTTTGGCTCGACTTATTGACTTTTGAACTGCCTACCGATAATGGAAGTTTTTCGAAACTGTGTGATGTGTCGTCGAGGACTTTACCGCGGACGGTACCAGCAGCATATCTTGGCTGATAACCTGCAAAGGGAACGACCAGAATTCGCCGCGTTTATACAACAACATGCTGTGTTGGAGGTTAGTTACCTTTTATTTTTATTATATTGAGTAGTTAGGCATAGGATTTATTTATTTTAAGTATTAATTGTTATTATTTTCAGGTGGTGTTCGACAGTACTCGAAGCTTGTGTCACCGATGTTGGCAGAGGACTGAGCGTGATCATAGACCTGCACAGCAAGCGGCGCGAGCGCCTGGTACATTGCACTCTCAAGAATACACAAGGGCACCGAACACTTCGGTGCATTGTATTTACAACAACTGTGCTAATATTACCCGTAATCATATACCAAACGCGATAAGAATTAATGTATTTTGTGAGAGCAAGCTTTTTATTCCTGATAGCGCTAGGGTGTGTACAGAACACTTACAAAATAATGAATGGAGCAACCTGCCGCAAATGTGTAATGTGACACATGATTTTAATGACGCTCAGTTTACATCGCTCTGTGACTTGATGAGAATGGCTGCTAACAACCAGCCCAGAATCGACTTCGAAAACAGAGGCACCTTGTCTAATGAAGAAATGCACTTATGGACTGGGCGCACTTACGATCAGTTCGAAGCTATATTAGAACAAACTCCGTCACTAAGTGAACGTTGTAACCAGCCTAGAACTGCATTAGGCATCTATTTAACAAAACTTAGAACTGGAGACTCTGATGAGAGACTGGCAACGTTATTTCATATATCTCGTCGAAAACTAGAACGTTTTTTGCCTATAGTTCGAGAATGTCTGAGCAACGATTACGTTGTGCTGCATCTAGGTGTGGACCACATTACCAGAAATGATATCCTTCAAAGAAACTTAACAATTCCAAGGGCTTTATTTGGAAACGATGAAAACATCAAAGCCATAATTATATCTGACGGTACATATATATATATTAACAAAAGCTCCAACTTTTTGTTTCAACGGCTGTCATACAGCTTACACAAATATCAAAACTTGTTGAAGCCGTTTTTAATGGTATTCACGGACGGCTATATATTAGATGTCAAAGGGCCATTTGCCGCTACCAGAACCGATGCCCAGATCATGAGTGAAATAATGAATAACGAAGATGAGCCGCTGCATTGGTTACTCGAACGTAATGATGCGTTTATCCTAGACAGAGGATTTAGAGATAGTTTGCAGGATATAGAAGCTTGTGGCTACGAACATCATGTGCCACCAACTAAAGACAGAAGAGAAAATCAACTCACTACAGAACAAGCTAATCAGTCTCGTTTGGTCACCATATGCCGATGGGTGGTGGAAGTAGTAAATGGGAGATTTAAGCGAGATTTTAAACTTTTGCGTCAAAACTATTTTAATAAAACGTTGCCAAAAATGTTTGTTGACTTCAAAATAGCTGCAGCCATTCTAAACCATTTCCACGCCCCCATCGAAGATAGTTCACACGCAGCAGCCTTTTTGAATTCAATAAGAGCTAAAATACACATACCAAACACATTGCACAATTATGTGGAAGCAAAGAGATTGAATTATAGGAGAGCAGACTTCATGCGAATCGAAGCAAATGAAATAGAAAACTTCCCAAGGCTTAGTGAAGAACAAGTCATACATTTTGCCTTGGGAACTTACCAGTTAAAGCTCGCTCGATCATATTGTAGCGAGCACTTACAAAATGGTCTTTATATAATCGAGACGTATAGAGATAACGCTCTAGAAGACTTGGCACAATATGATATCAACGAAGAGGCTTGGCTATTACGTGGACGTATACAGTCTCGACATGTCCGAGCCAGGAAATATTTTTGTTATATATTAATCAATAATATTAATAACAATATTACACAATATTATTGTACCTGCTTGACAGGGCGACGTACTATAGGTACTTGTGCCCATGTACTGTCAATTATATGGTACGTAGGTTATGCCCGTCATGAAGGGTTCAATGAACCTGCATTGTTCCTTAACAGTATTCTCATCGATGATGATGATGATGATAATGTTTAATAACATATTGTTTTGATTTTTTAAGAAGATGTTGTTTATATTTGTATTACTACTTACCTAACTTAAATAAAATCATTACATTACACAAAATGTTTTTTTAATTACCACGATATTCAATGTTTGGCACTAAATATTATCAGATTCAATTTTTAGTAGAACTCAGATCGGACAATACTTAGAGAAATGCGACTTTCTACATATGAAAATACATAGAATTACCTTTATATTGACATATGACACATTTTTATTGCAAGGTAGACCAGCTTCCATACACTTATGCCCGTTCTCCTTTGCAAGCTAACAATGGTCTCTGATCCGAATGGAACTAGTTGGCAAAAAAAGAGATTTTGTTTTCAAACTTAATAGATCTTCGTTTGTCCACAATCTCACCTGATGGTAAGCGATGATGTGGTCTAAGATGAAGCACGAAGATCTAGAAAAAACCTATTCAATCTTACCTTAAAGAGGCCCGGATTGTATTCTTTAGGAAAAACAGACGACGGCAAAGTGTTACATACCTCAGCTGTGCGCATCAAGAACGTAGAACCAAAACTGTGTGTGCGAATGGATGGTATATCAACTAGGTACGGATGGTACTGAGCCGTGCGCCTGCTTGTCCTTTGATGGACGGGAGATGGCGGGATCATATCGTATAGCCCCTGGGCACATTCCCCGAAATGTATTCTGTTAAAGATCGATAGGCTTGCAACTTTACGGCGGTGTTAGAGCCTTGGGTCTTAGTCACAGTCTTGATACAAGTAAATGACCCATCTGATGTTAAGCTGTAACCATTGCATAAAACAAAGCATTACATCGTAGGCCACGCACCTCAGTAACGTGCCCTACGATGCACTGCTCTGCGTCCATCAACTTGAGGTATACAGGTGTAAGGCCTCATGTGCCTGTAATTTCATCGGCAATGCACTCGATAGGAGTTTTAAAAAATATAGTACAAATAGTCATTAGTCATCATTATCATCATCTCAGTCATTGATCGTTTCTGAGGCCCCTATAATAAAAAATAAACGTATAAAAATTAAATTCCAACTAAAAAAAAACATTTTGCATCTCTATAGCTTGTGAGCGAGCAAGCAGACTCAGTTCTGAACATAATCAAGTTTATGGGAGACCGACCAAATGATTAGTCAAAGAAATCAATAAAGAGTTCACCTACCTGTTTTGATGACTAGTTCATTTTATATGAGGATAGATCCACAGTTGAATCACACATTCATATAAGGTGCGAGTTTACGATAATGTCGTCATTATCCAAAATGTAGTTGTTACAAACAGTCGAGTGTAAGAATAATTAACAAGAGTGTAAGAATAATTAACAAGAGTGTAAGAATAATTAACAAGAGTGTAAGAATAATTAACAAGAGTGTAAGAATAATATTTGAACTTGATATTGTCCTCTCCATCAAATATCGTCTGGAAGTGATTGTTTCTATATAATAGATAAAACCGGCTGTTGTACACACGGCTACACATCAAGCTATTCAATTCCAGTATAAGCTGACCTCGCATTGTGTAAGCTTTTTCGTAGAATGAGCGGTCAGCTTATACTGGAAATGGATAGTTTGATGGTAGCCGTGTGTACATTTGAATAATATACGACATGAGTTTGTGGGATTTTATTTTATTTTATTTATTTGGGAAGATAAACAGTCATACATTAAGAAGTAGAACATTGTGCTAATAGTAACATAAATAAATGCATGACCCACGACATCATCCACAGATTAATTAAAGAAGTGAACAATATTAATAATTTTACAAACAGCAGGTATATGATTAAACAGTGAAAAACAGAATAAATGTGTAGTGGGTAGTGGGTACCTAAATTATACCCACTATCAGCTATAGATAATATTACAAATGCTAAAGTTTGTATGTGTGTTTGCTTATTTGTTACTCAATCCCGTCGTAACGACTGAACCAATTTCAATTAAATTTGGTATATAGATAGACTGTTGGATTAAAACATTGGCTACTTAATATTGACAAAACCCGCGTGCGAAACCAGTGGCTGAAGCAGAGTTGTTTTATAAAGTACTGTTTACTTGATAATACTTAGATTATTTATTCGTAAATGATGGAATAAGTTTACTCCATTAAAATATTAGTTAAATGACTTCATAATAGGGATGCATCCACTTATTCTTTTGTGTTATGACATCTTAATCTTAGAAAAGTATATCAAATCAAAATTGCCTAATGATAATCAATATCGTCTTTCGCACATTCCATCCATGTCCTCTTTAGCCGTTATAAGGTAAACTGATAACACAATCATTTTTTTATCTAGCCTATGCTGTCCCACTGCTGGGCAAAGGCCTGCCCCTCATATCTCCACTTTTCTCGATCTTGTACAAAATCCCGCCAGTCCACCCCCACTTCCACTTCAGCCAATCCCACTTCAACTTGGCAGCCTTGATACCGACAACACAACCATAAACAAAAAAAAATATGTATTTTAAAAACATTTTACACATTTTATGAAGGGTCGCCTTGATGATCATCAACGTCATATCAGCCAAAGGACGTCCACTGTTGAACATAGGCCTCCCCCATACATTTCCAGGGCAGCCGATCTAGTAGGGGGCTGTACTACGCTGCGCTTTCCAGTGCATGGTCTCCACTTTTGAACCTATCTGCTCCAACGGCCGTCAGTTCTTCGAGCTATGTGCCCGCCCACTGTCCCTTCAGCTTGCTAATTCTCTTGGCTATGTCTGTGACCTTAGTTTGTGTACGGATCTCCTAATTTTTGATTGGATCTCGTAGAGAAACACCAAGCATAGCCCTCTCCATAGCACGCTGAGCGACCGCGGGCTTTCTACGAGGCCACGTTTCTGTGCCATACCTATATCATCACTGGTAACACAAACTGAATCATTTTTGACAATGTTCCCGCATAATTTTAAGCAAACTACGATAACTTAACAACTGATTCCCCAACATTTGTTTCAGACTATGTTATAGCTCCAAACAATGGACCGACAGAATCCTTTCAACGAAATCAAAGGCCTCACATCCCCTGATATACGAACCGATGAAACAATACCTTTCTTCGACGAAGACAACACACAACCTGAACAAAACCGACCTCTAAATGTTATTCCCAAAATAGTTATACCTTACGTCGATGACAATCCTGCAGAAACTCTACCAATCAAGCCAAAAAGACTTAACGGTTTGGAAGATATAAACAAAATACATGCTGCAGATCTAGGAGAAGTGCATACATCTCCCAACAATGATACTATAGTAGTGAATACCCCTGAAGGGACTCTGTACATTACTCTGGAGCCTGAACTTAAATCAAAAGCCACAAGTCCTAGCACAGGTAAGGAAATTACGCAAATGATTACCTATTTGTTACAAGATTTACGTAACTTTACCTAAAGTTATCGTAATTATCACTTTATTTATTTTTAAATTTACTAGTTAGGCGTAACTAAAACGTATCATCATGCCGTAGCTTTACAGGACTAAGGAGGGCTTGCAATACACTCCCTAAACGTATTTAGCGACTAATTTTATGTTTAAATTTTACATATTTAGGCAATGAATACGATTAGGCATTGTTGCGCAAGTCGCCCTTATAGTCTGCGAATAAAACGGCTCTAACTAATCGGACAGATACACATACATACAGACAGACGGAAATGCCGAAACTATAAGGATTCCTAGTTTGACTACGGATCCCTAAAAATGTGTGTAGTATAAAGTAAACAATAGCGAGTAGAATTATAATCACAAGTTGTTTAGGTATCGTATTTTTTTATACTCTACTAGCTGACCCGCCAAACTACGTACCGCCTTGAGATGCATATGACGCGCGCTACCAATGTACGTCGCCGCCGGTAGAGTTGTCAATCGGCCATCATTAGCTGCATCATATGTATGAGAAAATTAATTTTATACATAATTTTTTTTTTGGAAATTTTTCCGATATTTTAATAGTTATTCTGCTATTCGGGACGGAGACAAATCCAACAAATCAATAAAAAAAAATGATCAATCGGTTCAGCCCGTTCTCGAGTTAAAATTGGCGTATTAAAAAATAATAAATATTAGCTAACCCGACTTTGTTTTATATGTATATAGATATGTATAGATTATTTAGCTATGAAACTTTTTTACTTAACCCAACTTGCCGAACGATCCCTAAACGTGTTTAGCGACTAAACATGTTTAAATTTGACGTATTTGTATGATTTGACAACTATCTGAATCATATTTAGCCGCTAAATTAAATACGTTTGGGTATCGTTGCCCAAGTCGCCCTTAGTGGCTAAATATGATTTAAGGAGTTGTCAAATCATACAAATACGTCTAATTTAAACATGTTAAGTCGCTAAATACGTTTAGAGATCGTTGTGCAAGCCCGCCTTAAAATTTACCGACACTATGTTTATTGATATTATATTTAATTCTAATTCTTAGAAACATATCCACAGAATCAACTGACATCACCGACTCACCCAGCACATCAAAGGGTTTCGAGTCGAAGGCACTCGGAGCTAATGAATCTCAGGAGTTGATTCAGCATGAGAGAGAGGAGAGGAGGGCGGGGTTGCGGCGGAACTCCATCTCGATGCCGACGCTGCACAATCTGGAGGCAGAAGTTTTGAAGCAGTATTTGAATAATCCACAAGAAGGGGTAAGCAATATTAATTTTCATATTCATTTATTGCCAACATGTAACTGCCAATTGTATCACATAGATTTACGTTGTCCGTATTTATTTGTTTGGTTTTATGGTATGTAATTTATTATATATTTATTTAAAAGTTTCGCTACGTTACTTTTCGAAGTACAAGCCTTTCGTCGTAAATTTTTTTAATGTACCTAAATTAAAAAAATATAGTCTAGGTTTGGTGTCTCGGTCTATGCAAAATATTGTGCTTGTATTAAAAGATACAGCTCTTCTATAGCCATGGCGGTAATCTATACTAATCTCCTTCTATACATATAAGAATGGCTGGATCAATCTGAGATTGATAAACTCCGACAAGATTGATCACCATGAAAGTTGGCACATGTAACTGTTTTTCCATGGAGAATATTTCTGTTTTTTTTATTATTTATTGATAAATCACTCGCGAAACCGGGGCTTATCAGCAAGTATTTACAAAAGTAGTAATAAGTATTTATATAAATACGTACAAAAACACTACATTTAAAGTACACTTAAATGCCTTTGAACCACTCAGTTAAAACTTATTTAGTATAGATAGATTTATGACAATTTATGCATTAATTTAGATAAAGTTTAACGCTGAGAGCCAAACAATAAACATTTATTAGTCCAACCTCAAGAGATAAAGACTAATAAACTTAGCTGCCACATTACTGCATTTTGACGTATGGATATAATTTCTGCTCATTTAACTAATTGCCTCTAGAAATAATTATACTTTCTCTAGTTAGTTAGAAGTCAGACGTTTTCTCCGTTTAGGTATTTATTTTAGTGTTTAGTTACGTTAACAATACATTTAAAGTTTATCAAGCACTTGAGCATAATTGTTGCCGACCTAATAAAGAATTGAAGTAGTTTATAATTTTCGAAAACCAGTTCTTTCAAAATTTTGCTAAAATGAGTTTGAAGTGAGTTTAAATGAGTTTACATTTCAGTGACTATTTTTTATGTAGTTTTTTCTGCAAATACTTTTCGCACCAAAAGTCACAAGCAAATAGATAAGAGGTACTTAATAAACAAAACCATATTCTTATTTTGTAATCATGCCATTTGAGATATTGAACAAAATTCTTGTATCTTGTATCGTTATCGATGTGCCTAAGTAGGTATTAGTGCAAATTTGATAAAATTCACACAAGTAAAATTCAAGATAGTGTAGTCCATTTTCATTGTTTTCTAGTCGTAGTCATTCATCACTATCAAGTGGTCATGCATATTTAAATTAAATTACAATATTCTAATATTAGACAGTAATATATCAAGATAAGTGACCCGAAGGTATTAAAGTGATAGTGAAATTCTACTAAAAATGAGGCTCAGAAGGAAGACAGATCTTCGTCTCAACATCCCTTCCTATCCCGATGATTACGTTGAGATGCCTCCAGAGGTCAGAATATTGACTACCTCCATACCATCTCCCAGTACGGATCAAACTAACCATGAAAAGCCTGACTTTCAAGATCCTGAAAAAGCCAATACCTCTGTTGCTAAAACGAAGCAGGGTGATTATTCTAATGCTAATCAAGATTCACAGAATAATTATGCGAAAGATACAGCTAATTCTCAAAATAATTTAGCTGAAGTTAACCCAATCGAGAGACCGCTACTCAAACATGAAGACACGCCTGATAACGTCAATTATTCCACAGTAACAAATTCACAAGATGCTATTATAGCGGGTATACAAATTGGGAGACCCCTTCCCAACTATGATGAACCACCCCATAGCGTTGTAAATGATTCCTCAAAACAATGTACTCAAGATGATCCTAAAACAGCTAGTTTTCAAATTGGAATACCTCTTTCTAATTATGAAGACTTACCTGATACCGTTTCTAACGTTTCCTCAAAGTCTAACCCTCAAGATGATCCTCAAATAGGAAGACCTCTCCCAAACTATGAAAAAGAGCCAGATACTGTAAACAGTTCAAAACCAAAACGTAAAGACAGTCACCAAGATTACTATCCCAAAACAAATTCTCAAGATGACCAAAAAAGAGCCAATTTTCAAATCGGGAGACCTCTACCCAACTATGAAGAGATTTCTAATACAAATGATTCAAGGAAGAATTCAAACGATAGTCAATACAGGCCTCATACACCCGAAGTCAAAATCGTATCTTCAGACGATTTGAAGAATGGTGATAGGAAAGATGATCATCGTGTGAATTTCGGTGAAGTGGTTTATAGGAAGATCTCGAGGAGCTCTATGTCAGTTCCTTATGGCCTGCAGTATGCAGAGGGTTCGATGAGAAAGGATCAGTTGAATGTAAGTGTAACGATCTATTTTATTTTGTAATTGGCATGTAACCGCCACTAAAAAATATAATGCGACTTCCAGGACTACGCCTAAACGTTTAAGACCAACCCACAGGCCTTTAACTTAACAGTTAAAGTTAGTTACACATGCAGCAGATCTCTGTCAGTAAAAATAAGTTTATATTCATCTCTTTGATGGATAGCAAATTATCACAATTGGTACATAGATTTGATTAGATTAGATAATGTCTTTATTACACAACACTTTACATAACTTTGCTACCAAAAAATTCGAATATATTTTTTGCAGCATGCCAATTTTTCATATTTAATATTGAAACCCTTGAGTAAACGTATTTTATAATGAGGGTTCTTCAGTCCCTTAGTGATTTGAAATAATGGTTCTGACCCGTTGTGTGACGGTGATAGAGTGTGGTTTCGCAACGCGATGGTTCTGAGAGGACCAGTCTGGCTGCGACTAAATTGCTGAGACATCCTGTAGAGGGACTACAATTTTACACTCTTGAAGATTGTTTTATGTCATTTATTGAATAGACACAGACAATACAATTACCTACAGTTTTAGAACAAAGTGTCTTAAATAACTAGTTTTTGAAATTATATAGCCAATTACAGATCTCTCTCGATAGAACTAAATTCTTACAAATAATCCTACATTGCTTTTGCATCTATGTGCGTGAGACTAGAATAATTTAAGATTTTACAATAAATACAAATAAAATAAATTTATTTCATGTAACTAAGACTGAGACTATTTCATATAAAAACACACAAAATAGCTTAAAACTAATGGGGTTGGTGGGCAGATGTCGCTCACAACAGCGCCTTGTGTATTGGCGCAGTCTACCCTGGCGGCTATCATTGCCAGGACGGTGATAGAGCTGGTGCGTACCAACGACGCGGGGTGCTTGCACATGACGATGTAGGAGCAGTCGACCCGCACCTCCGCGGACATCCTCCATGCTCAAATACTTGTACTTAGTAGAGCAGAGATAAGGTGGGGCAGTTGTGAAGTCATGTTGGAGACTTTCGGGTGAGCTAGTACCGACACCAGGGTTAGCCAATAGCTTATTTGAACTTACTTCCGAAGGGTCGGTCGTGGCACAAACTTAGGGGTGCCAAGCTTATACTAAGCAGTCGGTATGTGAATGATGTATAGACTTTATTATGTTTCTCTTTGCTCATTTGCAATGAAAAGTTAGCAGATGCAAGGCTCTACAGCCTTGAGCATCGTCAAAAGGTTGCAAGCCTCTCGGTTCTTTATCGGATATATTCCTAAGAGTGAGCTGCGGAACTTTTTAATTTGATCCCACAATCCCCATTCTATCATCGAGGCGAGATCTTAGTCAAACGCTAGACTCTAATTTATATAACAAAAATGTTTCTTGTATCTACTTACAATTTATTATGAAGAGGGCATGCTCTAGTTCTATGGCATCAGTTATTGTTTATATTTTCTAAATACTAGAGCTGGGTATGCACCGAATACTCTGCTTGATTTTTCCGCTATCTTCTCCCTCGTGGTTAAAGATATGATCGAATATTTGCGTACTCAGAGATCTGAGGAGGTCTACTTTGGGGATTTGGAATTAGAACACGATTTTATGCGCTGTTGGATAAAACGCAAAATCTAGGTCAGTCTCAAAGAGGTCAAATGAATAAAGTCAACACCTTAATCCGACAGGCCGAGCCAGATTATTATTGTTCAAGGCACGTGATGAACTAGATTTACAAAATGGATTGAATTATCACATTTTTATACAATAGGGAAATCAACTAAACGTGTTGCCACATCAGTCGTCCCACTGTCGTGTTCTATTTGCCTACATTCAATCATTTGGTTGCCCGTGATCTTAAAACCATGACAGTTTTAGTAATAGCACGATGAAAATGTAGGCAGTGTTTTTTTGTTCAATATCTACTTTTTAATTTGAATCCCACGGCAACAGTGATTATTTCACATTTTTGTCACAAATTGTATTTCAAAAAGTCAATAAAGAACTCAATTACCTATCAAACTAAAAAGTGTAATCATGAACAGCAAAAAGCGATCAGACATGTTTGCACATCAGTTCAAATACCGGTCGCCTCTGTGGATAGAATCGGATTCTGACGTCAGTAAGAGCTCTGAAGAGAACCGCGGAGGGCTCTGTAGCAACAGCGATGACAGCATCCAGTGTCACAATAGCTCCGACAGTTCGGCCAGTATCAACAACTACCTAGACTCCAAGGTCAGTTCTTGAAGTCCTGTGAAACGCATATGGCGTTATAAAATGTTAAAATTCTATGAATTTCTGGTAGACATGGATAGCGCTATGTAAAACACTCGTTACGTAGAGCACACAGAACACGTTAGTTTTCTCAGTATATTATTTCCATGTGGTGATATTATCAATCACACTAATATGTGAAAGTTTGGATGTTTGATTATTTATTTACTAGCTTACGCCCGCGGCTTCGCAAGCGTGGTTTGCCATATCAAAGTAGCCTATTTGTTAATCCAGGTTATAATCTACGTACATACCAAATTTAATTTTTACTCCATAAAGTTAGTTAACCGTTTTAAGGGCAAGGTGTTTGCTTTTATAACAAACTCCCAATTTAAAAACGCAATTAAACAAAATCTTTATAAAAAAGCCTACTATAAAATATCGGATTATTTAGATGATAGAGAAGCTTAGGATTGAAATTGCTCCAACTCGTTCAAAATGTTACAATTTAGACGTAATTTATTACCTGTATTGTTATGTATTCTAAAAAGATCATTAAAAAAAACAACCAGCCTTGTTTTCTTGCCTTTCTCTCCTGGCTTGGTCGCGAAGGAACAGGCAGTAAAATTGACGTTTCAAAGTGATCCTTGTGATTTTAATGAATTTTTGAATTTTTGACGTGACTTGAAGTCGCGGGCAACAGTTCTAGAAACATATTTAAAACCGTTATAAAGCACTTCAAACGCCATCTATGACCCGTTCGGTAAACGTCTAGATGAGTTTTGTACACACTATGCAGTACGCACCGATATTTACGTAGAGTTGCTATATGCTTCTCAATATTGATGTCAGCTAGCTCTCCGCTAGAGGGCACTTTAATCAAATCATTGCTAAGAGCGACTTGCGCAATGGTCCCTAAACGAATTTAGTGACTAGATATGATTTATGAAGTTGTCAAATCATACAAATACGTCGAATTTAAACATGTTTAGTCGATATTACCATTAGGGATCGTTGTGCAAGCGAGGATAAATGTAAGAAAGTTTATATACCTAGTGCAAAATCAATTGTATCGTATTTTTCATTACTGTAATATTTCTTTTATTTAGTGGTAATTTATTGAAAATGTTAGTTTAATATAATAATATTACTGATTTAGGATTCCCTACCTACCTAAATAGGTACTGATTCCTCCAATCTAGATCAAACGTAATAGAATAAAAATACGACCCACCCAAGTTAGTAAGTGTTCGTACCTTGTAACTCGCTAACCACCTTATCTACCATCACATGAGTTTGGCTCATAGAAAATGTGTTGTGCAAGTAACACTCACCTATTGTAACATTGTTATATATGGCGCCGTTTGTTTCTTTAATTATTTATTGTACAAACAGAAAAAATTACACACGGCTACACATCAAGCTATACATTTCCAGTATAAGCTGAACTCACATTCTACGAAAAGCCTATGCAAGGTAAGCTTATACTGGAATTAGGGTTTCGGATTTCCCGGGTTTTTTTCGTTCCCGGGAACCGGGAATAATATTTTCAATTTCCCGGGAATCCCGGGAAACCGGGAAATTTTTAAAGTCCTTAATTTAGTTTTTTTAACTACAAAAAGTCAAGAAAACACATAATGGATTAAATAAGCTATTTATTTGACTCAGAAATAATTATTTCTTCTTAATAACATTTTTGATCGATCATAAACAGAGGTAGTATAATATAAACTTAATTATTTGTTTCAGGCATGCAAAATCAAACTTATAATATAAAACTTCTTAGCACACACAATGATATAAACGTAATATAAACGGAGTAATTAAGTATTGCGAAACGCTCTTATGATAACCAACAAACTTTGCCATCGATGTGTGGCGGCTTTACAAGAGTAGATAAAGTATTATACGTAACTGCACATCATTAAGGTATGTAAACACGAGAGTAGTTTATCAAAAGTAGCGTAACCGATTTTAATTTAACCATAAAATGATTCGAGTGTTTAAATACCTTAACTCTATGCAGCAGTTACGTATAATATTTTATTTACTCTCTTACAGCGGCCACACATCGTTGGCAAAATTTAACTTATGCCCTTATTATGTAACAGTCACGTAAACCATTATTTCAGTTTAAATCTTAAATTATTTCATAAAGTAATACTTAAGAAAAACTAAAGAGCTGAGTGATTTATCGCTTAATCGGCTTCTAATTTTAGTAGCAAAATTTCCCGATACTGAAAATGTACGTTCGCTTTCGGTGGATGTAGACATGATCGTGCGCAGAGCGTTGTATAGCAGTTCCAAATTAGGTGTCCGTTTACCAGAAGAGATGTATAGATCGAAGTCTTTCTTCAGTCTAGGAAATCGAGTTCGTGATGGAGGAGTGCCTTTGAAAACATTTTGAATAGCGTCTTGAAGTTCTTCAGCAAAACTAATGCCTCTTTTTTGCGTCTCAGCAACAGCATGAAGCGATTCTTCCGGGCTCGATTCAGATTCTGACTTTTCTGGAAATAATCGGCGAAATAGCTTCTCAGCATAGCGTATTATTATTTCTTTAGTTTCAACACTTTGTGATAAGTATTCATTGCGTCTAATTGTTGGGTTTTGAAGAAAAAGCGTTAAGGTATATAGAGTAGAATCCCTCCTCTCACTTATTCTTTGCGTTAAGAAATCTGAAAACTCTAAAGCAATAGGTGACTCCAACTTTTTCAGTCTTACTAGAAGTGTCGTAATGATAGCTTCACAGATCAAGATATCTGCTTTTCGGGAGCTCAGTGCTTCAACTGCTAATTTGATGGGATTTAAAATTTTAAGTAAATTCTCTAAAACAGCCAAGTTCTCTTCGTGGCATAAATTTGCGGTATCTAAATCAATCAAAGCTTTTTTGATACAGTTTTTAACTTCTACGAACCGGCTTATCATTGTTTCAATGCTGTTCCATCTCGTTTTAACTTCGCGACACAATGATTTTTCCCTGTTATGTTCTGATCTTACATATTCTTGAAGTTTCGCATTTTTTAATGGACTTCTGCGAAACAAATTGACTATGATTCGTGTATCTTTCAGTACTTTCTTCAGATCTGGTCGGATATCATGGTTTCCTATTTCCACCGCTGATTGTACTAATTCTTGATCACAATCGTCGTATGAGTCGAAGTCGGAGACGTCGGAGTCTGATTCTTCGGAATCCGTTTTACTTTCTTTGGTGGTCTTTTCTCTATAAAGAACATCTGTCACCGCCAAATGAATAGCATGATTCATGCATAATACCATTTCTGCTGGACTTTCGCGGCCAAACTTTTTCATCACATTTGGACCATCACTTGTCACGGCTATAATATCTCTTTCGAAGTTTATTCCAAATTCCGTCAGGACTGTATCAACAATTCTTCTCATCTCTTGTGCTTCACATTTCCCCGGTATGTATATCAAACCCAAATTATACACTTTTCCATCTCCGCTGTGTAAGTTTATGTTGAAATAGCGTCTATTTTTGATACTGGTCCATTCATCGAGTGTGATACTAAGCCGTCCATGATTTTTCACGTGTTCATTTAAGATTTTCTTGATATCTTGCTTTTTTTCTTCAGCAAATTCTACAATTATCTTCATAGCCTGCGACTCGCATTTTGGAATATTTAGGCCAGCTTGTGAAACAAGGCTTCGAATCACTTCACTGTGCGTGATCATCCGAATCGAAAGTCCATCACTAGATGCCAACTTCGAGACGATTTCAGCAATACTATAGGGCTTCTTGATATGTTCAACTATAGAAGTCTGTGTTATGTGGCTCTTCCTTTTTTTTGGTGGTTGTGGTGAACTTGTGGAGGTACTTGGTGCCGGTGAAGATGCCAACGCCCGTGTTGTTTCAGAGGACGCTTCATTGGGTTGATCTTTTAAATTTATGCTAAGCACCATTAACAAATGCCTTGCAAGTCCACTGGTCGATGAGCCTTTACAACTCAATATTTTTGGACAGCGATTACATTGTGCTTTATCTAACCCTTTTTCTTGAAATGATTCCATACTTCGGATAAAAGTCGACCTTCCATGTTGACCTATAACAAGTTGAAAATATTAAATGTACTTATTGTATATGAAGTAAATTTGAATTGACAAAACAATCAATTCGACAGGGTTTACTTACCAGAGTTTCAACACACACACAAACTTTCACTAACAAAGAGATATTACCGGCGAACGAATGCCAAATGTCACTTAATTTAATGGGCACGGACACCACACTGCGCTGCGTGTCACTGACTGGTCGGTCGATCTGATAAAACAACAGAACCAGTTTGTTTAGTTACACTTAAATGCGCAAGGTGAAGGGGGAGGGGAAGGGCGCAGACAAAGAAACTTAAATATTATAGGTACGCATAATTAAGCAAAAAGATCGTTATCGAAATTGCACAGCACCTGCGTAAAAACAAAGAAGAGCGAATATAATAGAGAGAATGAAACAAAGAAATGCAAATAGGTGTTATCTAGTTTTTTCTGACAGTTCTATAAAGACATAACAAAGGAAAAACATTTTTTTCCCCTCGAAAAAATACCACGAAACTACTCATCTGCAAAGTGATGGCTGGCTGACAAGCTGTAGAAAAATTTGAAAGGTTTTTTTAAGAACAACATTGAGTTTAATATGACTATAAAATACAAAGTTTTAGACCTATCACATACTTTTGAAAATTCCCGGGAATTCCCGGGAAATCAGAATTTTTTCCCGGTTCCGGGAATTACATTTTTCCCGGGATTTCCCGATTCCCGGGACCCGGGAACGAAACCCTAACTGGAATTGAATAGCTTGATGTGTAGCCGTGTGTACACATGGAGGACTTGATGCTATAAGCATTTTCTACCAGTCAATGTGCTTAACTAGGTGCCTAAAAAAACAAATAAAAATAACAAAACTACTAACTACCTAATTGCCTAAATAAGTACTTACAGTATCATTTCATTCAGCAAAACGTTTCATCCGAATCGGTCCAGTCATTTAGGAGGAGTTAGGTGACAAACTCACGTACAAGAAGAATTATATATATATAGGTAATATAATATGTATTATGACAAATAAATATAATTTAATAAATGTAAAAACAAATAGTAATAAAGTTATACAAAAAGCTAAAGAGGAATTTAAATAACAAAATAAATAAATGTTTCTGGACATTTCACACAGTGCTATCTAGCCCCAAACTAAGCAGAGCTTGTACTATGGGAGCTAGATAACTGATATAATACTTATATACTTTATTTTGCAAATACATACTTATCATATATAGAGAAACAACCAGACCCGGAACAAATATCTGTAGATCATGCAAACATTTGTTCCGCAGCGGGAATCGAACCCGCTACCTCCTGCGTCTCAGCCAGCTATTCGCCCACTGTACCACGGAGGTGAAAAATTGTGATTATGGAGTCTATGGACAGAACGTTTGAAAGCCGATTTTGATGTTAATTTTCTAATACTGAGGGGAAGAGCATTTCACAAGCCGACTGCCTTAACTTGTTGGCACGTTATGCAGAGGAGTGCATAAGAGTGGCTAGGCAGAGATAATCTGTAGACCTTAGAATTACGATCGTGATCTAAGGCGTTGTAGGACCGTTGAGTTGTTGGGTACAGCCCGTACAAAATCGGCTGCTCTCAAAATATATGAGAGATGCGTACAACGCTGAATACGGCTGCATTTTATACTATGTAACACTAAACACCTTGTGCCTATCCATATTACAAAAAATGTTATTTGTATATGAGGCCTATGTGCATCAGTAGATAGTTAAGTTTTTTTTATGGCATTTGTGGGGAAACAGGCTTACGGCACACCTGGGTAAGCGGTCACCGTCCGTCGCCTATTGACACCGGCAACACCTGCGGTATTGTGCGTTCCCTACCCTGTAGACACCTCTTTACATTTTGAAGCCTGTCGTAGCCTAACGGGAAAACCTCAGATGGTAACTTATTTATTTGATGGTAAGTTTAGGTTAAAAACAAAATAAAAAACTTATGTCCTATATAAATAGTTTGTTAAATTGGAACTGGTGTCATCTTTAAATCAGACTCTCGCCAGACGCTTGCAACGCCCCCACTCGTTAATTAACGAATTAATTGGTTAATTTAATTCATTGTCAAGTTAGACACTGCAGGTGCAGTATGCTCAAGCGTAAGGTGGATTTCGAGTGCATTCCTTTGACTCAGGTAAGAAAGAAAGATAAACAAAAAAGATATTCAGAAAGTGATTTGGAAGAAGAAAGTTTACGAAGAAGAGATAAGATGGATTATCTTTTGGTAAAGGCTTTTTATTCTATTCGTCATCATCTTAAACATCACCTTAATAATTATATTTATCCACTTTATCTATTTTTGCTACGGTGACTGGGCTTAATATTAGTTCATCATCATCATTTTCAGCCCGTGTCGACCCACTGCTGGGCATAGACCTCTCTTTGTTTTTGCCATTCTTCCTGATCCTGTGCCAGTCTGAACCACTTACGACCCACGGTCTTATGGATGTCGTCGACCCATCTCGCTGGTGGACGTCCCCTATTTCGATGCCCATATCTCGGCCTCCACTCTGTTAGGGTCTTAGTCCACCTACCGTCACTACGTCTGGCCAAGTGTACTGCCCAACTCCACTTGAGCCCCAATATTAGCTTGCTGACGTCTTGTACTTTAGTCTGCTTGCGAATTTCAGTATTGGGAACTCGATCTAAGAGTGTGATGTCGAGCATGACGTTACACTTATTTTGTACACAGCCTCCTTCGTGAGCCTCCATGTCTCGGCACCATAAGTCATAGTTGGCAGAACTCATTGGTTATAGAGACGTGTTTTAAGATATTGTGGAATACGAGTAGATTTTAATATGTCAGCTAGTTTGCCGAAAGCTGCCCATCCAAGCTGAACACGCCTGATGACTTCCCTCATCTGATACTCCTTGCTACTAAATATTTAGTTAGGGCTTGGGTATTTTATACTTATATGGCTAATATAGCTAAACAACGCACATACAATATGCATTAAATAGCACTCAATTAAACACCAAAATCCAGGTATAACCAACTATTCTGTCTAAGATCCACTCTTATTTATAACCACACGTAGCCTAGTTTATCATAAGAGAGATATTACAACTGAGCGTTTTGGTGTTTTGGAAGGCACGGTAACCTCCTGCACCCTAACAGTCGCTAATTCGTCAGAAAGACGCCCTAATTCCGACACCAGCTGTGCTGGACATGCCGTAAGATACCTATGTCACGCATGACACGAGAAATTTTCTCGATATCGACTAATTTCTCGTTTAGTCCAACACACCACGATAGAAGTTTGTTGTTATGCTCCACCATTCTTTTTATCGTCATATAACTCTACATCGTATCTTGGTATCTCGTCCTCAAAATGTACGATGACAAAGTACTCGCGCTGCCTTGTCAAAAGTCGTATATATGGTGCGCATGTTAGCACTGGTAGACTTAGAGTGGAGAGATACTAGCTTCCGCCAGTAGCTTCGCACGCGTTGTTTGTCAACAAAAAATAGCCTATGCTTGAATCCAGGTCATACACTATCAACACATCGAATTTCATCGAAATCGGCTCAGCCATTACGAAGTGATTGAGTAACAGACAAATAAACAAACATCTAAACTTTCGCATTTATAATATTAGTGTGATGTGTATGTAGATCTATTTGCACGAGAAAACGAGTAGAGAAAATTTTGTCACATTACCTCTACTGGATCTGCCTACTCGCTTATACGATTACTTACGAGGCTGGTTAGACCATAAATTTATTTCAATCATAACATCGCATCATCAATAGCAACAGGGCGTTCACTGCTGGACATAGATAATTATAGATTAATATATTTTTTAGAAATTCTGTCGCATAACTAACAGTAAAGTCGACCAGCAGTTTTTTACGTGTAGTTGTCAGGCTTTTCTCTGCAGACGCACTAGACCAGCCTTTCCCAAAGTGGGCGATAACGCCCCTTTGTGGGCGCTGCAGGCCTAAAGGGGGGCGGTAAGCGACCCAGAAAAAAATGGGGGCGTTGTGTCGACTGTAGAGGCTTAGGAGGCGATTTATAATTTCATCTAGGCTAGAAAAACGTCTTTAAAATATTTTACATTAAAGTTCGCCTTTATCAACGATTAGGAAGACACACATTTATACTAACTAATCCACACTATATTATAAATTCGAATGAAACTCTGCCTTTCTGTTCCTCTGTAAGAACAGGTAGCTTGTAACGTTTGTACCACTGCAACGGCTGGACTGATTTCGAAGAATTTGGTTTATAAATATGGATAAATCATGAGCTGGACTGAGACATTAACTACTTTTTAAAGAAAGACCAACCGGGCTGAAGCTTGGTATTATTAAATTTAAACCGAAAAGGGACAAAACACACAAAGCTTTTAAGTTTGTTAGTGCTTAGGTTAGATTTTTTTGTTGTTGTGTTTCATTTTTCTTTTTTTCTGTGTGGTTTTTGAATAAAATGCTATTTTTCTTTCAATATAATACTAGTTTAAATTTTAATACATTAGTAGGTAGACAGTTATACAGTAATTATTTCTTTATCTCAAATTTTGTATTCTCCTGCATCTATAAGGGGTAGCCACAGTCCCATGAGACAGCGGCTGCCTTAGGGGGTGGCAAACAGGGCAATTGCCCGGGGCCTCCCCTTGCAGGGGCATCGCGCAACAACTCAAGCAAATGTTAAAAAAATATAGATTTTTTTATCTAAATTTTTTTTATTTAAACCAAACAACCAGACCTACTTTCGCATCACATACTTTTCACGAAGGACAAAGGGCCTTGCAATGGGTAAGGCGCCGCTGCCATGAGACCATCCTTACTAAGCTTACTTATTCTTTAAGCTTAGCTTGAGGCTCTCTGTAAACAATGTTTGTTAACCACCAAACATGGGTACTAGCACTATATCTTCATGAAATAAAAATGATTTGACTTGATTACGTTCTCACGACTCTGTTGGACCGATTTCGGTGGATATACATTACTAGCTGACCAATTCGCAACTTCGCACGCGTAGTATTTTGATAAAAACATTACCCTCCTTCTCCGCAGTTGGGTAAAAAGTAGCCTGTGTCACCCGGAGATAGTGTAGCTTTCCAACAGTGAAAGATTTTTTTAAATCGGTCCCGTAGATTCGGAGCCTATTCAATACAAACAAACAAATAAACAAATCTTTCCTCTTTATAATATTACAAAGTTTTTGTAGTGTTCTTTAATATTGTAGAACATACTTTTGTTATATCTTCAATAGTTTCCGCAGCGCATGCGACGAAAGACGTTTTAGGGCACTTTTTTACACCTTGGGTTACGTTACTTAAGTTTTAGTAAGGTTCCTAATCTTTTCTAGCAATAAATATAATTTTTGTCACTCAGGGTAAATGTAGCTTTCCAATGGTGAACGAATTTTTGAAATCGGCACAGTAGTTTTTGAGTTTATTCATTACAAACATACACACAAAAATACAAATCTTTCTTCTTTATAATATTAGTATAGAGTATAGATGACCGGGATTGAGACATAGGCTGATTTAATGTTTTTAACCACGCGCACGGGTCAGCATTATCATACATTGGGAAACCATGCTGATATAATAATTAACCCTAATTTTATTGTTTTTAACATAACAAGCCAAACAAAAGAACAGTTAAATACCTATCACACACTACATTTATTTATTTAAGGTAACAAACATAAATTATCATTCTTTTGTTTGTAGTTGTCATGTATACAATGATAAAAATTTTAGTGTCAGGGTAGCTTACCGCTGGTACAGACCAAAGCGCGTTTATATTTGATATAAATATTACAATTTAACTATGTTTTGTGCGGGACACTGGTTTTTTTATATGTGTGTTAGGTCAGTGATCTGGTGGAGATGTGACCGAAGTATGAGAGTGATGATGGAATTCAAAGGCTTTTAAACACAATGAAAGTAGGTAAATCTTATTCGATGGTGGAAGCTGTGATACCTGAGGTATGTTTTTGTGATGATAGATTTTTTCTTTTTTTTATATAAGACCGCCCATTATACACGGTGTCCTTTAAATCACTGTTTTCTCAGAACAAACGTTGCTCAGATCATGGTCTAATAACTGTTTATAGCATCAATAAAAGAATAAAAAAATAAAATCTGGATCTTCTCAAATAAGTCTAACTTTGTTCAAAAACTAACCGTGACATAAAGTTCCCATGAACTTACTCTAGCCGTAGCCTATTAACTACTCCTTAGTTAGATAGGTACCTAGTAGCTACCGATCAGCGCGCTATGTTGTAGGGCGTAACGTTAAAATAGACGTTTTAAGTTTTTATATTTTTCAAAGACCGATTTCTTTTTGTTTTTTTAATTTGATGTTATAAACTGTTGGTAGACCATGGTCTAAACAACGTTTGTTCTGGGAAAACAGTGATTTAAAGGACACCGTGTATTATACTTCGATTTAGGGTATAATGTTGTCGGTAATATGCCGGTGTAGCAGTAGCCACTATCCGTAGCCTGTGACCACGGAAGAGCAGCGCTTTGGCAGAGCGAATCTGACAAAGCACATGCTGAGTGGTGGCTATTTAAGTCACTATAGATCTTTGAGCCTACGCCTAGTTTTATTTTTTTATTCCATTACTGTGGTCATTAGTGGTTAAATAAACGGTTTTTATCTTAGCTTTATGCATTTTCTTGTTTTTCCTTTTATTGAATCTAGTTTGACATAAACCTTTAAGTAAAAAACGGCAGAATGGGAGAGCTTTTGCGTCTCTGGCGCCTACATTTTGACCATCATCTAATTAACACTTAATCTATGCGTGTGAACCAGCGTGCAGAGGCTTTTACGCCATAATACTGTCTTTCCGTCTGTCTGTCTGTCTGTTTGTTACAATTAAGACTTAGCTACTTTTTATTGACAAACCACGCAAGCGAAGCCTAAAATATAAAAAAAAATATTTTATTGCACACAATAAAACAAAACAATAAATTAGGACGCCGTGAATCTATGTAATACAATGATTGTCGTGTTGCTAAGTAGATATCTCGAACAAAGGGCCCAACTAATTAACAGTTCGCTTGCATATAGGGTGTTTGATAATATACTGACGATATTCAAGTGACGGTTTCTCAAAATATAAAAATAGAGACCTCTCGAAAAAAAACTGCTTTTATATCAAATTTTAAAGAAAATCGACTAAGTTTAGGCGCTTAATTTGACATAAAACTTACTGCGTACTCTTGAAATCAACATTCAAAAAATAAAGGCCGATTTGATATCTCTTTCGGAAATGGCTGCGGGTTTTAGGTTAGAAAGGGACAACAAGAGATATCTCGAGACGTCACCAATGCAGTATCTGTGGTTAGATGGCAAGCATTATGCACAACATGAGTTTAATAAAGTGTTTGTTTTTACATGCCAAAATAAATTTCACATTTAAATGGTAAACATTTCACAAATTTATTTATTATGCTCATCAAAATAACCTTTTTCATTTTTGTGCGTATATTACCAAACACTATATTCTAATACTATGGAGCGGCCTAAAGAAGTACATAAAAAAAGTGGGCCCCTTTAGAATGGACAGGACTGTAAAAATTAATATTTCCTGGGATAAGTATATGTAATGGTGATATTTTAATGATCTGAAAGTGGGCACCGCTCTTTGTTATAGCACGAAAAATGTTTTACTTGTATTAGACGAAAGAGAATGAATGAATGAATGAAAATACTTTATTATACACTTCAAAAGAAACAGACATAAAAATAAAAATTCACAAAGCAACAAGTACAATGGGCGGTCTTATCGCTTAGAAGCGATTTCTTCCAGACAACCTTTGGATGTAGAGGAATTTTGAAACATTACAATAATGGAGGGGGGTGTACCTACATTAACAAAATAAAAACTAAATTTTAGGAGAGCGCTGATCACTTATAATGAAATAAAACTTTATACATAAGTAAAGATACCTACAACAAATAAATTAAATAAATAAAAAATATATAAACATACAAACATACATATCTATAGCGATTACTACGACGTTTCTGAGAGATAAAATCTTTTCACTCTTGTTGTAAATGTGGTTAATGATGGAGCTTGCCGTATTGAGACCGGTAATGTGTTCCAAAGACGTGTTGCTTGAACTGTAAAGGAATCATCATAGAATCTAGTTCTATGAACTGGGGTTTTCAGCATCAAATTTTCAGACTATCGGAGCGAGTGAGGATCAGAGCAGTGAAGGAACTCAAATCATTCCTTCAAGTAGGAAGGGGTTAAGGGGTTTCAGAGGATGTTATACAGGAAAGGATATGAGCATTCCGGCGAAGACGGATAGGTAACCACTTGAGCTTGAGACGAAATTCGGAGATGTGGTTTGTTCTAATGCAAAACAATAAATGTACCTACGATCTGCAAATATTAGTGCCGGTTCTTAAAACCCACGATAAGAGAAAACTAATAACAAATCTCAATTGAGTTAATTTTAATAACTGCCCGAGAGCTAATGACTCTTTTGGGGAAGGTGTTTTAGACCACTTGAAATCATAAAAAATAGGCATCGAGACTAATTAGCGCTGTGTGAAATGCCCAGCAATATTTATTTAATTCGCTACATGCGTAGTTTAGGACACTTGTAAAAAAATACAAAAACTTATGTATTAAGCAACTTGGAAATATTTCAATTTTAATGTTTTGCACTTTTGGAGCCCAGAAATCAAAATCCCCGGCTATTTTGACAGTTTTAAAGTATGTCCGGACTGCCCCGAAGTTATTTTGACTAATTAGTGTTCCTAAGTCATTTTGATCATTTGCCCAAAAAGTTCTAGTGAATTCTTAACCGCAGCCATTTCAAATGACACCTACCCCATACTATACAATGGTTTTTAAGTGGTTCTAATTACTTTGGATAAACTAAAAATCTTTATCCCCTATATCTTGCTATGAAAAATTATTTATACAAGTAACTTTTTAACAAGAATATAACTGACTTAAACAAACTATTTAACTGATTTTTATGAAATGTCTATAAGATCAATATGAAAAATATCAAATAAAAAAAATCTAAATCGGTTCTTAAATGATGGAGTTCTGAGGTAAAAACAATTAAGTGTTCCTATAAAATTAGAGGGTTGCCCTCGATTTTTTTGGGATCCCATCATCAGATCCTGACTTAGTGCCATGGTACCACCTGGGAAGTATACTTATTTAAACAAAAAATAAACTCGGATTGGTCTAGGCGTTTTTGAGTAATCGGGGTAAATACATAAAAAAAGATTCCGTCGAATTGAGAAGTTTGAAGAATTGAGTCTTTTCGGTTCGGTAAAGTCGGTTGAAAATAAGGTTAATTTGGTTCGAAGATCTCGCTTCCTTCGATCAATTATTTATGTAGTGATTTTGTCTTTAGATTCCGGAGCACCACCAGAGTTCGGCTTCAGGGTTCAGCGATGGAGACCACGATGACCACAATGAGGTTCTATCAGACGACGACAGGGCTAAGTAAGTAACATTTCTTTTTCTATTAGTTTAACTATACTACACACCAATGCTTCTGGCATGGCCATAAAACGTGGGACAAGTGACGATGATATTGCTATCTCGCTCACTCTTGCAGCCCTTACGGGAGCCGCTAGTGATGTGCCGAGTATCTATCGATAACACTTATTAACAGTAATTGTATTGAAAAGGAAACAAACATGTTTATTTGTTGGCCCCGTCTGCCGCGAGTGTTGGCGTATACTACAAGTAGTTCTTATTTGGCTGGTTGCTTTAACCTCAGTAGGCCATTTATGACCATGAGGGTTTTACTTTAATTATTTCGAAACAACAGTTGTTCCATATTCTTGTTCCAACTCACGGAAGTTAAAAAAAATTGCTAATACAATTTAAAAATAAGGTAAGAAACAGGACAGGTTTGCATTTAAGTAGCCTATCTTAATCTAGCTCATTACCTATATACCAAATTTCAACGAAATCGGTTCAGCCGTTGCAACGTGAAGTCGTAACAAACAAACTCACTTTCGCATTTATAATATTGTGATATTGTGATTTAACCCACTTTGCTATCCACATAATGTTTTCCAAGTAAGTACCTAAACCTTTTACAAACAAGACAGAAGAGTAACAAAAGATCTTATATTATATTTCAAATCGAGTCATCTTCGGATTGAGATGAACCTGGTAGAACCAGTTGCCTTAACGTTATACGTTACATGCTTCAGCCTACTAGTTACTAGTCAATAAAAGCATGACCATGAGCAGTTGGGTAAAAAGTAGCCTATGTCTTAATTCAGTATGCAATCTATCTGTGCACCAAATTTCATAGAAGTCGGTTCAGCCGTTTAGTCGTGAAAACTCAACAAACAGGACAAACACGAAAGGATTTAAACTCAAACTAAAAACGTAGAAATCCACCCATTTTATCATTTAAATTAGAGATGAAACGGATATACCGTACTTATACGTATAGAAATTCAGTATCCGGCCGGATTCCGGATAGTAACATTAAAAAAACTCTCATTATTTTACACAAGGCAAAACATACCACAATGAGTTATGGACACTGTTTTTTTTTTTTTTTTTTTTTTAATCTTTATTATATTTAGTGAGGGTTTAATCATCATGATTATGGCACCCTCGAAAATACATTTAAACCGAATTATCTTCTTCTTATACCTATTTTAACAACCTTAATTAGCATCTTGGCTTGCTCCGATAAGGGGCAAGCCAAGATGTTATTACATATACCTACAGAAAACAAATCAACATCGAATAGGTAACAAAACATTATTCTTTCTGCTTCGTTCCGGACACATTCCACAATAATATGATAAGCATCTTCTATCACATCACACTCAGCACAGTTTGGAGAACTGATCTTTCCCATTAGGTATCCAAAACTATTTAATGGAATGTGTCCCGATCGAAGTCTCATTAAAGTTACGATGTCAGTTCTGGTCATACCCGAACCATCAAACCACGGCGATCTAGCTAGGCCTGGTTGCACCGTCCTGTACCATATACCCTTACTCAGCGATCTCTCGTCAAAATATTCTTTCCAGTCTAATCTACATCTGGTTTTTATTACATATAAAAGATCGCTGTGATAGGGTAAAAAGTTCATAACGATGCCGTCTACAATAGCTTCCTTAGCAAGACGATCGGCTTCCTCATTGCCGGACAAACCGACGTGTGATGGCACCCATTGCAGCGTGACATGTTTGTTTTTACTCGACAACTTATTAATTGACTCTAATATGCCGTACGCTATCGGTGCGCCACGAAAACCCGCGGTGCATCGAGCGAGATGATGGAGGGCACTTTTAGAGTCCGTCAGAATAACATAAAATCCAGATTCAAAGGAATCGATGTAAGATACCGCTTCTGCGATAGCAATGAGTTCCGTGTACATTATAGATATGTTCGACTTTATTCTAATTTTTATTGCACCGTTCGTTTGAGGATCGAATATGGCCAGTCCTGACATATCAGTCTCTTTGGAACCGTCTGTGTATATTTTATAATAATTTTGATATTTAGCGGCCAAAAACTCATCACATAATTTTCTTAGACATCCCGGATCGTAGTTTCTCTTAGATAAAGCAACAATATCAATATTAGGTTTTATATAGGAAACATCCACACTGCTCATCCACGTATCTAAAGAAAACATTGCATTTTTAGAACTTGAGTGAATGGGTAAATCTTTGTAACGGTCATGAATCATGGCTAATAAAGGTTTTGTCCTGCGCGATAAAATATTTTGGTTACGAGCACTTAATTCACTCAATAAATCAATTGTTTCACCGTCGGAGATTGACTTTCTTCGTAACCAGTATTTACCGGCGAGATAGTACCTACGCACAAACAAAGGTTGGAGATAAAGCTCAGACTCCATCACGTGTATTGCTGTACTACGTATAAATCCACCTATAACACGCATGCATTGATTCTGTGTCCGATCTAACTTACTTAGATGTGTGTTACAGCTGTTCCCATAGATAAAGCTTGCATAATCTAATCTACTTCGTATGCTAGCTATATACAAACGTCTCAAATGACGTGGGTGCATCCCCCAACCTGATCCGGCAAGTACTTTAAAGATGTTCAAAAATTTTGCCGCTTTTTCTTTGATCTCATTGATGTGTTTGCCCCAACGTAATGATCTATCTAGCCAAAGTCCCAAGTACTTATAATTATCTACTAATTGCAAAGAGGAATTGTTAATTGTGAGATTAATGGATACTCTCTTATAGTTGTTTCTAAAAATACAAACTTTGCTTTTGGATGGGGAAATGCTCAAACCTATCTTAGATAAAATGATTGATAACTTATTTAAGGCCAGCTGTAAGTTTTGCGTACCTTCTCCTATGTTATTGCAACAAACGTACAAGACAAAATCATCTGCATATTGTGATATATACACATTAGAAATATCCTTGCACACATGATACGTTACGATATTAAAAAGAAGGGGGGATAATGGATCCCCTTGGGCTAGACCACGATCAGTACTACGACAAAAGGAAGAACTTTCAATGTGAATGTTGAGATTTCGTTCTTTTAAAAAGTTCCAAATATATCGACACATTTGTGTACCTATACCTATTTCATCCAAAATATCTATCAGAGCCCTGAGATCGACATTATTGTATGCGTTGTCAATATCTATAAAGCAAGCTACCGTACATTTTCTTTCTAAGAAACCCAATTGTATACGCGTCACTAAGCTGGTTAGATTGTCCAAAGTTGAACGACCTTTTCTGAAGCCAATTGTGTTAGGAGATAACAAGTTATTTTTCTCAACAAACCACTCTAATCTACTGATTAGTATGCAGTGAAAAATCTTACAAAGACAGGAAATCATAGATATCGGACGCAGGGCTGATATTGATTGTGGGTCTCGACCTGGCTTCGGTATTGGGACGATAGTGATATCGCGCCACTGGCGGGGAACAAAACCGGTTTTATAGAACTCATTACATAAAGACGTTAAAATAGTTTTACCGTTTTCGGGGAGATTAGCTAACATCGAGTACGATATGTTATCACACCCGGGGGAGGTGTCCTTATGTCGTAGACAATGGTCGAACTCTGGTCTCTGTATCGGGGTTTCTAAAGTACTGTTACAAGACGTGAAATTAGGATCTTCGGGCCGGACATAATCGGGTGTCAAACTTTGAAGTAACTGCTTAGCCTTATTTTCGTCAATATAAGATCGAGGCGCATTAAATCCCTTGAACCATTTTATCTTACGCCATAATTCGCTTTGAGGCGTTGAACCATCTATTGACGAACAGTACTCGTGCCAAGCCTTATCTTTCTCTTTGCGTATTAATTTCTGTGCTTCACATACTTTTTTCTGCAATAAAGTTAAGTTGTTTGGGGTGGGATTACGACGGAATTTAGAAAGCGCTAGGCGACGTTCTGCCACTATTTTAGATATAGAAACATTCCAATAGGGTTTGGGAACAAATTTACTATCTGGGTTTGAGTTGATTTTAATAAAAGGAATATGGTAATCGGCAGCTGTGTTTATGCAATCTACAAAACTATCATAAGACTGTTGAAGATCACTTGAAATAGAAAAATTGGTGAATAGCGTATCTAAACTACATTTATATTCGTGCCAATCGGCTTTTTTTAGATTTCTTCGTAAAGGTATAACTGCAGAAGTATTTTTTAAATGAGTAGAAATTTTAATACACACGTGATCGCTTCCTAACGTTTCACTTAAGGTGGACCAATTTAATCTTAACGCGATATCCGATGAAGAAAGGGATATGTCGGGCGAAGATTTCTGCAATACATTACGCACTAATTTGATTCGTGTGTGTTGTCCATTGTTTAATGTTATAAATGAGTTATCGATAAGCGCGTCAAATATTTGTGAGCCTCTTTGATCCGTTTTGTATGACCAACTAGTGTGGTGCCCGTTAAAGTCACCCAGAATTAAAGTTTTGGTGCTCATAGATGAAAAAAGATGATCCCAGTCACGTTGGCTAGTTCGATGCGGCAAGGGAGCACTATATAATGATATCAAATTTTGAATTTGGTCGCAATTGTATATCCTAATTCCTAAAATTTCAATACCAGGGTTAAGACTATCTAATTGTAACTGTACAGATTTTATAGATTTGTGAACTAATATTGCAACGCCACCCCAACCTCCATCTCTATCTTTCCGATAAATATTGTAACCATTTACCTTAATAGTGCTATCAGGTACCAACCAAGTCTCACTAAGAGCAGCAATGTGGATATTTTCTTGGGACAAAAGTTGTTCCAAAGCAATTAATTTAGGTCTTAAACTTTGTGCGTTCCATTGGATAATATTTAATCTTAAAAGTTTCGATCGTGTGTTATCCATCTTGACTGAGATAGTCAAAGATGAACTGAATTATTGGCCAGTCTGGAATAAAGTCAACCATCACCATCACAAACCACTCTATACAGCACTTTAACACCATCTTAATTTTAGATTGAATTGTTGCACCTCTAAGAAACAAAATGTCCTTCAACTTCTTCATCAGTTCCTGAATATGCGTGGTTCTCTCTTTATTAACTTCGTCACGAGGCGCACCCTTCGAGTCTTGTATTACTGGATCAGGAGTTATGTCACATTCAGTATCATCTGTCCAGTTCAACGACGAAGTTTGTGATTTTTTAGCTGAACGGCGGAACGCAGATGGCTTTTTATGTTCTTCGTGTACAACAGCTTTTGTTTTCACTACCTCTGCAAACATCGGTTTTTCAGTCGGATTCGACACATTTGGTTGCTCACAATACTCAGGAAACATATTTCTAAAGTACTCGGAACTTGATTCTGTCTCTTTGTAACGTTCCGGTTCTTTGGGGCGTATTGGTTCATGCGGACTTGGTGAAACATACATAGTCAGTGCCCTTCTGTAGGTACAGTTGAATTCTGCCATAATTTCCCTGAGCTTTTTCTCTTTCACAAAAGCTGGACAGGATTTCGTCATTGCCATATGTCTACCTTCACAATTTACACATCTGAATTGTTTGGTCTCGCAATTCGCGTGGTAATCCCCGCATTTGGGACAGACTATTTTGTTCGACGGACATCTTTTTGTAACATGACCTAGCTTCCAGCATTTAGCGCATTGTGAGACTGGGAACACATATGGGTCGACTCTGATCCGCAAACCATCTACGGAGATATAACTAGGGAGAAATGATCCCTTAAAACAAAGACGAACCGATTCACTTATCTTCCATCCATCTTCCTCTTCTTTACAGCGTCGCTTGAGGCGGTATATAGATAACAGCTCAGCATTTTCGGGGCTTGTTATGCTCGTAAAAATGTCTTCATCGGCCATATCTATGTCAACATTTTTAATAACGCCAAATGACAGGTTTTTCTCCATGGCCCGATTAATTCTCCATCCCATATCAAGTAGATGCTGGCAACTTTCTAACTTAGAAGCACAATCTTCGCTACTTACATCAATTCGCACTTTAAATTGATTTACAAACTTAACTTTGTCGATATTTACTAAGCCATAGGTCTTAAATATTTTTGCTAAAGAAAACATTTTTGGCATTTTTTCGCTGCATGAAATATACATTTCTATAACATTTGATTTTAACTTTTTTTCCTTTGATTTTATGGTATTCCACTCGAGTTCATCTTCTTCCTCATCTTCTTCTCTTCCCCTCTTATGACGATCATTTTGACGTTCCTCCATATCCACTAAGTTGTCTCCTGCTGGTTGTTGTTCCATCTCATTTCCGATCATGTCTTGTTCACTCAAAGAGCTGTCGCTATTTAGTACTGCAAAACTATTCACATGCTCATTTTCTGTAATGTCATCCATCGCGTTGTCGTCAGTAACCCGGCCGTCAGGTAGATACCTACCCGACGCACACAGGTGCACCGTGCAACGGAATGCGGCGCGCGCGTAAACGTTAAAATAGTAATTAGGTACGACACAAACACCTCGTTCGAGTGCCGAAACGAAACTGTGGACACTGTTTATTTTTATAATCGCACGTCAGAAATGTTTGTTTTAGTAGTTAGTTTAGTACTCAAAATTAACAAGTGGCAAATTATGGTGAATGAATACCAAATTTTCCGCATTTGTTTGTAAGAGGCGGACTCCGCTTGGCTTCGTATACCAGACCAGCTTCTGAAAATAGCCTTTCGCTGTAAACGCTACTGCCAGGTGCTGAGAGATATATTCTAGCAAACCATCACAACTGAGGGTACTGATTCAAATTAACTGACTACCAAACTGATCGCGTCGTGTAACGCGATAAAGGGCCGAATATCCGGTAGCCGAATATCCGGCGCTCCGGCCTCGTAGCTTGCCGAATATACCGGATATTAGGCAAGCTACGAGGCCGGAGCAGCCAAACCACTATCCGTTTCAACACTAATTTAAATGAACACATGAGCTGTTCATTTTCTCATCTGCATGAGTAGTATCTGCTGTAACCTCTTAGCTTAGCTCTTAGCCTCTTTGCTTCGTTATAATCATTTTTATTTATTTATATAGTTAACTTAAATCACATCACACTAATATTACTAGTGGTTCGCCCCGAACTGAGATCACGCGAATCTCCCAAAAGACAAAATAAATAATATTGTTACGCCGTGGCTGTTACAGATTAAGTAATAGTCGGATGTTCTCGAAGTTATACCTTATGTGTCACAGAATAGGTAATACTTGGTATGGAATATACCTACATACTACGTTTTTACCTACCGTTGCACAGAATAATAAATAGTAGACATGTGGAATGCCTTTCTAGTTGCTATCGGAACGTTCTCGAACGTTCTAATAATTTTCTAGTAACTGTCTGTGGTATAAATAGGGCGTGGAGAGGCCCGAATTAGTCAGTCTTGATTTGGCGATACGTGCAAACATTTAGATGACTTTTAGTAGTTTATTGTGTAACAGTGGTGTGATTTAGTGTGTTGTGAATCCTTGTGATTAAGATCGTGTATTTATCATTTTAGTGTTGGATAAAAGTGTTATTTTGGTTAGATTCATCTTAATTATTTTATCCCGAACCCTCAGCTCGTAACAATATTCTTAGGGCGACTTGCACAACGATGCCTGAACGTATTTAGTGGTTAAATATGATTTAAGGAGTAGTCAAATCATACAAATACGTAAAATTTAAATATGTTTAGTCACTGAATACGTTAAGTGATCTTTGTGCAAGCCGGCCTTAATGTTTGAATAAAAAATTAGTGCCACGAAATGCACATCCAAATTACTTGCCCTACAGTTTCATTCAAATTAGAGGTAAGGGGGGTTTATGTAAATTGGTTACCTTTTCGGGGTAGATATTGTAGTGATTCTGGATTTCATACTTTTCCCTATATTTGTGTCATTAAAGCTACACGAATACCTAATTTTAGCATTGTAGGATCACTGGTGTAACCTGTGAATTTTGTCAAAATTTTGTTTTTATTATGGCTAATAACTCAAAAACTACAAAAAACTAAAAATAAAAATTGGGTTGACATGTACTAATAAAGACCTTTTATTAGACGTCCCATTTGACCTGATAGTCTCATTTTTTTACCCCTCTTGAACCCCAATATCTCAACAACCCCCCAACATTTTTTGCTCATTTAGTCATACCAGGATTGTGCCAACATTACCTACCTATACGTATCAAATTTCACCATGATCTGATCAACGCTTAGAATGTTATCCTCGGACAAACAAACATACATACATAGATACATACTTACATATACAGTGTAAACTCCATATAACGTCACTCGTTTTAACGACAAACTCTCTAAAGCGTCAAAATCACTCGGCTTTGGTTGGTTTAGCTTGTCATGCATACAATGGTACACTCTGTATAGCATTACACCCACTCTCAATAACGACAACAACTTGTAATAAAAAGTTCTTTTTAAGTTGCCAAATTAGTAAAAACTGCGCAGCTGTGTATATCCTTTTGTCGTTTTATTATCCTAGACCATAATAAACTCGACTGTTGGCATCATACACACCACACTTTCCAAGAAATCCGTTCTTTTGTTTACAAAATGGGATTGCTTGCACGTGTAGCTGCAGACTTTTGTTAGTAGAAGTGATGGATTTTATCTATACGTTGTCATATTCTTAGTAGCTCACAAACTTTCAAATTGTAAACATAAACTGTAAAACGCAATAGCGTTCAAATTAAAACAGATTTTTATTGTAGGTACTATTTAACAAGACAAATCAGAAATAAACGTTTTCTTTTTCTAATACAGATTTTACTTCTCTCCATTTAACGGCAACTCTCTATAACGTCAAAATATGCTCAGTCCCTTGAGTGTCGTTATATAGAGTTTACACTGTATTTATATTTATTTATTTGGAAAACCAACAACTAATTATACATAATATGAAACACATATATACATACAACACCGATTTGCCCAAGTTGATTTGGAGATCTGACTTCGCTTGATCAATAAATGCGAAAATTTGGATGTTTGTTTATTTATTTACTTGTTTGTTACTCAATCACGTCGTAACGGCTGAACCGATTTCGATGAAATTTAGTATGTACGTAGTGTATAACCTGGATTAACACATAGGCTACTTTTAATCCCATAAATCAGATCCCATGGGATAACAATGGGGTGTCAAGTCAATTTGCAACAGCGAGTTTATCTTTATTTTTAGGTTACCTACACATTTTTTTTGACGACCGCCGTGGCGCAGTGGGCGAATAGCCGGCTGAGACGCAGGAGGTAGCGGGTTCGATTCCCGCCGCGGAACAAATGTTTGCATGATCTGCAGATATTTGTTCAGACAGACAGAGAAGACAGACTTTTGAATTTATAATATTAGTATATACGAGAATGCAGTAGGTAGGTAGGTATTACGAGTTGAGTAGGTACAACGTCTGAGATTTCGCAATGCACCGGGTCAACGTTCGGACCGCTTCCTTATTAGCGACCCTTGATGCACTCACACGTCCGCCGGACAATTGTGCCGTTTCGGCTTTTTGCCTGACCCAGAATGCGTAAGAAGCTAGAAGAAATGATAAAATTGCGGCATTTAATAAATAATACAATAATAATAAATATTTCTGGACATTTCACACAGCGCACTAGTCCCAAACTAAGCAGAACTTGTACTATGGGAACCAGATAACTGATATAATACTTACATACATTTTTTTTTGTAAATACATACTTATAATATATAGAGAAACAACCAGACCCGGAACAAATATCTGTAGATCATGCAAACATTTATACGTAGGTCACACTAAAAGTTTTGGTAACTTGGTGCTTCTCTCCCAAAAGCATTTTGAAGACGAGCCGCACAGTCATGCGGAGAGAGAGAACTTTCAAAATCATAAAAAACATCGCTCTAAAATCTTTTCGACCTAATTCCATTTTCGTTGCGTGCGTAGAACTTTAATGTGTGATAAAAAACAATTGACAAATGACTTCCCGGCAATTTTTTTATTTAGAAGGTTACAACGTTTCAGAAAATATAACATTCGAAATTCAAATAGTTCCGATTAGCTAGAAGTGCAAAACTTTTAGTGTGCCCCATGTACCTAGTCAGGTCATAAATTCTGTCACATGTTTAATATAAAATAATTGAAACAAGTTTATTCATTATGTAACCATTTATATACCAAAATGAACTTGACAAAACATAGATTCTTATGACACTAAAGTTTATTCAAAATGCCCTCCGTGATTTTGAATACAGGCCTTCAATCTGCGCGGCCAGTCGTCTATCGCAGCACGAACGAGGTCCATGTCAATATCGATCGGCGGCTGCCTTAATCAAGGATGTCTTGAGTGACTCCAAATTGGGATGAGGCTTTGAGCACGCCTTTTCCTCCAAGTGTTGCCATATCTTGTAATCTAACGGATTCAAATCTGGACTGGAGGAGGGCCAGTCTTCGTGCCGGATGAAGTCGATTTCACGCGCCGCCAGCCAGTCTTGTGTGCTCTTCGCTCTATGAGCTGGCGCCGAATCTTGTTGGAATACCCAGTGCCTGTTATTGAACATGGTATGAGAAACAGGTTCCACAAGGTTCGTCAGGACTATATTTTGGTACACAACTGCATTCGTTTTTACACCTTTCTCACAAAAATGTACCTCTGTTAAGCCCCACTAAGAAACTTCCAACCATACCATGAGTGAGGATGGAAAATGACCTCGTTGGACACGCGGAATACGGTTGCTCGCTTCTTCACTACTGTGTGCGTACACCTTATCATTTTGTTTGTTGTAGCTCTCTTCTACGGTAAAAATTTTTTCATCCGAAAAAAGTATTTCCCGATATTTTTTCCCGCGTACCGCTTCAACAAAGCGCGGCATCTCTTCAGTCTCAAGTCCATTACACTAGAATTCAAACGATGTCCTGTTTTTCTTCGATATGCCCAAAGTCCTAAGTCTTCATGTATTTGCGGATCTTATACCGAAGTTGGCGCAAGTATGTCTAGAATACTGCGAGAGATTAGATTAGAGCTAATCCTATAATTGATCCTCGATCCAATTAATTTTATATAAAACTTACTTTTTATTTCTGTTGTGTCCTTATAACTTTAATTTTTATATTTTGTAATTTTGTTTTTATTGTTTTATGTACTAGTAATAACGCTTTGGTTTTTGTAAACTGTTATGTTATTTCTGGAGTAATAAACGAATTTGAATTTGAATTCATTTAACACCCTTTTCACCATGGTTCTGCTTAACCCCATCTGAATGGCCAACAGTTTCTGCTTACGTTTTGGATTTCTTTAAATTCGCGCCTTCACAGCTTTTATCACTGTTGGAGTCCTAACAGACCGAGGGAGACCACTTCTTGACCTGTCATCTACACTAGAGTCTTCATTGTATCGTTTGATGGTGCGATAAACGAATCTTTTGGTTATATTCAAATTTTTCAGTATGTCAAAAATTTGAATTGGCGCGTAACCGCAACGATGCCACGCAATAACTGCAACACGGTCTTCTTTAAGCGTCCACTCCATATTTAAAAATGAGTAAAATTCTAAAAAGTATACATTTTTATTTGCATGAACAATTCGAAATTCGAATTCTATAAACTTTTTTGTGGCCAGCATTCTAAAAGAAAAGTTTTTACTGTGTGACAATACTTATGACCTGACTAGGTATATTTAGTTATTAATCTTTATTTCAGGCAACAATAGAAAAGTAACTTAATTCTACATAACTATAATAATTGGCATACGGCCCATATAAATATGAACGAGTATATACCTTAGTGACTAATATAAATATTACAATACTAATAACTATTTGCTGACACGTACATTCTGCGCCGTGTGACACACGTATTTATGTAACACTTGTAGCTCCGACTATCGGATAGGACGTGTAATTGAGTTTTAAGACACGAACGCCTTCCGGAATTCGGTTCAGATTATCGGATCCGACTATCGTGTAGACAAATCTGACGTATATTCCCAACCTTAGCCCTAATTTATCACCGATAGTGGTCATGTGTTAAAGTAACAGCTACCGTAAACAGTAACGTTATCAGTGTCAAGATAATAATAACTAAATGCTAAACATTTTATCTATTTAGAGATACGTATAATAATTGTCTAGCCATTTTTATTTTATTTGATATTTTTGTAGTTATACTTTTTTTGGAAACGCTCTAAAAAAGTATAACTACAAAATTATCAAATACAATAAAAAAATATGACAGTAACATTTTAAGGATGCGCGCGCACACCGACAGCCAAAACGCAACATGATGAAGTTAGCTACAAACAAAGAGTTGCGGCGTACGGGATGAAATCTTTAGCTATTTTTGTTCGGTTACGCCAAAGAAGTATAACTTCTTACGTGCGTACATAAGTACACAAGTTGGGCATTTTTTGAGATGGGAAAAAAAACCATTGAACTCGCGACACTGGTACCGTTGCTGTTACCGACACCTCTGTATATAAGTATCTCGCAATCGTTCAAGTTTTTACTTCTGTGGGCACTCCCAGAGTGTCGTCGGCGGTGCCTTTGTGACGATGCCGCTTAATCAGTGTAGCAGGTACCTACTTACATGATGAATGAATATGATTTGTTTACCTATTTTATACAGGCTGTTTAACTGATATTTTAGGACTTGAAATTATGGTAAGTAAATTAAAAAAAAAAAATTCTAACGAATATGTAAAAAAAAAAAACTATTTTACAACAATAGGTACTATACCCGTGCTTTAAATTTATGCCGTAAATGCGGTGACAGACTGTATATGTTATGTTTATTATGTATAATAAATACATATATTGCATTTTATAAATTATGTTTATGTATATATAAGTCCCGTGCACCGCCATCTTTTGCTATCCTGTCCATCCAAAGGTTGTCTGGAAGAGATCGCTTTTAGCGATAAGACCACCCATTGTACCGTTATTTATTGTATATTTCCTTTGTAACTGTATTTTTCTTTGGTGTGTAATAAAGAGTAAATATTAAATATTAATGATAAAACTAAGCAAAGCTTATAGAGTTTATATATAAGGGAACAAGTTAACTGATAGAATACTTATTAAAGTTTTTTTTTGTAAATACATACATAAAATAAATAAAGAAACAACCAGAGCAGGAACAACTATCTGTAGATCATGCAAACATTTGTACCGCGGCCGGAATCAAACCTGCAACTTCCTGCATCTCAGCCGGTTATTCGCCCACTATAAGTCTAACTTTTTATTAGCTGCAGTAAAATGACGTTTCTAAATGTCATTCCGTAAAATAATGTTGCCAGCCTAATCTCAATAGGGATGTGATTCAGTTCACAAAAATTAATTAAATAACATTATTATGACGTTTTTGTTTCATTTTGAATGTACCTCCCTATACTTCCACTAAAAAAGATCAATCCTCTAGTATAGTAATAATAATAGGTTAAAAAAATACATTACAACTTAATATTAAATCTCAAAAAAAAAACCAAACTGATTATTCATTTATGATTCACTCATTTAGCTACATCCCTATTTATTTTTCTTCAAAAACCGGCAACCCACAAAACGTCATTTTACTGCAGCTAATAAAAAGTTAGACTATAATCTACTAATCACTAATAAAGTGTCACGGAGGTCGATTTATTATTATTATTATATATTTATTTGGAAAGGCGTTCGGTATAACCACAGCATAAACGCCCCGTTAAACCGGTACGCAGGTAATGAACCTTAGTGTAAAATACTTGCAGCACTTAAGCACAGGTGAATTCCCCCGGCAGAAAAACAAACTACGAACCGGTCTCAGCGAAACCAGAATACCTAATAATAACAGTAGAAATGCTTATTTAGTATTTTTGCAACAAAACTTCCTTATAAGGTATAAATCGATATATATAAAAGAAAGTCATGTTAGTTACACTATTTATAACTCAAGAACGGCTGAACCGATTTGACTGTAAATTGGTGGGGAGGTAGCTAAAAACCAGGAGAAGGAGATATGATACATTTTACCCAGCGCAGAAGAAGGGTAATGTTTTCATGGACAAACCACGCATGCATAACCACAATAGACCACCACCAACCGGTGGTAAAGCTTTTGTGAACGGGCTCGAGGAAGTGGGCACCACCGCCTTACCTTTATCTGTCGCCAAATAGCAGTACTTGTGCTGCTGTGTTCCGGTTAGATGGTAATGGTATGTTCCTTTAATTAGTGGCACATAGGCATAACAGCTAAGTCCTATAGTATGGCAACGTATCCACATAGAGATCAAGACAACAGAATAGCTTGTTTTGAATTCTATGTGGATATCCATGGGCTGCAGTAGCCACTTAACATCTGGTGGACTGCATGCTCGTTTGCCATATAAGTTGTATAAAAAAAACCAACCAACAATAGAGTGATTCAAGAGGAAGGTTTATATAAGGACGACCTCCGTGGCGCAGTGGGGGAATAGCCGGCTGAGACGCAGGAGGTAGCGGGTTCGATTCCCGCTGCGGAACAAATGTTTGCATGATCTACAGATATTTGTTCCGGGTCTGGTTGTTTCTCTATGTATTATAAGTATGTATTTACAAAAAAAAAGGTATATAAGTATTCTATCAGTTATCTGGTTCCCATAGTACAAGCTATGCTTAGTTTGGGGCTAGATAGCTCTGTGTGAAATGTCCAGCAATATTTATTTATTTATTATATGTATAAAACATACATAGTAACTGCGAAAGTAACTGTTTGTTTGTTAGTTTGTTTGTTACCTTTTCATAATTTAAAGGCTGAACAGATCGTAATGAAATTTGGCAAGGAGATAGATTATATCCTGGGGAAGGGCATGAGCTACTTTCTACCCAAGTGCACAAAAGGAGGATAATGTTTTTATTGAAATACCACGCATGCGAAGCCGCGGGCGAACTACTAGTAATAAATAATAATAAATTTTGCTGGACATTTCACACAGCGCTATCTAACACAAACTATGGATAACTTGTTGAACGAGCGAAGCGAGATCTCCAAATCAACTTGGGCAAATCGGCGTTGTATGTATGTTTGTTTATCCGAGGATAACTTTCAAAGCGTTGATCCGATCGTAGTGGTATAGAGGTAGGTAGTGATAACACAATTTTGGTGTGACTAAATGAGTTAAAATGTGGGAGAGTGGTTGAGATATGGGGGTTCAATAGAGGGCATAAATGGGACTATCCGGTCAAGTAGCACGTTTAATGAAAGGTATTCGTAAGTAAATTTTGACCCTATTTTTAGTTTAAAACTAATTATTTTTAAGTTATTTTAGCCATAATAAAAACTGAACTTTGACGAAATTCAAAGAGTACACCAGTAACTCCACAGTACTGAAATTTGGTATGCGTGTAGCTTTAGTAACACAAATACAAGGAAAAGTCTGAAATCCAGAATAGCTGCATTTTCTACCTCAAAAAATAACCAATTAACATGAACTCCCGTTACCTGTAATTTAAATGAAACTGTAGGTCAAGTAATTTGGTTATGTATTTCGGGGCACTATTTTGATAGTCGAAGATTACAAATAATATATTTTAAAAAATTTTATAAGAGACTCGCGAGATCTCGGTTTGGGCCAAAACACTAGTTATTATCATTTTAAAAATTGTATTATATCCCCATTTTTCTTACTTTCAACCAAAACAACATCGTAAATGGATCTGTAAAATTACCATACTTGCATCGCACCCCAAAATACAAGAAAAACCTGAATCCCGTAATCATAACACCAGTGACGCATTCGATCTTACGTCTTGGAGCACAGTAATGTAGCTAGGATTTCCAGTACAGGGGTAAATGGGCTACTAAGCGTATTTACAGCTTTAAGATTGCTATTGAATAATCACTGTGTAAACGGGTAGGAGAACTCAAGTCACCGACATAGCCCGACGGATTAGCACGTTGAAGTGGCAATGGGCAGGCCATATAGCGCGCAGAACAAATGGCCGATGGGGCCGGAAAGTTCTCGAATGGAGGCCACGGACCGGCAAGCGCAGCGTAGGACGTCCACCTACAAGATGGGCAGACGACTTGGTAAGAACGCACCGCAACGAACCGCAGGTCAGCGTTGGATGCAGGCCGCTTCCAACCGCAGTTCCTGGAGATCAATGAGGGAGGCCATTGTCCAGCAGTGGACGTCCTACGGCTGATATGACGATGATGATGAAATGGGTATTTATCGCGTATGTACCTTTTTTATTTGTTATCCTTACGTTTGACTATGTTGTAACAGGCGTGGTCGCGGGCAGAAACGACAAACGTTCTGTCCGTCACGGCTGTTGCACCCGTTTAAATAAGTAATTTTGTACAGTGATTGCGAAAGTTTGAAAAAACCTATTGCTAGTACAATTTGCCTGAAAGGTGTAAAACATGGTCTAAAGTACTGTTGTAAATACAGAATACCGAAGCCTTAAACGTAAGCCAGCCAGTCGCTGTCGTCCGCTTGTCGTTGGGATCATGCCATCTCTTACACACGTGAGATACGCACTGTAAGTGTGAGAGGAACGGCATGGCCCGAACAATAGGTGGATGACAGCGACTCGCTAACGCTAACGCTACTGATATTATGAAAATGAGGTTAAGGAATACTACCTGACCCGTTCAGGGGGGGGGGGGGCGGGGATGGTCTTCATAATACCTCACTTGGTCACAGGGGCGGGGGAGGGGGCTTATGTTTTCGTCACGTAGTCAATATCTTCTAGAGATACATCGCGCTTTTTCAAGCTATATTCTAATATGGTGCGCAGCGTTTAAAGCTAATTAATCTTGTAATTATATTTAGGTGCACGATCTCTTGCCGTCACGCGGCAAGCGCCGTAATATTAAAGACAAATATGAGCCAAATTATTATTTTTTTAACTTTCTGTTTGCAAAAAATGATTTTAAACCATATTTATGAATTAGTACGTAAAAATTAGAAAGGAAGGGGGAGGGGGGGGGGGGGGTCTTGTCATATACTACAGGTGGTCACTGAAGGGGGGGGGGGGGGACAAATAAAAAAAAATGAGTCACGTATTATGGGTACGTTCCCTTAATTTCAAAGCCAGTGGCGATTCTAGACTTTTCAGCCTTATAATCGTCCTAGTTATAATAATCGTTTAATAAACAAGAGTTTTGATTTCAAAAAAATGCTGATATTTTTAAAAAATTCTTTAAAAATTTTAATACACACTTACATAATGTATAAGCAAATGTATTACTAACCATATATCGACACACACACCTGAAATGAATATATTGAATGGTCCTTTATTCCTTTATTCTTTATTGTACACAAATAGATTTACAGATAAAAATAGCTTACAATATGGACATGTAGGCGAGCTTAACCCTAATAAGAGTTTTCTTCCAGCATACCTTTGAAGATGTAAATTTGATTATAGTGGTGGGTACGTGCACAGAGAATGACATTGGAGTAAAATACTAATATATAGTATATACTTTAATAAATACAACACTTAACCATATTCAAAAAATAATAATAATACCTATATACTATACCTACATTAGAGATAAACATAATACATTATACAAAATATAAATAATATACCTACTTATACATAATAACCTAAAAGCTTACAAGGACAGGTAATGCTCTGTGACTCTAAGCTTAAAAGTGCTTAGTGGTGGACTTGCGCGGATAGAGTGTGGTAGAGAATCCCACAGGTTGACTCCATGGACAACCGCCATAGCGACTGGAGGAATGAGGAGGGGTTTTGAGAAGTAAGGTAGTTTTTATATTTTAATTTACATGTTTACCTACACAGTTTATATGTATAACAATCTGCCGCAAGCATATAAAAATGGTGTGGTTTGCATATAAAAAGTATTCGGTATTTTCAATCCTGATTATAATTTATCTATAAACAAGGTTTCATCGTAATCGGTTCAACTGTTTAGTCGTGAAAACATAACAAATATACAAAAATAGTTACTTTTGAATTTATAATAAATAAATACTGCTGGACATTTCACACAGCGCTATCTAGCCCCAAACTAAGCGGAGCTTGTACTATGGGAACCAGATAACTGATAGAATACTTATATATTTTTTTTTGTAAATACATATAATATATAGAAAAACAACTAGACCCGGAATCAACATCTATAGATCATGCAAACATTTGTTCCGCGGCGGAAATCGAACCCACTGCCTCCTGCGTCTCAGCCGGCTGTTCGCCCACGGCGCCACGAAGGTCGTCTAATAATATTAGTATGGAAGTATTAATAAAGTTTATTTATTTGTATATCATTTATCTTGTGAACGCTGCGGCCACAAAGTTTAAGAATAATAGCAAAAATGTAGAATTGGCTAGACTGGGGGTAAAAACGTTTCAGTTTAGGAATACCCCAAACTAATCCTACCCCCTATAGTCTTGGGGTGGGAATGCCACATTTTAGTCCCCTTCCGCCGGCCCTGTCCTTTTCTCGAATCTGCGCATGCGCTGGTCAGTAGACTGTGTATACACTGTCCGGTGCCGCGTCTCACCATAGACGCTTAGTCAAGTGAAAACCATACGAGTAACTTGCAGCTGTATGTCGACAACGTAAATCACTGCTATTTGATGCGCGAGAGTGTTTCTTACAAAAGTGAGTTGATTTTTGTTTATTTCTCAGATGTTTTTGGTTTGCCAGTTTTAGGTTAAAAATGGTTTTTAAAGGGAAATGAGTAACGTACAAAATTGGTGGATAAAACATTTTTTCTTTACTACATGAAACTCTTAATTCTGAAGGTTGGCCATTGTTAGTTCGATATCTAATGCGTAAATGTAATTTACGCCCCCAGTTAATAGGGTGGCGTTTTACCCTTTGGGTACGGAACCTTAAAAATCAGTTAACGTTAGCCCATATACAAAACTTTTAAAGTAAGGACTTGGTGAAAAAAAAAAACCACCATTTGTGTCAACGCTAATTGAGTAAAATTATTTCGTTCATTAATTAATCACCCTTCGCACAAGGCACTTCCAGAGTGGAGATGTTCTATACTGAGCTACTCGCCAATGTTTTCTTGACAGAGTTGTAAGATAAAAAGAAAATGATTATCAGCTATAGGACCTCCACTGCCGACCAGAACGACCGATCCTGTCCTCAGGATGCTATTGTGACTGTTTTATTTAAAAAGTTCATGTTTAACGGAATTTTAATTAGGTTAATGTAGTGTACGAATAATGGACCTCGGTAGTCTGTTGTCAGATCACAGAGAAATAACTAAGATGTTCATCATAATTATAAATACGGGATTTTTCACGTACCGTTTTATCGGTGTTTCGACCGACAATGTTTCGGTTCAATTCGCACCGTAGCCGCGAGTGCGCAGGTAGACGGGCGCGGTGGTAGGGGTTGCGTCAACGGTAGCCCATGTTGACAGGATGCATCATCACCATTCTCATCACTGCTGTTCTCTTCGATACAGGCAAACAAACACCACTAACTGTGTCTCTACCAGGTTCACTCACTCTTCTGTCACTTGCATCATGAAGACATGGCCTCCAGGCTGGCGGTAGAACCCATCCTCTATCTCTGTTAAAGTTCGGCACACGACTTATTTGTATCGCCTCTCGGATCTTGCGGAGGAACGTAGAACTTCTCTCTCGCTAAGAGCCGGGCCTTGTCGAAACGTATGAAGTGCGTCGAATCAGAATCTAGGGCATGTTCCGCCACTGCAGAACTGTTGGAGTCGTCATTCTTCATTGCACGTACATTATTATAAATCCCGTAATAATGATTCAAATAAATCACGAAAGTTTTCTAAGATGTTCATGGTTCTTACATTCCACCTGAAGCACACTATTTGTGGCACCGTGTAGTGATCAGTGGGCTAAGCTCACCACCGAGTGGAACCCCGACACAGCCCGAAGACGTCGTGGCAGACCAAAGAAGAGATGGAGGGATGAGCTCACTAATTTCCGAGCAGACTGGACCTATCCTATGTCTTTCTGGTTCTTAGCTACCTCCCTACCAATTTTCAGCCAAATCGGTTCAGCCGTTCTTGAGTTATAAATAGTGTAACTAACACGACTTTCTTTTATATATATATATGATTGTATGGTATATATAATAAAAAACATGTACTTATTAAGATTTTATTATAGATATAACTTTGTAACCATTAGATTATATTACAATTAAAATATATTATTATTATTATAAGTAATCAATTTTGTTTTCTTTACCTATCTTAGCGCTTGAAAGAAATGTCTGGAAAGAATGGGGTGAGGCCTTTGCCCAGCAGTGGGACACAGTGGGCTGATAATAATTTCAAATTGTATGTCATGTAAACCTCACCGAAAGCAGGTGATTAAATCCCTAGGGCTGAGCCAGGAGTAAACTTGTACCTACTGAATTACACTATGCCCTCGCGGGGATAATGTAATTTGAATTTGGAACCTCATCTGTATTAAAATTTGAACCAAAGAGACACAGTAAGAACTTTTTCGTAAATCGTACTAACCTCTGCACAGAATGCACCAACCTAGATTTGGTTTTTATTGTCTCGCAGAAAGTGTGAAAAGTAAAGTATTCTCCTCGTGAATAAAGCTGTATGCATCTTGGGCTTGCTTAAATCCCTCTCTGCGGTCAAGATTCTAGTAGCTCCCTTGCTCCGCTCGTGAGTTAACTCTAGAATCCTTCGTTACGTTCAGGATTCAAGCGCCCGTGACGCAAGACACCGCTTTAACCCCTCGTTTAATAATCTACTATTAACGCATGTTTTTAAAAAACCTTACCTATTTGTATAGGATTTTATTAAACACGCGTTAAAAAGTGTTTTTTTGTGGTAAGACCCTAAATTACCTACTAATGTAATAAATAAAATAAATATTTGTAAAAAAAAGTTGGCACGAGATCGTTGTGAACGGCGTAAATGGGGGAGACCTTTGTATAACAATGGGACAACTTGGGCTAATAGAAATAAGTAATATTTGATAGATTGATTGAAGCTCATTTAGAGCAACTTACGTAACGAGGCCTAAACGCTAAATACATAAAAAGCCATGTTTTCTTCCGAATGAAACGTCAATCGAGTCAGCTAGTAGTCACACTAATATTATATGCGAAAGTATTGATGTTTGAATGAATGAATGAAAATTCTTTATTATACCTTACAAGCTAAACACAACAGATATAAAGAAATAAACAAATAAAAGTAAGCATAATAGGCGGTCTTATCGCATAACAAAGCAATCTCTTCCAGACTACCTTTGGATGGAGAGGATCATTGCTTAATGGAAGATTGGCCGAGGTGTAAAACGAATAAACTTAATAATAGAAAAAGAAAAACTACTTAACCCTACTTAACTACTTAACTTACTTAACTATACATACATATTAGGTACATAAATAATTTAATAATAATAATCTCTATATATAAAAATGAATCCCTATTTCCCTTGGTCACGCCATTACGCGTGAACGGCTGGACCGATTTCGCTAATTCTTTTTTTGTTGTATTTCTTATTGTCAGGAGAAGGTTCTTATAAAAGAAAAAAAAAAAATTGCGCGCAAAATTAGAAAATTTATGAATACTTAACCACCATACAAAGTTATTTATAATCTAACCTTAGCGCTTTTATAATGTAACCTTATGACGTTTGACATAGAATTGACAGAATGCGTGCTGCAAATATCGTCAAAGAGGATGTAAAAAAAATTAAACAGATGCTTCGGTCGGAGTTATCCTGAGATATTGTATATATATATAAAAATGAATTGCTGTTCGTTAGTCTCGCTAAAACTCGAGAACGGGTGGAGCGATTTGGCAAATTTTGGTATTGAATTATTTGTGGAAGTCATTCATTTTCTCATACATAATGATGGCCGGGGACAACAATTGACAATTCTACCAGGGTGAAGTATATTGACAGCCCGCGTTATATGCATGCCAAGGCAGTACGAAGTTCGGCGGGTCAACTGGTAATAAATAAAATAGATACTTGGAATAATAATAATAATGTTTTTTTATATATTTGTTTTTTGTTTGTTACGGCTTAACTGATTTCGATGAAATTTGGTATGTACGTAGATTTTAACCTGAATTAACAGATGTGCTACTTTTGATTGACAAACCACGCATGCGCCGCGGGCGGAAGGTAGTCGTTAATGTGTTAACCGTCTTGCACAATGATCCTCAAACACTTGTTTAAATTTGACTTATCATATGATTTGATAACTCTCTAAATCATTTTTAGCTACTAAATACATTTAGACATCATTGCGCAATTCGCCTTAAATATTTTTTTAATAACGACTAGCTGTCCCACCCGGCTTCAGACTGATTTTTATCAAAATAAAATACAGCTATAGCACTCGGGGATAATGTGGATTAATATTAGTCAAATAATGTTCAAAATGCGATTAGTAGTTCCGGAGATTACCAATTACGAGTACATCCAATCAAACAAACTCACAAATTTTACCTTTTCATAGTTATTAGATATTATTATTATAAATACGGGATTTATCACGTATCGTTTTACCGAGACGTGGTTCGGAGCAGATCGCACTCACCCTGATGAAGGTTCACGAATTGAACCGAAACATTGTCGATCAAAACGCCGATAAAACGGTACGTGATAAATCCCGTATTTATAATAATGGTTGAAAGAAATCACGAAAGTTTTCGAAGTAAAATTAGTATATAGGGTGTTTGGTAATATACGCACAAAAATGAAAGGGGTTATTTTGATGAGCATAATAAATAAATTTGTGAAATGTTTACCATAAAAATGTGAAATTTATTTTGGCATGTAAAAACAAACTGTTTATTAAACTAACGTTGTGCTATTGTATAATGCTTGCCATCTAACCAAATTATTTTATTGGTGACTTCTCGAGATATTTCTTGTTGTCCCTTTCTAACGCAAAACCCGCAGCCTTTTCCGAAAGAGATATTAAATCCGCTATATATTTGGATGACGATTGCAGGAGTAGGCAGTAAGTTTTATATCAAATTAATCACCTAAACTTAGTCGATTTTCTCTAAACTTTGATAATATAACTGGTAATTTTTTTTTCGAGTAGTCTTTTTTTATGTTTTGAGAAACCGTCACTTAAATATCGTCAGTATATTACCAAACAACCTGTAGATTTTCAACTGTAGGTAATGTTTAATTTGACCAAAAACAAAAACCACACCCAATCTATTAAATTGAAATGTTAAACAGAAACAATGAGGTCAGCTTTCTATAACCTTTGCCAATAACTGGTCAGTAAAAAGCACCATTTATATTTTGATTACCGCCTTGAGTTGGATTTCCGAGCACATCATTATGGCTCATAAAAATATTGATGTTTACAAGCTTCCGCACGTGGCGTCGCACGCGAGGGTTGTCAATAAAAAAAAAAGTAGCACTCCGGGAGTGTCGACAGAAGTAAAAACTTGAACAATTACGAGATACTTATATATACACTGCCGGCCAAAAGTTTGAGACCACTGTAAAAATCTTTGTCACCAACAAAATATTTCAAAGTACACATATGATAATGAGCTAATTTGAACACCTGCGTATTCTATTATTATTAAAGAATTTCTAAGAGTCATTATTTATGTTGTTGTTTAAGTTATCATCCTAAAAAGGTCTATTGTTTCAAAACATCAATGAGCGCCGCGCAAGGACCAGGTGGTAGAGTCATTGTAATATTTTTATGATCTGCTCATTACTTATTGTTTTGGGTTTGTTTCGCGTTAACCGATATCAGGGATTATGTTAGCTTCCTAAAACATATTTAGTACCTAAGTTTTTATGGAGTAAATTATTTTCTACCTTATTAGTCTGAGCTCGTCGTTGTTACAGTGAAGACATCTTAAAATGGGAAAAGTTCGCGAAATTAGCAGTGAAACTCGCTCTGCCATAGTTGTTTTATACGGCGAAGGCAAATCTGAACGTGCGATTGCCTCTCAACTTAAGTTGTCGAAGACTTGTGTTCATAACACAATAACCCGATACAAGGAGACTGGCAGTAATCAAGATCGTTCGCGTTCGGGAAGGCCGAGAACTACCACTTCTCGCGAGGATCACTTCATCGTCACTACCAGCAAGCGGAATAGACGCCTAACAGCACCAGAAATCCGCGTAGAAGTGAACAAATCCCGATCAGAACCTGTATCATTGACTACAGTAAAAAGACGTTTGAGAGATGCTAAGTTATTTGGTCGCGTCGCCGTTCGAAAACCACTACTAAGGCCACAAAACAAAAAGAAACGGATGCAGTGGGCCCTTACCCATCGAGACTGGACTGAAGAAGACTTTAAACAAGTTCTTTGGTCAGATGAATCCAAATTTGAAATATTTGGTTCAAAACGACGAATTTTTGTTCGACGTAACGTTGAGGAAAAGATGATGCCAGACTGTGTGGTGCCAACAGTCAAGCATGGTGGTGGTTCCATTATGGTCTGGGGATGCTTCTCGGGCCATGGAACCGGAGATTTGGTACGAGTCGAAGGAATCATGAAAAAGGAGCAATATAAACGAATACTACAGCAAAATGCCATTCCGTCTGGTTCAAGAATAATTGGAGATGGATTTTTTTTCCAACAAGATAATGACCCAAAACATAGTTCAAAATTATGCAGGGGTTATTTAGAACACAAAGAAACAGAAGGGGTTTTAAAAAACATGGTGTGGCCCCCTCAGAGTCCGGATCTCAACCCGATTGAGCTTTTGTGGGAAGAGCTTGATAGAAATGTGCGCAGTTGTTGTCCCACTTCGCAAGAAGACATGTGGAAGGCTTTATAAGAAAGCTGGAACAATATATCACAAGATACAATCGACAAATTGATTGCTCGTATGCCAAGAATAGTGAAAGTAGTAATAAAATGCAAGGGAGGGTTTTTCGACGAAAAATCTGTATAAAATATGAGCGACATTTTTAAAGTAAATGGTTGATTTTTCTTGATTTTTTTGTTTTCTTCATAATGTATGTGTATTAGGAAATAAGTATTTTAATTCATAATTAAACCTCTTGCTTTGTATTTTGAGTTTTATTTCATTTTCCTACTTTGATGTAGGTGGTCTCAAACTTTTGGCCGGCAGTGTATATATATATATATATATATAGGTGTCGGTAACGGTAACGGTAACAGTGTCGCGAGTTCAATGATTTTTTCAACATCTCAAAAAAATAAAAATTACTCAGAAAGTTGTCTCCACAAAATAAGAAAAAAAATTAGGATGTTGCAAAATGATCATGATAGATCTCGCATAAACATGAAAATTAACTAAGTCGTCTTATGCCTCTCCATAAACTAAAAAAATAAATAAAAAATTAGGATGTTGCAAAATGATCATGATAGATCTCGCATAAACATGAAAATTAACTAAGTCGTCTTATGCCTCTCCATAAACTAAAAAAATAAATAAAAAATTAGGATGTTGCAAAATGATCATGATAGATCTCGCATAAACATGAAAATTAACTAAGTCGTCTTATGCCTCTCCATAAACTAAAAAAATAAATAAAAAATTAGGATGTTGCAAAATGATCATGATAGATCTCGCATAAACATGAAAATTAACTAAGTCGTCTTATGCCTCTCCATAAACTAAAAAAATAAATAAAAAATTTGGATGTTGCAAAATGATCATGATGGATAAACATGAAAATATACTTAGAAAGTTGTTTTACGCCCCTCCACAAACTAAACAAAAATAAAATTATGGAGGTGTCGGTAACAATGTCGCGAGTTTAATGGTTTTTTTCCCATGCCAAATGCCTAACGGGCCTAAAGAAGTTTTCACTTAAAAAATAGCTCATGTCTCAATCCAGGTCATATACATTTCATCGAAATCGATCCAGCCGTTAAATCGCGAAAACGTAACAAACAGACTGACAGATAGATATAATTTATAATACTAGTGGTTCGCCCCGAACTCGAATCAACTATATTACTTGACCTACAGTTTCATTCAAATTACAGGTAACGGGAGTTCATGTATTTGGTTATTCTTTTTGGGGTACAACTTGCAGTTATTCTGGATTTCAGACTGTTGCCTATAATTGTGTCATTTAAGCTACACGCATACTAAATTACAGAACTGTGGGGTCACTGGTGTACCCTGTGAATTTTGTCAAAGTTCAGTTTTTATTATGGCTAATAACTCAAAAACTATAATGAATTTATAAAAAATAAAAACGGAATCTAAATGTACTAAAGAATACCTTTCATTTGACGTTCCATTTGACCAGTTATCCTCATTTTCATTTTTTTACCCCTCTTGAACCCCAATATCTCAACAACCCCCCAACATTATTTAGTCATCCAAGCTTATTTAGTCACACCAAAATTGTGCCATCACTACCTACCTATGAATTAAATTTCACTATGATCGTATCAACGCTTCGAATGTTATCCTCGGACAAACATACATACAAGGTGGGCCAAAAGAAATCACCCTATTGGAAGATGCTCTCATTTTTGCAAATGGCTGCCAATGTCAAATCTCTTTTGACATTTGTGGACTAGACAGATGCAGAATACAAGTGAACAAGCCATGGAGCGATACACTCCCCAAGAACGCGGAATAATCGTGTCTATTTTTTTGCGTAACAATTCGTCTATGGTGTTGGCGCAGCGCGAATTCCGTCGCCAATTCCCCGGCCGTCCGACACCGACTGCGCAAACACTGCGCCGTTTGGCCACCAACCTTGAAAAGTATGGGACCACACGAGACGTGGCCAAGAGTGGCCAGCCCCGGAGCGCCCGTTCTGTTAAGAATATCGCCGCTGTTGCCGAGGATGTCGAGCTGTCGCTGTAAACATCGACCAGACGCCGTGCCACGCAATTAGCCATCAGCCGGACGTCCCTAAGGCGAATTTTGCTCGAAGACCTGCACATGTTCCCGTACAAAGTCCAGTCCGTGCATCAGCTGCTGCCTGCCGGCCGCCAAACGCGCGTATCCTATACCCAAGCCATCCTCAATCTCGAGGAGAAGTGGACGATTTTTCCACAAAAATCATAATGAGCGATGAGGCTCATTTCCACCTCAGAACCGTCAGAGACGTGAACAAGCAAACTATCGCTTCTGGGGCACCGAAAATCTACGAATGATGCACGTGGAGCCATTACACTCGCTCAAAGTGACTGCATGGTGTGCTGTTTACGCTGGAGGAGTCATCGGGCTATTTTTTTCGAGAATTCCGCTGGCCAAACTATAACAGTGGACGGTGCGCGCTATAGGGCCATGTTGACCGAGTTTTTTCAGCCACAATTGGACGAATTAGGACTGAGGGACACGTGGTTCCAACAAGACGGACCAATGGCATACACTGCACGAGCCACAACTGATATTCTGAATGCAGCGTTCCCGGGTCGCCTCATCTTTCGTTTTGGCGATTTGCACTGGCCCGCAAGATCGCCCGATTTAAACGTTTCAGACTTTTTTTGTAGGGTTTTTTGAAGTCCCGTGTTTACGTGAACAAGACCGAGACTCTGGAAGCCCTCAAGGACAACATTCGATACGAGTGCGAGAATCTGTCGCCCGAAGTTCTCGCCGTAGTGATGAAAAATGCCATAAAGCGAACCCGTATGGCAATCAATTGTGACGGCGCTTATTTGGCCGGTATAATCTTCTCGACTTGACCAATAAAATTCGAAAGGTTCGAATAAACATAATTAAAAACAGAATCGAAGTTTTTCATTTAGAAAAAAAAGAGAGCCAAAAAACATCGGATGATTTCTTTTGGCCCACCTTGTTCATAAAACGCCGATTTACCCAAGTTGATTTAGAGATCTCGCTTCGTTCGCTCAATTAAAAGCTTCCACCGACGACTTCACACGCGTTGTTTTTCAATATAAACATTACCCTCCCTTTGTGCAGTCGACTAAAAAGTAGTCTATGTCTAAATCCAGGCCGTAAATATATATACCGAATTTCATTGAAATGGGTCTAGCCGTGTAGTCGTGAAAACTTAACAAACAGTCAGACAGAAAGACAGAGAGACAGCTACTTTCGAATCTATACTAATATTATAGATTCGAAAGTGACTCTGTTTGTTTGTTACCTTTTTACTAATAAACGGCTGAACAGATCATAGTGAAATTTGGTAAGGAGATAAATTATATCCTGGAGAAGGACATATGCTACCTTTTGTCTCAAAAATAATCTTGAAGGGGGTGAAATACGGGTTAAAAGCTTGGGTAATCCAAAGTTCTTTGGTAATCCAGATCTGAAAATTCATATATTCAGATTTGGTATAAAGGTACTCTAAGTTTTATGTTGAAAAATTACTTTTTTAAACAAGCTTTTATACAAACCAAAAAACATCCTCCGCCATCTTGGAGGTCCCGTCATATTGGATTTGTAGTATACATCTTGGATGGTCCCTCATATTTTGGATTTAATGTGACGTTTTAATAGTTTTCGTGTTCTCCTCAGCAAGCCCTTTCATTTATACTCACACTTTGGTAGTACAGAAAAAATAACTAGTCCGCCATCTTGGTTGATCCGCCATATTGGAATTAGAATGAGATCACATAACTACGCATGCATTGTCATTCCAAATAAGCATGTTTACCAAATTTCAGCTCAATCGGTTATAGATAATGAGTTTAAAATTCAGTTGCCAAATTCTACCCGGACATACATACGTTGCAAGTTAATTAAAAGCTTGTAAAAGAGATTATTGCCAGGATTGAGACCAGCTGCGCTGGAGGGTAATGGGTTTATTGACAAACAAGGCGTGCGTAGCCAGGGGTTCGCTATTTTATAATATTAGTAGGTACATATGGATGGATAGAGGTAAAGTTTGTGAGTTGGTTTGGTTGTACTAATAGAAAGCCTTATTATCCCTAAGTGCTATACTGAGTTGAAAGGGCATGTTAATAACACAATATTTGGATTTCCCAGAATCATTTAATTTGTCTATTCGTTTCACATTTATTCGTAAATCTAAATAGAATTCCACCAATACACCCATTCGTGTATTAAATAATAATTTATAAAGGAATAAGGAAATTTACCTTAGCTTTTAGCAGGATTACCACAGCTCCCTTACACAGCACATGCAGCCTGTTCCGTCCACCCCAAGATGGCGGCTTTGGCTGCATTTTATTTTGATAAAAATGCGTGTGAAGCCGGACCGAGTCGGCTAGTATTGCAATACATAGTGAAAGATTATGTTTTAGATTTGTTGTCAAAGTGACCTTCAATAACAATGAGATAACCTCTTGTTTCAACAGATTAATGAGTTACTATAAATATTTATTTATCTTTATAATTACTGCATCGTAATTAACTACGATATTATCTTAGGGTTTCGTTCCAGTCTATACTAATATATAAAGTTTGTTAGTTCGTAAATTTGTAAGGGGGTAATTCCAGAAATTACTGAACCGATTTTGAAAATGATTTTGCTTGGATAGCTTCACTAACCCTGAGTGCTCTAAGCTATATTTTTATTTAAAAAAAACCGTGCGTAGCCCGGTAATTATAACCATAATGTTTCATTAGTTAGATAGCTGTAATAAAAGTCATTATTAATTTATTCAATAAAATCAAAAGGATCACTTTAAAACGTCAAATTTACTGCCTGTTCCTCCGCAACTAAGCCAGGAAAGAAAGGCAAGAAACAAGTTTTTTAAATGATCCTTTGACAAAACAATAGGTATAAGTATCAAAGAAAATAAGTTACGTTTATATTGTAAGACCGTGTCGAGTTGCAGCATCTGGAATCCCAAGCTTTTATATTATAAATAAATATATAACATTCGTTTATTGCAGACACAAAAAATACGACCCATTTCATATACAAATATAAACAAAGAAAGATAAAATACACTACATACAACAGAATTGAGAACCTCCTCCTTTTTTGAAATTGGTTAACAAATACAGAATATGCCACAGAGCAGATGCTCCAGTGTAGTCATTTTTTATTTCCGTCCAGTGTGGACGGAAATCCAATACTTATAAATTGTATTTTTATATATCTGGTCAGAGACAGCCCTCAGTACGCTATTGTTGGAGCGACTCAGCGAGAATGTATTAATGTTTGTTGTCAGATTATGAAGAATAGAAGGGCAAGACGATGCTTGTCTTAAAAAAAGAAGACGATGCTTATTGCGTGACCTTCGAGCAGGTCACTCGGTAACAGAGCTGGCGTGAATGGTGTAGATTAGTATCCTGATTAGTGTGTGCGTGGTCGTTTCCACAATTCCACATTCTGGGCAATTCTGCCGACGTTGTTGCAAGGTCGAGAGTATGCTGATTCTCTACATTTGCTGTAAGGATGTTACGGAGCGTCTACTCCGACTCTGATAAGTCGGATCTTCCTATTGATAATCCACCTCTGGTTGCGACTTCGGCTCCGACACTTTTAAATCGGAGGTACAGCCTATAACGGCGGCGGCCACGCGCTTTTTGTCATCGATTACTTTTAAATCGGAGGTACAGCCTATAGCGGCGGCGGCCACGCGCTTTCTGTCATCGATTACTTTTAAATCGGAGGTACAGCCTATAGCGGCGGCGGCCACGCGCTTTCTGTCATCGATTACTTTTAAATCGGAGGTACAGCCTATAGCGGCGGCGGCCACGCGCTTTCTGTCATCGATTACTTTTAAATCGGAGGTACAGCCTATAGCGACGGCGGCCACGCGCTTTCTGTCATCGATTACTTTTTTCTCTTGTTGTTTGTTACGTAACAAAGATTATTAAATATAAATATATCTAATCAATATATATAATTATTTGAATCAACGTTTCTTGAACTATATGTGCTAAGAACCTAGAAAACTTAACTTTATATGAACATTAACTTTGACATTTCAACACCAGTCTTAAAATTCTTCTTAAAAACTGCCGCCATGTAACCCTTGCGTGTAAACTCACTTTATAAACAGTTTGTAGATAATATTATTTATGGAGCGGTTTCAAAAAAAAACTAAACTAAAGTTAACTACCTTCTTTTTTTTTGTAGCCAGTCCCAAATGATCTGATCATTAACACTATAAAATACATCCCACATCACACACACTAGGTCAACTATACACACATATACACACTCACACACACTCCAAATGCGATCAAGCAAATATTGCAGCAAAAGGGTCACTTTTTCATTAATGTAAATATTTCAAAAGCTTTGTAATACCCACTTTTTTTGTTGTAAACTATTTCTTGCAATTTATTTTTATTATTTTGTATAAATTTTGTTATAATAGATATGTTAAAGTTAACTGGCGGGCTACTTTGCCGCGTCAAATTTATATAAGTTTATACTAAAAACGGGATATTTACCATGATTTGTGAGTATTTGAGTATCCCGATATTTCGTATGTATGAGGGTAATTGAGACGAAAATAAAGCAAGACGGTATTCCGGCAGAGTATGTCAAGCTTCTGGAGCATGTTCTTTTCACCAACTTCTTCATATATAAAGGGCAATACTATCTTCAAATAGATGGAGTAGCCATGGGTAGTCCTGTTGCTCCCGTGGTGGCCAACATTTGGATGGAGTATTACGAGAATATAGCCATCTCGTCTGCCCCTTTACCAATCAAGTTGTGGAAGAGGTACGTGGATGCCGTCTTCTGTATTTTGGAAGGAAAAACAGCCGAAGTGGAACTTCTTTTGGCACACCTCAACGTCGTACATAGAAAGATCAGGTTTACGTACGAGAAAGAATGTGATCGACGTTTGGCGTTTTTGGACGTATTGGTTCAGGTTCGAGAGAATGGTAGTTTGGGCCATTCAGTTTACAGAAAACCTACACATACGGACCGATACCTACATGCGGATTCACATCATCACCCTCGACAACTTAATTCGGTAGTAGCATCACTTATCAATCGTGCATTCGACCTGTGTGATGAGGATCACATTCAGAGTGAATTGGCGCATGTCCGAAATGTGTTGGTGAAGAACGGTTATAAACTGCGGTCCTTACCAGCTCGACCAAGACCTAAAGCCCACAGTTGCAGAGTGGAACGAAAACCTGCTTTTCTACCATATGTTAAAGGAGTGACAGATAAAATCGCAAACATTCTACAAACATTTTTACTTAAGACCATCTTTACTCCTTTAAAGAAAATTCCTTTAAAGAAACACACTACCTGCGCTCACCAAAAGATTGTTTTCCACTAGAAAAACCAGGAGTGTATAAAATAGACTGTAGCTGTGGGAGTTCTTATATTGGTCAAACCAAACGCACTATAGCTTGTCGGGTGAAGGAACATATCAGGGCGGTGAAGAATGTTGACAGACAAAAGTCTGCCATAGCGGAACATCTGCTGGACTCAGGCTCAAACCACTGGATCGAGCTACACAACCCACAAGTAATCTCAACTGAGCGACATTACATGCCAAGACTGGTTCAAGAGGCAATTGAGATTGCCAAACACAAGAATTTCAATCGTGAAGATGGTTTTCAATTACCTGGAGCCTGGAATCCTGTGGTGAGAATGTGTAAGAACAGAAGAAGTGAAGTGTCAATTACGCGTCCTGATACCGTGAGTGTTGTGTGTCAGAATCGAGTTATGATCGAGAATGAAGCCGGTGGTAGTAATAGAATTAGCGAATTAATTCCTAGCAAGAGACTAAGAAAGAGGGTAGATCGTTATATCTGCCAATAACTACCTACTCGCAAAGACTTCAGTTTACCCGTGATCATGGCGCATGCAACTGCGCCGAAATATCGGGATACTCAAATACTCACAAATCATGGTAAATATCCCGTTTTTAGTATAAATAGTGTTCATAACCATGATAGTTTCAAAAGTTATATATAAGTTTAGTATTACATAATGTAGATTCAATATGGTTTTTCAGTATTATGTTAATAAATGTATGTTATACGGTAATGTAAATCTAAGTATTATAAAATAAAATAAATAAATAAAATAAGGAAGTACATAATTTATACGTTAATGAATAGTTATCAAAGCTGAGTCTACTACTTTACGAGCAGTAGGCGACCAACTTATATTTGTAGTTGGGATTGTAAGCAGATCATAATAATTTTTATATAAAATTACCAAAATCAACTGCATAACTTAACTTTGTACTTTAAAATGACGAGGACACGGCTGTGTCTACGAAATTATTCACTGTGCACAGTCCGGAAACCTTTAATGCCTAGACGTGGATTCCACCTATTCAAAATGTTCTTTACGATTTCAGTGACCAACATTCTACCAACTAACATTGCCATTAAATTGTTTCAGAGCTCCACTCCGATCACCCCGCCGTAAGTCCGGCGCCCCTCGTCGCCTCACCAGTAGATCTGAGTTCAGCATGGATGACGACTACTCTCCCAGTAACTCCGTTACCTCCGTCAACTCGCTGGCTAGTCTACTGAAGGAGAAACTGCAGGTAACATCATGTTATACCAGAGGTCAGGTGTGAAATGAAGCGAAAAATGACATTCTTTAGATTTATACCCCATTTGCTCATCGTTTAACAATAAAATTATTTAACGTGAAAGACAACTTCTCTAGTAACTCCATCGCCTTTGCCAACTCATTAGTTAGGTAGGTAATTGAAAGAGAAGCTGCAGGTCGAAACATCCAATGAGTAGTTTATGAAGTCAGACATAGACGTAAGGAAAGGAAAGTAAAAAAAAGAAGAGGTTAAAAGGTGTCTAACATCAAGCATAAGGAAGCAGAAGTTGTTCTGAAACGTCAGAATTCCAAAGAATTGAAATCAAGTTATTGTTAAATTGTTCTTCTTCTTCTTTCGTGTCAATGGCTATTTGATTTTTAAAATTGATTAGCCCAATAGAGAGCAACTTCCACACCCCTCTCTGTTGTTTGGTACAAGTCATTCCGTGTGCAGGTGGTTGGGCAAAGAGGACATGAGAGCATGTGGGCCATTGTTTGTGTGATGGCCCCACATTGGCACTGGCTCCGGAATGGGTCGATGTACCCCCACTTGCCTAAATTATCTCGGCAGCGGCCAAGTTGGTAAATTGTTATAAAACTTAGTCGCTGTTATAGTATTGTGGATCGTTGTTATCGATCTGTCATTAATTGTGTGGTCTCTACAAAGTTTTAGTTGTATTAGGTCAACACCTAACCTAGCTATGTCCTAATTACAGAGCATACCCCAAAAAATTCGCAAGAAACCAACAGACTTCAAGCTCCGCGCGTTTGTCGGTCTTATGTTCCTAGCCATCGTTTTCTTCGTGGGATTCGCTTATGTGCTCTACCATCAGCAAGCCCTGACTAAAGCCTACTTCGAGAGTGTGCAGTTTAATGAACCCAAGCGGCTTATCAGGATCTTTGGGAAGGATGATGTTGAGATTCTGAGGGCTAATTTAGGTAAGCTATTTTTTTATACAAATAATTTAGATTAACTGGCATGACAGACAGTTCAGTCTTTACTGGCTTTATATTCTTGACTTGTAAACATTTTCGAAGTTACCTCAACTTAAGTTAAAAGTTTGTTTTGATGTCATTCATATTCATTTATTTGCAACACAGGTACATCGCTTATTGAACAGGTGTTAATTATTCATTTTACAAGATGTACCCTGTTAGGGCGTGGTAACTTTACATAATTGGTATTACAAATTATTTAAATAACAAATAACAATTACACTAAATATGTAGCATTATTATCTTTTACTAAGAACAGAGGGATTTATTAATTGATTACAATATAATAGACTATTGTACAATTTTACTTATTGAGTTTGTCTTCCTTAAAGTCTTCTATTGAGTAATAGCATTTTTCTAAAAGAAGATTTCTAAGTTATTTTTGAATGATGTGTGTTTAAGATTTTATAAACCATTTCTTAAATTTCAAGCCTATACGCGCATTGAACCCGCAATCTTCTTCTTGATACGAGGATGCACTATCCAACTGTGCTACTAGGCTTGAAATAAATGATTTAAAAAATCTTGGAATTTCCGTATGTGTTCGGATAACACTATAAAAAATAATAATACGATATGAGTTTAGCTTGGATTTTAATACTATCAGGGATTTTATTATAAATATATTGTTATTGCTCTGTAGTAAGATTCAGTTTTATACATTTCAAGTCTCGGTCCTGGTAGGACCTGTTAATTATTACGACGGCTGCTTTTATTGAATTCGAAGTAGGTTAAATTATTTTTTACAACATAATTTACAACACAGAATGTATATGGAAGGGAGGAAAAGTATTTGTTCCTGTTTGAAGTGCTGTCTGCAACTTTCAGGTTGTTGTATGTTGACTAGAATTCGTATAGGTACATTTATTTTACATGAAAAATAAATCTTGTGGATCAGCATTGTGCCCCCATAGGATGATCCCATAACACAACCATGAGTGTGCGTACGTACGCATAGTATGCAGGTAGAGCACACTGGAGATTTGTATCTGTTTTAATATACCTAGAGCAAAGTTTCCGTTGTAAAAAATGTAAATTATATTGTCTTTTTGCCTTTTCCAGGTATGGGTCTCGGGAAAGTTAAAGCATTCCCTTGCCTCCCTGAACATCGTCACAATGATGGCTCTGAATGTTTAGAATGGCTGCACAACCTCAGGTTCTATTTAAAGATGATCCCGCATGACTATGGCGTTGATAATACCACTTGCTACGCTGTTCATTGGAAGGCTTTGCGAGAAGGTTAGTATTGCTTATCAGTCACGCTACTAAGCCTATTATAATAAGTAATTAATTTAATATGTTCGCTGCCGTAATAACACTAAATTTTCTATCTTACAGATGTTTACCCCAACGACTGTTTTGACTGGGGTGAAACGAAGGTCCACTGGTATGGAGGTGGCCAGTCTCTCAACCTCACCTGGCCTCTTGATATGGGTTCCATTGATTATACATCTTTCATCACCGGAGACATGCAGAAGTCTCAATTTGGCAACGTTCTTACCCGATACCTGATAAATTCTAAGGGAGCAGCTGTTATCATTGATGAAGAAACTCCTCTACAAATTTCTGTCAATAAGGGCGGAAAGCAGATTTGCCTAAGATCCCAATACGATGAGTTTGCCTATGTGAATCGACTGACGGAATTTCCTGAGATGAAGTATAATATCTGCACCTCTAACGACATGAGGTCTTTGCATTCGTCTATCCACGGCCATCGGAGGGCTCCTTTATGGGACGGTTTAAAACCTACCGACATACAAACTCTTGACTCACTGATCTCTGAACCTGTGTGGCAAATAGCTCCCAGATTCAAACACGAGCTACAAGCCGAAACAATCTCAAAATACACAGAAGATGTTATTAATTTAGGGTTTTTGAAACAAGGTCATGTACTTGTTAATGAACATTGGCAAAATGAGATAGGCGATCTATCGGTCGATACAAGTCGATTCGAAACATTAAATGATACAGTTGACAAATTACACAGAAGAGGTTTCAAAGTTGCATTTACTATTCAACCATTCATAAGCACAGAGAGTACGAACTTCGGCGAATGTGTTCAAAAAAGACTCCTTATTAGTGAAAGGAATAGCGATAGAAGAATTCCAGCGTTGACTAGATTCAAGTCGTTAGCCAGTGCTGGGGTTTTAGACATAACGAATAACAGATCTGTTCCGTGGATTCTTGAAAAACTACAAGCTGTGATCGACCAATATCACATTGACTCTTTCTACTTTGATTTAGGAACGGCGTTTGATATGCCTCACTACTACCGCTGCGAGAAGTTTCTGATCAACCCTGATCAATACAAAACGCACTTTACTAAAACTTTTGAGAAGACCTTGAATATCATTGGTGTATCTTCAGCAGTGTCATTACCCAGACCACCGATTTTCGTCTCTCTGCCTCCATTCGAGTCTTCTTGGGAAGCTCTAAGATCTGTCATTCCTACAATGCTGACTTATGGTGTAAACGGGTTTCCATTCATAATGCCCGGCGCAGTCGGTGGGGATATCTACTGGCCAGGGAGTGAACAGTTTCTACCATCTTCAAGAGGATCGGTAGAAGCAGTGAATGTAACACATGAAAATGGAATAGCGTTGCCAGAGAGGGAGTTGTACGTGAGATGGCTCCAAATGGCCACATTCTTGCCAGTTATGAAGTTTACGCATTTACCGAGCAAATACAATGATGAGAGAGTGCTTGAAATGGCGAAGAATTTGACGCTTTTGCGGCAAAAACAAGTAAGTTAACGATCTGTTCGTTTTACTAATTGATAAGTAATAAAATTGGATATATTAGCAACATCAGGGAAAAACATCCCAACCCTACCATAACCAAAGCCCAGTCACCGTAGCTGAAAACGTTTAAGTGATTAATAGTTATTATTACTCATAATAATTATCAATTTTAACGTAATTTTGTTATTAAACAGGTTGCACCTCTACTACTAAAATACAAGCGGGAAGCTTTAGAAGAAGGCCTCCCGTTGATTCGTCCTCTGTGGCTTGTGGCAGGCGGCGACGCAGCGTTGTTAGTGCAAGATGAATTTGCTATTGGAGATGAGATCGTTGTAGCCCCTGTATTGGAACAGGGCCATACTACTAGAGAAGGTTTGTTGATGAGCAATTTTCATTGTGAATGTCACCATAGTCTCGTAAACCAATTAATTAATGAGACGCTACAGATACACTTTTTTGAGGTTCTATGTCCAGACTGTGTGTGTTTTCATAATTTTCTACGCTGTATGTAAGCGAAAAATGTCTTTTTACAGTATACCTCCCAGCTGGTCTTTGGCAGGATGGCATCGACGGCTCACTCCGCAAAGGCAACCGCTGGATGCACGACTACAAGGTACCCCTCCACAAAGTTGCTTACTTCATCCGAAAACCTGATGATTTGAGATTCCGATGATATACGAACTGGTGAAATGATGTAGCCATGATTAGACAATCTGATAATTAAGGTATCCATGAATCTAAGCGAGCTGATGAATGAAGTGAATTGTAAACAAAAAATACCTTACAAGGTTATTTCGAATATATTTGTATAATTTGGGGCTCAGATACCTATGCGTTTTTTTCGATAAAATATAATGAAATTGATAAAAATGTGTATGTATTTTAGTCTGTCAAACGTATATCACTCTAGTAGGTAACCTCTGAGGGGATAATATGGGAAGGTTATTGCAAAGGCTCTTCTATAGATAGGTAGGTACATATTTTTTGTACAGATTTGTTTTAGATAATGTCTGACGATCTCCGTGGTGCAGTGGGCGGCTGAGACGCAGGAGGTCGCGGGTTCAATTCCCGCCGCGGAACAAATGTTTGCATGATCTGCATATATTTGTTCCTGATCTGGATGTTTTTCTAAATATTATAAGTATGTTTTTACAAGTGTTTGTATACGTATTCTATCAGTTGCTGGTTCTCATACATAGTACAAGCTTTGCTTAGTTTAAGGCCAAATAGCGTAGTGTGAAATAATTAACAACATAATTTATTTATGTTTTGGTGTTTTATTGATTGATTGAAAATACTTTATTGCACTTATAAAACTAGTACAAAGGCGAACTTAATGCTAAAGAGCATTCTCTTCCAGATAACTTTTGGTGTTGACTTCATTTTTTTCTCAGTTTTGTGTCTGTATTTGTGTGCTGTGATCTAGTCTTATTTAACTCTGTGTATTGTATTAAATAATTTATTTCTAAGTCGTAGATTGTAATAGGATGTATTTTAAGAGAGATTCTTAGCTATCGATAAAAACGTGATTATTTCGTTATCATTCCAAAGCATAGTTATAGTCTTATTTAAGGTGCTTTTATAGTTTATTTGCCAAAAAATAATACGTACCTAGTTTAACCCAAAAATGTGGAGATTGTTGTACTAATTTTCATATTACAATAACTGAATGTGATTTGGATGCTTTTTGTAAAACTGTTACGTTCACATTTTATATAATGCTACTTATGCTTAATATTTAGATAAATAAGTAGGCAAGTAATAACATTGTCCGTCAGTTAATAAATGTTCTACGAAAATTATAAATATCATTATTATTTTAATCCTTTCTTTTAATTATAGGACAACAGGTAACATATTTTGAAATAATACAACATTACATAATTTTAATAATGATTTATTTCTCAGAGCTATTGATGTTCACTAAGCTGATACAATTCTTAATGTTAATAACATTTTTATAATTCCTAATAATATGCATTAATTAGAGTTCTAGCTATAAAATACAATAGTAAACAATCTGGGTGTGGCTCCGGCCGATGAACACGCCGAAACAACGAAAACCGTTATATTTACAGCGAAAGTCGTCGTATTTACAACGAAAGCCATCATAGTTACAACGAAAGTCGCCATAGTTATAACGCAAGTCGCGATTGATATAACGAAAGCCACAAGAAATCTCACAATCAAAGCCTGACCGTCACCGATTCACTTTTAATACAACTAGGGAAGTTGAGATTTATTAGGTATCACTTAAAATGAGCAGGGTATCAAACCAGGGTCAGGCACTACCTAGGTCTGATCTACCCAGAGCAATGAATGAGGAGCAGAGGCAGAACCATTATTGAAAAAATACGCGTAAAACTTAAGCTTATTTTAAAGTGACATCGGTTCAGATCCCATTCCAGAAGATATTAACACGATCCCTGTTTAGTCCTCACCAACACTAACTAAAGCATATCCACGTATAAACATAATCGATTGTGCTCACACCAATACACACGGTAAACACACACTATTACCTACATGTACTATAAAATTAAATTCCCAATAGAACATTTACAGAGTATAAATACCTACAGAAAATAATAGATACCAATACAATAATGTTTACATTTTCTGTTTATTATAATGATAGTTCATTGTGCTGGTGCTTCATAATGCGAATCATTTTCGCTATTAGTTTGAACTATATTAGAAGGATGATGGCAAAGTAAGCAACGATCGAGTGATGTTAAATCGGCTTAAATCTATGGATGACTTAAAGTTAATTGACTCAAAACTTTCACTCGGCAGTTTCAAAACAAAACTTTAAACTGGTAGTTTGGTAAACTCCCAACCGGGAGGCTAGCCAGCTTTTACTCGGTAGTATGCCTAACAAAGAACGGAAAACGCATCGCATGGATTGGATAAAAGCCTTAATCGTCAGCTTATGTTCTTATGTTCTAGACCGTTAATTTATTAGATGATCTCATTTAACCAGTTTATCACATTCGCTCTCATCACACAAACACAAAAATTACCGTACCGACCTTGACCGAACCTCGTGAGATGCTTAGGTATATTTTATCGATATTTGCTTAAGCGGTAACCTAATGAAAGCCTTCTCTCAAAACTAGGCCCTCATTAAAGCAATCTCGCGAAGCGCTTCGCTTAGTCAGTACGCAATTATTCAATAGTAAAACAAATCAGTATTCATCGAATGGAGAACTTTATCTATATTACATGAGGAATTAGTTTCTTACTCAAAATAAGTATGTATAAAAAGGCTTATAAAACAATTTGAATAGGAACAAATATAAACGACTATAACGTCTTCATAAGTATTTGGGTCGTCTCGACTAGAAATTTAAAAGAATTATTTAACAACGGACCGAAAATCTAAGTGCCAATAAAATTTAATATAAATAAATAGAGATTCCTAAAGATTTCGTATAATTTGTAAATGAGTAGTTTTATTTTAACACATATAACTATGTCATACTAAAATCTCGACATAACAAGCAATATCAACTTAAACAAAGGTAAATAGATCGATTGATTTATAATAATAGACCTACTAAAACATTCATTTATACTGGTATAAGCTCTCTATCGTCTTTAGGCTCACTGTTATTATCTATAAAAACAGAGATCACTTCATTAGTTCATGTAAGTTGATCGCTGTCTTCTTGCATTCTTGGATAATTTGATAAACACGTGAAAACATTCAAAAGTGCAGGAGTTTCTGAATATTCTCTCATGAATTTCAAATACCATGAAACTTGTAATTAACATTTCCAATTTGTGCTCACATCTCACACAGCGATCAAACTCCATATTGAAGTTGCAGGGGTTAAGCTCAAGTCATAACAAAAACTTTAAACACATTTCACCATTCCTTACATCTAACTGATTACTTATCATTTATCACACGTAAGTAAAGTAGAGATAGACGAGCAGCCATCTTTGTCATTCTAGAGTTGGATATAGTAATAATGTCACTTCTAACATTTAGTATTGTTATTAGAACTAGCGGAAGCGGCACTAGCGTGTCGAGGGACATTATTATATTTAAAAGTGTCTTCATAAGACAATATTTTTGTTATTAAATATATTTTTATTTAAACTTTCATCCTAAAAAAGTACATCAGGTCTTTTTCAACATTAATGTCATAGATATCGTCAGACAATCGTCTATCTGATCACGTCCAAGCGTATACGCTAAAACAAAAAGTGGCCGTGCACGCTAAATTTTGTACAATCACTATTCAAAACTCACAAATGAGTTAGCAAAATAATTTTTCCAAAAATTTTGATATACGCATAAGCGGTGTTTTGGCTAAACAAAATGGACTGGTTACGCTAAATATCGTGTATAAAAGCACTACTGTTTTGTATAAGACCAAACCTTAAAACATCGTCAGAAATATAGTCGTAAATGGCATGTTCTATTTTAATGAAGCTACTAGAAAAAACAGTTTAGAAAAAAATGGACGTTTTTATTCTTAGGTCGAGAAATTGGATATTGACATATTGGATGCGGTCGAGGACTTGTCAGTTCGGGATTGTTCACGCGGTCGCCGCGAGGGAGCGCAATCGCGCACAGCACACTTCTACATCACTTCCGGATTACGTTTACACGATTATTAACTACGAGTTTATCAAACTTTCTAGCAGTCTGTTGATTGCAATCATATATCACAAAATCTTGTATCTATTTGCGAACCGCCTCACCTCAGCAGTGGCCTCGTTCTCACTTCAACGCTTTACAATATTTTCTTTCATATATCACAGCCTTATTTTTTTCCTACAGCAAATCCATTGGTTCCTACATTCTGAAGCGTTGATTTAGAGGTTCACTTCTTGGATGAGAAGGCTACAAATAGACCCGACACCTAGAACTCGAGTCGGTAGGCCGCGCACGAGGTCTCGTGGTCTTGCAGGTTAATAGTGCAGCGGGAGGCGGAGGGCGAGAGGTCGATCTTGTACTTCTCGAGAGCTTCCTCGTTCTCCGTTACCCAGTATCCGAGCACGTCCGTGTCGTATGTGGGAATTATGGTCACTTCTGTTATACAAAATATTTATTTTAGTTATTCATTCTATTCCAAAAACAAAATAAAATTGTGTACGGAAGAAGGTGGACACAAGTTTTGATATAAAATTAAATATGAAAGTAAATTTTAATTACTTAATTAGTTATCATCGTAGAACGAATATTAAAGTAAAAAAAAAACAAAATATTTATAACTCTGTGTGTTTGTTAACTTACCCAAGTCCTTATCTTCCCAGGTCTTCTTAGCATCAAGAAGGGCGTTGTAGATCTCCTTGGAGGGCTCAGTACCCGAGAACACGTAGTATCGTGCGCGGACTCGCTTGAAAAACTCCACAGCAGAGTAGTAAGAGTTGCCATGGTGCGGCACGTATGTCAGTTCCATGTACACTGGCGCTGGTGCCTTTTTCTTACTCGGGGACTCGGAAGCGCGACTCTTAGCTTCCTTACTCTTTTCTTGGTTAAGTTTATTCTTGTTCAATACAGCGCTAGCTGCCACTTTCTTAGGAGTGCTCTTTCCATCCTGCGGTGGCGGCCCGATCGGACTCGGCAGGCCCAGTGGCTTACCCCAGGTCTCGATAGGATCCTTATCCTTAATTAAGCTGGACTTATCGACTTCTTCAATCTTTGTCTCCTCCTTTCTTAAACTTGAAGTTGAGGTAGATTCGGTCACTTTTTTTATTTCTGTTTTCAGATCTTTTAATGTTATCTTACTCTCTTCTGATGAAGACACGTGATGAGCACTTGAGTGAGATGTCTTGTCGAACTCATATTTGGCAGTAATGTTTGAAATAACAACAGATCCGCTTACTTTCTTGTGCTCTTCGATTGCCTTTTCAAAATGCTCATCTGCTTCTTTTAAGAATGAAGAATCAGATTTAATGCTTGTCGTTTTCGATTGTTCCGATTTCAATTTCTCGTGTGTTATGAAATCGTCAGTCATTTTGCTTACGGACGTTTTTAGTGTATGAACTTCAGTCTTTTCTTCGGAATGTGTTGATGATGTGCATGAGTCATCTTCTGGCAGTTGGCCGTAGATTGATGTTGACATCGGGTCTTTTTCTAACATTGACCGGCCTAGATCGTGCTTATCGAAAGGCATCTCTTGAGACATTTCCTGCTGCTTTGTGTCTAGATCGAAGCTCAGGTTAGATCTCGGCGAGTGTGCCACTTGGGACTTTGTGCTGCTTGGACTTCCTGGGCCATCGTCATCGCTATAATATAAACCACTGCCACTCTCTGTGCCCCATACGTGAGTAGCTGCTCTTGATCCCCTGGAGCTATCTGAAGGCGGTGACGATATTCCAGGATGATCAAAGTCCTCACTAGCTGCTGAGGAGCTGCGCATGTCTCCCGTTCTTGACGAAAGTTTTGATAACGATTTCTCACTCTCGACGGCGTCAATAGTCTCCTCAAACTCTTCTTTAAACTCTGAGATTGTCGTTTTTGTGGCTTTTGTAGTTTTAGTGACGCCATCGCTTCCCTTGCTTACAGTTGTGGTTTCGACGGTAATTTTCATCTTTTCTGGACTGATTATTTCCTTTGTTGTCACAACGGTTATAATTTGAGTGATGTCATTGTCACCTTCTTTGAGAACCTTTGTGAAGGTTTCGGTATCAGTCGTTATTTCTCCAACCGGTGACCGTTGCTTCTTAGGTTTTGATTCTATTTTAGGTTCTGATTTTGTTTGTATTGGTAAATCAGCAGGCACTGGCTTTGTTTCTTGCGCAATCGGTTGTTTTTCAATTTCTTCTAACTCTTCCGGTGACCAGTCATCGAGTCCAGTACCAATTGGTAGGTACGTTATTTGAGTACGCAGATCTTTAGTTGTCTCTACAGAATCGTCAACCTTAGCGTTTTCTGTTACTGTTTCAGTAACAGTTTTGACAGCAATTTCATTTGTTTCATCGTTTTTCAATTCCTCTTTTGTCACGTATGTCGTAATGGTGCGAGTAATTTTTTCACCGTTTTCTGTAACAATATTTGTTTTCTTGTCTACAGATGTTTTTATTTTTCCCGTAAAGTTAAGACCTTGTAATGCAGATTGGAGGTTACTGTCAGAAGTCTTTTGAAATTCTGAAATAGTAATCTTTACGTCTTTTGTAGTTTCAGTAGAGCCATCTGGATATTCGTCAACCGTAGTTGTCTCTACGGTAGTCCGGACTCGTTTAATATTTTTATCGGTGCTAGACAATGTTTCGCGCTTTGTCTTGGTAGTTATAATTCGTTTGATTGTAATGGAACCTTGTTGTACTACTTCTTTTCTGACATCAGAATCTACGGTTGTGTCTTCAACCGTTTCACTATCATCAATATAGGATTCTGGTGGCTCGGTTTCTTCTTCAGCTATTGCTGGAGTTTTTAAGAACACGTCAGCAATTGAAACCTTTTCGCTCTTTTTAGTTATGACAGTCCCATCAGGGTGTTCGTCCTCAATGATAGTTTTTACAACGGTTTTAATTTTCTTTGATCTTATTGAAGTATTTTCAAACTCTTGACGCGAAGTTGTTGTTGTTGTTTTTCTCAGTATTGTTAAACCATTTTCCACTATTGTTTCAGTGTCAGATGTGGTGTCTTCATCTGGTTTACCTACTTCAGTAAAACCAGTCAAATTTTCATCAAGACGTTCAATACCGTAATCAGTGATAGAAACTTTAACATCTTTGGTTACTTCTTTAGCACCACTAGATAAGGTTGTCTCAGTGACACTTTCTACAGTGGTTTTTACTTTCTTTTTGCATCCATCAGCTGATGATAAAATATCTTTTGTCGTCGTTGTAGTAATAATTTGTTTTAAATCCATACCATCTCTTACAACAGTTTTTTCTTGTTTATCAACGCTAACAGACTGGTCTTCTGATTGAGAAAATTCATTAAGGTCATCAGGCTGAATTACGTCATCTAATTCTATGTCACTTAGAGATGTGCTCGTGTCTATCACAGTGCTAATAGAACCATCTGGATATTGATCTGAAGTTGTAACAGTAGTCACAATTTTTAATTTTCTTGCAACGCCTTGCTTATCTGCATATCTAGTTTTTTCAATTCGAGTGACACTTGTTCTTTTTATCATAATTCCCTGTTCTTTTACATCTTCTATGCGAATTTCTTCACTTTCTTCTGGTTCACCAATAGGTTCCAATTCTTGAAGTGCTGTTTCTATTTTAGTAATATCTGTTGATTTGACATCGCGGCTTAAATCGATATCATTTGACTTTTGTGGAGACTGTTCCAAAGTCTCATCTGTAAGTGTGATTTTTTCACTGGTTTTAGTCATCACAGATCCATCTGGATGCTCATCTTCTGTGATAGTTCTCACTATTGTCTTGATCCGTTTTAATTTGCTAACAGAATTTACATATTCTTGTTTAATTGTTTTTATAGTTATTTTTCTTTTTATTTCTACACCATTTTCTGTTACTATTGTGAATTCTGAAACAGTGTCTCCTTGTGGTGTACCAACCAAAATAAAATCTTCAAAAGTTTCATCTAATGAATCTTTTTCGTAAATAATATCTGATATTGATGTACTAGTTTCAACTTTCGTTCTGGCAGAACCATCTGGATACATATCAGTAGTTGTCACTGTAGTAACAATTTTCAGTTTTTGTAATACTCCTTGTGTATTACCATATTTTGTCTTAACTATTCTGGTGATAATAGTACGCTTGATCATAATTTTATGTTCTATGACGTCTTCAGTTTCAATATTTTCATCTTCCTCTGGCTGTCCAAATGGAGTTAGGTCTGAAAGAGCAGCTTCAATTTTAGAACTTTCTGGATCTGAAATTTGCTCCTCTTCTGGTATAATATTTTGTTCAGTTGATTTTTTATCCTCAACAATTGATCTTTTTTCAATATATTTAGCTTCTTTTGATAGCGATGACTCATTCACTTCTACATCTGTTATAGAAATGCTGGTATCTACAGTAGTTTGTGAAGAACCGTCTGGATATTGGTCAGTAGTAGTGACAGTGGTTACGGTCTTTAGTTTTCTGACTACACCTATAGTATCACAATATTTTACTTTAGTAATTTTTGTAATTATCGTTCTTAATATGATTGTATCCTCCTCGTTAATTTCTTCAGTCTTACTAGTTTCAGTCTCCTCTGGCTCACCTGATCTTGTCAAATCTTTTAAAGTATCTTTAATATCAAATTGCACAGTTGATTCCTCGTCGCTCATGCTTTCGACACCATTTGTGGGTGCAACAACATTTTCGTCAACATGTGATATTTTTTTACTGGTCTTAGTGATGACTGACCCATCTGGGTATTCGTCCTCAGTTATAGTTTTAACGGTAGTTTCTGTTCTTTGTACATTTTCATTATCATTGAAATATTTTTGAATAGTGGTGGTGACAGTGGTTTTTCTTATGATTGAAATTCCGTTTTCAGTTATTGTTTCAGTCTTTGTATCAACATCTTGTTCAATTTCACCAGCCGGTTTAAATCCTTCATCAATGTTTTCTGAAGAAGTATCCGTTTTATAATCCGAAACTGAAACTTTAACATCTTTCGTTATTTCAGTCATTCCATCAGGTAATGTGGTTTTTGTTATTGTCTCCACAGTAGTTTTTATTTTCTTTTTTGACCTGTCTTTTTTAGTTAACAGTTCTTTAGTTGTAGTTGTTGTTATAACTTGCAATAAGCTTTTTCCGTTCACAGTCACGGTTTTTTCCTGCGTATCTGCTTCCACAGATTTGTTTTCAATTTCCGCAAAATCTTCGAGTTCTGGTGTTTCTACGGTTTCAATTTCAATGTCAATTATTGAGGTGCTACTATCAACTTTGCTGCGGGAAGAGCCGTCAGGGAAACAATCGGTCGTAGTGATGACAGTCATTTTCTTTAATTTTTTTGGTATGCCTTGACTATCCGCATATTTTGTACTTACAATTCTGGTAACTATCGTTCTTTTGATAATAAGACTTTCTTGCTTTATTTCTTCAGTTTTAGTGGTAACACTTTCATCGGGTTCACCAAAAATCTCGTACTCACTGAGGATCTTTTCAAGGTTTTCACTTGAATCTAATACGAGTTCTTCGGTCTTGACTTCAACGTTCTTTTGTACATCTTTAGACCCGTCTGGGTGTTCTTTGGTAACATTAGTTTCAACAGTTGTTCTCATTACCTTTTTATGTTCATTTACTCCAATGGTCTCTTTTTTAGTCGTCGTCGTTACTGTTTCCACGACGTCAAAATTATTTTCTTTAACAATGCGTTTGCTCACATCCGTGTCTATAATTGTATCTTCCACGTTTTCATCAGATTCATCGCTTTCAATAAAAGTGTCCATCACATCTTTACTCAAAAAAGAAGACTCGTGATCTTGTGGTTTTTCCGTCAAATCTTTCAATTGGATGGTGGTTAATACTCCAGTTTTTTCGTCAAGTGATTCCAGACTGTCTTTTTCCGATTTGAAGTCTTTGGCGTAAAGGTCCATATGTGAGGTAGATTTAAGGCTTGAGGAGCATTCAGAAAGCAAAGTTTGTGTATCCGTTGTGCTCGTTGTGGATCCATCTGAACCCTTGCTCAGTGTGGTTGTTTCTATAGTCGTTTTCACATTTTGTGGAGTACCATCTTCTCGTGAAATTACTTCTTTAGTGGTCACAGTGGTGATAGTTTGCGTAACAACATTTTCACCTTCTTTAATTATTTTAGTCACAGTATCTGTTTCTGTTTTTATCTTTCCTAAGTTTTGCATAAGATTCAGGAGCTCTGAATCACTATCAGTCTCAGATGTTAAAGTTTTAGGTAGCTTTGGAACCTTTTCTGTTGACGTGGATATCTTTTGGGTTAGTATATCTTCTCCCACATGTACAATTTTAGTGATAGTTTCCTCACTACCTTCCGATCTATCGTACGTGACTTCACTCTGTAAACCTTCACTCATTTTTACATCTTGGAAGCTACTTGGCGTTTTCGGCAGTGGGCTGACTGGTACAGTAGGTGGAGTAGATGCCCTGTCCATATACCGCACGTAAAGTGATTCAAGACTCTCCGTTTTAATTCCCTGTTGAACAGTGTCTTCGTCAAAAGCTTTATGAATAGATTCAATTAGATGTACAGCACTATCTCTTATGCCATGTAAAACATATGGTGTTTCTTCTTTAGCAATAAGGTCATCTATTGGTAAACTATGCACACCTGAATCCGATAATTCTGAAAGTGGAATTTCTTCTTTATGAGAAATTACTTCAGTTTGTATCGTTTTCTTCTGCTTATCTTTTTCAATCGTCACTTTTGTTTTTGCAGACTCTGTAAAAGTAAATGAATCGTCTTCACTTTCTTGATCAAGTTTTTTACTACTTACTGATTGAAGTGAATCAGGGTTGCTGCTCATACTGTCTGAGGAAGCTTTTTCTTTAGTCATAATTATCTTCTCGCTTTTTTCAGTGCCCTCAAAGCTATATTTTTCTTCAAAACTAACTTCTTTGGATACATCTTCTGAACTGCTACCATGCATTAACGTATGAGTAATGCTACTTTTATCAGTAACGCTAAGAGAATCAATAGTAGGATGACTCAAAAGTTCTTTACTAGATTGTACGTTAGTAATCAATTCCTTCTCTTGCTGCAACATTTCTTCCGTTTCACGAGCTAATTCCGTCAATGATCTGATCTTAGATGATGTCTTGGCTAGTTCTTGAGCATCTTTTTTCAGGTCTTCAATCTTTGATTGTAAAGCATTTTCATCACTCAAAAGTTCACTTTTATTGGACAAGGGCGTATCTCCTTCAATGCTGGAATCATCTAAGAGTTTTGATTTTTTTTCATCGACATATTTTTCGTATTTCGAAATAACATCAGTTTCTTTCTTGGAAATTATTTGGTAATCTTTAGATGCTGATGGCGTAGGCTCTTTAAGAGTTAGGATTTTCTCATCACTCTTGGATACAGTTACTATTGTGTTGACTGGACTAACTGCTTGGACCTCTAATGTAAGTGGCTGAACCATAGAATCTAAAATTGAAGCATGATCTTCTAATTTTGTAACAATCTTTAATTCTTGCTTGGCATTTTCAATTTTCTTTTCAATTACGGCGACTTCTTTTACAGACGCATGATCTTCATCAGCAGGGCTAAAAGACTTTCCATTTGTAATAATCAGGCTCTTTTTTTTCTCAATATTGTCAGTAAGGAACGCCTCTTGTTCCAATTTATAAGTTTTAGGTTTCATATCATCTTTCTTGTCAGAGCTAGGTTTCTTGATATCTTCCTTGATTGAGCTAGGATCCTTGCTATCTTCCTTGACAGGGCTATGTTCTTTTATTTGTTCTTTAACAGGGCTAGTATCTTTACAGTCATCCTTGATATGGCTAGGCACCGTAATATCATGCTTCACAGAGCTAGATTCTTTGATGTCATCCTTAAGAGGCATAGGCTTCTTGATATCTGCCTTGAGAGGGATACACTCTTTGACATTTTCCTTAGCAAGACCAGGCTCTTTGCTTTCTTCCTTGGCAGGTATAGCTTTTTTGCTGTCTCCTTCATCAGAGCTCAGTTCCATGATTTGTTTCTTAACAGGGCTATGCTCATTGACAGGACTATGCTCCTTGATCTCTTTTTTACTAGGTCTAGAACCTTTGATATCTTCCTTGACAACAGTAGACTCTTTGATGTCATATTTAACAGGGCTAGGCTCTTTGTCGTCTTCTTTGAGAGAACTAGGCTCCATGCTGTCTTTCTTGATAAGGCTGTATTTTTTGATATCTTCTTTGACAGGACTAGGCTCTTTCTCAGAACTAGACTCCTTTATGTCATCTTTGACAGGGCTAAGCTTGTGGATATTTTCCTTGGTAAGGCAAGGCTCATTGGTTTCACCCTTCACAGGTCTTGGCTCCTTGGTGTCTCCTTTGAAAGTGAAGCCTACTACTGTTTCTTTATTTATGCCAGGCTCTTTCATCAAGGGGCTTATTGGTTTAATTGGTAAAGAGTCAGGTTTTTGCATTTGCTCAATACTCTTGCCAAGATTGAGGTCTTGTTCATCCTTCCTGATTAAACTCGTCATTGTTACATCTTTGGTAGTTATTACTTCTTTTTGTATTAAAATATCGGGTTCGTCGACTAATTCAGGACTAGGCATTTCTTTATCAGACTCACAAGGACTTGAAGTCTTAATATCTAAATCTAAAATGCTAGGTTTTGTTTCTTCCTTCTTAGTAGGACTAGCTTCTTTTGCAACTTCTTTGTCGATAAGACTTGATCTTGGTGATTGCAAATTTTCTTTCACAGGGCTGGGTTCCTCTATATCCTCTTTATGACGACTAGATTCTTTGATTGGGCTAGGTGCCTTAGGGTCATATTTAATAAAGCTTACAGCCTTCAAATCTTTTGTGGTGAGGCTTGGCTCTATAATGTCTTCTCCGATAGCGCTTGGTGCTTTTAAGACTTCTTCGAGAGGGCTTGGTGCCTCCTGGTCTTTTTTCACAGGGCTCGACTCCTTTTCAATAGGGCTTGATTTCATCAAGTCTTCCTTGACAATAATTGGTGTCTTCAGGTCTTCCTCGATAAAGCTTGGTGCGTTCTGGTCTTTTTTAGAAGTGCTTGATGCCTTAACGTCTTCTTTGACAGGGCTTGGTACCTTTAAGATTGCCTTGACAGGGCTTGGTACTTTTAAATCTTCCTTGATAGGGCTCACCTCTTTTTCAGTAGAGCTTGGTGTCTTGAGGTCTTCCTTAACAGGGCTTTGTGCTTTAAAGTCTTCCTTGATAGGACTTGGTTCTAACTCGACAAGGCTTGGTGCCTGCAGGTCTTCCTTGATAAGGCTTGGTGCCTTCAAGGCTTTCTCGACAGGGCTTGGTGCTTCCTGGTATTTTTCAGCAGTCCTTGATGCCTTAAGGTCTTCTTGGACAGGGCTTGGTGCTTTCAAATCTTCTTTTATAGGGCTCGACTTTTTTTCAGTAGGGCTTGGTGCCTTAAGGTCTTCTTTGACAAAGCTTTGTGCTTTAAAGTCTTCCCTGATAGGGCTCGGCTTCTTCTCAACAGGGCCTGGTGACTTCAGGTTTTCCTTGTCAAGGCTTGATAGCTTCTTTTCTACCTCGACAGGGCTTGTTGCCTTCAGGTCGTTCTCAGTAGTGCTTGGTGCCTTTAATTCTTCCTTGACAGGGCTTGGCTCCTTTTCAATAGGTTTTGGTGCCTTCACGTCTTCTTTGACTGGGCTTGATGCCTTCAACTCTTTTTGGATAGGGCTTGGTGCCTTAACTTCTTCCTTGACAGGGCTTGGTGTCTTCTGGTCTTTCTCAACAGAACTTAGTATCTTTATCTCTTCGATGCTTGGTACCTTGAGGTCTTCCTTGATAGTGCTTGTTGCTTCTAAATCTTTTTTGATTAGGCTTGATGCCTTCAAGTCTTCCTTGGCAGGGCTTGGCTCCTTCCAAATAGGGCTAGGTGCTTCAAAGTTTTTCTTCATAGGGCTTGGTTCTCTCTCAATAGGGCTTCGTGCTTTCAAGTGATCCTTGACAGGGCTTGATGTCTTCAAATCTTCATCGTCAGGGCTTGGTAACTTTAGGTCTTTCTCAACGGGGCTTGGTGACTTTAAGTATTCCTTGACCGTGGTTGGCTTTTCTAACTTTTCTACTAAATACGGTGATTCGTCAGTCATTAAGTCAGGACTTTGTAGTTCTTCATCTGACTGGAACAGCCTAACCGTTTTTACAGGGCTTGATTTATCATCTACTGTGTGTTGTTCATCAATGACGGTTTCTCTGATTTCATGTTTTGTTAGGCTTGTTTTTTTCGTCAGGATATGGCAAGAGTCTTCAATTTCTTTGGCTGGGCTACGATCTAGCTGAATTGGGCTAATTATTTTGAGTGGCAAAGCATCTGGCATTGATTTTTCATCCTTAAGATGTATACATGATATAATTGATTGCTCATCGTCCATTAATAACCCAGGACTAGAAATTTCTTCGTCTATCACCCCTGGCGCTTTTTCTGCTAATGCTGTGGCAATATCTTTAGCAAGAATAGGTTCTATTACATGTTCCTTGATAAGACTAGGCCTTATAACGTCGGCTTCATCTGGGCTAGGCATTTCTTTATCACCTTTTACGATGGTAGTTATATCCGATTGGTTATTTATAGTGCTGGGTTCATTGTCAATAAAGTTTGGTGCCTTTTCAGATACAAGGCTTGGCTTTTTGTTATCTTCCGTGATAGTGCTGGGTTCATTGTCAATAAAGATTGGTGCCTTTTCAGATACAAGTCTTGGTTTCTTGTCATCTTCCTTGAGTATCTTTTGTTCCTCGTCAACTGGGCTTGGCACCTTTTCAAAGAAAAGTCTTAAGTTTCTGTCGTCGTCTTTAATAGGACTGAGTTCTTTGTCAACAAGGCTTAGTGCCTTGTCAGATTCAAGGCTTGATTTTCTGTCATCTTCTTTGATAAGGGTAGGTTCCTTGTCAACAGAGCTTAGTGCCTTCTCAGACACAAGGCTTGGTTTCCTATCATCTTCCTTATAAGGTCTAGGTTCCTTGTCAACAGGGCTTGGTGTCTTTTCAGAAACAAGTCTTGGTTCCTTGTCATCTTCCTTGATTGACTTTTGTTCCTCGTCAACTGAACTTGGCACCTTCTCAAAGACAAGGCTCAGTTTTCTGTCATCGTCTTTGATAGGGCTGGGTTCCTTGTCAACAGGGCTTGGTGCCTTGTCAGATGCAAGGCTTGCTCTCCTTTCATCTTCCTTGATAAGGGTAACTTCCTTGTCAACTGGGCTAGGTGTCTTCTCAGATACTAGGCTCAGTTGCCTGACTTCTTTGATAGGACTAGGTTCTTTGTCGACAAAGCTTGGTGTCCCTTCAGAAACAAGGCTTGGTTTCCTGTCATCTTCTGTGATAGGGCTGGGTTCCTTGTCAATAGGGCTTGGTGTCTTTTCAGATACAAGGCTTGGTTTCTTCTCATCTTCCTTGATTAACTTTTGTTCCTCGTCAACTGGACTTGGCACCTTCTCAAAGACAAGACTTAATTTTCTGTTATCGTCTTTGATAGGGCTGAGTTCTTTGTCAACAAGGCTTAGTGCTTTGTCAGACACAAGGCTTGGTTCCCTATCATCTTCCTTAATAGGTCTAGGTTCCTTTTCAACAGGGCTTGGTGTCTTTTCAGAAACAAGACTTGGTTTCTTGTCATCTTCCTTAATTGGCTTTTGTTCCTCGTGAACTGGGCTTGGCACCTTCTCAAAGACACGGCTCAGTTTTCTGTCATCGTCTTTGATAGGGCTGGATTCTTTGTCAACAGAGCTTGGTGCTTTGTCAGATACAAGGCTTTCTTTCCTGTCATCTTCTTTGATAGGGCTAGGTTCCTTGTCAACAGGGCTTGGTGTCTTCTCAGATACTAGGGTCGGTTGCATGTTTTCTTTGATAGGATTAGGTTCTTTGTCGACAGGGCTTGGTGTTTTTTCAGACATAAGTCTTGGTGTCCTGTCATCTTCTGTGATAGGGCTGGGTTTCTTGTCAATATGGCTTGGTGCCTTTTCAGATAGAAGGCTTGGTTTCTTACCATCTTCCTTTACAGGGCTGGGTTTCCTGTCAACAGGGCTTGGTGCTTTTTCAGAAACAAGGCTTGGTTTCTTGTCGTCTTCCTTGATAAGGTTTTGTTCCTCGTCAACTGGGCTTGGCACCTTCTCAATGACAAGGCTCAGTTTTTTGTCATCTTCTTTGATAGGGCTGGGTTCCTTGTCAACAGGGCTTGGTACCTTGTCAGATTCAAGGCTTGATTTTCTGTCATCTTCCTTGATAAGAGTAGGTTCCTTGTCAACAGGGCTTCGTGCCTTCTCAGACACAAGGCTTGGTCTTCTATCATCTTCCTTAAAAGGTCTAGGTTCCTTGTCAACAGGGCTTGGTGTCATTTTAGAAGCAAGGCTTGGTTCCTTGTCATCTTCCTTGATTGGCTTTTGTTCCTCGTCAACTGGGCTTGGCACCTTCTCAAAGACAAGGCTCAGTTTTCTGTCATCGTCTTTGATAGGGCTGGGTTCCTTGTCAACAGGGCTTGGTGCCTTGTCAGATGCAAGGCTTGCTTTCCTGTCATCTTCCTTGATAAGGGTAACTTCCTTGTCAACTGGGCTTGGTGTCTTCTCAGATACTAGACTCAGTTGCCTGTCCTCTTTGATTGGACTAGGTTCCTTGTGAACAGGGCTTGGTGTTCTTTCAGAAACGAGGCTTGGTATCCTGTCATCTTCTGTGATAGGGCTGGGTTCCTTGTCAATAGGGCTTGGTGTCTTTTCAGATACAAGGCTTTCTTTCCTGTCATCTTCTTTGATAGGGCTGGGTTCCTTGTCAACAGGGCTTGGTGTCTTCTCAGATACAAGGGTCGGTTGCCTGTCTTCTTTGATAGGATTAGGTTCTTTGTCGACAGGGCTTGGTGTCCTTTCAGACATAAGTCTTGGTGTCCTGTCATCTTCTGGGATAGGGCTGGGTTCCTTGTCAACAGGGCTTGGTGCCTTGTCAGATTCAAGGCTTGATTTTCTGTCATCTTCCTTGATAAGGGTAGGTTCCTTATCAACAGGGCTTCGTGTCTTTTCAGACACAAGGCTTGGTTTCCTATCATCTTCCTTAATAGGTCTAGGTTCCTTGTCAACAGGGCTTGGTGTCTTTTCAGAAACAAAGCTTGGTTCCTTGTCATCTTTCTTGATTGGCTTTTGTACCTCGTCAACTGGGCTTGGCACCTTCTCAAAGACAAGGCTCAGTTTTTTGTCATCTTCTTTGATAGGGCTGGGTTCCTTGTCAACAGGGCTTGGTGCCTTGTCAGATTCAAGGCTTGATTTTCTGTCAAGTTCCTTGATAAGAGTAGGTTTCTTGTCAACAGGGCATCGTGCCTTCTCAGACACAAGGCTTGGTCTTCTATCATCTTCCTTAATAGGTCTAGGTTCCTTGTCAACAGGGCTTGGTGTCATTTTAGAAACAAGGCTTGGTTCCTTGTCATCTTCCTTGATTGGCTTTTGTTCCTCGTCAACTGGGCTTGGCACCTTCTCAAAGACAAGGCTCAGTTTTCTGTCATCGTCTTTGATAGGGCTGGGTTCCTTGTCAACAGGGCTTGGTGCCTTGTCAGATGCAAGGCTTGCTTTCCTGTCATCTTCCTTGATAAGGGTAACTTCCTTGTCAACTGGGCTTGGTGTCTTCTCAGATACAAGACTCAGTTGCCTGTCCTCTTTGATTGGACTAGGTTCCTTGTGAACAGGGCTTGGTGTTCTTTCAGAAACGAGGCTTAGTATCCTGTCATCTTCTGTGATAGGGCTGGGTTCCTTGTCAATAGGGCTTGGTGTCTTTTCAGATACAAGGCTTTCTTTCCTGTCATCTTCTTTGATAGGGCTAGGTTCCTTGTCAACAGGGCTTGGTGTCTTCTCAGATACTAGGGTCGGTTGCCTGTCTTCTTTGATAGGATTAGGTTCTTTGTCGACAGGGCTTGGTGTCCTTTCAGACATAAGTCTTGGTGTCCTGTCATCTTCTGTGATAGGGCTGGGTTCCTTGTCAACAGGGCTTGGTGCCTTGTCAGATTCAAGGCTTGATTTTCTGTCATCTTCCTTGATAAGGGTAGGTTCCTTATCAACAGGGCTTCGTGTCTTTTCAGACACAAGGCTTGGTTTCCTATCATCTTCCTTAATAGGTCTAGGTTCCTTGTCAACAGGGCTTGGTGTCTTTTCAGAAACAAGGCTTGGTTCCTTGTCATCTTTCTTGATTGGCTTTTGTACCTCGTCAACTGGGCTTGGCACCTTCTCAAAGACAAGGCTCAGTTTTCTGTCATCGTCTTTGATAGGGCTGGGTTCCTTGTCAACAGGGCTTGGTGCCTTGTCAGATGCAAGGCTTGCTTTCCTGTCATCTTCCTTGATAAGGGTAACTTCCTTGTCAACTGGGCTTGGTGTCTTCTCAGATACTAGGCTCAGTTGTCTGTCCTCTTTGATTGGACTAGTTTCCTTGTGTACAGGGCTTGGTGTTCTTTCAGAAACGAGGCTTGGTATCCTGTCATCTTCTGTGATAGGGCTGGGTTCCTTGTCAATAGGGCTTGGTGTCTTTTCAGATACAAGGCTTTCTTTCCTGTCATCTTCTTTGATAGGGCTAGGTTCCTTGTCAACAGGGCTTGGTGTCTTCTCAGATACTAGGGTCGGTTGCCTGTCTTCTTTGATAGGATTAGGTTCTTTGTCGACAGGGCTTGGTGTCCTTTCAGACATAAGTCTTGGTGTCCTGTCATCTTCTGTGATAGGGCTGGGTTCCTTGTCAACAGGGCTTGGTGCCTTGTCAGATTCAAGGCTTGATTTTCTGTCATCTTCCTTGATAAGGGTATGTTCCTTATCAACAAGGCTTCGTGTCTTTTCAGACACAAGGCTTGGTTTCCTATCATCTTCCTTAATAGGTCTAGGTTCCTTGTCAACAGGGCTTGGTGTCTTTTCAGAAACAAGGCTTGGTTCCTTGTCATCTTTCTTGATTGGCTTTTGTACCTCGTCAACTGGGCTTGGCACCTTCTCAAAGACAAGGCTCAGTTTTCTGTCATCGTTTTTGATAGAGCTGGGTTCCTTGTCAACAGGGCTTGGTGCCTTGTCAGATGCAAGGCTTGCTCTCCTGTCATCTTCCTTGATAATGGTAACTTCCATGTCAACTGGGCTTGGTGTCTTCTCAGATACTAGGCTCAGTTGCCTGACTTCTTTGATAGGACTAGGTTCTTTGTCGACAGGGCTTGGTGTCCTTTCAGAAACAAGGCTTGGTTTCCTGTAATCTTCTGTGATAGGGCTGGGTTCCTTGTCAATAGGGCTTGGTGTCTTTTCAGATACAAGGCTTGGTTTTTTGTCGTTTTCCTTGATTATCTTTTTTTCCTCGTCAACTGGGCTTGGCACCTTCTCAAAAACAAGACTTGATTTTCTCTTATCGTCTTTGATAGGGCTGAGTTCTTTGTCAACAAGGCTTAGTGCCTTGTCAGATTCAAGGCTTGATTTTCTGTCATCTTCCTTGATAAGGGTAGGTTCCTTGTCATCAGGGCTTAGTGCCTTCTCAGAGACAATGCTTGGTTTCCTATCATCTTCCTTATAAGGTCTAGGTTCCTTGTCAACATAGCTTGGTGCCTTTTCAGAAACAAGACTTGGTTCCTTGTCATCTTCCTTGATTGCCTTTTGTTCCTCGTCAACTCGGCTTGGCACCTTCTCGAAGACAAGGCTCAGTTTTTTGTCATTGTCTTTGATAGGGCTGGGTTCCTTGTCAACAGGGCTTGGTGCCTTGTCAGATGCAAGGCTTGATCTCCTGTCATCTTCCTTGATAAGGGTAACTTCCTTGGCAACTGGGCTTGGTGTCTTCTCAGATACTAGGCACAGTTGCCTGTCCTCTTTGATTGGACTAGGTTCCTTGTGAACAGGGCTTGGTGTTCTTTCAGAAACGAGGCTTGGTATCCTGTCATCTTCTGTGATAGGGCTAGGTTCCTTGTCAATAGGGCTTGGTGTCTTTTCAGATACAAGGCTTTCTTTCCTGTCATCTTCTTTGATAGGGCTAGGTTCCTTGTCAACAGGGCTTGGTGTCTTCTCAGATACTAGGGTCGGTTGCCTGTCTACTTTGATAGGATTAGGTTCTTTGTCGACAGGGCTTGGCGTCCTTTCAGACATAAGTCTTGGTGTGCTGTCATTTTCTGTGATAGGGCTGGGTTCCTTGTCAACAGGGCTTGGTGCCTTGTCAGATTCAATGCTTGATTTTCTGTCATCTTCCTTGATAAGGGTAGGTTCCTTATCAACAGGGCTTCGTGTCTTCTCAGACACAAGGCTTGGTTTCCTATCATCTTCCTTAATAGGTCTAGGTTCCTTGTCAACAGGGCTTGGTGTCTTTTCAGAAACAAGGCTTGGCTCCTTGTCATCTTTCTTGATTGGCTTTTGTTCCTCGTCAACTGGGCTTGGCACCTTCTCAAAGACAAAGCTCAGTATTCTGTCATCGTCTTTGATAGGGCTGGGTTCCTTGTCAACAGGGCTTGGTGCCTTGTCAGATGCAAGGCTTGCTCTCCTGTCATCTTCCTTGATAAGGGTAACTTCCATGTCAACTGGGCTTGGTGTCTTCTCAGATACTAGGCTCAGTTGCCTGACTCCTTTGATAGGACTAGGTTCTTTGTCGACAGGGCTTGGTGTCCTTTCAGAAACAAGGCTTGGTTTCCTGTCATCTTCTGTGATAGGGCTGGGTTCCTTGTCAATAGGGCTTGGTGTCTTTTCAGATACAAGGCTTGGTTTTTTGTCATCTTCCTTGATTATTTTTTGTTCCTCGTCAACTGGGCTTGGCACTTTCTTAAAGACAAGACTTAATTTTATGTTATCGTCTTTGATAGGGCTGAGTTCTTTGTCAACAAGGCTTAGTGCTTTGTCAGATTCAAGGCTTGATTTTCTGTCATCTTCTTTGATAAGTTTAGGTTCCGTGTCAACAGGGCTTAGTGCCTTTTCAAAGACAATGCTTGGTTTCCTATCATCTTCCTTATAAGGTCTAGGTTCCTTGTCAACAGGGCTTGGTGCCTTTTCAGAAACAAGACTTGGTTTCTTGTCATCTTCCTTGATTGGCTTTTGTTCCTCGTCAACTGGGCTTGGCACCTTCTCAAAGACAAGGCTCAGTTTTCTGTCATCGTCTTTGATAGGGCTGGGTTCCTTGTCAACAGGGCTTGGTGCCTTGTCAGATGCAAGGCTTGCTCTCCTGTCATCTTCCTTGATAAGGGTAACTTCCGTGTCAACAGGGCTTGGTGTTTTATCAGATACTAGGGTCGGTTGCCTGTCTTCTTTGATAGGACTAGGTTCTTTGTCGACAGGGCTTGGTGTCCTTTCAGAAACAAGGCTTGGTTTCCTGCAATCTTCTGTGATAGGGCTGGGTTCCTTGTCAATAGGGCTTTGTGTCTTTTCAGATACAAGGCTTGGTTTTTTGTCGTTTTCCTTGATTATCTTTTGTTCCTCGTCAACTGGGCTTGGCACCTTCTCAAAAACAAGACTTGATTTTCTGTTATCGTCTTTGATAGGGCTGAGTTCTTTGTCAACAAGGCTTAGTGCCTTGTCAGATTCAAGGCTTGATTTTCTGTCATCTTCCTTGATAAGGGTAGGTTCCTTGTCATCAGGGCTTAGTGCCTTCTCAGACACAAGGCTTGGTCTTCTATCATCTTCCTTAATAGGTCTAGGTTCCTTGTCAACAGGGCTTGGTGTCATTTCAGAAACAAGGCTTGGTTCCTTGTCTGCTTCCTTGATTGGCTTTTGTTCCTCGTTAACTGGGCTTGGCACCTTCTCAAAGACAAGGCTCAGTTTTCTGTGATCGTCTTTGATAGGGCTGGGTTCCTTGTCAACAGGGCTTGGTGCCTTGTCAGATGCAAGGCTTGCTTTCCTGTCATCTTCTTTGATAAGGGTAGCTTCCTTGTCAACTGGGCTTGGTGTCTTCTCAGATACTAGGCTCAGTTGCCTGTCTTCTTTGATTGGACTAGGTTCCTTGTGAACAGGGCTTCGTGTTCTTTCAGAAACGAGGCTTGAATTCCTGTCATCTTCTGTAATAGGGCTGGGTTCCTTGTCAATAGGGCTTGGTGTCTTTTCAGATACAAGGCTTTCTTTCCTGTCATCTTCTTTAATAGGGCTAGGTTCCTTGTCAACAGGGCTTGGTGTCTTCTCAGATACTAGGGTCGGTTGCCATTCTTCTTTGATAGGATTAGGTTCTTTGTCGACAGGGCTTGGTGTCCTTTCAGACATAAGTCTTGGTGTCCTGTCATCTTCCTTAACAGGGCTGGGTTTCCTGTCAACAGGGCTTGGTGCTTTTTCAGAAACAAGGCTTGGTTTCCTGTCGTCTTCCTTGATCAGGTTTTGTTCCTCGTCAGCTGGGCTTGGCACCTTCTCAATGACAAGGCTCAGTTTTCTGTCATCGTCTTTTATAGCGCTGGGTTCCTTGTCAACAGGGCTTGGTGCCTTGTCAGATGCAAGGCTTGCTATTCTGTCATCTTCCTTGATAAGGGTAGCTTCCTTGTCAACCGGGCTTGATGTCTTCTCAGATACTAGGCTCAGTTGCCTGACTTCTTTAATAGGACTAGGTTTTTTGTTTACAGGGCTTGGTGTCCTTTCAGACACAAGGCTTGGTTTTCTGTCATCTTCCTTAATAGGGCTGGGTTCCTTGTCAACAGGGCTTGGTGCCCTTTCAGATACAAGACTTGGTTTCCTGTCATCTTCCTTATTAGGGCTGGGTTCCTTGTCAACAGGGCTTGGTGCCCTTTCAGATACAAGGCTTGGTTTTTTGTTATCGTCCGTGATAGTGCTGGGTTCATTGTCAATAAAGTTTGGTGCCTTTTCAGATACAAGTTTTGGTTTCCTGTCATCTTCTTTAATAGGGCTGGGTTCATTGTCAATAAAGTTTGGTGCCTTTTCAGAAACTAGGCTTGGTACCCTGTCATCTTCCTTGATTGGCTTTTGTTCCTTGTCAACTGGGCTTGGCACCTTCTCAAAGACAAGACTCAGTTTTTTGTCATCGTCTTTAATATGGCTGGGTTCTTTGTCAACAGGGCTTGGTGCTTTGTCAGATACAAGGCTTGCTTTCCTGTCATCTTCTTTGATAGGGCTAGGTTCTTTGTCGATAGGGCTCGGTGTCCTTTTAGACACAAGGCTTGGTTTTCTGTCATCTTCTGTGATAGGGCTGGGTTCCTTGTCAATAAGGCTTGGTGACTTTTCAGATACAAGACTTGGTTTCCTGTCATCTTCTTTAATAGGATTGGGTTCCTTGTCAACAGGGCTTAGTGCTTTGTCAGATGCAAGACTTGCTTTTTTGTCATCTTCCTTGATAAGGGTAGCTTCCTTGTCAACCGGCCTTGGTGTCTTCTCAGATACTATGCTCAGTTGTTTGAGTTCTTTGATAGAACTAGTTTCCTTGTCGACAGGGATTGGTGCTCTTTCAGATACAAGGCTTGGTTTCCTGTTATTTTCCGTGATTGGGTAGGGTTTCTTTTCAATAAACCTTGGTACCTTTTGGGATACTTGTCTTGGTTTTTTGTCATCTTCCTTGATTATCTTTTGTTCCTCGTCAACTGAGCTTGGCACCATCTCAAACACAAGACTTAATTTTCTGTCATCGTCTTCGATAGGGCTTAGTTCTTGGTCAACAGGGCTTAGTGTCTTGTCAGATGCAAGGCTTGCTTTTCTGTCATTTTTCTTGATAAGGGTAGGCTCCTTGTCAATTGGGCTCAGTGCCTTTTCAGATACAAGACTTGGTTTCCTATCATCTTCCTTAATAGGGCTAGGTTCGCTGTCAACAGGGCTTGGTGTCTTTTCAGAAACAAGGCTTGGTTTCTTGTTATCTTTCTTGATTGGCTTTTGTTCCTCGTCAACAGGGCTTGGTGTTTTCTCAAAGACAAGGCTCAGTTTTCTGTCATCGTCTTTGAAAGGGCTGGGTTCCTTGTCAACAGGGCTTGGTGCTTTGTCAGATACAAGGCTTGCTTTCGAGTCTTCTTCTTTGATAGAGCTAGGTTCTTTGTCAACAGGACTTGGTGCCTTCTCAGATACTAGGCTCGGATGCCTGTCTTCTTTGATAGGACTATGTTCTTTGTCGATAGGGCTTAGAGTCCTTTCAAACACAAGGCTTGGTTTCTCGTCTTCTGCTGTGATAGGGCTGGGTTCCTTGTCAATAAGGCTTGGTGCCTTTTCAGATACAAGACTTGGTTTCCTGTCATCTTCCTTAATAGGGCTGGGTTCCTTGTCAATAGGGCTTAGTGCCTTCTCAGATACAAGGCTTGGTTTTCTATCATCTTTCTTAATAGGGCTAGGTTCATTGTCAACTGGGCTTGGCACCTTCTCAACGACAAGGCTCAGTTTTTTGTCATCGTCTTTGATAGCGCTGGGTTCCTTATCAACAGGACTTTGTGCCTTGTCAGATGCAAGGCTTGCTTTCCTGTCATCTTCCTTGATGAGGGTAGTTTCCTTGTCAGCTGTGCTTGGTGTCTTCTCAGATACTAGGCTCAGTTGTCTGATTTCTTTGATAGGACTAGGTTCCTTGTTGACAGGGCTAGGTGCCCTTTCAGATACAAGGCTTGGTTTTCTGTTATCTTCCGTGATAGGGCTGGGTTCATTGTCAATGAAGTTTGGTGCCTTTTCAAATACAAGTTTTAGTTTAGTGTCGTCTTCCTTGAATATCTTTTGTTCATCGTCAACTGGGCTTGGCACTTTCTCAAAGACAAGACTTAATTGTCTGTCATCGTCTTTGATAGGGCTGAGTTCTTTGTCAACAGGGCTAAGTGCCTTGTCAGATACAAGGGTTGCTTTTCTGTCATCTTCCTTGAAAAGGGTAGGTTCCTTGTTATTAGGGCTTAGTGCCTTCTCAGATACAAGGCTTGGTTTCCTATCATCTTTCTTAATAGGGCTAAGTTCGTTGTCAACAGGGCTTGGTGTCTTTTCAGAAACAAGACTTGATTTCTTGTCATCTTCCTTGATTGGCTTTTGTTCCTCGTCAACTGAACTTGGCACCTTCTCAAAGACAAGGCTCAGTTTTCTGTCATTGTCTTTGAAAGGGCTGTGTTCCTTGTCAACAGGGCTTGGTGCTTTGTCAGATACAAGGCTTGCTTTCCTGTCATCTTCTTTGATAGGGCTTGGTTCCTTGTTAACAGGGCTTGATGTCTTCTCAGATACTAGGCTCAGTTGCCTGACTTCTTTGATAGGACTAGGTTCTTTGTCGACAGGGCTTGGTATCCTTTCAGACACAAGGCTTAGTTTCTTGTCATCTTCTGTGATAGGGCTGTGTTCCTTGTCAATAGGGCTTAGTGCCTTTACAGATACAAGGCTTGGTTTCCTGTCATCTTCTTTAATAGGGCTAGGTTGCTTGTCAACAGGGCTTGGTGTCTTCTCAGATACTTGGCTCGGTTGCCTGTCTTCTTTGATAGGACTAGGTTCTTTGTCGACAGGGCTTGGTGTCCTTTCAGACACAAGGCTTGGTTTCCTATCATCTTTCTTTATAGGGCTAGGTTCGTTGTCAACAGGGCCTGGTGTCTTTTCAGAAACAAGACTTGGTTTCTTGTGAGCTTTCTTGATTGGCTTTTGTTCCTCGTCAACTGAACTTGGCACCTTCTCAAAGACAAGGCTTAGTTTTCTGTTATCGTCTTTGATAGGGCTGAGGTCTTTGTCAACAGGGCTTAGTGCCTTGTCAGATGCAAGGGTTGCTTTTCTGTCATCTTCCATGATAAAGGTAGGTTCCTTGTCAATAGGGCTTAGTGCCTTTTCAGATACAAGGCTTGGTTTCCTATCATCTTTCTTAACATAGCTAGGTTTCCTGTCAACAGGGCTTGGTGCTTTTTTAGAAACAAGGCTTGGTTTCCTGTCGTCTTCCTTGTTAAGGTTTTGTTCCTCGTCAACTGGGCTTGGCACCTTCTCAATGACAAGGCTCAGTTTTCTGTCATCGTCTTTGATAGGGCTGGGTTCCTTGTCAACAGGGCTTGGTGCTTTGTCAGATGCAAGACTTGCTTTCCTGTCATCTTCCTTGATAAGGGTAGCTTCCTTGTCAACCGGGCTTGAAGTCTTCTCAGATACTAGACTCAGTTGCCTGACGTCTTTGATAGGACTAGGTTTTTTGTCGACAAGGCTTGGTGTCCTTTCAGACACAAGGCTTGGTTTTCTGTCATCTTCTGTGATAGAGCTGGGTTCCTTGTCAATAGGGCTTGGTGCCTTTTCAGATACAACACTTGGTTTCCTGTCATCTTCCTTAATAGGGCTGGGTTTCTTGTCAACAGGGCTTGTTGCCCTTTCAGATACAAGGCTTGGTTTTTTGTTATCTTCCGTGATAGTGCTGGGTTCATTGTCAATAAAGTTTGGTGCCTTTTCAGATACAAGTCTTGGTTTTTTGTCATCTTCCTTGATTATCTTTTGTTCCTCGTCAACTGGGCTTGGCACCTTATCAAAGAAAAGTCTTAAGTTTCTGTCATCGTCTTCGATAGGGCTGAGTTTTTTGTCAACAGGGCTTAGTGCTTTGTCAGATGCAAGGCTTGCTTTTCTGTTATCTTCGTTGACAAGTGTAGGTTCCTTGTCAAAAGAGCTTAGTGCCTTTTCAGATACAAGGCTTGGTTTCCTATCATCTTCCTTAATAGGGCTTAGTTCTTTGTCAACAGGGCTTGGTGTCTTTTCAGAAACAAGGCTTGGTTTTCTGTCAACTTCCTTTATTGCCTTTTGTTCCTCGTCAACTGGGCTTGGCACCATCTCAAACACAAGACTCAAGTTTTTGTCATCGTCTTTAATAGGGCTGGGTTCCTTGTCAACAGGGCTTGGTGCTTTGTCAGACACAAGGCTTGCTTTCATGTCATTTTCTTTGATAGGGCTAGGTTCTTTGTCAACAGGGCTTGGTGCCTTCTCAGATACTAGGCTCGGTTGCCTGTCTTCTTTGATAGGACTAAGTTCTTTGTCGATAGAGCTTGGTGTCCTTTCAGACACAGGGCTTGATTTCCTGTCATCTTCTGTGATAGGGCTGGGTTCCTTGTCAATAAGGCTTAATGCCATTTCAGATACAAGACTTGGTTTCCTGTCATTTTCCTTAATAGGGCTGGGTTCCTTGTCAACAGGGCTTAGTGCCTTGTCAGATGCAAGACTTACTTTTCTGTCATCTTCCTTGATAAGGGTAGGTACCTTGTCAATAGGGTTTAGTGCCTTCTCAGATACAAGGCTTGGTTTTCTATCATCTTTTTTAATAGGGCTAGGTTCCTTGTCAACAGGAATTGGTGTCTTTTCAGAAATAAGGCTTGTTTCCTTGTCATCTTCCTTGATTGGCCTGTGTCCCTCGTTAACTGGGCTTGGCACTTTCTCAAAGACAAGGCTCATTTTTTTGTCATCGTCTTTGATAGGGCTGGGTTCTCTGTCAACAGGGCTTGGTGCTTTGTCAGATACAAGGCTTGCTTTTCTGTCATCTTCTTTGATAGGGCTTGTTTTCTTGTCAACAGGGCTTGGTATCTTCTCAGATACTAGGCTTGGTTGCCTGTCTTCTTTGATAGGACTAGGTTTTTTGTCGACAGGGCTTGGTGTCCTTTCAGACACAAGGCTTGGTTTCCTGACATCTTCTCTGATAGGGCTGGGTTCCTTTTGAATAGGGCTTGGTGCCTTTACATATACAAGACTTTGTTTCCTGTCATCTTCCTTAATAGGGCTGGGTTCCTTGTCAACAGGGTTTGGTGCTTTTTCAGAAACAAGGCATGGTTTCCTCTCGTCTTCCTTGATTAGATTTTGTTTCTCGTCAACTGGGCTAGGCACCTTCTCAACCACAAGGCTCAGTTTTCTGTCATCGTCTTTGATAGCGCTGGGTTCCTTGTCAACAGGGCTTGGTGCCTTGTCAGATGCAAGGCTTGTGTTCCCGTCATCTTCTTTGATAAGGGTAGCTTCCTTGTCAACCGGCCTTGGTGTCTTCTCAGATACTATGCTCAGTTGTTTGAGTTCTTTGATTGGACTAGGTTCCTTGTCGACAGGGCTTGGTGCTGTTTCAGATACAAGGCTTGGTTTCCTGGTATTTTCCGTGATTGGACTGGGTTCCTTGTCAATAAAGCTTTGTGTCTTTTCAGATACAAGTCTTGGTTTCTTGTCATCTACCTCGATTATCTTTTGTTCTTCGTCAACTGGATTTGGCACCATCTCAAACACAAGACTTAATTTTCTGTCATCTTCTTTGATAGGGCTTGGTTTCTTGTCAACAGGGCTTAGTGTCTTGTCAGATGCAAGGCTTGCTTTTTTGTCATCTTCCTTGATTGGCTTTTGTTCCTCGTCAACTGGGCTTGGCACCTTCTCAAAGACAAGATTCAGTTTTTTGTCATCGTCTTTAATAGGGCTGGGTTCCTTGTCAACAGGGCTTGGTGCTTTGTCAGATACAAGGCTTTCTTTCCTGTCATCTTCCTTAATAGGGCTGGGTTCCTTGTCAACAGGGCTTAGTGCCTTGTCAGATGCAAGACTTGCTTTTCTGTCATCTTCCTTGATAAGGGTTGGTACCTTGTCAATAGGGTTTAGTGCCTTCTCAGATACAAGGCATGGTGTCCTATCATCTTTTTTAATAGGGCTAGGTTCCTTGTCAACAGTAATTGTTATCTTTTCAGAAACCAGGCTTGGTTCCTTATCATCTTCCTTGATTGGCCTGTGTCCCTCGTTAACTGTGCTTGGCACCTTCTCAAAGACAAGGCTCAGTTTTCTGTCATCGTCTTTGATAGGGCTGGGTTCCCTGTCAACAGGGCTTGGTGCTTTGTCAGATACAAGGCTTGCTTTTCTGTCATCTTCTTTGATAGGGCTTGGTTTCTTGTCAACAGGGCTTGGTTTCTTCTCAGATACTAGGCTCGGTTGCCTGTCTTCTTTGATAGGACTAGGTTCTTTGTCAACAGGGCTTGGTGTCCTTTCAGGCACAAGGCTTGGTTTCCTGTCATCTTCTCTGATAGGGCTGGGTTCCTTTTGAATAGGGCTTGGTGCCTTTACAGATACAAGACTTGGTTTCCTGTCATCTTCCTTAATAGGGCTGGGTTCGTTGTCAACAGGGCTTGGTGCTTTTTCAGAAACAAGGCTTGGTTTCCTGTCGTCTTCCTTCATTAGGTTTTGTTTCTCGTCAACTGGGCTTGGCACCTTCTCAACGACAAGGCTCAGTTTTCTGTCATCGTCTTTGATAGCAATGGGTTCCTTGTCAACAGGGCTTGGTGCCTTGTTAGATACAAGTCTTGGTTTTCTTTTATCTTCTGTGATAGGGCTGGGTTCATTGTCAATGAAGTTTGGTGCCTTTTCAAATACAAGTCTTGGTTTTTTGTAATCTTCCTTGTATATTTTTCGTTCCTCGTCAAATAGGCTTGGCACATTCTCAAAGACAAGACTTAATTTTCTGTCATCGTCTTTGATAGGGCTGAGTTCTTTGTCAATAGGGCTTAGTGCCTTGTCAGATGCAAGGGTTGCTTTTTTGTCATCTTCCTTGATAAGGGTAGGTTCCTTGTCAATAGGGCTTAGTTTCTTTTCAGATACAAGGCTTGGTTTCCTATCATCTTTCTTAATAGGGCTAGGTTCGTTGTCAACAGGGCTTGGTGTCTTTTCAGAAACAAGACTTGGTTTCTTGTCATCTTCCTTGATTGGTTTTTGTTCCTCGTCAACTGAACTTGGCACCTTCTTAAAGACAAGGCTCAGTTTTCTGTCATCGTATTTGATAGGGCTGGGTTCCTTGTCAACAGGGCTTGGTGCTTTATCAGATACAAGGCTTGCTTTCCTGTCATCTTCTCTGATAGGGCTAGGTTCCTTGTTAACAGAGCTTGGTGTATTCTCAGATACTGGTCTTGGTTGCTTGTCTTCTTTGACAGGACTAGGTTCTTTGTCGACAGGGCTTGGTGTCCTTTCAGACACAAGGCTTGGTTTCTTGTCATCTTCTGTGATAGGGCTGTGTTCCTTGTTAATAGGGCTTGGTGCCTTTTCAGATACAAGGCTTGGTTTCCTGTCAACTTCCGTAATAGGCCTAGGTTGCTTTTCAACAGGGCTTGGTGTCTTCTCAGATACTAAGCTCGGTTGCCTGTCTTCTTTGATAGGACTAGGTTCTTTGTCGACAAGGCTTGGTGGCCTTTCAGACACTAGGCTTGGTTTCCTGTCATCTTCTGTGATAAGGCTGGGTTCCTTGTCAATAGGACTTAGTGCCTTATTAGATACAAGGCTTGGTTTCCTATTATCTTTCTTAATAGGGCTAGGTTTCTTGTCATTAGGGCTTGGTATTTCTCTAGAAATAAGTCTTGGTTCCTTGTCATCTTCCTTGATTGGTTGTTGTTCCTCGTCAACTGGGCTTGGCACCTTCTCAAAGACAAGGCTCAGTTTTTTGTCATCTTCTTTGATAGGGCTGGGTTCTTTGTCAACAGGGCTTGGTGCTTTGTCAGATACAAGGCTTGCTTTCCTGTCATCTTTTTTGATAGGGCTAGGTTCCTTGTCAACAGGGCTTGGTGTCTTCTCAGATACTAAACTCGGTTGCCTGTCTTTTTTGATAGGACAAGGTTCCTTGTCGACAGGGCTTGGTGCCCTTTTAGACACTAGACTTGGTTTCCTGTTATCTTCCGTGATAGGGCTGGGTTCCTTTTCAATAGGGGTTGGTGCCTTTTCAGATGCAACGCTTTCTTTTCTGTCATCTTTCTTGATAGGGCTAGGTTGGTCGTCAATAGGGCTTTGTCTCTTCTCAGGTACAAGGCTCGGTTGCCTAGTTTCCTTGATAGTATAAGGTTCCTTGTCGATAGGGCTTAATGTTTTCTCAGATACAAGGCTTGGTTTTCTGTCATTTTCCTTGATATGGCTTGGTGCTTTTTCGACAAGGCTTGGTGCCCTGTCAGACATAATGCTTGATTTCCTATCATCTTCCTTGATAGTGCTGGGTTTCGTGCCAATAGGGCTTGTTGCTTTTTCAGATAAAATGCTTGGTTGCCTTTCACCTTCGTTGCTAAAGATTAATTCCTTATCAACTGGGCTAGGTTCTGACTCTGATACAGGGCTTGGTTTCCTGTCATATTCCTCGATAGGACTTGTTTCCTTTTTAACGGGGCTGGGTGCCTTTTCAGACACAAGGCTTGGTTTTCTATCATCGTCGTTGATAGGCTTAAATTCCTCGTCAACTGGGCTTGGCATCTTTTCAGATACAAGGCTTGGTTTCCTGTCATCTTCCATGATAGGGCTAGGTTCTTTGTCAACAGGGCTTGGTATGTTTTCAGATACAAGATTTGCTTTCTTGTCATCTTCCTTGATAGGGTAAGGTTCCTTGTCAACAGGGCTTATTGCCTTCTCAGATATAACGCTTGGTTGCCTGTTATCTTCCTTGAAAATTTTAAGATCCTTGTCAACAGGGCTTGGTGCCTTCTGAGATACTAGGCTTAGTTTCCTTTCACCTTCCTTGCTAGGGCTGGGTTTCTGGTCAACAGCGTTTGGTGTTTTCGCAGATTCAAGACTTTGTTGCCTGACTTCTTTGATAGGGCTAGGTTCTTTTTCGACAGGGCTTGGTGCTTTCCCTGATACAAGGCTAGGTTTTCTGTCATCTTCTTTGACTAGCTTAAGTTCCTCGTCAACTGGGCTTGGCACCTTTTCAAAGACAAGGCTCAGTTTTCTGTCATCTTCCTTGATAGGGCTAGGGTCCTTGTCGACAGGGCTTGGTGTCTGTTCAGATACAATGCTTGGTTTCCTTTCAATTTTCTTGATAGGGCTGGGTTTCTTGTCAACAAGGCTTGGTGCCTTCTCAAATACAAGGCTTGATTTCTTGTCATCGTCCTTGATAGAGCTGGGTTCCATATCAACAGAGCTTGGTGACTTCTTATATATAAGGCTTGGTTTCTTGTCATCTTCCTTGATAGGGCTTGGTTCTTTATCAACAGGGCTTGGTGCCTTCTCAAATACAAGGCTTGGTTTCATTTTGTCTACTTTCTTGTCTAATGAAATAATTCTTGATTTTATGTCTTCCTTCATAGGACTAACTACATTCACGGATTCATCGTCCGATAGTCTTAATTTTCCATCTACTAGCGATATTTCTTCCTGTGTAAGAACAATAACTGTTCCATCCGGATGCTCTTCCTCGGTAGTGTTACTTACAATTGATTTAGTTTTAGTTGATTCCAATAAAATGTAGTTGACTATTATTGTTGTTTTCATTATTTTTCTTATTATTTGTTTATTCTTTATTGTTACGGTTTCAGTTTTAGAAGAAGATGTCTCTATAGGTTCACCATAGATCCTGTAACCTTCGAGACTTTCTTCTATTGAAAGATTTTCATCAATAACGTCTGCTATTGTCAAGGTCGAGTATACCTTATCACGATATGTTTTGTTGGGGTAATTGTCAGTGGTAGTCTTGTACGTGATTGTTTTAGATTTTACCAATACCCCGTGTTTGTTTGAGAATACTATCCTTACTGATTTGTTGATGATAATCCTTTCAATTGTTAATACCCCTTCACTGATGATTTTAGTTTCAGATGTTTCGGTGATAACGGGTTCGCCAACAGGAGTAAGGCCTTCAAGCGATGGCTCAATAATAAAAGCTTGAGCAATCATTAGTTTATCGTCGAATCGAATGTTACACATTTCTTCAATTCTTAATAATATCTGCGTAAACACAATTTTGTCTACTGGAATATTCGTTTTCTTGTCAAGATCAACTGGGCTTGGTATTTTCTTACCTAGCACTTCAGGACTAAGCCTTTTTGCGTCACGTTTTTCTTCGATAGGTTCTTTGCCTACCAGAATTGGTGTTTTTTCGTCTATTGTGATAGGGCTAGGAGTTTTCTCTTCGTCTTCTTCTGGGCTCAAAGTCTTTAAATCTTTTTCAGTTTCACTTGATGTCTCTATAATTTGTTGGGCAGAGTATGGTTCTTTGTCAACGAAACCTGGTTTTTTCAAATCTTCCTTGACGGGACTTGGTTCTTTTTGGACAATTTTGATGCGGCTCGGCTCCTTTTCTATTGGGCTTGGTGCCTTCAAATCCAATACATCAGGAATAAGTGCCTTCTCATCCTTGGTTGGGCTGACTTTTTCGGTAGTTGAAGTGGGCTCTTCTAGGTCAAATTCTTCATCTTCCTTGCAAGATAACTTTTCATCTTTAACGGGGCTTGAAGCCTTGAAGTCTAGCGAGTCTGGACTTATGGTTATTGTATCTGATTTCAAGGTGTCATGAATCTGAACCATTTCATCAGCCAAACTTAGAATTTTTTCTTTTGTGACTGGGCTTGATGCTTTATCTTCTAATTTAAGGGAACTGGCCATAATTGTATCTTCTTTAGTTGGAGTAGGTTTTTTCTTGCCCTTTAATGTGGTACTAAGCGCAGTTTTGTCTTCTTTAACAATTTGGCTCAGGTTTTTTTCAATTGGACTTTCTAACTTCACAGGACTAGGTTGTATTTCATCATCTTTTACTAGGCTTGGTTCTTTTGTCGTTTTTTTACCAAAAAACTTTCCACTAAAGAAATCTTTTGTAGCGCTCACTTTTTCGTCTAATTTAGTCATAAACTTATCTATTTTGTCTTTACTTTCTTCTTTTGGACTTATGACTTTTTCAGATTCTTTCTCAACACCATCGATTTCTTTCAAAGGTTTTTCATCATCTTCATGAATATTTTTTTCTAGACTTACTTGCATTACATCAAGTTTGCCAGAAACGATATCCGTTGTTGTTTTGTCAATTTCCATTGCTTCAACTTCATCAGTGTCCTCTTTTTCAGATATAAGTCGTTTTTTGTCTTCTTTCGCTGAAAGAGGACTCTGTTGTCTCATATGTATAGTCTCATCTTCTGATTTGATTTGAATTTTATCTAAATCAGAGACCTTTTCTATTACACGTTGTTTAGTTTGTAAATCTTTATGATCTAGTAATGACTTTTGATCTTCAGCCTGAACATCAGTCTCAGAACTTTGTTCTTTTTCAGGAACTTTGTTGAGAATGCTGTCAGATTTCAAGCTTGTAATGTTCGGTTCGATATCGATGGTGGAATCAATTAATTTTTGCTCATAAATCGTGATTACTTGTTCTTCTGCGGACTTTTCTGTTTTCATTAAATCAGTCATTTTTTCCTCTAATTTTTCAAGGGTTTTAGTAGATGTCATTGAAATACTTATTTTTCTTTGCAGCTCTACTGCATCTTTAGATGTTTCGCTTTGTTTAGTTTTAGAAGGAATTTCTTTTTCATTTTCCTTTTCTTCTTTCTTTTGTTTGTCTTCTGAAGTATCAACTTCACTAAAGTCGAAATTCATAGCACTGAATATAGGCTTTTCTTCTTTGTGTGTGTCTCGTTTCGATCTTTTACTTTCGCTAAGAACAGTTCTATCAGAAATTTCACTAGCATCTTCGGATTTCATTGAACTTACAGGAGATATTTCTTTATGAATATCTGCTTTAGCGACTTGGTCAGGTTTTACATCTAGACTTTCTATTTTGAGATCTTTTTGAACGTCATTTTTGCCTTTTTGTTCACTTACTAATAGCATTTTAGTAGCTTCAATAGCAGTTATGATTGTAGTTTCTGTTTTCGTTGAAGTTTCAGGTGACTTTCTGGGCATGATAGGTGATTTTTCAGCCATAATTTCTTCTAGACTTAAATCGGATTTTAAAACTTCGGCAACATCAGCAACAATTTTTTCAATTTCTTTAGGACTTACTGGTGGTTTATCTAGGGCCTCTAATTTTCGAGCTTCTTCTATTTCTTTTTCTACATCTTCAGGTATTGAAGGTATTTTATCTGGCATACATGGAACTTCTTCAATCACAATAATATCATCTTTAATTGGAGAATCAAGAGTGGTGATGTGAGTCTCTCTTAATTTTTCCGTATAGTGACCATAACCATAATCTGTGTCATCGTATTCTTTTACTGGTTTTAAATCAGGGCCAGGAATAGATGCAGCTTTCATGTGATCATGATACATTGGTGACTCAGGAGCGGAACCAGGTGTTACCGTCACAACTTCAGCATGAGAAGCCCGTTGTACAGTTTTGATTACAAAATCATCTTCGATTGCTTTTATGTCTCTAAGAGATGGTTGTTCTGGAATAGGTAAATCATTAGGAACTTTAATTTCCTGAATAAAACCGATATCCGGTTTACGCTTAAATATATCATCATCAACTGGAGTCTTTTTTTCTTCGTAAGTTCTGTAATCAACCTCTTCGTGAAGCGGAAGATCAGCCACTTCATCGGGAGTTTTGACAATTTCTCGTATGGGTGCTGCTGGTATCGATTCAAGTCTTTTTTCAGCTGACACTGGCATGTGCAAATCTACTAAAGACTTCAGCGGCAGAATTTCTTTAGTTTCTTCTTGAACATACTTTTCTTCTACTTGCTGATCTTCTTTGATATCATCAAGTGTAATACGTTCATCTTCAGGCAATGTCGGTGCTGTTGTAGCACCAGATTCAACAGTAGTTGAAATTTTTTCATCTGGTTGTGATTCTTGAACAAGATTAAGTTCAACCGAGTCTTTTGGTTTGACTAAACCACTTTTACTATCAGAGGTTTTCTTTTCACTGCTTATATCTTGCTTTTCTTCTACGCTAACAGAATGCTCTTTTGATTCGATCTGTTTTACTTCAGCATCTGCAACCAAGCCATCTGACTTTTCTGGACTTATTTCCACCTTTTCTGTTCCGAGTGTTTTCTCTTTTTTCTTTTCAGATTCTTCCTTATCTTTGATGTGTTTCTGGAGTTCATCTTGTTTATCGTCAATTTCATGTATACATTCCTCATTATATTGGTCTACTTCTTCTTTTTCTATAATAAGATATTCTTCTTCGAACTCGCCATCAGCAGTCGTTTCCGTTTTGGCGTCATCTAACATGCAAGTAATTTTTTCAATGTCCGAGCGACCTATAAATTCAACTTTTTCTTCAGCTTCACTATCTCGGTTAAATACCGCTTCAATTTCTCTTACAATTTCTTGTTCTTCTCTATCATCTAGTTCTTGTAGTTTAATATCATCAAGAGACTTTGAAGTTTCTTCATCAGATTTTTTAGCTTCTCTCAAGATGTCTTCGTAGTTTACTCTCTGTAAGCCCTTTAACTTTGAAGTATCAGATTTAGTAGATTTTGCTGATTTGGTTGGACTTTTCATTGATTTGAGACCTTTTACAGGCGATGCTAGTGGTCGCGGTCGTCTAGAAATCGGTTCACGTTTCTTAGGTTCCTTCTTCTCTGAAGATTTTTGAGTTATATCTCGTTTAGGAGATGCTTGCTTGTATTTGGATTCAACAACCTTTCGGTTCTGTGCTTCTTTAGTGCTTTTAGCAGGAGTACTTCCCGGGCTCAGTCTTCTTGATTTGGCTTTTACTCTGTCTCTCACTGCAGGTTGTACGCCACTGAGAGCAGTTTTTGTTTCTGCGGATTTTTTTGGTGTCATAGGCGGAGATTTCTTTTCCTCTGATGGAGCTTTCTTTTCAACTGAACTGACTGTTACTTTCTTTTCAGTAGATCTTTGTGTTGTGCGATGGCTCATTTTGCTTCGGGTCATAGAAGTGTCGATTTTGGTTCGACTTTCCATCTTTTTCTTATTTTCTGTTTTAAGTTTGATGTCAACATCAGATGTTTTCTTTACCTCAGTAGATTTAGCTACAGAGTCTTTTGTGTCCTCAGTCTTTTCGATGCGTTTAATTTTTTTGTCTGCTGCCTTTTTCTTTATATCTTTCTTTTTTGGTAAGCCATCAATCACGGTGCTTTCATATTGAGCAATTTTATCGTCCAGGGTTGTTTCAGTTCTCGCAAAGATGGCATCACCTAGGAGACTTTCGAGCTTTTTGTCTTCTCCGTCTACAAGTTCACTTAGCAATTTGTTGTCTATAATATTTTTTGAGCCTGTGTCATCTTTGATATCCTTATCTTTTGGAGGATATTCTGGCTCTAAGATTTTTTCTTCTCTAGCTTTTTCAATAATGCTGGCCTTTTCTTTGCTCGTTCTGGATATAATTTTCGCGGTTTTGGTTGTCGTAACTGTAGTGGCTGTGGTTGCGGCTGCAGTAATAGCCGGCGGAGCTGGCTGCATATGTCTTCCTGTACAAGTAGGATGGTTAAGGAATTCTAGGTGCTTTAATTTCTCTAAGCCTTCAAATATTTTGTGTTGTGGCGTTGATCCTGGGAACATGATTCTTGTGATTGTGTCATCAGGGTTAGCTGGCCGCCACACGAGTAGCGCACATATTGAGACTATGTTTGGGATCGGGAAGTTGAACTGGCCCGATGCACTGGCACCTTCGAACAACTTTTGCTCACTGCCATGCCAACGTTTTAAGAATTCTCGAACGTATTTCGAATCCTTAGACGGATTCAGCACGTACATGTCGAGGGTTCCTGGAAAAAACAAAAAATAATTTGAGATAAATGCAACAAGGCTTCAACGACAAACGAGAAGTAGCAATTCTGATACTAGGATAAATATTTACATGTCTTAGCATCATGGATGCAAATTGATTTGTTTAACTAAAATTATTTGGTTAACGTTCACATCAGATTCTTAAATCTAGTTAACCATTTTTTTATACAGTCGATCTGTCCTACCAGAAGCACCGGGTAGGGATCATTATTAGCAATTTAAAACAAAGAGGGACTTAATTATATTTTTTATTAAAAACAAATTTAAATTAATCTTTTCATTTTAAATTCTACCTAATGTCTTTCTGAACGATGAGCTTATGATTTATTACGTCTAAACATTTTTATTTATTTTCATTTATTATATTGATCGAGCGAAGCGAGATCTCTAAATCAACTTGAGCAAATCGGCGTTGTATGTATGTATGTTTGTTTGTCCGAGGATAACTTTCGAAGCGTTTATCCGATTATCGTGAAATTTAGTATATAGGTAGGTAGTATTGGCACAATTTTTAGCATGCATGGATGCAAATTTATTTGTTTAACTAAAATTATTTGGTTAACGTTCACATCAGATTCTTAAATCTAGTTAACCATTTTTTTATACAGTCGATCTGTCCTACCAGAAGCACCGGGTAGGGATCATTATTAGCAATTTAAAACAAAGAGGGACTTAATTATATTTTTTATTAAAAACAAATTTAAATTAATCTTTTCATTTTAAATTCTACCTAATGTCTTTCTGAACGATGAGCTTATGATTTATTACGTCTAAACATTTTTATTTATTTTCATTTATTATATTGATCGAGCGAAGCGAGATCTCTAAATCAACTTGAGCAAATCGGCGTTGTATGTATGTATGTTTGTTTGTCCGAGGATAACTTTCGAAGCGTTTATCCGATTATCGTGAAATTTAGTATATAGGTAGGTAGTATTGGCACAATTTTTGGTGTGACTAAATGAGCTAAAGATTTGGGGGGTTGTTGAGATATTGACGTTCAAGAAGGGTAAAAAAAAAAAATGAGACTATCCAGTCAAATGGCACGTTTAATAAAAGGTCTTACATTTGTAAGACCACTTGAGTACATTTTCGGTTTAGTTTAAACCTTGTAGTTTTTAAGTTATTAGCCATAATATAAACTGAACTTTGACAAAATTCACAGGGTACACCAGTGATCCCACAGTGCTGAAATTTGATATGCGTATATCTTTAGTGATATAAATACAGGGAAATGTCTGAAATCCAGAATAACTACAATTTCTACACCTAAAAAGAGGAACCAATTAACATGAGCTCACGTTACCTGTAATTGTAATGAAACTGTAGGTCAAGAAGTTAGTTATTATTTCAGGTCACTATTATTATATTATTAAAAATATTTATATATTATCTTTGGATATTTCTTTTTTGTTTTTATGGGAGACTCGCGAGATCTCAGTGCGGGGTGAACCACTAGTATTTTATAATCTTACAAAGGCCTAACTTGTAGTCTGTTTGTATTTATTACCTAAGTATTTAGTATTGTATATGTACGAGTGTATTATATTGGCCATTGTTTGAATAAATTAACCTATTCTATTAGTTCGACCTGATAAAGGTTGGTGGGAGCCGTTGGGTGCAGACCACACAAGATCGGCTGCTCTGGAAATCTATGGAGGAGGCCTATGTGGCTGATATAGTGATATCTCTGTCACTTACCATGTCCAACTTTATGGTACAGGTTGACAGGTTCAGGGCTACGATAGCAATGCTGTGGCTTGAGGTTGAGATGGCGAAGGTCAGCCATCATATCAGACCCTTCCTGGAGAAGCGAGACCAGGAGCGGGTCTGTGTCCTTGTCACCGTCAGGGCTTGCGAGGGCTCTGCGCTCCTGAAATAATAAGAATTTGTTAAGTTAGTTATATGTATCAGAGTTAGTTAAGTCGCTATCTTAACCCAGGATAATATCTTGAACAATGATGAGTTGCGGTAAGCTATAAAAAGCGTTGTCCTTATTATATTAATGCCTTTAATCAGGAATGATGGGATGTCACACAGAATAAGGGAGGACTTGAGGAGACCTTTGACCAGCAGTGGCATATTTAGGTTGCAAAAAAAGGTGTAAAAATGGCATAGATTCCTTGGCCTTTGGCATTATGGCTTTGTCACTGATACGCCTTGGAACCAGTTTTTAATTTAGTACCTACCTAAGTTAAAGGCGCAAGACCGATCGCTCTGGAAATTTATAGGTAGGTTTATAGGTAGTATTGGACTTCTTATAGCTGATATGGTGTTGATGATGATAAAGTAAAACCTATATATCTATGTGTTCAGCTTGGAGTCCACAGCTTTGTTAGATATCCATATTACAAAATTGCACTAAATGGAATGAAACCCACCTTACCCTCACATTATGGCACAAATCAATAAACTCACAGACAACAAAATCAACTAGTTACACAAATTAGGCACAAAATGCACTAACCACAAGAAGTTAGACGCGACGCGATATAGCTTTGAATGACATACTGGAAGGTGATATTCCATGCTCCAGTACCCACCTTAAGCATAGAAGTAATAAATACTTGTTGTAATCGTATTTTATTTACTATGGTAGAGCACCTCCTTACTAGATATATGTTGCTGGGAGCCTTTGGGTGCAGGCCGTAAAAGGACGGTTACTCTGGGGAAATCTATGGGGGAGGCCTTTGTTTAGCAGTGTCGCCCTGTGTATATCATATTATATATGTATTATAGAATACAAGAATATAATTATTCTTTATTGTGCACCGGGAAAACTTAAAAAAAACTAATTTATGTTAAATATAGATAGATAGATAGATAATTCTTTATTGTAACACCAAATTAAAATAACTTAACCTAGAAAACTTAAAGACTAATACATGGTGGTACAATGGGCGGCCTTATCGCTCAAAGCGATCTCTTCCAGGCAACCTTTGGATGGACTGGATTGAAAAGACGTGTGAGGAGGCGGTGTTACAATAAATACCTATTTATGTAGGATAAAAATAAATAAATACCTAAACCTAAAATATACCTACATATACTTATATAACTAAATATAAAATATATACATATATACTTTTACAATAAATATCGAAAGGAAATACAATGTTTACTTAAAAAATATATACAAATATAGAAATATAGTACAATGGGAGGCCTTATCGCTGAAAGCAATTTCTTCCAGGCAACCTTTGACCTTGTATTATGTGTGTTATTTAGCAAATAAATGTTTGTCTATGTCTATGTCTGTGGCAGACATTATTTTATTGTATTTATTTGGGAAGATAAACAGTCGTACATTAAGAAGTAGAACATAGTGCTAATAGTAACATAAATAAATGCATGACCCACGACATCATCCACAGATTATGAATAATCGGGACAATACAACATCAAATGTCACAAAGATATCATCGACAAGGGTTTACAAGATGTAACGATACCATATTAACAAAATTTAAACGAAAATATTGGGCTCCTAAGATAATGAATGAACATGAAATGGTATTTTTATTTGTTCTCAATAAGTATTAACTGCAGCCTTGAATTTTATTCAACCAATAAACATGACAAAAGTTTCTCTGTTATTTCGTAGCTCCGTTAAGAAGCCCCTAACACCCATTCATGTATTTCCTGCGCAGTAGCGATCAATTGAAGCGTGCCCAGGGGTTAGTGTTACACATTCGACCTTGCGAGGCATCGAGGTCGTATTGGCGCCATACATTGCAGCTTTACAACTCAACTACTGCAAATAGGCTGGATAAATAACGAAAGTTTAGAACTCCTTGACAATGTAAGCAAACCATTCGGTACATTCGGTACCTTCGGTAAAGTATTCGGTAATTTCATTTCATTTATTTCATCTTTCAACTAATTAATTCTTCTTAGATATGTCAGTAGGTACAATATAAAAAAATTTAATTTAAAATAGCATAATTTACCATGTCACATTGGTAGAAACTTAATGTCAATAGCGACTAACAAATTTTACAATATAAAATAAACACCTACTGAAACAAAAGAAATCAATAAAATAAAATAATAATAATAAAATTAGAAGTATCTGCAAAAGCATTGTCAATTGTATAATAAAATTAAAAACTAAATAAAAAACTAATAACAATGTATAAATATGTACTATAATGCAAATGATTGTAATTGATGTAATGATTGACGATATCGTGCTCTTCCAAAATTAGTGGTTTTTGGGCACAGTTTTAGACACAAACAATGTTTTATTTTATCCATTAAATGTTGTCACTTACAAGGAAATCTTATGATTTATAAAATAATCTTGATATGGGGAAGCGATATTATATAATATATGTCACGTTAGACCAGCACATGACTAGGATAAGTGACTTTATCGATTTATTTAAAACTAGCTGACGTGCCTGCGGCTTCGCACGCATTGTTTGTCAATAAAAACATTGCTCTCCTTGTGCGCAGTCGTTTACAAAGTAGTCTTTGTTACTCAGGGATAATGTACCTTTCCAATGGTGAAAGAAAATTTGAAATCGGAAGTAGTTTTTGAGTTTATTCGTTACAAACAAACACACAAAAATACAAATCTTTCCTCTTTATATTATTAGTATAGATAGGGACGCCAACAGCTAAGTATTACATTATTGGTTAACAAATAGAGGCCAGCTGTGGGTTGACACGGGATCAACAAACGATCATGATGATAAATAGTTCCAACTGAATTCCATTTAGAGTGCAAAGACAGACTAAAGGTGTTACCGCAAGGTGACAAATAATGAACCAGCAACATAAAAAAAACAATATAAGATGTAAACGCTACAAAATAGCTCAGAGTCTCATAACACGAAAGTCTTTGATCAGTATGTGTTACCAACGATGACATATGGCTCAGAAACATGGTCTATGGCTACAAAGAGTGCTGTGCTTGGTATTTCTCTACGAGATCCAATAAAAAATGAGAAGAATTGTAGACACCAAAGACACTGACTTAACCAAGAGGATTCGAAAGCTGAAGTGGGGCACATAGCTCAAAGAACTGACGGCTGCTGGGGAAGGTTCTTGCAAAGCGCAACCAAGAACGGCCTTCCACTAGATGGAAAGATGAACTGATAAAAGACGCTGGGGCTGATATGATGATGCTGGTGTCTACAGTAAGTACTCACCTCTAAGTTACAGAAGAACGAACGAAGAAACACGAACTGATAAAAGATGCTGGGGCTGATATGATGATGCTGGTATCTACAGTAAGTACTCACCTCTAAGTAACAGAAGAACGAACGAAGAAAGACGAACTGATACAAGATGCTGGGGCTGATATGATGATGCTGGTGTCTACAGTAAGTATTCACCTCTTAGTTTCAGAAGAACGAATGAAGAAAGACGAACTGATAAAAGATGCTGGGGCTGATATGATGATGCTGGTGTCTACAGTAAGTACTCACCTCTAAGTTACAGAAGAACGAACGAAGAAACACGAACTGATAAAAGATGCTGGGGCTGATATGATGATGCTGGTATCTACAGTAAGTACTCACCTCTAAGTTACAGAAGAACGAACGAAGAAAGACGAACTGATACAAGATGCTGGGGCTGATATGATGATGCTGGTGTCTACAGTAAGTATTCACCTCTTAGTTTCAGAAGAACGAATGAAGAAAGACGAACTGATAAAAGATGCTGGGGCTGATATGGTGATGCTGGTGTCTACAGTAAGTACTCACCTCTAAGTTACAGAAGAAATGTCCAATATGCGGGTAGACAGTGGACGCCGCCTTCCTGCGTAGGACGGACGCCATGCCTGACACCGAGCAGTTGTTGAGTCTGGTAAAGAGGACTGCATCTAAGCGGTCGAGGTGGCGCGCGAAGTCCCACCAGCAAGCCTTGCGGGAGAACCCACCATCAACTGGAAATAACAAGTAATGGTTTTATGACAAGAGTCCATAGGTGTTCTTCTCCTGATTGACGTGTCAATTATTGCCACTTCTATAACTTTGGGTGTGGCCTTGTTGAGATCATCCCTTGTACAGTAACGTTAGGGCACAAGGAACAACAAAGCATGTCGGAAATGAACTGGATAAAAGCTCCGCAGTTGGATTAAGTTCGGAAGGAGTCACGCATTCCCCGTTGCCAAATATTTTGTCCGCATCTGCCAGTGACTGACTTGAGAACGCCATAGGTGTTCACAACAACTACATCTGCAAACTACCATGTCTGATGCTTTTAGATGTCCAAACATTATCATGTAAACGAACACAGATAAGAAGTGTGGTAAAATTTATTTTTAAAACTTTTGTTTCTAAAGCCTTGAAAGGAGTTCTTAGCAACTACTCCCCCAAATTGAATATGGTCTGACATTTTTTTTTCGGAACTATTTGGACTCGACAATCTTATGTTATGGTTGGTAAACAATTTTCTCTGTAGTGCCCTGTTTATCCACTGCTGGTAACTGGGGGAGGCCTTTACCCAGCAGCAGCTGAAGTCAGGCTGTGGATGATGGTGACGATGATCTGTTCCGTAAGTATAATTGCTTTTCCAAATCAAGCAACCAAATATTCTAGGTTCCATGTTTTAAAGGTTCTGTGCTGTAAATAGCACAGAACTAGCCCCAAACTAATCAAAGCTTGTAGGTACTATGTGCGTTAAACTCAAGTGGTTGCCAATCCGCTCTCGTCGGAATGCTCATATTCTAACTCTACTCCATTTTCTGTTTGTTTTCATTTACTGTGACAAACAGAAAATAGGCTAAGAGAAACTCAAAATGATAAGACAAACAGAACTCTGTGGCTTGAGAATTAAAACACATATTTTATTGATATCATTCATCATATTTCCCGCCTCGATGGGTAAGAAGTCACGTTGAAATATTAATTGCAGAGCAATGATGCGATCCAGTTAAAATCATCGAATATTTTACTTTATTTCGTTCAGAAGTGATGATATCTGTAATAATATTGACTCCGATTATTTTCGCATGAATGAGAAGGTCAACATTTAATTGGTTTTGCATTTTGATTGCATCTCTTATATAAGTAGGTAGGAGTTTAATTAAAAATTATCATTATTATTTTCTGTTTATTTGAATAATCACTGTATATATGTATATATATATATATACAGTCTGTTTAGTTAGACCATTTATAACTCAAGAACAGTTGGGCTTTGATGATCTTTGATATGAAGGATTGGTCTCCGCCCCGAATAGCAGTTATTGTTGTATATATTAATTGTATTCACCCTTAGATATTTTGAATAAATAACGATAGTAATTATATAAAATAAGATAATGCTGAACATTTCGCACAACGCTATCTAGCCCCAAACTAAGCAAGGCTTGTACTATGGGATCCAGAACTGATAGAACACTTATATACTTTTTTTCTAAATACTTACTTATCATATATATCCTGAGACGCAGGAGGTAGCGGGTTCGATTCCCGCCGCGGAAAAATGTTTCATCTTCATATATTTGTTTCGGGTCTGGTTGTTTCTCTATATGTATTTCTCTATATTATAAGTATGTATTTACAAAAAAAAGTATATAAGTATGCTATCAGTTATCTAGTTCCCATAGTACAGCTCTGCTTAGTTTAGGCTAGATAGCGCTGTGTGAAATGTCCGGCAATATTTATTTATTTATTATATATAGAGAAACAACCAGACAAATATCTCTCATGCAAACATATGTTTCTAATACTGATATAGGTTGCTGGGAGCCGTTGGGTGCAGCCCGCACAATATTGGTCGCTCTGGAAATTTATGGTGTAGGTCTATTTTCAGTAGTTGACGTCTTATCGTCGCTGTTCTAACTAAGTGACGTAACCGACATTTTGGCGTAACTGACATTTGTAATGTTACTTATATCTACTTTTGAAGACGAACCGATCTGTCTTATCGGCGTATCTGTATCTTTTACCTATGTCTAGATGTATGTTTGACGTATCTATATATCTTAAAGTTATAAATCATTCGAAGTGTCCTAAGTACCTACACTTACGACTTTTAGTAATATTTTCTAAAATGTCGGTTAAGTCACTTAGTCAGAACAGCGACGTTATATGATGATGACGAATCGCCATCAACCTCGTCAAAAGTAAATCAAATGGTATTCGGATTAGCCCTTTCATTCAAAATATTTGCCCCTAGCCAACACAGCGAATCGCGAGATAAAATCAATCGCAAATATCGCCGAGAGCGGCAGTTGATTGGAAAATAAATTGAAGTGGGATTCGCGTGATGTTTGCTTTCCGCTGCCGTGAGAAATAATGGGTTGAACTGTTGGCTTCAAATATTGCGAACTCAGATACCTACACTCTTCACTCACTTTCCTTTTTTAACAATTAATAAAAAGAGAACACTATCACTATTGGTTTTTATGATAGAAAGAGAACGTTAAACTTTGTCAGAAACATGGTCGGTCGTAACACCAATAATGGTATGACGACCTCCGTGGCGCAGTGGGCAACCGACTGAGACGCAGGAGGTAGTGGGTTCGATTAACTCCGCGGAACAAATGTTTGCATGATCTACAGATATTTGTTCGGAGTCTGGTTGTTTTTCTATATATCATAAGTATGTATTTACAAAAAAATGTATATAAGTATTCTATCAGTTATTTGGTTCCCATAGTACAAGCTCTGCTTAGTTTGGGGCTAGATAGCGCTGTGTGAAATGTACAGCAATATTATTATTATTATAATGTTAAAAATATATAAGGAAAAATATTTGTTGGCAAAAATAAAATATAAGTCGAAATCCTCATTGTAGTTTTGTGTCTGATAGAGAGATCGCTACATTATGATACGCATTCTGTTATCAGTGCTGTGACTAGTGTGACTACACATCGATATCTTTTTCGTATCGGTATTAAAATTAAATTAAATCAAATAGTTATTTATTTCCGATATACATGATCCATATCAATGTTAATAAAATACAGGCTCCTATAAACTAGGTTAGTAAATTAAAGTAAAAAAAAACTGGCCAAATGCGAGACGGACTCGCGCATGAAGGTACTATTTTCTATAAAAATGGAAAAAAAACATGTCTGTTGTATGTTTATTTTATTCAATAGCACAATTTTATTTATGTACCTTATTTGAGATTGGTGCCGATTAAGGCGAATATGTCTTAGGCGAATATGGCTGATTAGTCTTATTTGGAGGCTTTCTCCTCAGGGAGGAATCAATTTTATGTGCTCAAAAAAATATATGTCACACAGCGCTATCTAGCCCCAAATTAGGCAGAGCTTGTACTATAGGAACCAGATAACTGATAGAATACTTATATTACATATATTTTTTTGTAAATACATACTTATAATATATAGAAAAACACCCAGACCCAGAACAAACATCTGCAGATCATGCAAACATTTGTTTCGCGGCGGGAATGGAACCCGCTACCTCCTGAGTCTCAGCCAGTTATTCGGCCACTGCGCCACGGAGGTCATCATAGCATAGCCTCTTGACATGGAATAAATGAATGAATGAAAACACTTTATTGGACACCATATAAACAAAAAAATACAGAAAAATGGAATCAGAATCTTAAATTTCTTTTTTTCCGTTTTTGCTTTTTTACGAAACCCGTAGTTTTTTCCACAATGTCGTTTCCATAGGCGAGTTTTTTTAGTTTTTCCACATATAATTACAGTTTACATTAAGGCCTCACTGTCAATTTGAAAAAAAAACTTATGGGTGCACTTGGGGAGACGATAAATCGCTCATTGAGAAACAATGTTTTGTTAAAAAAAAAATTGTGCATTCAATTTGTAATTCATATATGTTATAGTTAAGGATGCGTGCTAAAACGCCTGTGTTGTGAAAACACGATTCCGTAAAATTTTCTCAATAGAAGAATAATCCAAGGATGACTCCAAATTCATCTTAAACCCGTTCTTATGCGATGCATAGGTACTTCAGTTTAGATCTTGAAACTTCAAACAGTAATTCTACACAACATAAATAAGTGCACCCGGTTTTAAATTTTCAAAATACCTTTTATTTTTAGCATAATATGAAAATACCTAACTTTTGCACTAATGAAACCATTCGCTTCGCGATTCAGTCTGACCTCGGCTTTCAGACGGGGTACCCGTGACGCTTGTCGCTCCAAACGATCACGTAATTCCTAGGTAGAATTTATATTAAGTTGGTTTTTGTAAAGACGCAGTAATGAGAAATAAGCTCAACAAGAAAATGAAGGGACTGAATGATAAAAAAACCGGCAAACATAACATGAACCACGGCGAGATAGGACGTGCAGTGGCGCGCGGAGAAGCGGGGCTGAAATTTGAGTTTGTGCTGAGGTCAACTCATAAGTTACAAAAACAAAACAGCGAGACTCAACAATAATAGTCTTTTGATTCAATAGTTCATAAAATACGATTAAAACCATTCTAAATATTATAAGTATATACATATTTACAAATAAATAAAATAAAAATAAATATTGCTGGACATTTCACACAGCGCTATCTAGCCCCAAACTAAGCAGAGCTTGTACTATGGGAACCAGATAACTGATAGAATACTTATATACTTTTTATACATACTTATCATACGTATAAAAACATCCAGACCCGGAACATATATCTGTAGATCATGCAAACATTTAAAAAAAACAAGTATATGTATTCAATCAGTTATCTGGTTCCGGTAGTACAAGCTCTGCTTAGTTCGGGGCTGGATAGCGCTGCGTTAAATGTACAGCAATATTTAATTAATATTATATTATATTATTAATGGTCACCAAAAAAATTAAACGACTGTAATAATGCAATTACATAAGGTCCTACAGGAAAGTTAATATCCGTCGGGAGGATGAATTATACGAAATGGCACCACTAATGAAACACCAAGAAAAATACAACGAGACTAACTTTTCCACGCGTAATGAACTTACGTAAAATGGAGGTCAATGTAGCTTGGTTTTGTTTGTATCTGAACTTTTACCACATTTTCGTAAGTAGAAAATATATAAAAAAAAATAACATAAGTTATATAACATTTATTAATATAACATTTAAATATTTATATTTAAATTTTGTTCATTTTAATCATCTTGAGTCATTTAAAGTTGGTGAAGCGGTTGAACAAAAATTAGTAACAGGAGTTTCTATTAGATTCTTCTCACTTACGAGAACAACGAATGATTTGTATTTATTGATTCGACAAAAAGTTACACACCTACTAACAGTAGGTAATACTTATATATAGTCCTCCACATCGGTTTCGACGACGGCCACCCTAACTAAAATAAACTAAAATGTTTTAAAATTAACAAAACTAAACCATAACAAATGAAGCTAAAATAAAATCTAAATCAATTTGATTAACCTAATTTATTAAGATAGGATATTATGATGCGATGCACAGTTATAGCGACCGAATTCAGCTGAATATTCGAACTGAGCAGGGTGTGTTTGACATATCAAGGTTTAGGGCTAAATACTTATAGCACTGTGCCTAGAGACACTCGTGCTACACGTTATTTAGATACCTAAAAAACCCGTCACATTTACCTAAACAATTTTATAAAAACACAATTACAACAGACCTACCCACCCTAATAACCCTCTACAATCTATTACCAAAAGTATGTACGCAAACATTTTTTTTAGAGCGGCAGTAATTTTATATACAAGAGTATTACTACTTTTAATTTTAATTTTGGATGTATTATGTTAATTCCAACATTGAGAAGCTAGCTAGCATTTGTCCGGCATTGCAGATGTAGGGAAGAGATCGGTTGGACTTAAGTGGGACTGGACGGGCCACGTTGGCTGAACACTCCGAGAAATGAGCCCATATTGTAACACCATGCACGCGTGAAGACGGAAGGCGACGCCGGGGTCGGCCGAGAAAGCGTTGGCGGGACGATTTCGACACCTTTCAAAGAGGATGGTGGGAGATAGCGACTGATAGGGATGCTTGGAGGGACTTGGCGAAGACCTTTGCCCAGCAGTGGGACGAGATAGGTTAGAGAAATAAAATCCAATATTGAATGAAAAAACGGCACAATAATCCTCACTGCATACCGAACACAGATAATGCACGTGTCATATAGCTAGGTATTAACTATCTTGTTCTACGACTTATGTGATATTCGATGATTTTCATTCAAGAACCACTTGGTAAAAATCACCTAATTTCGGTTAAAATACCGTTTAATAGCTATTTTAGGTTAAAGACCTTAAGTCGAACATTACGTTCAAATAAGGTATGCTCTAAGGTCTAGGCAAAAAGTCTAAAAACATCCGATTTTGTCAAACAAAAAGGTAATGAAAAATAAAATGGTAAAATTATATTTTTTTCCTGCGAAAAGTGTGATTGATTGAAAATTATTTGTTGCAAAAAAAATTAAAATATCTGTACATAGGCGAACTTAATGCAAGAATTCTCTTCCAGTTAAACTTTGCGTAATGTGTAAAATATTAGGTTGGGGTAAAAGTTTTTTCGCATTTTTAAAAAAAATTCAAAACAAATTTTAATATAGTTTATTTACATATTAACTAAAGTATGTAGGTACCATTTTAATCTATAACTTTTTGCCATCTTGTAAGTAGGGACATGATCCCATTGCTATATAAATTTTGGGGCTTCTGATCAAAATACCGCGACAAGCAGTTTTGGCAGTCCTCTCGTGATGTTAACTTGACACTGCCTAAAGAATTCTGAAGAGACCAAAACAGGTGGAAATCTGAAGGTGCAAGGTCAGGACTATACGGCGAATGCAATAACACCTCCCAGCCAAATTCTCTTAATTTTTGCTGAGTGGCTAAATATGTGTGAGGTCTAGCGTTATCATGATGAAAAACCACACTCCCTTCTGTTGATTAATTCCGTCCGCTTTCTTTCAACTTCTTGCTTTAATCTCATCAGTTGTTCGTAGTAGAGTTCAGAATTAATGGTCCTGCCTGGTGGTAACAGCTCATAATGAATAATGCCCTTCCAATCCCACCACACACACAGCATCACCTTGTTGCGAGTTAACCCGGGTTTCGCCACAGTCTGTGAAGCCTGACCGGCCTTTGACCACGACCTTTTTTGCACGTTCTTGTCGTACGTGATCCACTTTTCATCACCAGTTATCAGCTTCTTCAAAAATGATTCGGTTTCATTACGTCGTAATAAAGAATCACAAATGAGTACACGGTTCATTAGGTTTCTTTCAGTGAGCTCGTGGGGTACCACTTTTTTGTGCACCCAGTTTTTTTCAAATGCGCCAAAACTGTTTTGTGGTCAATTCCCAGTTCTTCACCTACGTCGTAACTACTGATATGCCGATCTTGCTCCACTTTTTCAAAAATGGCATCAATTTTATCCGTAATAGGGCGACCAGAGCGACGTGCATCTTTGACATCAAAATTTCCGGATTGAAAACGCTTACACCAAATTTGTGCTACTCTCACAGATAGTGCACTAAGTCCATAAACATCGCAAATATTTTTTCGCGGCTTGCGTTGCATTTTTACCTTTTTTGTAGTAAAATTTTAAAATGTATCGAATTTCTTCATTCGATTCACTCATCTTTACAGTACGAAAAACAAATAAAAATCACACATTTTCCTAATTTTAATTTGGAATTATCTTCTTTAAAATTTAAACTTTGAATGATACCAAAACCAGCCAGATACAAATAGCATAGCCAAAGAGATTTTATTACAAGTTCATACATACTATAATGCGAAAAGACTTTTTCCCCAACCTATTATATATTTTGTAGGTAGTGCACCACAAGTAGCAGGAAAATAAAGTGCGAGGCGAGACGTTGTTCGGAGCGGATCGCACTAACCCTGATGAAGGTTCACGGATTGAACCGAAAAATTGTCGGTCGAAACACCGATAAAACGGTACGTGATAAATCCCGTATTTATAATAATGATTGAAATAAATTACGAAAGTTTTCTAAGAAAAAACAAATGTTTATTTTCATGGTCGGAATCATCCCTTTCAAGCTCAAAATACTAGTTCCAGGAAACCGGTATACTCGTACTTATACCCGGTATAGTGGAACACTTGGTAAATGTTCCACTTTAGAAACTTTATGCATGCCCGAGGCTTTTCGTTTGCTTTTCGGCTACATTTTTATTGGCACAGATCCAACACTCAGCGATATTACGAGATACCGATGTACGATTTGTGTGAGGTTCGTTTTATTACGGATTCCATACATTTCCGGGTTTTATACCGAGTTTCAAAGACGTTGAAATTGGTGGATTGCGCTTAAAACTACACGATTCTCGTTACTCGTAAATTGGCATAAAATCTTTTAGATAGGTCAGTGACCTGAAGGCCTATTCCAAATGGTACTTAATATATCCCTATCTCTAATGCCGGAGGGAAAAAAGCGGAGCATTAGAAAACAATAATGTGGAAAAAAAACAATAATGTTTTTTATTTGTTTTTATGTCTGTAGGGCGATGTGTTCACCCAGAAAAAACGTATTTTTATGTTACGTAAACAAAAATACAAAAGATATGGCCAACTCTCGCTATGAGCTCTAGTCGAATTTAAGTTTCGTAAAAATATTCTCGTCAGTAAGCGTGCATACAGCTGAATTAACAACCATATACTCGTATATTCACAGTATCGTGTGCCCTATCTTTTAAATCTCCTAACAGCAATAAAAAAATAAAAATCGTTCTCCTTGACATAATCTTCTTACTCGGCCTTGGTCATACTAACTATTGCTTAGTCTGCAGCCACTAGAACTTGGTAGTGTGCCAATATTGGTTTCACTAAAAAGACGTTTCTGTGACATGGGGTAAGTAAGGTTTCAAAGGAGAATATGTAAAAGTGGTTTATGCTACGGATGCGTGAGTAATTTGTGGCCAAATACAGATAACTATATCTTTATAAAAATTCGCGTAGGCAAAGAAAATTATTTTCTGTATTGACGTTATCAAAATTAACTTTTCAGTTTGAGATGTTCAAAGACATAGATAATTAGTACTTACAGCAATAATTAGTACTAAAAGCGTATAATGTTTTAAACTTCCTTCATGTATAATTGTTATTTTTTACTTAAAAATGTATCAAAAACGTATTCTAATATATTTTATCTTAAATGCTGGATTAATGTAACATTTTGATGCCTCTTTGCACGAACCTACAGTTGAGATGCCCCAATACAATTAAAATCTTATTGCTAATGGTTTGAAAACCACACACACACATATACACATACACATACACACACACATCCACAAACACATACACATACACACACATCCACACATACACACACACACACATATACACACACACACACACACACTGTAATATTTAATTAGATAATTCATGTAAGTACTTAATATAATTTGTTTTTAGTTCACATCTCTGTAAGTAGACATAACCAAAAGTAAGAGCACTAATTGCAAAGATACAAGTTTTTCACAAACTTAGTTTGGCAAGTAGGTCGCCATTTATTATAAAGCATATCAGAGAAAATTGATTTTTGAATTCCTTAAGGGGACACCGGAGGGACAATCGCCCATACAACACGTACTACCAAGATCATTTCTAATTGGAGCATATTTCTACCGTAATAGGGTATTATGATAATTTGAATAGTATTTATCTAGGTTCCCAACCATATATTAGATTAAAATACTTACCTAAAATGAAATAGAAGCGTATCGCATTCTGCATGTTTTTACGTCATAAAAGACCTGTTTTCAACCTAATTGTTTCGTATTAAAAACAACAACATCTTACGTATCCTAGTCATGGGAACATATATTATATCGTCTAGTTACAGAATAACAACACCATGAGAAAAATACAACAAGTTTTCTGTCTTCATTTGTGGTATTACGGAACACAGTCAAAATCTAATCAAATTTTGAATCGTTCTATTGCTATCACTGTCGCTCTGCGTGGCCAAACTTCATCACTAAACAGGGATAGCGATATTCAGGCCGAAGTTTTTGACGCGGCCGAATTGAAGTTGAGCTCAGGGTTCGCCGGCGCGTTAACAGATTTTCACTGTCTCCTTTATTGGTGCTTAAGAGCTTTGTAGGTCAGAAAAATGCGATTGTATTTGATGTCTGAAGGAGGTCGTTTTATTTAGAACACTACAGTTCTATGTAAGTACTGTAATAATAGTATAGTGACTATAATTTATTTCCAACTTTCCAGAATGCGGGTTCAATGGTTCGTTGTTAGTAATTACGTTGGCTACCAATTATAAAAATTAAGTAAAAAATGGTAATTGGAAAAAGTGTTCGCTGTGTCGACCTTTGTAAACACTGCTGTAATTTCATACTCTTTGGTCTCAAAAAGTGATTGTTTTAATACAATTTATTAAAGTCAAGGAGTGGAGGCCGAGAACTGGGTATCGAAATAGGGGACGTCCACCAGCGAGATGGGTCGACGACATCCATAAGACCGTGGGTCGTACGCGGTTCAGACTGGCACAGGATCGGGAAGAATGACAGAAACAAAGAGAGGCCTATGCCCAGCAATGGGTCGACACGGGCTAAAAATAATGATGATGAAAGTCAAAGTGAGGTCCAGTCTGTGAACTTCTATTCCCACTAGATTTACCTACTTAACATTGCAACACCCTTACCTACAGGGTACATTATGAAGTTCTCTGACTATTTAATACGATCTAACATCAAATTTTTGACATTAATTTTAATCTACAAAATAGGCACTAGAACTTTGAAAGAACTGCTATAGTAACAAGCTGATATAAATCTAATATTATTAATATAATTTATTTATTAATTCAGACAACAATGAATCCATTTGGTTAGAAAAAAACTTAAATCTAAGGATGTTAGTACTCAATTAGTAGGTAATTGCGATTTAATCCTCTGCGTGAGCTTCCACATGAGAGTACAATCGAGTTTGTTGGCGATGACGTTCACGATGGTGTTGCTGCTCTCGCGTACCGTGGGCAGTAGTGAGGCTGTTTTTTTACGGCAGATAGCATCAAAGTTGTCTGCGCATGCTTCGGCGAACATGTCTGAGGCACTACAGAAGCGCGGGAGACGCAACAGCGTCCTGAACGCATTATTAAATTAGACTCGCAGAGCATTGTAAGCCCTCTGTTATTATATTTTAATAATATAACTACCGGTATCGAACAGTAGTGATAAAATAACCACCGCCACTCCCGAAAGAAGTCACTTACTCGTAGTTTAGGCCAAGGTTTAGGCGCTAGTGTCTATGCTCTATGGATCGAAAACACAAATTTCAAACACTTCAGAACATTCGCCGTTATATATTTTTTAGAAAACGCTGAGCGCTCCGATGTCACGGCGCAGACTTAGCGGCTCCAGATCCTTAGATACTACTGGGTCGTCGACAATACGAACGGCTCTGCGTTGCAAGGAGTCTAGGGGCTGCAGTTGGTATTTCGGTGCACCGATCCAGATGTGAGAACAGTACTCCATGTGGGGCCGGATTTGCGCTTTGTAGAGCACAAGACGCTGCCCCGCCGTAAAGTACCGCTTTGATCGGTTTAGTACACCGAGTTTCTAAGAGGCAAGAGAAGCTTTGCTTTCCAAGTGACCCCTAAACTGCACTTCGCTAGAGATGTTACTTACTTACTTCTATTGTTCGTTCACTCACGGCTCTAGCATTCACTCACTTCAGCACGTTCACTCTCTCTTACCTAGCATGTTGAATCCATTAATCCCGAATAGCGCTGCATCACCCTGTCCCCCAGGGAACACGTACAGGGTAGGGTGGCTGAATCTAATGTTGCCGACCACGTCGCTGGAGACCAGGAGCTGATCTAGGCTGGCTGGCACGATGTACGGGTCCAGGTAAGCTGTAAACGAAATAACAGTACAGAGATGAGAATTATACATGTATGGATGATATAGCCCATAGTAGGTTGAAGTGGCAGTGGGCGGAGCACTTAACTCTAAGAACTGACTGCGGCCGTTTGGACACAAAGGTTATCAAGTGGATACCACGCACTGGAATGCGCAGCGTATGATGGCCCCTACTAGATGGAAAGACAACCTGATAAAGTTTTCTGGGATCAAGGATGTTTAAAACTAAAACTAAGATTAGGTGCTATAATCTAAATAAACATAATAATAACGAAGTAGTAGAAGTTATGTTGACATACACCATGCTACGAAAACAATACAAGGCGCAACCCAAAACACTTCGATAGCGTGTTCAGAACACTAGCGACATCTACATAGTTCTGTTTTTGATAAAATTATAATCCGTGTTACTCGTACCACAGATAAATAATATACAACGTACAACTTGTATGTGGTATATTAATTATCTGTGTATTATTTATCAGATAAATAATATACAACGTACAACTTGTACGTGGTATATTAATTATCTGTGTATTATTTATCAGATAAATAATATACCACATACAAGTTGTATGTAGTAACAGCTCAGAGAAATAATATACAACGCACAACTTGTACGTGGTAAATTTTTTATCTGTGGTAACACCACAGATTGGATTGATTGTGGTGTTATTTATCCAATTTGTGTACCTACCTAGTTTTATGTTGTTTTTTATAAATATACTGTATTATTTTTGTAGTTATTTTTGTATTATGTGTTGCAAATACAATTTTTGAATTGATTTGATTTACTACGTACAACTTATATGTGGTATATTATTTATCTGTGGTACAAGTAACACGGATTACAAGTTTACTAAAAACAGAACTAGGTACATGTCGCTAGTATTCTGAACGCTCTATTGAAGTGTTTGGGTTGCGCTATATAGATTTGGTGGCATGGGTTTACGTCAATATAGTTACTACTTCGTCATCATCATGTTGAATAAAGTAGCTTATTTTTTACATAAAAGAACCCCTCCTAATTAAAAGCAGGTCTAACTTTAGGACGCTGCATTCTACATGCAAGTACCTACTTAGCTACTGTTTAAAATGAGCTGCCATTTTAAATAACATTTCAGTTCAAATTGAAACTTAAGTTGAAATAAACTTGCAGTGAACTGTTTATTTAGGCAAAACTTTATTCAAATTATGTGAAAGCTCAACATTTTTGCCCAAATTAAAATCTATAACTTTTGAATACTTTTCAACGTTTTTTTCAAAGCTTTAAGAAATTAGTAGCTTTAGACAATATTTAATGTTATTAAGTAAAATTGATTCTAAAGAACTTTAAGTGTAATGTCTGGGAATAATATGAATTTTTTTTGGATTTTTGAATTTTTCAAAAGCATGGATAAGTTAAATTAATAGGCATAATTATATTAGAAAAATTAAATAAGTTATTAAGACCGTTGCCAAGCAATCTCTTGATTGTAAAACATTAGCTTTAATACAATTCGTTAATATGGTATTCTTAATCAAATAAAGTAGATCAGTTTTATTGTGAATTAGGGAAGGTATCCACCAAATTGTAGTGGAAAGGAGATCAATAGAATCACGTACTGTAAGATTTTATTTGATGATTAAAAATGAATAAACGTTAAAATCGGATTACGTCGTGGTAAAAAAATCTAATTCTTTTTATTCATTATGATTATAATGAATAAAAAGAATTAGATTATTTAAAATTGACGTTTCAAAGTGATCCTTCTGATTAGAAGGATCACTTTGAAACGTCAATTTTACAGCATGTTCCTTCGCGACCAAGCCAAGAAAGAAAGGCAAGAACTAGTGCTGGCTGTTCTTTTAAATGATCCTTTTAGAATACATTACAATAAAGAAAATAATTTATGTCTTAGATGTAACATTTTTTAAGCATTTTTTGTGTTGGAGCAATTTCAATCTCAAGCTTCTCTATCATCCAAATAGTCCGATATTTTATAGTAGGCTTTTTTATAAAGATTTTGATTAATTACGTTTTTAAATTTGTTAATTGTCAATTTTTGTACATCACTTGAGAGTTTGTTATAAAAGCGAACACCTTGCCCTTTAAACGATTTACTAACTTTATGGAGTTCACAAGTGGCAATAGCGAGTTTATCTTTATTTCTAGTATTAAAATTTATGATTATCACAATTTTTCTTAAACAAGTTAATTTTTTGTGCACATACATCAGACGTTACCAGCGGTTGATTTTACTCATCTACGCTCCGCTTTGGTGGCAACCGGCCTTTATTTTAACTGTAATTTATGTATATCACAGAATTATCTTAGTTTAAATGACAGTGCTAACGCCTCGCAATCCTATTTTGTTAAGGCAAATCTATACTATTATTAAAAAGAAGAAAGATTTGTATTATTGTATGTTTCTAACGAATAAACTCAAAAACTGCTAGTCTGATTTCAAAAATTCTTTAACTTCAGAATGGTACATTATTCCGGAGTAACATATGCTACTTTTTACCTAATTGAACTGAGGGTAATGTTTTTATTGAAAAACTACGCGTGCGAAGCTGCGGATTGGTCAGCTAGTATATTATATTTATAGCGAAATTAATCCATTTCGCTATCAAGTAGTAGTAGAATTATTAGTGAAAGAGCCCGCCGCCAGGGGGAAGTAGTTCCATCTTAACTTTTACTGCAGCCAGTGTTTCAGTTTATTAAATAAATAAATAAAATAATTAATAAATTAATAATAAATTAATTATTTAATTATTAATAAATTGTGAGTCATGGTTTGTATGACTTTTGAGTTAGTGATCTGTAGAACGCGCTAGATATAATGTTGGATAATTATTTTAAATCTTATTGTTGTATAAATATGTCTGGGTGTGCGTGAGCTCAACACTGGCCTCAGCAGAAGACCAGCGCTGCAGTATGGCAACATGCTGCAGCAAATGCTGAGCTGAGGACCCTTTAGCCACCACACTTTTAATTTTTAGTAAGATTATATTTTTTGTGACATTTCTTTCTGTGTCTATTTGTTTAATTAAATTTTACCAACAAATACTATTAAACAGATTAACAAAATAAATTAAATTAAAATAAAAACTACAATTAAATCAAATAACTAAAACTAAATTTAAAATAAACCTATGAATAAAAAACTGCATTTAAGTCTCCATCTGCAGGTAAGGTGCCCAAAAAACTGGCAACATTACCTCTTTGAATGGCTAGGCTGATCCGTTGGCAGAGGTAAGTTCCAGCTCTTTGGTCACCTGTAGTGTCTATGAGGCGTCTGGACAGCTCTTTAATGAATTTTTGGGCTCTCGAGCCCCAAGGACTCATAGTTTTGACTCCAAACGGAAGAAATATGTATTGATCTCCCAGGAAATCATATTTCCTCCGTTTGAGGTTCTCCGCAGCCTCTGCTGCCGCACCAGCCAGCCGGGAAGTACTATGAAGATGAGAGGGCGCGAGTGTGTCAACACAAGTTGCATCCCACACCAGCGACCTCCCACGACTCCACGGAATTAACGTCACAAACGTGTCCATTTGTGGTGGTCTAAATAAATAATATTTCTTTCTGTCTTTCTTCTTTCAGTTTAAAGGTGCAGGTGATATTACAGACACATGAGGATTTACACCTGTGTGTAACATCAGGACCATTTACTATTTCCATCTCCATGTTGCTTATTAAATAAATCTTTTTTATATAAATTTTACCTGACTATATACTTATATAAGTTAACGTATATTTACGGCTCCGATAAAGAATGTTCTGGAATGTTCTAAGCAGGCGCCGCTGGCAAACGCGAAACATGATTTAAGTATTTTAAAATTGGTTCTTCCCGAGTCTACTATAAATATAATATTAAATTTATACGAGGTTCCATTTAAAAGCTTTTACAGCTATTTGAAGAATATAATGGCCTGGCGCAGTGCAGGTAAGAGAAAGCTTTAGAATGCTCTCTGCTGCAGTTAAATACTTAGTATTCTGAGCTCTTGATTGTAAATACACGTTTAAAGATTTTTATTCCTATAATTAATGAGTCGGTTAACTAGTTTTTTCTTGGTCACTGCTTATTATAAATCAGTAACGAAGTAGCACATTTTAAGGTGCATTTAATGTTTGTAAGTTTGTATTATTTATTCGTCGGGCAAGTAGCTTTTTTCGGTCACTGATTTAGCTCAGTGAGCATATTACAGATGGCCGATGGGGCCGGAAGGTTCTCGAATGAAGGCGACGGACCGGCAAGCGCAACGTAGGACGTCCACCTACAAGATGGGCAGAAGACTTGGTAAGAACCGCGGGTTGGCGTTGGATGCAGGCCGCTTCCAACCGCAGTTCCTGGAGATCAATGAGGGAGGCCTTTGTCCAGTAGTGGACGTCCTACGGCTGATATGATAAGCATATTAAGGTATATTTTAAAAAAACCTTATGACACGGTTAAATATCTTCATAACCTATCTATACATTCTACATAACTTTTTTTTTAAAACGAATTGGAGTTGGAACAAGCGTATGGCCCACCTGATGTTAAGTGGTTACCATCGCCTATAACAAAGTATTGCTTCGTAGGACACGCACCTTAGGAACGTGCCCTACGATGCATTACCCTGTTTCCATCAACTTGAGGCATACAGGTGTAAAACCTCATGTGCCTATAATTTCACCGGCAACCATACCCTTCAAACCGAAACACAGCATTTTTTTTATACTGCTTATATGTCAAACGAGCATGCAGTCCACCAGATGTTAAGTGGCTACTGCAGCCCATGGATATCCATATAGAATTCAAAACAAGGTATTATGATGTCTTGATCTTTATATGGATACGTTGCCATACTATAAGCTGTTATGCCTATGCGCCAGTAATTACAGGAACATACCATTACCATCTAACCGGAACACAGCAGCACAAGTACTGCTATTTGGCGGCAGATAAAGGTAAGGCGGTGGTGCCCACTTCCTCGAGCCCGTTCACAAAAGCTCTACCACCAGTATAGCAATGCTTTGCGGCAGAAATAGGTATGGTGGTAGTATTTCCCCGGGCGAGCTCTTTCACAAGGAACTCTATTACTCTTGTCAACTCGTGTCAAATTTATTATATTTATTATATGTATATATAATATTTTTTTACAAAACTATGTTTATAAAATGTATATCTATTATTTACCCAATTCTTTATTTATATCTATGTTATTACGTTGGAGCTGCACTACCTTAGCTTCTGGTTTTAGCTGACCAGCGTTGAGTGTTTAAAATCCAACAATATGTTGAGCTGAACGCCATTTTGGTACGTAGACACATGAGTCGAACTGTCTAAATAAATTCATTTGTACTTACTGTTCTATAAAATTGTTTCATGTGTCATTTTGTGTGTACCAAATAAATGATTATTCTATTCTATAATTTCTAGTAAGAAAACCCGTAGTAGTAGTAGTAGAAAGGAAACCCATTATGGGCAATGATTATCTAAACTAGAATTTTGCAATTCTTATAAGTTTTCTCACGATTTTCAACAACTGAAACGGATTTTCAACGTTTGTTGCACACATTAGAAAGCGCCAAGTAGCACGGACTCCGCGATCTAAAGACGACCTTCGCACAAGGTCGGTCGCTCTAGAATTCTATTGGAGGCCCTTTTTTTAAACATGATAGAACTTTGTTTGACCACAATCTCACCTGATGGTAAGCGATGATGTGGTCTAAGATGTAGCACGAAGATCTAGAAGAAACCTATTCACTCTTACCTTAAAGAGGCCCGGATCGTATTTATTAGGAAAAACAGACGACGCGACGGCAAAGTGCTCCATACCTTAGCTGTACGCATCAAGAACGTAGAATCAAAACGGTGTGTGCGAATGGGTGGTATATCAACTAGGTACGGATGGTACTGAGCCGTGCGCCTGCTTGTCCTTTGATGGAAGGGGGATGGTGGGATCAGATCGTAAAGTTGCTGGGAACATTCCCCAAAATGTATTCTGTAAAAGATCGATAGGCTTCCAATTTTGCGGCGGTGTTCGAGATTTTGGGTCTTAGTCTCTGCCATATGATGCTCACCTATAAGCCTAAAAGCCCTACGTTCTATCGAGTCAAAGGTAGCGAGCTGGTATTTGGCCGAACCATCCCAAAGGTGGCAGCAGTACTCCATACCAGACCGGACTTGAGCTTTGTAAAGACTAAGAAGCTGTCCTGGTGTGAAGTATCTCCTGACCTTGTTGAGGATGCCCAGCTTCATGGCAGCTGTTTTAGCTTTAGACTCGATGTATGAGCTAAAGTTGAGAGTAGGCGTGAGCGAAACCCCTAGGAGCTCGAGGTGACCTTTTACAGATACCGGTACATCTCGCAAAATGGGAACTTGGGAAAACTAACACTATGCTCAGCAGTGGATATCCTTATAGCTGATAATAATAAATGATGATGCACTTGATCGAGATTTTTATTAACATTGGTTACGAAACTAAATTGCTTACCCGTCTTATTTCTAAACATTCTGCTGTTATATTTTTGTTACTTTATTTAAAAGATATAAATAGAACACTATATAGTAATTTCATCTAATAGGCAGCTTCGCACACGGAATCGTAAATCGAATGATTTTAAAATCAATAAATCGATGCCCCATATTCTTTAGTAATATTATAAATAAATCAATCATAAATAAATAAACAAATAAATATTGAAAATAATTATAGAAAAAATAGATATTTCACACAGCGCTATCTAGTCCCAAACTAAGCAGAGTTTGTATTATGGGAACCAGATAACTGATAGAATACTTATATACTTTTTTTTTGTAAATACATACTTTTAATATATAGAAGAACATCCAGACCCGGAACAAATATCTGTAGAGAGATAAAAGTATCTCGCAAATTCCGAAAATTATTTTACTGATAGAAAAAACTGTTCAAAGCCGGGCGGATCAGCTAGCTCACTATATGACATGATTCAAAACTCAATTTGATCCGCCGTCCGGTGGAAAATCGCAAGCATCCCCTCGCTAGAGTCGTTAACAAGCTGCACTCCGGATGTGAACCTACCGTGATTGCTACAGCTTCCTGCCAAAGAGTAGAGACGTAACTAGGGCAATATGGGACGCTGGAATTACAACGATATTGCTGTATTTTAAATATAAATTTATTGTTAGTTAAAAATGCAGCTGTAGGCAGCCATTTTGTTTTATATATTTTCTGCGTTATAGTTTTTTTGTGTGTTAGATGCAGATTTGAGTACGTATTCAGTCTGCATGCCAAGTTTTCATTGGACAGTTTAACTAAAATATTTTTTTTTGTTTGTTGATTTTTATTGATTGTTCTATATCTTAAATGATAGAGCAGGAACATCACTACGGTTTTTTTATGAGGATTTAAATATAATATTTGAGCTTCTCATAATGCGTTTGGACGGACGCCTGTGGATAAGTAGTAGGCATGGAAATAATTGCTACTTTTAATTCATTTTCATTTCGTGAAATAATTTTTTACTGCTATTTCACATGTGAAATTTTACAGGCACACAGACAATTTTAATTTTGATGGCATATTGTCACACTTGCTACTTTGCACTTGCTACACAATTTATCTGATTAATAAGAATACGACCAATAATTTATGATAAAATAATAACGATCTGCTATTTAACAGGTGCCAACGAAACCGCCCGTTGATTTATGATGAAAACCAAATGATACGTGACTAAGCAGAACTTTATGAAAAGTATTAGGAAAAGCGATTTCATCGAAATAATTTTTAGCAGGTGAAGGAAGTGGCAGGTGTGACATATGATTATTTTTCATATCGTCGGCCTTATTATCAGAATACGTAAGTCCATTTTGGCAAATTTTACAGGAGCAACAAGAAACTGATTTTCTCACAAAGTTTGAAAGAGTTTTACTAAGTTATCCTTTCTTTATATATAAAATGAGCCAATTCTTTATATCTAGAGATAAGAGTGACTTAATAAAAAGAGAAAATCAGTTTTTTGTTGCTCCTATAAAATTTGCCCATATGGACTTACGCATTTTGATAATTAGGCCGACGATATGATTTTTAACAAGTGTGTGTGTCTACTCGTGAAATTGTTCCATCTATACTAAAATTATAAAGAGGAAAGATTTGTATTTTTGTGTGTATGTTTGTAACTAATAAACTCAAAAACTACTGTGCCGATTTCAAAAATTCTTTCACCATTAGAATGCTACATTTTCCCCTAGTAATATAGGCTACTTTTTACTCGACTGCTCAGAAGGAGGGTAATGTTTTTATTGACAAACTATGCGTGCGAAGCCGGAGGCAGGTCAGCTAGTCCCTAATAAGAAGATTGTGACGTGTGTACTGAATGTGTGCGAACAACCATGAGTACCCATACCCGCGAAAGACAGAAAACGATGTGTGTTACATTACATGCCCATAGATTCGGAACCGCTAACTTGACAATTTTAAAACACGGTGCTACTCGTATCGGATCTTTATAAATCAACCTATAGAGAGCTCCATTGACCCGACCCCGCGACGTAGGTCGTATGACCTATAACTAAGAACTAGCGGGTTCTACATAACCTAATCAATGACCTGAGAGAAGGTTATTTCTACACCGGTACCCCTGCGGTGCAAATACATTAAAACTTTGATGTTCAGGTATTATAGTTGAGATTATTTGATAGAGTAAGGTGGATGAAGTTACGTACAAGCTAATTAATAAAACTAGATGCCAGTACACGTTAGAGCTAGGTTCCAGCCTACCTACCTGGCACATGCTGAGCGGACGCCATTTTGGCATGACTCGACCTTGTAATTATGATGGAAGTTGCGTGAGATATTCCTGTATTTTTTGATTTCCAGTTTTAATTTTAATCATAATCATTTATTGCCAGAATATAGGTTATACAGAAAGATATAACATTTAATATAAAATAGTTTCACTATACTCTCCACTCAGGGGCGTGCAATAAGCTTGTAAAGCTTTCATATTTGTATTCTTATAAATATATTGTTAGTAACATTACACTATTTATGTCAAAGATTTAGTATTCAATTATAATTATTCTCTGTCAAATTAATCATGTCATTATTCATTAAAGTATTCCTCTAATGTAAAATCTTCTAAAAGTCTAAGGTCTTATCTAAAAGCCATAATTTTAATTTGTGCCTAAATTTAAAAAGTGGCAGCTCTTGAATGTTCTTTGGTAAATTATTAAATATTTTTACAGCCATTACATATACATTCTTTTTATAAATATCAAGTTTACAATGTGGTAGATAAAGGCTTTTAGGCTCAACGAGCTATGGAGAGGGCTATGCTCGGGGTTTCTCTACGGGATCGAATCAGAAATGAGGAGATACGTAGGAGAACTCAAGTCACCGACATAGCCCGACGGATTAGCACGTTGAAGTGGCAATGGGCAGGCCAAATAGCGCGCAGAACAGATGGCCGATGGGACCGAAAGGTTCTCGAGTGGAGGCCACGGACCGGCAAGCGCAGCGTAGGACGTCCACCCACAAGATGGGCAGACGACTTGGTAAGAACCGCAGGTCGGCGTTGGATGCAGGCCGCTTCCAACCGCAGTTCCTGGAGATCAATGAGGGAGGCCTTTGTCCAGCAGTGGACGTCCTACGGCTGATATGATATGATGAGATAAAGTCTATTATGATGCCTTGAATGCCTTTGCATTTTGTTAGTGTTTTAAAAATCGTTCTGAATTTTCTTTAACTAAGTTACATATACCATTTATATACATGATGAGGCAATAGGCATGATTTTATGTTCCTTAAAAATAGGACGACAGCTTTCAGTAAAGCAGGCTCCACATAATGCGCGAACACATTTTTTTGTGCTATAAAAGCTTTATTAATGTCTGTCGAGTTTCCCCAAAGAATAAGACCATAAGAGAGAATGGAGGAAACATAGCCATGATAGGCACTTAGCGCAGCTTGTTTTGATACATTCAATCGTAGTTTTCTGAGTGCAAAAACAAACCGATCCAATTTATTACATACAGAGTCAATGTGAGCCTTCCAGTTGCAGTTTTTGTCAACTATTAATCCTAAGAATTTAGTTGTACTTACTTGTTCTATTATTTCATTTTTAAAATTAATATTTAATGTCGAGTGATTTGAATTATAATAATATGTTTGAAATTGTATTAATTGAGTTTTTTTAAGATTTATTTTAAGATTATTGTTGTTTAGCCAATTGTCAATTTTATTCATTGTTATAGTAATTTGATTTTTTAAATCATGGTTGTTTTGTGCTTTAATGGCAATTGTAGTATCATCAGCATATAAAGTGCACTCATGTTTAGTTATGTTAGGAAGGTCATTAATGTACATTAGAAAAATAAATGGACCTAATATACTTCCTTGGGGTACCCCACATTTACTCAATCTCAGCTTTAAACTATACATTTTTTTTACATTGCTTGAAATTTTTGTTATATTTGTGCATTGACTGCGATTTTCTAAATAACTTTTTAGCCAAGCAAAAGCGAGGCCACGTATTCCGTACTTGTATAACTTGTTTAATGCTATTTCATGATTGACAAAATCAAACGCTTTTGTCAAGTCAAGAAATAAGGCCGCCATTTTAGATTTCTCATTAAGCCCTCTGGTGATTATCTCAATTAAGTTGAAGCAAGCGAGAGATGTCGAACAGTTTTTGCGGAACCCAAATTGCTCGTTCTTCAGCAATTTGTTCACTGACATAAAACTACTAAGTCGTTTTAACATGGCTTTCTCGAAATTTTTTGAGATTACGGGTATGAGAGTGATGGGTCTATAATTGTTCATATCATTTTTTTCCCCTTTCTTAAAAAGTGGTTTTACTATAGACGTTTTCAGACGATTAGGAAATACTCTGTCTAAGTGCTCTGCAAATAACGGAGCACATTTTTGCAAATTTTTTGTATTTATTCCATCATAACCTACAGCGTTTGTTTTATTTAAAGATTTGATAATTTTATGTATTTCATTGTCGTCAACGGGTAGCATGAACATAGATTTATTATTGTTAGGAATTGATGAATAAATATCATTGGAATTAGACGTCATATTTTCAGATTTAGTCATATTAATAAAAAAATCATTAAATAAAAAAATCTTCCTGTAATCTTCGACTTTTGGCATTCTTGTCCTTCTATCTATTCATATCCTTGTATTTACATTTACCTACTTCTTAGAGCCAGAAGTCAACATTACTACTAGGTCACCTTCTTCTTTCGTGTTTTTATTTTGTAACTGTGTCGTGTCAAATAAATGTTTTCATTTTATTTTTTTACACAGTGATGTAAATCTGACTGGAATTAAGTTTTTTTATTGCTAACACAGGTATCATAAAAGAGGGTCCCAAATGCCAGATAAAGTTTACTGATATATTTGTATTTATATGCACGAATCAAAATCTCATAAGACTTTATCGTGGCGTAATCTGTCTCGCTTCCATTATTTTTTACGAAGCTCTCAGACAACAATATAATAACTTATATTTGCCCCAAGAAAACTTTTCCTTCATAAATAATAATAAAATTTGGGATTCTTACATCACACAATTTTGTCTGTCGCTTTTCGTTACGGTATTATTTCTCAAGAACTTTTTAGGTAATGAAAATGACCCACTTTCAAAAGTAATCTTTAAATAATATCAACTCCTGAAAAATGAAATACATAATAGATTTTTACGTGGAACAGTGAGCGAATAGTCGGAGTTGCGACTTTGAATCCCTCCGCAGAATAAAATATGCCCGCGACTTCGTACGCGTTAGGGCTAGCGCATACATACAACTTTTAGTTGAACACTATTTTGTTGTGTATCATATGTTTAAAAGAATATATTAAAGCGCACATACAGTCAACTCGATAGTTGCTCGACAAAAAAGTCAAAAAGCTATATCGATTTGCTTTTGATTTAAAAGTTGGACAACTATCGATCAAGCGCTCAATTTGTATTGCATTGTATTGATGTGCGCAGACCATCGACTAAACAATCGATCTGCGACTGACCGCGACTGCCAGTCTCGTATAAGCATTTGAAGCGGCGCCACGTCTCTTGTCGCCATGGCGGGAACTATTACGGACGACACGGAGGAGTTCATTAACAGCGTAGAAAAAAAGCCTGCTACTTTACAAAGCACAAACTAAAACTTTGTTGTTAATTGACATGGTTTGTAAACACCTTGACTCGAGCGTTACTGAATAAAGACTGGTCGATTTGAGAAGATATAAAATCGATTGTATGCGCACTTCCATCAACTAAACTGTTTAGTTGAGTAGAAATCACGAAAAGTACACAACTCGACTAAACAGTTTAGTCGATGCAACAGTTGTATGTAAGCGTTAGCCCTTACAGTACTAAATGTGTAGGTAACCTAGAAATAAAACTAAGCTCGCTATGCAACTTGACTTGACACTGTTGACACCCCATTTTTATCCCATGGAACCTGAGTTCTGGTATAAAAAGCAGCTTATGTTTTAATCCAGGTTATAATCAACGTACATACTAAATTTCATCGAAATCGGTTAAGCCGTTACAACGGGATTGAGTAACAAACAAACAAATAAATAAACAAACATCAAAACTTTCGCATTTATAATATTATTGTGATTGTTGGATGTTTCTCTATCTATACTAATATTATAAAGAGGAAAGATTTGTTTGTTTGTATTGAATAGGCTCTGAAACTACTGGACCGATTTAAAAAATCTTTTACTGTTGGGAAGCTACACTATTCCCGGGTGACATAGGCTATTTTTTACCCAACTGTGCGGAAGGAGGGTAATGTTTTTATTGAAAAATTACGCGTACAAAGCTGTGGATTGGTCAGCTAGTATACTATAAGTATGTATTTACAAAATAAAAATGTTGTTTATGATACCTAGTTTAGTTATCTGGTTCCTATTTTGGCTAGATAACGCTGTGCGTGCTAGTTTTGGGCTAGATAGCGCTGAGTGCAATATCCAGTATTATTGTTATAAATTTGTAAAAAGTTCGAGTATATTTAACATCCTTTCGATATCAACACTAAAAGTGTAGTTAATTTTTAAAGGAGATATGTATAGACAAGCGCTTGTCCAATACTCCATCTGATGTTACGTAAGTAATTGTCGAAAAATACACTTGCCTAAAGCACACTTGCCTAGACTTTCAAATAGAGGCGAAATATTGTTGGTACCACTGCCAATATATATAAATATTATAGGTTTAAGCTTGAGGCTTTCCCACGCATTGTATTTACCTACAATTAAAATGACTAATAAAACTAGACATTGCATGCGTACAACGCTGAATATGGCCGCACTTATTATGATATACTAAACACCCTGTACCTACCCATATTACGCAACAAATAGATTTTCACACCACCTGCACGACAATGTCAAATTATATGTCATGTAAAACTCGCCGAAAGCAGGTGATTAAATCCCTACGGCTGAGCCTGGTGTAAAGTTATACTGAAATTCTGAATTGGTGATTTGAATTTGGAACTTATTCGTAAATCGAACGAAGCTCTGCACATAATGCACCAACCTAGATTTGGTTTTATTGTCTCACAGAAAGTGTGAAAAATAGAGTATTCTCCTCGTGGATAAATCTGTCTGCAACTTAGGCATGCTTATATCCCTCTCTGCACTCAGGATCCTAGTAACTCCTTAGCTCCGCTCGTGAGTTAACTCTAGAATCCTTTGTTACATTCGGGATTCAATATAGCGCCCGTGCCGTAAGACACAGCTTTATCCCCTCGTTTCATATTCTACTATTAAATTTGTTTATGACGGCACAGATTATATTACATGTTCAGTTAATGCTGAGACTTGTAAAAGCAATTAGCACTTGTGGCCAAGTTTATATTACAGCTTACACCCAAGGCACAAGTTTGTAGTTGTTAACTTGTACCTCAAGTGGGTAAATATGGATACTGATCTAGCTAGCGTCTAGCAAGCTTGTGTCTAGCTTTTAAGGTATAAAAAATATACATTCATTGCTACACTTGTACCTACGTCAAAACCTATAAATTTAAATGTAATTTCAGTGTTTTGTGTTAAAGAATATTGGCAAAGCTGGACCCAAGCAATATATGGCGACCTCTGTGCCGCAGTGGGCGAACAGCCGGCTAAGATGCAGGGTTCGATTCCCGCTGCGGAACAAATGTTTGTATGGTCTACAGATGTTCGTTTCGGGTTTGGGTATTATTTTATATATTATAAGTATATATTTACAAAAAAATATGTATATAAGTATTATATAAGTTATCTATTTCCCATAGTACAAGCTTTGTTTAGTTTCGGGCTAGATAACGATGTGTAAAATGTCCAGCAATATTAATATTATATAATATATTTATATAACCGATCTATTTTGTGATAACCGTTCATAATCTAACTAAAATATAAAGTAAAATTGGAAGATGAAGCTGAAGTAATTATATTCAACGTGTTGTATTTTTGCAAGAAAATTAAATAACATTATGTACGTTTGTCTGTTATTGGTACATCTCAACCATGTTAAAACGAGACGAAATACAACACACTATATACTAAATACGTTGTGGAAAGACTGTATATAACATTCAATAATTTGTGTTATTTTGTGTACGTGTGTGTTATAATTTTTTACGAGATAATTAAACTACGTTAGTCTTTTGATACTCAAACAATGTCCATTCCATCCCTCAACCAAACAAAGCCTTATTAAATTTTTTTTTCAGATTCAGTATGAATAAACGTCCCCCAGTAGCGTTCCCTGAGGCACTCCCATTTGTTCCCGTATTATAAATATGGTGTTGTCTTTCCACGTTAAGTTTGCATAACGCTAGAAAACTTAAAAAAATTGATCGATCGAAGTGAGATCTCCAAATCAACGTGGGCAAATCGGCGTGATATGTATGTTTGTTTGTCAGAGGATAACTTTCGAAGCGTTGATCCAGTCATCGTGAAATTTAATATTTATATAGGTAGTGATGGCACAATGCTGATGTGACTAATTGTGCAATAAATGTGACGGCATTGTTGAGATATTGGGGTTCAAGGAGGGTAAAAAAAATTAAAATGAGACTATAAGGTCAAATTAGACAGCAAATGAGAGGTCTTCATTAGTTCATTTTGACCCCGTTTTTAGTTTTAGTTTATTCTTGCAGTTTTTGAGTTTACAGAAATTTACAGGGTACTTACACCAATGACTTCACAGTGGAGAAATTTGGTATGCGTGTAGCTTTAGCGACAAAAATATAGGCAAAAGTCATAAATCTAGAATAACTGCAATTTGGACCCCAAAAAAAGCTAACCAAATTACATGAACCCTCGTTACCTGTAATTTGAATGAGACTGTAGGTCAAGTAAATTGGTTATTCACACTATTTTGGTAGTTAAAGATTAAGCATAATATTTTTTTTGTTTTTAAGGGAGACTCGCGATATCTCAGTTCGGAGCGAACCACTAGTTAAAAATTAACATCTCTAAATTATTACGTAAAGTGAACACTTTGTACCCCTCTTTAAGGTTACTGTGCGCACGGACCACGGAGGAGATCTGGTATAAATTGGCATGGAAAACGTCGAAAGGTAAAATTAAGCTAATAAAAACGGGTAAATTTCGACCATTGTGCATGGCAACTATGTAGTATCAATAATGAGAAAAACAAATAACTCAGTGGCGTAATTCAGAAGCGACCTACATCCAATTAGACTGTTATAGGCCGATGTTAATAAAGTTAATTTTAGATGACCGCCTTTGGATGATATTGTCAATGAGGAACTAACGAACGAGACTCGCGGCCTCGCGGGGGACTAGAGAGAATTACGTCATTATTACCGTTATGCAAATTTATCGTGGACGGAATATATAAGTATTAATTCTGAAGTTACAACACATTGGAAGCTCAAGTTACTTGCGAGTTCCTTGAAACAAGTTACCAATTTTAAGTGCTTTTGAAGTAAGAGCTTAAAATGCTGTACCAAGATTAATATATTGAAGGAAATGGATATGAAATAAGGAAATTTAATAGGATTTTAAATAGTTTGACTTTATTGGTTTTAGGTGCGATTACTTCGAGTAACGTGACCCGCCCACTGCTACTTCAGTTTGCTAATACCCTCATTTCAATTATTTAATGCGAAAATGAGTAAATGGAGTTAATACAAAAAAACAATGGCAACGAATACAATTATATGAAACAAGTAATTAACAACTTAATAAAGCTCATCCACATATAATCGACAATTGGGTATCGCGCACCACACGCTTCACGCGATCTTTTCTACCTCATACTTGCAAGATGTGGAATGAGCTACCATCTGAGGTTTTCCCATTAGGCTACGACATGGCACGCTTCAAGAGAAATGTAAAGAGGTTACTACAGTGTAGGGAACGCATCGACAATACCCCGGGTGTTGCCAGTGTCAATAGGCGACGGTGACCGCTTACCATCGGGTGGGCCGTAAGCCTGTTTCCCCACAAATAATATAAAAAAAAGTGTCATGAAAACTTAAACTCGGATAAATCGTCATCTAAATATTTGTAAATTCTGGGATGTTATTTATGATTCTATATGCAACAAGTATACCTCTCGTAAGCTGAGTGACCTCAAGCCTTCTTATGAGGATACTGAGAGATCACTGCTGCACAAAGGCTTCTGTCATAGGTTTACAGTGCAGCCTGCACCAACGGCTGAGAGCGACTTTTATTAGGGTGTCTTTCTATCTAGTGGGGGGCCGTCCTAAGCCGCGCTTTTCAAATTATTAAACTAATATTATAAATACGAAAATATGGATGTGTTTTTGTTTGTTACTCAATCACGTCATAACGACAGGACCGATTTCAATAAAATCTGGAATATAGATAGATAATTAACTGAATTGGCACATAAGCTACTTTTTATTGACAAACTATGTGTGCAAAGCCACGGGCGGAAGCTAGTGTATGTATAAATATAGATAGATAGATAGATAATTTCGTTATTACGCACACCATTAAAAATAAAACAAACGGACGGCGGTGTAAATCAAATAATAATTAACAGAACAAGTACTTATATTACTATAATACCATACATAAATAATTTAATAATAATTAAATAACCTACTTCTAAATACATAAGTAAAAAAAGTATATATACAAATTTAAAGTTGCGAAGTCTTAGTGAGCGATGGACGACAGATAATGTTTATTAACCATGTTTTTAAAAAATGGAAGGGATTTGGTGTTACGAATTGAAACAGATAGTGCATTCCAGAGTCTGGTAGCCTGAAGAGTGAAGCAGTTAGTATAAAATACTGAGGTTTGATGAGGCGTTTTCAATTTAAGATTTTCAGCGGAGCGTAAGGATTGGGAGTTGGAAACATGAAGAAACTCAAAGCGTCCTTTGAGGTAGGGCGGATTAGAAGAAACGAAAAGAATGCTGTAAAAGAGGGACAGGATGTGAGCATTCCGACGAAGCCGGATGGGTAACCACTTGAACCTGTGGCGATACTCAGAAATGTGATCATATTTATGCGAGCCAAATATGAATCTAATAGAGAAATTCTGGAGACACTCAGCGTAATGAAATATGTGAAGAGAAAACTGTGAAATGCTGCATTATCAAGTTCCGAAACAATATTGTCCCAGTAAACAAAACCATACGTATGTACCGCATAATTGAGTTTCCTCTGCACACCAGAAGCCACATAGCTAGCTGTTTCCCAACCGTCAAACTTTGCCCAACAACTCTCAACTCTGCGCCAAATTGTAACTTCTATACGCCATTTGTCGGCTTTGCTGATCCTTCAAGTCAATAATTTAAGCGTCACCGCACACGAGCCACGGTGTGCGATAAAAAACTACGGCAAAGTAAATAAAAAAATAATGCTGGAAATTCCACACAGCGCCATCTAGCTCATTCTGATAACATTTGTTTACAGTGTGTCTACTATAAATGTTTTTCAATGTCGAAGCATGTTAATAATTATTTTTTTTAACTATGTTTCTTATTTAAGTCCAATTGGTTATTTATTTCTGAGAAAATAAATATTCTTTAACCGTAAAATTTCATAAAACTTAGAATTGTACCGAATTCATTCCTACAAAATGTATTACTCCCACAATCCACATTGCACAAAGGTTGTATGATAATGGTTAAACGAGTGTGCTTTAGACCACACGACTGAAGTAAAACTTCTTTAACAAAATATTAATTTATAAAATTAAATATGTATAAATATTGCTAGACACTTACTACAGCGCTATCTAGCCCCAAACTAAGCAGAACTTGTACTATGGGAACCAGATAACTGTTAGAATACATATGTTCTGTTTTTTTTAAATACGTACATATAATATATAGAAAAACACCCAGACACGAAACAAATATCTGTAGATTATGCAAACATTTGTTCCGCGACGGGAATCGAACCCGCTACCTCCTGCGTCTCAGCCAGTTATACGCCCACTGCGCCACGTAGGTCGACAAAATTGTTCAAGAACGAAATGAAATTATGAAAATAATCAAGAAATCACCGTTTTGGTAACGTAACAAACTCGCAAACGAACTACTGACTGATAGTATCAGTAGTGATATATATATATATATATATATTTCAAGCACTGGCTATGAGAGGAAGAGAGAAAAAAAATGTGCATGCGCACTGCTTTCTCTAAAGTGTCTAAAGTGCCTGCCTAAAGTGTGATACAGACAATAGGCCTGCACTATGTCTTAGATATATGAAACGTAACTGGCTACGAGAGAAAGAGAGAAAGAAAACGTTTGCTCGCACCTCTCTCTCTTTTACCCCTACTGTTATATACGAAACGTAACTTTCTCTCTTTTTCTATCTTCACTAACATATATCTCCCTCTCAACTTCCGTTTGCCTCGCCCGATCACGCTTTTCGTAACGCTCTCGTCACGCATTCACCAGCTTACTTCGCAAGTCAGGCGTGCGTAAAGAAGTTTTACTTCAAAAATATCCAAATTAGTATTCAAGCTTCAAACTCCAAATACGTTTACTCTTTAACAACTTTACTCGTAGCATTTCGTAGAGGTTCGTAGCATTTCGTAGCAATGCTTCTACGAAGCTACGCTTTGCTACGGCAGTTGTGATCACTGGAATTGTACCGGTATGCGACATAAGTGGGGTGACCATGCTTTTGATTTTTTGGAAGAACTCTGTCGGATCAATTTTATCTTGATTTTATTTAAAAGTTATTTTTACCTTGGTTTCGCGTCTGTCTATTATGTAATAAAAATGCATGAATCAATCATGAGATTTCTAACGCTTATTTCAAAATTCTATTTATATTTAGTAAGTATTAAATAAATTATTTATACAAACAACAACCAGAATATAAAACTCTGACATTATTATTTTAATTGTGATTCTCTTATTTAAAAGCCAGCAAAACATGAATCCCAATTATTTTTGGGTAATATAATTCTTAATCCTCCAGGGTGACAGTAGCCGTAACATGACTTGCTATGTAAAATGGAAACTTTAATTATAATTCCGTTACAGAAAACAGATTATTCATGTTTCTGCTTTGGACTTTAATAAACATTTAATTTAAATATTCTAAATTTACGTTGTTTAATGATATAACTCGTATTATATCTCATGGAAATAGGACAAAATATACTAAGCTGAACTTAAAAATCAACCTTATTACAGGAAGTGATCTTTTCAGACAATCTTTGGAAGAAAGTAAGCTAAAGTAATTAGGTAATACCAACACTTAAATGACTACACTTTTGTAAATTATAATATTGTTTATAATATTTTTATTTACATTTTACCAAAATACTTGCATTTATTTTACTATGTTACGATCTCGAACTTTGTCCTTTAATAATCTCAATCCATGGTCACCCTTCCCAGTTGCGAGGCACAAGTGGCATCGTTAGTGAGTTTCTGATCAACAGTACGAATTAAGGGCTATTGACTAAGGCTTTCATTTGTAGCTACAAAATTATGGTTTAACTAGATTTGTAGCTTTTTTACTAGTCTCTATTGCGTGACACTGTGACCTCGAAAGTTTTATAGGGGAGGGAGTTGGGGGGGGGGGGGGGGGGGGTAATTCATGTTATTTATTTTAGTTGTGTAACCACTTTTACAACGCTAACAGAGTTTGCCTATGATTACGGGGTATAAAACTGTGGTAAAATGCTGGGTGGAAAAACCATGGTAAAATTGTTTAAGTCAAAAAAGTCCAAAACAACAACAAAAAACACAACAAGTCCAAAAACCCAAATCTCAGCTACGCAAAACCATTATTTTATCTATTTGGGCGTTTTGGTCGAAGCGACGTGTGATCCGAGAGCTGGCGCTTATCTGGGTCAACGCATAAGCATTGCTATTCAGCGGAGTAATGTATCCAGTGTCTTGGGGACACTTCCGCCTGGCAAAGATCTGCAGCAGTTGAGCTATCTATAGATCGTTTGCAACGGTCTTTAGATGATTTAATTGTTAATTAATAAATCAATAGAAATGTATCTATAGTAATATTATAAATGCGAAAGTAACTCTATTGGTTACCTTTTCACGACTAAACGGCTGAACGGATCGTAATGAAATTTCGCAAGGACATATATAATATCCTGGAAAAGGACATGCACTACTTTGTACCCGACTGCGCAGAAGGAGGGTAATGTTTTTATTAAAAAAACAACGCGTGCGAAGCCGCGGGCAGGTCAGCTAGTTTTTTTTATATTAAACTTGTAGACACATAAGCTGACGGGCCTCCTGATGTAAGAGGTCACCGTCGCCTATAAACTCCTGCAGCACTCGTGGTACTGCAGTCGCGTTGCCTAGTACTTAATACCCTATTTACACATCTCTTGAAGGCGTTCAGTTTGAAGTCCACCGGAAAAACTTCCGGAGGAAGGTCATTATATAATTTAAAAATACTCACAGATAAAATCCTTGATGGTTTGCGAGCCAGTCTCGAGTATGTCTGTAGGGTTGACCCTAATCTTGCAGTACTTGACGAAAGGCATATCGGGTAGCTTGGCCCATTCTCCCCCGCCGCTGGTGGAGCAGTGTACGTCGATTGAGATCGAGTTTTCGTACGCGCGGATAACGCGCTGTACCTCGTTCTCTTGGTAAGCGTCTGTGAAGTCCAATAGGGAAAATGTCCCATCCTGAAAAAAAAATTGAGTTAGGAGTTTTTTTATTTGGGTAGTTAAGTGCCTGGCCACTAGGTTGCCTGGTGGTAAGTCATGTTGTGGTCGGATATGGAGCAGGCTTGCCTAGTATTAATATTACTTTGACACTAAATCTTGTTTTGCGTTTGTCATACGTTTGGAGACGTTTCTCCTCTCTGATGTTATCATGAATCTAACAAATGCTTAAGATTTTTACACACAAACTGTGAAGTGTGTTTTTTGAGTCGATGATCAGAGATAGTTGATAATTGATAGTTGAGATTGAATTCAGAGGCAGTTGTCTCAACATTGTGGGTCACAACGTCAACGAAGATAATGTAAAATATCCGTAGCCTCATCACTGTAAAATAAGGTACCGAGCTCTACCAAAAGCACATCTTATTTATTAGCGCAACTCAGGAAAAAGTGACATAGGCTTGTGATACTCACACTTGCTGTCAAAAAGTATTCGAAATGTCTATAGAAATTTGTTGTTTGGAACAATTACGCTAATCTATGTTGTTATTCTTTTGTGTTTCTTTCATCTCTATGTTTTAATCAACCAACTTTACTTAACATACCTATAAAAAAACACACAAAAATCATGAACTGAACTTTATTGAACATTTTAAAACAAACAATAAGAAATTTATTAATTTATTTATTTATAAATTTTAACGAAACATCGAGTTTTCCGAAAATGGGAAAAATAAACAAGTGAAACTTTATTGTCCAATTACGAACTTCGAACCCTTCAGTTGTATTATTACGAAGTACCATTCGGAGTACTTTCGAAAAACTTTTCGAGTTTGGAAAGCTTTGATCGGACAAATAAAATTATGTGAAGAAGGAAGGGTAGTTTTGATTTCGTTTGGGCGATTTGAATTCTTTGCTAATTCGCTTGTAAACATTTCATTTCGGTTCGTTGCATAAACGATTTATTTTATTATATTTATTTGGGAAGATAAACAGCAAAATCTTATGAAGTTATTAATCGAGCGAAGCGAGATCTCTAAATCAACTTGGGCGAATCGGCGTTGTATGTATGTTTGTTTGTCCAAGGATATTTTCGAAGCGTTTATCTGATCATCGTGAATTTTGGTATATAGGTAGGTAGTGTTGATACAATTTTGGTGTGACTAAATGAACTAAAAATTTGGGGTGGGGGGGCGGGTTGTTGAGATACTGGAGTTCAAGTGGGGTAAAAAAACAAAATGGTACAATCCGGGCAAATGGCACATCTAATAAAAGGTCTTTGTGAGTACATTTCGACCCCGTTTTTATTTCTAGTTTAAGCCTTGTAGTTTTTAAGCCATACCAAAAACTGAACTTTGTTAACATTCACAGGGTATACTAGTGACCCCACAGTGCTGAAATTTGATATGCGTGTAGCTTTAGTGACCCAAATACAGGCAAAAGTCTGAAATCCGGAGTAAATGTAATTTGTACCCCAAAGTAGAGTAACCATGAGACATGAAATCCTGTTACTTGTAATTTGAATGAAACTGTAGGTCAAGTTATATGGTTTTTATTTCGTGGCACTATTTTGATAGTCACAAATTACAAATCATATTTTTTTTTGTTTTAATCGGAAACTCGCGAGATCTTAGTTCGGGGCGAACCACTAGTTATGCGTAGTAACTTAATTAAATGCATAGCCCACGACAACATCCACGGATTAATTAAAGAAGTGAACAATATAAATTATTTTACAAATGATGTATGAATAAAGTAAAGTACAGAATAAGTGCGTACCTACATTGATTGAAAATACTTTATTACACTTGTAAAACTACCACAAAGGCGAACTTAATGCTAAAGAGCATTCTCTTCCAAATAACCTTTGTGTGTTGTAGATAAATGTATGTGTAGGTAGTGCACAGGAAAGGGAACTAATGAAAACTCGCACAGGACTAATAAAACTAGCATAACATAGGTACACACTACATAAATAAACCTACTTAAATACCTTGTATCACAGACTAAACTATACCAATATCAAATAAAAATACAAACTTAACAATAGAAGAAGTAATAAGGAAAGATTAAGTTGCTAATTTTTGGTCGGTTTGATTCTCAATCTGAATGCTTCCACTGAAGTACAGGACAGAGCTATGCGATCGTCTCGGCGTTTCCAATAGATTACTCCACAGCATAACACGGCTACTTACTCTGACTCTTACACCATAACCGCTTCTCGTCTCTGGAATAATATGCCACCAAACTATTTAGAGGCTATACTAAACCATAACCGCTTCTCGTCTCTGGAATAATATGCCACCAAACTATTTAGAGGCTAAACTAAATAGTTTGGTGGCATATTATTCCAGAGACGAGAAGCGGTTATGGTGTAAGAGTCAGAGTAAGTAGCCGTGTTATGCTGTGGAGTAATCTATTGGAAACGACGAGACGATCGCATAGCTCTGTCCTCAGTTGATACGCATGCAAATCGCTCTCTGAGGTAGCTCATGTGCGCATCTCGACGAGCTCTGATGTTAAACCATTTTAACTACCGACGAAATACCAAGACATAATCATATTTTTGTAGGCCGTAGATAGAGAATACAGAGATTCTGCAGACGCTCCAACCTACTCAGTAACTCTTCCGTATCATCGGGATAGCATACATCTGCATAATCTAGGATGGGTAAGAGTAACGCATTGACCAGCACAGTCCTCGAAGGTTGGGGCAAAAAATTATACCCACTATCAGCTGCTTGAACGCCAATCGTCTAGTAATACCATTATTATTAGCTGGATTTAGTTGGTTAATAATCCCTGACTGACCCGAACAATAAGATCGATTACAGTAGGTATTCATAAGGTTATCTAACTACTTTGTTTGATAATATTACGGGATTTGCTTCATCATCATCATCATATCAGCCGTAAGACGTCCACTGCTGGACAAAGACCTTCCTCATTGATCTCCAGGAACTGCGAAGCGGCCTGCATCTAACGCCGACCTGCGGTTCTTACCAAGTCGTCTGCCCATCTTGTAGGTGGACGTCCTACGCTACGCTTGCCAGTCCGTTGCCTCCATTCGAGAACTTTCCGGCCCCATCGGCCATCTGTTCTGCGCGCTATATGGCCTGCCCATTGCGACTTCAACGTGCTAATCCGTCGGGCTATGTCGGTAACTTGAGTTCTTCTACGTACCTCCTCATTTCTGATTCGATCTCGTAGAGAAACCCCAGAGCATAGCCCTCTCCATAGCTCGTTGAGCGACTAAGTTTATTCTTAAGGCCAATAGTGAAGGACCACGTCTCGGTTCCATATGTCATCACAGGTAACACACACTGATTGACGACTTTCGTCTTAAGGCACAGAGGTATGTTGTTCTGAGGATTTGCTTCGATAATTAAAATATAAACATAAATAACATTTACTTTAGGACGAACAATGTCATCTTGTTGGTAACGATTGATGCAGAGATAAATTTGCCATTCAGTAATTCAACAATGTTTTTAATTGAGAAAGGTTGTAGAGTGGAGACCAAGGCCTGGCAAGCGGCCCCCAGTAGAAGAAAATATTGTTAGAGATTGCTGGGAGCGGTTGGGTGCAGGCTGCATAAGATCGATCGCTATGGAAATCTATGAGAGATGCCTATGTTCAGCAGTGGATGTCCTCTGACTAATCTGATGATGATGATGCATTATTGTTATCCGATAGAAACCAAAACATTAAAGCATTTATTTTTACAACAAAATAATATATATGTTGTATAAAATATTATCAATAAAATGTTTTATCGAAAAGCAATGCATGAGCATTTTCAAACGGAAATTAAAACGAACAGCGTGGGTATACAAGGACTTCGATATTTCAAAAATATACGCGTCACATACTTTATTAGATTTGAAAATATTGGAAAGTAGGGATGAAATTCGGTATCGCATTGAAAATAAACGTGTTTGTACATGTCGTTTTGTACAAACATCGAAAAATATTATACATTTATTAAAGCGAAAAAAATAATCGGTACGAATGAATGAAATACTCTAAATACACCAAACAAAACTACAGTAACAAAGGAAATAAAAATAAATAACGGTACAATGGTCGATCTTATCGCTAAAAGCGATCTCTTCCAGACAACCTTTGGATGGACAGGACAAACAAAAATCAAAAAACGGCGGTGTAAGAGTACCTTTAATATACATAAACAGAAAGCATAAAATAAAATATACCTATGGATTATACTAATAAACAATATTTAAATACCTACATATAAATAAACTACACATATGGAGGATAAATAACATAAACACTAACTAGCAGTTACGAGACAACGAAAGGAAATGGTTGTATACCTTGACTTTGAAAATAGGAAGAGATTGGGACGACCTTACAGACAAAGGTAAGGCGTTCCATAGTCACACAGCTTGTACTGTGAAGGAGTCAATATAAAATTGTGAACTATGGACGGGAGTTCGAAGCTGTAGAGCTTCGGAAGAACAAAGGTTTCGAGAGTGTGCCAGATATACTCGAAACGCTTCTAAAAAATCTAAATTATAGGTTTCCATATTTTGTTAAGTCATCAAAGTTACACCGCATTTGTGTCAATATTTGAGCCTGTGACACAAAGCGGCTATAAACTGTCCATTTTGAAGCTTATTTCATGTGACCTTTTCCTTTTTCACGTCTCAACTCAGCCGGTGCAGCATTAACTGACTACGACTGCGGGGAACCCATTCAAAGCATGGCCCACATGCTTATCTGTCTTCCACAAAGGACGACTTAAACCTAGCCACTGACAACGCAATACAAGTGGCAAATTTTTATTCATCCTTAATGTAATTGAGAAGTGAATCATTGACTCGAAGAAGAAGAAGAAGAACGATAACGCGATTCACGATGGAATACGTGAGTATCAAAAATCACCCCTAACTTCTATTAAAGGGGATGTACCATAAAATCACCCCTAACTTCTATTAAAGGGGATGTACCATAAAATCACCTCTAACTTCTATTAAAGGGGATGTACCATAAAATCACCCCTAACTTCTATTTAAGGGGATGTACCATAAAATCACCCCTAACTTCTATTAAAGGGGATGTACCATAAAAAAAAATTAGCTTTATAACTTGTTAGGCGTCAATAAAATTAAATTAAATTTTTTTTACATGACATAATCTTATTCTAATATTATAATATCTTAATAAAACAGGTCGAATAGACAGACATACAGATAGATATTGCGAAACAATAACGGTTCCTAGTTTGACTACGAAAAATATTGCCCACGCCTGTATTTTCAGTTGAAGAAATCCCACAAGGAGGTAATCAGAGACAAGTCCAAACACTATGTTTAGTACATGATCTTTTTTGCACAGAAGTTTAGAATTCACGTGACTGGTTGCAAGCCTATCGCCGCTTATTAGAATACTAACACGATGGGACATGCCTTCGATTGTTTTTAAAGTGGAAAAAAATCACTCCAGCCGAGACTCGAATCCACAACCTTCGAATCGGAAGTCAGTGTAACCACTAGACCAGCAAGGCCTTTATAAAACCTGTTTATTAATCTAGGGTTGATTCCCAGTAGCCTACCTTCCTCTGATATGTTTTTACAACGCACGACGGAACTTCAATTTAAACTGACGGTCTGTTTTCCCATGAAATATGTCACATTTACATTTTATTTATCACCAGCAATCTTCCCAATTATGACTAAATAGCAATGCCGAAGAATTTATAATCAAACACTTCTTGAAGTGAACGTGGAACTGTTGGTTCTTTTGGTATCCTAAGGTGGTTAGTAATCGTGATTGTACGTGATCTCCAAATGGTAATATTTTATTTATTCATTTTATTTGTATCTTATTTGATACTAGCTGACCAATCCGCAGCTTCGCACGCGTAGGTTTTTCCATAAAAAAATTACCCTCTTTCTGCGCAGTTGGGTAAAAAGTAGCCCTTGTCACTCAATAGTGTAGCTTCCCAACAGTGAAAGCATTTTTTAAATCGGTTCAGTAGTTTTTGAGTTTATTCATAACAAACATACACACAAAAATACAAATCTTTCCTCTTTAGAATATTAGTATAGATGACTCTAATCTTATTTTTTATGTAGTTTTCAAAACCAGGTCTGGTCTAAGGTCTAATAAAGAAAAATCAGTTCTTGAAGTAAAACGGGACTTCTTTTGTTTATTGGTTTATCCTAAGGTTGTTGACAACGTTATATCCAAAGTAACTTAAATTACTATTTGTTAGATTTATTTATAATATATAAATAATTTATGTTATCTATTTTGTTTTTATATTTGTTTATTCGTTATAATTATATTGTATTTGTGAGTAATATTATATTTATGTAGGCAAATAGGTAGTTAGTATTTTTTTTATTTCTATTTGTATTTTTTGTTAGTACCTACTTAAGCACACCAATCTGTTTTTTTACCTGTGTTTTACCAAGTTTTTTTTACCTGCCACGGTTGATTGGTAGAAAATGTTTTTAGCATTAAGTCCTCCATTAGTACATTTTTATTATTTTGCAATAAAGAATTAAAACAAACAAACAAAGGTAATATTTTTTAAATCTTATTTGTGAGGACTCTTATCGTATTTTTTATGTTGTTTTCAAAACCAGTATTTTAATATAAAGTCATTCTTAACCTTGGATGTTTTGATCATTGCTAATACTATAAAAATAACCGTCATATATTTCAGGTCTTCATTGTTATTTTCCTACCGTAATTGAGGGGTGGGCTCGCTCGACTCATCAGCGCTGACGAACGAACAGACCGGGCGGTCGGACAGACCGGACATACGGACGGACGGAAATTAAAAACTCTGCTAACGAGCTCGACGACCGAAGGGAACGTATTGGGTGCTGGTACGCATATTGTGCATGGATGATGAAGTTTTATGGCCGATAGTTTAGGGTATGGTGTAATAGGCTTTTGGCTAACGTAGCCCGGAAAAACTATACCTAGAACTAAGAACCTACTTACTAGTACTAATGAATATTATTTTCTTACATTGTTTTATCTCTAAGGACGACTTGCTCAACTATGCCTAAACGCATTTAGTGGCTAAATACGATTTAAGGAATTATAAAGATACGTCAAATTTAAACATGTTGAGTCGCATCTTATTATTCTACAAAAGGGTGACGGGCGATAATTGTTTGAGAATCTACGCATTACATGATTTAGTAGAGTTAGCCTAGCATGCATAACGATACCTTAACGTACTTAGCGACTCAACATGTTTAAAATTGACGATCGTTATAATTCCTTAAAGTACGTTTAGGTATCGTTATGCATGCCAGGCTAACTCTACTAAATCATGTAATGAATAGATTCTCAAACAATTTTCGCCCGTCACCCTTTTGTAGAATAATAAGATTCTAGCACTTTCCAAGTAGTCCAATCAAGAAAAACTGCTTGGCGGGGCGATCCGCTATAAAAGCCAGATGATCCAGGGTATTAAGATGGTTGATACCAGCGAACAGAGTAAGGCGCAACAATTTAGTGTTAGTAACGCAAACGATAGCAGGAAACTACAGCAAATACTATCGGCAAATGGAGCGAGCCGTGTCTAGTACAGTGTTTTGAATTTTAGCGAAGGCAGAAAATCGACATAAGAAGAATGCTGGCGAGTGAAGCGAAAATTCAGAGTTCTTACCGCAAATGGCCATTTCAAAGTCAAAATCTTTTATTCATTAAAATCACAAGGATCACTTTGAAATGTCAATTTTACTGCCTGTTCCTTCGCGACCAAGCCAGGAAAGAAAGGCAAGAAACAAGGCTGGTTGTTTTTTTTACTGATTCTTTTAGAATACATTACAATACAGAAAATAAATTACGTCTAAATTGTAACATTTTGAACGAGTTGGAGCAATTTCAATCCCAAGCTTCTCTATCATCTAAATAATCCGATATTTTATAGTAGGCTTTTTTAAAAAGATTTTGATTAATTACGTTTGATCTTGATCCATGATTGATTTCTTAACAAGCTTTTAGTTGGCATTGACCTAAACATTGCTTGACTGCTCTTATAGTTCAGGTCAGTTGTACATATTGTAAAACCAATCTTTTTATGTCAAACGAAATATACCAACACCCCAACCTATTCATTCAAATTATCGTTCTCAGGAAGACTTAGCAATCATAAAAACCAAAAGAAGCTCATTATTATAAATACGGGATTTATCACGTACCGTCTTATCGGTGTTTCGACCGACAATGTTTCGGTTCAATTCGTGAACCTTCATCAGGGTGAGTGCGATCCGCTCCCGTATTTATAATAATGCTTGAAATCAATCACGAAAGTTTTCTAAGTAAAACCAAAGGAAGCTATTTGCCCCAAAGATAACAGTATAAGGGTGGCCCAGAAAGATAAGTCCTCTTCAAACAATGCCCAGAGGAATGACTTTGCCAACTGTTTGCTTAGACTCGTCGCAAAGGAATTACCATTTGTTGAAAATGGTAGAAAGATTTTATCGAATTTCGTGACTAGCGAATTGCCGATAAGAGCCATACAAATTGATTTGATGTCAAAACCTAATTGTATCTTTTGCTTGGTTATAATTTTTATATAAGTTGCCTTATTTTGTTAGTAATACAATTTTAATGTTCAAAAAATTTACGAGTTTACACTAAAGTTTTTTATATGGTATCCGGTACTTGTGCTATGTCGGATAACATGTAAATATATGCAAAATAATCAACTATCTATAGTTGCTCTAATTACGATAATAGATGGCGGTATTAAGTAAAGATATCGCGCGATTAAAGAAAATCTCACAAAATTTAACTTCTTCCTACCACCTGTACGCAGATGACTTGCAAATTTATACTCAAGCTACAGTTGAAAATATTGACGGAGCCATTAGCTTACTAAATACTGACCTTGACCGGATATGTGACTGGAGTAAATCCTTTGGCCTTACAGTCAACCCAAACAAAACACAGGCCATTATAATTGGTAGCTCCATACAGATCTCCAAAATCAATTTTGCACAACTACCATCCATAGTTTTTGACGGAACCCCTATAGACATCACCCAGTCAGTGAAAAATCTAGGAATACAGATGGATACCTGTTTAACCTGGGTTCCCTGTATCAATGAAATTAGCCGCAGGGTATTTGCATCATCTGGATCTTTACGGAGACTTCGTAACTTCTTGCCGACTGCTACCAAGGTTACGCTTGCACAGACCCTTTTACTTCCAATCCTGGACTACGCCGACGCCTGCTATCTTGACATCACTGAAGCCCAACTGAGCAAACTTGAGCGCCTTCAAAACCTCTGTATTCGGTTCATATTTGGCTTGCGCAAGTATGACCATATTTCTGATTTTCGCACAAAGCTCAAGTGGCTCTCCATCCGTCTTCGCCGGAATGCACACATACTGTCCCTTTTGTATAACATCCTTTTTAACCCTTCTTCTCCCTTCTATCTTAAGGAGCGTTTTGAGTTTCTCCACCAGGCTAATGATCGCAATTTGCGTTCTTCAGATTCCCTCCAACTTAAAACTCCTGTCCATACGACAGAGTTTTATAGTCGATCCTTCACTGTAACAGCCGTACGATTGTGGAACTCTTTGCCCCTCTTTATAAGAACATCCAAGTCTATTAGTAATTTTAAAACAAAAGTGCACACCCATTATCTGTCCTTGTGTTGAAGTTGTAGCTGCTTGTTAATTCATCATAACCACTTTTAGAGTTGCTTATTTAAATTAAATTTGTGTTATTACTGGTAATTTAGGTTTATAGTATGTAGATATGTTTTTAAATTTATATAGATGCACCGCCGTCATGTGTTACATTTTTATCCTGTCCATACAAAGGTTGTCTGGAAGAGATCGCTTTTAGCGATAAGACCGCCCATTGTACTAAATCTATTTGTAAGACTTATGTACTGTATTTTACTTTGGTGTACAATAAAGAGTTATCTTATCTTATCTTATCTTAAAGAGGCCTTCTTAGTACCTAGTATTTCTCTAAGTAAATAGCTTCCCAAGATTATGAAAATAAGCACCATAAAATCGAATATCCTCTAAAGAAAAACGTACTGAATACTAATTGCCAGCTACCAACATTCGCACCTTAAAACTAGCATTGATTGGAGCTTCAGAGATTGCTCTTTAAACATTCAAGGAACCTTTGACATTACAAGCCATTTACATCTAACAGAGTTTACACCTAATTTGTTCATTAGGTAGATCCAATGTATTTACCGCATCGCTTGCGAGTGATCAAATATGCACGGAATCCAAGATGGCGTCGCTTTTCGCGCGAATCGCAAATTAAGGTTAAATTTCAAGGGAATTTGTACTGAACCCTGTTAAATGGGTTTTCGGCGTTCGTATAATTATGTACTTGTTCACTAAATCTATTTGTGTTGTCTCTGGCAAGTGTCATCCTATTTAGAAAGGTAAACTGGGGCATGATATCTCGCTTGGAATAATTTGAACTGTATTTGCACACATTAGCCTTAACTTTAATGTAAAATAATTCTTGTTTGTACCGTGGTTTTATAATATAACCTTAAAGACTAATATGGCCTCTTTGAGTGTTTCATTTGCCATAAAACAAATTTCTATTTTTGTCCTAAAATGTTCTCAGAAATAGTCACATAATATTTATGTTTTTTTTTTGCATGAAGTATGTCTACTATACAAATAATAGTGGAACATAATATGCTAACATAGCTGTAGATTAAACGTGCCTATGCCCTCTCTAGACAAATATATTTTTTTTATTAAAAAGTTACCTAATGAAAATTTATCAGTCTGAAATCAATCATTTATCCTATAGGCAACAGCACACATCAATGAGTGTACCCATAAAGAGCGGATCAAAGTCTTAGCAAGTCTTATACATATTTCCATACTCTATAAGCCGTTTTCCGGCATGCACCAAATTGCTGGTGTCGTGTGAAGAAGCTCAATAGATAGATAGATAGATAGATAATTTCTTTATTGCACACCATTAAAAATAAAACAAACAAAAGAGAATACAAAATTAAATCAAAGGTACAATGGGCGGCCTTATCGCTAAAAGCGATCTCTTCCAGGCAACCTTTGGATGGACAGGATCTGTGTGAACAAATGAGAACGGCGGCGTTAATCAAATAATAACTAACAGAATTAGTACATAAATTACTAAAATAAAATATACATATAAATAAATATAAATAATTTTATAATATTAAATAACCTACTTCAAAATACATAGGTAATTAGAAAAAACAATAAAAAATTATATACAAAATTTAAAGTTGCAAAGTCTTAGTGAGCGATGGACGACAGATAATGATTATTAACCATGTTTTTAAAAACAGGAAGGGATTTGGCGTTACGAATTGAAACAGGTAGTGCATTCCAGAGTCTGGTAGCCTGAAGAGTGAAGGAGTAAGTATAAAATACTGAGGTATGATGAGGAGTTTAATAAATAGGGACCGTCAAGTAGGCCATCTTTACCATATTTTTATGAGAAAATACCTATATTGCGTATTTGTTTTACTAGGGGGGCTTAACATTCAGTTTTTATATAATTAAGCAGTCTTTCCCTTTAGTTCTTTTCATAATTTGTGTTCCTAAGCCTCATAGTTACGACACTACCACGAAAAATAACAATCAGGTAAAGAGGACACAATTTTGTCATCTTAACCTGCTACTACTTTTCTCCTTGGATCCAGATAGAACTAAGCAAAGTAGGTAAAGATAGTATTCGTTGATGTGTTGCCAACATGGCCTGTTAGTTAAATTACCGTTATTTTTCAAACAATCTTCAAGATTTTAACAGCTGTCTATGTTACCAGCTTGGATAAAGTTTTGGGATACCAGTTATTTATTAGAAAGCTACTTAATAGTAATAAAAAATCTACCCTATTACCTTTTCGTCTAATTAGAGTTTTTTCATGCAAGGAAGACTAAGGTAAAGTTGATCCTTTTGGGTAAAGATTACCCATTTGACCGGTACCACAACTAGCGAAAACCAAAACAGTCACGCGAGCAGCGAATCTCCAACTCTTTTGACTACTATCACCGCGGCGTTCGTTTATTTAACTCAACTCATTTACATACTGTATGAGCTGAGCGGCTTATTACCATGCAGACAATTACTTCTGAGCTACTACTCCCTCAGGCACCTACTACCCGAATGAGCAGGGTTTTTTACTACCCCGGGAAACGTCTTAGACTACTACTGCCATGGGTAACGTATTCGACTACTACACTCACTGGCAGTAAGTTTTCAGCTCAACTTACTTGCATAATCCATGATCCGTTTCCGGCAAAGGTGTACCCTGCGTGCACCAAATGCCGGTGTCGTGTGAATGAGCTGAGCAGGTTGCGCATGCACTGCATCAGCGTGTTCATCTGAGGATGGATGAGGATCTCTGTCACCAGGTTCTCCGATGCGAACTGGATCAGTCTCTCGCCTGGAACAATACACATTTTTTATAATAGCTTTATAACTTTAAACTATCTTGGTATGAAGATTCATTCTGTTCGTTTAAGCAGGTGACAATCTCTGGTGTTAGTCTTTAGGCCGCCTATAGGTATCCGTCATGGTTTAAGTGCGGTGTCTCCACTCTTAATAATAATAATAATTAGCAAATGCCGTATCTCATCTTTCCCATAGCCCAGCATCCATTCCATAAGCATTACCTAATAAAAGCCCCAACTCTAATCCATGTGTTGCAATAGTACTTCCATCTTGTCATAGTGATTTTTATAAGAACTACACAGGCCTCCTACTCGTTGCCTTCGGCACCAGTAATGTTTTTGTAATGGTCCAAGCCTATAACCTGAGTTATGAAATAAATAACGATAATAAAATTATTAAAGCATTTATTATATTTATTATAAAGCATTTCTATGTTAACTATGTAAGTTTTTACAACATATTACCTGAGTGTGTAACCAGTCTCAATGAAAAAAAAAAATTAAAAATAAAGTGAAACAAATTCTTATAAAAAAGCCTACTATAAATTTATTACTATAAAAATAAGCCTACTATAAATTTATTACTATAAAAATAAGCCTACTATAAATTTATTACTATAAAAATAAGCCTATATATTTATTATTATAAAAATAAGCCTACTATATATTTATAACTATAAAATTAACGATTTCATTGACGATAACAAGTCATGGAGGAATATAAGTTTGTAAGTTATAGGGAATAAGAATTGTTTTGACATTGTTTTTCACTAGGCTTATTTGTTTGACATTAATAATCATTATTGGTATTATATTTTATGCTATTCTTTTATTCTGACATTGTGCTTTGATTTTAATTATTTATTAAAATAAGAATTTAACCTTACGTTTTAATAATTATTGCAAAAATTGTATACCTAATGACTTTCATAAGTGTACCCAAGCATACAATGTAAATGTACCTAAATGAATAAATATATTTTGAATTGAATTGAGGAACAACAAATATAAAATTATGTGTACAGTTTGTAACGATGATGCCTGTATAAGTATGAAAACTGTGTTACAGACACTCGCCCTCCTCCTTTACAGCAATGAGTTCCACGCACGTTGTTTTTAAATAAGATTATTTCAATCAATTCTTATATAATTACAATATCTTACTAAACTCTATAATAAAATGCATCTTCTAGGACCGAGTATGTCGTAGCATGATATTACGCGATATAACAAAGAGCTTGCACACACACTACACATTCACAGTATGCACACAATGAGAAGGCCGCTCACATCCTCTTATCGACACCTCTCAAGCCTTCCTGAAGCTTCGAGATCTAAGATTCTACTAGAACGGGCCGATACTGTAAGTAAAGACTTCTAAATACAATCTTAGCACATCCATTTTGACCAAAGAGGTCAGCAAAGTTTTGAAAAAATATGGGTGAATTTCGGCAAAAAACATTAGGGTAGGAATTTTTTACTTATTGCACTTTGAATTAGCAGTTTCTTGGAATCCGTGCCTACTCTGTTTGACCTCTATTAATGTACTTAAAACAGCTGATTAGCAGATCCTGTCTATTCAAAGGTTACCTGGAAGAGATTGCTTTTAGCGATAAGGCCGCCCATTGTACCTTTGAATAATTGTGTATTCTCTTTTGTTTGTTTTATTTTTTATTGGAGTGAAATAAAGAAATTATCTAATCTAATCTGATTAATACATTTTTCACCATTGGTTTCAGCCTCAGTAATATCTGTCCGTAGACGAACGAAGGTTCATGACGTTGGGATTCGAGTTATGGAGCTCAAATGGTCTTGGGCGGGACACTTGGCTAGACGTGGTGATGACAGATGGAGCAGGACAGTGACTGAATGGTGGCCGAGGAGCGGGTATAGAAGGGTAGGACGACCAGCAGCGAGATGGGTGGACGACATCGTAAACGCCGTGGGCCGTCAGTGGATGAGACTAACGCAGGATCATGGTGGATGGCACAAACTTGGGGAGGCCTATACCCAACAATGGGTGAAGTCAGGCTGTGGATGATGATGATGATGAATATCTGTCCAGGCCTAAGTTGTTTTTATGTCATAAATTCTTACATAATTTTTACCCATTTCGTATCGTAGGACTCGGTCAGGCAGAATAAATACAGGGTGCCTGGTCTAAAAGTTTCGAGATCTATGTACAGATTCTGGTAAAACAAGAAATACAATAGAAAAATCATACAATTTTTCCCGAGACGTAAATGTGGAAACGAAGTCTTCCCTAGAGGTTTATTTGATATCAATCTAGTTATAGGCTGTGTTTTTCACAAAAAAGAATTTTATAAGTTGGAGCCTCTGTTTGACTGTGGTATTGCAAATCCCAAACTGGTACCGGTACCACCGTTTTATTTTTAGACGTAATGATAAAATATACTCTTGAAGTATGGCATAACTATATTAAAGAGGTTAGGTTAGGTTCCCTCGCGTCTACAGCTCAAGTTTTAAACTTAGAGCGAGGAGTCAAAAACATGTCAAATCAAGGTCTTTGGTAATATAAATCTTTTCATACGAATACACATAGAGGTTAAATTTTAAGATAAGATAACTCTTTATTGTACACCAAAGTAAAATACAGAACATAATTCTTAAAAATAGATTTAGTACAATGGGCGGTCTTATCACAAAGAGCGATCTCTTCCAGACAACCTTTGTATGGACAGGATTATAATGTGTCACATGACGGCGGTGCATCTACATATATACAATTAAAAAAATGCCTACATACTATAAACCTAAAATACTATTATTAACACAAGTTTAATTTTAATACAATAAGCAACTATAAAAATGGTTATGATGAATTAACAAGCAGCTACAACTTCAACACAGGGACAGATAATGGGAGTGCACTTTTGTTTTAAAATTAATAATAGACTTGGACGCTCTTATAGAGAGGGGCAAAGCGTTCCACAATCGTACGGCTGTTACAGTGAAGTATCGATCATAAAACTCCGTCGTATGGACAGGAGTATTAAGTTTTAGTATTACAACGTAATAAAATTCACCTGGAACTTACTCAGTGTGGAAACCTTCAGTGTCCAGTTTTCTGTGTTCAGTTTCAGTGGTCTGAAACGCTCTTTTAAGTTTCTTTGCATGGTTGATTTGGACTCACAATAAATCGAAAAAAAATCAATTACTTGTACAATTTTACAATTTATCGTCTGTATGTAATATCCGATGCGCGTTTTCTATTTCAGGTGATAAATAAAACAAATTCCTAAGGGGTTACCTTTCAATTGCGGGAACAAAATGGCCTGACTAACGCATAAGTCGAATATAAGCAATTTGTTATCCCCCCTGGAGACACAGAAATATATATAAACCTACAAATGCCAGGCTACTAAATAAATTAAGATAGAAGAGATGGATAGCGACCTTGACCCGAAAGGTCGACAACAAAGGTTGTATTCAAGGAAAACTCCTTCGCAAACCGTGAAATAGGGAGCCGTAGATAATACGAGGGTGGTTTCAGAATCAACTTTTAGTGGCTTAACAAGACAATGTAGAATAAAATTGAATAATCGTTTATTTGGTACACAAATAAAACGAAACAATTATGAAACAGTGAGTAAAATTCAATACTATTAGTTAGAACCGTCTGCGTACCAAAATGTCGTTCAGTTCATTGCACAATTTTTGGCTTTATTGCTGTGGAATGTATCGAACAAGAATGTAATGCGCATTTTAGAGATAATTTTAAAAGTTACAACCAACCGATCAACCAACCGAACAACCAACCGATTAACCAACCGAACAACCAACTGATCAACCAACCGATCAACCAACCGATCAACCAACCGATCAACCAACCGATCAACCAACCGATCAACCAACCGATCAACCAACCGATCAACCAACCGAACAACCAACTGGTTGTAACTTTTCAAATTAGTCGAAAATCACGCATAAATTTTTGTTCTTTTTTTACATTATATTAAACATTTGTTATCAGAAGGAAAATATACAATAAAATACAGAAACAGTTGAATCATCTAAAGACCGGCTCATCTAACGATCCAGATCACTGCCAGGCGGAAGTGTCCCCAAAGACACTGAATTGTCCCGCTGAATAGCAATGCTTATGCGTTGACCCAGATAAGCGCCAGCTCTCGGATCACACTTCGCTTTGACGAGACGCCCAGAAAGAATTTTGAAAACGTAATGGACCCCGGTATCCCATGGACCTAGGGTCTCGACCCCAAATGACAGATAACTCTATATCTAGATATCTTGTTAGATACATTCCACAGCAATAAAGCCGAAAATTATACAATGAACTGAACACACGGAACGTTGATCGGTTGGTCAGATGGTTGGTAGCTAAACAACTATTTGGTTTCACAAAAGGAGCTTTTTACCCTTGCATACCCTTCTTGTGTTTTGTGTTCAGGACACCAGTCAAAGTCAAAATAAAGATTCCTTTAATCAATTAAATATTTTAGGTCATTTTTTAATACAACTTATATGGCAAACGAGCATGCAGTCCACCAGATGTTAAATGGCTACTGCAGCCCATGGATATCCACATAGAATTCAAAACAAGCTATTATGTTGTCTTGATCTTTATGCTAACAGATAAGTCCTATAGTATTATGCCTATGTGCCAGTAATTACAGGAACATACCATTACCATCTAACCGGAACACAGCAGCACATGTACGCTATTTGACGGCAGATAAAGGTAAAGCGGTGGTGCCCACTTCCTCGAGCCCGTTCACAAAAGCTCTACCACCAGTCCGTTCACAAAAGCTCTACCACCAATTAAATATTTAGGTCATTTTGAATAGGTTTTTCACGACCCTTTCTCGCAACCAATCACAGTGCGACTGACTGCAAACTATTAAGCGACCCATATTTGACCAAACTAGAACTCTGTAGAGAGGTTGCTAATTACGACGCAAACTACCCGTCGACTCAATCAAAAATGTAACCGCTAAATCTGCTTTCAAACTGCATCCCTTCCACGCTATTATTTTTATGTAGCCGTTTGTTTCACAAACACCATTAACATGTCCACACATCATTATTCCTATTCCATTTCATCGCGAATGCAATTCGAACCCCATTCACCCTATTTTACATCCCATTGTACACCCCATTGATGCCATTGAGAGCAATCCACTTGATTTCTGCCTCAATCGCTATTGTGCTTTGCTGGTATTGGACGCCTGAATAATTTCTTTGTTGGTAGAATGAAGACAGTTGCCGTTGCCAATAGGCTTTGTAATGGGCCACTTAGGATTGTTTATTAGGTAAATAAGTAATTTATTTAATAAAGAATGCTATAAATGAACAGGTGCTATTGGTGTACTCAATTCCTTTTTGATCGCGAAGAAACGGGTGTTAAATTAATGGCTTAAAATAATGGTTGTTATTTTATAAACGAATGATTTGTGACTTAAGTCTTTTAGCAGGTCTGTTGAAATTGATCATCGAACCTTGCGTCACAACAGATACGTACGACTACTGTAACGAATGTAGTTTGAAGGGTATGGTTGCCGGTGAAATTACAGGCACGTGAGGCATCTGTATTTTTTTTCATTTATTTTCCACTGTAGTTACATTATAGAAAACTAAGTTACGTCATATTTAAAATATATCAATAAAACTAACATTACAGTAGTTCAAACAGACAAGTATCGGGACTAGTTAAGTTACTTTAACAAAGAATTTCAATTAAAAAAAAAAAAAAACAAAAATCAATAAAACACAAAACAAAACAATGTCAAATAAGTCAATCAATGTCAATGCATAATCGTAAATAATGTATTTCATGTAAAAAAAATGATATTACAAATGACGCATGTAAAAGAGTCTTGTTATTATGTTAAGTTACAATAGTTGCAGAATGTCAAAAAAATCTATAGTTAAATAAATAAAATAACTGTCAAAATAAAATGTTATTAATAAGTTACAGAATTACAAGTTACTAATTGCTATAAAAGGGCCTTGTCAGTATTGTATAAAGACAAATAAGTTCTAAAGTCGTTAAGACAAAAAAAAAATGGAATAAAAAAAAAATCAACAGTTCACATCATTTAAAGCTTCTCCTTTTTTTTATTGGGATCCGCAATCAGTTGGAGGACTATAGGCGGATGTGTTGTTTTATTTTGGCGTTCGGGATCGAGACACATTAGTCCTTCTTCCCTTCTTTAGAGGCAGAAAGCAGGTTGTCCAAGACACGAACTCTTTTCAGGCGCTTTGTATCAGAACGATTTTCCACCAGCGCTCTTGCCAGCAGATTATCATGGCTTTTTAGGCGATCCAGGTATCTTTTCCCTATGAAGGCCGTTTCTTGGTCAATTGTGGGAACTTCTAGGTACTCATGGATCTCCTTGTTGGTTGTGAACCATGGGGCATTAGAAATGGAACGCAAGATTTTGTTCTGACAGCGTTGGATGATAGCACGATTAGATTTGCTGGTTGTACTCCAGGTTTGTAGCCCATACGTCCACATTTCCCAAAAAACTTCTTGATGATTTACTGAACCTAAATTTTTGGATCTGAAGTCTGCCGCCATAAGTCTTGTACCATGTATGTTATCTGCAGATACGGTTTCGAATTCACATAAGTTCTTTTTGACATACAGTAGGCAGTGTAAGATGTAAGCCCCAGTAAAAGTGGGAATATTGAGTTGCTTAAAAGCCCCGCTACACGTTTCTCTTGGTTTGAGACTAAGGACAAACCTAACAGCACGTTTTTTCAAAATGAATATTCTTTTTGTGTTGGCTGCATTACCCCATATTAGTATGCCATATGATAACAGGCTATGAAAATAGGCAGCAGCCTGACCACAGAAATATTTAATCTTTTTTATTACATAACAAGCAGATCTCAATCTTTTGGCCATGATCAATATGGGTGTTCCATGTGAATTTAGCATTGAGTGTAAGTACCAGGAATGTAATGTTGTCAACAGGGCGAAGTATTAAATTGTTATAGGTATTAAGGGACTCTTTAAAGCCTAGTATTCGATTACGAAGAGAAAAGTGTATTAGATTAGATTTATTTGTTTAACAATAGGTTGTTGCAAATGAACTATTTTTTCTAACTTAGTTAAGGCGTCATTAATTTTTTCAATACTATCAGTCATATTTTTGCAGTGGATTATCAGGGAAATGTCATCAGTGAACATGAATATCTCAATGTCCTCAAGTTGATGGACTCAGGGCAGTGCATCGTAGAGCACATTTCTAAGATGCGTGAACTACGAGGCACTTCTCTGTAGGCGATGGTTATCACTTATCATCACGTGGGCTATAAGCTTGTTCCATATAGTTGATCGAGCGAAGCGAGATCTCTAAATCAACTTGGGCAAATCGGCATTGTATGTATGTTTGTTTGTCCGAAGATAACATTCGAAACGTTTATCCGATCATCGTGAAATTTTGTATATAGGTAGGTAGTGATAGTACAATTTTGGTGTGACTAAATGAGCTCAAAATCTGAGGGGGTTCTTGAGTTATTGGGGTCCAAAAGGGGTAAAATAAACTGAGACTCAGGTCAAGTGGAACATCTAATATAAGGTCTTTATGAGTACATTTCGACCCCGTTTATTTTTAGTTTAAACTTTGTAGTTTTTAAGTTCCTGTTAATGCGTGAACATAACGCATAACGTAACGGAGAAAGTTTGATTTTATACCCCATATTTTTTCATACCCCGGGCTTATATATGAAAATAGATGTTAGGGAGTAAACTTCAATAAACTCCAAAAAAACTTAACATAATGTGGGCCATAAGCTTGTTTGCATATCCATGTAGCTTAAAAAAATGCTAGAAATTTCACACAGTGCTATCTAGCCTCAAACTAAGCAAAGCTTGTACTATGGGAACCAGATAACTGATAGAATTTTTTTTTGTTCTCAATTTGTTTTATTCTGAAATAATGCACATTGCATGATCTTGTAATTTTTAAATTAGATTCCAATAATTAATCAAATAAATAATTAGGCAGCGCTATGAAAAAGTTTTACAAACGTAGGCTCACCACCTCTCGGAAATATTTCGGACAGAGACCAGTGTCGCGCGCTATATTATAATATTAGGGGTTTAAATATGAAATTGCCGTTGTAACATAGTGGCCACTTTGAATTAAAATTAAACCTGCATGGTGATACCAAAGTGAAACTTTTCACACGATAAATTACCTATAACACTCTAAATTTGAAAAAAGTAAAACATTTGATTGTTTGACTTTCAATTGTTTTTTGATTCGGCTTAAAAAGTAAAGATGGATACTCATTGGTATAAATACGGGAGTTATCACGTACCGTTTTATCGGTGTTTCGACCGACAATGTTTCGGTTCAATTCGTGAACCTTCATCGGGGTAAGTGCGATCCGCTCCGAATTGAAATGTAACACGAAAGTTTTCTAAGTAAAGCTGAATACATCGAAAATTAGAGTTATTTTTGAATACGATTCTGACGTGGAACTAGCGCAGCAGAAACAGCTCGCAATATTACGGCAAATGAACGTACATTGCGTTTTTGGTTTAATCGCTTTCGTAGTGAAAACTTCGACTTGAAGAATGTACCCCGAAGAAGAACAGCCACTATGGTAAACAACGATTAATTGTAAGTGATGATGGAAGCCAGTCCGTATACTTCCTCAGATCTGGTTAATCAATAACAGCAGATGTCTACTGGACAGAAATTTTAACAATAAAGGTGAAACTCGCAGCGAGACAGCCCCGACTCGTCGACCGATCTTCACCACTATTGCTCCATGACACCGCAAGACCTCACACTGCTCGAGAAACCGTTTTAGCAATAAAGGACCTGCAATTAGAAACCATCCGTCATCCTCCGTACTCACCGACCTGGACCTAACCAAATAGCATTTTTTCTGAGATTTAGGAAGCAGTACAAAATTCTTTCACGCAGTTTGTCGAGTCCAGGTCCCCAGAGTTCTACCACAAAGACATAAATGACCTTCCGTGAGATGGCAGAAATGTATAGACAGTGAGGTTTGATTAAATAAATATATTTTACCTTAAAAATATTGCAACATTACATTGTTTGTTGAATATAATATTGTTTGAATTTTTCAGTACAATACAGCAACTTCATACTTTAATCCCTAATTAATAGGACACTTTGAAATAAGAATAAAAAACGTTAAAAAATAATACTACCTAAAAGCTTTTTCACGCGCTTTTCTTTGTTACTCCGACCTCGCTAATTGATATTTTCGATACAAAGGGTTGGAAAATTTATCAAAAAATCAGCAGAATAAAAATCTGGCCTTCCCAACGTTTTTAACAAAAGTGTTGGGCGACAAACAATGCGGATAAAATTCAATTACCGAATATTTTTGTTATTAAATATATAGAAGTTTCCTAGGTACGAAAAAACTATTAACAACTAACTTCCGCCAGCGGCTTCACACGAGTTGTTAAAGTGAAAACTTTAGCCACGTATGACATTTTTTGAGATGGGGAAAAAAACATTGAACTCGCGACACTGTTACCGTTATGGTTACCAACACCTCTATATATGAAGTAAAAACTTTCTTTGGCGCGTTGGGCATTTTTTGAGATGGGAAAAAACCATTGAACTCGCGACACCGTTACCGTTACGGTTACCGACAGCTCTGTATATGAAGTGAAAAATTCTTTAGGCGCAGTGGGCATTTTTTGAGATGGGAAAAAACCATTGAACTCGCGACACTGTTACTGTTACCGTTACCGACAGCTCTATATATAATAAGTATCTGTAGTGTAATCTGTTCAAGTTTTCACTTCTGTCGGTACTCCCGGAGTGCCAATATTTTTTATTTTGGGGTCAGTTTCTTAATATGTACTTGTACTGATATACTTTTTTAAGTATCCCTTTTTAAGCTTATTACGCCCATGAACTAGCTGACCCGGCGAACTTCGTACCGCTTTGACATGCATATGACGCAGGCTGCCAATGTACGTCGCCGGTGTAATTGTCCATGGGTGACCATTAGCTGACGCATGAGAAAATTAATTTTCTTCGTATTTTTTTTGTGTGATTTTTATATATGTTATTAATTATTCTGCTATTCGGGCGGATCCAACAAATCAAAGGTCTTAAAAAACGGTCCAGCCGTTTTTGATTTATAAATGGTGTAGATAACCCGACTCTCTTTTATTGATCAAGCGAAGCGAGATTTCTTGATCAACTTGGGCAAATCAGCGTTGTATGTATGTATTTATGTTTGTTTGTCCGAAGATATCTTTCGAAGCGTTGATCCGATCATCGTGAAATTTGATACTTAGGTAGGTAGGTTGTGATGGCATAATTTTGGTGTGACTAAATGAGCTAAAAATGTTAGGGGGTTGTTTAGATATGAGGGTTCAAGAGTAGTAAAAAAAAATTGATTATTAGGACAAGTGGGACGTCAAATGAAAGGTCAAATGAAAGGTCAAATGAAAGGCTTAGTACATTTAGACTACGTTTTTATTTTTAGTAAAGTCCTTATAGTTTTTGAGTTATTAGCCATAATAAAAACTGAACTTTGGCAAAATTCACAGGGTACACCAGTGACCCCACAATGCCGTAATTTGGTATGCATGACACAACTATAGGCGAAAGTCTGAAATTCAGAATAACTGCAATTTGTATCCCTAAAAAATGTAACCACAAACATGAACTCCTGTTACCTGTAATTTGAATTAGACTGTAGGTCAAGTAGTTTGGTTATTTATTTTGTGGCACTATTTTGATAGTCACAGATTACAAATAATATTTTTTTGTTTTTATCGGAGACTCGCGAGATCTGTTTTTTTTTATACATTATAGGCTTGCGTTTGACCACGATCTCGCCTGATGGTAAGCGATGATGCAGTCTACGATGGTACACACTTGCCTAGAAGAAACCTATTCACTCGCGACTTAAAGATACCCAGGCTGTAGCTATCTGGAAACACAGACTCTGGCAAGGCGTTCCACTTTTTGGCGGTGCGCATAATAAAGGTCGAAGAGAACCGCTTTGTGCGAATGGGAGGTATTTCTACCATATAGCGGTGCGCACCACAGAGCGTCTGGTTGTCCGTTGATAGAATGGAGATCGTGGGATCAGGTTGAAAAGTTCCGCCACACACTCCCCGAAATGTACTTACTCGATAAAAACCGAGCGGCTAGCAACCTTTCGTCGATGCTCCAGGCTGAGGAGCCTTGCATCAACTAGCTCATCGTTGCCTATGAGCTTCTTGGCTTCGGGCAGACCACTAGTTTAAATAGGTATAGATAGATTACGGTTAAATTTCTACCGCTGTGCACTTACATTTAGTATGGAATTGAATGAAATACATACGATTATGAATTTTCACAGCATATTCCTATCTCCTAGCAACAAAAATACCTTAAAATTATAATACAAAAGCTATTTCGAAGCTATTTCCTGCCGCGAACAAAGAGAAACACACCAACAAAGCTTCTATTGTTGTATCCTTTGCAAAACAATTCACGCCCTCTCTTAAACAACCCTGCACTCAGACAATAAGGGTTAAAATATCTTAAACGCAGACGTTTTGGTAAGCTTACGGCTTAGGCATTGTAGGAAATAAATATCTTACACTCCATACCCATACTAATAATTGACAATTATCAAATTTAAAAACGTAATTAAACAAAATCTTTACAAAAAAGCCTACTACAACATATCGGATTATTTAGTTAGATGATAGAGAAGCTTGGGATTGAAATTACTCCAACTCGTTCAAAAATGTTAGATAGGTACAATTTAGACGTAATTTATTTTAGTTGTTATGTATTCTAAAGTATCAATAAAATGAACAACCAGCCTTGTTTCTTGCCTTTCTTTCTTGGCTTAGTCGCGAAGGAACAGGCAGTAAAATTGACGTTTTAAAGTGATTTTAATGAAAAAAAAAATATTTTTGATTTTGAATATAATAAATTCTGAAGTAACTAGCCTGTATGTCTATCTGTATAGTATATATACGCAGCTGCATATAGTAATAATCACCCCTTTCATTTCAATAATGATTAACGAATTAATTGCCTGATAAATATATCAAGCAATTTCCATTCTAAACAAAATATTCAGATTGCTACTCGGCAAACATTCAATAAGGGCTGAGTTGAAAGCTAGGCGCTTCACAATACTCGTGACCCACTCAGCGAGCTGTCGATTGCAAATAATAGTTAATTTACACTGATCCAGTAGCTGGAACTAGCTGCTGGTACAGATCTTCCAGTCTAAAATCGCGGGACTACTTGTTTTTTAAATTTATTTTCTGCGACCTGGAAATGGAGCAAACTTACGGCTCACCTGATATTACGTGGTAACCATCGTCTATAACAAAATATTGCTTCGTAGGTCATGCGCCTTAGATACGTGCCCTGCGATGCACTGCGCCGCGTCCATCAACTTGATACATACTGCTGTAAAGCTTCATGTGCATTTCACCTGTTACCATACCCTTCAAACTGAAACACAGCGATGCTGCTTAACGGTAGAAATAGGTATGTTCTTACTTGAAATGATTCATGGCGTTTCAAAACCAACTTTAGGTTGCAATGAATAAAGGCTAATTGGCTTTGGTATGATTAAGTAGTGGGAGACGCAATTTAAAATTAGAAGATTTCTAACATGATATAGTGTTAATAGGTACTTTTCAAGTTTACTGTTAGAAGCTGTCTCTATTTTTATTCCAATTAAAACTACAACACATTTTAGGCCACATCTATCTAACGCCAGTGCAGTAGCGTGTATCTATGTTTTTAGTTTGAGCAGTCCAAATGTAATAAATTGTTTTTTTAATTCGATGCTACTAACGCAAGTAGTGATTTACTGTGCCTACTTGATTTTGTTGTTGAAGGGTCTCATAGACACTATTAATGTTCTAAAAAAATACTATCAATTTTTTACCTAAAGTTTTACACTGTCCCTGTAAGTGAGCAATGGCTCAAGTAACTAAATCAGTGTAAAGGATTTATCGATTGGATAACAAATGGCTTTGCTCATTCAGGGTTATTCCAAAGTCAACAGCGACGTTTCCAATTGGATTCTGGCTTAAATGCTGCTCTTTTAAGGCGAGTACCAATAATGAGGATTGGATGATCTGTGCGCTGTAGATGGTAGAGACTGGATGAGAAGAGTCAATGTTCGGACACAGTGGTGTACCGACAGTTTCAGTTTCATTTATTTGCAAACAATACATCATTATTGTGCACGTAACATTTGGCACAGTAAAACAAAAATACAATTATACAATAATCACAACATGTCATAATTAAAAATTTATATTTTTTTTACTAACCATACTGTCCCACTGCTGGGCAAAGGCCTCACCCTCTTCCTTCCACTCATCACGGTCTACAGCCATATCCCGCCAGTCTCTTTGGAAGACGTCCAAGTCATCGCTCCAGCGCTTTTTAGACCTTCCTCGGCGTCGCTTTCCGTCTTTAGGAGTCCATATGCTTGTCTTCTTAGCCCACCAATTGGGTTGCATACGGGCGACATGACCCGCCCACTCCCATTTCTAATTATTCCCATTTTTCATTTCTAAAAATTCTAATTTTTTTTTATTTTTATTATTTTATTAATATAAGAATCTTATTTCAGATTGATTGGATCTAATTTGTCAGAAAATTAAATGGCAATGGAACGGGCTATATCAAATTACAAAACAGATTACTCAATTCATTATTTCGAAATTATTTTAGCCGTTGTCAATTACGTTTATTTTGCGACTCATTCGTATAAATACGGAGTTTTGGATGGATTGAGCGATATTTTTTACAATACCTTTTTGGCGCGTTAGGAGAATCAGTGTATTTTCAGCATGTTCTGTTACGCCAAAGAAGTATAATTTCTTATGTGCGTACATAAGTACACACATACACAGGTTTTTTTTATTATTATAATGACTGGAGCAGGAAAGTTTTTACTGTACACCAGTTGTTTGTTAGGATAGTGCCTGCAATCTGATCAATTATCGCTGCTGAAAGACTAATAGAATTCCCGGCTGGTGCACGGACTGTTGCGTCCAATAGAATACAATTATTTCATTCGTTTGAGGAGATCTCATTATCTCCATGCGCTTTTTTAATAATCTCACCCAGGCCAACCCCCGTACCCGTTTTCATTTCTTTTATTCTCAAACAATAAACTATTGTGTTGGAACATTTGTCATTCTATAGGTAATTTTTTGTATAAATGTGAAAGAACAACCGATTTGGTACATATTTCAAAATTATAATTAATAACGTGTCAAAATAAAAAATAAATAATACACAAATATAAACACGTCAATAATAACAAATAATAATAATTAAATAACATCTAATAATTAAAATAACTAAGAATTGATAATACTATTTGATATGATAGTCTAAAATAAGTCAAAAGATAAACTTAGTATTTCTCAAACTTTCGCGATCAACATTTTAAACATAATTATTGATTATAACGGGTATTTATCACGTATGTACCTTTTTTATTTGTTATCCCGACGTTCCGACGTTGCAACACAGCCGAATGTGTTGCAACAGTCATGGTCTCGGGCTGACCATGACTGTTTATCTTCAGCTATCAAGCTGAAGATAAACTTAATTAAAGGTATCGTCTTATCGGTGTTTCGACCGACAATGTTTCGGTTCAATTGGTGAACCTTCATCAGGGTGAGTGCGATCCGCTCCGAATAACAGTGCGAGGCGAGACGTTATTCGGAGCGGATCGCACTCACCCTGATGAAGGTTCACGAATTGAACCGAAACATTGTCGGTCGAAACACCGATAAGACGGTACGTGATAAATCCCGTATTTATAATAATGATTGAAATCAATCACGAACGTTTTCTAAGTAAAATTAATTAAAGGTTTGAAGTTTAAAGGTTGTCTGGAAGAGATTACTTTGTTAAGCGATAAGACCGCCCATTATGCTTTCTTTTATATGTTTATTTCTTTATATCTGTTGTGTCTTGCTTGTAAGGTATAATAAAGAATTTTCATTCATTCATTAATTATTACAATGTCAAAAAAAACTATATTAGAAATAAAATAAATGAATGATTTGCGTCAGATATTACGAGACTTGTCTTTGCAGTATTCGTCTATAGACCCAGTCTGGACATATTTAAATCCAGGGTTAAAAGTTTGTATTTGTCAGAAACGTAGTATCGCACAACTCATTTATATATGTAATCGCATTTATCAGCTTATCTTTATAAACCATATTGTTATATTACGTATGTATAATAATATGTATTTATTATATTCTATATGTATATATATATATATATATATGTCTATATGTATATATTCTCTATATATTATATAATTCTACATTTAATGTAAGTACATATGTTCTATTTGTATTAGTATTTATTTATAAAATTTATTATCTAGTTACATTTTTTATTTTGGTATTAGACGCACTCTCTTAATAAATAGTTTGGTCATAAATGTACACCCCCGACCATTATCTTTGTTATAACAAAATCCTCTCCATCCAAAGGTTGTCTGGAAGAGATCGCTTTTAAGCGATAAGACCGCCCATTGTACTATTTGCTTTATATTTTCTATTTTGTTTTAATTTTTTTATTGTTTATACTGTGTACAATAAAGTGTTTTCATTCATTCATTCATTCTGGCTAAGTTTATTGAAATGTGGTCCATTCGATTTGAAATAGAAACGTTGTGAGAACAGTCCGGTTCTGATTAGTGGTGGTGGTGGTCGTTTGTTATACAAATAACATTATGTTATGTTAATGAATTCTAGTGAACCGCCTTGAAGACTCAGCAAGTTTGTGAGCACAAAAGAACTAGTCCCGATTAATTAAAATATCTTATGCTATTAATTATTAATTAAATGTCCAAAATTTAAGATAAGATTGAGATTTATGAGTATTTTATTTATATCTCAGTTTGAAATGATTTTATTAAATTTACGAGTAAAACGTATAATTGACGACCTCCTTGGCGCAGTGGGCGTATAGCCGGCTGAGACGCAGGAGGTAGCGGGTTCGATTCCCGCCGCGGAACAAATGTTTGCATGATCTACAGATATTTTTTCCGGATCTAGATGTTTTTCTATATATTTAATGTATGTATTTACAAAAAAAAATGTATGTAAGTAATCTATCAGTTATCTGGGTCCCATATTACAAGCTCTGCTTAGTTTAGGGCTAGATAGCGCTGTGTGAAATGTCCACCATTATTTATATTTATTTATTTAATGTGTTCCTTCTCCACATAATTTCAGTTACGACCACCAGAAGAAGAAAATACTGAAAATACTCAGCTCGCGAAAATTATTCTTTTTATTTTAATATTTTCTATAATCACCCAAAGTGCGAGTGTATGTATAACAGCATACTACGCACAACGAGCGAAATTGACAGAAACAGACAGTTTACTGGATATTGGAGGAAATACCACTGACTACAAAGAAGCAATCGTCAATACCGGCTTGATGAAGCATAAGTACAACAAACTTGACTTTACTTTACCCAGAATACTTCAACTTCTCCCACCACTATTTCTCTTACAAGACCAAGATGCGCGATTCCAAAGTGTACAAAATAATCAAGGATATGCCAAAAGGAGCCGCGCTACATGTCCACGACTTGGCTCTACAAGGACCAGATTACATCATGAACATTACTTATACGGACAATCTATACATTTGCACTGAACCTTCTCTACGTTTCCAATTCGCAAATCAGCCGCCGAAACAACCAATCAACTGCATTTGGAAACACATACCTACATACATACCGGGCGACGAGATTCTAAAAACGTTACAAAACTCGACGCTGATCTAAGAAAACGGTTTACATTGATAGTCGATGATCCTGACTCTGCCTACGCCAACATCAAAGCCTAGGATGCCTTAGCAGTCTACTTTAGAATCATCAGACCGCTTTTGACTTACACCCCTGTTTGGGAGCAATACAACTCACCCAAAAACTTTTATGAAGTTATGTAATGTAATGGAAGTAAGAAGCTCGCAACCGAACCTATTATGAGCTTAATGGAACTACATACAATAAGGTAGAAACTGCAAAGTCTTAATTGAAAACACTGAATCGTTTTAAAAAAGACTTTCCAGTTTTTTAGGAGTAAAAGCGATATACGCTCAGATCAAAGAAAGATTTATACAAGGCGATTTGGATGCATATCTTCAATCAGCTAGAAGTATAAAGCAGCATGTGCCTAAAATTTTTCCTGGGTTCGATTTAATAGGTCAAGAGGAATCAAGCTGGACGCTGTTAGAGAAAGTACCAAAGCTATTGGAAGTTAAAGATTTCAATTTCTTCTTTCACGCTAGAGAGACGAATTGGTTGGGAACGGTGTCTGATGGCAATCTATATGACGCTATACTTCTTCGAAGTAAGAGAATAGGTATATGAAAGCACTCACAGCTAATGAAAGAAGTGATGGATAGAGATATTGGTTTGGAAATCAATCTCATTTCCAACTCAGTGTTATCATTAGTAAGCGATATAATAAACCATCCATTGAGTATGTATATCGCAAATGGAATGCAAATTGTATTGTCTAATGATGACCCCGGGGCATGGAAGGTTTGCAGGAGCTTCCAGTCAACTTTCAGATCTAAGGTCACTTAAGGTTTTGGCTGGAAACTCTTTGAAATACAGCGCTTTAAATTCTCAAGAGACCGAAACTGCTTTGAGAAAGTTTCATTTGAGTTCGAATAGATTCATAAATGATTTTGAATGTTCAAAATATTGATGTGAATGTGACGATGGTTACTACTTAACATCAGATTGCGATTGAACAAGCGTATGTGATGCCCATCACATACGCTTGTTCAATCACGCTAACTTTGAATGATAATACTAAAGTAAAACCGAAACAAAAACGTTACGATTATGCACATTTTGTATCGCGCTGACACGCGCGACCATCAGTCAAACCAATGTGAGTTCCAATGTTAGACACGTTCAAAATTAGCGCGATTGCCACTCTGGTCGTAAAAATCAAATATAATAAATAATAATCATAACCTATTTTTTACTTATAATATAAAATAAAAATAATATATAAATATATATAGAATAAATGGTTTAAATACGAGTATAACACCAAACAAAATCGTAACAGTCACATTAGCCATAAGTTGAATTTTCTGATCTATGTACTTAGGCACCAAGAAATAACTAACACAAATCTATGTTATAAATACGAGATTTGTCACGTGCCCAGGCAAGAATGTGGAGCGGATCGCTTAAAACGGTACGCGATAAATCTCGTATTTATAATAACGATTGATATAAATCACGAAAGTTTTCGTATAGCTAATCGCTACACGTATATTTTAACATAGTTATCTAGGCAACGTTCCCGAAGCCTGACCTCGCCTTTTGCCCCAGTAAACCATATTTCAGCCATTTCAGCAATTGCTCAGTGAACCAGAATCCTGATAGCCCGGACAACACCCACGGTAACTCGTTTTCACGAATCAACAGCCACGCAATGAATTTCCTGATAACGGACTGCAAAAGGAGGAGATTATTGAAATTTATTTCTTTATGTGAAAATCGAGGGTAGCGACTAAACGGTGGCCGAGGAGTGGCTTTTGGAAGGGTAGGACGTTCGGTAGCATGGGTGGTTGACATCGTTAAAGTCGTCGATGGGTGAGACTAGCGTAGGATTGTGCTGGATGGCACAAACATGGGGAGGCCTGTAGCTAATAGTGGGTGAAGTCGGGCTGTGAATGATGATTTAAAAACCTTATTTTACAAAGCACTATACACAAAATAGAAAGATAAATACCAGGAGTTCACGACTACATGACGACGACAACATAAACATTCAGGCCCCAGATGTGCCCCAGAGGTGCTTAATCTTTACATTTGTATAGAAAGCTTTTATGATGTTATCACTATATTTCATCACATTACACCACATTTCGCCCTATTAATTGCGCTACGTTAGGTACGTAACCTAACCTACTCTACGTACTTCGAGTAGCGGGGCAATGCAGCCTGTGTCTTGGGGACACTTCCGCCTGGTAGTGATCTAGAGCAGTTGAGATAAGTATAGATCGTTTGCAACGGTCTTTAGATGATTCAACTGTTTCTTCTGTATTGTATTTTAATATTTTATTGTATATTCTTTTTGTTATTAAAAAAACTCATATAAAATTACATAATCAACCACTGACTCTAATAGCTTTGATAGGTTCGTATTCGGGTCCCGCAGGCGATCCGTGAATTTCAGGCCGATCGGAGCAGTAGAAATTTAAAATTTGGCTCACCCAAACCCACCTTTTTATTCTACATGTACCTATCAACTAATTAAATATGTACATTAATAAGATTTCAAATAAGATTAAAATTAAAAATATCATTTAGCAGCAATCGTCATCTTTCCTAGTAAATTATGAAATAAAACCTTAAAATAGCTCACGCACCATATATTTCAGGGTATCGTTGAATAAGTATTTTAAAAACATTTTTAAGTTTTGTTGAACGTTGTATGATACTAGTAGCCATTTCCGTAATACTCGTGTGTGTGTGTATGTGTGTCTACCAGCGAAGCCACTATTAGTGTAAACCCAAAAAGTATCTACAAAAACATATTCTGTATTTGTAAGAGATATCAAAGTTGCCGTGGGGCGCCGGCAATAGAATGTTGCCCCTCCGCTCTTGCCCGTGGATGCAGTAGGAGTCTGCTAAGAGATACCTCCGAAAGATGGGCAGCAGCGTCTTTTCGTGTTTTCAAAACCTATACTGCGCTCGCCAACCCGCCTGCCAAGCGTGGCGAGTATGGCAACAACCCCCTAATGATAAATTTACAACATAAAACCAGGCCCCGAGTCCCCGGCGGCCCCGCTAATCCTGGCTATGGTAGCAGTCACGGTAACGGCGGGGCCAGGGGTGCTAAGAATCCCCGGGCGACGATCGGCTACCAAACCCTACGACGACCACTGGCCCTGGTAACACACAACATCCGCACTTTGAGGACAGACGAAAAGATTGTTGAGCTGGAAGAAGAAATTAGTAGATTACACTGGGACATTTTGGGGTTATCAGAAGTCCGTAGAGAGGGTGAGGACATGATATCCCTTAAGTCTGGAAACCTACTATACTACCGGGAGGGCGACCAACAGTCCCAAAGTGGTGTTGGGTTTCTCGTTCACAAGTCACTCATCAACAACATTATCACCATCGACAGTGTGTCGAGCAAGGTCGCGTACCTGACACTCAGAATATCTAAGCGATATTCGCTGAAGGTCGTTCAGGTATATGCGCCGACCTCTTCACACCCAGATGAAGAAGTAGAGTCTATGTATGAGGACATCAGTAGAGCCATACATACGAACAAAACTCACTTTATTGTTGTTATGGGGGACTTCAATGCAAAGCTAGGCATGAGAAGCGATGATGAGTTGAGAGTGGGGCAATTTGGATATGGGCAACGGAACCCCAGGGGACAGAGGCTGGCCGATTTTCTGGAGAAAGAAGGACTCTTTATGATGAATTCTTTTTTCCAGAAGCCGCCTCACAGGAAATGGACCTGGATGAGTCCCAACGGTTCCACGAGAAATGAGATTGATTTCATCTTGACCAACAAGAAACGGATATTCAATGTTGTCACTGTGATTCACAGGGTGAAAACCGGCAGTGATCACCGTATTGTAAGAGCCACATTGAATATGAACGTTAAACTTGAAAGGTCCCGTTTGATGAAATCTACGCTCCGACCCACTCGCGCTCATATCCAAAACCTCGAGAGCTTTCAACTCGAACTTGCAAATCGCTTTGACTGTCTAGAAGTAGATGCATCAGTGGACGAGATCAATAACAGGTTCGTAGAAACCGTCCATATGGTGGGGTCCCAGTTCTTTAAGACCCCCCGTACCAATAGACCTCAGAAACTCTCTGATGACACCCTTAACCTCATGGCTGAACGACGTTCTTTGCGACTGCAGTCTCCCGATGATGCTCAGTCACATAGGCAGCTCAATAGAAAGATTTGGAAATCTTTGCGGCACGATATTCGTACCTTTAATACATCTCGTATTAAAGATACGATAGAGCGGAATAAAGGCTCCAAAGTGTTCGCGAGAGATAATTCTATTGGGCAGAGCCGCATGACGAAGCTGAAGAGGGAAGATGGCAGCGTAACGTCAAGTAAAGCGGAAGTGTTAAGGGAAGTCGAAAGGTTCTATGGACGGCTCTACGATTCGGTCACTAAACCTGTTTGCAGTGCGGCCAACGACCCAAGAGCCAAACTGACCCGACATTATACCGAAGATATTCCGGACATCAGCCTGTATGAGATCAGGATGGCCTTGAAGCAGCTTAAGAACGACAAGGCGCCGGGCGAGGACGGAATCACTTCAGAGCTTCTGAAAGCGGGTGGATCACCGGTACTTAAAGTCCTTCAGAAGCTCTTTAATTCCGCCTTGCTTGAAGGTACGACGCCAAAAGCATGGAACGGGGGCGTGGTGGTTCTGTTCTTCAAGAAAGGTGACAACACCTTGCTTAAGAATTACAGACCCATCTCGCTTTTGAGCCATGTTTATAAGCTGTTTTCGAGGGTCATCGCGAACCGTCTTGAACGCAGGTTTGATGACTTCCAGCCTCCCGAACAAGCCGGGTTCCGTAAAGGCTACAGTACCATAGACCACATACATACGCTGCGGCAAGTCATACAGAAGACCGAAGAGTATAACTTGTCGCTATGTCTCGCGTTTGTGGACTATGAGAAAGCCTTCGATTCGATCGAAACATGGACAGTGCTTGAGTCTCTCCAACGATGCCGTATAGACTATCGGTACATGGAAGTGTTGAAGTGTTTGTATAAAAACGCCACTATGTCAGTCCGAGTACACGAACAGAGCTCGAAGGCGATTCCCTTAAAAAGAGGCGTAAGACAGGGAGATGTAATCTCTCCGAAACTGTTTACGACCGCATTGGAAAATGCCTTCAAGCTTCTGGAATGGAAAGGACTGGGCATCAATATTAACGGCGAATACATCACTCACCTTCGGTTTGCCGACGATATTGTGGTCATGGCAAAGTCGATGGAAGAGCTCAGCACGATGCTCGAAGGCCTCAATCGAGTCTCCCAACGGGTAGGACTTAAAATGAACATGGACAAGACGAAAATCATGTCGAATGTCCATGTCGTCCCTGCCCCAGTTATGATTGAGAACTTGGCTCTTGAAGTTGTCGACGCGTATGTATACCTAAGACAAACAGTCCAATTAGGTAGGTCCAACTTCGAGAAAGAGGTCAATCGTCGAATCCAACTCGGATGGGCAGCGTTTGGGAAACTTCGCAACGTCTTTTCGTCCAACATACCTCAGTGCCTTAAGACGAAAGTCTTCAATCAGTGTGTGTTATCAGTGATGACATATGGAACCGAGACGTGGTCCTTCACTATTGGCCTTATGAATAAGCTCAGAGTCGCTCAACGAGCTATGGAGAGGGCTATGCTCGGGGTTTCTCTACGGGATCGAATCAGAAATGAGGAGATACGTAGGAGAACTCAAGTCACCGACATAGCCCGACGGATTAGCACGTTGAAGTGGCAATGGGCAGGCCATATATCGCGCAGAACAGATGGCCGATGGGGCCGAAAGGTTCTCGAGTGGAGGCCACGGACCGGCAAGCGCAGCGTAGGACGTCCACCCACAAGATGGGCAGACGACTTGGTAAGAACCGCAGGTCGGCGTTGGATGCAGGCCGCTTCCAACCGCAGTTCCTGGAGATCAATGAGGGAGGTCTTTGTCCAGCAGTGGACGTCCTACGGCTGATATGATGATGATGATGATCAAAGTTGAATAGACTCTACCAGTTTAAAATCAGTAGTCGACCAACTTATGTCTGTAGTTGGGTTTGTAAACAACTCGTACAATTTTATTTTTACCAATAGCAACTACTAAATTATTTTGTATTATAAAAGGACTTACTGCGAAACCCAAGTATACCAAAGTACGAAATCAAAGTCAAGGTATACAACCATTTCCTTTCGTTGTCTCGTAACTGCTAGTTAGTGTTTATGCTATTTATCCTCTTTATGTAGTGTAGTTTATTTATACTTATATTATTTGTATGTATTTAAGTTTATGTTTATTAGTATAATCAATAGGTATATTTTATTTTGTGGGTTCTGTTTATGTCTGTAGGTACTCTTACACCGCCGTCTTTTGATTTTGTTTATCCTGTCCATCCAAAGGTTGTCTGGAAGAGATCACTTTTAGCGATAAGACCGCCCATTGTACCTTTATTTAATGTTTGTTTCCATTATTACTGTATTTTTGTTTGGTGTGCAATAAAGAGTATTTCATTCATTCATTCATTCATAAGCAATTATTAAAAAGTAAGCGTTGATCTGGTTCACTCGTACTTTAAAGAGGCCTGGATTGTAGGTTTTAGGATAAACAGACGACGGTAAAGTGTTCCATACCTTAGCTGTAAGCATTAAGAACATAGAATGTCTTCTGAATTTACAAGCATTAAGACCATTAAAATCCTATATTGCGCGTATGTGCGTAGTCACTTGGAGTTCGCCTCTCAAGTCTGGAATCCCTGCTATGACGTGTATTCTACACGTGTAGAAGGAATACAAAAGAGATTTATGCGATACTTGCAGTTTCGTGCTAAAGTTTATCTTCCTGATTATATAACCAGATGTCGTAAATTTCACTTCCTTCCCCTGTATAAACGTAGAAAAATTTCCGATTTGTCGTATCTTCTGAGCATTGCAAATGGCACGGTTGACTGCTCCGAGTTACTGGAGCTACTGGGATTATGCACGTATAGAGTCAGAATAAGGAGACCGCACATTTTACATGTTCCGGTAGTTAAAACTAATTACAGGCAAAACGCATTTGTTATTCGAGCAAGCGCCTCGCTTAACACTTTGGCAGATGCAGATATTGATATATTCAATACTTCGACAAGCAAGTTAAAAAGCTTGCTTGCAGATAAGTTCTTCTGTAATAATTAATGTACCTACCTAAAACTCTTAAGAATGAATATTGTAATATCAAACGGTTTTTGTCCACTGTAACTGTGTTTTTATATAAATCTTTTTTTTTAAATTATCTGTGGAAATTTGTAATTGGCTCTAAGAATACATGTATGTTTTGCATGTATTATAATTTATTTAGTTTTCTGTGTACCTAGCTGTAAGTTTCCTTAAAATAATAAAAATAAAATAAAAAAAAAAAATAAAATAAAAAGAACCAAAACGGTGTATGCTTACGTGTTATGGTGACGTCTGAACAGCAGCGCTCAGCTGTAAATAGCAGCCGATCCACTGACGCTGAGCTGACGCCATTTTGGCATGACTCGACCTTGTAATTATGATGGAAGTTGCGTGAGATATTCCTGTATTTTAGGATTAACCTGTAATCTTCGACTTTTGGCATTTCCTTCTATCTATTCATATCCTTGTATTTACATCCATCACCTACTTCTTAGAGCCAGAAGTCAACATTACTACTATGTCACCTTCTTCTTTTGTGTTTTTATTTTGTACCTGTGTCGTGTCAAATAAATGTTTTCATTTTCATTTGACGTTAATTCAGAACTAACAGAAACTATACACACTACTACTACTACTACAGAAACACAACGAGATCAATCTCAGAAAAATCGTTCTAAGTTATATCGTCATTCTTTCTTGCTCTTGCAAATAATCAGGCGTTTATTCCATAGCAATTGTAGATTCCGGCAGGAATTAACGTTATTCTTTATTGTACACAAGAAAATATAATAAAACAGTACAGAAATAGAGGGCATGTACAAAGGCGAGCTTAACCCTAAGAAGAGTTTTCTTCCAGCAAACCTTTGAGGCTAGAGAGAGAGAGAGACGGTTTTAAAGGTAGGTGCGTGTACAAGAATCATAAATATGTACATATATCTTAAACAAATAAAACGAAATATACCAAAAGTTAGTAATAAAATGAATTAATATAATAAATAAAATAAATAGATTAATATATACAAAAATAAATATATACCTACGACAAAATAAAATTACAGAGAAAGATAGTGCTCTTAGTCTCTAAGTTAGTGTATGCGCCGCTAATGCTTAGGGATTATCCATTCTAGTTTCAGATTCTATTATTGAAATTTGCAAATTTTAAACTAAGAATAAACAGAAACCTCATTTCAAAATTCATATCTTATGAAGATTTAACAGAAGACATTTCTCGCTGTCGTTATTAATTTCTGTTGCGAAGATTCTACGACCTTTGGGCTACCATGTACTATGTATATTATTTGAATAGCACTTTTAATTTAAGCTTGAGGAATATACAATATTACTCTATTTTGTAAAGAGCAATAGAGTTTCTTGTGAAAGGGCTCGTCGGGGGAAGTATACCTAACTATTTTTGTTGCCAAGCAGCATTGCTGTGTTTCGGTTTGCAGGTTGCTGGTGAAATTACAGGCACATGATGACGTGGCTTTACACATTAGACACCCGGTATACACGCGAGCAGTTGCTCGAAACCGGTTATATACGCTGGTTAACAATGCATACGGCGAGAGGACAGCTAACTACTTAGTTCCCCGGTTAATCAATGAACTACCAACTGACCTAACTGATACAATTACGTTAAAAAACATAAAATTTAAACTTAAATCATATTTTTTTATCTAATTTAGAGCTGTACCAAGTATAATGTATTTATGTATTTACCTGGTTCCAATCATGTATTATATTAAGCTAAGTATATATATAATGTGTATTATAAACTGAGCGCTTCCGGGCTTCAGTTCCTTATGATTTAAACTCTAATTAAGATAGCAGTATCCCTACAAACCTTAGTGGTTTATAAGTGCTATTTTTTAAACACTATTGTATGTAAAAATTAAATAAATAAAAAAATGTATTTCTCAAGTTGATGGACGCAGGGCAGTGTATCGTAGGGCACGTTTTTGAGATGCGTAACCTACTAGGCAATACTTTGTTATAGGCGATGGTTGCCACTTATCATCAGGTGGGCCAAGGGCTTGTTTTATCTCCAGGAGATATGAAAACACCCTAATATTTCATCAATAAAAACGATTTAATATCAACAAAATCAGTTTTATTCTTCTATTTTCTCATTGTTATTCATATGTACTACATGTTTGTCGTCTCTCTTGTTGTTTCTTATTTCGCCTTGTTTAGTGAAGGTAAGCCTAGTTTTAGATCAAAGTGGATGTTTGAGGTGATCAATGCCAGTGTTCTTAAGAAGTTTCATATTTTTTTTCTCAACAATGATTGCGCATATCAATCTTATTCAGAAACTGAACAACAAATTATGAAAATTTGAATCGTGTACTTACTAGATCTGAACTTCGATATGCAGTAAAAATTTTGGTAATGAAACCTCGAATCGTAATCTAGCCACTAAGCTCAGTTATACATTATAACAAATGATCTATCACATTGCCTTGTGAATCCATCACAGCTTCTCACGATCGATCGACGGCTGACAGCTGATAGATGATATACATTGTGCTTCAGTGACAAGACAGTAAGCGAATATATTCGAAGAAGCCTATATGTATATGTTTGCGACAATAACACGTACATAACTATTGAATGACACGTGTAAGAAATGTTAGCATGATCTATGATCATGACACTTCATGTAATGACTTCACGTCAAAAACGACGGTTAAATTATTGGGGGGGGGGGGGGGGGGGGGGGGAGTTAGGAGGGTGTAATTACTTTAGGTACGACCACCAAAAAAGAAAAAAAAGTCATTAAAATCGTTCAACCTGTTTCGATGAGTGCGACCATAAACCACAGATTGTTATCTAATAGAAAGATGTACACAAATATGATTATGATTGATAAATAACTAATGGTTATATATAACTATATATACTCTTAGTTTAGTTACTATCTATTGTTTATTAGAATAAATACTTAAGTGTCTGAACCGGTTAATCAACACTGCACTAAGGTTAGCTGGAATAAAATGCTAACTAGCGTTAAGTTTGTCTATTTATCGTGTGTGTGGAATTTTATTTATTTTTTTCCGGTTTAAAATATTTACGCGATGGGTTTTCGGTAATTGTCTAGTTACTTCTTAAATTATTACTTGTTAATTCAGTGCATAAAACTCACTGTTCCCTAGAACCCTGTGGCAGCGGCATCTGTGGCGGCGGCAGCTGCAGATGTTTCTGCCAAGGCGAGGCTGAAAACCAGCGTAGCTGAGCCCTCCACCTATTTACCACCACCTTGGTGATACCTACAATAATGTACTAATGTTACTTAGAATTAAGCCTATTGATATACCTACCTAGCTTTATTTAGTACTTATTGCACATTCCTACTTATGTTAGCTTAATAGGTGTGTGTGTAAACAAATCCCTGTTATTATTTATTACTATTAATATTAATATGATTTAGGTATTCTTAAACCATACACATACGTCAAATTTAAACATGTTTAGTCAGTACATACGTTTAAAGATCGTTGTGCAAACGTTAAAATATCCCAAAAAATATTATTTCTCTCAGTTCCTTTAAAACCTTCCAAAGATAAAAAGAAAGCTACCCCCGACTTTGTTCAAATCAATTGAAGTGGATAATCTAAAGAGCCTCATAAAGCCTACTTTCAAACTCTGGAGAGGCTTCATTGAAAAATCTACTTCTACTGTTGGATAAAAAGGCAAAGAAAATTAATTTCCCTTTATAAATTCCATCAGGTCTGTTGTGAAGTTATTATTAAAGCCTTTCTTTGTGAGCTAATTTAATATGAGTAACTTTAAAGATTTAGATGAAGATTTAAATAATTTGTGATTAACATTTAAATAGCTGGCTGACCCGCCCTCGGCTTCGCACGCTTGGTTTGTCAATAAAACATTACCCTCCTTCTGCACTATCGGGTAAAAAGTAGCCTAGGTCTCAATCCCGGTCATTATCTATTCATATACCAAATTTCATCGAATCGGTTCAGCAGTTTGGCAGCAGACGCGCGTTGCACGAAGGCGAATACAGAGTGGTGGGCAAGGGATGCTCGTAGACCAAGAGGCAGACCACCCGCCCGATGGTAAAATGACGTTACAAATGTAGCTGGGTCCAATGGATGATTGATTGATTAAAAAATTTTTTATTGCACAAAAGACATAAATCTGTAGATAGACGAACTTAATGCTAGCAAGCATTCTCTTCCAGTTAACCTTTGCGTAGTGTTGAAAAAATATTTTTGTAGGTAGTGCATGACATAATGTAGCAGGAAAAATTTTATGATAAAAAAATAAGACTAAGTTAAATTGAGAATACGAACGAAACATCAAATATATATATATAAATAGAGTATTTTCCATAAACGTACTCTTTCAAATATTACACATCAATAAACACTAGTTTAAAAATAATAGATGAACTAATAAATAGGTAGTTACAATAAACTCATATGATATAAAGATAACAGAGTGGATAAATGACAGAGCATCTACAGGACACCACTCATTTTGTATGTTTCGGTCATGAGAGTGAGGTAGTGCTTGCACACTTTGGACCTGAAAACCTCAATGGAGGAAACATGCCGAATCTCAAGAGGAATACTATTCCATAGTTGGATATCAGTAATCTTGAAAGAGTTAGAATAGCAGGTTGTTTTGTGTCGAGGAGTCATTAACTGGGCAAGTTGTGTGTAACGTAGAAGACGCTCTGCAGTATACAGGGTAGAAAACCGCTCTTTGAGGTAGTGAATGAGCTTGCAAGGATTCGGAAAGAATGGCGTAATAATGAGGAGGCCTAAACCCAACAGGGTGTGCAGACCCGAGACGAGCTGAGATGATGATGATATTTAAATGGTGTGCACTAAATATAGTATCTATCTATATAAAGGGGAGGCCTACATTCAGCAGTGAATGCCTTATGACTGATAATATGATGACTTATACTATTTCCATTCCTTTATTTTCTCGATGACAGCTCCTGTGAAAACTTGAACGAGCGTCTTTTTTACATTATGTGTGCATTATTTTATAAAAATATGACGCTTACGCACGTACAAGGTTATACCAGAGTCGGAGAAACTGATAGAGATGGAGCTATCGATGAACGTAACACGATAACAGACCCGATATTTTTTTACAAAATGTAAGAAACTAAACTACTGCCGGATACTTTTGTACAGATTTATTATCTAATCACCACCTTGATCACCAGTTCTCTCGCCTGCCTTTTCAGAACTGATCCTTTCGGCATTTTGATATTTGACAGATGGGCAGCAATCAACACGGAGGAACACAAAATATACAACGTAACGTATGGATAATATGAAAAAAACTCAGCGAACAGAAATGTAGTGACTAGCACGACCGTCTTGTTGCGAGTGACAGATTAAAACAAACACAAAATGGCGGTGGGCCATTGAGTATTCCCACCTTGAAAAAATATATTTGAATGTTTTTGTTGTATTTGTCTTTGTTCAAAATATAATAAATATATGCGATCGATATCATTACTTATTTGGTCACAACACTACAACTATCAAATTAGAACTGTCATCGAGAAAATAAAGAAATGGATATAGTATAGTGACCTTTTGTCACAGACCTTTCTCAAAGATGAACCCTTGTTTTTCCTCAAGCTCCAACTGTCACTGACGATGTTTTTCCCAACACTCGATATTATTTATTTTCACTCACAGGACATTACCGGCAAGGGGCCGAAATACGATACGAAAATATCATAAAAATTTCGTTACCCGAAACAAATACTTTTCCAAGCGATGGACAAATTGCTCAGCCAATTTTTAACTGTATATTGAGCGATCACGGTTGATAATAGCTTTGTGTTGTGTAAACTCAAATATTGCCAATAACTATACCCTAATCGAATGGAAGATAATTATGATTTCAAAGTTTATTTGAACTTTCATTATTGGATTTTGTCAATTTCTAGAAACCAATGACTTACAAATATGATGACACTGACAGTCGTATGAATATGTTCGATATTTTCCGTTAAGCGTGAGTAAGCCCTAGAAAACCTAACCACGTAACCTCAAAAATCCCTTTCTTATAACATAAGTTTAACTTTAATTCGCCTTGTCTGTATTTGAAGAAGAAAAGTGAGATAAAAGGTGAAATAAAAATTCAACGAAGCTATCATGTTAGCTATTATGTTACCAGAATCATCTCACTGGCTTGCACACTGCTTCATCATTTATACTATTTTCAGTATACTCTTATCTTGCAAAACCACTCTCATCAGAAAAGAACCTTACAGAGTTACATCACATAAAATCAAACTAATATTATAAAAGCTAACGTTTGGATGTTTGTTTATTTATTTGTTTGATTGTTTCTTTGTTATTCAATCATGTCGTAACGGCTGAACGAATTTCGATGAAATATAGTATGTACATAGAAAAACCTGGATTAACACATAGGCTACTTTCTATCCCATAAATCAGATCCCATGGTATATAAATGGGGTGTCAAGTTGCAGCAGCGAGTTTAGCTTTATTTCTAGGTTACCTACACGTTCTAGTGTAACACGTATGCAGTCACGGGCAACAGTTAGTAGAGTATAAATAAGTACGTACCATATCTGGCTTCCTCCCCCTCGGGTGCCTGTGCCGTGAGGGTGGCAAGTTCCTTCTCCAGATCGACCTGGTGCTCTCCAGAGTCCCATGATAGCAGCCCTGGAACAAACAACATCATATTAATTACTAATAACACTACTATTAGTCCACATTGTCCAATTGTTGGTCAAAAGCCTCCCCCCATTTCCGCTATTCACAACGGTCACAAGTGTCACCGTATGCCAGTCCCTCTCAAAGGCTTCCAGCACGTCCCACCACCTCCGCCGTAGTCTGCCTATATTATTAATATTCTGTACAATAAGAGCGCTCACGGTAGGACTACTTCACCAATTTAAGGTTGCGCAGCGAGCTATGGAACGGGCTATACTTGGAGTTTCTCTGAAGGATAAAATCCGTAACAGATTATCCGACAGAGAACCAAGATCACCGACATAGTCAGCGGATTAGCAAACTGAAGTGGCAGTGGACTGGCCATATATGCCGGAACAACCGTTGGGGTAAACGAGTTCTTGAGTGGAGACCGCGTCTTGGCAAACGTAGTGTGGGGATGGAGCGATGACATAAGTAAGGTGGCGGATAGAAATATGACGAGAAAAGCCGAAGACTGGGCTCAGTGGCGTGTCCGGGGAGAGGTCTATGTCCAGCAGTGGACTAATGTGGGCTGATGATGATGATGATAAAGAGCTGAACACTCGACTTTTTCTTCAAATATAATTTGCCTTCTGTTAAGTTAAAACTATTTGATTATCGCCGCCCTCCTCATTAGATCCTTTTGCCAGTCGTTTTACACATGTCAACTCTGGACAGATTATACTAAGAAGTCGCACAGCGGTATACGAGTGGCTTACAATTACGTCTTCAGACACATGATGGGTCTGAGGTGCTATTGTAGCGCTTCGGAAATGTACGCAGAGGCTGGGGTTGACTCTTTCAATGCGATCCAAAGAAAGAGGATCGCCTTCTTCATGTTCAGAGTCGACATGTGTAAAAACACAATCATCAAGAGTCTGGCGGATAGACTGATGCTGACGGCAGCGTATCGACGTTGGGTGGAAATAGCCACCTACCATAAGTACCTAATTTTTAAATATTTTTTTTTATTGTATTTTTAATATTGTGTAATTATTTTAATTTGCTATTGTTAATTTTAGTTTAGTGTAGATTATAAAAATGGATCACTGTGTCTGAAATAAACAATTATTATATAGATCCTGTCCATCCAAAGGTTGCCAGGAAGAGATCGCTTTTAGCGATATAAGGTCGCCCATTGTACCTATGATTTAAACACTATTTTTTGTTCGTTTTGTTGGTTTATATTTTAATGGTGTGCAATAAATGTATAATCTAATCTAATCTGATATATGGGGCCCAAACGAGTTTCCCATTTTTACCATTATAATGATTTCGGAAAACCTTTTCTTAGTGCACACTCTTATACCAATTAAACTCATTTTTGTAAAATCGCCAGCGTTTATAAACTTGTTTTATTGAAAATATATTATATACGCTTATGGGCGAATAGCCGGCTGAGACGCAGGAGGTGGATGATCTACAGATATTTGTTCCGGGTCTGGTTGTTTCTCTATATATTATAAGTATGTATTTACGAAAAAATTTATATAAGTATTGTATCAGTTATTTGGTTCCCATAGTACAAGCTCTGCTTAGTTTGGAGCTAGATAGCGCTGCGTGAAATGTCCAGCAATATTTATATTTTATTTATAAGTTTTGCGATGATCTCTTCTATTGTAGCGTTCTAAATATAACTGTATTCAAATCAAATGTTTACAGATTCGTAGAGTGTTTTCAGTACAATGTGTTAACTACAGTACTTTTAAAATATTCTTTTGCATTATTACAGCAATGTAGTGAGAAATACATTTACCATTACCGCAGCACTATACGAAGCCTGTCTCATTATTCTAGTGCCACCGCAGCGGGAGTAATACAGGATATTGTGAGCGGCGAAGCATGCTACTGCATATTTGATTCGCACGAACGGCGGTAAAGATATTGTTTTTGTGATATTTGTATTTAACTTATGTTGTTTTTCTGTGTGAATACCTTTATTCTCGTTATTTTAACCTGTTTGACCCTTATGTGTATCTGTGACATCGTAGCTCCCAAACGGCAATTGGGACGTGGTTTTTTAAAATAAAAAGCTAGTTTAACGGGGCGGTTTTGCTTTTTGAAGTTATACTTCTTTTAGCGCGTTTGGAAAAAAATAAATTTGTAAAATTTTTACAATGCGTGCGCACACCGATAGTTAAAAGGCGACATGATGAAGTTAGCTGATAACTGTCTCATGCGCGCGTACACCGACAGCCAAAAAGCGACATGATGAAGTTAGCTGATAACTGTCTCATGCGCGCGTACACCGACAGCCAAAAAGCGACATGATGAAGTTAGCTGATAACTGTCTCATGTGCGCGTACACAGACAGCCAAAAAGCGACATGATGAAGTTAGCTGATAACTGTCTCATGTGCGCGTACACCGACAGCCAAAAAGCGACATGATGAAGTTATCTGATAACTGTAATATGCGCGCGTGCACCGACAGCGAAAAAGCGACATGATGAAGTTAACTGATAACCGTCTCATGCGTGCGTACACCGACAGCCAAAAAGCGACATGATGAAGTTAGCTGATAACTGTCTCTCAAGTTTCCGTGAAAAATCAACTATATTTTTAATTTATCATTCTTTTTACAAACAAAGAGTTGTGGCATACGGGATGAGTATTTAGCTATTTTTGTTATGTTACGCCAAAGAAGTATAACTTTTTATGTGCGTACAAATGTACTAACACACGTTGTACACACGCCTACACATCAAGCTATACATTTCCAGTATAAGCTGATCTCTCATTCTACGAAAAGCCTACACAATGCGAGGTCTGCCGTAATTAAACTGCTCCTGTCATCCCGTTCGAGTAATGAATAAAACATTAAAACTATCTTGTTCTTCGAAGAACAAAGCGATTAAATGAATAAAGAAATAAACAGCGTCGAAGTAATTTCTGTTCAAGAGAATAAACGAGATGAAATTGTCAATTAGAGAAGATTCCAAGGAATACATTTTATGAAAAAGCGGGAAATAAAAAAACCGAGTGTGCTTTAGACCACACGTCCGAAGTAAAATTTCAAATTATATAATAATAATAAATATTGCTGGACATTTCACACAGCGCTATCTAGCCCCAAACTAAACAGAGCTTGTACTATGGGAACCAGATAACTGTAAAAATACATACCTAGATACATTTTTACATAGATAATTATTAATTTATAAAATGGTTCAATTACAAAATTGTCCACATGTCTGTAGGTCGATCAGTCTATGTTCATTCTGGACAGACGCAAATCGCACTCGCACATTAACGTTAAAAAATATACGAAACGTAACTCTCTCTCTTTCTATCTTCACTAACTTATATCTCCCTCTCAACTTCCGTTCGCACTTTTCGTAACACATTCACCAGCTGACTCTCCAAGTTAAGCGTGCGTAAAGAAGTTTTACTTCAAAAAATACTTATGACCTTTTTTATCGTGATACTTCACAGAACATAAATATCCTAAGGAAAAGAAGCAAGACTCAATACATATTTAATACCAGAACTAGAGCACATTAGCGCCATAGTTTTTGAGCGAGGAAACTGCTAATTACTTAGTACATATTTACTAATGGCTCTCGCGCACCGTGCGCAGTAATGAGGCTGTATTTTTACGCCAAATGGCATCAAAGACATAAACATATAAAGGAAGGGTTTCCACTACCGTCTCGAATAAAGTTTTCTGTGTTCGAAATACATGACGTTGCACTGCGTTAAGCTCTCTATTGAGAGCTTAACTATTGACAGTTCAGTGCCAATAACTTGTCTGGTCAGGTGGACAAAATTGGAACTAATCCTGACAAGTACAAATCTAGATACAGAATTAAAATTGTTCCACTTTTTGTAGCTGCTACACAGCAAAAACTTCAGAACATTCTAAAAACTGCAATCAAGGGTGTGCTCAAGTGGCCTCATTATCCGCACGATAGCGATAAAGATAGATAAGGCTTTTGTTAAAAATGTTTTATGTAGAAAAACTAAAAAAATGAAATTGCTTAATGGACTGTAAAATCTTTAAACTGTTACTGTTATTAATGATCACACTACGTGTTCGTTTTTGTATAAAAAATCTTTAAAATCGGCTACATTCCACCAATTTCATTCAGGTTGTACCAATAATTTTAATACATACGTAATTATTCTTTATATGTTCCCTTTGTTTTTATAAATAAATTAAAACTTGTTTTAATCTGTTCTCGGGACCGTTCTTTTGCTCATTTTCAAACATTAATCAATAAACGAGGATACTCCCTGGTTTATACAATACAAGCTTCAACCGTGTCTTCGCACTCATGGCTGGTCAATAAAAACATTACCCTTGTTCTGCGCAGTAGGGTAAAAAGTATATGTCTTAATCAATACCTTTCATCGAAATCGGACAAGCCGTTTATTCGTGAAAGCGTAACAAACAGACAGACAGAGTTACCGTCGAATCTATAACATTAGTATGGATTTTAAGTTGTTAAGTTAATCTATTACTAGTATTTTTCAAACTTTCGCGATCACTGTACGTAAAATTACTGATTAAAACAGGTATTTATCACGTATATACCTTTTTTATTTGTTATCCCGACATGTTATTATTTGATCTTGTTATACCAAGTGAGGGTAGTTGCTGCAGCCGCCATCACTTCTCGAGAAGTACTCCTGTCCGCCCGTGACCATGGCTGTTGCATCCGAAACGTCGGGATAACAAATAAAAAAGGTACATACGCGATAAATACTCATTTTAATCAGTAATTACTTTATTACTGTTGGTTTTTCATATGATAAAAAAAATAAAAGTTTATGTACCATACCTATCAGTCTACCTAGTACCTACCTAGTAGCTGATTATCTGCCTCAAATAAAGATGATGGAAATAATGTGAAATAATGGAGATTTATATGTAAAATTAATTTTAATTCGATTTCATATGTTCAGAAAGTTAAAGTTATTTAAAAGCCTACTCCTAAAAATCCTGTCAAGCCCCTTTCCAGTAATCATTTATTCCTAAAGCACGCTTGGAGGAACCCACTGAAGTTAGAATTAAATCAAATAAACTGAGGCTAACACGTACACACGGCTACAGATCAAGCTATAAATTTCCAGTATAATCTAACCTCGCATTGTGTAGGCTTTTCGTAGAATGAGAGTTCAGCTTATACTGGAAATGTATAGCTTGATGTGTAGCCGTGTGTACATAACATTATGTGGGTAAAGTTTCTATAAACGTTCCACATAAATGTATCTATAGACCGACCGGGTCAAATAGACCCGACTTTTGGATTTAAATAACTAATAGGCACTTTTCGTTGTTATATTTTAAGCAATTTTAAGGGTATATTTTGGCATAGGCGGTGTTACTGATGGACGCAGGTGAAGACAGATAAACGCACAGATTGATTCTAAAACTTTTATTATTTCTTTAAAAAATGAGGCGCACAAACGCTACCATTGCGTGAAACATTTCTTGACTGCTCTCTCACACATACTTAAGTCTACAGTGACAAAGAAGTCTTTAAATTATAATAATAATAATTAATATATAACCCCACAGGGCACGCTTGTGGCGAGCGTTCGGTGCGTGGCGACACCGCGGAGCCCCATTACTCCCTGGGGTTGGCGACACCACGGAGCCCCATTACTCCCTAGGGTTGGCGACACCACGGAGCCCCATTACTCCCTGGGGTTGGCGACACCACGGAGCCCCATTACTCCCTAGGGTTGGCGACACCACGGAGCCCCATTACTCCCTGGGGATGGCGACACCACGGAGCCCCATTACTCCCTGGGGTTGGCGACACCACGGAGCCCCATTACTCCCTAGGGTTGGCGACACCGCGGAGCCCCATTACTCCCTGGGGTTGGCGACACCACGGAGCCCCATTACTCCCTAGGGTTGGCGACACCACGGAGCCCCATTACTCCCTGGGGTTGATAGAAACCCCTGAACCTTGGTTTGCCTTAGTTGGCCGGTCAAGGGTGGAGGCGCAAGAGCGGAACCTATGCTCCAAGTGTTGAAGTGTTAAAGGCATAAAGCCGGAGTAGCGCTTATTGAAACTGCAGCACACCTCTCAAAACCCTTTAACTGCCCACACCAACGTTGCCCCTTACACTGCCTTCTATTGGCGGCATTTATGGGGGCCCGTTTAGTGGACGGCTAGTTACCACCTGCCTCAATCATTCTTGATATTGCGGTATTGGCAGGTGCCGTATCTCATCTCTCCCATAGCCCAGCATCGATTCCATTAGCATTGCTCTGACAATAACCTGTAGGTACTCATAATCCATTATTGCAATAGTTTAACCATCTGTCCCACCTCCATCTTGTAATACTAATGAAAACAGGCCTCTTTCTCATTAGCTCCGGCCCCGGTAATGTCTATGTTAAAGGTCCAGGCTTAGTGCCTGTGTTGTAAAATAAATACTTGGAAGAATAATAATAATAATATTTATTCATTTCCAGCACATATTAACAATTTTAAATAATATAATTTACAAAGATTTATAATTTATATAATGGCTTGTATATACATCATAGTTTCAAACAGGACCTACACTAAGTCGAGTAGACTTGTGCTGTAGATCCTGTTTTCCTTCAAGTGGGTTCCCAAATAGTAGTCATAGTCTAGTCATTCAATTTTCTTTTCTTTTGGTACAATTTATTTACGATTACTTAAATTAATAACAAATTACCTAATTACAGTGGATTGACTATACATATAGAGTTAGTAGTATATTTTATGTAACATTATTTTTTAATTTGTAACATGAGCTTTACTTAGAAAACTTTCGTGATTGATTTCAATCATTATTATAAATACGGGATTCATCACGTACCGTCTTATCGGTGTTTCGACCGACAATGTTTCGGTTCAATTCGTGAACCTTCATCAGGGTTACGCACGAGGCGTATAACGGTATAACGGTACGGTACGTGATAAATCCCGTATTTATAATAATGAATGAGCTTTACTTACTGTATTATAATTTTTTTTGTATAATTTAGTTGTATAATATTAAATTAATGAGATCTAGAGTATCATCTTAATTTGAAAAGTATTAGAGTAATTGGTTGAGGTGTGTATGTTTGTTTGTGTGTGGATGTGTGAATGTGTGGGGGTGTATGTGTGTATTTGTTTATGTGAGTTTGTGTATGGGTGTGTAAGTGTAAGGAGTGGCATAATTTACTGTATTATTTTTAACAGGCCTTCTGTTTCTTACTTAATTATTGTAATTACTTAGGTAGGTATACATATCTATTCATAAATATTCGTATTTAAGTATGTTTAAATATAAGAGTCGCTAACAGGCGGTCTGTGTACATATAAAAATAGGAACCCTGTTATAATGTTAGATCCTGAAGACACGCACACAAAATGCTTAGTCAACTATTAGAAAAAATAAATTTAAATGGGGGACAAGTTTTAAGATTTCTGAAAAAAAAAATCATGTCATATCATCAGTCATGACATATTTTTCGACATGAAATTTTGACATACTAATTTATATTTATTAATTGCATGTTTTTTTTATTGTTCTATGGTGTTTACGATATTTGATGTAATATATATTTAATAAAATAAATATAAATTAATATTGCTGGTCATTTCACACAGCGCTATCTAGCCTCAAACTAAGCAAAGCTTGTATTATGGGAACCAGATAGCTGATAGAATACTTATATACTTTTTTTTTGTAAATACATACTTATAATATAAAGAAAAACCTCCAGATCCGGAACAAATATCTGTAGTTCATGCAAAGATTTGTTCCGCGGCGGGAATCGAACCCGCTACCTCCTGCGTCTCAGCCGGCTATTCACCCACTGCGACACGGAGGTCGTCTTAATATTATATAACTGTAATTTGCACGCCGTTAATCGGTGAAGTATGTAAAACCTATATCTGTATAAACTTATATCCAATGCTTCTAGCAAGTAAATTTCAATAATTTTGTATTGATCAAGCGAACCGAGATTTCAAAATCAACTTGGACGAATTGGCGTTGTTTGTATGTATGTTTTTTTGTCCAAGGATAACTTTCAAAGCGCGGATCCCATCATCATGACTTTTGGTATATAGGTAGGTAGTGATAGCACAATCCTGCACGGCTAACATGGCAGGCACGAGATAAAATCGAGATGAGATGAGAAATATTTGTCGATTTGAGATTTACTCGTTAGTCTCTCACCAGCCTCTCGAGACAAAATGTCAATTTTTCAGGCATAGCGTCGCCACTCCGAGGCTCGAGGTCCACTCGCAGTTTCTCTATTACATACAAAGCCATTGGCTTAGATATGCGCTAAAGCGCTTGAAACTCGCTGTCACGGAGATCAAACGAGTTGCAGATATCCCGTATCCGCTTTCGTTGAATTTTCCGTTGAATCATCTCTCTTCATAATTGTTGCAATATAGTTATAATACGGCACTGCCATTTTTTCAGCAAATTGAACCGATTTCAATTTATTTTATAGAAAATATCGCTGCTGTCTCTCAATCTCATCGAACAGAATGATCGATGACAAATTAGTCAAGTTTAGATGTCAAAAGTCGACTAGTCATGAGAAAATATGACGCGTATGTTACGGTTTTAGAGAAATTTGTCACGAAGTCTTCGTTTGACAGAACGACATGATATAAGTGAACTCTATGTTACCGACAGTCGAGATGTAGAGATACGACGACAAAATAGCATGACAAAATTATCTCGTGCCTGCCATGTTAGCCACGCAGGTATGACTAAAATAAGTTAAAATTTGGGGTGGCTGTTGAGATATTGGGACTTGAAAAGTTGTTGTGTTATTTACCCAGCTAGCTGCAACTAGCCTGCAGCCACAATAAACTTTCAATTAATAAATTCAAAAGGCCTCAGTATTAACCCCTACACCTGTGCTCTCGACAAAGGACGTCTAACCATCAAAGACCGGGTAACATTGCATGCCTTTCAATTACACAACATGGCTGGCCATTTAATAAGCTCGTCAGCGCGTCGCTCGTCCCGTGCACTATTTTAATCAACGCTTTGCAACGTTCGTGAAAATCAGGTTTGTCGGGAAACTACGTAATTAATGCAAGGGCAATACGCGACCTGTAGCCATGCGCTCGCGTAAGCTAACCCTGGTTAGAAGAGTGCGGGTTTCTGCAAGCAAGAAACCAAGCAAGCGTGTACCATCATAGACTACAGCATCGCTTATCATCAGGCGAGATCGTGGTCAAACGCTAGCCTATAATTTATAAAAAAAAACGAGATGTGAGTATGTCATTGGTTCGCTTATTTCTATACCAGCCTATGTCATTTTAATTAAGGGATCTAAATTGTCTTTTGATCAATATACTAGTTGACACGCCGAACTTCGTACCACCTTGACATGCATATAACGCGGGCTGTCAATATACGTCACCCTGGTAGAATTGTCAATTGTTGTCCCCGGCCATCATTATGTATGAGAAAATTAATTTTCTTCGTAATTTCTGTTTGCATGATAATTTAATAGTTTAGGTTCTACTTAACCCCATCTGAAGGGCCAACAGTTTCTGCTTACGTTTAGGATTTCTTTGAATTCGCGCCTTCACAGCTTTTATCACTGCTGGAGTCCAAACAGACCGAGGGCATCCACTTTTTGACCTGTCATCTACACTAGAGTCTTCATTGTATCGTTTGATGGTGCGATAAACGAATCTTTTGGTTATATTCAAATTTTTCAGTATGTCAAAAATTTGAATTGGCGCGTAACCGCAACGATGCAACGCAATAACTGCAACACGGTCTTCTGTAAGCGTCCACTCCATATTTAAAAATGAGTAAAATTCTAAAAGGTGTACAGTTTTATTTTCATGAACAATTCGAAATTCAAATTCTATAAACTTTTTTGTGGCCAGCATTCTAAAAGAAAAGTTTTTACTGTGTGACAATACTTATGACCTGACTAGGTATAGATGACTTTCAGCAGTCGTAGCCCACAGTTGCAGTCAGCAGCGTAGTTTGAAAAAAGACCCTAACGGTGAATTATTACCGTCTGCCCCTACGAACATCCCCTACCTGGTGGCGAACGGTAACACTTAATGCTACCGCCCCCTTATCTTTCGTGTTGAAGTCTGTAGACCGTCCGAAGGTCTTACGAGTCCAAGATTAATTTGTGTATCAAAGCCACCAATCGAAATAAATTATGAATGTATAATTTCCCTCCAATAAAGACATGGCCAACACAAAAAGGAATTTCAGTAATTTCCATTTTTACTGGCACTTTATTAGCGTGTCTCGTTCTCTGAAATATGCAAAATGGCCGCTCGCCGTTTCATTTGCAAAAAGAATGTGAAACGGGTGTGAGATTATATCAATTTGTGGTTGGATTAAGACTTCGTAACCCAATTTTGACGTCAAATTAAACTAAACTTATGTCAAAGAAGCAGCCGCATAGGTATCTAGGTACCTATATGAGATAAGAGTTTTGTTGTTACCAATTAGTTATATTTAAATTAATGTTAATTATAATTGTGGATGTGTGCATAGAACGTAGTTTAGTTTCGTTTAAAACAGTAATGTCTGTTGTATGTGTTTATCTATTCTTCTAACCGCAACGATGCAGCGCAATAACTGCAACACGGTCTTCTTTAAGCGTCCACTCCATATTTAAAAATGAGTAAAATTCTAAAAAGTATACATTTTTATTTTCACGAACAATTTGAAATTCGAATTCTATAAACTTTTTTGTGGCCAGCGTTCTAAAAGAAAAGTTTTTACTGTGTGACAATACTTATGACCTGACTAGGTATAGATTGTGCTATGTTTAAATGTCTCGTAATATACGAGGAACATAAAGGTGATTCGAAATGATCCGTGTGGATTTAGTTCATAGGTATATCAATATACCAAAAAAAAAGTACGAGCCTAGTAGTCGCATATGATATGTTACATCTGACCACCGCGCGCGCTCATTGGTCAAATCAAATACCGCGCGCTTCCCCGGTTTCTTGTTACACATATCCGTCCTTTTTGCCAAAATCACTCTCACAAACCGAGAGTAAAGGTGTTACACATCAAAAAACATTTATGTTAGGAAGCCTATTGTTTTTTACTTGTAGAGTTGTACCTTAGCTACCAGTAGATAGTTCAGATTCCAATCCTATTAGCGTGACGTGAATCATGATAGATTATTCACACGTGCCTGTATACACAACGGGCACTATAATTGCAGTAAGTAATACGCATGTCACAAGCCAACGGGCGATTAATTAATTTCAAAATGGCGCCTAACGAACGCTATTTGCTACTGCGAATTGGTGTTTATGGGTCACGTGTGTTGGCTGAAATGATTTGATTATTAGTTAATTGGATGAGTATTGACTTTTCAATATTTATATAAATTATTCTGGTCATTTTGCATACCGCTATCTAGCCCCAAACTAAGCCAAGCTTGGAACGGACACTCAGGCCTCACACTAACAATTGTACAAAGAGGATCTTAGTGAAAATGTAATACTTACCTATAATTGTAAACATATCTCCCCTTATTATCTATCTTGAGAGCGAGAGAATGAGTGATCTGATAATTCTTGAAGAAATTGAATTGCATAGTGTAATTCTGAGTGTAACTTTATCCACAGCCCGACTTAACCCATTGCTGAGTATAAGCCTCCCCAAGTTTGTGCCATCCGCCGCGATCCTGCGCTAGTCTCACACATTGACGGCCCGCGACTCTAACGATGTCGTCCACCCATCTTGCTGCCGAACGTCCTACCCTTCTACAGCCATTCCTTGGCCTCCTTTCAGTCGCTACCCTGCTCCACCAGTCATCACCGCATCATTCCAAGTGTCCCGCCCATTTGAGCTTCATAATTCGATTCCCAACATCGTGAACCTTCATTCGTCTACGGATCTCGACGTTTGCAACTCGATCTAAGAGTTTGATGCCGAGCATGGTAAGCTCCATGGCTCTCTGTGCAACTCTTAACCTGTACACAGCCTCATCCGTGAGCGTCCGTGTCTCGGCACCGTAAGTCATGGCGGGCAGAACACATTGGCTAAATAAGCAGGTCTTTAGACTTTGGAGTTTTAGGCGACATAAGGATGTCGTCGCAAGTGTAACTTGTTGCATATTAATTAGGTATACTCATTGTTTTAGTGTATAACACAATAATGATTTAGCATTGCACGGTTGATTTATTGATTTCTTGTATATACGTTTGACGAAATTAAGAAAGCCGCCGGCACAAGCTGGATGGAAAATGCCCAGGATAGGAAGCTTTGGAACAAATTGGAGGAGGCCTTTACCCGAAAGGGGCCTTAACTAAAATTTAATATAAATGAATAATAATAGTCTTTTTTTTAAATATGTAATACCATTAGTTTTAGTAGAGAAATAAAAATACTTTTTATTTATATATTTATACTATGTGTTTTGTTATGTACGACAATAAAGAAAAACACGGGTAGGGCTAATGGCTACTATTGTTGTAAAATAGGGTTTTTAAAATAATTACCATAGAAAATTTACAAACAGCTGTAATTTCAAGTCCTAAAATATCAATAAAACAGCCTGTCATTATGTAAGTCGGTACCTGTTAAACTGGCTAAGCGGCATAGTCGCAAACGCAAACGGTTTACGAAAAAAAATGTTTTTTTGAAAATGTATCGATTACTGGATAAATATTCAAGGTATTAAAGCAACCCCTAAAATTAGTTAATACGATTCCGGATGTGTGTTTTAAATAAATGTTGTGCATAAAACAGGTTGTATAGATAAGGATGCGTACCCCGTATAAAAATAGGCATCAGAATTAGCTATGACCGTGTCATAGGTAAACAAAAGGAATGGGTCATGGGGTTAACGACCGACCAGAGCCTTTAGATGATGGGGGTTATAGGGCATGAGGGATAAACGGGCTTACGGGGTTGCGGAGGACACATACTGATTTGAGGATTTGTTGGGTATCATTGCCAAATTATACGAGTTATATTCAATATCATTAGGGCTTTATGTAGGAAACATTGCACATTTATTTATTTCATATCGGGATTTGGCGAATGTTTATGCTGTGTGACCGTATGTCACGCGAAAAATGATACAGATAGACGTGCGCGAACCTCCCTAGAATCCCAAAAAAGATCGGCGCAAATTGAATGCGCACGTCATAAATAAATATAAATAAAATAATGCTTGACCTTTAACACAGCACTATCTAGCCCAAAACTAAGCAGAGCTTGTACTATAGGAACCAGGTAACTGATAGAATACACAGTAGGTATGTTTCTTTTGTAAATGCATACTTATAATATATGGAAAAAACCAGACCCGGAACAAATGTCTGTACATCATGCAAATATTTGTTCCGCGGCGGGAATTGAACCCACAACCTCCTGCGTCTCATCGGGCTATTTACCCACTGTGCTACGGAAGTCGTCATGTTATGACACGCGTGATCATGCACACGCGTTCGGTTTGAACACGGAATAAAATAAATAAAAATAAAATCCTAGGCCATTAGCAAAGGTTAATAAAACTCCTCGGTATAATGTTCTAGAAAGTACGAGAAGTTATGAAAAAAACTGTACCTACTAACTATTATTAAAATAACAGTAATTTTCGCGAAACATACTGTAAACACAGCTGGAAAAAAATGTCGTGTTGTTATGCGATTAGGTTAGGTTATTTTTAATGACTGTAATTGGCTTTTAATGGATTATGTATTTTTATGAGGTTCTACTTAGTTTTAACATTAAAAAGATGTGTATATAGGATGAATATATAAACTGCCGTCACATATTGAAATATTGAGGGATTGCTAGGTATGCCCGTAATCCGGAACATGAATATGTGTGTGAGTTCCATGTTTTTAAGATAAAACGGGTCTTTTCGCGCACAGATTTATATCAAAATTATAATTTTGTGCGCGATAAAACTTAGTTCGCGAAAATTATAAAAAATGTGTGTGAGTTTGTTTTTGTTTTTTTTACTGAACTTGTATGTATGTGTTAAATGATGTAGATATGTTGCGAATAAAATATTATTCTATTCAATTCTCAAAATGAATCAGGCATGAAATAATTAAAGATTTTAAAATCATACCGTACAGTTAGTAACCGCGTCTTACACTTTAAGTATCCTAGATTAAGTAATTGATAATGGTGTAACAATATACAGTTCATCTATATAAAGTTAAGTATAACAACACTTCAATTATGCCTACCTTTTCTGTTTCATAAGGACACAAAATCACAAATTCCAAATTTAAATATAGTTAACTATTTTCACTAAAAACGGAATATTTACTATGATTTGTGAATTTTTAAGTTTCCCGATTTTTCGCACAGTTGTAAAATATCCCGTTTCTGCAAACTGAAAACTGTGTTTTTTTTACTACTAAGGTAGCAAAAAAGCATATTCCTGATGGTAAGAGGTTACTGTAGCCTATGGACGTTTGTAACACCAAAGATAGGTATTAATCGCGCGTTGCCGACCCTATAATATTTTCAAAACGCCCTTTTTGAAGAACCCCATACTGTAGTCCCTGGGGTAAACCTCAGCAGGGAGACCATTCCACAAGCGAAGTGTTCGCAGGAGGAAATTCCTCTGGAACCTCATGGTGCGAACCACATCGTCTCCAAGTTAGATGTGTGGATGGATTCCCTGCCAATGACGAGCGGTGCGATGGTAAAAGGAACCTGATGTTAGTTTAAAAACTAAATTGTGTTTCATCATCATCATCATCATATCAGCCGTAGGACGTCCACTGCTGGACAAAGGCCTCCCTCATTGATCTCCAGGAACTGCGGTTGGAAGCGGCCTGCATCCAACGCCGACCTGCGGTTCTTACCAAGTCGTCTGCCCATCTTGTGGGTGGACGTCCTACGCTGCGCTTGCCGGTCCGTGGCCTCCACTCGAGAACTTTCGGCCCCATCGGCCATCTGTTCTGCGCGCTATATGGCCTGCCCATTGCCACTTTAACGTGCTAATCCGTCGGGCTATGTCGGTGACTTGAGTTCTCCTACGTATCTCCTCATTTCTGATTCGATCCCGTAGAGAAACCCCGAGCATAGCCCTCTCCATAGCTCGTTGAGCGACTTTAAGCTTATTCATAAGGCCAATAGTGAAGGACCACGTCTCGGTTCCATATGTCATCACTGGTAACACACACTGATTGAAGACTTTCGTCTTAATGCACTGAGGTATGTTGGACGAAAAGACGTTGCGAAGTTTCCCAAACGCTGCCCATCCGAGTTGGATTCGACGATAGACCTCTTTCTCGAAGTTGGACCTACCTAATTGGACTGTTTGTCCTAGGTATACATACGCGTCGACAACTTCAATAGCCGAGTTCTCAATCATAACTGGGGCAGGGACGATATGGACATTCGAGATGATTTTCGTCTTGTCCATGTTCATTTTAAGTCCTACCCGTTGGGAGACACGATTGAGGCCTTCGAGCATCGTGCTGAGCTCTTCCATCGACTTTGCCATGACCACAATATCGTCGGCAAACCGAAGGTGAAATTTTGTTTATCTTATGCTAAAACAGAATCTCCCCCATTAATTCTCTTTTAAAAGTAATCTTTGTGTTTTAAGCGACTCTGTATAATAGCTCCCAATAGACTATTTTAGGAAAACTTATAAACAATGAGTTTGGTAAATACGAAAACAGACCCAGTATAGTTCAATTTATCTTGTTGAACCTTAATGTTTATTTATGTAGGGAACTAGCTAGGTGAATTAATTGTTACCGCCCACGTGAGGGCACGTGAGGAAAGTAAATAGGCTCTACCCATTATGTAGTTAGTATGTATAAAGCCGAAAAGAATGGAAAAACTTCGGCGGCATTATCTTGGAAATTGATTAGATCCAAGCTATTTTTGTTTCGAGGAATTTTCGTTTCTTAATTATGTTGTGTTTATTCGCAATCATCAGACGATCTCCGTGGCGCAGAGGGCGAATAGCCGGCTGAGACGCAGGAGGTAGCGGGTTGGATTCCCGCCTCGTAACAAATGTTTGCATGATCTACAGATATTTGTTCCGGGTCTGGTTGTTTCTCTATATATTATAAGTATGTATTTACAAAAACAATGTATATATGTATTCTATCAGTTATCTGGTTCCCATAGTACAAGCTCTGCTTAGTTTGGGGCTAGGTAGCTCTGTGTGAAATGTCCAGCAATATTTATTTATTTATCATAAATCATCATTATTACAATAAGCCATAGCATGTTCACAGCTGAGCATAGGCCCCCTATATATTTCTAGAGCAACCAATATTGTGCAGCCTGCACCCAACGGCTCCCAACAACCTTTATTAGGTCATATTTCCAGGATGTGTCTGTGCATTGAAAATATTATATGCCAAAAAAAAGAGGCCAAGTGCGAGTCGGACTCGCCCAGGAAGGGTTCCGTAGCAGCAAGTAACATAATATTAAAGCTCTTATAGTTCGTTGTAACTTTTTTATATTTCAGTTGATTGAATAAAAGGTAAATTGCGGTTTACGATTTATGACGTATTAAAAAAAAAACTACTAACTAGATCTCGTTCAAAGCAATTTTCGATGGAATTTTGCATGGTTAATGTACATCATATATTTTTTTAGTTTCATCATTCTCTTATTTTATAAGTTACAGTGGGGGGACACACATTTACCAATTTGGAAGTGTCTCTCGCGCAAACTATTCGGTTTAAAAAAATTATATTAGAAACGTCAATATCATTTTTAAAGACCTATCCATAGATACCCCACACGTATGGGTTTGATGATTTTTTTTTCTTGTTTCAGTTTTAAGTACCCTAAAATGTATTGTATTTTTTTCTATTTTTGTGTAAAAATCTTAATGCAGTTCAAAGGATACATCTACTTACAACAGTATAGTTCTTATAGTTTCGGAAAAAAGTGGCTGTGACATACGGACGGACAGACAAACAGACATGACGAATCCATAAGGGTATTTTTTGCCATTTGGCTACGGAATTCTAAAAACCGGGGGGTGATCTTGGGAGTGTAACAGAATACAATAAGATCAATATCTTTAAGAAACATACAATAACACAAAGCTGTCTTTGACCGTTTGCAAGTATCTTACTGAGGAATGGTAGCTTCAAAACATTTGAATGGGCACATTCTGCTATTTGGGGTTTCGTATTCAAATTGGTAAAGTTAGAATCCAGTGTGGCGTCGTGAACCTACTACACCACAGACCATAAATCTTACAGATTGCACCTTCTCACATAAATTTGCACAAACATAATCTCCTGCTAGAGTACTTAATTCTGAAGATTAGTGCTCGCTCTGGACTGCAACAAACTTACCAGCTTTAATTTAGGTCGATGCTAAATATATATATATAAGAAAGTCGTGTTAGTTACACTATTTATAACTCAAGAACAGCTGGACCGATCTGGCTGAAAATTGGTGGGGAGGTAGCTTAGAACCAGGAGACGGACATAGGATACTTATTATCCCGTTCAACCGCGGTCCCATGTGACGTGACATAAAACGTCAAAGAGGATACAAGTCACTATAAAAAAATATCGTAAAAATTCACGGAAAAAGAAATTACGAAGAAAATCATTTTCTCATACATAATGATGGCCGGGGACAACAATTGACAACTCTACCAGGGTGACGTATATTGACAGCCCGCGTTACATGCATGTCAAGGCGGTACGAAGTTCGGCGGGTAAACTAATTTTTTGTCAACATAATGTTTTTATGAGGCTCTAAAAGCTAAAATGGTTGTAAAAAAGTTATTACAAGGAAATTAAGTAACTTGAGGCACCTACTTTATTAATGTAACAAAATTTTCTAAAATTAAGGTGCCTAATAATACAATATTTTACATAATTAGATTTTATAATCCTTTCCCCAATTAATAGAATCAGTTACTAGCATTTAAGATAAAAAGCTGACAACAATGATAAACAACCCAACTAAAATACATCAACAATTTACAATAATTATCGTACTCAATTGTAATTCCCATCTGATGGTGTGGTCTGCTTTTCTCGTCTTCTCTTTCCACTTCGCTATCCAACGCAAGAACTTGAGAAACACTGCAGCCTAGAGAGTTTAATCACGTCTGTCCACTTCCATTTTGGTCTTCCTCTTCGCCTGGAACCGGAAATGTGCAGCGTGATCATTTTCTGTGTCATGTATTCTGGTGGTCTTCTTTCTAAATTTACAATAATTATAATTTGCTCAATTGAGCAAGACAAAATTATGTCTTTTATACGCAATGTAGTAAATAACTTGCATTAAAGATAGATATATATATATATATGTATATATATATCACCACTAAGATCGGACTCGTTCAAACTCTTATTTCTGTACGCTACTGAGACGTGGACACTGCGAGAAGTTAAAAAGAAGAAGAAACGCTTTGGAAATGGTGCTAGAGAAGGCTTCTTGGAATATCATGGATCGAGTTTCGTATGTATACTCCAGAAGCTCGGCATAAAATAGCGTCTGTCGGCTTTAGTAGAAACTCGTATTCTGAAGTTCTTCGGCCACGTCTCGAGGTTGGACACTCTATTGAGCATCTTATCGTACAGGGACGAGTGAAGGACATCAAACGCGCGGAAGGTAGCCCATGCGGTGGACCGATCTAATCAAAGCTGCAGCGGGCGGCAAATTGCATGAATGTACAAGAATGTCTGTCAACAGAAACAAATGGCAAAAGAGGTGTGCTCTGACCTCTCAAGAGACATCTGCTCCCACCACAACCGCTCTGTCAACGATTTAGAAGAATAGATAAACACATACAACAGACATTACTGTTTTAAACGAAACTAAACTACGTTCTATGCACACATCCACAATTATAATTAACATTAATTTAAATATAACTAATTGGTAACAACAAAACTCTTATCTCATATAGGTACCTAGATACCTATGCGGCTGCTTCTTTGACATAAGTTTAGTTTAATTTGACGTCAAAATTGGGTTACGAAGTCTTAATCCAACCACAAATTGATATAATCTCACACCCGTTTCACATTCTTTTTGCAAATGAAACGGCGAGCGGCCATTTTGCATATTTCAGAGAACGAGACACGCTAATAAAGTGCCAGTAAAAATGGAAATTACTGAAATTCCTTTTTGTGTTGGCCATGTCTTTATTGGAGGGAAATTATACATTCATAATTTATTTCGATTGGTGGCTTTGATACACAAATTAATCTTGGACTCGTAAGACCTTCGGACGGTCTACAGACTTCAACACGAAAGATAAGGGGGCGGTAGCATTAAGTGTTACCGTTCGCCACCAGGTAGGGGATGTTCGTAGGGGCAGACGGTAATAATTCACCGTTAGGGTCTTTTTTCAAACTACGCTGCTGACTGCAACTGTGGGCTACGACTGCTGAAAGTCATCTATACCTAGTCAGGTCATAAGTATTGTCACACAGTAAAAACTTTTCTTTTAGAATGCTGGCCACAAAAAAGTTTATAGAATTTGAATTTCGAATTGTTCATGAAAATAAAACTGTACACCTTTTAGAATTTTACTCATTTTTAAATATGGAGTGGACGCTTACAGAAGACCGTGTTGCAGTTATTGCGTTGCATCGTTGCGGTTACGCGCCAATTCAAATTTTTGACATACTGAAAAATTTGAATATAACCAAAAGATTCGTTTATCGCACCATCAAACGATACAATGAAGACTCTAGTGTAGATGACAGGTCAAGAAGTGGTCGCCCTCGGTCTATTAGGACTCCAGCAGTGATAAAAGCTGTGAAGGCGCGAATTCAAAGAAATCCCAAATGCAAGCAGAAACTGTTGGGCCTTCAGATGGGGTTAAGCAGAACCACGGTGAATAGGGTGTTAAATGAAGACTTAGGGCTTCGGGCATATCGAAGAAAAACAAGACATCGTTTGAATTCTCGTCTAATGGACCTGAGACTGAAGAGATGCCGCGCTTTGTTGAAGCGGTACGCGGGAAAAAATATCGGGAAATTCTTTTTTCGGATGAAAAAAATTTTACCGTAGAAGAAAGCTACAACAAACAAAATGATAAGGTGTACGCACACAGTAGTGAAGAAGCGAGCAACCGTATTCCGCGTCTTCAACTAGGTCATTTTCCATCCTCGCTTATGGTATGGTTGGGAGTTTCTTATTGGGGCTTAACAGAGGTACATTTTTGTGACAAAGGTATAAAAACGAATGCAGTTGTGTATCAAAATACAGTCCTGACGAACCTTGTGGAACCTGTTTCTCATACCATGTTCAATAACAGGCACTGGATATTCCAACAAGATTCGGCGCCAGCTCATAGAGCGAAGAGCACACAAGACTGGCTGGCGGCGCGTGAAATCGACTTCATCCGGCACGAAGACTGGCCCTCCTCCAGTCCAGATTTGAATCCGTTAGATTACAAGATATGGCAACACTTGGAGGAAAAGGCGTGCTCAAAGCCTCATCCCAATTTGGAGTCACTCAAGACATCCTTGAATAAGGCAGCCGCCGATATTGACATGGACCTCGTTCGTGCTGCGATAGACGACTGGTCGCGCAGATTGAAGGCCTGTATTCAAAATCACGGAGGTCATTTTGAATAAACTTTAGTGTCATAAGAATCTATGTTTTGTTAAGTTTATTTTGGTATATAAATGGTCACATAATGTGTAAACGTGTTTCAATTATTTTATATTAAACATGTGACAGAATTTATGACCTGACTAGGTATAAATGAATCCCTGTTCCCCTTGGTCACGCCATAACTTGAGAGTCGCAGTAATCGATTTTGATGATTTTTGTGTGTTTGAGTGGGTCCCTCTGGATGGTTTAGACTCACAGTAGGTGGCGTGTTGTCTAGATCCACAAAATTGCAGGCGAAGAAATCGCGGGCATACATCTAGTAGTAAATATTAATCATTGAGTAAAAAAGCGTCGGCAACTTTGTATGACTTTCTGCAGTCGCAGTCAGCAGTTACAGTCGACAGCGTAGCTCGGAATATTACCTTTAGCATATTATGTAAACTACATAGTAGTAACATACTAACATAGTATGGAGAGGGCTATGCTCGGGGTTTCTCTACGGGATCAAATCAGAAATGAGGAGATACGTAGGAGAACTCAACTCACCGACATAGCCCGACGGATTAGCACGTTGAAGTGGCAATGGGCAGGCCATATAGCGCGCAGAACAGATGGCCGATGGGGCCGGAAAGTTCTCGAATGGAAGCCACGGACCGGCAAGCGCAGCGTAGGACGTCCACCTACAAGATGGGCAGACGACTTGGTAAGAACCGCAGGACGGCGTTGGATGCAGGCCGCTTCCAACCGCAGTTCCTGGAGATCAATGAGGGAGGCCTTTGTCCAGCAGTGGACGTCTCACCGCTGATATGATGATGATGATTATTGAAACTTTTCTATTGAACTTTGTGATTTAAATAAATCAAATTAAACTCTAGATACTGTTTCTATACAAGATATCAAATAATAATATTGTGAAATTTTAACGAATTCAAAAACTTTCGTAGATTCTACATTGAAGACTAGTTTGGGTACAATTTCGACGATAAACGCTTTGAAACCTATATTAAATTATACGTAGTCCCAAAACCTAAACTTCGTTGAGTACCTACTGAATAAAATACAAGTCTCTGAGTTTTATTCGTTTGGAAGTGAAGCCATAAAAATGGAGGTATAAAAGGTATTGTTCTGTGATATCCATATATAGGTATTTATACGAAGGCCCTTAAATTTTTATAGAAATACCGATATGTAAATAAGTGTCTGTGTATGCAGGTTTTTATTGATGAATCAATGCGTTATGAAAATAAGAAACCAGAAAATAATATTCTTTTATGCAGGAATATAAATTAAGTTAATTCATAAGGGTGATCTACAAGACACTGCTTTGTGATTTAACATGAACCACCATGGTGGGCTATTTGCTTGTTACAATTCCATGTCGCATAAAAAATATTGTATTGTGGAAACTGAGAGATTATCAGAGATCGGGGTAACGCCCCTTAAAAGGGGGTTGCATGCAGACTCAACCAGTGCCCCAGAAACGGATAGCCCTTAATAGAATCGGCAAAAAATTTAGTGTCAAGTGGCACATAATTTCACCGAAAAAAAAAACATTAAAAAGTATTCTCATTATCACATTTCCTAAGCAAAAGCCAAGTACCTACATCAGTATCTTCAAGTGGGTACTTTTTCAGAAACACCCTCGACGATAAACGTAGGAAATAAAAGTGAATTGTAAAAATTGCTTCCCCGTTCACTTCCAACAGTTATTGCGTGAAATACTGGATCGTTTGAGCATATTAAAAAGTAATTGGTCGGAATTCAGATTCATAAGCAATTTTGAATATATAATGAGGACAAAGTAGAGCTAGTTAGGCTTTAAGTAACTATATTGACCACTAACTTCTACGACTTTTATCACTTTTCTAGTGACCGACCGAAAGTTCGGTTTCGGTTTAGGCCATAAAATGGCCGAAACTTTCGGCCACGCCGAAACTTAAAATTATTTCGTGAATAATCGTGCGTCGTTCGGGGAACTAACTCGTGCTCGCCCGCCGCGCCGCCGCCGGCTCAGGTCGCCGCCGTTCATCATTAATCGCATTTTTTGAAAATTTTATTTCCAAGATTTATAAGGTATTCCGGCTCCATCGACCATCTGTTCTGCGCGCTATATGGCCTGCCCATTGCCACTTCAACGTGCTAATCTGTCGGACTATGTCGGTGACTTGAGTTCTCCTACGTATTTCCTCATTTCTGATTCGATCCCGTAGAGAAACCCCGAGCATAGCCCTCTCCATAGCTCGTTGAGCGACTCTGAGGTTCTCGAGTGGAGGCCACGGACCGGCAAGCGCAACGTAGAACGTCCACCTACAAGATGGGCAGAGACTTGGTAAGAACCGCAGGTCGGCGTTAGATGCAGGCCGCTTCCAACCGCAGTTTCTGGAGATCAATGAGGGAGGAGGCTTTTGTCCAACAGTGGACGTCCTACTGCTGATATGATGATGATGATGAAAAGAATAAAGTATATATTTGTTACGTAATTAAATGATTGTCTTTTTATTTTATTTAACACTATCTGTCTGCATGTATATTATATTATACATTGTATATGCAAATAATGTGTGAAAAATTCACTAGATTTCAGTGTACAATAGAAATTTTAAATATGTTTAAGTAAGATTCGGTTTCAGTTTCGGCCGATACTGAAAGCAAGGCCGAAGATTCGGTTTCGGCTGAAAAACCTGTTTCGGTCAGACACTAATTTTTACTCATTAGGTTTTTAGTGATAAGCGCAGCGTAGGACAAGTCTCTACTAGATGAAAAGTCGACCTAATAAAGTTCCAAAGATTGCCAGGAAGAGGTAGCCTTTAGCGATAAGGCCGCCAATTGTACATTTTATTTAATTGTGTATTCTCTTTTGTCTAATTTATTTTTAATGTGTGCAATAAATAAATAATCTTATCTAATCTAAAGTTTGGTGGAAGTAGATGCTGGCCGCAGAGGATAGATTGCTCAAGAAATCTATGGGGGAGACCTATATTCAGCAGTGGACCTACTATGTCTGATATAATGATAATTTTAGGGGAAAACCTTGCAAGACTACCCTCTATACCCATCCAAAGGTTGTTTAAAAGAGATTGCTTTTAGCGATAAGACCGCTACATGTATTAAATGTATATTAAGGAGCTCAGGTAATGTTATAACCTAAGTACTAAGGTTTAAAGTCGTTTACTAATCATGCAATGTACGTTAACTCCTTTTTCGTTATAACTTATAAATAAAATGAATATGGTTAGTAGGTATGTTGTAGAATATGTTAGTCAAGCAAAGCCGCTGAACACAGCATATCACGATTTTTACAAAGTATACCTACCAAGGGTGTTTACCCGACTGCGGTACAAAACATACTATACTCTTTCATGGCATTACAGAGCTCTTGTGGTTTTTCATCAAATATTTTTACCAAGTACCGCAATTACAGGCCACAGAGGTCCAACTAAGGGCTTACGGTTATGGTTATGTAATATCAAGGGTCCTACTGAAAGTGAGTTTCAGGTCACAGTACAGGTTTAATTCCGGCCTTAATTGTTATTACGCCTGGCTTAGACGAATATGTCACAGTTTTGAATAATTCAATGGAAATGTGTAGTGTAAAAAATTAAATCGTCTATTCGGAAAATAACTTTTTTACAACATTGACGGCGATCTTTTTACAATGGATGTTGTATGGCTGATATGATCAACTGCTTTATTTTTTTACAAACTTGTGGTAGACCCAGGCGGAGATGGAGGGATGAACTGGATGCATTCCAGAAAGAGAGGCCCCAATTAGCCAATAACCGGGATTCGTGGAAAGGGGAAGGGAGGCCTTTGCCCTGCAGTGGGACTCTACGGACTGATAATAAATAATAATAATAATAATTGTATTTAACTTGCAATGTATTTATGTATATTGGTCCGGGTGGAACCTTGCAACTGAATTTTAAATCAAGTTATCTTTAACCGATTGAACCGAAATTTGGTATACACGCTTATTTTGGATGCATAACATATGCATGCTTAGCTAGAGTCCGCGCTACGAGTGAAGTCCTACGGCAAAACCAGGAACTAAATTTGACAGTTCCGCCATATTGTATTTTGTAGAAGACTATCGGTCGTGGAATTAATAATTGTTTTATGTGAAGTAAACAGCATCATGGAGCGTAAAGTGTTTTAAAGTGCAGCTCGGGAAGTGATTCTTAAAGTGAATGAATTTTGTAATTTGGAACAGAAGAATAAATAACTATTAGTCCCGCTTAATAAAGTGCAGATGAGAGTCGCCGCCTTGACAGGTAAATTTTAGGGATACCATAGCCGCTCATTTTGCCTAATGTATAGGTAAAATATTGTGGAATTTAACTAACTATAAAATAATTAAGTAATGCGGCTATTTAAAATAATATTTTTTTCAGATAAATCATATTTTTCAAAAAATATTTTTTGACTAAATGCAAAAACTTATGACGCTCTGTTTATTTTAGGTGTTTCCGTGAAAACAGTTACTCGTACAAGTACTTCAAAGAAAATTGTTACTTCCGGAAAAGCCGACCGAAAAAATGTTTTTTTTGGATCAATCTTGTATGGTTTCCATACAAGATTGATCCAAAAAAACATTTTTTTCTACGTGTTCAAGAAGGAGCTGCCGACGGTTAACGAGTTGCGTTTGGAACTAAAAAAAGGTACAAATTTTGAAGGGAGTAATACAACAAACACTACGAAGAATATTGAAAACCAATCCTTCAAAAACGAAGGACTCATTGATGTAGAAATGGAGAGATTCATCATAACTACAGAAAGTGATAGCGACACTGATTCCGATCACGATAGTGAGTTAATGGATACGAGTGATAGCGACTGAGATATGTCCGGAATAAGACCTCTTAGACAAGAAGAGCATAATTATTGTACCAAGTAATACAATAAAAATAAAATATACGAAATAACGAAATAAATACAAATTATTTGTTTTATTTGCTATATTATCCTCTTCTATTCAAGGTTGCTCAGTTATTCTGGTGTGTAGAATGAACGAACGTACAAACTTGCTAAATTATTATTGTTCAAGCCATATTGGAAAATTAGTAAGTAATATTTTACTTGTCTTACTGGCAACATTTAGTTCTGCGATAGCAGCGCCGCGTCTAATGGACTTCATTGGTAGCGCGGACTCTATGTGACGTCATTCTAATTACAATATGGCGGATCATACAAGATGGCGGATTAATTATTTTTTCTGCACTACCACAGTATGGGTTTTAAATAAAAGGGCTTGTTGAGGAGAACACGAAAACTAATATGTATACTATAAATCCAAGATGTATACTATAAATCCAATATGGCGGGACCTCCAAGATGGCGGAGGATGTTTTCTGGTTTTCTGAAGTCATTAACAGCTGAATTTTAACAAAAGTATGCCTTGGTCGACTTCATATATTTTTTTTATTATTATATGGCAAACGAGCATGCAGTCCATAATTTGACTTGTGTAATTTTGCGAGATAGGCGTCAACAGCATTGGTTTGCAATCTATTTAGGAGAAGGATATTGCTATAAAGTCCAATAAGGAAGCGGTCAAAACGCTTATTCTTTGTGCTTAAAAATTAAATTTTTGTTAGGTTAGCTTCCATGACGTGCCGTGCGTGTTTTGTCGTTATTTGAATCCGCTTGCAGTTAATGAATTTTATAAAAGCTTGTTTTGAATAAGTAATTTTTCAACAAATAAAAACTTATTATCTATAATTTTAACTTCATAACTTTTAGTATATGTTATAAAAGTTAGTTTTCTTTGTTGCTATCAAATGAATGCATTGATTAATATCGAGATTAGATCGAATTATATCCTATGCCAAGAGACTTTAGCATTTTAATAAGCAAAATCGCACTTTTTACTATTTCTACAAAAAATGGGATATTTACCACGATTTATGGGTTATTTGTGACCTCTGTTTATCCGTGATTCATGGCACATGCGACTGTGCTGAAATATTGGGACGCTCAAAAACTCACAAAGCATGGTAAATATTCCGTTTTTAGTTACGAGTACAAGAGTGTTCATGGCACTACCAAAGGTTATATTGCAAATTTCGTTCATATTTATCATACTGCACTACCTTTACAGATGCAACGCTCCAACAGGCTTGTGACATTTCCACGTGATTTGCCAAGCGCCCCACAAAAGATTTCAATCAACATGTCAAACCAAGCTACAGCGATGCGTGTGGCCTGACGCCTCGCGTGCTTTGTGCAACTGATTTGTTCGAGATTCATTTGCACGTGTAGACAGGCAGTGTTTGTCAATGCCTGATGTGTGAGGACGGCGTTATATTATGTATCATTCATTACTTACAAATAGGATTTAATTTCTCCTACTTATTTTTCCAGCTAACTCAGAGAGCGATTTGCGTTCGTATCAACTGAGGACAGAGCGATCGTCTCGTCGCTTCCAATTGATTACTCCACAGCATAACACGACTACTTAATCTGACTCTTACACCGTAACCGCTACTCATCTCTGGAATAATATGCCACCAAACTATTTCGAGGCTAGTTCAGTTGAAGCATTCAGATTGAGAATCTATGGCACCTTCTCGGTCAAACCGACCAAACATGAGCAACTTAATCTTTCCTTATTACTTCTTCTATTCTTAAGTATGTATTTTTATTTGATATTGGTATAGTTTAGTCTGTGATATAAGGTATTTAAGTAGTATGTACCTTTGCTATTTTTATTAATCCTGTGCAAATTTTCATTAGTTCCCTTTTCAGTGCACTACCTACACATCTTTGTCTACAATACACAAAGGTTATCTGGAAGAGAATGCTCTTTAGCATTAAGTTCGCCTTTGCACTAGTTTTATAAGTCCAATATAGTATTTTCAATCAATCATTCAATATTTTTATATGCGATGGATTGTGTGAATATTTCTAGTCTGTAAACGCCGTAACGGTTGAAGTTATTTGCTTTTTTGGAATAGATTTATATCATTCGGAAATAAAAAAAATATAATTCTTCATATACCTAAGCAGGTACCTTTGAAACTGACTAAGCGGCATCGACGCAAAAGCACCGCCGATTTACGCTAAAAATTGTTTATTGGAAATGTCTCGATTACTGGATAAATATCCAAGCTAACAGTATTAAACCCACCTCTAGAAGTTAATACGATTCCGGAAGTATGATTCAGTTTGATGGTGTACATAATTAAGCAGGTTGTATATAAAAAAATGTACATTTTAAACTTTCTTGGCAATCTTTGATGTGCTAGTAAAAGGATACTGGCATATTTAAGATTGAAAAACTTTTATTATATTGGAATAGGGGTTAACTTAATCCTACTCTCCATTATACATTTAAATGTGCCTTACAGTTAAACGCTGAAGTTGAGCGTTCCAACATATTTTTACATAAAACGTTCAACTTTGCATGGAGTTGAACCAAGCTGAGCGAAGAAGCGCAGCTGAAACTTTCCAAAGACCTATTGGATTTGTGAAATTGAAAATGTGTTCTAAGATGGATATTCTTGTGTTCGTGAAAGATTTTACTCGAGTCTATATAAAAATATAAGAGATTGGGCCGACATTGCTATTGATATGCAAATATTATCTCTTTGATCACAAGGATTTGTAATATATTATTTTACTCTGGGTAATCTCTGTATATATTATGAAGGATCGCAATACATTCGCGCAATGCAATCACACTGGGGACACTGCTGCTTGATCGGAAGATCTGGGGCAGTTCAGCTATGTAATTTTAGTATCCATAATTACTAGCTGTCCTGCCCCGACTTTGCATAAACTAATATCAAAATAAAACATAGCCTATATCACTCTAGGATAGTGTAGCTATCTATGAATGAAAGAATTCCAAATCGGTTTAGTAGTTCCGTAGTATAGTTCCCATTACATACAAATTTACCTCCTAACATGCCTGTGATCCGTTATTTTATATTGTAATTGTTAGATAATTCTTTATTTTTATTATATTTATTTATTTATTTTATTTTTAACCAGTGTTGTCCCACTGCAGGGCAAAGGCCTCCCTTCTTTCCAGTTTTTTCTGTCCCCTACTTTAGTGGGCCAGTCTGGTAAATGCACATCCATGTCGTCACGCCATCTCCGTGGTGGTCTGTATTTAATTGTCTGTATATATTATTAATTTTAATTAATCATTTAAAAGTTTTAAGGTTTTAAAATTATTTTAGATAATTTTAAAACTTATTTTATTTGATCGCCTTTTCACAAAATATTTAACGAACAAACTTAGCTCAGTTAGTTTAATTAAAATATACTCATGTATATATAGATTTGACACATTGGTGTGAATGACATTGACACACACACACACCAATGTGTCCTGCCCATTCTTACTTACGGTTCCCAGACATGGCCGCTCACAAAGGAATACACGCTTAAGATTAGAATTGCTCAACGGGCAATGAAGCGTGTCATGCTCGGTATATCTTGGACCACATACCCAATGTCGAAATCCGACGTCGCACAAAACTTGTGGACGTGGGTATGAGGATCGCATGGCCGAATTGCAGATGGGCTGGTCACTTGGCTAGGAAGGATGATGGGCGTTGGACGAAGGCGATTACAGAGTGGTGGCAAAGGGATACTCGTAAATCAAGAGGCAGACCACCCGCCCGATGCTCGAATGACATTGAAATCGTAGCGGGGTGTCAATGGATGAGACTCGCAAGGGACCGGAAAGAATGGCGTAATAAAGAGGAGGACCCAACAGTGGGTGCAGACGGGCTGAGATGATGATGATATATATATTAGATTAGGTTTTCAATACATTAGTGTAATGAAAACATAACATAATAAAACTCTAGCCAATCTCATCAAAATATTAGCAAACAAAAAACTCCATTCCATTCTTTTTAGTATTCAAAATGCAAATTTTCCGTAGTCCACAAATGCAACAGAAAATAATAGCACTAAACAATAGAAGGGTAGACTTTCCCAGTTGAGAACTCTAATCCTAAGACTAATTTATACTTTTATAAATGCAAATATTTAAGTATTCCTGGTATACAATAATGCGTTATTCTATTCTATAAAGATCAGGGAGTAAACATTGCTATTACCTACCCAGTACGGATATCTTGAGCGAGTCCGATTCCGATCAATAGAATAGCGTAAAAAATAGCTACGTTATTGTGTTTAAAACTCTTGCAAACTTTGGGCAATCTACGAATGCAATCCAAAAAATAGTAACACTAAACATTAGAATTTTCTTTTATGTATTTTTTCAGTTTAAAAGCTAGAAACTTAAATCTAGTGGTCAATTTATACATTTCAAATGCAAATAAAGGTAGGGGAGCAAACATCACCATTACCTAGACGGTAATGGCCACGGCTGGGAGGCGAGTGTCGCGAACGAGCGAAATATGTTAATGGAGTAGAACACACGGCGTGGTCTGAGCTTTGGGATTATATTTGAGGATCTAATTGGATGTGAATTTCGTTTTTAAAGCTAACGATATTATTATTTTCTTCCAAATGGAAAAATAAAATAGTGAGAACATAAAGCGTGGGTAAGTAAGAGAAATATTAAACGTAACAGAGGAGAATGTATTTTCTAGTATTTTTCAAACTTTTGCGAACATTGTACACACGGCTACACATCAAGCTATACATTTCCAGTATAAGCTGACCTCTCATTCTACGAAAAGCCTACACAATGCAAGGTCAGCTTATACTGGAAAATATAGCTTGATGTGTAGCCGTGTGTACATAGTAACTGATTTAAACTGTTATTTATCCGAGCGCTTAAATAATTAATTAATGAATTTCTAGTTGAAATGCTCCCTTTGTTTCTTGACAATGTTGAAATAACTAAGTGCACCTCGTTGTAGACTGGCCAAAACATTAAAAAGCTTTATGTATGTACCTATAAAATTGTATAATAAAATTCCCATTGAGATTAGAAATAAATCAGACGTTGAATTTTTTAATTGTATAAAAAAACATTTATTACATAAAAGTTATTATGATATTGACGAGACTTTGTCCGATAAATACATGTTTTGTGTTGAATGACTATAGTTTTGTAGTTGATACTAAGTAGTAATTACTTAAACAATGTTTTATATGTATGATACAATTTTTTTTTAATTAATAATAATACAATTTGTAATAATAATTTGATATTAACTTTAACTGTAGTAATGTTAATCTGTGTTAGTATATAAGAATTAATTATTTTACAAAATCAACAAACTGTCTGACATGTCTAAGTGCATGTAAAATGTGTAAAGAGGAAAATAAATGACTCAATGACTAAATACACCTAAAATAATGAGCTCCCTCACAAAGTCAAATATTTCTTTAGACCCTTACTTTTTAAAATTTAAATTGATATTTAACTCATTACACCTAATTCCGAAATGCTTTCTAAATACAATTTATTAACATTGGAATCTACACTGAAATATCTCGAGGCCGTTACCCTGTACAACATCATTCATAACAACTATGACTGCATTGAACTAGTGAAAAAGCTGTGTTATGTAGTTCCCAGAACGTGCAATCTAAGAGCAGTTCGCTCCCGTTCTCTGTTTGCAACTGGCACCTGCCGCATTAACTAGGGACTACGTGCGCCCATCCGACGTATGGTTGAGTCTTACAATAAGTTATTCGAGGCTGTAGACATATTTGCATGCTCAACTTATCAATTTAAGAAGTTAGTGTCTATAATACTTTCAAAACACGACCTTCAGTCGCTTCTGTGTTAGCGTAATTCCGTTCTGTGCTTTTCCTTTAACTTTTTCGTTTTCCTATATTTACTTTGTATACTTTTAATTAACTTATATAAATATAGTTTTGATTTAAATAGTTAAAAGGCCCTTCTGGCCCTCTAGTTGCATCTACTTTTCATTACATTTACATTACAAGACAGAGTCTGTCTTACCAATATGTGAATAACGCAGTGGGTTACATTATTAATACTTCTATCAAATGAATACTGTATCTTACCTAACCTTTATAGTGTAACTGTTTGTTGTTCCGAAAAAAAAGACGACCTCCGTGGCGCAGTGGGCGAATAGCCGGCTGAAACGCAGGAGGTAGCGGGTTCGATTCCCACCGAGGAACAAATGTTTGCATGATCTACAGATATTTGTTTCGGGTCTGGATGTTTTTCTATGTATTATAAGTATGTATTTACAAAAAAAAGTATATAAGTATTATATCAGTTATCTGGTTCCCATAGTATAAGCTCTGCTTAGTTTGGGGCTAGATAGCGCTGTGTGAAATGTCCAGCAATATTTATTATCTATAGAAATAAATAAATTACAAGAGGCTAAGAGCTAAATAAATTAAGAGTTTACAGCAGATACTACTCATTAATTGTCGTAATTATCACGTGTATACACTTTTAGTTTCCACCCTGTATGAGTTTATTAGTAAAGCGATTTAAAGGTATCTGGGAGCCGCTGGGAGCCGCTGGGTGCAGGCCGCACAAGATCGGTCGCTCTGGAAGTCTATGGGGAGGCCTATGTTCAACCTATGGCTGATATGATGTTAATGAAAGTGATTTTAACACGATAATCCCTGTTACTATTCATGTAAACATCTAATCAACATAAAAAAGTTACATACGCGATAAATACCCGTTTACATCAGTATTACTCGTGCGCGATAACTTGGGACCTGCTAGGAATGCGACTCCCCGACCGCTTCCCCTGCACTTCCCCGATGGCGCCCGTATTGTACCGTTCGCATCACTATTTTTTACTAGGGTTTTTAGTCTCGTACTGGCCTACGTCACGTAACGACGCGCTCTGGAATTCTTTTAGTTTTCGTTTGTGTTATTGTTTTGTTGTTGTAGTTTTTGTTGTTATAGTTTGTGTCATTGTTTTGTTGTTGTAGTTTTTGTTGTTATAGTTCTTTTTAGGTGTTTTTGTTATCATTATGAAAGGTAAACCTTTGCATAGCGGAGAAAGAAACCTCGTGCTAAAAGTGTTTTAAGAGTTTTTTGAAAACGAAAAACGGAACAAACAGTTTTGTTTACCTGTCCACTAAGTAGTGACGAAGATGAGATAATGTAAATAATAGATAAAATAAATGTATAAACTTAAACACAACAACAAAATACAATATTTTTATTTTATTCAAATAGTGTAAAAAAGATTAGATAAAAAGCAGCGTCCTCCCTGAGTACCATAATAAATTAGGTTAAAAAAAACAAAGACGAAGCCGCGGGCGGCTGCTTGTTATATTCGCTTTTTTGCGGGCGGTACAAACACGCCAATATGACGTCACCGCGCTCAGGTCCCAACTTACCTTTATCTGCCGCCAAATAGCAGTACTTGTGCTGCTATTCCTATTATATGCTGTGTTCCGGTTAGATGGTAATGGTATGTTCCTGTAATTACTGGCACATAGGCATAACAGCCAAGTCCTATAGTATGGCAACGTATCGACATAAAGATCAAGACAACATAATACCTTGTATTGAATTCTATGTGGATATCCATGGGCTGCAGTAGCCACTTAACATCTGGTGGACTGCATGCTCGTTTGCCATATAAGTTGTATTAAAAAAATCAGCATTTAAGAAAATTGTGTACAAATTAGGCACTGAGACTTTTAAATATATAAGCTTTGAAACGTTTAGTAAAATTACATTTGTAGAGGACTACGGAACTTCAAACATCATTACCATAAATAGAACTCGTTTATTATTAAAATTGGTCATTTGGAATATCGCCCTTGAGACGAGCTAAGGGCGCGGTCAGACGATCAATATAGACGTCAAACTTATTGCCTGGATTGTCTGACGCTCTTTTTAAAACAATGTTTTTGCTATTAAGACATATTTTTTTGTAGTAGAACTTTTTAAATTTTCGCGAACTATACTCATGTTTTTAAGACAAAACGGGTCTTTTCGCGCATAGGTTTATATCAAAATTATAATTTTGACTAACCTCGACGTTTCGGCCAAGTTACATCGGCCGTGGTCACGAGAGACACATAAATTACAGACAGACATATATTTTTTTTGTGTTTAGGGTTATAACAACCTAAACAAAAAAAAATATGAACGTTTTTGAAAGGTTTTCGAAATTTGTTGTTTTTGTACAAATAATCTCTCCGTCAGTCGGGCAAAAACATGACACATTAAATATCTATCTTTTGAGCTCGACTTGTTTCTATTAAAACAATGATTTAAAAAATACATTTTTTTTATAAAGGAATCACATTAAAAACAAATCAAATTTTCAACTATACCTCTAAAACATTCCTGCCGTTTTCATCATACAGTGAAACTCGAGGTAAACCTTCTAATCCTTTATTTAGATCACATTTCAAAGAGCAACGCCCGACCGTGTAACTAAATCCCGGGAAAACCCGAAATATCCTGTTAAGCCAGCCAACGATACTGAAACATCCATTTCACCGCACTTTCGCTCGTAGTATCTATTACGTTCTAGTTGCGAGCAGACATTTTTGTAAATCTCGAAAATAGGCTGTTACGTTCCCTAGTTGCGAGCGACACATATTTTTATATCTTGAAAATTGTGCTATGTGATCTTATACTTATTATATTTCATTTCATTTCTTCAAGAACAATTTTAACAATCTTATTTGAAATCACAAATTGCATACAATATTCATAATTAACAAATGTCATAAAATTCCAATTAATATTAATAAAATAACTATACCCTAAACATAAAAAAACGAGTGTGACCACACGACTGAAGTAAAACTTCTTTATCAAAATATTAATTTATAAAATTGTTCAAGAACGTAATGAAATTACGAAAAATATAATTAAAAATAATAAATAAATCACGGTTCGCGTAACGCTAACAAACTCTCAAACGAACTACGGACTGAGATATATATATATATATATATATATATATACATATATATTTCATGCACTGGCTGTGAGAGGAAGAAAGAAAGAAAATGTGCGCGCGCACTGCTCTCTCTTGCTTCTAAAGTGTGATACACACAATACGCCAGCACTGTGTCTTAGATATACAAAACGTAACTGGCTATGAAAGAAAGAGAGAAAGAAAATGTGTGCTCGCACCTTTCTCTCTTGCCCCTCCATATACGAAACGTAACTCTCTCCATCTTTCTATTTTCACTAACTTATATCTCCTTCTCAACTTCCGTTCGCCTCGCCCGATCACACTTTTCGTAACGCTCTCATCACACATTCACAAGCTTATAATAAAGTCAACAAAGAAAATAAAATAAAATTACTCAAAATCATTAAAATTATGTCACAAATTCTTTAAATTATCCAACTCATTAGTAAAATACTATTGATATTATTATTCATCACACAAATTTTATAAATGCGCAAGTTTGGATGTTTGTTTGTTTATTTATTTGTTTGTTACATAATCACGTCGTAACGGCTGAACCGATTTCAATGAAATTTAGTATGTACGTAGATTAAAGCTTGGATTAACACATAGGCTACTTTTTAGTAGTAAAACGTAGTTAAAAAGTAGTATATGTGTTAATCCTGGTTATAATCTACGTAAATACTAAATTTCATCAAAATCAGTTCAGCTGTTATGACGTGATTGAGTAAGACACAAACAAAAAACGAGTGTGCTTTAGACTACACGACTGAAGTAAAACTTTTTTTTCAAAATATTAATTTATAAATATGTTTAATTACAAAATTGTCCAGACGTCTGTAGGTCAATCAGTATATGTTCATTCTGGACAGACGCAACTCGCACTCGCACATTAACGTTAAAAATATACGAAACGTAACTGTCCCTCTTTCTATCTTCACTAACTTATATCTCCCTCTCAACTTCCGTTCGCACTTTTCCGTAACGCATTCACCAGCTTACTCCCCAAGTCAAGCGTGCGTAAAGAAGTTTTACTTCAACAAATAAATAAACAAACATCCAAACATTCGCATGTATAATATTAGTGAGATTCCTACTTTCTATAAAGTTATGAGTAGTTTTTTGAAGACAAATATCCATCGGTAAGGTCATGGGAAGACGTGATTCGAAACCACAACCTCAAAATCGGAAATTGGATTATTGAACACTCTTTTTAATATCATTACTTCTGCTTCTTCTTCTATGGCTATTTGACTTCTAATAACTATCATTACTAAGCAACACATAGATAATATTATAAACAGTCGACATCTAAAACATTATTCTCCGCCAAAAACTTTGTAAACTCTACTCAAAATTTTACTCTGCAATCTAATCCTAATGCTAACGTGAGACCGAAAATGCTGATACTTCAAGCTTAGCTGAGAGGCGCCTCAAAGGCATTAATCTCAGCTCTGCGGTGTTGGGTTTGCGCGGAAGTTCCCGAGTGCAATCTAGCTTTGACTTGATGCGCGTTTGTCGCTTGTCAGTGGACTGCTTTAACGGACTGATCGTTTGTTTGGAGCTTAATTTTGGGGGCATTTTGGTGTTCTATTCTGAGTTAAATATCGCTTTAGTGCAATATGTTTAGCATTAATTGTTGATTTTTATGCAGTTTTGATCAAAATCATGAGAAAATGTCAAAAATAAGGCTTGAATTTCGATTCAGATAAGAGTTAAAATCTGGAATACTACTGAAATTACTTAATTATTAAGCAAAAAATAGACAACATAGTCTATTACTCTCTATATTACTATAGCCATTTCAACCATAGAAACATCATCATGATAGCTATAGAACGTCCACTGATGACCATAGTCCTCTCCCATATGATTCCAGAGCAACCACTTATTTTGTCTTCAGTCCCTGGTATTTTAGCTGAGAAGACGTCATGATAAGACTTTATTTTACCCGTGATCATGACGCTTGCAACTGTGCCGAAATTTTTGGACTCAAAAACTCACGAACCATGGCAAATATTCCATTTTTTGACAAAATTGTATATAATTCTACTCATTGAAATTGTTGCTCGACGGTTTAAAATTCGGAATACCGTACTGAGCAGGATTTTCCTGGTAAAAAGTCAAGAGTTGAATGGGATGTAAATAACTCTACAATCAGTAACGCCAAAGCAGCAAGACAATTAAACTTTGTTACTAATTGTCTCTACCTACAGCACGTAGCAAGTTTGTACACGGTGCTTCGGAATATTAATCTTCTTCTTTCGTGTCAATGACCGTTTGACTTCTTAATTTTATTAGCCCTATAGAGAGCAAATTCCACACCCCTCTCTGTTACCTGGTACAAGTCTAATAAATATTAAATAAATAGGGTAAGTATATTTTTTTTTCAAATATCTTTATTCTTTATTGTACTCAAGAAAATACATTAAAAATTACAGAAATAGAGGACATGTACAAAGGCGAGCTTAACCCTAAGAAGAGTTTTCTTCCAGCAACCCTTTGAGGCTAGAGAGAGAGATGGTTTTAAAGGTAGGCGCGTGTAACAGAATATCTTTGAAAAAGTTCTAGTTAATTTAGTATATCAGCAGTTTTAGGGGCATTACCCAAAGTCAAATATCAAAATAAGTAACAAAGTCATCATAATCACATCAGCCACAGGACGTCCACTGATGGACACAGATCTCCCCCATACATTTCCAGAGCGATCAACTTTGTGTGGCCTGTACCCAACGGCTCCCAGCAATCGTTAACAGGTCATCTTTCCATATTTTAGTGGAGGCTCGTCCTTCGCTGCGCTTTCCAGTGGTCGCCACTCGAGAACTTCTGCCCCAACGGCCGTCAGTTCTTCGAGGTTCGTGTGTTTTTGAAATTATATTTTTGTTTTATATATATTGTTTTAAGTATTCTTTTTACACGGGTAGACTCACGCACTTTCAGATTATAATGGTTGTGAACTTCTGAAGCAGCCTGTATAGTCACAAGGCTCTTTTATAAATTAAACTTGCTTTAATTTAAGTGTAAGCAGAAAGAGCAAAGTGCAACTTGATCTAATTACGGGCGCTTCTAAAACAAGAAAAATAAGGGAATTTCCGCTTGAAGAGACATTTACCAGCCACCTAACTTATGTATGGTTTTCTAGAATTATTCGCTGGCTCTGGAAAAATACGATCGGGCTTAGAAAAAAATACCTGATAATTCATACGGCCTGCTAATAAATATTTCAATTCTATTTATTTATTTGTAATTTCAATTCAATTTCTCAATCTTTCGCCATCACTAGACACAAAAACCGGCCAAGTGCGAGTCGGATTCGCGCACTAAGGGTTTCGTACCATTATCTATAAAAACGGCAAAAAAATCATATCTTTTGTATGGGAGGCCCCCTTAAATATTTATTGTATTAAATACAATACAATAATAATACAATAATATATACAATTTTATTTATTTACCTTATTTGAGGTTGTGGAGGATTAAGCTAGTCCTCTAAATTGTATGAGCGCCCGTACAACTCAGATGACTATCTTAATTGGCGTCAACTATGTATGTATGGGGACACCTTTTTCTTTATTTGTGCTGTAAGACCTTGCTTTTTGGCAAATTTCGTGATTCTAGGTCAACGGGTACTACCACATAGGTTTTCGACCCAAAACCTATAGGGTACTTTCGGTTGACCTACAATTGTCAATTTTGGTTAAAAGCAAGGTCTTATAGTACGAGTAAAGGGAAAATTCCGAAAAATTAAAAAGCTCCTTGTTTACCTTTTGAGGTACGGAACCCTAAAAACATGAAACGCGCATGTCTGAGTAGATTTTAGAAAACTATTCTGAAAACGATTTACAGCTAGATAACTTTTCATTGTGAACATCAGCGGCACAGTCGCTGGTCTAACCGCTTGAAGCAGTTTAGAAATTATATCAAAAATTCAATAAAAACCCACTTTTTCTACAAAGTATGAATGGATACCAATAACCAAAAGTTACTGTGAAATGCTTTAAAAACATACAGTTTTTTTAAGTTTATGTGAGATTTTATTCTGAAAACTACATTTAAGATCATTATCTCACCTAAATCTACTTAAAAGAGACCAAAGCGGGACGCGAAAGAAGTCCTAGTGTTTGCATGACCTGAATACCTATATCTGTGAACAAGGCCTCAGAGCTGAATACCTCAGGTAGAAATGTTAGCACGTTTTCTCGAGTTTTATGTAACTGGTTTCACGGTTTGAAACGTATATTAGCAAAGTTTTATAAGAAGATTGTGCTAGAGATTATAGTATGTTTTATATAGCCCAGCTTGCATAACGACCCCTAAATTTCATTACTATAAGTACGGGATATAGCACGCACCGCTTTATCGGTGTTTCGACCGACAATATTTCGGTTCAATTCGTGAACCTTCATCAGGGTGAGTGCGATCCGCTCCGAACAACGTCTCGACTCGCACTTCGCGCCGCAGCCCTCTGCGCGCGAGTAGACGGGCGCGATGGAAAGTAACAATGATTGAAATTATTCACGAAAGTTTTCTAAATAAAATCCCTAAATGTAATTAGCGAGAAAACATGTTTAGCTATGAACTATTTTGAATTCTTTTGAACAGATAATCAAAAATAATTCAAAATGTAACAAACGACAAAGAATAAACTCAGGCTCCACCATTATTAAGGTGTATAAAATACAATTAACAAGAATACAATTGTAGACAACTGAAGGACAGATAGAAAATTATACCTCTCTCCAAAAATATTTCCTAGACCCTACCTTCGAATGTACGCACGGCTACACATCAAGTTATACATTTCCAGTATAAGCTGACCTAGCATTGTGTAGGCTTTTCGTAGAATGAGAGGTCAGCTTATACTGGAATAATATAGCTTGATGTGTAGCCTTGTGTAGATTCGAAGATAGGATACTATAGGCACTTACCAGACAAACATGAATTTGTACTAAATTGTACGGACCTTTTCAAGTTATGATGGATTACAAGTCCAGAACGTTTGATAAATCACTCAGTTTTTGTGGTTGTGAATTTTATATATATATATGTAGCTCCTATATACATTAGGGCTTTATTTATAAAAATATTTAATACTTTTCCAATGTTCCCTACATTATGTCACGAACGTAAGATAAAGATATGAAATTAAAGACATGGAATAAAATCTTAAAACTAGGCTAAAAGATAAATAGTGACAAAAAATGGCCCCCACTCAGCATGTGCTATGGCAGATTCGCTCTGCCAAAGCGCTGCTCTTCCGTGGTCACCGTGACTGCGGATAGTGGCTACTGCTACGCAGGCACAATATTGACATCATCACACTAATATTATAAATCTGAAAGTTTGGATATTTGTTAGTTACTCAATCATGTCGTAATAGCTGAACCGATTTCGATTAAAATTGATGTGTTGATAGATTATGACCTGGATTCTAACAAAGGCTACTGTTGACACAAACAACACGTGTGAAGCCGCTGGCAGAAGCTAGTTATACCATTAATTGAAGTGTATATAAATACATTCTATGTGACCTGTATGTATAAGTTTTATACTGGTGGTAGAGCTTTTGTGAACGGGTTCGAGGAAGGGGGCACCACCGGCTTACCTTTATCTGCCGCCAAATAGCAGTACTTGTGCTGCTGTGTTCCGGTTAGATGGTAATGGTATGTTCCTGTAATTACTGGCACATAGGCATAACAGCTATGTCCTATAGTATGGCAAAGTATCCACAACATAACAGCTTGTTTTGAATTCTATGTGGATATCCATGGGCTGCAGTAGCCACTTAACATCTGGTGGACTGCATGCTCGTTTGACATAAAAGTAGTATAAAAAAAAACATAAAATTAATATAAATAAAATTTAATTATTATATAAAGTTAACTATTATATATATAATATAATTTAACTATTATATAACTATTACATAAAGGCGGGAAAGTTATCGAATGGAGGCCACGGACCGGCAAGCGCAGCGTAGGACGTCCACCTACAAGATGGGCCGACGACTTGGTAAGAACCGCAGGTCGGCGTTGGATGCAGGCCGCTTCCAACCGCAGTTCCTGGAGATCAATGAGGGAGGCCTTTGTCCAGCAGTGGACGTGCTACGGCTGATATGATGATGATGATTATATAAATGTTTAAAAACTATTTAGATATAAACTATAAATTTGTTAGTACGCATATTTAGAGATTAACTTAAGTTGACGTAATGGAGGCATAGAACGACTACCTTATTTGTGATATTTTTGAGACTATAATAATAATTTCTTTAGCGATTTTTGCAAGACCAAAAGGGCTAAGAATTCTGGAGTTGGCAGGTTGTTCCTGCATTTCGTGGTAAAGTTAGTATAAACATTTAAGGTTTTAAAACCTTTGTCTTAGTACAAAACATCTGCCTTAACATGCTAAGTAGGTATTAACACCTAAATACAATACAATGTTTAAACCTTCTACGTGGAGTTTCTTCTAAGCCTCCTTAATGTGCGAAATGCGAAGATCCCCTAGAGAAATACAGCATCATGACTCGACATAAATATCGTAACTATATTCACTCGTCAGGCCCAAGTCAGCTATTCGGTCCTACATCAGCATTGGGTCCCCCGTCAACAATTCCTATGTTTGTAATATGAATGTTGTTTGTTCGAATGGATTTTCTGAAACTTCAATTATGTACAACAATGTAAGAACAAAGGACTCAAATTTAAATGTAACTTTAAAGTTATATGGAATTACTAGCTGACCCGCCCGCGGCTTCACACGCTTGAAAGTTCCCGTTCCCGTGGGAACTTCGGGATAAAAACTACCTAAAACACTCTTGTCAACGTGACGCGACGTTTCATGTAAATGTAAATGACTTCACGTCAATGAACGACAGTTAAATTATATGGATATTGAAATACTAGGGGGGGGGGGGGGGTGTAGGAGGGTGACGAATACTTTACGACCTAGTCTAATACCTACCAAATAAACAAAAAAATAATTAAAATAGGTCTACGGAGGAGTGCGACCACAAACACCGTGACACGAGATTTTTATATATTAGATATAGAGATTTTTATATATTTTTATATATTCATCGCTCATACTCTGGAAGTTTGTTATTGTTAACACGATACCTGATGCGCACCCCTAGGGACGTAAGTAAATCTGAAAATAGAATGAAGCGAAATGAGGGAGAGGGAAAGAGTTTACATTCATAAATGCTGAAACTAAATACCTACAAGCTCCATCACAAACCCTTATTTTTATTTAATAATGAAACAGGCCACATTTAAAATATGCTTTAATTAAATATAACCTCAATGACAGCACCTGATTTCTATTAAAGAAAAGAGGCTAGGTTAACTAGTGAAAAAAAAACTTGGATACAGGGAACGCAAATTTTCTTGTTAGCAACAAACTGTTATAAAATGTTTGTTGATTTCTTAGCATTCGTGAAGAAAAATTATGTGTTAACCTCGGATGTAAGCGACCAAATGGCACCCTCGACTCATTAGCGTCTTCGCTCGGTTTTGCTCGTTCGTACGCCAAAATGCGTCGTATAATAATCACACTAATAATATTATAAATGCGAAAGTTTGGATGTTTGTTTATTTATTTATTTTTATTTGTTACTCAATCACCATTTGAACCCATTTCGATGAAAATTAGTATGTACGTAGATTATAACCTAGATTAATATATAGGCTATTTTTTATCCCATAAATCAGGACCCATGGGATAAAAATCGGGTGTCGAGTCAAGTTGGAACAGCGAGTTAAGCTTTATTTCTAGGTTACCTATACATTTAGTAGTTTAACGCGTTCGAAGTCGCGGGCAACAGCTAGTGTACGTTGTAGTAAACGTTGTTTGGCTTCATATTGACCTTTACAGAGGATCGACCCAAAATGTTAAGAGGCTAGTGAGTATCGCCTTACCCACGCCTACAATAAGGGATAGCACTTGGAAGCTTAAAATAAATGAATAATGCATTTTTCTTTACTCATAAATTAAATATCTACTAAATAACACCTAAATGGGTGGTATTATGTCATATAACAATGTCGTAGTTCGTTAGTGATCTTGTCTAGGAGTTTATATGTCGCCATAAAAAACTTTGACACAGCTCAATGGCTGTTTAGAGCTGAGACATTCAAAAATTATTATATTGATAATTCAATAAATTGTAAAATTTTATGCAGTTTGTTTATCAATATTGTATACAATTAATTTTGGTTTCTACTCTTTTACATGTAAATAGTTTAATTATGAGGAATGCTTTGTGTTACGCCCAGCACAAACCTAAGGTTTTATGAGTGATATTTGTTGAAGTAAAACTTCTTTACGCACGCTTGACTTGGGGAGTAGCTGGTGAATGCGTTACGAAAAGTGCGAACGGAAGTTGAGAGGCAGATATAATATAAGTTAGTGAAGATAGAAATAGAGAGAGTTACATTTCGTATATTACTGTAAGGGCAAGAGAGAGAGGTGCGAGCACACAACTTCTTTCTCTTATAGCCAGTTGATTTGTCGCATATCACCTATCCCAAATTAGCCTAAATTATACAAACTGCAAATATATATAAACATATATATATATACATACATATAGAGGGAGCTAAAGAAGTTTTACTTCAGTCGTGTGGTCGTCGCACACCCGTTTTTTTATAAGTACATATTTATGAAAAAACACGTGTCAGTGGACACAAAGCACGAACGAACAAAACATGGTGCACAGTTTAATTTAACATATCCCAAAGCTCAAATTATAAAGTATTTAACTCCTCCTCCACGGGCTTCAGCAATTCGCTGACGCGCTGACGAACTTTCCCTCGCTATGGCGGGGTTAATTTATTACGCGAACATTCAGCAGTTTGTGTAATGTTGTACGAGATACTTCGGTAATTAGCGGAATTTACTGGAAATTTTCGCGGGACGTTTTAATATGTGTTGTATCTAACTTTATTTACCTTATGTTTATTTCACTTTTCCGTTTTACTTAATTAATACAACCCTGTCCTTTTGTTACCTATTGATATTTATAATTTTGTTATAATACATTTTTAGGTAACTATCTAAATATGTTTAAACTATGTTTTTAGACTTAGTTTTTTCATTGAAATCAGAAATTAATTATCAATACAATAAATTATATTCTCACATTACTCACAAAAAAGCAATACTGGAATAATTTAATAAACAGTGCACAACTGTTTTGGCTACAGGAAGGTTATAAAAAAATCGTAGATAAATTGAACATTTCGGTAACAACATAGATAGATAGATTATTTCTTTATTACACACCATTAAATATAAACATATAACAAAAAACACACTTTTAAATCATAGGTACAATGGGCGGCCTTATCGCTAAAAGCGATCTCTTCCAGGCAACCTTTGGATGGACAGGATATATGTGAACTAATAAGGACGGAGGCGTAAATCAGATATTATAGAACATATATAAAATACAGAGGTATGATGGGGAGTTTTTAATTGAAGGGTTTCAGAGGAACGTAAGGATCGAGAGTTGGAAAGGTGAAGAAAGTCAAAGCGTTCTTTGAGATAGGACCGAGTAGAAGAGATGAAAAGGATGATGTAAAGGAGGGAAAGGATGTGCCCATTCCGGCGAAGGCGGGTAGGTAACCACTTAAGTCTGTGGCGATACTCGGAAATGTGATCGTACTTGCGCAAGCCAAATATGAACCTAATAGACAAATTCTGGAGACGCTCAAGCTTATTGAGTTGATCTTTAGTTAAATCAAGATAGCTGGCATCAGCGTAGTCGAGAATAGGATGCAACAATGATTGCGCAAGTGCAATTTTGGTGGAAGTCGGAAGGATGTTTCGCAGCTGTTTAAGAGAGGCAGCTGCAGCAAAGGTTTTTTGGCGTACCGCTGCTAGTTGAGATCCCCAAGATAGCTGATTATCTACACGGATTACGAATTACGAAATTCGACAATAACGAAAAAAAAACATTACGAATTCAACTTATTGCGTTACAAATGTCTAAGCTACCTCTCAACCTAAAACCAAGAATCCAATAATACTCCACTCCTAATCCATTAAAGCCTGCCTCCACCAATCCTCGGGGATGAGACGGACCGACTCGGCATTTCGACATTCCCTGGACGCCACAACTCTTGGTAACTAATGACTTCGCGTTATAAATGAATGTCGAGAAAAATGGACCAGAGTTCATCCAGATTTAAAGGTTCATAATCAGACCCTACTTAATCGCGTAAGCTGGATAATGAAATTGATTTACCATGATAGAGGAAGCATGGTTTGTAGATATTTATTCCGGAATTGGGTTCTATGTATTACTAGCTGACCCGGCGAACAAGTCTTACCGCCTTGACGTGCATATGACGCGGGCTGCTAATTTATGTCACCGGTAGAATTGTCAATCGGCTATCATTAGCTGCATCTTTGTATGAGAAAACCAATTTTCTTCATATTTTTTCCAGTATTTTAAAAGTTATTCTGCTATTCGGGGCAGAGACAATTCAAAGGTCATCAAAATCGGTCCCCCCCGTTCTGGAGTTATAAATGGCTTATCTAACCCGACTTTGTTTTATATACAGTGCTTTTTTATTACTGGGACAGTACGGCAGCACTCATAACCAGAGGAGATACAGGTGCAGTTTCTTTTAAAACATTGGCTCGTTTTCGAAGAAAAACATTTTGGCATTAAATTTTTTTTTTGGTCTAGCGTGAGTAGCGCCTTAAAATTAATCAAGATGGTAATTTTTTTTGATGCCGATTGATGCAGTCCTATGTAAGAATCATTTTATTGTATCGGATGAAAAAAATCTGAACAGCGGAAGTTAATCAAATTTGATAAAATGTATTCTCATACAACAGGACAAAGCAAAATTCCTCCAACAAACATCTTATTAGATTCTAATTGCACATTAAAGAAGTATTAATACTGTAGCGATTAAGAAGTTTAGGAACTCCATGCTCTCATGACCAATTCAAAAACATTTCGTATTTCAGAACAATTTTGAATTTCGAACATGGTTCTTGCATCTGTATATCAGTCATTGCATCATCTTATTTGTCCTATCACGGCATTGTCAAATACGCAGAAAGTAGACTTAATTGAAGCATACTTCCTCTCTGTTTCACAGAAAGTTTGAAAGGTAGAGTATTCTCCTCGTGGATAAAGCTGTCTGCATCTTGGTCGTGCTTATATCCCTCTCTGCATACAGGATTCTAGTAACAAAATCCTTCGTTTCGTTCGGGATCAATATAGCGCCCTTGACGCAAGACACTGCTTTATCCCCTTGTTTAATAATCTACTAATAGAAGTATTCTACTATTAAATGGATGCGCTTGGCACAGGACCGGAGAGAATAGCGTGATAACGAGGAGGCCTATACCCAGCAGTGGGTGGATGTGGGCTGAGATGATGATGATAAGTATTCTATCAGTTATCTGGTTCCATCCAAGCTCTGCTTAGTTTTGGGGCTAAATATCTCTGCTAGATAGCGAGGTGTGAAATGTCCAGCATTATTTATTATTATTATATTAAATTAAAACATCTATATTATAAAAACAAAAACAATATGGTTGAATAATATGAAAGCATAAAATTGATGACAACAAACGTGATAAACGAGACGTTTTACCTACAATCGTTCCAGTGCACATTTATTAGACAACTGAATAGCGTATCGAATCAATTCAATTGCACACTTTCACTGAACTTTTTAATAGCAATCGAACAGCCTTAAGGTTTATGGCTAAGTGAAACGTTATGGGCCCATGCTAACCCAGAAAGCCGTATCCATAAAGTTATGATGTGCGATAGAATAATTTTCAAATATCATACCAACATAAACTCTTACATAATACCTAACCCCTCTTTGTAACAATGTATAAGTTTTAAGTATTTACTTTAGTGACAAACGATTTGTTTTCACTTACCAAGGATGAAAGTTTTCCAATTAAAATCCAACACCTTCTATTAAAACCGCTTATGTTTTGCTCCTGAGAAACTTTGTAGAAAATGCACTCTAATAACAATATCACCTTTCTTCTTTGCTTGAAAGGAACGCGACAAAGCACAAAAGATGTTCATTGTACCCCGACTTCACTAGGCGAAGTTATAAAGTTACAAAACTTGTAGGGGTAAGTGACGTATAAAAGAGTGCTATTAATTTGAAAATATGTTCTTATGTCATTATTATTCCCTAAATAAAATTGTGTTCAGAAAATCACATAACAAAGCCGTTTGCTTTTGTTTAACCTATTTCGTCCTATTGCTGGGCAAAGGTGTTCCCCAATCTAGGCTTTCCGTTCCAAATACAGATTTTTAAATAAGTATACTGTACATAAAATAAATATACAATTTAAATACCCAATAAATATAAATAAGTAAGTATCATATTTATATATTTAATAAAAAATATTAATAGCTCATCATTCATAATCGCAGAAAATGCCGTAACCTGGGCCGATTCGCTCGTCATTAAGTAAATTCACACACACATTTGCAACACTCGCGCCGATCGGCGTTATTACTTGGCCTTATATTTAATATAATTATGCATTTTATTTTATATTATCTAAGTAGGTATACGTTGGGGAAGAAAGGTTCTCGAGTGGAGACAACGGACTGGAAGACGCAGCGTAGGCCGGCCCCCCACAAGGTGGACCGACGGTCTAGTAAGAATCGCGGGGAGCCGTTGGGCGCAAACGGCTACCAACCGCTCGTTGTGGCGATCTAAGGGGGAGGCCTATGTTCAGCAGTGGACGTCTCCCGGCTGATGATGATGATGATGAAGTAGGTATATATTTTTTGTTTTTAATTGTAATTTAAATTTGTTCTATATTATCTGATATACGCCGCCGTCCTTATTTGTTCACATAGATCCTGTCCATCCAAAGGTTGCTTGGAAGAGATCGCTTTTAGCGATAGGGCCGCCCATTGTTTTAGAATTGTGTTTTCTGTTATATGTTTATATTTAATGGTGTGCAATAAAGGAATTATCTATCTATCTATCTACTTGCTGTGACAGCATCTGACACATTTATCAAATCACGTGTAGAGTTAATCAAATGTATAAAACGCCTCGCCGTAGCATTAACTTGAAGTTGACATAAAGTAAGACGTTTCAAAATGAAGGATCGTTTTCATGTCTATAATGTCCTGGCTATGATAGCCGCCACGGTGGACTGCCCATACGCAAGGCGCTGCGAGACATTCTACTAGCATCCTCATTCGTTTTTATCTTTTTTTAGATGTTTTATGTTAGTGTTAATTTAGGTGTGCGTTTATTGTGTCAGGGTAAAATAATTGTTGAAACAATTGTTTTTGTTGATACAGAAAATAGTTTTAGACTCCTTGAACAATATGGCGTCAGGGCGATGATAATAATTGATCTCCAAATCTACTTGGGCAAATCGGCATTGTATGTATCTATGTTTGTTTGTAAGAGGATAACTTTCGAAGCGTTGATCGGATCATCGAGAAATTTTATATATAGGTAGGTAGGTAATCCTGGTGTGTCTAGATGAGTTAAAAATGTTGGGGGGTTGTCAAGACATTGGGGTTCAAGAGGGGTTAAAAAAAATAAAATGGCGCGATTGCGTCAAATGGGACGTCTAATGAAAGATCTTTATTAGCTAAATTTTACCCCGTTTTTATTTTTATTTTAGGCTTTGTAATTTATAAGTTATTAGCTATAATAAAAACTGAACTTTGACGAAATTAACAGAGTACACCAGTGATCCCACAGTGCTGATTTGTGATTTGATATTCGTGTAGCTTATTATATAACACAAATATATGGCAAAGAATAACTTCTATTTCTACCCCTAAAAAGAGTAACCAATAACATGAACCCCGTTACTTGAAATTTGAATAAAACTTTAGGTCAAGTAAATTGGTTGACATTCCGTGGCAATATTCTATTATATAAGATTATATTATAAAGATAATGAGTAATATTTTTTTATATTTTTGGGACTTTTTTTGGTCCACTAGTTTTGCTATGTCTTAGAGTTTCTTACTACAAGGTATCAGAAACAGGAAAGTTATTGAACTCGCATCTCGTAGGTACTTGAACGAACAATGTTGTAAGTTTACGGATAGTGATTAGTTTGAAACAAACTCCTAACACATCTTGAGAAGATTGACGTTCTTATATTATTAATGGACTGAAGTAGTCTATGCACTCAATGTTACTAATAGATAGATAGAAAATATTGTATTGCATACCTCATTACAAACAATTAAATTAGAACAATGTAAATTTAGGTGATACAATTGCGATCTCTACCAGAAAACCTTAAGCATATATAAATATTGTATAATATCTATTTGGGTAGACATACATTATATACATTTGTATAGTTTTGGAATCAAAACATCGTTCGTAGATCGTTTGCAAGGGTCTTTTGATGAAACAGTTTTTTTTTGTGTTTTTTATAGTACTAATGTTGTATACAGAGTATTTTTTTTACTGTAACAGTACGGCAGCACCCATAACCAGAGGAGAGTTCAATCGCGGTCTGGGTAGCGTTCCTGATACCACTTCAGCGCATTAGTTGGGCTTCGTCGGTTAAGGAAGTATGCTTCAATCAAGTCTACTTTTTGCGTATTTGACAATGCCATGATAGGACAAATAAGATGATGCAATGACTGATATAAAAGTCCGACAGGTGCAAGAACCATGTTCGAAATTCCAAATTGTTCTGAAATACGTAATGTTTTTGAATTGCTCATGAGAGCATCGAGTTCCTAAACTTCTTAATCGCTACAGTATTAATACTTCTTTAATGTGCAATTAGAATCTAATAAAATGTTTGTAGAAGGAATTTTGTTTGTCCTTTTGTATCAGAATACTTTATATCAAATTTGACTAACTTCTGCAGTTCAGATTTTTTTCATCCGATACAATAAAATAATCCTTACAAAGGACTGCATCGATCGGTATCAAAAAAAAATTACCAACTTGATTCATTTTAAGGCGCTACTCACACTTGACCAAAAAAATTTAATGCCAAAATGTTTTTCTTCGAAAACGAGCTCATGTTTTAAAAGAAACTGCACCTGTATCTCCTCTGGTTATGAGTGCTGCCGTACTGTTACAGTTAAAAAAAACACTGTATATTATTAGTAAACAAAAGTTTTGACATCTTAAAATGCATTATTATAAATACGGGATTTATCACGTACCGTCTTATCGGTGTTTCGATCGACAATGTTTCGGTTCAATTCGTGAACCTTCATCAGGGTGAGTGCGATCCGCTCCGAATAAAGATCGCACTCACCCTGATGAAGGTTCACGAATTGAACCGAAACATTGTCGGTCGAAACACCGATAAGACGGTACGTGATAAATCCCGTATTTATAATAATGATTGAAATCAATCACGAAAGTTTTCTAAGTAAAATCTTAAAATGCATTATTAATATAAGTTTTTCCCGATATTTTGATCGATGACAAGTTAACAAAAAAATCAAACTAAATCACATTATTGAAAAAGTTTTAAACTATGTAGAATTCTTGGTAGCAGGTTGGCAAACCCTTGCAAATGACCCATTGTTGGACTTTACACACAGTACATTAACCACTAAAGTAGCACTTCATGTTTGTGAAATTAGTAACTCGCTTGATATTATAAAATGTGGCACATAGGAAAGTAATATATAAGAGAGGTTCTTAATGTGTTATTTCATGTTTTAAGGTTCGCTTTTATGTCTAAATTAAGTACTAGATGTACATAAACATAAATATGCGTTTTTTAGTATCATTATGTTGATTTTGTTTTTAATGTTAGCACACCAACCTTTTTCTTTATCAACCTCAGGTAGCCTCTGAGGTTTGCAAATAGAAAATGCCAATAGCGTTAAGCCCACATTTTGTACATATGTACTTTTGTGCAATAAAGTATTAAATATATTAAAAAAATAACATAAATCGCGCAACAAGTATGCATACAAGTATTAGCAAAGGAAAATTTGTAACTTTTATTGGGAAGTCTTTCCATTGTAATATAACAACATATAAACTTAATTGGAATAAGTTAATCTTTTATTATTGAAACATAATGTTTGGACTTGCCTCTGACTACACCCTTGTGATCACAGGATGTCCATCATAGGGATTAATATGGGGTACATTGATTCATGTCGGGAAAAGTTTAGGGATCTAGGTATTATGACAATGACCGGAGAGTTTATACTACAGAATGTTCTATATGTAAGAGAAAACATTGATAAAATGACTAGAAATAAAGATGTACATAATTATAACACTCGAAATCGAAATCGTCTTGTCTTACCTAAAACAAGGTTAGCCAAAATTTCAAAGAGCTACTACTGTATTTATTAAACTGTATAAATTAAATTGTACAATAAAATACCGCACAATGTAATACGTATGTCAGATAATTCATTTAAATCATTGATAAAACGACATCTTATTTGTAAAAGTTACTATAAGTTGGACGAAGCTATTGCTGTTAAAACAATATTTAAATTTGATGAATTGTAATGATTACCTGACATATATAAATTTATTATTATTATTTTTTCTCATTTTTATTTACAATTTGACGATGCTTTTGCAGACCTTATTTTAAGTTGTTATTATTTAGAACTGTTTCTTTTTTTTATAAAAAAATATTAACTATAGGTACCTTTATGTATGGATTATGTAACATACTTTAATTGTGTCATCTGACTTGTCCAATCACATGTAATTTGTCGAAGGATATGAATAAATGAAATTAAATAATATAGTAGTGAGCTTATTTATTTAATATTATGCTATTTGCGTGTTTCACTACCTCTGAGTAAAGCTATACAACGGATATAAAATATATACGACTTTTGTTTTAACATGAAACCAGATAAAGAGAGAATGATTTTTATTCGTCAATTAAACTCGGAGGTCGTGAAACAGCCACTTAGGTTCAGACTATATGGCGTCCGGGCTTGTCAGGGACCGTTTTTTAACGGCCCTCGACCAATCCGTCGCACAATCAAACATTTGAATTTTTCCTGCATCGATTACACACGATCCGAGGCCGTCCGACTCCGATTTTTGTTTGGAAGCAACCGGGACATGCTCCAGGTTTGCAGGATCGGGGAGACCCGTATTGTTTTGTTTGTTTTCCTATTCAAATAAATAGAAGTAGGTTTTTAACAAAAATATAACCGAATTAACGAAACTACTGAACTAATTTTGATGAAATTTCTATAAGACCAACATGAAAGTATATACTTTCAAATAAAAAAATATTTTTCCAAATAGGTGGATAAATGACGGAGAGCTCAGGTAAAAAAAAAATATATTTTCAGTGTACTTTTTACATGTAACTAAAACATTGTGAACACTAGTAAATGCATTAGTAAAATATTGTGTCGTAGTTTCCAGTGCCCGTACATACATACAATTAAATGAGTTTGACGTTCCTGATTATAGGTATGATTATACATATATTAAATGTATTAATCCTGATTATATATTAAACATAAAACAATTGTGCGTCCTTATAAAATTTGAGGGTTGCCCTCGATTTTTTTGGAATCCCATCATCAGATCCTGACTTGCTGCCTATGGTACCACCTGTGAAGTATGCCTTTAAAAAAAACAAAATAAATCTCGAATCGGTCCAAGCGTCTTCGAATAATAATATTAAAAAAAAGACACCGACGAATTGAGAACCTCCTCCTTGTTATGAAGTCGGTAAAAAAATCTATGTCATCCTGCTCTAAGCTTCTGGAATTGTATAGACGACCTCCGTGGCGCAGTGGGCGAATAGCCGGCTGAGGCGCAGTAGGCAATGGGTTCGATTCCTGCTGCGGGACCAATTTTTGCATAGTTTACAGATACCGTGTTTGGATCTTTTTAACACGCGGGGCCTTCGTTGACCCAATCCCCACCACCCCGCCCGTCCACTCGCGTGCAGAGGGCAGCGGCGCGCAGTGCGAGGCGAGGATAGCACTCACCCTGATGAAGGTTCACGAATTGAACCGAAGAATTGTATACAAGGTATTCTATCAGTTATCTGGTTCCCATAGTACAAGCTCTGCTTAGTTTAGGGCTATATAGCGCTATGTGAAATGCCCAGCATTATTTATTTAATTCTATGGAGGCCTAAGTTCAACAGTGAATCTTCTATTATGGTTATTATACAGAATATTTTGCAAGTATAATTATTTTTCACCTTACTGCACCAACATACGTCAGTTCTTCGAACTGCCCCGCCCACTGCCACTTCAGAATACAGATAAAAGCGCTGCATAAGACGGAAAGAGATGAAAAGAACACCTGATAAAGGTTGCTAGAAACAACTCCCCTGGTGCAGACCGCACTTCTTCTTCTTTCGTGTCGATGACTCAATACTATAGCCATTTTGACCAGTACTCTGCCACGTTCGTGGCAGCGTCGGAGCAGGTCATCAGTTGCTCCATCGTGCAGGTGGTAGGGCAGGATGAGCATGCAAGGACGTGTGCCATTGTTTGGAGCTGGGCACCACATTGGCATTGCGTCGCCGATTCGTCTATAATATCCCATTTACTAAGATTACACCTGCAGGTGTAATCTTAGTAAATGGGATATTATCGGCGCCGACTTGGGTACGCAGTCTGTTGAGGGTCATCCACACTGGCCAAGGTAGGTGTTGACCAGGAGGTAGTTCCTCTGCAGGTGTAACATAGCCAGGTGTGGGGGGGGGGGGGGGGCTTTATTTATTTTCCACAGGGCATCATTTGCATTATTCGCAAAGTCCCTGCGACTACGTAGCCGTTTTCTTGGTGGAGTAACGCCATACAAGCAGTACGAGATTGCTCTGATGATGTATGATGAAATATGTGCGGGAGGTCTATAGACTTCAGCAGTTACCTTTCACGGCTGATGTGATGATGATGCTAACTATTTTTAGATAAGTTTTTAGCTTCACGTTTTCTGTTGAATTGTACAGTTTAAGATCACAATCACGTGGTTTTCCTTGCTCTTTTTAATCAAAAAACGAATTAACTTTATCATAGCAAAATAGCTCTTAAGCAAGCTAACCAGCTTCGTGCTATACCATTATTACGAGTAACTCTAGAAACTACAGTCTCATTAAAAACTAAAGCTACTGTAGGTACCTTTGAAACTTTAGCTGGGAAACTGTTTAAGATTCAACTGCAAAGCGAAATTACCTGGTTGGTAGCAGTCAGTAACATTTTAAGTTGATTCAACAAAGTTTTAAACAATGGTTTAGAATAATTCCAAGATTTTTAAAAATCATCTCAAAAATTCCAAGCCTAGACGGGACTTGAACCCGCAACCTTCCTCTTGATACGCGGAAATAATAAAATAAGAATAAATAATTTCGACCCTGGCGTGACAAGAGCCTGTAGCACAATTGGCAGTGCGTCCTCGTATAAAGAGGAAGGTTGCGGGTTCAAGTCCCGTTTAGGCTTGGAATTTTTGAGATGATTTTAAAAATCTTAGAATTTTCCGTATGTATTCGGATAACACTTTAAATAAAACACTAATGGTTTAGAATAACCAGAGACTTTAGAATTTAATAATGAAAATTGACCTTCCCTTAACGCAAATAAGAATACACATGTCAATAAGTTGTCCTTGGCATATGTATTACTGATTAAAACTGGTATTTATCGTATATGTACCTTTTTATTCGTTATCCTGACGTTTCGACTATACTATTGCAACAGCGTGGTCACGGGCGGACTTAATCGGTAATTCTGTGTATGTTATCTATCTTAACCTACGGTGCCCAGTCTTGGTCACTGACCGAATCTCAGAAGTTCAAACTAGGGGTTTGCAAAAGAGCGATGGAGCGCAGCATTTTGGCTGTAAAGCGGATCGACAAGATTCCAACTCCTGACTGCGCTCAAAGACCGGTATCGCTGACGTGGGCATCAAGGCTGCAAAGCTGAAATGGAAGTGGGCGGGTCATGTCTCTCGTATGCAACCTGATAGGTGGGCCAAGCTTTAAAGATAGGAAGAGATTTTGATGATCTGACAGAGAAAGGTAAAGCGTTCCACAGCAGCACAGCTTGAACTGTAAAGGAGTCGCCATAAAATTGAGAACTGTGGACAGGGGTTTGGAGACTTAGAAGTTCAGATGAGCGTAGGTTTTGATCATGCGTCTGGTGCCAGAACACAAAACGCTCTTTTAGATAGGATGGTGAAGAAGGATTGAAGAGAATGTTATAAAGAAGGGACAGAATATGTGCATTCCGACGAAGACGGATAGGGAGCCACTTGGAAATTCTGAAACATGGTCATACTTGCGTAAACCAAATATGAACCGAATACAAAGATTTTGAAGGCGTTCAAGTTTGCTCAATTGGACTTCGGAAAGGTCGAGATAGCTGGCGTCAGCATAATCTAAGATAGGGAGTAGAAGGGATTGTGCAAGCGTAATTTAGGTGGCGGTAGGTAAAAAGTTGCGAAGTCTTCGCAACGAGGCTGAGGACGCAAACATTCATATGTGTATACATTAACATTATAGTGTAATCTTATGTTTTAAAAGTGAACTAATGTGAAAGATTTACGCGCCCCGCCCTTGAGTGGCGTAGAGTACAGAAAAACTAATTCCAACTCATACTCATTTATTCAAACCGAAGAAACACAATAGAACACTTGGTTAAGTCAATAATATTACTTAATTAATTACATATAAGCAGCTCTTTGCACCATAATTTTGGAGGTGCCAGAAACAGACAAGCATTTCGTTTACATTACATTTATGCATCTAAATACTGATTAATAAGTACATATGTAAGTACTTATGATTATAGCTGCTGTAGAGGGGCAAAGAATTGTTTATAATACCTCATTTGAATTCTTAATTGATGCGTATGTCAGTAAGTAACAATAATTAAAAATATGGAATTGCATTAGACATTGATTATATGTTATGGAATGTCAAAATATGCATTTTATGTTAAATCGTAGCTGCTGTAAAAGGGCATTGGTGGCGATTCTGTTGTTTACTCTGACTAGCTAAAATTGTGTAAAACACGAACGGTCTTATTTTGTTTATGCTAAAGATTTCTAAAATTAAGTAATTGTTACTAAGTTATTGTTGGCGGGCTAGTTTTAATCAGCATCAATTTGACTGCTGACTAAAACTAGCCCAAAAATACGCATTCTTAGTAAAAAAATACTTAATTTTAGAAATGTCACTTTAAATGTCATTCTAATTTTATCTTTAGAGTAAACAAAATAAGACCGTTTGTATTTTACACAATTTTTAGTTAGTCAGCGTAAACAATAGAATCGCCACCATTGTCATCTTACTTAAATAAAGAATAAACAAAAAAATGTATATACCTAATTCTAATATCACAGAAATATCAATTCAAAATATATAATACATACCTAGTATCAAATAATGTGTAAAATGGAGTCATCCTTGAGAACGTATTTACGATCCACGATCCATAGACGTAATTAGCGACTCAACATATTTAAATATGACGTATTTGTATGATTTGACAACTTTCTTATACATATTTAGGCATTAAATAAGACAAGGCATCGTTTGGCAAAAAAAATTCATCACCCCAGATCCATATGAGGTCCACTACTGAACAGGCAATAATCACGTACCGTTTTATCGGCGGCGTTACAACCACGGCGATGTACACACGGCTACACAGCAAACTATACATTTCCAGTATAAGCTGATCTCTCATTCTACGAAAAGCCTACACAATGTGAGGTCAGCTTACATTGGAACTGTATAGCTTGATGTGTGGCCGTGTGTACAAGGCGAGAGGCAGTGCAGAGCGTATAGCACTCACCCTGAACTGAACCAAAACGTTGCTGGTCGTAACTCAGGATTAAAATAAATCAAAGTAAGTAGGTATAAAATAAAGTATCATCGTATAAGAAATGGTGTTTGTTGGTAAGCGTATCACTTTAGAACGGTTCGACAGATTTCGTTTATGTTTGTAAAAGTCCGAATAAGGTTTAAGAAAAAAAAAATATGCCCGAAAAACTTAAATATACGGGAAAAACTGGAAGAGTAGTTCTACTAGTAAGACTACACGGTAAGACTAATGGGAATGGACCGTGCTTTTTTCTATGCGATTTTTGTATGAACTCAAGATTTTATTTTGAATGCAAAATAGTAAAAATAGGGGCCGGTCCAGCTAGTACATGTTTATATTCCAAAACATTTGTTTCTTTCAACGTTCGTAGTTCACGTATTTCTAAATTTTTATTACTGCTCCCTCTAAGAAAACAGGACAAGGTTCAGAATGTACCCTAGAAACGAATCTTTTAAGCAATCTTAACCTTCAAACCAAAGCTGTCACGTAAACATACTGTAGATTCAGAACCTCAGTAGTTCAAAAAACGAGGTCATGTTTTAATTTGACCATAAAAGTACTACATTTAAAACGTTTATAAACTAGCTTCCACCCGCGGCTTCACACGTATGGTTTGTCAAGAAATAGTGGCAGTGGCGTAGTAAGGGCGGCAGGGGCGGCCCGCCCCGGGCGGCACCTTTAGGGGGCGGCAAAATTTAAAAATAAATAATAACAATATCTTATAAATATTTGAACCATTACATATTTTTGTCACATACGCAATGCCAGCTGTGAGAGAAGTTTATCAAAATTAAAATTGATCAAAAACTATTTAAGATCAACAATGAGTACGTTAAGGCTAACCAATCTGGCTATCCTGTCTATTGAGCAAGAGGTGTGTGATGCTATAGACATTGCTAGTACAATAAAATAATTTGCTCTTAAAAAATTAGACGTTTAAAGTTTTAGTTAAAGGTAGAAGTTATTATAGTCCATTGAATTGAAATACCTAAATAAGAGGGCGGCAATTTCTTCTTCCGCCCCGGGCGGCTGACACCCACGCTACGCCACTGAATAGTGGCATATGTCTTAACCCAGGTAATAAAGGTGTATTTATATTGTACCAATAAAATTGTTTATCTGTTATTACCTGAATACCAAGTTTTATCTAAATCTGTTAAGCCATTTCGACGAGAAAGGGTAGCAAATAAACAAACTCACCTACATATTTATAATATTACAAGCTTCCAATCAAAATCTACCTCTAATTATACCAAATTTCACCGATCTCAGTCCAGCTGTTTAATCATGGAAACGTAACAAACACAGAGACAGACCACGCGTTTTATGAAAAACCCACGTGTGGGAAGCCGCGCGTGGTATCTTGTAATGTATTTGGTTTAAAATGATCATATTGGTGCCCTTGATCAGCTTTGAAAATCACTAAATCGTTCCACCAAACATCCTATCTCTATATATAAAAATGAATCCCTATTTCCCTTGGTCACGCCATCACGCGTGAACGGCTGGACCCATTTCGCTAATTATTTTTATGTTGTATTTCTTATTGTCAGGAGAAGGTTCTTATAAAAAAAAATTAAGAAAATTGCGCGCGAAATTACAAAATTTAAGAATATTTAACCACCATATAAAATTATTTATAATCTAACCTTAGCGCTTTTATAATGTAACCTTATGACGTTTGACATAGAATTGACAGAATGCGTGCTGCAAATATCGCGAAAGAGGATGTAAAAAAAATGAATATCGTTTGAAACAGACTCTTCGGTCGCAGTTATCCCGAGATATTGTCTATATATAAAAAAATGAATTGCTGTTCGTTAGTCTCGCTAAAACTCGAGAACGGGTGGAGCGATTTGGCTAATTTTTGTATTGAATTATTTGTGGAAGTCATTCATTTTCTCATACATAATGATGGCCGGGGACAACAATTGACAATTCTACCAGGGTGACGTATATTGACAGCCCGCGTTATATGCATGTCAAGGCGGTACGAAGTTCGGCGGGTCCATTATTATAGTATATAATATATCCGTCTTAGGTAGTTTCCTACATGTCCTCGTACTAACACATTGTTATTTAACCTTACAGAACCTTACCAGCGCGTCTGCAACCTCCGTCAATCACGAAACAATGCACAACGGGCTATAAATCATCCAGGCATTACCTGCAACAAAATAAATACAATGTAGGAACATAAATACTGGTAAATACAAGTTACGCTGAACAATATAACGGATTATTTGTCGAGCTTATTTTGAATTTATCATGTGTCGATACGATATACAGTGATTACGAAAGTATTTTTTTTTCGTAACCCAGCTACCTGATCTGTATCATAATATCAATCGAGTTCTGATCGAATAGTCTTTGAGAGAGACTATTGGCTCAGGGCTTGAGTGACGGACTTGAACTTTCAATATTTTTATTTGAATTTTGTTTGTCTTTTTGTGTCTATACTTTGTACTAACCCATGTGACATGTTTGATTTAAGTTTTTTACTAACAAATATATGGATCTTTGACATCTGAAAATTGAATAAAAAAATGAATATTTTTTTTTTATATTAAACTTGTAGACACAAGCTGACGGGACTCCTGTGGTCCTGCAGCACTCGTGGTTTTGCAGTCGCGTTGCCTACCACTTAATACCCTATTTACACGTCTCTTGAAGGCGCTCATTTTGAAGCCTACCGGAAAAGCCTCCGGAGGAAGGTCGTTCCACATGTTGCAGGTGCGTGGAAGAAACGAGCGGGTGAAACGAGAGACTTCCGCGCGTCTACATTATGTGGGTGAGCTCGTTTTATCTTCTTTTATAGTTTTAATCTGTGCACCACTATCCATTACTGCTTTACTCATTAGGTATTCCATGCTTGGAAGAAATCGCTTTCTCCGATAAAGCCGCCAATTATACTATATTTAAATATACATATATATATATATATATAGAATTAACCAGTTTTTTAAGTATTCCGGTGTATAATAAAGCGTTATTCTATTCTTAAAAATAACCCGGTGATTAACGATTGTGAAGTAAAAATAATCAACTGCTCAAAGTTACTTTCATTCATTCATTCATCTCAGCCCGTCTGCACCCACTGTTGGGTAAAGGCTTCCTCTTTATAACGCCATTTTTTCCAGTCCCTTGCGAGTCTCATCCATTGACACCCAGCTACGCTTTCAATATCATTCGAGCATCGGGCGGGTGGTCTGCCTCTTGGTCTACGAGCATACCTTGCCCACCATTCTGTAATCGCCTTCGTCCAACGCCCGTTATCCCTCCTAGCCAAGTGTCCAGCCCATCTCCACTTCAGCGCTGCGATCCTTATACCCACGTCCCAAAGTTACTTAGAAGAACAAAAACAGCGAGAATTGTCAGATGACTCGGTGTCCAATCGCTGGGTGACTTTTGCAATTGAGTGTCGGTTTCCACGAAAGCGGAGCGGAGAGGAGATGAGTGAAATCAAACAATAGTAACAAAACTAAATAACGTAATACGATTTAACGTGATTAAATATATTGGCTGAATTTACACATCTCCTCTCCTCTTTGGTGGTAACCTACTTTAAGAATAGAGCTCGATAAAAAAAATTGTTTGAAAATGTTCAAACGTGTGACATCGCCCCATACTACCTTTGATTTAAATGTGTATTCTCTTTTGTCTGTTTATTTTTTAACTAACTTTGCCCGTGACTTCGTACGCGTTACACTACTAAAATGTGTAGGTAACCTAGAAATAAAGCTAAACTCGCTGTTGCAACTTGACTTGACACCCCATTTTTTCCCATGGGACCTCATTAATGTGATAAAAAGTAGCCTATGTGTTAAACCAAGTTATAGTACAAGCTGACCTCGCATTGTGTAGGCTTTTCGTAGAATGGGAGGTCAGCTTATACTGGATATTTATAGCTTGATGTGTAGCCGTGTGTACATATTAAATTTCATCTATATTGATTAAGCTGTTACGACGTAATTAAGTAACAAACAAACAAACAACCAAACTTTCGCATTTATGATATAAGTGTGATGGTGTGCAATAAAGAAATTATCTATCTATCTACACAATGTTTTCCTTCACCGTTTCAAGCACGTTTATATATGTACATCAACGCATTTACTGATTCGACGTGGGTATTTTCAATGAAATCTTAGCTGACCCTACATCAGATGCAGCTAAGGCATTATTTAGTGCTGTAAGTTGCCACAAGTGACATAGCACATATAGATAGGTATTTTAAGTTACTCGTGTCTAAATATATTTTTTTTAAATTAACCCGTCAAGTATCACACCTATTTATTTCTGTAAAATTGTGGTTCCAGAGTGATTTAAATAAGTTGTTTAATATTTGAGGTGTATAGAATCCAAGTCAGCTATATCCACTTCCGCTGATTTTTCAGCCTATTCAAAAAATGAATATTTCACCTTATTTTTGGCATAAATAAAAGAGAAAATCTCGTAAAAACTTACTGTAGGAATATAAAACTCTAACCAAAGAACTCCGACGTCCCTGATGGTGGTTTAAATAGTTATTGAATAAATTAAAGTCTATTCTCAAGTGAAATTAGACACAATACAGACTTAGCTGCCTTTGATTCTACGAGTATACGCCTCAATTGTTTGTTTTGTTTGCTTTGTACCTTTGATTTAATTAACTTGTACATACGATAGGATCAGCATGTATCTTTATAAAGGTCCTCATAATAAATTGCATTAAAAAAAACAACGCATTTACACCCAAAAAGTTCGAATCGGAATTCGGGGTACACACGGCTAGACTTCAAGCTATAAATTTCCAGTATAAGCTGACCTCTCATTCTACGAAAAGCCTACACAATGCGAGGTCAGCTTATACTGGAAATTTTTAGCTTGATGTGTAGCTGTGTGTACACTACTACGGCACCACGGCGAAACACATTTCACAAATAATATATTTTATTTAACCACCTTTAACTATAACCAAGTAATAAACACTTCATAACCGCTAGTTCAGTAACAGCATGTCTCCTGCAGACGTAGCGTAAATTGCTTCAGAAGGCTCTGACACTCTTCAGCCACTGACAGTTCAATACCGAGAGAAACACTTAGGCGGTGACGTCACGACAAACTGTGGCGTAGACACCTTTCCGAACCACCCCTGTTTTGAATGGATTTAAATTGATTGCAAATCGTCTCGTAAACATTTTAACACAACGAAGATTTCAAACTTTATCCATATTTGTGCAAATTCCCAACAAAAACATTCTGTAAAAACGATCAAGACTTGAATAGATTTTAAATTGCAATTGCTAATATCTAGTTTAAATAGTACTCGTACATAATAGTTCTCCAGGACCTTTCAGAATGTTCTACTATTGTGACTATTGAACTCGTACTCTCTGATAGCTAAAACAATTAAAATTCTACTGTGTCCTTAAGAGTTGACTATACCTCAGCCCAAACTCGAATTACATCCCCGCTTCTCCGCGCGCCGCTGCACGTCCTATCTCGCCGTGGTTCATATGTTTGCCGGTTTTTTTATCATTCAGTCCCTTCATTTTTTTATTGTCCTTATTTCTCATTACTGCGTTTTCACAAAAGCCAACTTTATATTAACTTCTACTTATTAATTACGTGATCGTTTGGAGCGACAAGCGTCACGGGTACCCCGTCTGAAAGCTGAGGCCAGACTGAATCGCCGACCGGGCATCCGAAGCGAATGGTTTCATTAGTGCAAAAATTAGTTATTTTCATTTTATGGTAAAATCAAAAGGTATTTAGAAAATTTAAAACACAGGTGCCCTTATTTATGTTCTGTAGAATTACTGTATAAAGTTTAAAGATCTAAACTGAAGTATTCATCGCATAAGAACGGTTTTAAAATAAACTTGGAGTTATATTTAGATTTATTTTCTACGGAATCGTGTTTTTACAACACAGACGATCTAGCACGTATCCTTAACTATACCATTTATAAATTACAGATTGAAAGCACACAATTTGTTGAACAAAACATTGTTTCTCAATAAGCGATTTATCGTCTCCCCAGGTATAGTGCGCCCTAAATCTCAGTAACGTCGATTTTCTGTCCCCTTATACAATACCAATACATTTATTTACTAAAAGTTTTACAAAAGATATAAGCGTAGACTTAAGTTGCTAATGGTCCCCGCCACAGAACACAAAAAACAATTTTAAGTTCTGTGGTCCCCGCAGTAGGTCTAGCCTGTATCGCGGGAAACCGGATTACAATAAAAACGCTTACCGTCTATTAGCAAATAATAAAACAAAAATCTAATAAAATTACAAGAAAACAAAAGAAGAAAATAATAAAAATTAAAATTAACACAAATGAAAACAAAAATACTAAATGTAAATGTTGACAGCTCAGCTAGTATGATTAAAGGGGCGCTAATAAGGAGGTGTGTGTGGGTAAATGTGTGTACAGTATAAAAGTGTGATTGCGAGTGTGTGTAGGTGAGTGGATAAGGGAGTGGGAGAGATGAGAACGGACGGGTGAAAGAGTATAGAAATGACGAAACAGCCAGAGAAGGTTGTCAGACTTCGATTTCCAAAAGACGTTTTGTTCCGTCATAATCCAATGTAAAACGCCACTTTCTTATTCTTACCTTTACCCCATATAATAAGCAGTCTTATCCCAAGTCCTTTGTTCTATTTTATTGAGTCTTATTCTAAAGACTGCAACTGTAAGAAAACGTAATCAGCTTAGGGCATAAAAATATTATTTTATCATGCACAACAAAGTATTTTTCAAATTTCAAAAGCGAGTGGACTCAAAGCGAGACAACGTATTAAACGTATTAGTAGAATGTGGAATGGAGTTTTATTTGTGGCTTTGTTCGAAATATTCCCTTTGATTTGTGTTGGTCGTTAGTGTTTTAGAAATATGCTCGTTAGGTATTTAGCTGTTACTTTCTATTTTGAAACTGTGTGAGGGAGAGGGGGAAACTGATTGTGTACTTCTGTCATTGTTATTATTACGGTTTAATATCTTCACATGACTGTGTACTGAGCAATAAATCTGTCTATCGTAGGAATCGGGAAGGTTATGTGCAAGATATGGAATGAGCTACTATCTGAGGTTTTCCCATTAGGCTACGACATGGCACGCTTCAAGAGAAATGTAAAGAGGTTTCTACAGTGTACGGAACGCATCGACAATACCCCGGCTGTTGCCGGTGTCAATAGGCGACGGTGACCGCTTACCATCAGGTGGGCCGTAAGCCTGTTTTCCCAAAAATAAAAAATAAATGTGGGACACTAGCTGTTGTCCGTAGCTTCGTACGCGTTACCCTAATGTGTAGTTAACCTAGAAATATAGCTAAACTCGCCGTTGCAACTTGACTTGAGACCCCATTTTTTATCCCATGGGAACTGATTTATGGGATAAAAAGTAGCCTATGTGGTAATCCAGGTTATAATCTACGTACATACTAAATTTCATCAGAATCGGTTAAGCTGTTACGGCGTGATTAAGTAACAAACATCCAAACTTTAGCATTTATAATATTAGTGTGTTACGAGTATCTGTAGCGCATTTTATGAATAGCCGACTGAGACGCAGGAGGTTGCGGAATTGAATTCCGTTACGAACCTCAATTATTTTTGTTTGATCTACAGATTCGTTTCGAGACGGTATTTCTTGGTATCATAAGTACACTTATGTATATGCATGAGTATTATATCAGTTATCAGGTTCCCATAGTACAGCTTTGTTGAGTTTGGGGCTAGGTACAATCCGGGCCTCTTTACGAGTGAATAGGTTTCTTCCAGATCTTAGTGCTTCCTCTTAGACCGCATCATCGCTTACCATCAGGTGAGATTGTGTTTAAACGAAGATCTATATAGTTTAAACAAAAAGAGAAAAATAGATTTTAGTTAGGAACTTATAATTTTATGTATCTGTAAATCGACCTACCTTACATATCTGTTTTGTTTTTAATATTTTATTATGACTTTATTTATAATTATAGGTATTATCATTATAATTTTTAGATTTTAATTTAATTATTATAAGTTTTATATGGTAAAAATTGACATGCCTGTAACAACTAATGTTATAATTAAGATGAAATAAATAAATCAAATCAGATAGCGCTGTGTCCCGCATTATTTATTTAATAAGTCAGAGTAAGTCAGGTACCATCAAACCTGGCGCCAGTTTATAGGTCATCTACAGGTCAACCATAGAATACTGTAGTCAATGTTCAATTAAAATGAGTAATAGGTAGGTACTTGGAATGTGTGATGTCATTTAATCCACGATATTGTCCAAAGTGGAATATCCTGTCGCGCGTGGAAAGTTTAATTGCGCACTCATAGCGTGGAATTATAGGTACTTATTTTTAATAAAGTTTGTTGACCAAATAGCTGAATGTTGAAGCTGAATGAGGCAAGCGCAGGATCGTGATGGATGGCATAATCCAGAAGTGGGTGAAATCAAGATGTGAATCATGGTGATGACTGAAAAGTGTAAAGCGCATTTTAACTATTTGTTTTAAATACAAAATACCAACGTAAGCTCATTTATAATTAAACATTACAATTATTTTAATCTACTAGTTATGTAATTAAATACAACATATAATAATAACCTTACATTCAGATAATGTGATATTATAATGTAACAAAGAAATATTCTTAGGTAAATACTTAATAGGTAACTAATTTCAGGAATTTAATTTAACTTTACCTAATAAGGTACGTATGACGTACAGGTATACCTAGGTAGATACCCGTTAAGTTTATATAATTACGATTATATTAGCTATTATATAATAGGTACATAATATTAGAAAGTATACCTTTATATGTTTAAGATTTAGTGCGCATTTTTAAAATGCAATTATAGATTTTGCCACGCCCTAACAGGGTAAATGTCATTATATAATACTTAATCTTAAGATGTTTGTATGTAACTGATTTTGTGTCGCAAATAAAGCATGTGAATATGATTAATACATTGGTAGGTACCTTATTAGGCAGAAATTGCACATACCTATAGGTATATTATGTAATGAAATTGTAATTATATGAATACTGAATACAGGGACTTTTCATCTGTATGTCTCAGGGTGACGGATGCAATGCAATGATAATAAACCAAGTCTTTCTAGAACTGCTATTATTGATCGAGCGAAGCGAGATCTCCAAGTCAACTTGGGCAAATCGGCGTTGTATGTATGTATGTTTGTTTGTCCGAGGATAACTTTCGAAGTGTTTATCAGATCATCGTGAAATTTGGTATATAGGTAGATAGTGTTGGCACAATTTGGGTGTGACTAAATGAGCTAAAATTGTGGGGCGTTTGTTGAGATATTGGGGTTCAAGAGTGGTAAAAAAACCTAAATGGGAATATATGGTCACATGACACGTCTACTTAAAGATCTTTGTCAGAACATTTCGACCCCTATTTAATGTTAGTTTAAATTTTGTAGTTTTTAAATTATTAGCCATAACAAAAACTGAACTTCAAAAATTCACAGGGTACACCAGTGAACCCACAGTGCTGAAATATGGTATGGGTATATCTATAGTTACACAAATTAGAAAAAGTCTGAAATCCAGAATAACTACAGTTTGTACCCCAAAAAAGAGTAACCAAAATACATGAATTCCAGTAACTGTAGGTCAAGTTAATAGGATTCATTTTATGGCACTATTTTATTAGTCAAAGATTAAGGCCGGCTCGCACAATGATTCCTAAACGTAATTAGCGAATAAACATGTTTAAATTTTACGTTTTAGTATAATTTGACAACTCCTTAAATCATATTTAGCCACTAAATATGTGTAGGCATCGTTGCGAGAGTCGCCCTATGAATATTTTTTTTTGTGTTTTGGAAGACTCGTGAGATCTTAGTTCAGGGCGAACCACTAGTTATAGATAGTGGTAACCGATTCTTAACATCAGAAGGACCTGACAAACGAAACGACGACACAAAATTGACTATACAAAATATGTTCCAGAATAGATTATGTTAATTTACCATGTTACCTATTTAACTGTGTTTATTGCAAAAAAAACAATAGTCCATACTCCATACTTATGCAAACAAAGCCTTTTCTGAGCTAGAAATACTCAGTGGCAACAGTAAAACGACTATAAAGCGCTTTTATATGAATACAGAAACGCTAAACAAACTCCCAACCGAAGTTTACGACTCCAAAACTGAACGTTGTCTTTGTATAACTTTAAATGTCAGGAGCTCCCAGCAATGTTTGTCGAAAGCCATACAGAAGTTCTGAACGGCCATTCAGACATAAGTTTACAGTGGAGGGTAACCGCAAACCCGCCATATTGGATTCCTACAGACTTTATAAGCATACAGCCAAAGTTATTAGCTTTGAATGGAGTTTTCCATTGAGTGTGATTGAATCGAATATTTGATGAGGTTGAGTGCATTTGGAAATATTAGCTGTGAAATGAGCTATCTCGAGTCAGTCAACGGAGTGATTTGAATATATATCTAGTGATAGATTCTCAGCAGTATAAATTCAATTCAATATAGGTATTTATTTCAGACGTACGCAATTGTGCAGAGATTGTTAGTAATACATTTGTTTATTTATACACATAATTATGTTTATTGATCGAGCAAAGCGAGATTTCCAAAACAACTTGGACAAATCGGCGTTCTATGTACCTTACATAGGTACATAGAACGCCGATTTGTCCGTTTGTTTGTTTGCTCGAGGATAACTTTCGAAACGTTAATCCGATCATCGTGAAATTTGATACATAGGTAGGTAGGTAGTGATGGCACAATTCTGGTGTGCTAAAAATGTGGGGGGTTGTTGATATTGGGGTTCAAGAGGGGTAAAAAAATGCAAATGGGACTATTAGGTCAAGTGGGACGTCAAATGAAAGGTTTATTAGTACAATTCGACTCCGTTTTTATTTTTAGTGAAATACTTGCAGTTTCTGAGTTATTACCCATAATAAAAACTAAACTTTGACGAAATTCACAGGGTATAATACACGAGTGACTCCACAGTTCTGTAATTTGATATGCGTGTAGCTTTAGTGACACAAATATGGGCAAAAGTCTGAAATACAGAATAACTGCAATTTGTATCCTAAAAAATTATAACCAATTTACACGAACTCCCGTTACCTGTATTTTTTATGAAACTGCAGGTCAAGTCTTTTGGTTCTTATTTCGTGGTAGTCAAAGATTATAAATTTTTTATTGGTTTTTTGGGAGACTCACGAGTTCTCAGTTCGGGGCGAACCAGTATTTATACGTATGTTTATGTATATAAACAGTTCAGAGATCTAGTGGCATTACTGGCATTAGTGGCTCATAGGGTATTTAAAATTATTTAATACATAATTTAAACTTTACGACATACCTACTTTTATAGGCTGCACCGACTTTCAGATAATGTCAAACGTTGCATTATCGAGATCGAGATGAGATCGAACTGACCTTTCATTCCTGCCATAACATTGTGACCGAATGTAGTACATCAACAATGATAAATCAAATCCATTTTCTTACAATATTATCTACGACCCAACTGAAGTTGTGTGCTCAACCGATTTGCACGCTCGTAACATAATCCACTCGTATTTTAGACGCTCCCAAAATTGTGTAACATCCTAAGTCGATTCCGGAGCGATCTCGCGAATGATAAGATTTACGAAATAGAGAATCTACTTATATAGTCTTACTAGCTGTTGCCCGCGACTTCGTTCGCGTTACACTACTAAGTGTGTAGGTTCTAGAAATAAAGCTAAACTTACTATTACAACTTGACACCTCATTTATATCCCATGGGAACTGATTTATGGGATAAAAAGTAGCCTATGTGGTGATCCAGGTTATAATGTACGTATACACTAAATTTCATCGAAATCGATTCAGCTGTTAAACAAACAAACAAGTAAATAAACAAACATTCATACTTTCACATTTATAATATTAGTGTGATGATTGGTAAGCAAGATAACCATTGAATTCTACGACATAATGTAGCTACTATGCGAGATTAAACTTAAGACTGGAATGTCAATAGCTTTCGTAAGCACACAATAAGGACTCTGCAAGGAACTCGCACAGAAAAACTATTGACGTTTGCGTATTTGACTAATCGTCCTAAAAAAGGCTCTGAATTGAATGGTTTTGACAGACAAACTGTCAAAAATGTCTTGATTTACGATTAAAGCTTATGCTGAGATAATGGTTTGGGTAGTAGGCAAGCGTATGTCTTCTAAAATCTTGATCCAAACACTACAGCAGCTGCTTCCTGTACTCAATTAATACGGCAACTTGTCATCTTGTGTATAAATAATCTATATCTGATGTAAAAGGAAATGTATAACATATATAACCAAAACAGACGAGATTTTAGTCCCTACTGTGTGCTACAGCAGACAAGTAACTTTTTAACAAAAATATAATATAATTTATTTATTTAAAATTATTTATGTACCTAATATTGTACAAACACATTAACTCGACGCATCGCTGGAATGCGGGTCCTCGCCCGCTTCCCCCCGCATTCCCTTTTCTCGCCCGGCAAGTGTCAGTACGGTCAGCATCGTCAGCAGCCAAATAAATAAATATTAATTGGGTAGCCATACAACAAATGTGCGTTTTTCTTATTTTTATGCTCAATATTAATAACGGTAACAGGTGGACACCTTAAATTTTCACAGAATATGTAGTTGTATATTACCTTTCAAAATAAATAAATATTTTTCATTCATTTAACAAACTTAATTTTTAAGCAATATTTACTCGATCTTAATAAACAGATAGAAACTTATCTTTTATAGATGATGGTTCGTGCGGGAGTCCGACTCGCACTTGGCCGGTACTTGAGCGCCAAAATGACGTCACATGGTCAAGCGTCTAGTTAATGTGACCGCGTTGTATGTATATAACTATTTAGGGTTAAGTAATTTTTCTTTTTCTGTTATTAAGTTTATTCTTTTTACACCTCGGCCAATCTTCCATTACGCAATGCTCCTCTCCATCCAAAGGTTGTCTGGAAGAGATCGCTTTGTTAAGCGATAAGACCGCCCACTATGCTTACTTTTATTTGTTTATTTCTTTAAATCTGTTGTGTCTAGCTTGTAAGGTATAATAAAAAAAATCATTCATTCATCATAACCGACTTCAGATAACAGAAACAACAAACTACTGAACCGATTTTAATGAAACTTCTATGGGACGACATCGGAAGTGCACTCTTTCGAATAATAAAAGAATTTTGAAAATTGGCTCACAATTGACGGAGAAATCGGTGAACAAATATAAAAAAAATATACAGTCGAACCTATTACCTCTTCCTTTTTGAAGTCTGTTAAAACGGTCTAAGAATATCACTAAGAGCTTGTTATGAGTGTTTGTTCTTATAACCACTTGACCAAATAAAAGTGACCCTAAATTTCACTTCATTTATTCATATCCTTTGACCAATTACATGTGCTTGGACAAGTCAGATCAAACAATTAAAATATGCTACATAATTACATAATCGATACATATACAATACATATATTTAATAAATTTTATATAAGAAAATAGAGAAACAGTTCTAAATAATAACAACTTAAAATAAGGTCTGCAAAAGCATCGTCAAATTGTAAATACTAATTATATAATAATGAGAAAAAAACATCATCATCATCATATCAGCGGTAGGACGTCCACTGCTGGACAAAGGCCTCCCTCATTGATCTCCAGGAACTGCGGTTGGAAGCGGCCTGCATCCAATGCCGACCTGCGGATCTTACCAAGTCGTCTGCCCATCTTGTAGGTGGACGTCCTACGCTGCACTTGCCGGTCCGTGGCCTCCATTCGAGAACTTTCCGGCCCCATCGGCCATCTGTTCTGCGCGCTATATGGCCTGCCCATTGCCACTTCAACGTGCTAATCCGTCGGGCTATGTCGGTGACTTGAGCTCTCCTACGTATCTCCTCATTTCTGATTCGATCCCGTAGAGAAACCCGGAGCATAGCCTTCTCCATAGCTCGTTGAGCGACTCTGAGCTTATTCATAAGGCCAATAGTGAAGGACCACGTCTCGGTTCCATATGTCATCACTGGTAACACACACTGATTGAAGACTTTCGTCTTAAGACACTGAGGTATATTGGACGAGAAGACGTTGCGAAGTTTTCCAAATGGTGCCCATCCGAGTTGGATTCGACGATTGAGCTCTTTCTCGATATTGGACTTACCTAATTGGACTGTTTGTCCTAGGTATACATACGCGTCGACAACTTCAAGAGCCGAGTTCTCAATCATAACGGGGCAGGTACGATATGAACGAATGGAGAGAAAATAAAAATAATAAATTTATATATGTATGTCACTACAATTCATGAAATAAAAGAGCTAGAATGGTTTAAGGAGTCAGTAAGCAAGCAAGGCTCCTTTAGCAGCTAACGCTAATGAAATTTAAATTCAATTGAGAATTCGAAAACAGAAACAGTTTTACGACGGTTTACTTTTTTCTGTTTCTTGGATCGAGTTTCAATACAGTATTGTACCTAGAACTCAAGGGTAGCGGAAAATTTAATTTAGATTATATCGTACAAAGTGGTGAGGGAAGAATAAACGTTTTGATAGCTATTGGGATGCACTGATAAAATAATATTAGTATTTTCAGTACAGCTAAAGTTACCAGCGCTTCAAGTGCCGTTACATGCACAAGCTGAGTGACGATCTGCTTTGTTGCCTACTAAATTTCTAGGAACTAACATTTCCCAACAGTAAATTAAAATCCCAATCAACTACCAGATCATGTCTCTACTATTATCAAGCTTCAGAAACCTAGAAAACGAGGGAACGGTAATTTTTGGACTGGTTAAGTTATAACTTTTTAATATATTGCACATATTATTATTATTGTATTTGTATATAAAAGGTATAACAGCTATTTATTTGTATATAAATAACTGTTATGTCACATTGTTATGACGTAGCAGAATGATCTAAAATTGTGAAGCGACTTAAACTTGCCGAATTGTATCTACAAGTGATCAGTACAGTGTTCTCAAAAATATATGGTAAAAACGATATTATGGAAGTAGGACAAAGCACTCATAAATAACCTACCTAAATGAGGACACAGCCATACACAGATATTCGATCATAAACAAAACCAGCTCATTCTTGCTGACATGGAGATTCAAAAAGCCGACAACAAAGACATCTATAGAAAATAACGCTATCTAGAGATATCAAAAGTCAGACATAATAATAAAGTGATACATTATTAGCACTCAAGACTTGATGTCACCCCTTCCTACACAAACATGGCGACGCAAATAGTACTAATAACATAAATCGAGGCTGGCTGGAAAAAATATTCTATTTTTTTATGATATTAGTGGGAAAACAGGCTAACGGCCCACCTGATGGTAAGCGGTCACCGTCGCCTCTTGACACCGGCAACAATCGAGGTATTGACGATGTGTTCCCTATCCTGTAGAAACCTCTACATTTTTCTTGAACATGTCTATTCTATTTATATTGAACACTAGCTGACCAATCCTTTGCGCAGTTGAGTAAAAAAGTAGCCTATGTTACTCAAGGTGAATGTAGCTTTCCAATGGTGAAAGAATTTTTTAAATCGGACCAGTAGTTTTTGAGTTTATTCATTACAAACATACACACATAAATACAAATCTTTCCTCTTTATAATATTATAGTTATAAATATGTATATATATAATAATATAATATATACTATAATATATATATATATATATATATATATATATATATATATTATAGTATAGATAAGATCGGGAACTGAGTTAACCATGTCTTGTTACCGTCACACTGTCAGGAAACAATGCCGTGGAAATAAACACAAAACAGTTTTAATAGTGTTGGAGTAGACAGATAAGAAAATCTGTCTTTTCTCTCAAAAATCATCAGCTCTCCTATTTTCTGAAACTCACAACAAGAGTTGGTCACTGTGGCCACACTACGAGGAAAGACGCAAGCTGGGTGCTTGGTGAGTGATCCTAGTGAACAGATGTATTGGCGACTATCGCAGTTGGCCACACTGCTTCGCTAGGTGCCTAATTAGAATTAGTAGCTTCTATCGTAGCTCTTTCGCACGTATATTGAGGTATCAGTAAGAAATTTGTACTCTTAGGCCTCAGCCTGAGTGAATTGATAATTCTTGATGACATTTGTCAGTTTTTCAAAGTAGCTTTGAGAGACTAGATATTTTGAAATTTATTAACACACTTATTTAGAGTATTTAAAAATGACCAAGAAATTACAAAAAGAACAGTTGACTAATTGCCCAACTCGTGACAGAGGTTAGAAAGGAATTCATTTAAAAAAACCGGCAAAGTGCAAGTCGGACTCGCGCACGAAGAGTACCGTGCAATTATCTAGAAAAACAGCGAAAAAAAATCACGTTTGTTGTATGGGAGCCCCACTTAAATATTTTTTTATTATGTTTATAGTATTTGTTGTTATAGCAGCAACAGATATGCATCATCTATTAAAATTTCAACTTTATAACTATCACGGTTCAAGAAATACAGCCTGGTGATAGACAGACAAACAGACAGACAGCGGAGCCTCATTGACAAGGTGCCGTTTTACCCTACGGGTACGGAACCCTAAAAAATATAGAAATATGTCCTTTACTAGCTTCCGCCCGCGGCTGCGCATTTTCAATAAAAACGCGTGTTTTTTCAACGAAAAGTAGCCTATGTGTCAATCCAGGTCTTAATCTATCTTCTAAATCCCATCGAAATCGGTCCAGCCGTTTAGTCGTGATAACGTAACAAGCAGACAGAAACAGCGCTACTTTCAAAATAATGTTGGTAGAGATAGTATGGTTATTATTTACTCATTTATCACAAATTTTTCAAGTGTAGTCTAAACGCATTCAAACTATCAATTTTTTGCGCATTTATTGTGGCCCACTTTGTTAATTTCTTTCCAATAACCACCCAAAAACCATTCTTTATATACCTACATCCCACTCAAATATTACGAGGTCGTTGCTCACTCTAAATAGAAAATCGATGAGTCTGGAAGTTTGTTAATAATTGAATTACGAGGGATTTAGTATCGGACAGAAATTTGGCAATTACGCGGAGTGGGACATTATCTAGATCTCATAAAAATCGCTTAAGAATTCGTTTTCGGAGACATTTAATACGATTCAAAAGACATGCTGATTCGGTGATTACCAGAAGTTTAAGATAAGTCAGTAAGTTTTTTTATGGTAGTGGCATGGCATAAGCTCAGCAATAGGCCCACCTGTGGTTGAGCTGTTACCACCACATAACAATGGCATTATCTCACATGTTACGACTGCGACACGACAGCAATCGGTCGCGAAACGTCAAAATTACTATAGAAAAATAGCTCAAGGACGCTAACTCTGAAGGAGGAGAATTAGCTTTAAGTAGCAGAGAGAAAAGTTCTCCGGACAATCCTGAGTCTAGTAAAAAGAGAAGATGGTAGCCTGAGGGTCTGTTAAAACGCCGAAATAGAAGATCTTGTGGCCGAGCCTAACATCATAGGTACAAGTTAATACAAGTCACACCGATTCCGCTGGCTCGGTCATCTACTGCGAATGGGTGAAGATCGAAGCGTCAAGAGAGCATAGGTACTTGGCCCGACCGACTGGCCGCCGACCGGTTGGTCGTCCCAAGTATTGCTGGAACAATAGGATGAAGGCTGACCTGTGCACCCTTAGAGCCGACAAATGGCAAGAGATGGTAATGTTCAGAGGAAAGTAGAGAGTTCTCATATCGGAGGCCAAGACTCACTTTGGGCCCCTGCGCTCTTTTGCTGTTCCATTGCTGGTAGCGCCAGATTTTATGTAAAATTTGACGTTTCGCAACCTATTTTTGTCGCTTTGCTATTGCTGATTTTAGGTTATAACCCCAAACCCGAAATATGATCAAGTATAGGTGATGATCTGAATAAAATAACAGAGATCCCTAAATAAAGAACGAAAACCGACTCCATAACAACATTAGAACTAGTCAAGGGTAGGTTTATCCTATTTACCATTCCGGCAAAACACCTAAGTATTCATCCAGCCCACCAAAAATCCCCTAGAGCCATCTGTTCGATACATCTTAATAAAACTGAAGACACTGAAATACGGTCCCAACATTTTCTTTACTACATGCTCTCCAGATGGCCCTTATAACTTGTACTTTATGTCCATGGCGCAAAGTTCAGTTTGCTACAGTTTGGAATCAATAAAAGCCCGAGCAAACTAATATTAATTGGTATTATGTCCAGGCAATTACTTGGAGACACTCAAGAAGATAAATATCTAGAAGATCTTAAGATAAGACGTCTTATTTAATTATGAAAACTTCGGGGATGGAAAGGGGCTTGGTGAAAGTACTCATAAACTTCATACTAAAAACGTACCATCCATCGTACTGAAGCGCTCAGACGCTAGTGTGTTAGTTTGCGCCGAACATTGTCTAACTAAGCTGAGCAATTTAGCTACACTACGAAGTCTTCAAGTATTTTTAATATTGAGATTTGATGCTTCATATTAATTCTAGTTAGTTAAATAAATTACCTACTGTATATCTACTCCATCCAAATGTTGTCTGGAAGAGAACGATAGCGATAATACCGCTGATTGCATTGTGTTTGTTTTATTGTTAAAATGCTTTTGATGTGAAACATCTATTGGCGTCATGAAGTCAGTGCGATGTCATAAGATAATATCATCATATATCAATATATATCAAAGTCTTTGGGTCGTTCTGCCACTCGCCACTTGTCTTTCGTTCAGTATCCATAAATTTAAATGTTTCACATCTGCTGTGCGTCCTCTATATATTTTTTAATGTGTTTTACAGTAAAATGATTATATTCTTCTATTCTATATTCCGAAGCTACTGTTTCAACTAAATACCTGCATTTTATTCCACAGAGACATGTATTTTATTTTAAACTGGAGCTTCTATGCAAGTTTAAACACAGCCCGCACACTCAATAGCGCTCCAATTGAAAGCGAGATATTTTTGTATTTCCTTTTCTGTCTGAAAATACTGGACAATGGATTGTCCTGAAATATAAATCCAAAGGTCTAAGGGTCAGGAAATATTTTACGTGCATATTTTACGGTTCCAACATGTCATGTACTTTTTACGTAAAAAATACTTGCGAAGCTTGGCACAATGTTTTGTTGTTGAATGTACCAGTTTATTCAGAAAGCTTTTTATGTATAAATGTAGGAAGCAGAGTATTTTATTACATGTCAGCTATATTTTAGAGGTAGATACGGATATCGTTCACAATATCGATAGATAGAGATATATTTTATTGATTTTCCTTAATTTTTCTTAGTAGGTATAGAACGTGGCAGTTCTCGTATTTACGGCAATATGCATATTACATACTTTGAACACAGAATAGGAGGGCTGGCTGAATTTAGTCAATATTCATTATCATCATCAACCTATAACAGTCCACTGCTGGACGTAGGCTCTCCCAGGGTGCACCATTGAGCCCGATCCTCAGCTATTCTCATCCAATCTTTGCCAGCCACAGTGCTCAAATCATCACTTTATCTAGACGGAGGGCTGTTGCATCTTCTTTCTTCTTAATATATAAAACATAGTAGGGTCTGTTTGAACACTATAACTCGAGAACGGCTGGACCGATTTTCATGGTTTTTGATATGTTGTATTTGTCTTCATTTTGAATAGCAGAATAACTATTAAAATATCTGAAAAATTCACGCAAAAAGAAATTATGAAAAAAAAATATTTTCTCATACATCGATGATGGCCGATTGACAGCCCGCGTCATATGCATGTCAAGGCGGTAAGAAGTTCGGTGGGTCAACTAGTAATATATATATATATATATATTACTAGTTGACCCCCTATATATATATATATATATATATATATATACTTAGTATCTATTATTAATACCCTAATAATAATTAGATCAAAATTTGATGTGTTATTATTTTGAAATTCTTGTCATGCATTGCAAATGCGTGCATATTTCCTCTGTGCATGCATTGGACATAGATGTAGACATTCCTTTAAAGACATGAATACCATCCAGATTTCTGCCCAGTCGGCATCGTTTACAGGCACTACAGGGAAGCGGCTACTAATCCGGTGTTAGTTTTAAGTTTTATTGTTTTATGTATGTTAGTCTTTAGGGTATTTATAGTTGGCCCTTGTTATCTTAACTTGAATGTGCACATTGTTGCCTGAAAAAAACGTTATTTTATTATTATAAAACATGCTACAACATTGTTTCAAATTTGTTGCTAAAAACGTTGCATGATTAAAGGTCTGTATTATTATAGAGATTGTTTATGACTTCTAGACAAATACCGAGGTTCGAATTATCAAAGACTGTCGCTCCCTAGACGATAAGCCTGCTCTTAGTTTAGCTTTTCAACAAACTTTACGACGGTCTATCGACAGAATTTTATGATTCTGCAGCCTGATACCGCAATGCCGAACTGAAATGTAACATGCTAAGGTGCAATTTGGATTGAACGAAACCTAGGAAGTAATAGCGTAGTCTAGTACTGGAAATCGCAAAGCGAACTTCTGTTTGTCTGAGGGCTTTAGTGGTTTTATTTTTATAGGCATGGCTGGAAGTTGTGTTTATTTTAAGTTTATTATGTCTGAAGTCTTCGTTGGGTAGAGTTTTATCTAAAGGTTGGTTCTGGATTTTAATGAGGGCGTCAGTGTTCATTTCACATCATTCGAGCGAAAACGTTAATGTTTACAGTACTCTTTTCATAAAAACAATAATACCTACATTCCTATCGTAAAAAGTGCTACCACCTTTGCTTACCACTTTTAGTAGCAGGGAAACATGGTATTTTCTTAAATAAAACTTTTTTTAAATAATAAATGGAAATGGAACAAGCCCACCTGATATTCAACAGGTTTATTTCACGGAACGCCACGTATTTATAATTCAAGACAAACTGACATTGTCACGCTGACCGCACAGGCACCATGGTTCGCCATGCGCCAACAGCGCAACCAGCCTTCGCTTGGTAATTAGCAAATCTTGGTGCAGCAAGTGTAGATAGTGATACAGGGGCAGAATCCGCCACTGCAGCAGCTTCCGCAGCAACCTCCGCCAGGCCCGCAAGGCCCGCAAGGTCCACAAGATCCGCAAGGTCTTATTAAGTGGTAACCATCGCCTATAACAAAGTATAGCCTCGTAGGTCGCGCACCTTAGAAACGTGCCCTACCAGTATTGCGCAATATTTCTATGTTGCTAAGTGCCTATGTTTTGCCTTGACAAGGACTGGACGCGCGCAAAAATGGCGGAGATTAAATAAAGTTTTTTGTTGAAAAATAACTTGTTCTAAACAAGCTTTTATACAATTTATACAAACCAGAAAGCATCCTCCGCAATCTTGAAGGTCCCGCCATATTGGATTTATAGTATACAATATCTTGTATGGTCCCCCATATTTGGAATTTTTACGTGACGTTGCATTAGTTTTCGTGTTCTCCTTAACAAAGTTCTCCTCTCATTTAATACCCATACTGCGGTAGTGCAGAAAGAATAACTAGTCCGCCATCTTGGATGGTCCGCCATATTGGAATTAGAGGGACATAGCTAAGCATTCATTGCTATCCAAAATAAGCGTCTATACCAAATTTCAGCTCAATCCCTTAAATATAACTGATTCAAAATTCAGTTGCAAGATTCCACCCGGACAAACATACATACCTACATACATTGCAAGTTAAATAAAAGCTTGTAAAAAAAAGAAGGGAGTTCATCGTCGAATGCATTCATCTATATACAGAACTGCCGCCTCTGTGGAATGTCAAGAGCATAGAATATCTTCAACTACTCTTTCGACCAGCGACGTTTTCTTTTTTTACGTTTAGCTATAGTAGCTATAGCTACTTGTGTAGCAATACTATAGCTGCAGTCAGATCTTGGTCAGTCATCTTAGATCTTAAAGTAGTGTTTTCGAAATACTACTAGAGTAGTAAGACCTGCCTAGAGGCATGGCATTTCACTACAAGTAATAATTTGAGTGCATGTGGTGATTCAACCATAATGCACTATAAAAATATTGAAAAAACTTATTTTAGGTTTAGGTAAGTATTAACAACCCTCCTATTAATCTCTACCTTTTCCATTCTAAAGAACCCTCTTTCATTTCAATAAAAAACCTTTTTTCCATTCAGCAGTTATATGCCTCAAAATCCCAGGAAATCTATCTAAAGTTTACTTCTCAATTAAAATTCAACGTCCAGAGCTCGAACCCGGTCCAAGCTCCATTGACAGGCACAATGACTTGTTCTATTCATACCCGGTAAAGCCTTATTCCTGGGACCTGGGCCACAGATACAGTAGGCACTGCCGTCCGCCCAACCTACGGAAAATAAAATATTGCTCGTTGATAGTTCTAGAAATTGGAAATAGCTTTTTTATATCCCTTTAACCGTACGTATACCTGCGGTAACTGATTATAAGAAAGCTATTGCTGTTATTTTATAACTAAATCACAATAAATATAATAAAACCGGCCAAGTGTGAGTCGGACTCGCGCACGAAGGCTTCCGTACAAAAAACATAATAAAAAATCTATAAAAACTGCAAAAAAATCACGTTTGTTGTATGGGAAAATATTTGTTTTATTTTAATTTAATTATTTATTTTAAAGTAAATATATAACTAAATATTCTGTGAATATTTCAAGCCGTTATCTGTTGCCGTTATCAATATCGAGCTAAACCGAGAATAAAACCACGTTTGTTGTATGGGAGCCCCCCTTAACTATTTATTTTATTCTTTTTTTAGTATTTGTTATTATAGCGGCCACAGAAATACATCATCTATGAAAATTTCAACTATCTAACTATCACGGTTCATGTGATACAGCCTGGTGACAGACGGACAGACAGACAGACAGCGGAGCCTTAGAAATAGGGTGCAGTTTTACCATTTGGGTACGGAACCCTAACAAAAAACTGTGATTAGGTAAATATATGTTTTACAGTAAGGTTCTAAACGTTTATTATAAAAACTTAAAACTTAAATTTTGTTTGAAAAAATATATAAAAAGAAATGTATTTGATAAAGAACAAACATTATGTCATGAATTCCAAATATATATCACAGCATTTTGATGCTCAGTGATTAATTTTAAATTTCTAATCTAGCTCGCTAGGCAAGTCCGCCCTAACAATCTGGTTTTTATTGTCCGGTCCATAAACAATGAGATAAAAAAAAACTCCACCACCGTAGTTTGTTCCGGATTCAAACCCAGTATGAACACATTTTTAAATAATAATTTACAGACCACTATGTATTCATAATTCTCATCATGTTAGATTAGATTAGATAATTTCCTTATTGCACATCATTAAATAGAACAAACAAAAGTGAATACACAATTATATAAAAGGTAGAATGCGCGGCCTTCTAGGCATTTTCTAGGCAACCTTTGGATGGACAGGATTTGTGTGAACAAATGAGGACGGTGCCATCATGTTGTCTAATATCAAGTAACATTTCCTTTTCTCTTTACCTCGTATATATCGTGCGTGGTGTTCACGTCAAAATATCACTTTACCAAGCAATTTACATGCATCGAAGCTTATAACGCCTGTTCACGTCGACAAGTAATGCCACCGTGATATTGCTTGCATAATTCTGTAGGGGCTTGAGGCAATGCAATATTCAATCTTGAAAGGGAATGGAAAACTAGCTAAAAATCATAAATACGGCATAAAAAACTCTTTTGAAACTATATACTTACAACCTTTCTTTTACAACCTTTTTGAAGTGAAAAGGTGAAACTTCTGTAGGTGCGTTGGGCTTTTTTGAGATGGGGAAAAAATTGAACTCGCGACACCGTTACCGTTATCGACACCTCAGTATATAAGTATCTGTAGTGTAGTCTACTTTTAAATTTTGAATACCCAAACATTGAGCGCAAAATTTTTCACTTTTTGAAGTGAAAAATTCTTTAGACGCGTGGGGTATTTTTGAGATGGGAAAAACAACATTGAGCTCGCGACACTGCTATCGTTACCGACACCTCTGTATATAAGTATCTGTAGTAGTCTGCTATTATTCAAGTTTTTCACTTCTGTCGGCACTACGAGTGCCACTTTTTTTTTTTTATTGTTTGTTCCGCTTGATTTTCTTACGTTATGAAGATCGGAGACATTTTTAGGCTAACATTTTGTACGTAACTATTTATTCTGTTTTTTAGCGATCAGTGCAATCTGCATCTGGTCGTAGATTATATATGTATAAATACCTAAATATTTTTTATAAGTTATATGTAACTTATAATAATAATTTACCTACTCTAATTATATGATTAACAATTTAGTTTTAATTTTTTCTACATTATACAATTTATTAATTTTTAATATTATATTTCTCATCTTTTCTGATTTTTTTTATATCTTCAAGAAGAACCTGGCCACGTTGTAAAGGACAGTTAAAATTGCAAATTAAAATATGGTGTGTGCTATTGACACGAAATAAGAGAAAAATGATACCTTCGATTACCTCTAGGGTGGTAAATAAACATTCGATCCACCAGATAGTAAGTGGTTTCCGTACCTACCCCATGCACTCCATGGAACTGAACACAATTAACTTTGACTTTGAACTACGATTCTTTTAATATCGCATGATAAATAACATAACAAACCAAAAACCATCCTTAGACGCTTAGAAATACGACTGATACTCTAGAAACAAGCCATCATAAACGAAGCTTTTAGAAGCATCGCGTGTCGATTAAATAAGCTAGCTCCTATACTCATAAAAGATAATTATTTCTGCAATGCGTCATATTAAATACATACCTTGTCCCGTCTAGGTAAAGTTCAGATTGGCTTAGGTATCCTAAAATAAACAGTAATAAAGCCCGTCACAAAACACAAAAGGAAGACGCGGTACTATTTCAGGATTTCAGTCGAGATTCGCGCGAGTAGTTTCTCTAAGGGAGGGATATTAGACATTTAATTACGTTCCTTTTTCACTTAGAAGCTTGTTTTATTTATTTTAAAGGAAGTGAGCTCTAAGACAAACATGTACCTTTAGATGCTGCTTCTGTTACTATCTATACTTCTTTACTAATATTATAAAGAGGAAAGATTTGTATTTTTGTGTGTATTTCCCGCCAAAGAGTGGAACGACTTGCCAGAGTCTGTTCCCAGATAGCTACAACCTGGGTATCTTTAAGTCGCGAGTGAATAGGTTTCTTCTAGGCAAGCGTGTACCATCGTAGACTGCATCATCGCTTACCATCAGGTGAGATCGTGGTCAAACGCAAGCCTATAATATACTACAAAAAACTTCGTAATATTATAAAAAGGAAAGATTTGTTTGTTTGTATTAAATAGGCTCCGAAACTACTAGACCGATTTAAAAAATTCTTTCACTGTTGGGAAGCTACACCATCTCCGGGTGACACAGGCTACTTTTTACCCAACTGCGGAGAAGTAGGGTAATGTTTATAGTAAAAAACTACGCGTGCGAAGCTGCGCATTGGTCAGCTAGTATTATATATTATTATGAAACACTTTAACCTAAAATTTATAGTGACGATAAAAAGATTTTTTTAACCAAATTAACAATTAACTTTCATTAATAGTCATTATAATCTCGTAGTGTTCAAGTCTAGGCTAGACAGGTTCTCTCTAGGCAACCGTGCTTTATCTTCGACTAGACCATTACTTTACCATCAGCTGAGGGAGAGTTCAAACACTTGACTATCACCAATAAAAAAAACTGAACACAAACTGAATTCATACGAGTAATTTTTATGATAAGAATGTCACTACTTCACAAAAATTAAAAATGTTAAAGGAATACATGGGAAAATCCTTGCACATATTTGATGGAAAAGCACCCATTATAAGTAAACACTAGAAGGGATGTGTCATTGATCAATCACTTACCTAACTAGTGTATAAGATACTATGTACTAAATGCTTGTCGGTTTCTAACACCTCCAAAAATAGTGCATTGAGCTACCAGGTACCGCCAAGGAGTGGAACGCCTTGCCTGAGTCTGTGTTTCCTGATAACTACAACCTAGGGGGTCTTCAATTCGCGAGTGAATAGGTTTCTTCTAGGCAAGCGTGTACCATCGTAGACTGCATCATCGCTAACCATCAGGCGATATCGTGGTCAAACGCAAGCCTACTATATATAAATAAAACCGGACAAGTGCGAGTCAGACTCGCGCACTACCATTATCTATAAAAACGGCAAAAAAGTCATTTTTGTTGTATATCTAATTATTGATTACTTATTTTTAAAGTGAATATATAACTAAATATTCTGTGAATATTTCAAGCGTCTACCTGTTGCCCCCTTAATGTGGGACCCCCCTTAAATATTTTTTTATTCTGTTTTTAGTATTTGTTGTTAAAGCTGCAATAGAAATACATCATCTGTGAAAATTTCAACTGTCTAACTATCACGGTTCATGAGATACAGCCTGGTGATAGACGGACAGACAGACAGACAGAAAGCGGAGTCTAAGTAATATGGTCCCGTTTTACCCTTTGGGTGCGGAATCTTAAAAAGGTACCGAAAAGATGGCTATAAATATAGGTCATAACTACTTATGACGTTACCAGTATACCCACGGTTTTAGAATTAACTGACACGAAATATTCTAATTTGCAGCGATGGGCTTGCTATCTACCATGTAGACTTCACTAATTACTATGCCTAAAGTGGGCGTGGAAAACTTTATTTCTTAAAGCATATATGTTTTGATAAGCTTTGCATTTCAAAAGCACAGAAATCACATTAAAATGCACCACAAAATCTACAATTTCCTCTGTGAAGAAGCACTTTTATGCTCAAGACCCACCGTCTAACGATGTTACCAGCGACTGCGTTTCTAAATCTTACGTAACTTTGAATGTAGAATTTCCCAGGCGAAGTATTGCACCCCCTCCCTTTCTCCTCCCCTTTCAACCCCCTACACTGATGAGAGGTTGTATTGATTCAATTGGAGATGAATTCAAGTTGCATGATGAAAATAGCTTACAAGTGAAGTATAAAATCCTCGACGACCTCCGTGGCGCAGTGGGGGTATAGCCAGCTGAGATGCAGGAGGTCGCGGGTTCGATTCCCGCCGCGGAACAAATGTTAGCATGATCTACAGATATTTTTTCCTTGTTTTTCGCATTCCATTTATAAGTACATATATATTTACTAAAAAAAAATATAAGTAGTTATCTGGTTCCCATAGTACAAGCTCTGCTTAGTTAGGGACTAGATAGCGCTGTGTGAAATGTCCAGCAGTATTTATTTATTTATTTAAATATTTTCAACTTTTTTAGTTAAACTGAATATCTGTATTTTAAGATGATATTATCAGTTATAATTTGAGTGAGAAGACAGCCGAGGTGGCTTAGTTTCAAACACAATGTCGTACTGGGTTCCTAAAACATATAGAAAGTTATATTAAATCCATATCAGTTAAAAACATCTAATGGAAAAATGACACTAGGAAATGAAAAAGACATTACTGCACTGCGTTCGTCCTCAAGTGGCGCGTTGAATAAGTTAGGTAGACACAGGTAGGTATCATAAAAAAGTAGGTAAAAAGTACTGACTCAAATTTAAATTTCGTACTTTTTCTTATATTTTTGTGTTTGCTCGTTATATTCAATCACGCACGTCACGTCGTAAGGGCTTAACCGATTTGGATGACATTTAGTATAAAAAGTAGATTATGATCTGAATTGAAACCCTTTTTATTGACAAACTACGAGTGAAGCCGCATGCGGAAATTAGTAAATACTAATTCTACAATTATTAAAATCACAAATATCATTTTAAGCGTCAATTTCACCACCTCTTCCTTCGTGACCATATAAGTATGTACAGAGCAGATACAGTAGCATTTATCTACACGGTGTCCTTTAAATCACTGTTTTCTCAGAGCAAACCTTGTCCAAACCATGCTTTACTGTTTGTAGCATCGAATAAGTTAATACAAAAAAAATCTAGAGCTTCTCAAATAAGTTTAACTTTGTTCAAAAACTAACCGTTCCAAAAACACACTATAAAACAAACAATTAAATTACAGCAATGCAAATCTATGTGACACATTTGGCGGTCTTATCGCTAAATACCACTTTAAAAACTTAGGCAGTGGTCTCATAAAATGTCGTGATAAACGAACAAACTGACTTCAGATAAGCATTGGAGGGTTTTCAAATGGAATTCTTGAAGCTAACTGGGTATTATCTTTTTAATTGGTAAAGTTCAGGCTGTGTTTGCTCCAGGATTTAATCGCATTATGGTTTGCACAATAATGCTTGTGTCTTCGGGTCGAATCAAAAACTCGGACCACGAAATGAATGTAGTCAACTAGGCCCACCAAATAGATCGGCAGTGGGTCGAATTGACCACAGGCCAAATTGACCAAAAAAAACTTAGTGATCTACTGAGCCCATGAGCTGAACGGGCTGAGTTGACTGTAAAGTTATATAAATTCTAGAGTTTTAAGGATTTGTAAGAATTCAGTAGCAGAGCCATTTCGGCATTTTCTGCTAAAAACAGCTGTAAGGGCCTTACTACACTGGAATTTTTGTGACCGTGCTTCCAGCGCTCTAAGATCTGGGACAAGATTTTGAATGAAGTATCCATCCTCTCAGTTCAATCATCACACTCAGGTCAGTCAAACACAGGTTTTTGCGACTGCTAGAGAGCGGTACACTATACAAAAATATGATGATAGCTTAGAATATCACAAACATAGAACAGACTTTTCGAACAAATTTCCATCCGAAACGTAGGCCATAAAACAACGAATTTGTACGTGTGCGTACGATTAGCATATCGATAACCACAATAATTACAAAAAAATACAAATATAATTAAATAATACGTTTATCGAAAACTAGCTGACCCGCCCGCGGCTTCGCATGCGTGGTATTTCAGTAAAAACATTACATACATTATATCGGATTTATCACCGAAACATTGTCGATCGAAACACCGATAAAACGGTACGTGATAAATCCCGTATTTATAATAATACTGTATAACTATGTACATTTAATGTTTGGGTATGGATCATAGTTTTTCCACATTATGCAAATGTTAACTGGAAGAGAACGCATTAAGTTCACCTATGTACAGATATATGATCTGTCATCGTATTCACGACATTAATTTAAAACACATACAGAATCGTGTTAACTGATTTTAATATTAATTTAATGCCGGTAGCTTGAATATTTATTCAGTACTCGATAAATTTCCATTAAATAGTTTTTAACGTAAATCGGCGGCGTCGATGCCTTCTAGTCAGTTTAGCAGGTACCTAATTACATGTTATATGAATATGATTTGTTCATCTATTTTATACACGCTGTTTCATTGATATTTTAGGACTTGAAATTAAGGTAGATTAAAAATTAAAATAATCCATGGTAATGAATTTGAAATAAAACTATTTTACAACAATAAGTACTAGCAATTAGCCCTACCTATGATTTAAACTAATGTCATTATTGCGGTGACGATTTTTTTGCAATAAAGAATTAACAGTAAATCAATAAATTTTATTTTACAGATAGCCGCACTCACTGTTATTACCATCTGGCTTATGAAACGTATATAAAACATAAAACCTTCGTTTGGAGCCACATATGGCTCAATATTAATAGCTAATTTTACACATGTGCACCTACTCTGTTTCTATGTGTAGTTATTCTAAGAATATAACACGTTTTCTTTCACACCGTCGGCGTTGGTCGCCGTCGTTGCTAAACGAATTAAGATCCTTTCTGATTACGAGTCGATACTTCATACAAATTAGATTATATTCCGTATTGTAATCCGTATTTTTTTTTAAATTTCGCTCCATCCAAAGGTTGCCTGGAAGAGATCGCTTTTAGCGATAAGGCCGCCCATTGTATTGCCTTATTTATTTTAACCCAGTACTTATTTTTGTATTATTTCTGTTTGTGTTGTAATTCAATAAAGAGTTATCTATCTATCTATCTATATTTTGATTGAATCGTCTGCCTTCAAGCTTCTGGAATGGAAAGGACTGGGCATCAATATTAACGGCGAATACATCACTCACCTTCGGTTTGCTGACGATATTGTGGTCATGGCAAAGTCGATGGAATAGCTCAGCACGATGCTCGAAGGCCTCAATCGAGTCTCCCAACGGGTAGGGCTTAAAATGAACATGGACAAGACGAAAATTATGTCAAATGTCCATGTCGTGCCTGCCCCAGTTATGGTTGAGAACTCGGCTCTTGAAGTTGTCGACGCGTATGTATACCTAGGACAATCAGTCCAATTAGGTAGGTCCAACTTCGAGAAAGAGGTCAATCGTCAAATTCAACTCGGATGGGCAGCGTTTGGGAAACTTCGCAACGTCTTTTCGTCCAACATACCTCAGTGCCTTAAAACGAAAGTCTTCAATCAGTGTGTTACCAGTGATGACATATGGAACCGAGACGTGGTCCTTCACTATTAGCCTTATGAATAAGCTCAGAGTCGCTCAACGAGCTATGGAGAGGGCTATGCTCGGGGTTTCTCTACGGGATCGAATCAGAAATGAGGAGATACGTAGGAGAACTCAAGCCACCGACATAGCCCGACGTTGAAGTGGCAATGGGCAGGACTTGGTAAGAACCGCAGGTCGGCGTTGGATGCAGGCCGCTTCCTACCGCAGTTCCTGGAGATCAATGAGGGAGGCCTTTGTCCAGCAGTGGACGTCCTACGGCTGATATGATGATGATTAATCGTCTGCGACACTGGTCTTCACAAGTTCTTCCGTCGTATATGTGGCGTCTCAGCTGGCTGTGCCCGAGGGTCATTAAAATCGGTCAACACGTTTCAGAGGATATAATTAGAATAAGATTATGTATAACTGTAGATATTTATTAGTATTTTGCTCCAATTCCCGTTTCTGTGCACGTACCCACAACTATAATCAACTATCCCTATATTTAAAGATTCGCAGGAAGAAAACTAGTATGTATTAGGGTTAAGCTCGCTTTGTACATGCCCATTAAGCTGGTTTTGTCTGCAATCTATTTGTGTACAATGAAGAAGATAAAGAATATAGAAGGTATATTAAAATATTATGATTTAAGGATTATGACTCTGTAAATAATTTTTATGTTTTTTATTTATTTCATTGTATTTTGTGTTTTTTTTTTTAGTTATTTGTATTATTATTTTTTTGTTACTCGCTCAATAAATTAGTGAATGTGGTCTTCACCTGTAATTGTACTAACATTTAGCTCGTAAAAATATTATTTGATTTGTTATGATGTGTTAATGTATACTATGCTGGTGTTCAAATAAATAAATAAATAAAATAAATGATTGTGAATGATAAGGATGAGGACTCAGCCACGCTGCTTTTGAGCCTCGCCTATGTCTGGTGTCGCCACAGCAGTCTGCACAGCATCTGGGATCCCCAGCTAAAGTATAAGCAGTCTGTAGTAGCGTTCAGGCCTTCACAATCATAATTCACATAACCTACATTTGAAGGTATCAAATATTCGCTGTATTTTCTTTTGCAGAAGAGGTTTGAGATGGGTTGAATCGAAATCACCATAAATTTCCATACAATTGAAAGCCGAGGGGCATTAATAATCTACGGTTATTTTGGGCTTGGCCAAAGTGCTAATATACATTTTTACTAAGAAATTCTTCCTGTGCTAAAATACAAACGCTAAGATATCTAGATAAATATAATTCTGTACAATGAAAAATACAAACAGACAAATTTATTCTGTTAAATCTTTCGTCTTACCTTTGAAGGGTCAGTTATTGTAGTCTCCCATAAAAACAAAAATATATTATTCGTAATCCAAAACTATCAAAATAGTGCCACGACAAATATGGTTACCACATTTCAGGATTTTTGGACTCTACTCAGAGTTGCGGCTGGATTTTGCACATCTTATGAAATCTCAGGATTTTTAGAATTTTCTTTAAAAATTTTGCTTGACCGCTTTGAGTGCGATGTGCAACGCGTGAGCGAGATCCGCAGTGTATAATAACGATAATATTACGATTTTTTTTAAATTGTTACGCAGGTACGTTTGAGAGACGTACCTACCCTGTGAATTTTGTCAAAGTTCAATTTTTATTATGGCTAATTACTCAAATACTGCAAAGACTAGACTAAAATAAAAACAGGGTTGAAATGTACTAATAAAGATCTTTCATTTGACGCCCTATTTCATTTTAATTTTTTTACCCATTTGAGCCCTATTATCTCAACAATGTGCCCCCCCCCCCCCCCCATCCGCCACATACATTTTAGCTCATTTAGTCACACAAAAATTTTGTAATCTTTCACAATGATCGTATCTACGCTTCAAAGGTTTTCCTCGGACAAACAAACATACATACATACAACGCCGATTTGTGAAGTTGATTTGAAGATCTCGCTTCGCTCGATCAACCAGCTAATGGCCAACCAAAAACATTCATAAAGTCTTCGAGTTACAATTTTCTCCAGATCATTCCAGAATTTTTACATACATGGCAAAGATACCTTCTGCTCCCAAAAAAACGAATGTGCTTTAGACCCCACGATTGAAAAAAAACTCCTTTTTTCAATATTAATTAATAAAATTGTTCAAGAACGAAATGAAATTACGAAAAATAATCTAGAAATCACCGTTCGCGTAACGCTAGCAAACTCGCAAACGAACTACTGACTGCGATATATATATATATATATATATATATTTCACGCACTGGCTATGAGAGGAAGAGAGAAAGAAAATGTGCGTGCACACTGCTCTCTCTTGTTATTACAGTGTGATACAGGCAATAGGCCTGCACTGTGTCTTAGATATTCAAACGTAACTGGCTATGAGAGAAAGAAAATGTGTGCTCGCATCTCTCTCTCTCTCTCTTTCCCCTACAGTAGTATACGAAACGTAACTCTCTCTCTTTCTATCTTCACTAACTTATATCTCCCTCACGCCCGATCACGCTTTTCGTAACGCTCTCGTCACGCATTCACCAGCTTACTCCGCAAGTCAAGCGTGCGTAAAAAAGTTTTAATTCAATAATCAGACAAAAGCTTTCCTACCAGCTTTAATAGTATTGAAACCTACATCAAAGCAAGGAAATTCTCCTCTTTCCTATAATATAATATTCCTGAACAGGCTTCTTTGAGCCGTACATTGAAAACTCTATTGGGTGAAAAATCATATGAAAATCTTAACACGGCATGGAGATTACATAAAAGAAGATACCTAGTTCTCAAACGATTCTCGCCTGCAAGAAAGAGGAAATAAATCTGGGCTATTTTCCGAATAAAGGGCACTAGGATTTTCTCATTATTTCCACGCTATTTATAGCGACTATGAACGATAGCGTCTATTTCAAAGAGTGCCTACAACTGACGTTCAACTTAGGTTATGACGCCGTAATTGTTATGATATGTAAATTTTCTAATGCTTACCTTATGTAAACTATTTATAAGTATATAAACATAAGTTGTGACTACCTACTACATACATACTATATGACTACCTCCGTGGCGCAGTGGGCGTATAGCTGGCTGTGACGCAAGAGGTAGCGGGTTCAATTCCCGCCGCGGAACAAATATTTGTATGATCTACAGATACTTGTTCCATGTCTGGGTGTTTTTCTATATATTATAAGTATGTATTAACAAAAAAAAAGTATATTAGTGTTCTATCAGTTATCTGGTTTCCATAGTACAAGCTCTGCTTAGTTTGTTGCTAGATAGCGCTGTGTGAAATGTCCAGCAATATTTATTTATCTAAACAATTCTATGTAATTTTTACTAGTTGATCCAGTGAACTTCGTACCGCCTTAACATGCATATGACGTGGGCTGCCAATGTACGTCACCGGTAGAATTGTCAAACGTCTATTACTAGCTGCATCTATATTTGAGAAAATTAATTTTCTTCATAATTTTTATGTGTTAATTTTTCCGATATTTTAATAGTTATTCTGCTATTTGGGGCGAAGACAAATCCAGCAAATCAAAGATCATCAAAATCGGTCCAGCCGTTCTTGAGTTGGTGGTGTAACTAACCCGAATTTGTTTTATATATAGAAAGATTATGGATTGATTTAAATGTTGACATATGCTAAGTGGAGCGAGGTCCTTTTATCACACAACATACCTCATGTTTAAAACTAATCACAATTCAAAATATCAAATGTATTTATTTATATTATAAATGCGAAAGTTGCGATGTTTGTTTATATATATTTGACTATCTCCGTGGCGCAATGGGCGAACAGCCGACTGAGACGCAGGAGGTAGCGGGTTCGATTCCCGCCGCGGAACAAATGTTTGCATGATCTACAGATATTTGTCCCGGGTCTGGATGTTTTTCTATATATGATAAGTATGTATTTACAAAAAAAGTATATAAGTACATATTCTATCAGTTATCTGGTTCCCATAGTAGAAGCTCTGCTTAATTTGGGGCTGGATAGTGCTGTGTGACATGTCCAGCAATATTTATTTATTTTATATATTTGTTTGTTTGTTACTCAATCACGTCGTAACGGCTGAACCGATTTCGATAAAATTTAGTATGTAAATTATAACCTGGATTAATACATAGGCTACTTTATATCCATAAATCAGGTCCCACGCGATAAAAATGGGGTGTCAAGTCAAGTTGCAGCAGCGAGTTTAGCTTTATTTCTAGGTTACCTACAAGTGTGTACTTAGTAGTGTGACACGTACGAAGTCGCGGGCAACAGCTAGTTATTATATACTTAAATGATTGTAATGTTTTTACATGAACTGTTTAATTTGTATGTTTATGTTCAATATTTTAAATGATATTTCTGTCTCTCTTGTGTCTCACTCATCTGTTGCATTGCTGGTGAAGTTACAGGCACATGGGGCTGTACACCTTAAGTTGATGGACGTCATGACTTAAGTTGATGGACGCATGGTTCCTAAGGTGCGTTACCTACAAGGCACTGTTTTGTTATAGCAACTAAACAGTTTGACCAATCTCGTAGCACAACAATACCAGAACAAGATACATTAGCAATCTCGTAGCACAACAATACCAGAAGAAGATACATTAGCAATCTCGTAGCACAACAATACCAGAACAAGATACATTAGCAATCTCGTAGCACAACAATACCAGAACAAGATACATTAGTAATCTCGTAGCACAACAATACCAGAACAAGATACATTAGCAATCTCGTAGCACAACAATACCAGAACAAGATACATTAGCAATTTAGTCTTTCTTGAATGGTGGCCGAGGAATGGCTGTAGAAGGGTTGGACGTCCGGCAGCGAGATGGGTGGACGACATCGTTAGAGTCGCGGGCCGTCAATGGGTGAGACTAGCGCAGGATCGTGGCGGATGGCACAAACTTGGGGAGGCCTATACCAGACAGTAGGTGAAGTCAGGCTGTGGATGATGATGATGATGATGACCAAATTGGCTAAGCTCTAAGGCATTGCCGATTACTAGTGGAGATGCGGATTCAAATCCCGCCGGATTGAAATTAAAGCATTTTAAATTTAATCTAACAAGGCAATAAAATTTATCTAGGTGTATTACGTCCGCTACATTTCCAGACATATAACAGACGCGCGATAACAATACCTCCTTTTATTACTCAGCAAGCGGGTAATAAAAGTCTAGTGTAAAATGTAAAACAGTTACAGGCTGCCTAGATACCACTCGTGAGTGACGCTAAATCCAATAATAATTTCCACACCACCCTGCACGGCGATTCTGAAACTTGCTATGAGTTAATTCATAGTGATATTATGTCATATTGTCGCGAGTTGCACACAGCGATTTTGCATTCGGTTATGACATAACCGAATGCAAAATCACCGTGCAGGGTGGTGTGGAAATTATTATTGGATTTAGCGTCTGACACTTTGACACAAAAACTGACACCTTGACGTGCGGAAGTAAGTTACTCAGAAAAAAGTATGACATAAGGTCTTAGTGAAGTAACTCGTGGCAACGGCCTAAATCGATCGGATATACATAGACAGTATAATGTTTTATTGCGTGTGACTGTAGGTCGTTACGTAAGTGTGGGTTTATCTTGATCGAATAGGTTTTTAGGGTAAGTTCGTAAGCAAATTAAACAAGCGGGACGGAACTTGAGGGAAGTAACGGAAATACTATGTTACTGAACTGGGTCATGTGTTTTACTAGAAGTTGTATGGGTCAGTAACCGATTTTATAAAGAAAAGAGCCTTTCTTTAAAGCACATTAAATTTTTTTCAACACGCTTGCTCGTAAAGTAAGCCTTATTACATCGTTCTTAGGGCCATAAACCGAACTATAACACACAGGTGCATAATAATATTACACACTAGTGCACAATAGAATTATCTCTACCAAGTTAAGTTAGTACCTAACTGCAAATTATATGCGAGTAAACCAGAGCATTTTCAATTCAACCGGGTAATACAGTTATTTTTTGTAACAACAAAAAGGTTTTATGGTGCCGAAAAACCTATTACATTTTTGGAATAAATAAATGTATCCCTAATTAAGACGAAAAAACATTTATTATTATCAAATTATTTAAAATTCACAATAATTTGTTATAAAATATTTGCATTTTATCACTAAAATTATAATATTATATGGCTGTATATTATTTAATCAATCACCTTTCATTTGGCGCGTGCAAAAAAAACTTGTATGCCATTTCCCATTTTTTTGTTTGTATCGCATTTGTTGCTGTGTGGTAAATAATTGTAAAAATGTCAAGTTTTAGTACAGAAGATTTGTTTTTTCCTCGCAAGTGTGTTGAAAAAGTGCGTATGAAACTCGTGAGCAACTTGCTCACTAGACACTCGGCTGATTTACGCCCTCGCCTGCGGCTCGGGCTGCAGCCCACAACCTCGTGTATAATGAACAACTTAGCTCACTTGTATCGTAATATACTATTAACCACAATGGCTTTTGGACAGGAACAGGCGGTAAAATCAAACTAATAATAAAAATGCGAAAGTTTGGATGTTTGTTTGTTTGTTTGTTTGTTACTCAGTCACATCGTAACGGCTGCACCGATTTCGTTCAAATTTAGTATGTACGTATACTATAACTTGGATAAATACATAGGTTACTTTTTAACCTTTATATCAGGTCCTATGCGATAAAAATGGGATGTCATAGTGTAACGCGTACGAAGTCGCGGGCAACAGCTAGTTACAAATAACTCTAAACCTACATAGAGGTCAACGAGAACCCTAGACGGTTCCCGTTGACCTAGAATCATAAAACTTGGTAAGAAGCAATGTATATAAAATAAAATTCACCTGTAAATTTATTATGTATTGTTTAGCCTACGCCTAAATTTATGATTTAATTTTGATTCTTTGTACATTCATGGCAAAATAAACGTTTATATCGATTGCTGTCCTCGTGCGTGACTACTGACTACATACAAGCAGAAGTCTCTTCGACTACAAACACAATACCTAGAGCTAGCTTAGCTTCTAGACGGTCTAATTCTGTGCGGTTCTAATTCGGGCGCGAGTGCAATGATCGCGCATCGCGACTATCAATGTCAACGATCTTGCATGCGCTGCACACTGGTTCGAAGGACGCGCTTGGACATTGAATACAAGAAAATATATTGTTATTTAAAACAAATATATTTAAAACGCTCGGCTTAAAATATAATTGCATGCAGTCTGTCGTCTTTAGTTATAGTAGCACTAAGATTTAACATTCGTACACACGGCTACACATCAAGCTATACATTTCCAGTATAAGCTGACCTCGCATTGTGTAGGCTTTTCGTAGAATGAGAGATCAGGTTATACTGGAAACTAATAGCTTGATGTGTAGCCGTGTGTACATGTCATGTAACCGCTAAATATTATCAGTATATGTTAAGTTGATAACTCCTATAAATAAAAAATAAAACCAGAAAGTTTTATTTTTGAGACTATATTGAACACTAGCTGTTACCCGCGACTTTGTACGCGTTACACTACCAGAGATGGGTAATGGGTAAAAACCCATTCTACCCATTTGGGTTATAACCGGGTGATTTGGGTTTTAACCCGATTTTAACCCATTTTCACCCATTTTGCTGGGTGAAAATGGGTATTTGGCTATTTTAATGTCAAAGTTAAAATAAGGTAGGTGCCCACTTTGGTAGGGACCTACTAGGAACGTAATTAAAATATTAAATTAATAGTAGCGTACTAATAGACACTTAAAGCTGGAAAACTAATAAAGTCGGAATTAAATTTAGATCGATTTATTACTAAGTAGAACTTCTTTACGCACGCTTGACTTGGCGAATTGCTTTTGATAAAAAAAGTATTTACGACGTTTCGTATTCTGAATCTACCATCTTCAAATTACGAAAAAGTTCAGCAATTCCACAACAGATGGCAGGCAGCAGCAGAAAATAACTTATGTACTTACTGTATGCTCCTCAAAATAAGGTTGACATTTCCTTTTTATTTTTCTTTCTTGGCGTCGCACGGTTTTGTGCATTTGCCATTGACAAATAAAAAAATAAGGAAACAGAATAGACATGACATTTCTTTAAAACATTATTTTTAACACTACTCAGCCAGTGTGGTGACACAAAATATTGTCATTATCGATTGGACCCGATTTTGGGTTTGATTAAAATGTTATAGGATACAAAAGGGTGCTGTTATCTATAATCTAAGGATAATCTAGTTCAATATTTGACTAAAACTTACTAAGATCATTATCATTTACCAACAGAAATGGAACTATTTTTTGCGAAGATCATGATGTAAATAATAATGCGCATGAATAAATATATGTCGTTATTACCAGTTGAAAACTAAAATACGTAAGTTTTATTCGTCGTTTTTAACACTTAGGGCCCATTTCACAGGTTTCTGATAAAGTTCCACATAGCTATCTGACAAGTAACACCATACAAAAGTTGTTACTTTTTGAGGTTACCCGATAACACAAACTTAGACTCATAAATTACCAGTACAAGTTATAATTTTAACAACCCTTCATTTTGGTAAGGTGTAAAACCATTTGATGAACGTTTATTAATTTTTGTGAGAATTTTAATATAAATGGGAGAGATCGATAAAACTGCTATCGCAATAGACTACATCACTAACTGAGTAGCGGAGAATATTCCAGAACGCATATCTCCTATCCCAAAACAGCCTAAGTTATACAAACTGCAAAAAAACACTCCTTCATGCTTGTATAATGGAGTTAATTTTGCTATAGATAAAAAATGTATTTACGACGTTTCTATTTTGAACATACCAGCTTCGATTTACAAAAAAGTTCAGCTATTCCACAACAGATGGCAGGCAGCAGCAGAAGATAACTTATGTACTTAATGTATGCGCCTTGAAAGAAAGTTGACATTTCCTTAAAACATTATTTTATACATATATTATATATACAGTATTTTTTTTAACTGTAACAGTACGGCAGCACCCATAACCAGAAGAGGTACAGGTGCAGTTCCGGACGTACCGTGGCGCGTCTACGATGGTCCTGAGGCAGAGGCTTTGCTGACTTCGCAGTATCTTTCTGTGGCCATTGGCTAACAAAGCATACCATGCGGGGGTCGCGTATGTAAGGCGCGGACGGACATAAGTCTTGTATAGTCCAACCTTCATTCGGAGCGGTAGGTTGGACTGCAGGACGGGCTTGAGTAGAGCTCGGGTTATACTCACCAGGCCACGGACGTTCCTTGCGTGTTTCCTCATCGTTAAGTTGCGGTCTAATGTTACCCCCAGGTATTTGGCCGTGTATGACCAGGCCACCGGCTGTTCCTACAGGGTGAGCTTCCTCCAAAATGCGACGGCCTGTGTCTTACTCACATTGACACTCAGTCTCCATTTTGTCAGCCAGGCGGGGAGCTCTGTTAGTACCCTTTGCATCTTGGTGGCGGCGTGGTTCAAGTTCATTGATTTGGTAATGTATGCGGCGTCGTCCGCGTATAGGGCTAACAGAGCTTCTTCTGTTTTGGGTATGTCGTCGGTGTAATGTGAGTAACACACTGGGGAGAGGCAGCTGCCTTGGGGGACTCCGGCCCCGATTGGTCTTCTGGAGGAGGTCGCTTGCTCCACGCGCACTGAGAAGCTGCGTCCTTGGAGGAACGAAGCTATTTCCTTCACAACCTTCTGTGGTATTGGTGAGGTAGCCATCTTGTAGAGGAGTCCCGCGTGCCAGACTCGATCGAACGCTTTTTCCATGAAGCCTTGGTAAAATTCGTTCTATACTTATATAAAATTAGGTCCTCGGCCTAGCTGTGGTGCGGGAAGCGTTATTTACATTTTCACCAATAACATTTCTAATCGAACTCTCTAGAACAAAGTTAGACAGAGACACATAGAACTGCGTATAGCTATCCCTTTTCTTTTTCACACGTTAACGAAGCTTCTAGAAAAGCTAGACAGGGACGCAAACAACTGCATATAGTTATCCCGTTCTTCAACGTCCGTAACATATACCTAAAATATGTTTTAAAATTATAATCAATAAATGATATAGAATACCTTCTAGTGGATGAGGGTATGAGGATCGCAGAGCTGAAGTGGAGATGGGCTGGACACTTGGCTAGGAGGGATGACAGGCGTTAGACGAAGGCGATAACAGAGTGGTGGCCAAGAGATACTTACTCGTAGACCAAGAGGCAGACCACCCGCCCGATGCTCGAATGACGTTGTAAGCGTAGCGTAATCAATGGATGAGACTCGCAAGGGACCGGAAATAATGACCTTATAAAAAAGAAGCCTATACCCAACAGTGGGTGCAGACGGGCTGAGATGATGATGGTGATGAATATATACCTAATATAAATATATACCTATAATAATGTCTCATTACTTTCACCTGGCATAGTTTACCGGATTACCTATCCAAACTCATAATTTTAACGAAGCAAGTACAAGCGTTTTATAGCACAAACGTTATGTCGTAAAATTAACGAAGGTTTTAGCATGTTTTAATTAAAGCTAAGTTTTAATTTAAAGCATTTAGAGGGAAGTACTTAACGTGCTATGACACAGTTTATTAATAGCCCTGGTTGAGTACGCTTGCTCTTGGGTAGTGCCCACGTCATTTATATTAGAAACTGTATACCTCTGACTAGCCTCGTATCAGGGGTATGAGTACTGAGTAAAATATAATATAACATACTAATCACCTAAAACTGATAATAATAAATATTGCTGGACATTTCACACAGCGCTATCTAGCCCCAAACTAAGCAGAGCTTGTTTATTTATTTAATTTATTGGAAAATCAACAACTTTTTTATCTTAGATAGATTACAGTAATACTTGCAGAAAGCTAAATTACTTACAGATTTTCACGTATAGATTGTACTTATGTACTATGGGAACCAGATAACTGATAGTATATTTATGTAATCTTTTTTTTTTAATACATTCTTATAATATACAGAAACACATCCAGACCCAGAACAAATATCTGTAGATCATGTAAACATTTGTTCCGCGGCGGAAATCGAACCCGCTACCTCCTGCGTCTCAGTCGGCTATTCACCACGGAGGTCGTCAAAACATAATACTGAAAATTAAAACATCTCGATATATGTTAAGTATACAATTGACGATGATATAGTCATTATGGTCGAATCGCTCGAGGAACTCGGTACCATGCTCAGCGACCTGAGTAGGGTCTCCCAACATGTGGGTCTTAAAATGAACATGGATAAGACTAAAATCATGTCAAATATTCATGTTGCACCCGTACCGGTAGTTGTTGGGGGCGATACTCTCGAAGTTGTCGATGAATATGTACACCTAGGACAAACTGTCCAATTAGGTAAGTCCAACTTCGATAAAGAGGTCGCACGAAGAATCCAACTCGGCTGGGCAGCGTTCGGGAAACTTCGAGATATCTTCTCGTCCAAAATTCCCCAGAGCCTGAAGACTAAAGTCTTCAATCAGTATGTGTTGCCAGTGATGACCTATGGCACTGAAACGTGGTCCTTTACTCATGGCCTCATGACCAAGCTCAAGGTCGCTCAACGAGCTATGGAGAGGGCTATGCTCAGGGTTTCTTTGCGTGACAAAATCCGCAATGAGGAAATCCGCAGAACTAAAGTTGCCGACATAGCTCTCAAAATTAGCAAGTTGAAGTGACAATGGGCCGGCCACATCGCTCGTAGAACCGATAACCGTTGGGGAAGAAAGGTTCTCGAGTGGAGACCACGGACTGGACGACGCAGCGTAGGCCGGCCTCCCACAAGGTGGACCGACGATCTAGTAAGAATCGCGGGGAGCCGTTGGGCGCAAACGGCTGCCAACCGGTCGTTGTGGCGATCTAAGGGGGAGGCCTATGTTCAGCAGTGGACGTCTCCCGGCTGACGATGATGATGATGATACAATTGATAGGATTTTTAGGGTACCGTACCTTTATATTGCCGTAATTTATGTTCAAATTCAAATTCGTTTATTATTCCAGAAATAACATAACAGTTTACAAAAACCAAAGCGTTATCATTAATACATAAAACAATAAAAAAAAAATATAAAAATTAAAGTTATAAGGACACAACAGAAATAAAAAGTAAGTTTTCATCATCATCATCATATCAGCCGTAGGACGTCCACTGCTGGACAAAGGCCTCCTTCATTGATCTCCAGGAACTGCGGTTGGAAGCGGCCTGCATCCAACGCCGACCTGCGGCTCTTACCAAGTCGTCTGCCCATCTTGTGGGTGGACGTCCTACGCTGCGCTTGCCAGTCCGTGGCCTCCACTCGAGAACCTTTCGGCCCCATCGGCCATCTGTTCTGCGCGCTATATGGCCTGCCCATTGCCACTTCAACGTGCTAATCCGTCGGGATATGTCGGTGACTTGAGTTCTCCTACGTATCTCCTCATTTCTGATTCGATCCCGTAGAGAAACCACGAGCATAGCCCTCTCCATAGCTCGTTGAGCGACTCTGAGCTTATTCATAAGGCCAATAGTGAAGGACCACGTCTCGGTTCCATATGTCATCACTGGTAACACACACTGATACCTATAACTTCGGTATAAGATCCGCAAATACATCGGCTTCAGGGTACAACTTGGACAGTGCGGCAGATAGGCGAGTTTTGACGTGCCACAGTGTGCGCAGGGCAAATTATATTTATTGTTATAGGTACATCAAATTTAAATTATCTTCCAAGCTAAAAATTCTATTAATTAGGCTAAAAATGGTATTCAGTTAAACGTGCCATTTCATTACCTGCATCACACTAATAACTATTTATTCTCGTGTAAAAGCCGTATACGTAAGTATTAACAAAATCATTATTATAATTAAATGGCGGCACATTTATCGAGATAGTATGCCGATCGGCAATTATTCCGTAAAAAGTTTAACGGCTGATTATTTCAAACACGCAATAATCCAACTCTGTGTTTCAACACTATCATTTCACATGCCATTTTTTATGTGCTAAAGGAGAATGGGCTCACGTGTTTGAAATTAGGTTCTGACGACGTTTAACAAATGATTATAGCAATGATCATAGTTTAAGAAATTAATAAACATAAAAATAAAATATTGCTGGACATTTCACACAGAGCTACCTAGCCCCAAACTAAGTAGAGCCTGTACTATGGGAACCAGATAGCTGATAGAATACTTATATATAGGTACTATGTTTGTTTTTGTAAATAAATACTTATAATATATAGAGAAACCACCAGACCCGGAACAAATATCTGTAGATCATGCAAACATTTGTTCCGCGGTGGGAATCGAACCCGCTACCTCCTGCGTCTCAGCCAACTATTCGCCCACTGCGCCACGGAGGTCGTCAGAGTAATATTATCATTTATTTATTTCTTCAGATAACAACGGATCCGTTTTGTTAATAAAAAGATACTAAAGGTGTCTAGAGGAGTTAGTACTTAATTGGCGACCTTCGTGGCGCAGTGGCCGTATAGCCGGCTGAGACGCAGGAGGTAGCGGGTTCGATTCCCGCCGCGGAACAAATGTTTGCATGATCTACAGATATGTGTTCCGGGCCTGGTTGTTTCTCTATATATTATAAGTATATATTTACAAAAAAACATAGTATATAAGTATTCTATAAGCTATCTGGTTCGCATAGTACAAGCTCTGCTTAGTTTGGGGCTAGGTAGCGCTGTGTGAAATGTCCAGCAATATTTATTTATTTATTTAAATACTAGTTGCGAATTAGTCCTCTGCGTGAGCTTCGATATTAGAGGACAATCGAGTTTGTTGGCGATTACGTTCAGGGGCCCAATTCTACTAAACCAATCGCTTCACTGTGACAACGGTATTGTCGCAAAGTCACAACTATAGATAACTTTTGGTGTTCTACTAACACAATATTTGTCAAAATAATGATAAATAATCATTGATTATTGTTCCTGTCATAAGCTGCTAAATTTTCAATGGTGTTGTCATAACAACGGGCGGCGGTTTTTGACAAAGATTATGTTATAGTGTGACCATTAGTGCTGTGCACTCCCTGACTGATTTGTATCGAACTGTCTATGTCATGTGCGTCTGACATAGACAGTCCGATACAAATAACACTACCTGCCGCCACGAGCGTTGACGGCGAACTGACAGAGCGCAGCAGCCGATTCTCCCCCCCCCCCGTCTCGCCGCGCGCATATCTCAGGGAGTGCACAGCACTAATGGTCACACTATAGTAGAATAACAAAAAGTAACTATAATGGCCATTCTGCGACGATACCATTGTCATAGTGAAGCGATTGGTTTAGTAGAATTGGGCCCCAGGATGGTGTTGCTGCTCTCGCGTACCGTGCGCAGTAGTAAGGCTGTATTTTTACGGTAGAGTGCATCAAAGGTGTCTGCGCGTGCTTCGACAAACACAGCGCTCTGAACGCATTATTAAACTGGACTCGCAGACTACAATACGCTTTCAAAGGTACACTTTGACTGCGAATCTACGGGCCAGCATTCGCCCGGACTGACAGTTGCTCTCCATATCGGTCTCATCTCGCAAGTTTATTATTTTTAAACTTTAAAATTAAACTTAAAGTATCAACGTGGTTTTAGGTACTGGGTAAGACTAATAATCTGTGCATTAATTTCATTAATAATCCATGCATTCGGCTGCGTTCTTCACCCGATAGTGTGCATTGAGATAATTATATCGTCTTCTTACGAGTAAATCTTTACATAATTTTCTACATCATTGTATCTGAATTAGATAAGTTGTTTTATTTAACCTGTACTCATATTAAAATAAGATATTTAGTGTACAACAGTTAAAGAATAAAATTTATTCCGATTCTAATGTAAAGAAGCAGAATGTCTCAGTTACAGAATGCCTCAGTTTATAGACAACTAGCTGACCAATCCGCAGCTTCGCACGCGTAGTTTTTTTAATAAAAACATTACCTTCTTTCTCCGCAGTTGGGTAAAAAGTAGCCTGTATCACCTGGAGATAGTGTAGCTTCCCAACAGTGAAAGGATTTTTTAAATCGGTCCAGTTGTTTCGGAGCCTATTCAATACAAACAAACAAATGTTTCCTCTTTATAATATTACGAAGTTTTTTGTAGATATTGATATGTTCTTTAGTATGTATAACATACTTTTGTTCTATCATCAATAGTTTCCGCAGCGCATGCGACGAAATACGTTTTAGGGCACTTTTTTACACCTTGGGTTACGTTACTCAAGTTTTAGTAAGGATCCCTAATCTTTTCTAGCAATAATATAGCCTATCAGAGTGAATGTAGCTTTTCAACGGTGAAAGAATTTTTGTTAATCAGCACAGTAGTTTTTGAGATTATTCATTACAAACATACACACAAAAATACAAATCTTTCCTGTTTATAATATTAGTATAGATAGTATAGATTAGATATAAAGTTTTATTTACAAATACGAACTTACCTTACGCAAACGGATGCAAGGATTCCTATTTTTATCAACCGTGCCTTTTCATAAGTACATACCTGGGAACAAATAAGAAACAGTTCGTTAGAAATCTTTTGATCATAAAAACAATATTTTAAATTAAAGGGGAATAAAAACACATTATGGCTTAAATTGACTAATAAGTAATCTGTTGTTACATCGTAATTAAGTAAAACTTATCGGCGAGACGATCTGATTCGTGTTGGTGCGCGCATGCGCCTGTCAATAGTGTCGTGCGCCCAACGAGCTGTGTCTGTTACTATTCCAAGCTACCGATTTAGTACCAAAAACACTGTTCTGTGAGGTTCCGTCTTTCAAACGATATTAGGTAACATTTTTTTCAGTGTTTTATTGCATTCATACAAAGTGAATCAAAATGTTAAGTTAAGTGTTTAGTTAGTTTGATAACCAATATTATTCATCATATCATCATCATATCAGCCGTAGGACGTCCACTGCTGGACAAAGGCCTCCCTCATTGATCTCCAGGAACTGCGGTTGGAAGCGGCCTGCATCCAACGCCGACCTGCGGTTCTTACCAAGTCGTCTGCCCATCTTGTAGGTGGACGTCCTACGCTGCGCTTGCCGGTCCGTGGCCTCCATTCGAGAACTTTCCGGCCCCATCGGCCATCTGTTCTGCGCGCTATATGGCCTGCCCATTGCCACTTCAACGTGCTAATCCGTCGGGCTATGTCGGTGACTTGAGTTCTCCTAGGTATCTCCTCATTTCTGATTCGATCCCGTAGAGAAACCCCGAGCATAGCCCTCTCCATAGCTCGTTGAGCGACTCTGAGCGTATTCATAAGGCCAATAGTGAAGGAGCACGTCTCGGTTCCATATGTCATCACCAATATTATTAATAGTTTTAATAATATTGGTGATGACATATGGAACCGACATATAATAATGCTTAAACTTTTTAAACTATCATGGTTATGGACCAACTAATTGCACTAAAACGGGATATTTACAATGATTTGAAAGTTTTTGAGTATTCCGATATTTTGACGCAGTTACCTTTTTTGGGGTACAAATTGCAGTTATTCTGGATTTCAGACTTTTGCCTTTATTTGTATCACTAAAGCTACGCGCATACCAAATTTCAGCGCTGTAGAGTCACTGGTGTAACCTGTGAATTTCACAAAGTTCAGGTTTTATTATGGCTAATAACTCAAAGACTGCAAGGACTGTAAAGAAATGTACTAATGAAAACCTTCTTTTTTACGTCCCGTTTGACCTAATAGTCTTACTTTTAATTTTTTTACCCCTATTGAACCCCACGGGTAAACTGTGTCGAAATATCGGGATACTCAAAAACTCACAAATCATGGTAAAGGTCCCGTTTTAGTGCAAATGTTAACAATGCTTTGTTTAAAATATTTATTTATAACATTGTTTACATTGAAAAATACATTTAACTTCATAAAGCTCGATACTCAATCGTTTATTGCATTCCAATGTAATATAAGTGATAATTGATGTACATGATCATTGATCATTAAGCACCCTATTGGGTGCAACATTATTTTGGAGAGAGGAGGACGTCGTAGTTATCGGTCTTGATTGTCCAATCATTATGCAATTTTGTAACATAATATTAAAATGGTAAAAACGTTTTTGAAAATAGGAACTTACGTTGTTAGATTTGGTTTTTAACGGGACCTTATTACTAAGACTCCGCTGTCTGTCTGTCCGCCTGTCACCAGACTGTATCTCATGAACTGTGATAGTTCGACAGTTGAAATTTTTAGTTGAACAAATACTAAAAACAGAATAAAACCCATACAACAAACGTGATTTTTTTCTGCTCGCTTTTGCTCGATATTAATAACGGCAACAGGTAGACGCTTGAAATATTCACAGAATATTGACTTATATTATTCAGATTAAAAATAAATAATTAAATAAAATTAAACTAATATTTAAGGGGGGCTCCAATACAACAGACATGATTTTTTACCGTTTTTACAGACAATGGTACCCTTCGTGCGCGAGTCCGACTCGCACTTGGCCGGTTTATATAAATACAACAATGAACTCCTAAAAAAAGTCTTATTTTCTTCTTCCTGCCCTTTTCCCACATTACGCGGGGTCGGCATTGTATTCCTCCTCCACGTCTATCAGCCGTCATCTCTGTTGCCACTTCCTCCCTACCCATATCACTCTTCACACATATTTACCTAATATTACATAATCGCATGAATAATAAAAAAATTACATTTCCATTGGACGCTAAAACGGTGGTAATGAATCAACAAGTAAGTTATTGGATCGTGGCAAAACTGACTATGAATCATTGTACAACATTTTCACGTCCATGCTTATCTATTATCAATGCTTTTCTATATATGTACTTATTGCATAGATTTGTGTATACATTAGGGAATGCAATCCCGATCCCGATCTCGTGTAATTTTTCGGGATCAATCCCGACGCATCATATGACGAGATCCCGTTCGAGATTGACGGGATTGGGCGGCAGTGGTCAGCGACACTACACACGTCCACTCGGGGCGCAAGCGGCGCGTTGACTGACGGCCGCTAGCGGCATGAACGCCAAACAGCTTTAGAAAACTATTCCGACTATTTCCGAATATTAGCGACAGGTGACGATAATTATTTAGTTGGTAAGATTAAAGAATAAAGATTTTTATTTTCTTTCGAGTAATATGTTATTTTAGTTAACCTCACTATCACAAACAAGCAGTTATTAGCTTTTTCAGTCATCCGAATTTAACATTTTTTTTAAACTAGACGGGATCCCGAAAATCCCGGGATCTCGAATTTGCAATCTCGAGTCGGGATTGCATTCCCTAGTATACATCCACTGCGCGACAGGTGTACCAATTTTTATTACTAGTGTTTGTTTATTTGAAGAGCCAGTCTAGTGTGAAAACTGGATTAGTAGTGATGTTTTATGTTTGTAGAGACACATTTATAACCGAGGTGTTCATTGTATTAATATTGCAGTGTGTTATTGTTAATGCAACTTCGGTATTACTTAATAAAATGAATAATATTTTTCAATAATGTACAATAACATAATCGTAGGTAACTGCCCAATAAAGGCAGTGGACAACTACATTTATCTTGGACACTGTTTATCCTTTGGCTCACTTTCCCAGAAACAAGAGATTTCGAGACGAGTCCAGCTAGGATGGGCCGCCTTTAGTAAGTTAGAAGACGTCCTAAAGTCTAAAATCCCTCAATGCCTCAAGACCAGAGTGTTTAACCAATGTGTCCTGCCCATTCTTACATGCAGGAATGAATACATGCATATGATTAGAGTAGCTCAACTCAACGGGCAATGGAGCGTGCCATGCTTGGTATATCACTCTTGAACCACATACCCAATGTAGAAATCCGACGTCGCACAAAGGTTGTGCACGTGGGTATGAGGATCGCACGGCTGAAGTGGAGATGGGCTGGACACTTGGCTAGGAGGGATGATGGGTGTTGGACGAAGGCGATTACAGAGTGGAGGCCAAGGGATGACCGTAGACCAACAGGCAGACCACCCGCCCGATGGTCAAATGACATTGAAAGCGTAGCTGGGTGTCAATGGATGAGACTCTCAAGGGACCGGAAAGAATGGCGTAATAAAGAGGAGGCCTATACCCAACAGTGGGTGCAAACGGGCTGAGATGAATGAATGAATGAATGAATACAATATATATATATAATGATATACAACAGTCTTAAAGATCCATTAGTCCTGGGCCCAATTCTTGGAAACTTCGCTACCACAACGGTATCGTCGCAAAATGTGCAAAATTATATCGCCCCTGTAGACACCTTTTGTTATTCTCATCATCATCACCAGACGTCCACTGCTGAACATAGGCCTCCCCCTTAGATCGCCACAACGAGCGGTTGATAGCCGTTTGCGCCCAACGGCTCCCCGCGATTCTTACTAGATCGTCGGTCCACCTTGTGGGGGGCCGGCCTACGCTGCGTCTTCCAGTCCGTGGTCTCCACTCGAGAACCTTTCTTCCCCAACGGTTATCGGTTCTACGAGCGATGTGGCCTGCCCATTGCCACTTCAACTTGCTAATTTTGAGAGCTATGTCGGCAACTTTAGTTCTTCTGCGGATTTCCTCATTGCGGATTTTGTCACGCAAAGAAACCCCGAGCATAGCCCTCTCCATAGCTCGTTGAGCGACCTTGAGCTTGGTTATGAGGACATTTGTTATTCTACTTACATAATATTTGTTCAATGAGCGTCGTTGCTATGACAACACCATTGAAAATTAGTCAGCTTATGACAGGAAGTACATTCATAATCGTCAAATAATGGTGTGGCTGTAGCTCCATAATATATTTTATAAAAATTAGCAGAAATAGGTCCCTGGCCGAGTTGGATACCCTGAGTCAGCTATCGGGTCTTTCACTATGGGCTTCATTAGATGGGTAAGGTTGCTCAGCGTGCTATGGCAAGGGCTATGCTTGGTGTTTCTCTACGAGGTCAAATCAGAAATGAGTATATCCGTGTACAAACTAATTTTTTATGTTTTTAATTTTATTTATTTGGGAAGATAAACAGTCATACATTATGAAGTAAAACATAGTGCTAATAGTAACATGAATAAATGCATGACCCACGACATCATCCACAGATTAATTAAAGAAGTGAACAATATTAATAATTTTACAAACAGTAGGTGTATGATTAAACAGTGAAAAACAGAATAAATGTGTAGTGGGTAGTAGGTACCTACATTATACCCACTATCAGCTGCTCGAATGCCAGTAAATAACTAAATAACACAAAACTAATAACTAAAGCAATAACAGTAAATAATACGAATAAATAGGTAAAGTGATTTAATTAGAGGTTGAGCCGCATAGACAAACTCAAACCCGTCGAAGAATAACAGTAACTACAAGTCGCATCGCAGCCACGCATGAGTGTCAAATCCGCGCCAGCCGGTCGTAATGTTGGACATAGCTTTAGATTATTATTATTATTTAGCATTGGATTAGCAAGCTGAAGTGGCAGTGGGCGGGGCACATATCTCGAAGAACTGACGGCCGTTGGGGCAGAAAAGTTCTCGAGTGTAGGCCACGTACGAACTAGATGGAACGACGACCTGATAAAGGTCGCTGGGAGCCGTTGTGTGGAGTGTCAAGATCGGTCGCTCTGGAAATATGTGGGGGAGGCCTATATTCAGCAGTGAATGATGATAGGATACAACCATGGTAGGTACAACAACTAACAATCCCGGAACAAATATTTGCAGATAATTCCGATCGATCCGCGACGCCGATGGAAAGACGAACTCGACTCGCATATGGAAGACTGAACCACACACGCGCATGATAGAGTAGAGTGGAAGGAAGGGAGGCCTTTGCCATGCTGTGCAGGGGCAGTACAGGCTTCAAATAATAAAAATAATATAATTTTATTATCTCCAAGAACCGAACATCCGGTATAATACGGGAAAACGATTGTGAAATCCCTTAACAAAATCTATAAATTTTGTCAAAATGCCGTTTCGTACAACGGCAATGTCCGCTCTTGCCCGTGGATGCAGTAGGAGTCTGGTAAGGGATACCTCCGAAAGATGGGCAGCAGCGTCTTTTCGTGTTTTCAATACCTATACTGCGCTCGCCAACCCGCCTGCCAAGCGTGGCGAGTATGACAACAACCCCCTCATGGATTTACAACATAAAATCAGGCCCCGAGTCCCCGGCGGCCCCGAGTCCCCGGCGGCCCCGCTAATCCTGGCTACGGTAGCAGTCACGTTAACGGCGGGGCCAGGGGTGCTAAGAATCCCCGGGAGACGATCGGCTACCAAACCCTACGACGGCAGACGACTTGGTAAGAACCGCAGGTCGGCGTTGGATGCAGGCTGCTTCCAACCGCAGTTCCTGGAGATCAATGAGGGAGGCCTTTGTCCAGCAGTGGACGTCCTACGGCTGATATGATGATGATGATGATAAATTTTGTGAAAATGATTTTCATTTTCGTAGGTATTGAATTGTTATTTTAATATCGAGTTTACACATTTACAAAACATGGTGACCATCTTATATATCATTAGATTAATCATTTTTTTTCGTATTTTGTGTATTTATGTACAACGTTTCTTCTATTTAATCAGAGACTTAAATATATGTGGATATTAATTCTTGTATAAGAATTGAAGCCATCTTTTGTATAACTAGCTTTAATTATACACTATACAGTAGGTTTAGTTAATTTAGAATATAACAAACTGGAATATACGTGGCCCAGGGTTTACTCAATGTCAATTTAGTTTCGAATCTATAAATAACGATGCATAAATCATTAACATGATAGAAGAAGAAGTTAATTAAGAAACTGCTAATTGTGCTCTAATAAATATAGAGCTCAATATTTAAACAATACTGTAAGTACATTGAACAATAAGGATTCAACAAAACAAACCTCCTAGAATACCAAAGCACATAATAAAATAGAATTATTACGAAGCTTTCAATAACTTCCATCAACACATCTAAATATTTACGCAAGAGATTCATACCTACATTTCACGCAATGCATCCTAAAATATCGGAATTGATGTTTCTTATAAGTTCCGTATCTCCGAAATATTTCGTTATGTTTGCAAATGGTTTTTTGCTTGGTCTCACTGCTTTTATTTATCGACTAAGGGGTGAAGGGGGAGGGAGGGGGAGGGGGGGAGGGGGGAGGGGGGGGGGGGTATCGCGCTAATTTTGAACGACAGTGTCAAAGTAAAACCATAATTAATTAATAAATGCCGGTGAACATATCAACTAGGAATGAGACATCGCTCACTAACAATAAATTTACAAAGTTATCTAGTCCAGATTGAAATAGTATCAGGAACATAGTTCCTGAACCAGGCGAACCAGTAGTTACTGCTTTCTTGGATTAAGGAAACCAATAAGCAGTTCTGGTAGTTGGTAGTTTGTATTTAGTATTCTGGATTTTGTTTTCGTAACTATTGTGGTGTTTGCCGCTGAAGAAGTTTGATGTTTTAAGATATTGCTTCGACATGAGGAATAGTTTATTAATAATACGATAAGACCGCCTATTGTACTATTTGCTTTGTGTATTTGTATTGTGTATTTCTTTTTAATTTTTATTTATATGGTGTTTAATAAAAAGTTTTAATTCATTCTTAATGATTTTTTCTTAGAAAAACTCAACTATATTCAAAACCAATATTCATTTTATTCGGGCGAAATTGTTGGGAGATTCCAAACAATTTCGCCCGAATAAAATGAAGGCTACGATTGGAATGTAATATCAGCCACCTATGAAAGACTATGAAGTATGACATGCGGCATATTTCTATCACAAAGACCCAGTTATTAAAACATTCACAAAAAATAACTCCACACAGTCAAGTAAACTTCAATATCCATTCAATCACAACCACCACCAATACTTTTAAGTAAAGGATCGTGATAAGATCTTTAATATCGCAGATTGGGCGGAAGCCAACAAGGAAACAGGCGCATAAATGTGAATTTGTATGCGCTTGTGGCCAATTCTGTTATAGGAGATTAAACCGCACAAAATCATTTAAATAACATAGTTATAGGAATAAATTTATAAATATAAAATAAGCGTTTATTTTCAGATAACAATATGATCCAATAGATGTTTGTAGGTTCATAACTTCATCTAAAACCTTAGTATAAACTACGTGTTTTGTTACGTACGACATTATATGAAAACACATTTTTATGTATCGATTACTAGATAAATATTCATGCTTATTAAATCCAGTATTAAACCCACCTCTAAAATCAGTAATACGATTCCGGATGCGTGTTTTAAATTAATGACGTACATAGTTGTAAATTTTTTTATGTATTAATATGTGTTTTTGTGTGTACCTTACTTGTGTGCTGTGTGTGTTTTGTTCCGTCACAAATAAATGTTTTTCTTTCTTCCTCTCTTTATATACGCATATTGCCCAATTATGGGAACATATGCAACTTGTTATTGACAAACCACGCCGCGGGCGGAAGCTAGTGATGCATAATATTCATCATCATTATAGTCAGTCCACTTATTGCTAATAATAAGTTATAGGAGGAGTTATTTATAAGCCATCGATATCCACAGAATTTGCCCTCACTTTGTCTTCCGAATTCGATACGTTTAGATAACAAGCTTGAGCTTGACAGTGTGAAGCGAGCCTTACATCAATAAAAATCGTCATATCGAGCGTTCTATTGTCATGTGTCCACGCTTCTCGAGGCTTTATTTCCGACATCCTTCGGAAACGTTGAGTATCGCCTATTATATGGTATCGGCTATTATATGGTATCGGCTATTATATGGTATCGGCTATTATTCCCCGGTATCTACTTATACTCAATACTTTCTACTTTTATTCAGCGGTTGATCGAAAAACCGCGTTTATTGAGTTTTTAGACAATTCTCAGATTTTTTTTATGTAGGTTTAATTTTGTTGAAATGAACTCTAAAATAAACATTTGCGAACTTAAATAGATAGATAGATAGATAATTCTTTATTGTTACACCAAATTAAAATAACTTAACCTAGAAAACTTAAATACTAATACATGGTGGTACAATGGGCGGCCTTATCGTTCAAAGCGATCTCTTCCAGGTAAAAATGTTTGAAGTTAATAGTTAATAAGCTGGTGGCTACATAAATTTAAAACACTTCGCGAGTAAAAAATTTGTTATTGAATTTTCAGTAGCAAAAAAGAATTTTGCTTATATCAAAATTAAGTAAGACTTAATTTAAACCTTTATACTCGTAAATTTAATAAAGTTTGCTAAATGTAAAATATAATATTTTTTGCATCCATATGATTATTAATTCATTAAAATCTTATTTATTGTATGAAATACATGTACACACGGCTACACATCAAGCTATAATATCCCAGTATAAGCTGACCTCGAATTGTGTAGGCTTTTCGTAGAATGAGAGGTCAGCTAATACTGGAAATGTATAGCTTGATGTGTAGCCGTGTGTACAGAGATATCAGTGTTAATATAGTTTCTAAGGTGTGACCTACAAAGTAATACGAGTGCGGTAATGAGCCAAATGCTTGTTCCATCTGTAGAACGTACAAAAAATATATATTTGGAGATTAAATAAAGTAGCTTTGGTTGCCAAAACCATTAATGGCGGGTTCCTATATCCGTCGGTAACCAGCAGGAGAAACGAGTCGTTCGTTTCTCCTTGAAAACCTGATAAAAGTTTGACACTAATTTGACACTTTTTCAAGGAGATACGTAGCGTAGTCGGTTACCGACGGATATAGGAACCCGCCTTGACAACATTTTATACTAGTAACTAAAGCTCCGCACTTCTATTGTGATGCTTGGAAGAGCAATTCGTTTCAAACTCGTCGCCGCTCTATTTAAATATACTCGCTTGACGTGAATACAAAGAAGAATAAAGTAAGAAGTAAACTAGAATAGAAACAAAAGAATGAAATAAGTCAAAGAATTTGGTGGATTTTTTATTTTAGTACCCCGTTAGTCCGTACTTCGTTATCCTAAAGTAGACAGAAATAAAGCGTTCGGTTTGAAAAATCTTGGTTGCTGATAACAAAGATGGATTCGGAGATAAAACACAATTAATTTAGCTTGTGATTTAAATCGGTTAAGCTATCTAGAATAATTAGTACGCAAAGGTCGTAAGACAACAAAGGCGTTAAAATCACGTGTCTTTTAATTTTGTACAACATTTTCATTTGTGTTATATATTTATAAAGGATAGTCTATTCCTGGAAGGTTAATACATTTTGTGTTACAAAAAATATATCAATAATATCATATTGATAAAATGTATTATCAGACTGTAACTTTTCCCGGAAGATTAGATCATTATGAGCTCATCTGCTAAACTCCATAGATAAGAAATCCAACGAATCAGGAAATGCAATCTTTGATAGCGAAGTTAGCAAAAACAACATTATAGGCACTTGGAGATTAGACAGGCACAGGAGATTGCGTATTCGAATTTTTCTCTAAAACCAAAATCATCAACAAATTATTTCATATCTGGGTATTAACTACCTACCTACCCATAGTCAAGTAGAATCCGTTGAATTTTCAGGCAGGGTTTAAAATGTGCCTGATTCACGACCTCCGAGTTACTTTGATTGACGGATAAAAATCGTTCTCTTTATCTGTTTTCACGTGAAAACAAACGACGTATATATTTTTTATCCGTCGGATAGCGTTACTCAAAGATAGTGAAATAAGCATTTATAGATATTATGAACTGTGTGATTTAGATATTGACCAAAACTATAACAATAGCCTGTTCCTATAGGAACTATAAAGAGATCCTTACTTTCGAGACTCAGAAAGCATAAATGAATTATTAAAGTCATAGAACAGACCAGGGCCCGTAGCCAAGTTACACTCGCTTCGAATCGATTCTATTTCAATATAGATTTATTGTCGCTATACCATGTGTCAAATCCCATACATTTTCGGTCTTATCGACTAGCGTTATTGCTTATCGAATGTAACTTGGCTAAAACTTCAGGCGTCTAATAGACAGCCGTTTGTCATTCTTCTTATTATTTCGAATCAACCATTCACTTTGCGATCATAATATGGATAAATAGAAATATTTTTAATGTTGAAAGATTACTTTTTCAAAACAAGCTTTAATAAAATTTATAATCGGAACCGCAAGCAGATTCAAATGAGCCCAAACACTAGTAGCCTACTATAATCCATTCAGAAGTTCCATTGTCTAGCATATCCGTATCCATCATAAGACCACCTCCATGGTACCATATTATTTCATTGTCACTAAAGGTATGTATTCCAAATTTCAGCTCAATCGGTTGAGGGAAACGTGTTTAAAATTTAGTAGCAAGATTCCACCCAGACAAACATACATACATTGCAAGCTAATAAAAAGCTTGTAATTAGCCACTTCTGTTGCGGTTTCAGTGACTCGGTTTAAGTCGAGCTTTGTGCAGGTGCTAGAGCAGAAAGGACAGTTATGCATGTGAGGCATATTTGGATCCCCTCAGTCGCAACTAGTCAATGAAGGATCACACATTCCCCATCTACACAGATTCTTCCTTCTTCCTTCACTGAGTTCGGAGTCAGTTCATGGATTCAAATGGGCTACAGAAGGTTTCCATTAAAAATACGTAGTCGAATCCACAGTCATCGAAAACACTGTACAGATGAATTAACAAAAAGTTTGTGTACCTACTCACTTATAGCTTTCCTAGTTTATACCGAGCTTACATACTTTTTTTAACATGATAGCACTTCGTTTGACCACAATCTCACCTGATGGTAAGCGATGATGTGGTCTAAGATGTAGCACGAAGATCTAGAAGAAACCTATTCACTCTTACCTTAAAGAGGCCCGGATCGTATTTATTAGGAAAAACAGACGACGGTAAAGTGCTCCATACCTCAGCTGTACGCATCAAGAACGTAGAACCAAAACGGTGTGTGCGAATGGGTGGTATATCAACTAGGTACGGATGGTACTGAGCCGTGCGCCTGCTTGTCCTTTGATGGAAGGGGGATGGCGCGATCAGATCGTATAGTTACTGGGCACATTCCAATATATTCTGTAAAAGATCGATTGGCTTGAAACTTTACGGCGGTGTTGAGACTTTGGGTCTTAGTCTCTGCCATATGTTGCTCACCTATAAGCCTAAAAACCCTACGTTTTATCGAGTCTAAGTCTATCTTACATTTACATCTATAATACCTATGTTTCACAATAAATAATAACATTTACTATGATTATGATATACTCCATTCCTTAAGAGTTTTGTACCTCGTTTATGCTTCAAGCGTTTATTCAGTTCAACACTAGATTCTCGGCTCAATTAGAATATTTTCTTCGTCTCGAGAGCCTCGACGTGACAAAGCAGGTTCGAGTCGACTTTATTCCTCTACGTTTTCAAGAGATTGAGTACTAGGAGAGTACTAGCGAATTAACGGGTTGTGATTGGATTATTTGTTCAAGAGTAATCTTTATACAATAAAATATATTGTGTAAAAATTGTATGATAAATTTTGGTTAGCCAGAAAGGCGCCAAATTATATGAAGATTTTTTTTTGTATTTTAAATAGCTAATTTTGTTAAACTATTGTTAACTATAGTTATGTTAAACTATAAAACTATTTACGAGTAACTCATAAATGAAAATAACAAATAATAGAAGCCCCAAAAGAGAGCCTAGTGAGTCCTGATTGAATATTATTTAACAGTCGTAGCTCTAATAAGAAACTTAGAGATATAGCCAGTAAATCTTAATTCCTGGACGTCCAACAATTTGCATCAACCCACACTACAGTTGCTACAGCTGAGTCCGAAATAGGCCTAATACGGCCGCAAACATGCCTACTGCACACGTCATTTAAAACAGGTTGACCATAACAATATATCGACTTGGGATAATTCCCGAAACATAATATCTGTCTATTCTATTATTATGACGACCTCCGTGGTACAGTGTGTGAATTGCCGGCTGAGACGCTGGAGGTAACGGGTTCGATTCCCGCCGCGGAACAATTGTTTGTATCATCATATCAGCCGTAGGACGTCCACTGCTGGACAAAGGCCTCCCTCATTGATCTCCCATGAGGGGTTGTTGCCATACTCGCCACGCTTGGCAGGCGGGTTGGCGAGCGCAGTATAGGTGTTGAAACACGAAAAGACGCTGCTGCCCATCTTTCGGAGGTATCCCTTAGCAGACTCCTACTGCATCCACGGGCAAGAGCGGAGGGGCAACATTCTATTGCCGGCGCCCCACGGCAATTGTTTGTATGATCTACAGATATTTGTTCCATGTCTGGTTGTTTCTCTATATATTAAAAGTATGTATTTACAAAAAAAAAAGTATAGAAGTATTCTATCAGTTATCTGGTTCCCATAATACAAACTCTGCTTAGTTTGGAGCTAGGTAGCGCTGTATGAAATGTCCGGCCATATTTATTATTATTATTTAATATTCTATGTTTTATTATCTAATCCATAAGTAACGTTTGATAAGTTAAAAGCTTATCAACTCCCAAAATTACTTATTAGGAATTGTGAAAAGGCTGGGTATTCAAAAATGCCGTCGTAATTTCTCTCAAGGACGACTATATTTTTTAAGAGTCCGCTTATACTCTCTGCAGGGCTAAGGCCGTCTTTCTACTTATTGTTAAGCGTATGTGTAGTCCTTTCTTTCAAGAAAGATTTCAATGGGCTTTTGAAAATATAACCAACATTTTAGGTAAATAATCCATTGTTTCAACAAGTGTAAACACCAGCAGGTGCCGAATAATAAAACCATTCTGTATAAAAAGACCTCCAGTGAGTCATAATGTCATAATTATTGAACCGGTGCTTGGTGTCTTTACAAACACTATAAAAAACCAATTTCCATCGGCTTACGGCCAATTGCTTCATTTATGCGAAGCGCCATTTTCCCACTATGAATAAAAACTATTGACAGCTAATAGCATTGGACTCAATGCAGACACGGGTGGGCTTATAATAATGAATACAAACTTTTACAATGTAGTTTTAATTAGGATTATTTTACTGCCTTTGTTTTTTTATATCATCCTACTAATATTAAAAACAGGAAATTTTGTATGTATGGATGTATGGATGTTTGTTCCTGTTTCACGCAAAAACTACCTAATAGATTTTAATGAAAGCTTACAATAATATAGCTTATACATTAGAATAACACATAGGCTATAGTTTTTAAAGATAGTGTGTGAATTGTCCAAAATATAACGATAATTGTCTAGTAAGTCGGAAAAAAATCTGCCATCTGCGAGCTATTCTGGCGTACGCTGCAAAAACTGTTTACACGTACGAATATATAATGTATGAGAGAAATGTTAACTTAATTTGTGCAGACGAAGTCGCGGGTACCAGCTAGTAATAAATATATGCCTAATTAGCAGTGGATTACTTTAAGCTTATAAAAACCAGGATTATTTTTATCTGCGCTAATAACACTAATTTTCTTCCAACCGGCGGACGGCGCATCCGAAAGATACGGGGGCACTAACCAAGCGTGAAATCAGGTGTTCTTATAAACAGAAATGTATTAGAAGCAGGCTAACTAGTGGTTCGCCCCGAACTGAGATCTCGCGAGTCTCCGATTAAAACAAAAAAATATTATTTGTAATCTTTGACTATCAAAATAGTGTCACGAAATAAATAACCATATAACTTGACCTACAGTTTCATTCAAATTACAGGTAATGGGAGTTCATGTTTGTGGTTTGTTTTTTTGGGGTACAAATTGCAGTTTCGGATTTCAGTTCTGGATTTCAGACTTTTGCCTATATTTGTGTCTTTTATGCTACAAGCATACTAAATTACAGCTCTGTGGGGTCACTGGTGTACTTGCCCTGTGAATTTTCATGTTATGTTAAAAAGTTATATTCCTGTGAATTTTATCAAAGTTTAGTTTTTATTATGACTACTCAAAAACTATAAAGAATTTATGAAAAATAAAAATTGAATCTAAATGTACTAATGAATAGGTACCTTTTATTTGACATCTCACTTGACCAGTTAGCTTCATTTTCATTTTTTTACCACTCTTGAACCCCAATACCTCAACAACCCCCCCAATATATTTAGCTTATTTAGTCAGACCAAAATTGTGCCATCACTGCCTACCTATGTGTTTATTTCACGATGATCGGATCAACGCTTCGAAAGTTATCCTCGGACAAACATACATACATACAACGCCGATTTGCCCAAGTTGATTTAGAGATCTCGCTTCGCTTTATCAATCATGAAAAAAAACCAGTAACCTAAAGATTATACATTTGTGTTGTTTTTAGTTTTAAGTGGTGGTACTTGCCTTTTTCATTTTTTTTATTTTGTTCCGTCATTGGGCTACAAACAAAGGCAATTTATTGCCACCTTACATATCTGCGCCAAAAGTGGGACAATTTGCAGTTCGCAGTTAAAATTAGATTTGCGAGTCGGATGCGTCACACGAGGGTTCCGTCGTCCTAACAAGAGTGAAGCGGAACATTGGCATAAAGATTTACTGATGTTTGATAATTAAAAAAATATATATCAATTCTAGATAAAATCCTCAATAAGTACGTCGGAGCGTCTTTTAGAGTAGCGCCCATTACGGAGAAGCTCAAGGAGAGCAGACTCAGATGGTATGGCCATATAATTCGCAAGGATGATAGCTACTCCGTCAAAGCCGTCCTTAACATGCCAACAGAACCCCGGGGTAGAGGAAGATCTCCCGCCGCCTGGTGGACCAATGTCAAAAGGGGCATAAAAACCTCTCATCTCTCCAACCAGGATCGAAGATATCAAGAGTAGATTTGTGAAATGAGGTACTAGTTATTTACCGTCGGCTACCAATTCTGAACACTTCAAGTGTGTCACCGCCAAGTCATGTGATAGTGACATAGATATGAAGACAGAGCGAATAATCTTATATTATATATATATATATATATATATATATAAAAGAAAGTCGTGTTAGTTACACTATTTATAACTCAAGAACGGCTCAACCGATTTGGCTGAAAATTGGTGACGAGGTAGCTTCGAACCAGGAGATGACATAGGATACTTTTTATCTCGTGTTCCCGTGTGACGTAACATAAAACGTCAAAGAGAATACAAGTCACTATAAAACGTGGTATAACAAAACGCATCTGACATGGAATAACAAAACGCAAATGACAGCTAAACGTAATTTTTCTATGTTTAAGTATGGTTGTAAATATATATATAAAAATCGGGTTAGTAATGATGGCCGGGGACAACAATTGACAATTCTTTTTTTTTTTTATATTTCCTCCTCTCTCCATGATATTGTTGTGCCCAACAGGGTCCATAATGAACATGTACCTATTATTTACCACCTATTATTACATTGTAGAATACAATAAACGATTGAGTATTGAGTATTCTACCAGGGTGACGTATATTGGCAGCCCGCGTTAAATGCATGCCAAGGCGGTACGAAGTTCGGCGGGTCAACTAGTAAAAAATAAACGACTCACGACTACAATTCTTATGGACCTCTAAACCTTTCTATTTCTTATACCTCCGCCTATTCTTTACTTAATGATTTCCAAAAAATGTCAAATTCAACTTACATAATTATCAATAACTATTGAACGTCTTTTCGTCTTACATACCTCAGTGCCTTAAGACGAAAGTCTACAATCAGTGTGTGTTACCAGTGATGACATATGGAACCGAGACGTGGTCCTTCACTATTGGCCTTGTGAATAAGCTCAGAGTCGCTCAACGAGCTATGGAGAGGGCTATGCTCGGGGTTTCTCTACGGGATCGAATCAGAAATGAGGAGATACGTAGGAGAACTCAAGTCACCGACATAGCCCGACGGATTAGCACGTTGAAGTGGCAATGGGCAGGCCATATAGCGCGCAGAACAGATGGCCGATGGGGCCGAAAGGTTCTCGAGTGGAGGCCACGGACCGGCAAGCGCAGCGTAGGACGTCCACCCACAAAATGGGCAGACGACTTGGTAAGAACCGCAGGTCGGCGTTGGATGCAGGCCGCTTCCAACCGCAGTTCCTGAAGATCAATGAGGGAGGCCTTTGTCCAGCAGTGGACGTCCTACTGCTGATATGATGATATGATGATGATTGAAATAATACTTGCGTTAATATTTGTTAATATTAATATCCTACTAATATTATAAACGCGAAAGTTTGTATGTATGGATGTACGGATATTTGTTACTCTTTCACGCCGGAACGGCTGAACCGATTGCGATGAAATTTGGTATGTACGTAGATCATAACCTGGATTAACACATAGGCTACTTTTTATTGGCAAACCACGCGTACGAGGCCGCGGATTGGTCAGCTAGTTGTTCGCTTTTACAACAAACTCCCAAGTGATGAACAAAAATTGACCATTAACAAATTACAAACGCAATAAAACAAAATCTTTATAAAAAAGCCTACTGTAAATTAGCGGATTATTTAGATGATGGAGAAGCTTGGAATTGAAATTGCTCCAACTCGTTCAAAATGTTACAATTTAGACGTAATTTAGTTCCTGTATTGTAATCTACGTATTCTAAAAGGATCATTAAAAATACTAACCAGCCTTGTTTTCTAGCCTTTCTTTCCTGGCTTGGTCGCGAAGGAACATGCAGTAAAATTGACGTTTCAAAGTGATCCTTTTCATTTTAATGAATAAAAGATTTTGACTTTGACTTTGACATTTTAATTCAACTTATATAGAAACGATGAAGTAAGATTATTCCATTTTCACATGAGGGAATGATTCATGCAGCACTTATGCTAACGAGTATCCTTATGCACCCTTCACCCTAACCCAACCCTTAACATGAGTCATTGTAGGTTGGAAAACAGGAACCCTTGATAAATAGGGAGTTTATCCTAACCACAAGTCTAACCCTAAACAAGGGGTCAATGTATTTAAAAGGATACTGATCCAACTTTACACTTTTAAAAGCTTTTATAAGTGTTTGAAAGGAGAATGGGAAAACTTAAAGTGTTTTGAAACTACTGGGAAATAGGTTTTTGAAGTTATCAGTGCTTATCGTTTAATAAAACCGATATAATTATAATATTGGGAGCGACTACTATAGTTTTTCATAATCACAGCTTAGAATATTAAGTATGGAGACGATATTTACATAATTGTACAAAAAACGTTTTGCTGACGTGGCTCGCTTTGCTCACCGATTATCAAAAACTATTTTCACAGCTTCATTTGCTCGGCGACCGTGCGCAAAACTTGCACGATCGTCGGTCGATAGAGGAAGTATGCCTAATTTTGTATTCACGTGACCATATATCACCTAAACTGAAAACTGTACATTTGGTTTTTATCACATTTAGACATAAGGTATGTGAGTTGCTACACTGCTACACTTTCCGAATCGCACTGGCCTAAATATATAAAACTATCTGACCAATCCGCAGCTTCGCACGCGTAGTTTTTTAATAAAAACATTACCCTCCTTTGCGCAGTTGGGTAAAAAGTAGCCTATGTTACTCAGGGTGAATGTAGATTTCCAATGGTGAAAGAGTTTTTGAAATTGGAGCAGTAGTTTTTGAGTTTATTCATTACAAACATACACACAAAAAAACAAATCTTTCCTCTTTATAATCTCTATATATAAAGATGAATCCCTATTTCCCTTGGTCACGCCATGACGCGTGAACGGCTGGACCGATTTCGCTAATTCTTTTTTTGATGTATTTCTTATTGTCAGGAGAAGGTTCTTATGAAAGAAAAAATTAATAAAATTGCGCGCAAATTTAGAAAATTTAAGAATACTTAACCATAAAATAACCATATAAAATTATTTATAATCTAACCTTAGCGCTTTTATAATGTAACCTTATGACGTTTGACATAGAATTGACAGAATGCGTGCTGCAAATATCGTCAAAGAGGATGTAAAAAAAATGAATATCGTTTGAAACAGATGCTTCGGTAGGAGTTATATTGTCTATCTATATAAAAATGAATTGCTTTTCGTTAGTCTCACTAAAACTCGAGAACGGGTGGAGCGATTTGGCTAATTTTGGTATTGAATTATTTGTGGAAGTCATTCATTTTCTCATACATAATGATGGCCGGGGACAACAATTGACAATTCTACCAGGGTGACGTATATTGACACCCCGCGTTATATGCATGTCAAGGCGGTACGAAATTCGGCGGGTCAACTAGTATTAGTATAGATTTGAAAAACATGATGTGAGACTCTTACTGACTAAAGTGCTATAATTCTATACAGTAAAGTGACACAGATAGCGCCAATTTTATTTCAGGTCAGACTGAATTCGTCAGCTAAGTGCCCAGTTAAATCTATTTTGTAAAACTGGCAAATGATCTCATTTACTTGGCATTATCTCATTGACCCCCCAATTACAAATATGCGCCAGCCAAATGACCAGCAAGAGAGCAAGAGCTCTGGTGCCCAATTTATAAGAAAACGAATAAAAAGCCATATTTTACGATTATGATTGTTGTTCCTGTCATAAGCTGCCAAATTTTCAATGGTGTTGTCATAGCAACGGCAGACAATGAAAAATGATTGTGTTACTAGAATACCAAAAAGAATCTATAGTGGCCATTTTGTGATGATACCATGTCATAGTGAAGCGATTGGTTTAGTAGAATTGGGCCCCAGGTCCTGTTTTGGTGAATATAGACTTCTGATTCAAAAGATGGGTTAGAATCTCGGTTAGATAGATAGTTAACGGTTTACTGTATTTTTTATTCTTCTCACTCCTCAACATTTCTATCACTGGCGCTACTTTCAAACTTCCTCTAATATACGCATTCCTTATCTTATCCATTCTCGTTACCCGCACGTGTACACGCACGCATGTGAGTGCACGCGGCGGAGATGCGAATGTTGGTGTGCACTCTTCACGTCCCTTTTCTGGCCCAACACTCAGAACCATACATTACGACAAGTCTTGTAAATTTTGGGGTATTCATGGATCGCACGTTGTTCTTGTAACATGTCGCCATTTCATCCGTCCTGCATTTATTCTATTTTTAACGTCCCGCTTTATTGTACATCACACTTAAATTAACAAACAATATTAAAACAAATAAAAATACACACAGAAATGCGTGCAGAAAGTGGCGGCCGTATCGCTAAAAGTGATTTCTTCCAGACCACCTTTAGATGGAGATGATTTTGTTAAATGTTACAGGTAATATTGGTTTGTTGTTAGGACTATTATTTGTACTAAATACGGGATATTTACCATGATTTGTGAGTTTTTGAGTATCCCGATATTTCGACGTTGCAGTATTCAAAAACTCATAAATCATGATAAATATCCCGTTCTTAGTACAAATAGTGTTTATAACCACGATAGTTTCAAAAGTTATAATTTTAATTTTAACTTTAAATTGTTTTACGGCCACAAAGCTTCAAGCTGCAAAATATACAAAGGCCCACTGCAAAAGTAATGACAAACCGGGAAACATACTCATACCGGAAACAACAACCCGAGGCCCGGACGGACGACAAACTTCCCGGATTCAATAATGCACTCTGCACGACAAATTGGAAAAGTTGTTTTCAGGACAAAAGTTGTGGCTTGTCCTGTTTCTAGTGCATCGCGGTACCCCGTAATTGCTTTCAGGGCGCGGGCGGTTCGATGGAACTTGCTAACAATTTGAAACTGTACAAAATGTTTGACAAAAAAACATTTTGAAACTTCAAAATTTTTGGCTTTACTCCTCCTCCGTGGCGCAGTGGGCGATAAGCAAGCTGAGAGACAGGAGGTAGCGGGTTCGATTCCCGCCGCGGATCAAATATTTGCATGATCAACAGATATTTGTTCTGGGTATGGATGTTTTTCTATAAGTATATTTTAAGTAGGTACATATGTATTTACAAAAAAAGAGCAACTCCAGAAATATTTATTTATGTGTTTACTACAGCAGTCAAATCAAATAAAAAGATTTGCATTATGTTACAATCAAAACTCTTAACCGTCAAAACCTATTCATTATTTGCAATAGGCGATGGTTACCACTTCACATCAGGTAGGACATATGCTAGTACCATCTCAAGGTAGGAGAAAAAAAAATATATTTAACTAACATTTATAGGAACTAGATTCCGCGGCTTCGCACGCGTTAATTGACAACAAAGAGTAGCCTATGTGATAATTCAGATATTAATCGACGTACATACCAAATTTCATCGAAATCGGTTCAGCCGTTACGACGTGATTGAGTAACAAACATCCACACATACATCTATACAAACTTTCTTGTTTATTATATTATTAGGATGATAAGTTTGGATACCTTTCACGGATTCAAAGGTTGATAATTTTAAAAATAGCGTTCTCGCATTCGAAATCAAATTCTACAAAAACTGAGGTTTCCAATCCGACATCATTTCTGATTTAAAATAGCCCCCCCAGATTTCCACTCCCTACTTAAAATGTTCAAAGGAAAGTCCGCATTGCCGTAACAATTAGCAGACATCGCATCGACTCAACAATCATCATTACTTCAAGTAGGCCATGACCGAAGACCCAAACGTTAACATATCAAGTTTATCTGTACGAATGGTATAGGCCTATGTTCAGGAGTGGAGTCCCTTTACTGATATGATTACGTCAAATTATGAAAAGGAGTTTTCTGAGGATTTTCCACAATTTTTTTTATACTTATTTATGTCTAAGCGTATAGCCCACCTGATGGTAAGTGGTAACCATCGCCTGAAGCAAAGTATAGACTCGTAAGTCGTGCACCTTAGAAACGTGCCCTACATTGCACTGCCCTGCGTCCATCAACCTGAGGCAAACAGGTGTAAAGCCATGTGCCTGTTGTTTCACCGGAAACCATACTCTTCAAACCGAAACACAGCAATGCCGCTTGGCGGCAGAAATAGGTATGGTGGTAGCACTTAGCCGGGCGAGCCCTTTCACAAGGAACTCTACTAGGTACCCTATACTTAAAATATTATAAACCACGCCTTTTTAATAAATCAAAACCAAACAATATTTTATTAGTACAATTATAGGTAATGTTCATTTAGGAACGTATTTCCAATTGAAAACCTCTAGTGTATGATGTTTCTTGTTCCTTTGCGAGTTTAATTTATTTGTTTTTATATTTGGACTTAAAGTAACTAAACGGTTTGAAAACTTTTAGCATAGAACCCGCCCCCTTATTACCTAAGCCAAATTGCTGTCGTGTCGCTATCGCTAGTCAGGCCATCCCTTTCACACGTACAGTACGTACCTCACGTGTGCAAGAAATGGCCTGACTAGCGATGGCGACACGACAGCAATTTGGCTTAGGTAATAAGGGGGCGGATCTGCCGTTTTGTTCTCAAAGTATTGTCGTATAATATATAATTGGATTAGGGACATATAAATAAACAAAATATGTAGGATAATGTCCTAAAGCGTCGCTTATGGAGATAATTTGACATAAAAATTGCAAAATGCATTTTGTCAACCACTTTGCAATCTTCTAGTCTAATAATTTGTTCAATGTCCATAATTATGTGAACATCACATTCCTCATCACAACTACATCACACTAATATTATAAATGATAAAGTTTGGAACGTGTGTTTATTCGTTTGTTACTCAATCTCGTCGTAACGACTGAACCGATTTCGATGAAATTAATATAGATAGACTATAGCCTGGATTGGACACTGTTTATCCTTTGACTCACTTTCCCAGAAACAAGAGATTTCGAGACGAGTCCAGCTAGGATGGGCCGCCTTTAGTAAGTTAGAAGACGTCCTAAAGTCTAAAATCCCTCAATGCCTCAAAACCAGAGTGTTTAACGCGCCGGCGAACCCTGAGCACAACTTCAATTCAGCCGCGTCAAATACTTTGCCCTAAATATCGCTATCCCTGTTTAGTAACGAAGTTTAGCCACGCAGAGCGGCAGTGATAGCAATAGAACGATTCTAAATTTGATTAGATTTTGACTGTGTTCCGTAATACCAAAAATGATGACTGAAAACTTGTTGTATTTTTTTCATTGTGTTGTTATTCTGTAACTAGACGATATAATCTATGTTCCCATGGCTAGGATACGTAAGATGTTGTAGTTTTTAATACGAAACAATTAGGTTGAAAACAGGTATTTTATGACGTAAAAACATGCAGAATGCGATACGATTCTATTTCATTTTAGGTAAGTATATTGATCTAATATATGGTTGGGAACCTAGATAAATACTATTCAAATTAAAATAATACCATAATAGGATAGAAATATGCTCCAATTAGAAACGATCTTGGTAGTACGTGTTGTATGGGTGATTGTCCCTCCGGTGTCCCCTTAACCAATGTGTCCTGCCCATTCTTACATGCAGGAATACATGCATAAGATTAGAGTAGGTAGCTCAACGGGCAATGGAGCGTGCCATGCTCGGTATATCACTCTTGGACCACATACGCAATGTAGAAATCCGACGTCACACAAAGGTTGTGGACGTGAGTATGAGGATCACAGAGCTGAAGGGAGATGTGCTGGACACTTGGCTAGGAGGGATGACGGGTGTTGGACGAAGGCGATTACAGAGTGGAGGCCAAGGGATGCTCGTAGACCAAGAGGCAGACCACTCGTCCGATGCTCTAATGACATTGAAATCGTAGCTGGGTGTCTATGGATGAGACTCGCAAGGGAGCGGAAAGAATGGCGTAATAAAGAGGAGGCCTATACCCATAAACATAGGCTACTTAATATTGACAAAACACGCATGCGAAGCCGCTGGCGGAAGCTAGTAAGAATATAATACTGATAAGGTCCTTTGTTCAGGCAACAAGTCAATTAATTCTACAGACGTGCCACTTGCTTCATTCTATCATAATTATAATACAAGCCTTCTATGTCTGATAGCGTCAATGTTTCGCCGAGACGTGCGTGAGACATAACCACTTAACGAAGACCCCCGACTTTCGATCTTATCTCCCCTCTTTTAGACGACAGTAGCTAACAGAGAGGGCAGGGTGTGTCTAGGTATACTGGTGCAGTTAATAGGTGACTCACGGTGAGTCAGTGTTGAAGTTCGGGCATTCCTGTTTAAAAGTGCGCTGATCGATAGTGTAATGTCGTCAGCTTGTCATTTGGAAGGTTTCCATTTGTTTTTAGTTTTATATTGCCTTGGCTAAGTGGGAATGTTTGTTTGTGTAATTTTGCACAGGTAGTAAGTGCATTATAAACAAATCCCTTTTCAATTAATACAATAGGTAAATAAAATAAAATAAAAAATGGCACTCCGGGAGTGCCAACAGAAGCGAAAACTTGAATTTTACAAACAGAGGTGTCGATAACGGTAACAGTGTCGTGAGTTCAATAATTTTTCCCATCTTAAAAAAGCCCAACGCGCCTAAAGAAGTTTTCACTTCAAAAAAGCTTTTATTTCCTTTACCTCTGTTGAATTTATATTATTAGACTTAAAAAAAAAATATTTTGTATGCAAAGACGGTGGTCTTTGTGGTAAAAGCCTTTTCAAATTCATAAGTTTAAATACAAGCATCCGCCGGCAACTTCGCACGCGTGGTTTTTTTCAATTAAAAATAGTTTTGGTATCCAGTTTATAATCGATATACCTACCAAATTTCATTGAAACCAGTCCAGCCATTTAGTCGTGAAAACTTAACATACTGTTATACACAGAGACAGAATAACAATAGTAGTTTGAACTGTGCGGATTATGTCGTCATTTGGTATGTAATACTTTACCACCGTCCGTTTTTCCTAAACACTTCATTTGTGTCACTAAGAGTAAACAGGCGTCTTCTAGATCTTCTTGCTTCATCTTAAACGACATCATCGGTTACCATCAGGTGAGATTGGGGTCAAACGAAGAGCTATCCAAGTTACTAAATTGGTATGTTATTTTTACTTAGAAAACTTTCGTGATTTATTTTAATCATTATTAAAAACTAGCTTCTGCCAGCGGCATTGAACGCGTTGCTTGTCAACAAAAGTAGCCTATATGTTAATCCAGGTTATAATCTACGTACATACCAAATTTAATCGATATCGGTTCATCGGTTATGTTAGTTAAGTTAAGATATTTATAATCGTAAATGAGTAAGTAATGAAATGTTTGCATTTATATATTAAAAGTATTTTATACGAAATTTGCAGTGAAAAAGTTTGTCCATGGAGTTAAGTCGTGCACTTGACGCCATTCGGGTTTTGGAAGCGTGGGTAGACAGAGGCTAAGACAGAAAAAAAAGGATTAATACTTAGTTCGGGGCTTAGTGGATTCATTGTATTATTATTTTATTTTATTTATTAAATAAAATCCATAGCCCTTATATAAGATACAAACTTATACTAAGCGTAGCATACGGCCAAAAACGGATTTACTTTATATAAAAAAAATGTTATAAATAGACAGTCTAAATTAAACTAAAAATACGAACAAATCAAATTACGTGTTAAAACACAAAAAAGGTTGATAAAATATATAGAATACATATATTTAAGTAGTTATATCATAAATTCATATACCATATATATATATATATATATATATATATATATATATATACCATAATAACCAGTATTTTGTTGAGTTGTTATCATGCATGTGTGTCATCCTCCATAATTATTTTTAAACTTTCACTTTTAAAAGTTCCCTTGTTCTTATGATATTATTAGTATTTATTTTACAACACAGGCACTAATCCTCGACCATTAACATAGGCATTACCGGGGCCGGAGCTAATGAGAAAGATGCCGGTTTTCATTAGTCTTATGTATTGCAAGATGGAGGTGGGACAGATAGTTAAACTATTGCAATAATGGATTATGAGTACCTACAGGTTATTGTCAGAGTAATGCTAATGGAATCGATGCTGGGCTATGGGAGAGATGAGATACGGCACCTGCCAATTCCGCATTATCAAGAATGATTGAGGCAGAAGGTGACTAGCCGTCCATTAAACGGGCCCCCATAAGTGCCGCCAATAAAAGGCAGCGTAAGGGGCAACGTTGGTGTGTGCAGTTAAAGGGTTTTGAGAAGTGTGCTGCAGTTTCACTAAGCGCTACTCCCGGCTTTATGCCTTTAACACTTCAACCCTTGGAGCATAGGTTCCGCTTTTGCGTCTCCACCCTTGACCGGCCAACTAAGGCAAACTAAGGGTCAGGAGTTTCTGTCAACCCCAGGGAGTAATGGGGCTCCGCGGTGTCGCCACGCACCGAACGCTTGCCACAAGCGTGCCCTGCGGGGTTTATTAGTATTATTATTATTCTTAGTATTATTGTGACTAGATATTGCACAAAGTCCAAATAACCAGGATAATTGTCTCTTAATGTTTCATTAGTGAAACACTGCATCAGTTACGACGTGGTTGAGTAACAAACAAACATCCAAACTATCGCATTTATAATATTAGAGTGATCCGGGATTTATCACGCACTATAAAATTGGGTTGTTTGGTTATTGCTTGTATGTTCGATGAGCCCGAATTTCGTTTTTATACTTGTCATATTCCGATAGCAAGACAACATTTTTGTGAAGTTACAACAGTTAGGTAGGTACTTACCACAAAACCCAGACCAGGTACAAATATTTGCAGATCATGTAAAAATGTTTGATCCCGTAGTGGGAATAGAACACGCATCTCACGTCTCAGCCGTCTATTCGTTTACCATTCCATGGATGACTTCAATTGCGGTGTACGTTACGCGCGATAACTATTTCCCGGCCGGCGCGGCATGCGTGTGGCGGAAGGTGCGGTTGGTGCGGGGCCGAAACAATAGCCACGCCCATTCGCTCAAGGTCATCGGCTACGGTTAGCACTTTAAAGAACTCTCAGGCAATTCATTTTAAAGAATCTGTATTTTTCATATAAAATACATTTCGTGGACAATTTACAATGACAATTTATAAACTAGATCACATTTTGTATCGTCTAAAGTCACCGTTAGGTAAGTAGGTTGGTTAAATACAGATTTAAATTGGGTGAGGATAGGGTAGTAAATTAAACATAAAGTTAAGAAGGTAGGTAGATAGGTAAAATGTCCAAGTATATAAGTTCAAAACCTACTTATAATAAAATAGAAAACAAAATACGTGCACACAAATAAAATATGTTGTTCCTAAGCACCTGCGAGAATATCTAAGTAGGTAGGTTTATGTTATTAGATAGAATAGATAATAGTTTAGTCATTTAGCTATTGGAGTATGTATACTCGGACCTACGAGATAATTTGTTAGACAAATAAGTAAAAAGTGAGTAAGTACCAATAAAAAAACAAGAACGCCAGTGAAATATTTGTTTGCCAGACATAAGACGACGTGACTCATTATAGAGTTGCAATTAGACTGCACTAGTTTTCAGAAATCACTTTCCAAATATACGCTAAACAATTTTTGCACAGACATGCAACCGCTAATGAAGCTAACTCTGACTGAAACCACAAAATAGATAGGCACAGAAGTCAAGCTCGGGCTGATTTCGATTGTAATTACCTAAACTTGAGCGTAGCGCTAGGGCTAGTAACTACAATCTCATAAGAATTTTCAAATTCACAGTATGTACGTATTTTAACAAAAACATTATCATAAAGTAAAGTAAAATAAATTTATTTGGGACAACATTACAGCACAGACAAAACAGAGGGTAATAAAAAAAAAAGAAAAAGATTTGAAAAAGACATTAAAAATAACACTGATTTTGAAAATGGTAGGTACCTAAAAACATAGAAAGACAGATATAAAAACAACAGAATTAGGAACGGTCATTATAGGCAGGTACCTAACAAGAGCAACATCAATACGTGGGCGCTAAAAGGTTCTGTACTGTGTGGTGTCCCAAAAAGGATCAGTCTCAGCTTTGTGTTGGTCCATGCTTTCGATTTTTTATTAAATTTATTAGTAGTGACATGGATGATTAGTTACATAAAATAATTATATTACAATATAAAATAATAATATTAATACAAAATATAATTAATAACAGTGTTAAGTGATAACTTTGTTATGTGGGTAGATTAGAAAACTTTACCTATGACTAGACCAAAACATCTATTACCAAATACACAACAATTTCGATAAAAACGTGTATTCATTGTAACTTATGAGTAGTAAATGATAACCAGCTAACAAATTTTGTCACACAAACATGATTTAAGCACATCTTCGAGCTAGGGCTATGCGATACAAAAACCTGCAGATTCTGTAATGAGGCGGCAGAGTTGGTCCTACAACTGTTAGGCGAGTGTGGTCCACTAATGCGCAAACGTGACATTCATCTGGGCAAACACATTCTTAGCCCGGAGGAGCAAACAGTTGTCACCCCTAAGAATATTCTACAGTTTTTAGCGGCTGTAGGACTTAGTGGTGAACTTTAAACGCCCTGATTACCTAGGGGCGACATATAAACAAGTGACGATCAAAAAAAAACATGGTTTACGTATCGCTGGTACTCGCGGCTGGCTTTCGACCGACTTCATCCAAGATCCTTTTACACGCACGCCTATTTCGTCGCTGTCCTGAATAAGTGACGTAACCGACATTTTGCCGTAACTGACATTTGTAATGTTACTTTTATATACTTTTGAAGACGAACCGATCTGTCTAATCGGCGTATCTGTATCTTCTACCTATGTCTAGATGTATGTTTGACGTATCTACATATCTTAAAATTATAAATCATTCGAAGTGTCCTAAGTACACTTACGATTTTTAGTAATATTTTTTAAAATGTCGGTTACGTCACTTAGTTAGAACAGCGACGATTTGTGCGTTCGTGCGCAGCGCTCGTTGTATTAAGCTTACCTTCTGTACTATTCTGTGCTAAAACTGAGAAGCATTCTGTGAATTAGGACCACTGTGCCAGTATTTCAAACAAAGTCAATTCGTATATGAAGTACCTTAGAGAAAGGTAAAGCGCGTCACATACGGTGAAGATGCTTTAATATTTACAACTAGCTGACCCGGCAGACTTCGTACTGTTGTTTTTTTTATTTAATTCCGAGCATTTTCATATTTATTCACCTTTTAAACCTTCTCTGGACTTGTACAAATAATTCAATACCAAAATTAGCCAAATCGGTCCAGCCGTTTTAGCGAGACAAACGAACAGCAATTCATTTTTATACGAGTATATAGATCTAATGGAATATGAAAATATATAATATTATCTTCGCCGTGTGTGATGTTCCATTGTATTGTATGGTGAGCGATATTTAATCTTATTTTTTTCATACCTTTACCGACCTAAAATAGGAAGAGGGACATCGAAAAACTATATAAAGCGATAAATAAAAATTTCTGGAAATTTGGAAATTTCACAACAGATATTATACATTTATTTAATCTATATATCACTTGAAAATCTTTCAATCTTCCTCTTCCTATTTTAGGACGGTAAAAGTAAAAAAATATAAGATTAAATATAGCTTGTAAGCTTTCACCCGCGGCTCCTTTAAAAAGCAGTCGAGTAAAATCACCCAATCTTAATCCCGGTCATAATCTATATTAAGTACCAAATCTAATAGAAAACAGTTAAGCTGTTTAGTGGTGAAAACGTTACAAACCGACACTGACTGTGTCGGTTTGTAACTTTCGAATTTGTTATATTTATTAGTACGGATATGGATGATTAGCGACTTATGACTCGAAATTTCAAAATTTAACTTCAACTTCACAATTTACAAAGTCTAGAGCACAGACGCCGAGTAGCCAGACTTTCAGTTTTTTACAAGATACATTTTGGTGAATGTGCGCAAGATCTTCATGACCTTATCCCTCCTTCCCCCTTCCACCACCGGACAAGCAGACGTAACGAGAAGTACCACCCATACCTGGTCGGCATACCACCTTGCCGTACCAAACGATTTGCTTCAACTTTTCTTGTTAGCACAAGTAAGGAGTGGAACTCACTTCCGGCGTATGTTTTTCCAAACCAGTATAATCTTGGAGTCTTCAAGTCCAGAGTGAATAGGTTCTTTCTAGGCAAGCGTGTTCCATCTTCGATCGCACCTTCACTTACCATCAGGTGAGGTCAAGCGCTTGGCTATCATCAACAACAAAAAAAAGAAAAACTTCGCAAGATTCAAAGATTTTTACCCTAGAATCATCCAGCTGGGGTTATACGTCATCGATCATTTGATCCCTGTCAGTGGTGGGTGCCACGAGTACACCATCCATCATCTTTCCAATTATTGAACAAGTCTCACTGCTTCCGGATCTTTTTGGGCGTAAATATTAGCTACTTTTGAAATAATATTTAAAAGACATAACCCATCTTCTTCGCAGTCGGATAAAATACTTTGATTTTTTAAAAATATTATATATTATAAATAAATAATACTGGGCATTTCACACAGCGCTATCTAGCTTTTGTTTTAGTGCCTTTTCTTAACAAAAAACCAACCGAGAAATTAAAGACAGCTAATCCTTATCGAGTACAGTCTATGTATCTTATTATGTACATAGTAAAGATATATTAAATTTTTATAAATAATTGTTTATATGAGCAATTTCTTTGTTTTATAATACGTATTCTGTGTAAGTAGGTACTTTAATATTAAAATGTTCATTGATTAGTTTATTTTATTCTGTATATTTTATTATAAATATGTTTTTTTGGCATCAAACTCTTGGATCGAGTTCCAAACGTCGAGGTCCGTAGAAGAACGAAAACTTACGTTGGGAATCGATTTATAGAGCTCAAATTGTCTTGGGCGGGACACTTGGCAAGACGTGGTGATGACAGGTGGAGCAGGGTAGTAACTGAATGGTGGCCGAGGAATGGCTGTAGAAGGGTAGGACGTCCGGCAGCGAGATGGGTGGACGACATCGTTAGAGACGCGGGCCGTCAATGGGTGAGCCTAGCGCAGGATCGTGGCGTATGGCACAGACTTGGGGAGGCCTATACCCAGCAGTGGGTAAAGTCGGGCTGTGGATGATGATGATGATGAAGCTTTTTTGTTAAAAAATTACTTTTTCAAAACAAGCTTTTATAAAAATCATAATCGGAACCACAAGAAGATTCAAATGAGCCCAAACACTAGTACCCTACTATAATGCATCCGTTGTCCAGCATCCGTTTCCATCTGAGACTACTTCCATGGTATCATATTATTGCATTGTCACCGAAGTTACATATGTATTCCAAATTTCAGCTCAATCGGTTAAGGGGAACGGGTTTAAAATTCAGTTACAAGATTCCACTCGGACAAACATACATACATTGCAAGTTAATAAAAAGCTTGTATAAAGCGCTCTCAGTAATCAGCAATTTGCGATGCTCGTAAAGGGCAAACAAATATAAAGCTATTACCTAGTTTTTAAAACCTTATCTTAAAACCTTGTTTATGCAAATTAATATCTTGAACCTTGTTGTGAATTAACAATTTAAGTTTTTAACATAATACTTATTTTAAGGCTATTAGTACAAATTGTAACATTTTACTTGTAAGTTTAAAATTGTTCATGCCGGTATTCGTTGAGATTGGGTATCTAGTTAACTATCCTTTCCTGTAATATACTCGTAATATAACTAGCTGACCAATCCGCAGCTTCGCACGCGTAGTTTTTCAATAAAAACATTACCATCCTTCTGCGCAGTTGGGTAAAAAGTAGCCTATGTCATCCGGGGATAGTGTAGCTTCCCAACAGTGAAAGATTTTTTAAATCGGTCCAGTAGTTTCGGAGCCTATTCAATACAAACAAAGGAATAAATCTTTCCTCTTTATAATATTAGTATAGATTATAGAGTATACTGCGTGTAGCATTTACGACATTAGTTTAAATCATGGGTAGGGCTGATGTCTAGTATTGTTGTAATATTGTTATGTTCAAATTTATTACAATGATTTTTTTTTATTTTTCAGTCTACCATAATTTTACGTACTAAAATATCAATGAAACAGCCTGTTTAAAATAGGCAAACAAATCATATTCATTCATAATGTAAGTAGGTACCTGTTAACCTGAAATACCTTGTGTTTGTTTGGGTTTAGTTATATTTTTTTTGTTTTTATCTATGTGTCTTGGAATTTAAATTAAACCTCTCCCTCTACAACCCTCTAATAACTGTTTGTTCGCATTACACAAAGGAAAGAGCATTAAGTTCGCCTATGATTATTTTCGCCTTCGATTATTTTTATTTTGTGCATTAAATAATTTTTTTAAATATAATTATCTTACTCAAATAATAAATTTAAATCCCTATTATACTGGTGCGGTTCATAAAAATGTTCAGGACTGAAAAAAGATAAAGTACAGTCACGCAGCAAATCGATAGTAATTTTCTCGAAAATAACGAACGAAAGTGATGTTATTTTATCGGACGATCGGAGAAAGTACTTTCAGAGCGTCGAGACGCGTGTTCGGGAGAACAATGGAAATGCAGACTAAATGCGAGTGCTTTTGGACAAAGACGACGCTGTTTTGGGCGTACATATAATTTAAATATTAAATGCCTTTGTGTTACTAACGTAGTCCTAAATATAGGACGTTTCTTCCTGCCCTTTTCCCACATTACGTGGGGTCGGCTCAACATGTATTTTTCTTCCATACCTCACTATGAGCCGTCATCTCCGTTGTCACTTCTTTCTTACCCATATCATTCTTTACACAGTCCATCCATCTCTTCTTCGACCTTCCTCTTATTCTATATCCATCCACATTTTATTTTATTTGATTTATTTAATACTTTATTGCACAAAAATACAAATTACATGTACAAAAGGTGGGCTTAATGCTAATAGCATTTTCTGCCTGCCAACCTCAGAGGTAACAAAAAAGGTAACCTCAGAGATAACATTCATATCTAACACTCTTTTAGTTACATGATTTATACTCTTTCAGTCAGGACGTTAGGTCAATATAGAGGTGTTAAATAGGAACTATGATATATTTACTCTTAAAGAGCAGTGGATACATAATATAGGGATTCTACGTTCTTGATGCGTCTGTTTTTCCTAAAGAATACAATCCTGGCCTTTTTAAGGTAAGAGTGAATAGGTTTTTTCTAGATCTTCGTGCTTCATCTTAGACCACATCATCGCTTACCATCAGGTGAGATTGTGGTTAAACGAAGATCTATCCAATTAAAAAAAAGCTACTATGGTACAAGTATATAAATACAACCTGTTATATTATGTACGACATTAATTTAAAACACACATCCCAAATCGTATTAACTTATTTTAGAGGTGGTTTAAATACCAGTAGCTTGAATATTTATCCAGTAATCGATACATTTCCAATAAACAGTTTTTGACATAAATTGGCGGCGTCTTTGCGACGATTCCACTTATAACGGGTTTCTATATCTCTCGGTAACCAGCTACGACTCGTTTCTCCTTGAAAACGTGTCAAAAGCTTATGACTTTTTCAAGGAGATACGAGTCGTAGTCGGTTACCGACGGATATAGGAACACGCCATTAGTCAGTTTATCAGGTACCTACTTACATGATGAATGAATATAATTTGTTAACAAATACAAGTTGTTACAGGATATTCCATTGATATTGTATGACTTGATATTAAGGTTGATTAAAAATTAAAATTTTATATGGTAATTAATTTGAAAAAAACTATTTTACAACAATACTAACCATTAGCCCTACCCGTGTTTTTATTTAATGTCGTACATAACTAAAACACATAGTATATTTTCTCCGCGCGTGCTCTCAACCAACGATTGTTGTAAAACCGACTGATCATTTATCATCCGTCTTTAATTGCACTTACATCATCCTATTTTTAAGGAAAGTCGTCAAAAAGAAACAATAACCCGGCCATACAAAGAGTCATTCAAGTAACTCGTCCATATAAAGAGAACAAGTAGCTCTCGACCTTGGCCGAGTGCAAGTGACATGTCGTGAATTCTCGCGCGGTTTCGACACGGGGATTTTAATTTATTTGCCGTTTCCAAATTGAGCTCAGCTGTACTTTCAATTGAATATTGTTTTGTAAGATTGGACTGAAATATAATTTTGGATAACTTTTTGAGTAAAATTACTCCGGTTTCTTGAGCTATTTAAAATGACTAACCAGTCAGATTAGTTTCAATTATTACAATGCTCAAATATTTAAAAATAAATCTTTATGCCTACGAAGTTTACTCATGCCCTCTCTATTTTCAATAAAACGGGATATTTACCATGTTTTTTAACTTTGAAACGTCAATTGAACTGCCTGTTCCTTCGCGACCAAGACAGGAAAGAAAGGCAAGAAACAAGGCTGGTTGTTTTTATAATGATCCTTTTAGAATACATAACAACACAGAAAATAAGTTACGTCTAAATTGTAACATTTTGAACAATTTCAATCCCAAGCTTCTCTATCATCTAAATAATCCGATACTTTATTGTAGGCTTTTTTATAAAGATTTTGTTTATTTGTTAATGTTAAGATTTGTTAATTGTAAATTTTTGTACATCCCTTGGGAGTGTTATTAAAGCATACACCTTGCCCTTTAAACGATTTGCTAACTTCATGGAGTCTACAAGTGGCAACAGGGAGTTTATTGTTATCTATACTTTTCTATACTAATATTATAAAGAGGAAAGATTTGTATTTTTGTGTATATGTTTGTAATGAATAAATTCAAAAACTACTGATCCGATTTCAAAAATTCTTTCACCATTGGAAAGCTACATTCACCTTGAGTAACATAAACTACTTTTTACTCAACTGCGCAGAAGGCGGGTAATGTTTTTATTGAAAAACTACGCGTGGGAACTGCGGATTGGTCAGCTAGTTTCTAGTATTTAGATAGATGAATGATATGACCGAGACTTTTTATCCGACTGCGCAGAAGATAGATAAATAGATAACGCTTTGTTGTACATCACATTTATATTAAAAAAACAATACAATAACAAGACACGCGGAAATTCAAATGGTGGTTTTATCGCTAAAAGCGATCTCTTCCAGACAGGAGAGTAATGTTTTCTATTGTCAAACCACGCGTGTAAAGCCGCGGACGGAAGCTTGTAGTTTATAATTAGATAAAAGTGCGCGCTATACGTCTCACTGCTCGCGCGAACGTATACTTAGAAGAAAGACGAAAGGAATGACACTTTTTCATAGATCTAAAAAAAATAATTTGTAAAATAATAATCATTAAAAATATAATTAATAGAGTAACTTAAAATACAATTCCTATAATATGTCCATTTCTTTATTTTCTCGATGACAGTTCTAATTTGATAGTTGTAGTGTTGTGACCAAATAAGTAATGATCTTATTTGACACGATTCATCAGATTTTGACAGTGACGATTCATCAGATTTTGACAGTGACGATTCATCAGATTTTGACAGTGACGATTCATCAGATTTTGATTAAAATAAACAAATAAAGATTACCTGTCGTTATAATCATTTCGTTTCATTGTCGAGTACCTACCTATACCTACTTATTTTACAACAGCTTCGAACATTTTAAAGAAGTTGCCATTATCAATCAAGAATTAATACGTGTAACATCTTGTAATTAAATATAATATTAGTTAATAAATTTGTACAAAAGTATCCGGCAGTAGCTTAGTTTCTTACATTTTGTAAAAAAAATATCGGGTCTGTTATCGTGTTACGTTTATCGATAGCTCTATCCCTATCAGTTTCTCCGACTCTGGCATAAGCTTGTACGTGCGTAAGCGTCATATTTTTATAAAATAATGCATACTTAATGTAAAAAAGACGCTCGTTCAAGTTTTCACAGGAGCTGTCATCGAGAAAATAAAGAAATGGAAATAGTATAAATAACCCGAAGTCTAAAGTCTAAGTTCTAAGTCACCGAAAGTTGATATAGTAGAGATTTACACTCTAGATCAAAAAATTACACAATATTAAAAACCGGTAGTTTCCCCCCTATTGTACCTATCTCCTGTATTCAGCTCGGTTCCAAAGTTTGATAAAATACGAGATATGAATATTAACAAACGCGCCCCGGTGCATATTAAATATCCGTTTGAATTTAAATGAGTATTCAGGATTCGTCATGTAAAATTTTGATAAGTATATTCATAATACGGTGCGGCGGCGAATTCAGCCGAAGATCTCAAGCGGCGCAATTAGGGAAGTCTCGACAGAGCTTACGTATTAGAGCCATTTAGAGTCAAGACCCTAATTTGATTCGAGATTTGGGGTCGTTTTCAAAATTATTTCTGGACGATTATCTGGGTCAACGCATATACATTACTCGGTCAATTTTCCATTAAGCAATGATCCTCTCCATCCAAAGGTCGTCTGGAAGAGATTGCTTTGTTAAGCGATAAGACCTTCCATTATGCTTACTTTTATTTGTTTATTTCTGTTGTGTCTAGCTTGTAAGGTATAATAAAGAATTTTTCATTTTATTTGCAATTCAGTGGAGCAATGCAGCCAGTGTCTTGGGGTCACTTCCACTTGGTAGTGATCTGGAGCAGTTGAGTTATCTATAGATCGTTCAACGGTATTTAGATGATTCAACTGTTTCTCCTATATTATAGTATTGTTAATAAAAAAAAATGTTGCTGGACATTTCACACAGCGCTATCTAGCCCCAAACTAAGCAGAGCTTGTACTATGAGAACCAGATAACTGATAGAATACTTATATACATTTTTTTTGTAAATACATACTTATAATATATAGAGAAAGGACCAGATCCGGAACAAATATCTGTAGATCATGCAAACATTTATTCCGCGGCGGGAATCGAACCCGCTATCTCCTGCGTCTCAGCCGCACCACTGCACCACGGAGGTGGTTAAATAATTTTATATTCCTTCTGTTATCAAAGGTATTTTGCCCTAATACGGTAAAATAAATCATAAGTCTTTAAAGACGAACGGATAAGGTATACATACGATTAGGGTGAGAGGTTGTGTATTTGTCTGCAAAACGAAAGTTGCTATTTAGCTCAAAAAAAACTTATTTATACAACATGTCATGGTACGTTAAGACATTATATAAAAAAACGAGTAAGGGCTAAAATGGCTATTGTTTTTAAAGTTGTATAACTTTGATTTAATAAAATAAAGTATTAGTACGTCTCTCTGCCGTAATATGTGAATTTTCCTGCTGAGCCTGTTCTCTAATGCAAATAAAGATGGCGTACATTTATTGGTTCCTGTCTGGCGCCACGCGATCGATTGGGTTGTGAACTATATAGGTTTTAGTTCCGTTCGAGGGAGGTATTGGATGTACCTACCTAGGGAGTTTCAGGAAGCAATACTCCGCAGGAAATTGCTTTTCAGTATATAGCGCTATTTATAGAAGAGTTTGTAAGAAAAAGTTTGTTTTATGAAACAAATAAATGTATTTTTAATTTCAGTACATACCTACTTAATTCTGGCGTCAGGAGTATGAACTCGCATTATTATGCTTGGGTTTCAGCGTGTCAGTAAAATTACATACAAAAACATCAACTCAGAATCAGAAGATGTATTTACCATACGGACAAACGTGGCATGATAGACAAGTAACACCTTAATGGACACCAAATTAAAATTAACAAACAAAATTAAACAATTATTTAAACACGCGGTAATAGTGTAGTAGATGAGGTAAGTTAAGTAAGTAAGGAGTGGAACTCGCTTCCGGCGTATGTTTTTCCAAACCAGTATAATCGTGGAGTCTTCAAGTTTTTTTTTTTATACATTAGAGGCATGCGTTTGACCACGATCTCGCCTGATGGTAAGCGATGATGCAGTCTACGATGGTACACGCTTGCCTAGAAGAAACCTATTCACTCGCGACTTAAAGACACCCAGGTTGTAGCTATCAGGAAACACAGACTCTGGCAAGGCGTTCCACTCTCTGGCGTCCAGAGTGAATAGGTTCTTTCTAGGCAAGCGTGCTCCATCTTCGATCACACCTTCACTTACCATCATGTGAGATAGTGGTCAAGCGCTTGGCTATCATCAATAAAAAAAAGGGTTGTTCTAAGAGCCGGCTTTGTTTATTATTTTTTCGACCCTTATATTTTTCGAAAAAATACAACAGCGAATTAGGTCTACAAACAAGACGAATCCTACTACTAATATTATAAACGCGAAAGTTTGTACGTATGGATGTTTGTTACTCTTTCACGCCGGAACGGCTGAACCGATTGCGATGAAATTTGGTATGTACGTAGATCATAACCTGGATTAACACATAGGCTACTTTTTATTGGCAAACCACGCGTGCAAAGCCGCTGGCAACAGCTAGTAAAAAATAAACCAAAGAAGTCTCGCTCCCGTTCGAGAAACTAACGGTTATTAGATGAACATAAGGTTGAAAATGTATTATTATTGTATATGTTTTATTTATTGGAAACGTTACATATCATCAGTAATACATAAATCACTGTAAAACCCTAGAGTAAAGAGTTGTCTCGTTGCTTAAAGACACTCGAGCCACACAGCATTATTTAGATATTTATACTAAAAACGGGATATTTACCATGATTTGTGAGTACTTGAGTATCCCGATATTTCGGCGCAGTTGCATGCGCCATGATCACGGGTAAACATCACGGTTTACCAGTGATCATGGCGCATGCAACTGCGCCGAAATATCGGGATACTCAAGTACTCACAAATCATGGTAAATATCCCGTTTTTAGTAAAAATAGTGTTCATAACCATGATAGTTTCAAAAGTTATATTATTTAGATATGTTTATGTTTTGCATAGTCACTAACGCCCAGCTCAATAGACTTCATTCGTGAAAGAAGGGTTCCGTTTGGTTCAGGGTTTGACCTTTAAATTTTGATTGGGTTCATGCGAGACAAGATTGGATCCTATATTGGTTTTTGATTGGCAATTGGAACTATAAGGAGATCTGAACTTGAATTTCGGTTAGATGAGATCTGAGGAAGTGATGCAAAAGCATGTTGTGACGTTAATTGTGTGAAGTTAATATAGCATGTTGTGACATGTAAATATTTTTTATTTATTAAGTACTATTATTTGTACCTAATGTTAGGTATCATTTTGGAATTTTGACATGTCAAATATAAAATACATATTTATATTGTATTTCATATTTTTTTTATCTTTTAATTTGACATTAAGCATTATCAATTATCTTAAGATCTGACAGTTTGTTTAATTCTCATGTAAATAATAACGTTCCATTGTTACTATTTTCATTCATTCATCTTTTAGAATGAATTTCCTACATACATATATTTTTTTACTGTACCAAATATTCCGACAATATGTATTGTTTGCGAATAAATTAAACTGAAACTGAACTGTTACGTTGGAATAAGATTCAGAAAGATGATGATATTTGGCTAAAACATCTACATGTAAATATTTTTTAAGTAACACAAATTAATCAATATAATAACTTGTATACTATGTACCACCATTTTGGATTAATTATTATTCATTGTCCATTTATTATTTATTGTGCACCTACTTGTGACTATTTCTTCATTCATTCATTAATTGTTAAATTTAAATTTAGTTGAACACAATTTTCAGTAGGTATTGACATAACTAGATCCATTCATTTGCGAATCTTTCAACTGTCAACTGACAATGGAGATAAATCAAGATAAATGGAGTAAGGGAAAGTTTTATTTTCGTCCACTGCAAGAGATGCAGCGATAAATTTCAATGCGTACTGGTTGCTTTAATTACTTTTAAGTATGAGCCAGACAATTTGCAAGGAAAACGTTTGCAAAACATGTTCAAAAAGTTATTCATAAAGCGTGCAACGCGAGCTAACCACTGAAAACGTTCGCACGAAAAATAAATTACAACCTAGCGCTTTTCAGCAAAGTTTTTACACTAAAAATATTCTGCAAACTTAAACGCCAAGCCGTAGAATTTTATGGAAACTCAGCAATAAAAAGGCCTGAGTAGATTTCCAGTTACAAAACTAACGAATTAACATCACGTAAAGGATTTTATATCACGCGAAATAAAGCCCTAGAGGAACAAGACGGGCTATAAACAGTAGTTATGACATTTTCTGGGCATTTCTTGTCGTTAGAACTTTGTATGGGCTATTAGGCAATGCTTGATGTCGGTGTAAGAGACTTTAGGGCCAATCAGTGATTTATACTTTTCAAATTCGATTACGAGACCTTTTCTCGTAGATTAACTTTTGTTTAGGTACAAATCGTGCGTTTGAAGTGTTATCAAGAAAATGGAGTTCAAATCATGGATATTATTGCAAGTTGATAGTTGCAAATTGAAAATGAAAATATTTTATTATTACTACAAAAAACACAGTATCTAAACAATTTAAAATATGATTAACAAGCTAAATTATAACTAGGTATATACAAGTAATAGATGCATGAATTTTGCAGACAACATTTATATCTATTTATAGTACTATCTATCGGTTTCCTCACTAGGCGTAGCCTGTATCGAGAAAACCAAAGCTCGGAAAGTCGGAACTTAAAGCGTACAAGTTGGTCGACTGACAGATTCAATTAGGTTATTTATTATATGTTAGGTGATAAATATTACAATTAGTTAGAGGTAAAAATAAAATAATATTAAGTATAAATAAGATAACAATACGTATAAATAAGATAAAATTAAGTATAAATAAGTTAATGTAAAATTTTAAAAATATGATAAAATTAGGGGTTTTTTAATGAATTATTTTTAGTTTTGCCTCAGTTTGGTCGTAGCTTAGTGATGCAAGCCATTTAAAAATCATACGTTTTGCCGCATAAATTGACTTGCGTTTGATGTCGCAATTTTTGGCTACTATATTATAGACATGTAGTCTCATAAAATTTCCAAGCCGCTGCGCGAACCCAGTGTTAGTGGATGGTGTGATAAGTCTGTAAATCCTAAGATTCGACAGCAAATCACACTCAGGAGAAGAGAGGACTGACCTGTGCACTGAAAGAGATGTTTTTAGGATAAATAGTTGTCGCACACTTAACACACCAGCATCTTTATAAACACTAGTGGTTGGATACCTGTAGGGCTTACATAGCATTACCTTAATAACCGAACGCTGCGCTCTTTCTACCCGAATGATGAATGATTTAACAGCACTACCCCAACACGTTATACAGTACGCAATCAGAGATTGACATAACGCGTAGTAAACTGATATAAGAGTTTCAGTAGATGCAGCATATCGCAGATTCCTCATAACATTTATAACCTTTCTAATTCGGACCGATAGAAGCACAGTATGAGTTTCATGTCATGTTCTCGTCAATATGGACGCCAAGATATTTGAGAACCTTTGCACGAATCAGGGATTCACATTGGCATAAGTTATCACTGCACGTCTTACTGTGAATTTTGATGTTAAGGTTTCTAAAGGGAGTCGAGGCTGAGGTCTTATGGAAACATAGATATGTCGTTTTCTTGGTGTTAAGCGTAAGAAAATTCTGCTGTAGCTGTATTGAAGGGATAAGATTGTATTATGTTTAATACTTTACTCATGGCCTCATGACCAAGCTCAATGTCGCTCAACGAGCTATGGAGAGGGCTATGCTCGGGGTTTCTTTGCATGACAAAATCCGCAATGAGGAAATCCGCAGAAGAACTAAAGTTGCCGACATAGCTCTCAAAATTAGCAAGTTGAAGTGGCAATGGGCAGGCCACATCGCTCGTAGAACCGATAACCGTTGGGGAATAAAGGTTCTCGAGTGGAGACCACGGACTGGACGACGCAGCGTAGGCCGGCCCCCCACACGGTGGACCGACGATCTAGTAAGAATCGCGGGGAGCCGTTGGGCGCAAACGGCTACCAACCGCTCGTTGTGGCGATCTAAGGGGGAGGCCTATGTTCAGCAGTGGTCGTCTTTCAGCTGATGATGATGATGATGATTGATACCATTATCAGGATTGACATAGAAATATCGTTTTGTTATGGGGCGCAATAAAATAATTTGTTTTTTTATCAAATGTCGTTTTCGACATAATATCAACAACACAATAATAAACCCTCAATAAAATGCAAAGATGAAGATAGCAAATGCATGTTCAGTGTAAGACTTAATTTAGTTTAAATTCGGCGCTGGATTCACGTCTGATGTCTGCGCTCGTAATGTGCGCAAAAATCACACTTGCGTCACTACAGTTTCGGCCAGTACCTACTTGCTGGGGTTTGGAGCAATTTGCAAGAGGAAGAGTTTTCCCCTCCACAATTTCCACTGAAAATTGATAATATTATAATCTACTATGTCAATTAAATTTTCTTAAAACGTATGCGTATAAGATATTTAGGTTTTCCCATACCTTCCTTTAGATGTCATAAAGACGTGACTTAGGGGAAATAGATAAGAGATGAGTAGCAGCATCCTCTTTACTCAAGACCAACAGAGTCACTGCCTTCCACATGTAACGTTGATGTAGTGTCTACAAGTAAGGTCATTCTGGAAATTTATGGAGGCCTATATTAAGCAGTAAACGCTCTAACTCTGATTGTGATAATGATTATTAGAACCTGTTCACATTACTTATGCGATACAGAAGCGATAGCAATCAATCTAAATTTGCATATAATTTGGAGATCATAAGACCGATTCTAGTAATAAAATCTATTCAAAGTCAAGAATAGATCTAATCTCGATGCCTTATTAATGCATCGTTTGACGTAACTCATGTTTGTGCTCATAGAAGATAAAACTACGAAAATCCAGGTACGATCTAGGTATAAAATCTAGACAAAGGGTAGGGTATCTAATCTAGTAGGGCTTACGTGCCTGTTTTCTTTATTTTGAATACTTAAATGAATAGACATAGACATACATTTCACTACCTCCGTGACGCAGTGAGCGAATAGCCGCCTGAGACGCAGGAGGTAGAGGGTTTGATTCCCGCCGCGGAACAAAATGTTTGCATGACCTACAGATATTTGTTCCGGATCAGGATGTTTTTCTATATTAAGTATGTATTTACAAAAAAAAAAGTATATAAGTATTCTATCAGTTATCTGGTTCCCATAATACAAGCTCTGCTTAGTTTGGGGCTAGACAATGCTGTGTGAAATGTCCAGCAATATTTATTATATTTATTTATTCAAACTTTAGGATCACAAGGAACTCTTAGCCCAGCTTGCACAACGATCCCTAAACGTATTTAGCGACTAAACATGTTTTAATTTAACGTATTTGTAGATTTATCAACTCTTTAAACCATATTTAGCCACTAAATATGTATGTTTAAGCATCGTTGCGCGAGTCGCCCTTAGTTACTTCAGGTTGTAAAAAAGAAATGAAAAAATGTGAATAATTTTTATAATGAGTCAAAGTGAAACATGCGACTGTATAAGGGGCATTGTTAAATATTACTATTAAGAAAAATAACCGTAACAAATAATAATCCTTTCCTTACAAGCTAGATACAATAAAACCAGAAACGAGTAAAAATATAATAGGCGGTCTTATCGGCTCTTGTTTATTTTACAAGCCTCTGTGCTTTAATAAATTACGCCAGACATACCTAGAGACATGAATCACGCCGAATTTAAGCACTTGGTCCAGTCCAAGGTCTCGCCATGGCATAGCGCCGGTAATGAAATATTTTTTGTGACCTGTTTTGTAAGCCGCCGTTTTGTCTGTAATTGAGTAGCTAGCTGTGGTTGGCGATCGAAAAAAGTCGTTAGAAATCACGAATACAGTAGGTGAAATCAGCATCACGATGGGTTCTTGGAATTTACACAAGATTATAAGAAGCTGAGGAGACTTAGTTTCAGTGTTCATAATTCTATGTAAGGCAGCTACAGTAAAAAATATACCTACACTAGAGGTAATTCGTAAAACACTTTTGAAACTTAGTTCATCATCATCATCATCAGCCGGAAGACGTCCACTGCTGAACATAGGCCTCCCCCTTAGATCGCCACAACGAGCGGTTAGTAGCCGTTTGCGCCCAACGGCTCCCCGCGATTCTTACTAGATCGTCGGTCCACCTTGTGGGGGGCCGGCCTACGCTGCGTCTTCCAGTCCGTGGTCTCCACTCGAGAACCTTTCTTCCCCAACGGTTCTCGGTTCTACGAGCGATGTGGCCTGCCCATTGCCACTTCAACTTGCTAATTTTGAGAGCTATGTCGGCAACTTTAGTTCTTCTGCGGATTTCCTCATTGCGGATTTTGTCACGCAAAGAAATCCCGAGCATAGCCCTCTCCATAGCTCGTTGAGCGACCTTGAGCTTGGTCATGAGGCCATGAACTTAGTTCAATCGCAATTATTTTTACTATAACGTAAGGCCAGAGTTTGGGTATAATATTTTTTGATATGACAAGCTTATCGTCCATTTCCCGTTCTTAGCCCAAATTAAGTCGAAGTTGTGCACAAATTAGCATGATGAGCAATGCGCTTCGAACGGTAAAGGATGCAGTTTTGACTGCTTGTTTTACGCCGTACTATTAAACTGTTTTTTAACTAAACCAAACTACTAGATTAGCCTTCATTGCTAAATCACGATGAAGTCACGACAATCTCGCGAAAAATGACCTAATTTCCAAAATAAATAGTTTTTTGTCGGACTTCTTGGTAATAGCTGTCAATAATCTGCCAATTTATGCTGATTAATCTGCTGAATTAATACTTTTATTATCATAAAATTTCGCACGCCCGATGAGGCAGAACTCATCGTACGCGTTACACTAACTAAATGTATAGGTAACCTAGAAATAAAGCTAAACTCGCTATTGCAACTTGACTTGATGCTCCATTTTTATCCTATGAGACCTAATTTATAGGATAAAAGGTAACCTGTGTTAATCCAGGTTACAATCTACGTACATACTAAATTTCTTCGAAATCGGTTCAGCCGTTACGACGTAATTAAGTAACAAACAAATAAATAAATAAACAACATACAAACTTTCGCATTTATAATATTAGTGTGATACACGAACTTGTACACACGGCTACACATCAAGCTATACAAATACAGTATAAGCCGACCTCGCATTGTGTAGGCTTTTCGTAGAATGAGAGGTCAGCTTATACTGGAAATGTATAGCTTGATGTGTAGCCGTGTGTACATGCATTCACGGGAATAAAAGAATAAGATTATTATTACGTTAACGTTTCAGCCATGTTCAAACCGAACGGTCTGGTACGTGACGATGGCAAGAGGTCTGACGGTATGACTCTTATACCTTGAAAGAAGTGTAGACCTTTGGTGTGAGACGCCACGTGCGTCGATACCCTTGCACCATCTCAACTGTCTGGTACAGCAGTTGAGGCCTGTGTGGCGGCAAATTCAGTCGAAGATCTCAAGCGGCGCAGATATGGAAGTCTCGACAGAGCTTACGTGTTCGAGCCATTTGGGGTCGAGACCCTGGGTCCATGGGGTACCGGAGCCCATCATGTTTTCAAAATTATTTCTGGGTGTCTGGTCGAAGCGACGTGTGATCCGAGAGCTGGCGCTTATCTGGGTCAACGCATAAGCATTGCAATTCAGCGCGGCAATGTAGCCAGTGTCTTGGGGACACTTTCGCCTGGTAGTGATCTGGAGCAGTTTAGCTATCTATAGATCGTTTGCAACGGTCTTTAGATGATTCAACTATTTTTTCTGTATTTTATTGTACATTCTTTCTGTTATTAAATAAAATTACTGATTATGATAAATAACTCGTCAAAAGTGCGTTCGGAATAGTGCCAAAGCGAGACAAATTGTCGATTAACAAAAATAATGACCGGAAAAATCAAGTAATTATCAAACTGCAGACGAAGTCTGTCTCATTGAATATTTTTACCGAAACCTCCGTAATTCGTTTCTCGTCTCACGTTTGTTTGGTATCGTGAGAGTAATCTGCACTGGCCTTGGAGACTGCAAACAGTGAGCTCATTCCCACTCCTGTCATCGGAAATATCTAAGGCGCTGACTCATTACTATCAAGATTTTTAAATTAAAGTAAGGAAAATATTACACTTTATTGGTAAATGCTAGGAGTAGGTTCGTATGAGTGGGTGGCCAGCTAGTGCGTTGTTGTGGGGCTAGCTTGTCGTGTGTTTTATTTTAGTACTTGTTGACTCTCACGGTAAATAGGTAGGCGTTATTATTATTATGTTTTAATATGTTATTTATTTTTATCCATAATGTATTTAGTTGTACACTGCTTAATTAGTGGGCGGATATCCGTGGTCTACTCAAAGAGGCTCTAACGGAAGACCAGCGCTGGGTAGCCAGTGCAACCCAGAACATGCTGAGTTAGAGCCTTTTTGTGACACATGCAGTGAGTACGATGAGACACACACACTGCAATATTTTGCATTTTTATTTAATTTAAATCTTTTAATTATTGTTTCTTTGTTCTTGTTGTTATGTCTCCTGTGTGTGTTTGTTCTGTTGTACTATTGGTGTTGTTCACAAAGAAATGTATTTGATTTGATTTGATTTTAAATGATTTATGATTAAATGTTATTATTAGTTAAATCAATTGTTAGATTACAGAGACATTCAATTTGATATTATTTGATATTATCTAATTTATTTCGTATTTAATTGGTCTGATTTATGCTGGGAAGAGAGAATAATCGTTGGACAGATGGCTTTTAGACTTATCTCTGCCATACATCGGAAAACCGCCTTCAGAAAAAAACGGTCTCCAAATTTGTCGTCCTTAAAATTTGCCGCCCTAGTCTCAAGCATACTCAGCCTGCCTGGTAAGTCCGCCACTGGTTGTACCCAACAAGGTCCTTAACGATCATCAAATTATCTAATCATCTAATTACCACCTATTATTTATTAAGTTGGGGAACACAATAAATAATTGAGTATTTATTTTGTGGTGACATATTCAGTCGAAGATCTCAAGCGGCGTAAATATGGAAGTCTCGACGGAGCTATTTCAGCCATTTGGAGTCGAGACCTTGGGACCAAGGAGTACATCGCGTTTTCAAACGATTTCTAGAAGTCTTATTGGGTCAACGCATAAGCATTGCAATTCAATGCAGCTAGTGTCTTGGCGACAATTCCGCCCGGTAGTGTTCTGGAGCAGTTGAGCTATTTGAAGATCGTTTGCAACGACCTATAGTTTGTGTTTTGTTTTTATAACTGTTTCTTTTGTATCTTTAGAGAGATATGTAAATATTAATTTTGTTATCTAATAAATGTAGGTATATTATACATAATTATATGTATCATGAAATTGTATTTCAAAAAATTTATTACATTTCCTCTATTGTCACCTATACACATGCAAATTTTGCAGATTGTTCAAACTTTTGTTCCGCAGCGGGAATCGAAACCTGCGTCTAAGTGACTATTCAGCCACTACGCAACCTCAAGGATAAAGCATGGGAATAAGTCTTTAGAACTGTTCAGATTTATTTATTGACTGTACCAGCTGGTCTGAACGACCACAGTTCTTTTACTGTGGTGCGACTGTGAGGTTATAATGTTCGATGTCTCGAATTCACACGTGTGCGACCGACAATGTTATGCAAAATACCGGTTTAAGTATATTTCTGTATTTTAAATACACTGGTAAAACATGATTACATCAACTGTAATTTTAACTATGCGAAAATACGAGTAAGAACTTTTTATACGTTGTAATGAGGAGTCAAATAAGTTAAAAGAGTAGTAATGTTAGAATATATATTTTATCCCCACGATGGACATCCTTGAATGTCTTACTCAGTTCGTAGACTCGTAAGGATATACTACAAAGAATTGTCAGAGTCAAGTCTAAGCCTTGCGTTTCATACATGCCCACTTTTTGGATACTTTCTTCACTATCCTGGCGCATCAACCCTGAAGCGAGTATTGGCCCCTAAGACGCCACTGGTCCCTATTCTGCGCCACTTGACAGTCTGACACTTGGAAAACGCAAAGGTGTTTGCCTACCTCATCCTACCAGATATATCTGGGTCGCCCGACTGGTCGTCGGCCGACTGGCTGTCCTAGGTAGGCACGTTTGGCAGCACGATCAGCCCCCATTCGCTCAAAATGACCAGCGTATTCTATGAGAATTTATTTCGCCTATGATGTTGGGCTCGGTCACCAGTACCGCTGCCTCCCGATGCTTCCTCACTCGCAGAGTGCCATCTTCTCGTTCCAACAGGCCTAGGATCTTTCTTTTCTTTCTTTCCGTCACTAGAAGTTTACGCTCTTCTTGCATAGAAGTTATTATTCATGTAACCACCCATCGCCGCTTATATGAATTCTAACCGATGGCGCATGGCTTCGAAATTTCGTCTGTATGACATGCCGATTTCTTCACAATATTTTCCTATGTTGTGCATTTGTAAAAGCGTACATTTAACTTTTTGAGAAGTAAATCTATTGGTAAGTCTAGTGAGATGTGTCCTAACTCCGAATCGAAAGTTGGGGTATATCTCACTAGGCCACTGCGCCTTACAAAAGAGTTGTAGGAAGAATGAAAATAAAATGGATAATACACAAAAGTGAACTGGCATTAAAAAGGCGGAAGATCTATTCTGTGTTTTTTGATAACTACAATCAATAGGAGTGAATAGGTAGACTGCATTATCATCTACCACCAAGCGATATCGTGTTCAATCGCTAGGCTATAGTATTTTTTTATATGCCCATTCTGTTAAAAATAAGATCAAAAGAATGACTGGCGACCTTCAGTTGGCTGGTTTAGGTGAATCGTAAATTGATTGTTTATGAACTTTGTGACACAAAGAAAAACATTAATATTCAGGGATCCAAACTTTTCTGAGTAATCTTAATAGATGGTATGGCAAAGTCAACAAAATATTCGGCTTCTAGAAAGAGTGGCCCCAATTATCCAATAACCGGGATTCGTGGAAAGAGGGAAGGGATGCCTTTGCCCTGCAGTGGGACTCTACGGGCTGATAATAAATAATAAGAATAACCTCTGATACTCTCCAGCACTGGAGTAATACCGAAATGTCTTCATCATTATCTCAAGGTAACTGATATTGCAGAGAACACTTATATAACCATGCAGAAAGCTGCTATTCTTAATACGTGTCGGATTGTAAGAAAATTTCTAGAAGAAGACACAAGTGTTCAATCTCAACATGATTCGCACTTGGCTTAGGCCCGTGAGCTTCATAAAAACCGAAATATCAATATTTCGAGACAAAAATATCACTAAATAATAATAATAATTTTATATTCTCTAGTGAAATCGCTTGTAGGACCTAACTTAGTATGTACCTATGTAACGAGTATGTGTAATCGAAACACCGATAAGACGGTACGTGATAAATCCCGTATTTATAATAATGATGTGTAATCGTATTTATTTATTAACATGCCATAAAAATTTTCTAAACATGCAATTTGCAACCATTCTTCAAATTTCTGTCTTGGATGGAGTCGGAAGCGGAAAGCACAAACGTCTCCGGGAATCGAACCCGGAACCCGCGAATTGGCAAACAGCCAAGCTATTGAACTGCAAGACGAATCGTCGAACGATATGAATAGCTTTATATGTTTGATAGATTTTACAGTTACTAGAAATGTAAAACCGACTTTATTTACATATTCCGTTTCTTTGAAGTGGTTAGTCATGTTACTGCTGTTTTTAGGGTTTTGAGCCAATATGGTATAAACATCTGACCATCTGTCACAGCTGATTATATCCAAGAAATTGATTTGTACATTCCAAACACATTTTTTATTTAATTTTACATAGTTATGGAATGATCAATGTCGAAAATAATACCGTACCCCCCTATATATCCGTCCCTTATCTCGGAAGTTTGAAAAGTGAAAAATCTGAAATAAGTATTAGAGAAATTATAGCGATGTCTCTATTTAGAACAAACCAAATCAAAGCACACAGCACTTGACTGTCCCCTACACGAGTGCACCAGAAAAGCGGTAATACGAGAAGAGTGGCGAAGGATTGTCAAGCGCGCCACTACCCCCGAAGTGACGACCACGACCACTCACCCAAGAGTGTAACGACTGAGAAGAATCTAGAACAGTTTTTAACAGACTTTTAAAAAGGAGGAGGTTCTGAATTCGACTGTATTATATCAACGGGTTTGGAAAATTAGTTTTATTTTTGAGAGGATATTCTTTTAGATTGATCCCATGGAAATTTCATCAAAATTGGTAGCGTAGTTTGGTTTTTACTGTTATCTGAAGTCGGTTATATTTTTGTTAAAAAGTTACTTGTTAGAATAATTCTTTAAAAAATCTTGGTTTACCGGTTACATAACTAGATGGCGCTGCTTTATTAACATAAATAAACCTATTAAGTTCGGAACCCTCGGTTCGCAAGTCCTACTCGTACACACGGCTACTTATCAAGATATATATTCCAGTATAAGCTGACCTCGCATTGTGTAGGCTTTTCGTAGAATGAGAGGTCAGCTTATACTGGTAATATATTGCTTGAGCTTGATGTGTAGCCGTGTGTACGTGTTTTTTAACACTATTAGGTATTCCTCTGACCACAATATCACCTAAAGGTAAGCTATGATGTGGTCTACGATGGAGCACGAAGACCTAGAAGACACTTATTCATTCTTACCATAAGAGACCCGGATCGTAGACTTCAGGAAAAACAGGCGACGGTAAAGTGAAAGAACTTGTTTACTTAAGACTTGAAGACTCCGAGATTATACTGGTCCGGAAAAACATACGCCGGAAGCGAGTTCCACTCCTTACTCGTGCTAACAAGAACAGTTGAAGCAAATCATTTGGTACTGCAAGGTGGTATGGCGACCAGGTATGGGTGGTATTTCTCGGTACGTCTGATTGTCCGGTGGTGGAAGGAGGAAGAAGGGAAAACTCTGAGAAATTTTAGTAAGTCCGGAAAAACCGATGCCGGTAAGAAGTTCCGTTCTTCTTTCGCATTAAGCTAATTATATATTACCAACTAATCATCTACATGTCATTAATTTTAACGCTATGATTGTGAAGATTGCAATAGTTCGTTATTACCTCGTAGTATACAAACGGCTTGATGGATTCTAATTAAAAAGCCTTTCTAATAGATTTAATCCTAAGAATAAAGTTCTAATCTGATTTACACTTCAGTGCCCTAATTACAGATAAATCAATAAAAATACAATGTAAGCTAGACTGAAGTTGTATTGAATATTATTATATATCTCTCTCTCTCTCTCTTCCCAGCTATGTATCCCACATGGTGGTGGGGTCAGCTTTCCTGGTTGTTCTTCTCCACTTCGCTCTATCCTCGACGTCGTCATCAGAAACTTGGCACTCTCTCATGTTTTTTGACACTACATCTCTCCACCTTGTCTTGGGTCTACCTCTAAAACTTCGACCGGGGATGGAAAGTTGTAATGCCAAATTCCCTACGTAGTCAGGTGGCCTCCTTTTCACGAGACCGTACCATCGCAGCCGACTCTCCTGCATCTTGTCAGCGATGTCGCGCACCCTCAGGCTTCCTCGCACCTACTCGTTACGGATTTTATAGAGCCTGGTGACGCCGCACATCCACCTCAGCATCTTCATTTCGGCGACTTGGATGGTATGCATGTTCTTCTGCGTTACGTCCTAAGTTTTGCTTCCATACGTTAAGACTGGTCTTATGATAGTCTTATATTATTGTGATTGGATATTATATTATATAAACTTATATATATATTTTGCGTCAAATCTTAAAATTTCTAATATTACAACAGTTATACATAATATACATCACTCGGTCGTCACTCAGCGCTGTGCCACGATCGAATGTTTTCTGTGACGCATTTTGTGCATGTGAGCAGCAAGAACTAAACACACATTTAGATACCTCATTACTAGTAGTTCCGAACTGAGATACCGCGAGTTTCCCATAAAAACAAAAAAAAATTATTTGTAATCTCTGACTATCAAAAATGCCCTGAAATGAACAACCAACATACTTGAGCTACAGTTTCATTCAAATTACAGCTAATGGGAGTTCATGTTGATTGGTATACTTTTTGGGGTATTTTTTGCCTATATTTGTGACACTAAAGCTACACGCATACCAAATTCCAGCACTGTGGGGTTACTGGTGTACTCTGTGAATTTCGTCAAAGTTCAGTTTTTATTATGGCTAATAACTTAAAAACAAAAACGGGGTAGAAATGTACCTACTAATAAAGACTTTTCATTAGACGCCCCATTTGACCTACTTTAACGACCGTCTTGTTGCGAGTGACAGATTAAAACAAACACAAAACGGCGGTGAGCCATTGAGTGTTCCCACCTTGAAAAAAATATATTCAAATGTTTTTGTTGTATTTGTTCCAAATATAATAAATATATGCGATCGATATCATTACTTATTATCTTATTAGGTCACAACACTACAACTGAATTTAAAAAAACTGAACTTTGACGAAATTCACAGAGAATTTCGTCAAAGTTCAGTTTTTATTATGGCTAATAACTTAAAAACAAAAACGGGGTAGAAATGTACCTACTAATAAAGACTTTTCATTAGACGCCCCATTTGACCTACTTTAACGACCGTCTTGTTGCGAGTGACAGATTAAAACAAACACAAAACGGCGGTGGGCCATTGAGTGTTCCCACCTTGAAAAAAATATATTCAAATGTTTTTGTTGTATTTGTTCCAAATATAATAAATATATGCGATCGATATCATTACTTATTAGGTCACAACACTACAACTATCAAATTAGAACTGTCATCGAGAAAATAAAGATATGGAAATAGTATAGTCTCATTTTGATTTTTTTACCCCTCTTGAACAATGCCCCAACATGTTCACAATAAAGACCATATAATAACAAGACAATGGTGGCGATTCTGTTGTTTATGCTGACTAACTAAAACTGTGTAAAATACAAACGGTCTTATTTTGATTACGCTAAAGATCAAATTAGAATGACTTTGAAAGTGACATTTCTAAAATTAAGTAATTTTTACTAGTATGGCGGGTTTACGGGCTAGTTTTAATCAACACCAATTTGCCTGTTTACTAAAACTAGCCCAAAACACGCCGTCTTAGTAAAAAATACTTAATTTTAGAAATGTCACTTTAAATGTCATTCTAATTTGATCTTTAGCGTAATCAAAATAAGACCGTTCATATTATACAAAAATTACTTAGTGTAAACTACAGAATCGCCACCAATAAATATCTTAAACTATAACAGTAAACTAAACAATGATTTGTGCAAATTATAAATTAAATAACAATTCGAGGAAATATTATATACTTAATATAAATTTAGCGTACAAAATTTAAGTAACCTTCGCACCTATACCAAACTAAATGTAAGCCCAGAATGACTAGGTACCTGACGGAGTAATTTTTGAAGCAATAATGGTTTCTTTAGTTATATTATAAAAGAGTATATCGATTGTGCATTTCTCACATTTTTAAAATGTCATGTCTCTCTAAACTATCAATAGTTATGCTTATGTATTGGGAGATTTAAGTTATTAAACTCACAAATCATGGTAAATATACAGTTGTCAGTGAAAATATCGGGGATTTGTTTATATATCTTTCTTATAAATGAGGCTATAATCGAACCTGGAAAACACAACCTGAATATTAAGGTGAAAATGATAGCTCTTTTAATAGCCCTCCTTAATTTCCTTCTGTAATGCCTCGTGAAATATAGCCAGGCTGTCACATTTGCAATTTAGATTTTATTTATTTGCTGCTGAGGCAAATTTAAGATTACTTTTATAAAAAATGGTGTTACGAAGGATGAAGAAATTATGAAAGTTTGGTGTCGTTATATTCGGGATTATATTTTGTGTTGACCACCATTTATTTATATTGATGAGTAGCTTTCCTGAAAATAATATTTACTGGCGCATGGCGTTTTACATAAAATGTAGGCTGAACAACTAATATGTTGCAGATTACTTTCACTTGAAAGATATTATTGTTAGTAGAAACCTGACCATAACACCCAAAAGTCAAATATATATGTAGTCCTGACTCCTGACTCTTACACTATATCTAATTATTCTAAGTTTGCAAGCGAATCTTATTTTGTAAAGTATTATCAGCAAAGAATAAATTACTTGTCACATAAGATTCTCTGTATCGAGAGTATAATTTACAACTAATACGAACCTACCATGGTATAAGTATTATAACAAATATTTGGAGATAATGCAATCATTTGTGTGGCAGCAGTGTCAGTCGACTCGCCCGCTATATTACAGTGGTCATAGCTTAAGAAAATCTTAATAAAATAAAATTAAGTCTTAGAACTTTTTAAATTTTCGCGAACTATACTTATGTTTTTACTCATGTTTACTTGTGTTTCAGTCTCTCGTGACCACGGCCGATGTAACTTGGCAGAAACGTCGAAACGTCGAGGTTAGTGAAAATTATAATTTTGATATAAATCTGTGCGCGAAAAGGTCCGTTTTGTCTGAAAAACGTGAGAATTAAGTCTTGTTTTTATTATCCACAGCCTTGAACAATTTGAGCATCGTCGAAAGGTTGCAAGCCTTTCGGTTTTTTATCGAATACATTTCAGAGAGTGTGCTGCGGAGCTTTTCAATCTTATCCCACCATCCCCATTTTATCATCGGACAACCAGACGCTCCGCGATGCGCCATCGCTACACGATAGACACAAAGCGGTCCCATGCGCACAAAGCGGTACTGTTCCACCTTTATTATGCGCACCGCCAAGGAGTGGAACGCCTTGCCTGAGTCTGTGTTTCCTAATAACTACAACCTAGTGGTCTTAAAGTCGCGAGTGAATATGTTTCTTCTAGGCAAGCGTGTACCATCGTAGACTACATCATCGCTTACCATCAGGCGAGATCGTGGTCAAACGCTAGCCTATAATTTATTTAAAAAAAATGTATTGCGTTATTTTCAACAAATAAAACTTCATAAATTTATCATGCACAACAAATCGACACAGAACACTAAACAATTTACTAAAACGCTTCTAAGAGTTAGGTACTCCAATAGGCATGTTTAGCCAACAAAAGATCATAGCATTGACCTACAAAAATGCACATACTATATACATTTGAAGCCATGAAAGGATCCCAGCTGTCTTCTGTCACGACATCTGCTTAATCTAGGACATCAATCCTCAGATCAGACTTGCAATAAACTGACATTACGAGTCCGTTTTAAAAGGTGTTGAGACGAGGTCAGTTATAAATAGCTTGTTTTATTCTCATTTTATTTGGCTGGATTTTAGATAAAACTTATTATTACTAATTTTCTATTTTACCTTTTCAGAGTTTTTAGGAAAGTCCAGTAAAGTTATGGATAGAGATTAGAGATAGAGATATTATTGCACATCGTTTTATTAGTAACATCGAAGTATTGTTATTGATAAAAGAGGTACAATTGGCGTCCTTATCGCTGAAAGTGATCGCTTCCTGGATAGACAGGATCTATGTGAAAAAATCAAGACGATGGTAAATGGGGTTTAGAGAGTGATTTTATTATCAAGACCTACGTTAACTTCAAATAATCAACATGTATATAAAAATATTAGTTTTGTGTCTTGGGGATACTTCCGCCAGGTTCCAACTATATGACGACCTCCGTGGCGCAGTGGGCGAATAGCGAATAGTGGCTGAGACGCAGGAGGTAGCGGGTTCGATTTCCGCCGCGGACCAAATGTTTGCATGATCTACAGATATTTGTTCCGGGTCTGGTTGTTTTTCTATATAATATAAGTATTTATTTACAAAAAAAAAAGTATATAAGTATTCTATCAGTTATCTGGTTCCCATAATACAAGCTCTGCTTAGTTAGGGGCTGGATAGCGCTGTGTGAAATGTCTAGCAATATTTATTATTTATTTATATCTATAGATCGTTTGCAACGGTATTTCTCTAATCATGCGAGACCCTTCACTAACCAGCTGTGATTGTGGGCACCTCCTCCAGACCATGGCTCACCTGCTTAACTGTCCTCTGTGCCCTACGACCTGCACAAAGGACGACCTTAACAAGGCTACCAACACTAGAATAGACGTGGCCAGGTTCTACTTAATGTCAATTTAGTTTGGAATCTATAAGTATAATTTAGTTTGGATCGCCAAATCCCTTCCTGTTTTTAAAAACATGGTTAATAATCATTATATGTCGTCCATCGCTCACTAAGACTTTGCAACTTAAATTTTGTATATAATTTTTTATTGTTTTTTCTAATTACCTATGTATTTTGAAGTAGGTTATTTAATATTATAAAATTATTTATATTTATTTATATGTATATTTTATTTTAGTCATTTATGTACTAATTCTGTTAGTTATAATTTGATTAACGCCGCCGTTTTCATTTGTTCACACATATCCTGTCCATCCAAAGGTTGCCTGGAAGAGATCGCTTTTAGCGATAAGGCCGCCCATTGTACCTTTGATTTAATTTTATATTCTCTTTTGTTTGTTTTATTTTTAATGGTGTGCAATAAAGAAATTATCTATCTATCTATCTATAAACCATAGACACGATAGAAGAAGAAGAACGGTCTTCAGATGATTTAACTGTTTTTTTTTTATGTTTTTATAGTCATTTTTGTTTTTTACAACACAGGGAATATCCATCTTAAAATCTTATACAGCTAGTTACGGGTTTAAAAGTAAGCCGTGATTACACTAAAGACACATGAGACTTTTCACCTGTATAACTCGGGCGCGATGCAATGCCACGTAGGCCAAGTATTATGTGGACGTAACCTGTTAGGTAATGCAATTGTCACAGGCAACCGATTCACATCATGTGACCCCAAAGGATTGTGCCGTCATCTTAACTTATAAGAAATTCTTCTATCAGTTTAGTTTTCTTAGCCTTATAAAGTAAAAGCTCAGTAAGGCTTTACAGAGAAGCCTCTAGGCCTAAACGCTACTCGGAAATTATTTAATCTCAATTTATAATTCCGCGCGGTCACTGAAATTCGGAAGCCCTACATCTACTAATTGGATCTAGAGCCTGATTGTCCGCCATTTTGGATTTTACCTGATATCGGCTTAAACTTTTGTGTTTCGTTTAAAACTTCCCATTAGAAGGAAAATTAATTATGAGCTTAACCTTTTTATTTAAGGACATGTAGTTTTAAGGTCTACCTAAGTCTGGTACCTACCTATAATTAAAATATTCCGCAATAGTGTAAAAACATTAATTCGGAGTTTAAATAAAGTCAAAGATAAATCTTTTAATTCGTCTTGTAATTTATTAAATATTTTAACTGCCATGCAATTTACTGTTAAAAAATGTCGAGTTGTACTTTGGTAGATAGGTACATTCTGTTTTGATGTCTAGTGTGTCTGGCTAACACTGCTGTCAATGTCAACAATTGTCAATGTCAATTGCCGTGTCAATATTTTTTTCCGAGGAACTTGAAATAACTTTGTCTTTGCTTGATTGACTGTTTGATAACTTTGTGTTTGTCTTACGGGGATTAAGAAAGAAAATAAACGAATTGTGTTTCTTTACAAACTATAAATAGTAACTTACTTTCTTTTATGTAATAGCTACCGTATTCAAAAATGTCTGCACCATGTCTAATGTTTGACATACAAACCATATTTTCTGGCAGCTTATCTCCAGATAGCGCCATCTATTACGCTAGATGAAACTAGTTTTATTATGGAAAATAAAAAGCCCTCATTGATAGAGGCAAGTTCACGCATACGAGTACGTAACAAATTGAACGCCGCTATCACCATTTATCAGAATACTAACTGGCGCATAAGAGACGTCCAAGAAAACAAACGGTCTCCAGTCTCGCCTCTCAAGTCTCAGATGAGTGGAGGCTTAATTGCCTTTTTGTTATATTATCTGTGCTTGATCGCGGTGTTAAGGTCTACATACTTCGCTTGAGACAATAGAGGTGCTAGTGATGTCCTTATCTGATAAATCGATATAAAACTATCGACTGTTTTAAATTTATCATCATATCAGCGTCCACTTCTGAACATAGGCCTTCCTCATAGATCTCCAGAGCGACCAATCTTGTGCAGCCTGCACCCAACAGCTCCCAGCCACCAGCAACCTTTATCAGGTTGTTTTTCTATCTAGTGGAGTTCCGTCTACGTCTTACGTTGCGATTTCCAGTAGGTTTAAATTAATAAAGACAATTATTTGCAAACCTCAACTGACGCTAGGAGCGACGAAACTTATTTTCCATCAAATATTTTAGAACGACCGCGTTGATATGTTATTTTCGAGCATATCTAGGTAATAGTTTATTTGCCTATTATGAAGTATCTTTACGAACCTAGCATGTACGAATAAAAAATGACATGGTTTAATATTTGAATGGTGGCTTTCAGCAAAATGCCTACTATTATATCATTGTATACATTTATTTTGATGACTTCCGTGGTGCAGTGGGTGAATAGCCGGCTGAGACGCATGAGGTAGCGGGTTCGATTCCCGCCGCGGAACAAATGTTTGCATGATTTACAGATATTTGTTCCGGGTCTGGATGTTTCTCTATATATTATAAAAAAAAAATACATATAAGTATTTACAAAAAAAATGCATATATGTACGTATTCTATCAGTTATCTGGTACCCATAGTACAAGCTCTGCTTAGTTTGGGGCTAGATAGCGCTGTGTGAAATGTCCCGCAATATTTATTATTATTATTTGTAAGTTAAATTATGCATACGTTATTTTTTGTCAGGTTAAAGTTAGCACTTAAAGGTGCTTACTTGTAAGTGCATAAAATAATTATGGGTATAATATCTATATTTATCTACTTTGATAGTTTAAAGGCACATAAACGATACGTTGCTGCATTGTCAGCTCTTTAAATGTTGTACAAATTATTATCGATATTATTTATTTGTGCCACACGGTACAGCTCTATAGAATACATTGTAGCAGTACGAATGGGGGGGGGAAGAAATCGCAACACTGTTACAGTCTGGTCCATTAGTTTTCTTACAAAATGTTGCATACAAAAATTACTTTCTTACAAAAGTGAGTCACCTGATCTGGACAATTTTATTGCGAGGTTTTTTTAACTTATACTTGAAAAACAATAAGTTATGTTATTTTAATAAAATTGCGGGATCGAATCAGAAATGAGGAGATACGTAGGAGAACTCAAGTCACCGACATAGCCCGACGAATTAGCACGTTGAAGTGGCAATGGGCAGGCCATATAGCGCGCAGAACAGATGGTCGATGGGGCCGGAAGGTTCTCGAGTGGAGGCCACGGACCGGAAAACGCAGCGTAGGACGTCCACCTACAAGATGGGCAGACGACTTGGTAAAAACCGCAGGTCGGCGTTGGATGCAGGCCGCTTCCAATCGCAATCTGAGATCAATGAGGGAGGCCTTTGTCCAGCAGTGGACGTCCTACGGCTGATATGATGATGATGAATAAAATATAATATTTATTGCATTACCTCACAGATAACGACTTTTCCTACGTGGCATTGCATTTCGCCCATCTCCCTAAGACATGCAGCTAAAAAGTCTCATGTAACTGTAATTTCGGTACCATCCATACCCTTAAAACCGTTCTAGACTGCAATCCGGCCTTCTTATTACCTAAGCCAAATTGCTTTCGTATCGCTATCGCTAGTCAGGCCATCCCTTTCACACGTGAGGTACGTACTGTACGTGCGATAGCGAAGCGACAGCAATTGGGCTTAGGAAATAAGGCTACGGGTCACATTAAAGTACGAGTGAATAGGTGTCTTAAAGATCTTTGTACTTCATTTTAGACCACATCATCGCTTACCATCAGGTGAGATTGTGGTCAAACGAAGATCTTATTCGTGATGAAAAAAACCGGAGCACAGAAAGAGTACTGCTCAGTAGCAGAAATAGGTGCTGTACCTACATATTTTACCTTGTGTCGTAGTTGTTATAAAATGGTCATTTATTTATTGACGAGTCACCTGACCTCACCTCGTAAGTGATGGTGAGATCGAAGTTGGAGTACGCTTGCCTAGAAAAAACCTATTCACTCAGGGCTTGAAGACTCCGAGATTATACTGGTCCGGAAAAACACACGGCGGTAGGTCCTCAGAGACATGACCCAAAATATAATAAAATCAATGTGTAGATACTTTTTCTTCTTCTTAGCGTGTCAATAGCCCTACTTATATTGTGTTAGATAGGTACTTGGCTACATTGATGGCGTCAGGAGAAGCCATTGTTAAGTCAACCATTGTGCAGGTGTTCGGGCACAAAGGGTACATTAGCAGGTGTTTCATCGACTGTGCAGGGTCACCAGAGTCGCATTGCGCTAGGCCATTTAGCGCTAGGCGCTAGGTGATCCCTGAACCCCCATTTGCCACGGCAGGTCGTGCCCTGGTGGAAGCTGTTCTTGAGGGGGAATGAAGTCAGGTGGTGGGGGGTTACTATCTATCCACAGTGCGCGTCTAGCAACAGATGGGTAGTCTGCTAGTGGCCTGCGTGGAACGCTGAAAACTGTTACGACTTTTCAAGCGGCCTTGTGGAATTTGATGGCTATATAAAGGACTGTCATGCTCCTGCTTAAATTTTGCTTATGTAGATACTGATTCGATTCGAATGTGATATCAAAATACGGCTTACTAGGTGAATAATCGTCGATTGGATAACGAGTTTCCGGTTCTACTCGAGCGGTTGTGACGTCTCGCTGACTCAATGCACCTTGCTAGAGTTGTGGTGCCTACCTAAAATTTTTCCGCCTACAACCTTTCAAAAATCTAATTTTCATTTATTTCTTGGGAACAATACAGCAGAATATCAAAAATACACTGCAAATTTTTGCAGTGCCAACATAATTTTTGAGAGGAGCTAGCGTTTACATTAGAAGATGATTTAATGATATTAAATGGATCGTAAAAAGATACCTGGTTCCCGCAAAAAAGTTAAACAACTGATTAGCGAGTGTTTAAAAAATTCCTTGACAATTTTGTAATTATTTTTTTAAACTCGCACTTATCAGTGTTTATTTATTTTTTTTGGTTGCTTTTATATCACATATATCTTCTTTTATAATTCTTTCTTTAAAAATGTGTCTATGAGTAACGTTTTATTGTTTACGTCGCGCGTAAAACTAATAAGACGCAGACGAATGTTAACTGGAAGAAAATGCTATCTAGCATTAAGTTCTCCTGTGTACAGATTATTTTTATTTTGAGTAATAAAGAATTTACATTCATTCATACGAATTTCTGCAGACAAAGTAAAGTAACTTTTTTGAAATTATAATCTAAAAGAAAAAACCTAGATGTCTCCCACTCTTGAACATTTCACACAGCGCTATCTAGCCCAAAACTAAGCAGAGCTTCTAACGGGTCGTGCCAAGACCTATTTGCCGTCATTATTTTCAAATTTCTATATGGTTTTATTTATTGATCGAGCGAAGCGAGATCTCTAAATCGACTTCGGCAAATCGGTGTTGTATGTATGTATGTATGCATGTGTGTTTGTTTGTTCGAGGATAACTTGCGAAGCGTTTATCCAATCATCGTAAAATTTGGTATATAGTAGGTAGGTAGCAATGGCACAATTTTGATGTGTATAAATAAGCTAAAAATGTGCGGGGGATGTTGAGATATTGGGGTTCAAGAGGGGTACAAAAACCAAAATGAAATTATACAATCAAGTGGCATGTCTAATAAAGGGTATTTGTGTGTTCCTTTTGACCCAATTTTTATTTAAAGTTTAAACTTAGTAGTTTTTAAGTTAATAGCGATAATAACAACTGAACTTTGACAAAATTCACAGGGTACACCAGTGACCCCCCAGTATTGAAATTTGGTATGCGTGTAGCTTTAGTAACACAAATATAGGCAAAAGTTAAAAATCCAAGATACTGCAATTTGTACCCCAAAAAAACCAATTTACATGAACTCCCGTTACCTGTAATTTGAATGAAACTGTAGGTTCAAGTCACTTGGTTTTGCATTTCGTGGCACTATTTTATTAGTCATAGATTAAGGCCGGCTTGCACAACGATCCCTACACGTGTTTAGCGACTAAACATGTTTAAATTGTACGTATTTGTATGATTTGACAACTCCCTAAATCATATTTAGCCACTAAATACTTTTAGGCATCGTTGCGCGAGTCGCCCTTTTTTTTGTTTTGGAACACTCGCGAGATCTCAGTTCGGGACGAACCAGTAGTTATTCGTACGACACACCTCCAAAACTACCCACTCGAGTTTTACCATCGTATATCGCAGTTGTGTGAGTATATCCCATATATTGATATTCCGACCACGCGCGCTCAGTCATTGTGTCATATTTTGTGTTTTCATCCTTTCGAAAGCCTATCGGTTAAATTTATGTATTACTTTTCCGTTGAATGTCGATTGTATCGTACTGTTGAGTTTAATATGGATTATGTTATTGATGAGGCTAGGTATTTTTGCTCCTGGGCTTAAAATTTATGTGAATTTGGCGAATCAAAATAATGTGCCTTGATAAATGATGATTTTACATCGCCATCATTATTGATCGAGCGAAACGAGATCTCTAAATTAACTTGGGTAAATCGGCGTTGTATGTATGTAAGTATGTGTGTATGTATATTTTAACGAAGATAACTTTCGAAGCGTTGATCCGATCATCGTGTAATTTAATACATAGGTAGGTAGTGATGGTGCAATTTTGGTGTGACTAAATGAGCTAAAAATGTTGTGGGTTGTTGAGATATGGGGTTCAAGAGGGGTAAAAAAATGAAAATGTGGCTAACGGGTCAAGTGGGACGTCAAATAAAAGGTATTTATTAGTACCTTTAGAATCTGTTTTTATTTTTCGTAAATTCTTTATAGTTTTTGAGTTATTAGCCATAATAAAAACTTAACTTTGATAAAAAACACAGGGTACACCAGTGACCCCACAGTGCTGTAATTTAGTATGCGTGTAGCTTAAGTGACACAAATATAGCCAAAAGTCTGAAATCCAGAATAACTGCAATTTGTAGCCCAAAAAGAGTCCACAAAACATGAACTCCCGTTACCTGTAATTTGAATGAAACTGTAGGTCAAGTAATTTGGTTATTTATTTCGTGACACTATTTTGACAGTCAGAGATTACAAATAATACACTCGCGAGATCTCAATTCGGGGCGAACCAATAGTTTATCAGTTTTATTATTTTATATGAAAATAACTTCTTCGTGGTGAAATAAATCTATTGACGACCTCCGTGGCGCAGTGGGCGAATAGCCGACTGAGACGCAGGAGGTAGCGGGTTCGATTCCCGCTGCGGAACAAATGTTTGCATGATCTACAGATATTTGTTCCGGGTCTGGTTGTTTCTCTATGTATTATAAGTATTTATTTACAAAAAAAAAGTATATAAGTATTTTATCAGTTATCTGGTTCCCATAGTACAAGCTATGCCTAATTTGGGGCTAGACAGCGCTGTGTGAAATGTCCAGCAATATTTATTATTATTATGATTGACCACACCCCAATATGATCACTGACCAATAGAGCAACCAAAGAGACTCCAAAAATCGAACGTTTTTAAAATTCGACCCTAGACCAACCTAGACCTAATCAATGTTTTCAATCAAGCTATTTTTACATCGGCTGCCTGGAAGAGATCGCTTTAAGCGTTAAGGCCGCCCATTGTACCTATTACATAAAACTGTATTTTATTGCATATTTTCTGCTTGTATTTTCTATGGTGTGCATTAATAACGACATTATTATCTTATTTCCACAAAATACCTTTCTTAGCCAATGCACATCAGACCTTCAAACCTGCACCCATGACACGAGCTAACGGGTCAGTGTCCAAGTGTTCCCCCTACTCGCTCATAAGGAAATAGCAGAGCACTTCCGTCGCGATGATTCATGTAGGGTTTCTAGGATCGAGTGACTGTCGATTATGGTTATCGATACATTCAGCCAATATGGTTTCGAATTCGGATTTTTGGGGAAATTGAAATATTCGATTGAGAAATATGATAAAGTATGCTTCATGCACCTTTTTTTTATTATTTTATAGGTATTTGTGGGGAAACAGGCTTATGGCCCACCTGATGGTAAGCGATCACCGTCGCCTATTGTATTGTCGATGCATTCCCTACCCTGTAGAAACCTTTATATTTCTCTTGAAGCGTGCCATGTCGTAACCTAACGGGAAAACCTAAGATGGTAGCTCATTCCACATCTTACAAGTATGGGGTAGAAACAATCGCATGAAGCGTGTAAGCACCTTTTATAAAAACTAAAACTTTAAGGTAGGTCGACAGAATATCCATATTTACTAATATTATAAATTCAATAGTGGCTGGTGGTTTACTGGTGGTAGAGCTTCTGTGAACGGGCTCGAGGAAGTGGGCACCACCGCCTTACCTATATCTGCCGCCAAATAGCAGTAGGCACTTGTGCTGCTGGTGTTCCGGTTAGATGGTAATGGTATGTTCCTGTAATTACTGGCACATAGGCATAACAGCTAAGTCCTATAGTATGGCAACGTATCCACATAGAGATCAAGACAACATAATACCTTGTTTTGAATTCTATGTGGATATGTATATAGTATGTGTATAGGTAGCTACTTAACATCTGGTGGACTGCATGCTCGTTTGCCATATAAGTAGTAAAAAAAAAGAATCAAAAGTAACTCTGTATATCTGTATGTTACGTTTTCATGATTAAACGGCTTGACCGATTACGATTAAATTTGGCATATAGATAGATCATGACCCGGGTATTTATATGTTACTTTTATTAAAAAAACTACGCGTGCGAAGCTAGTCATGTATGTCGCTTATCTGGAAAACTTATCTTGTGAAGTACTGTTGAGTGTAAGTACTTACTTATTTAAGATTTGGCATAGTTAAGATGCTTTATACACATCGGACAGGGTAAATAGCAAAAAGGTAGGTTAAATCCAATTATTTATTCATCTCATCAATCAATTATAACATTCCCAGCCACTGTAAGTCATTATTTCCGACTGTGTGCGTGTCCATTTCGCGCACAGATCTAACAACCGCGTAAATATTATCTATCCAGTGCAAAAGAGTAAGGATCGGCGCAGCGGGCGAATGTTTGCATGATCTACAAATTTATTAGATTTTAGATTAGATTAGAAATTAATTAAGATTAGACGACTCCCGTGGTGCAGTGGGCGAATAGCCGGCTGAGACGCAGGAGGTAGCGGGTTTGATTCCCGCCGTGGAACAAATGTTTGCATGATCTACAGATATTTTTTCCGGGTCTGGTTGTTTCTCTATATATTATATGTATGCATTTACAAAAAAAGGTATTTAAGTATTCTATCAGTTATCTGGTTCCCATAGTACAAGCTCTGCTTAGTTTGGGGCTAGATAGCGCTGTGTGAAATGTCCAGCAATATTTATTTATTTGTTCCGAGTATGGTTGTTTCTCTATATATTATAAGTACGTATATTCAAAAAAATGTATTAAAGTATTATTTTAGTTATCCGCGCTATGCGCAAGCTTTGCTTAGATGGCGCTGTGTGAAATTTCCAGCATTATTTATTTATTTATGCCAATATACGTAAAAATCTACTTTCATACATATATAACGGCGTACAGATATGGAACTAAATAAATTAAAAAGTTAATGTATCAAAAAGCATTTATAAGCTTCATATAATAAATATTATATAATCTATGTACCAATAGGTAAATTATATCGTAAACACAGAACACAAAAAACAATAGAAGTCGCAAGTAGGCGGAGCCCGCGTAACACCAAGTACGCGGAGTTCCGCGCACTACAAGCTTCGCTCACTTCAGTCGTGTTTCAATTACTGTGGGGTTAACGTACTTCATAAAAATATAAAAATGCCATATTGAACCGTTTTGGAGTGTAAATATTATAGCCGAACCAAAAATTTAACAAAATGGGGCATATCCTATCACCGGTAAGTATTATTTAATTGTTTTTTGTTAGTTTTGTTTAAAATGCAAAATCGTCAAACAAAATAGACTGTGAACCATACTGTTTAAGGTCGCGTTTCTCTTAAACCTCAACTTAAGCTGATAACTGAAGATGTGACCCCAATATACTGATGAATGTGTTATCGATAGCTTTATTTAGTTACCCCCTGTTAAAAGGTGTATAAGTTTCAGGGCGTAAATATCTTTTGTTGTTTTATTGATGATTTTCTGAATGTATTTTAGACCTATGGTGTGAAATAATATAATAACTTCTGTTTTCAGTTTTCCCAAGGCGCAAGACATAAAAAAATATTAAAAAACGTACAACTTATGAGTCATCCAGCATACAGAGTCATGACCTGGCACCGTGTGACTTTTTTCTGTTCCCAAAAGTAAGAACCCATTACCCGATCAACGGTTTTCATCACCAGAAGAGGCTGTCGAAGAGTATGAAAAACATGTATCTGACGTCACTACCGGAGGAGTGGCACAATTTTTTTCAAAATTGGTTCAATTGTATGAAAAACTGCATTGACGCAAAGGGAGAATATTTTGAGAATTAAAAAATAAGTTAATTTGTGACCATTAATAGTATTTTTGTATTATTGATTCCGGAAACTTTTAGTGTGGCCGTCGTATAATAATTAAGTATTAATATTCCCGTAATATAATATTTTTTTAAGTATTTACGAGTTGGAAACCTGTGATTATGTTAAGAAAGAAAGAAAAGAAAAGCTGTTTATTTCGAACACCTATAATAACCTGACGTACCTATTTCGTTATCCATAGTAGGTAGGTGATAATCGATATCGATACATTCGTCTTGTATCCTCATAGGTACATCACTAAGGGAGTAGCCAATGTATTTTGGACAAGCGAGAGCCATTGCATTATCAATCTTATTCTTTGCTGTCAGAGACTATAACAAAAATCGTTAGCGACAGCGCCATCTGATGTTGAGTGGCTTTGTTTTGAGGGTAATCAAGTAACAGCCATTGCATTATCAGTCTTATTTCTAATTAATAGAGACTAAAATAAAAATATTTTCTAAAGCGCCATCTTTTGCTGGGTAGACTTTATTTTTTTATTACTATTTATTTTAATGAATTTTAAACCATGTTCCCTTAGTGGCTAAGGTTTTATATCCGTAAATAATTGGTTTTATGTCATTTTGAACGTTCTCTTTCAACCAATTATAACTTTTATTTCTAAGTGTGCTAGTTTTTACATGTGTGAGTTTAGCTACACTAGTTTTCTTAGTAAAAAGTCATCATGCTAGTTCTATTGTTTTTTTATGTTCTGTGATCGTAAACGATTCCAATGCAGTTATTTGTATTTGAAAACTGGTATTGAGCAACTATTATACGAGTATTACGTGACGTTTTTTAGTTATCTCGTACAGCTAGTATCCAGGTCAGGAATTATAAATATTATAAACTAGCTGACCCGCCGTACTTCGTGCCGCCTTGACATGCGTACGTCGCCCCGGTAGAATTGTCAATCGGCCATCATTAGCTGAATCTATGTATGAGAAAATGTTACTTAGAAAACTTTCGTGATTGATTTCAATCATTATTATAAATACGGGATTTATCACGTACCGTCTTATCGGAGTTTCGACCGACAATGTTTCGGTTCAATTCGTGAACCGTGCGATCCGCTCCGAATAAGCTCCAGTGCGAGGCGAGACGTTATTCGGAGAAGATCGCACTCACCCTGATGAAGGTTCACGAATTAAACCGAAACATTGTCGGTCGAAACACCGATAAGACGATACGTGATAAATCCCGTATTTATAATTATGAGAAAATGATTTTTCTTCATAATTTCTTTTTGCGTGAACTCTTCCGATATTTTAATAGGTATTCTGCTTTTCGGGGCAGAGACAAATCCAACAAATCAAAGATCATTAAAATCGGTCTCGACGTTCTTTGGTTATAAATGTGTAACAAACCCGACTTTGTTTAATATAAGTATTTAGATATCTAAAATAGAGCTAGATGTAGTATAGCATGATGTGTAGCCGTGTGTACAATCATATAATAGTAAATTTCTAGTATAAGTTGACCTCGCATTGTGTAAGCTTTTCGCAGAATGAGAGATCTGCTTATACTGGAAATGTATAGATTGATGTGTAGCCGTGTGTACACCTTTTTAAGGTAACCTTCCAGTCTTAGAATTTGACCCTACTGTAACTAGGCTCTCGCAAGATCCAATATGTCGATTACCCGTGTTACTTACAGGAAGTGACCTTAAACTATTGACCTTTGTCCTTCGCCGGCTGTTTTATGTCTTCGTAATCCGGCTTAGTGGTTTATTCGAATTTCGTAATGTTATTTTAAGTTATTCCATTATGGTAATTTGCGGTTAAATTATTTCTTGCTGAATATTATGAAAACTTTGTTTTAAAAGAGTGCTGTAATGCGCCATTTTGTCGTTCTACGATGGTCTGCCACCGTTAAAATTAGTATTTTATTATCTTTCTGTCGTTTTACTCTTCTATGCTAAAAAAACCCCGATTTTTTTAAGAACTCGCGACAATGAATCTCCACTGTGGCAAATCTATAGAATACTAAGGTAAAATTTTTTTTTGCATCTTTACCCAAATAGAATAATATCAATATTATCAAATTAAACAGACTATGTATTAACGGCGTTATATAATACTAGCTGACCAATCCGCGGCTTCGCACGCGTGGTTTGCCTATAAAAAGTAACCTATGTGTTAATCCAGGTTATGATCTACGTACATACAAAATTTCATCGCAATCTGTTAGGCCGTTTCGGCGTGAAAGAGTAACAAACATCCACACATCCATACATACAAACTTTCGCGTTTATAATATTAGTAGGATAGGATAATCAAAGACCACTCCGAGAAAATGTTATGCTAGAACCGTGCAGGATATCGTGCGTTTATAGCTTAATATCGTATCGAGTACACGGGATAGATATCGGCCAATAACGTCGATGGTGCGGCGCTAAATCTCACACAGTATTGTGTGTCTGACGCAAAATTTCGTATAAAAGTATATATAAGAAAGAAAGAAAGAAAACACATTTATTTGCTCCAACAGACAGTGTACAATAATAAAATAACACAGACAATGGTGTATATTATCGTGTATAAGATTTGTACACGATATGTGTTCACGGGGCAGATATCAACCGATGCAGTTGCCGGTTAGCGTCGCATCTAGTTGGTGTCACTAGTTAGTTTGATTGGTCTACTAAATTAGACACCACCGAATGTGGCTAATCAAAATTTAAAAGATTTTAGCCCTTTTGCGATTCTGTTCGAACTACATATTTTTCTACATAATAAACTACGCATAAATATTTCTAGACATTTCACACAGCGCTATCTAGCCCCACTAAGCAGAGGTAGTACACACGGCTACACATCAAGCTATACATTTCCAGTATAAGCTGACCTCGCATTGTGTAGGTTTTTCGTAGAATGAGAGGTCAGGTTATACTGGAAATCTATAGTTTGATGTGTAGCCGTGTGTACTATGGGAACCAGATAACTAATAGAAAGTACTTATATACTTTTTTTTGTAAATACATACTTATAATATATAGAAAAACAACCAGACCGGTAACAAATATCTGTAGATCATGCAAACATTTGTTCCGCGGCGGAAATCGAACCCACTACCACCTGCGTCTCAGCCGGCTGTTCGCCCACTGCGCCGCGGATGTCATCAAATAAAAGTTTCATCAAAAACGATTCCGTTAGTAAAGTCAGAAATCAGTTTTAATACTAAAATATCGTAACAAGTATACGAAATATCGTACACAAGTGTACACGGGACAGATCTGAGCCGATGCCGCCGATAGCTGCGGTATGCGACGTGTAATTATAGATTGCATACATACGAGGACTTTCCATTCGCGTCTCGGTCCATGCTGAGTTAGGACACCTCATTTGTTTTTTATCTGTTTGCTTACTTTGTAGCGATAACACAATTTTGTGCTAGTTATAATCATTATTATTATTGATTTATAATAAATACTAGCTTCCGCTCGCGGCTTCGCACGCGTACTTTGTCAAAAAAAAGTAGCCTGTGTGTTTATCTAGGTCATAATTTATCGACATATTAAATTTCATCGAAAATAGTTCAACCATTATGACGTGACTGACTAACAAACAAACATCCAAACTTTCGCATTTGTAATGGTGATTGGGGGTTAAACTCACAGACCGCATTAGAAGAGACATAAGCTTCAAGACAAAATTCGCCGATGTTACGCAAAAAGCAGCTGAATTGAGGTAGTAGGACTAGGCTGGACACGTATGTCGAATGCGTGACTTGTGGGCCAAGATAACCACCGAGTGGGTCCCCACAAGGCGCGAGACCGCGTGCCCGGCCGCGGAGACAGCGCGACGAACTTGACGCGCACGGTGCGAACTGCTTGACAGAAGTCCTAGACCGGGATGAATCGATGAAAAGAAAGGAGGCCTTTGAGAAAGAAGCCACGTCCCTGGTGCGCACGCTGCGGGTCAACTCCAACTCCGCCTTGACCATAATAGCCGGCAGAGTAGACCGCCAGGACACGGACACCAGACATTGCTGTCACAGGCATGCTCCTAAAACCCTTTCTCCCTTCTTCCTCTTCCTTTTTCTTAGAGGTGGAGTCCAGCAGGCTCTTTAGATTAAAAAGATTAGATGCTATTGTCATCAAGTCCTAGCACTATTCTGTTTTGTGAGAAAGTATTAAATAAATAAATATATTAGATTACCAATTATTTTAATAAAGATCATTTTGGAATGAAATTTGTATGCCTTTTTGTGACGCCTTTTTTAACAATCTATTCAGCACATACATTTACAGCATGTAGCTATTACATTCAGTCCCTATTGTTCTAATTTAATTTGTAGTTTTTTTGTATGTAACCCTCTTTGTACTTTTTATAATGCTTCTTATCCATCTTGTTCTTTGAATTACAAGAAACAAGAAGAAAATAAACGACCTTGCCTGAACACAAAATCAAACTCACTTAGTAAATAAAATGTCAATCGTCTCAATTAGCAATCGTTGATCGAATCATCGGAAATTGTATAACACTTATACAATAGGCCTATTATTCGCAAATGGTTACTATCACTTTCAATTGCCATAAAACTGATCTCCTGTAAGAATAACGATTAATCACACTAATATTATAAAAGTGAAAGTTTGGATGTTTGTTTATTTATTTATTTGTTTGTTACTCAATCACGTCGTAACGGCTGAACCGATTTTGATTAAATTTGGTATATACGTAGATTATAACCTGGATTGACACATAGGCTACCTTTTATTACATAAATCAGTTCCCATGGGATAAAAGTGGGGTGTCAAGTCCAGTTGCAACAGCGAGTTTAGCTTTATTTCTAGGTTACCTACACATTTAGCAATGTAACGCGTACGAAGTCGCGGGCAACAGCTAGTTGTTAAATAGATTGTTTAATCGCTTTTTACGCAAAGAAAATGTTTTATATTTTACACCCAACTTTCTCATACAGAAGAAAGACTCAACGAGCTATTGAGAAGGCTAAAGCCCTAATTATCCTATAAAATGAGGAGATTCGTAGACAAATTGATTTCTGAGATAGCTCAGAGGATTTGCAAACTAGTGGCAGTGGGCAGCGCACATAGCTTTAAGAACCGACGGCCGTTGGGGCAAAAAGGTTCTCCAGTGGAGACCACGAACTGGAATTTGCAGCGGGACGGCCCCCCCACTGAATGGAACGGCCACCTGATAAAGGTTCCTGTTATTTATTTATTTATATAGTTTATAGATAGATTAGATGTTTTACTTATTACTTTCTTTTCTTGTTTGTAAATTGCGAATTAAAATAGGTTGTGAGCTGTAGACACAAAAGAAGACGAAGATGTTTTACTTAGAAAACTTTCGTGATTGATTTTAATCATTTATAATGAACTAGCTGACCCGCCCGCGGCTTCGCATGCGTGGCATTTCAGTAAAAACATTGCCCTCTTTTTGCGGACTCGGGTAAAAAGTAGCCTATGTTGTTCCCCAGGATATAATCTATCTGCTTGCTAAATTTCATAACGATCCGTTCAGCCGTTTAGTTATGAAAAGGTAACAAACAAACAGTTACTTTCGCAGTCACTATGTATGTATTATACATATAAACCTTCCTCTTAAATCACTCTATCTGTTGTTGAAAACTGCATTAAAATCCGTTGAGTAGTTTAAAAGATCTAAGGCGGTTACAGAATAAGTATTAGTAGACTTTTCTCGACCTACTGTTTCACAGAATAGGTAATACTTGGTGTAAAATATACCTACGTACCACGTTTTTACCTACAGTTGCACAGATTAAGACATAGTAGTTTCGATATACCTACACTTTTCTAGTAACTAGTAGAAACATCGAGAAGGTTCTGGGAATAATGCGCGGTATAAATAGTGCGTAGAGACGCTCGAGCAGTCAGTCTGGATTTGGCTATACGTGCAAACATTTCGGTGACTTTTAGTGGTTTATTGTGCGATGAGAATTAGTGTGTTGTGATTAAGTTCGTGTATTTATCATCTCAGTGTTGAATAAAAGCGTTATTTTGGTTAGATTCATTTTAATTATTTTATCCCGAACCCTCAGCTCGTAACAATATGTAAGAAGATTATTAAAATAGATTAGATGTTATGTAGCTTAGAAAGTAGGTGCATGCTGTAAGGGCACTGTAAGTGTGTTTGAGCCATAATGAAAACAATGTATGTCTCTAGTAATTTGTTTCATAATACCTACTATCTACTTTGACATTTTTTTTGTAAAAATAAACTTTTATTAAGATTAAGATCAAATAGGTACCTTTGTACAAAGCAAAATATATCTAAAACCCTAATCTAATAAGCCACTGCCAGTGGGCAGCGTGCCCAGAATGCTGGCCGCATTGCCACGTTGAATGGCAATGCTTAAACTTTGGCCATAATACTGGCCAGCATTTTGGTCACGCGTTGCCTCGACCAGGCGTTTTGAAAGGTCATTAATTATACATTTTGTGGGCGCTCGGTCCCCACGGACCAAAGGGTCTCAACCCCAAAAGGCTCAATTATAAAGCATGTATTTAGACTACCATATTTGCGCCTTTGACAAATAGATTTGAATGTTTTATTTTTAAAACTAATAACCTAACAAGAACAATGGCGTCTTCCTCTTACTATAAAATTGTTATCCCTAACAGGGTACAAAATTACTTTGTCCTATCAGTTATTACCGATCACATTCTGGATAACTATAAATGATTTAGTATTTGTCCATTTTGGAAACCGTTACTGATACAAACTTTTATAGTGCAGATTTATGGATAACGAACTCTTTTAGAAATCTTCTTAAAAACAAGTCTAATTTAGACTTCAGGAAACTGTAAAAAAGCAATGACAAAATCGTCGGAAATCTGTTCGGTCTCGGATCAAAACAAATAAAGCAAGTATGACGCAATGCGCACGCGTCTTAATTTGCATTAACATTGCATTGGTATTTCCGATCTCCAATATTTCCCGTCTTTAGGCTGATCAGGTTGTACTTCCCAATATTGTCCCATTTCATAACTAAACACCATAGGATAATGTAAATGCAGTCCATCCTTATAGCAAAATCAAAAAAAAAGAAAATGTTTTTATTCATTAAAATCATAAGGATCACTTTGAAATGTCAATTTTACTGCCTGTCTCTTCGCGAAAGCGAGCCAGGAAAGAAAGGCAAGAAACAAGGCTGGTTGTTGTTTTTAATGATCCTTATAGAATGCATAATAATAAACAAAATAAATAACGTATAAATTGTAACATTTTTGAACGAGTTGGAGCAATTTAAATCCCAAGCTTCTCTATCGTCTAAATCAGGGATTCCCAAAGTGGTCGATATTGACCCCTTGGGGTCGAAATCGATTTCCCAGGGGTCGACATATCAGTTTTATATCTTGACTTTGCGATTCTAATGTTTTTTTTATTTTTAAATAATTACCTAATTAAGTATTTTTGCGTAATTAGTATTAGTATTGGTTAATTACACTTAAAAGTACTGAACTTTATATCTATTTATTTTGTTAAATTATGATGAGAAAATGATGTCAAGTTTACTCACTTAACCAACCGCAAAGTTTTTAAATTGGTGAATATTTTGTATCAATAAGGAAAAAAACTAGAGATAAAGTTTTTAAAAGAACTTGGCTATATGGGTCTGAGGTATCAGTTCATTTTGGAAAAGGGGTCTCTTGGCCAAAATAGTTTGGGAATTTTGGATCTAAATAATCCGATATGGTATACTAGGTTTTTTTAAAGATTTTGCTTAAAGTCAGATACAATTATTAATATTATTTTTATTGTTAACATGTTTGTTTTCATGCGTTGTACATTTAATCGTTTTTCATTCTATTTAATTATTTGTAAAAACCCAAACTCCGTAATCTCATTCGTATTACCAAACAAATATTAACGCCTTCTCAAAAGTCTTATGAAAGCTAATATTTCCCACTTGATCCTTTTTCCCCGACGGAAGTCTTATATATTATCATTAATATTATCTTATAATATTATCCTTTCGAACATCACACTTCCCGGTGTCCCTTATTATTATCACCCTACAATTTCCCACCCTATATCCTTTTCTTCAAATAGATTAGGACACTTTTTCCTTTATTTTAAATATTAGGAATCGGTTTGTAACGCCTATTCATTTTTATAAATATTTTATGAGATATACCACTATATAATTTCACCGGCACTATTTATATTTTGTTTGTTTTCAAAGCAAGATAAAAACTCATGCATTTATCATTATAATCTCTTTGGTAGATTAACAATTGACATCGGACATTCCAAGTTTAAATTTTGCACTAAAATTTGGCAACGTGATCAATGCAATAAAAAATAAAATCAATTTCTTATTGATAATTGTCGAAAAAAATGTTTTGTACTAAACCAGCCAGTCTCGCTTATAAAGCTAGGATTCTCGTTTCAAATATTTTTATTCTATCGTTCTAAAATAGTTTTTTATTCCATTACGATACTGAATCAAAAAATCATTATTAGTTATTTTCTTTCGTAGGCCTCTACATTTTCGGCAAGTCACGAGTGAAAAGGAAGCCAAGAAAATCAATAGAGCCTTTCTTTCTGTTGGAATGAATTCGTTGCGGGAACTAAGTATATTACGACTCGTGGAATATGGCATGGGGAATCTACGGAATTCTATATCATGTGCTTTAACCAATATTAGACGACATTCATGTCGTCTAATATTGGTTAAAGCACATGATGTCAAGAGCTACTATGTGGGTATTATTTGTACATAGTATATTATTTACTCTGGAGTATTATGTAATACCTCAAATTATGGTTTGTTGTACAATTATATTGAATGAGATATCAAGTTGCGTAAAATATTTTATTGACGGGAACTGGCAGCTTTTGAGACTTTTTGTGTGAACGCAGGTCGGTTTGTTTGTTTTGAAATTTGATTTCAGATGATATTAAAAAATAAGCTCAGGTGGAATTTAATGGCTTATTGATAAATGCGATGGTCCGTTACCAGAGTCGCCGGTTCTATCTAAAACATTCTTCCACACTATGCCATGCTATGATGGAAGTAAGAACTTATCGGAACGATTTTTATAAATAATAATTAGAACAAACAAAGATTATCTAGAAAACTCCATAATGAGGCACAAACATGAACGACGAAGTAAGAAATAAAACTACATAGCGTTAAATTACTTGACACAAAAAACAGGCATGCGCCACCGCAGTAACTCCATTGAATTATTCAATCAGCTTAATAGTGTTGTCTGTCTGTCACCGGTGACGTAACAGGAAAACAAACGAAGCCGACCGCATACACTATCACTAATGACACTGCGACACAACCATGCCGTCACTTATGTAAGCGCAACTTCAGACACTTTTTGCAGACGCAGAATTGCAACAATAAAACACTCCGAGTCGCAGAATCAACGGAGAAAGTGCGTGACAGCAGCCGATGCGGAGAAAAACGTCGCCGCACCAGACGTGCGGAACACCGGCCGGCGAGCGATTTTCCCAAATCTGACAGCTGTCACTGCGACAGGTCGCCGTCTCACGTACTCACCTTTAACTAGGCGCTGCAGTATAATCTCCTTGTGCTCTTGCGTGTGGGGCTCGCCGATGACAGCGAGCAGGTAGCATCCCGTGAGGGGGCTCGGCGGGGGCACGGAGGCAGACACCTCCGTCCCGAGGGACAAGGACCGCTCGTCGTCGTGGTCCATCGCCGACGGCGGCGCCGGCGCGACTGCCGACGGTTCGCCCAGAGTGCGATCGTGCTGCCGACCGCTCGGCGCGACTGTTCCGCGAGGAATGGTCTCCAGTGGACGGCGCGCCGGGCGTGCGCGCGACGTCGCAGCCATCGACCGCCGCGCCCGGCACGCAGACGCCACGCCGACCGGCCACAACCCTGCTCTCTCCGCCTCTTTCCACCCCATCGCTTGCCAGCCTCGCTGAAACAGGATGGAGGACTTAGGGCGTATTCAGAAGGCTCTGTAAGTTTTTCAGCGCACACGTGATCTGCATTGCGTCTAAACAACCCGGCTGAATAACCTCGGGCCGGTGCTCAGCTGTTCATAGAATGCCACGGCTGTACAATCGATACTAACATAATGGCTTAGATTGACGTTTGGCTTCCCAAGATTACTCGCGATCTTGGGGGGGGGGGGGGCAATAATACAGCAGTTAACGTTTACATATTCCTGACTATCAATTTACCATTTAATACACCCTTAACGTGATTCAATAAACCCTTGTCAAAAAATATTTCCTACAGCTGATACCGTTATCTTGATATCTGTCGATTCATTTGCCAATACTATTTGGCAGAGCCTTTTATTCAAACCCTTGGCATTTTATTAGCCTTTATTAACCTTATCTCATTTCAACAGATTTCAATGAATGCCTTATTAATTTTGTGACAATATATCCTCCAATCTCATTCAATTCCTCTTACAAAGAGCGGGTTCCCTATAGGCTGGCGGCTTTAGCAGACCAGCTATTGGTTCGCCGGCGACCAACCGGTAAATCCCGATGGCGGCAGCTTCGGATTAGGTCACAAGCTGTAACTTGAATGATGCTCAGTTATTCATCAGGTCTAATAAAAATGCAGTAAAAATAAAACGAGCCTTGAGCTCTTTCAGTACAACCGCTTGGTTTCAAAATTGAAAACCGGAAATTTTCTATTTTGTGTTATATTTTGTGGTTTGATGTTACTTCAGTGGTTGTTTTTTTCTGAATCACCCTGTATTGGGTCAGTGATTATTGCGGTAGGTTGTGGTTTGATAAGCAAAGCATATTTACCTGACACATTGCAAGTAACATGATGTAAACACCATTATGACTAAATAAATTGTGATCTATTTGATTAATTTATAATTTTAAATATTAATTTATAGATTACTTGATTAATAACATTACCAATTCTACAACTAAGATATCTTTAGAGTTTTTATTCAATGTGTAAAAATACGATCATATTTATCTATACAAGTAAAACCACAACCATAGGTTATTTTCCTTCATTACATTCTTTGTCATCTTTATACAGATTATAGAAGAAAATCTCAGATTATAAATCTGTATTTTAGTCGCATTCTTACCGACTATTTCAACAACAAATTTCCATACACATCAGTTCAGAACAGAAAGGTTACGGAAACCAATTTCGTTTAGTACACAATGCACCGATAATCCGGTATATGGGGAATGTGGACAGCGACATCTTATTTCTACCATCATCATTATCATACCAGGCATACGTACATTATTCAACATAGGCTTCTTGTATTAGATATTGATAAGTACTTATACCCGCAAAGTTTTAGAGAGTAGTCTTCTGCAAACCGTGTAGATATTCATCATCATCACCATAATAAAATAAATTGTTTATTTCAAGACATCGCGATTCTTAGAGGTTAGAAATAAAAGTTAATAAAATTATAAATGCCTGTTACTCAAATGATATTATTTAATTAATTAATATTAGAAAACGCTTATAGCTTGGTTCAGAAGAGCAACGTTACGCACGGTCGCTACCTGAACGGGTGGCATTTATAATCGAGTGCTTTCGTCCGTATCAAAACCCATCAGGCGAACAAAAACCTCCGACACCAGAGTTGGCCACTAGTTTAAACGAATTTAGTTTATTAGCAAATCCACTGCATTAATGTGAACCTCTTTCTAGTATTTTCAGCTTATTTTTCTACTTAAATTAGTAGGTATTCTAGCTTCGTATATTAATGATGCTTATGGGGGTTCGATTCCCGCCGCGGGACAAATGTGTGTATGATCTACAGATATTTGTTCCGGGTCTGGATATAAGTATGTATTAAAGAAGTATATAAGTATTTTATCAGTTACCTGGTTCACATAGTACCAGCTCTGCTTAGTTTGGGGCTTGGTAGCGCTGTGTGAAATGTCCAGCAATATTTATTTATTTAAACTGTTCGTAAGATGTTTTCCTTGAATAAGGCATATTTGGCAGGCTTTGTAAATAGTTTACAAAAATATAAAAAAACTAATTTTAATATATAAAAACGATTTCAGTGTTTACTAAAATTGCAACTAAGCCTAAACTAAGATCAGCTGCAACAAAATTTTGGAAGATACATAAGAACACTCCTTGTGTTAGTTTACTTATAATTTATTTCACCATCACAACAATCACAACAAGACCCAACAAGTAGAGACAACTTCACAACAAGTAACTTTTAAAAAAATGTATAACCGACTTAACCAAACTACAGATTCGATTCTGATGAAATTTCTATGGAACCAATGTGAAAGTATATCTTTTCAAATAAAAAAAACAATTATTCAAATCGGTTGATAAATGACGGAGTTATGACGTAACAAACATAAAACCGAATTGAGTCCCTATAAAATTTTAGGGTTGCTGTCGATTTTTTTTGAGATCCTATCATCAGATTCTGACTTTGTGCCAATGGGACCACCTAGAAAGAATATACCCTTTTAAACAAAAAAAAAGTTGTCGAATCGGTTCCGGCGTCTTTGAATAATCTGGGAACAAACATAAAAACAAACATTCTGACGAATTGAGAACCTCCTACTTTTTAAGGTTCCGTAGTCAAATGGCAAAAAACGGAACCCTTATGCATTCGTCATGTCTGTCTGTCTGTCCGTCCGTATGTCACAGCCACTTTTTTTCTAAAACTATAAGAACTATACTGTTGAAACTTGGTAGGTAGATGAATTCTTTAAACCGCATTAAGATTTTCACACAAAAATAAAAAAACACAATAAATTTTGTGGGTATACGTAGAACTGAAACACAATTTTTTTTCATCAAATCCATACGTGTGGTGTGTCTGTGGATAGGTCTTCAAAAATGATATTGAGGTTTCTAATATCATTTTTTTCTAAACTGAATAGTTTGCGCGAGATATACTTCCAAAGTGGTAAAGTGTGCCCCCCCCCCCCCCCCCCCCTGTAACTTCTAAAATATTAGAATGATAAAACTAAAAAAAATATATGATGTACATTACCATGCAAACTTCTACCGAAAATTGGTTTGAACGAGATCTAGTAAGTAGTTTTTTATTACGTCATAAATCGTAAACCGCAATTTACATTTCATTCAATCAACTCAAATATAAAAAAAGTTACAACGAACTACAAGAGCTTTTATATGATGTTACTTGCTGCTACGGAACCCTTCATGGGCGAGTCTGACTCGCACTTGGTCGCTTTTTTTTGAATTCAGTTTAAGAGTAGATTAGTTTTAAAGTAGTAGAGTTTCTTGTGAAATGGCTCGTTCGGGGAAGTACTACCATCATACCTGTTTCTTCCGCCAAGCAACATTGGATATTGGTACCCATATCATTATCAATAAATCTTTATCGTTCTTTATCTATTATGACAAAACCTTATTTAAATATTATAAATTAAAAAGACGACATTCGTAAATGTTATAATTAAATCATCCACAGCCTGAGTTCATCCATTGTTGGGTATAGGCCTCCCCAAGTTTGTGCCATCCACCACGATCCTGCGCTAGTGTCACCCACTGATGGCCCACGACCTTTACGATGTCGTCCACCCATCTCGCTGCTGGTCGTCCTACCCTTGTATACCCGCTCCTCGGCGAATAAATCTTATTTAACTTGGTAAATCTTACCGAGGATTAAATCTGTATTTCTATTTAAAAATGGAACAGGCTAATTATGAAAACAAGGATTACCGGGAATGCAAATTTTCTTATTAACTAAACGGCGGAACAACAAACGGGTTCTAAGAACATAAGCTACCTAACAAACTCGTCTAAATAAAAAATTGCTATTTGATCATTCAGTGGTTTTGCTTGTCCGGGGTGCGTAGTCTAGTACACTTCAGTATCACAAAATAGATTGATACAGAAATAAAGTTCCGACCAATTTTGATTTTAACTACCTACGCTAGGGCTGGCACCTACAACAATGTACAACAGTTTTGATAAGAACGTTTATTCATGGTTACGTTAATATTTTAACGTAAATTATCACAAGTAAACTCATAACCAACTTTCAAATTATGTTTCACAAAACATGATTTATTTATTATATATTTAATTATTTTTTGCACAAATAGAAAAACGAACAAATAAAGGACTTAATGCTTAAAGCATATTCTACTAGATTTTTTTAAATTTTCGTTAACTATACTCAAGTTTTTAAGACTAAACGGGTATTTTCACTTACAGATTTATATCAAAATTATAATTTTGACTAACCTCGAGGTTTCGGCCATGTTACATCGGCCGTGGTCACGAGAGACTGAAAGCGGGCGGGTGTCATTGCCGGGCAGCGCGAATGTTGTCACCAACTACCCGCACTTGGTTTGCTGAATTGCACGTATCACTGTTTCGACACACAATACTAACAGTATCTGAAGTTACGCGTAGATCTAAATTCATATTCTATCCGAAACACGTAAAATTCTTATTTACGTCTCGCTCAAGCAGTTGACATTCGATCGACTTAATCCTAGTTCCTCCTCTCGCTTCTATGAGTGCGTATTTCTGTTATCGCTCGTTGTACTAATCTTAACTTCTGTACCAATCTATTTTGTGTTAGTATGCCAGCGGCGTTTCAGTGCAAAGTTTCCGCAGTCGGGTGAAAGGTCGAGCAAGGTCATTGGCGCATTCACATCGTGCAGTACTACGGCCAATTTCTATGCGATCCTATTGAATAGATTTTACCGTCAGTGCTTTTCGGATTGTCTGGCGCAACCTTTGTTGAGGTAGTTCAGGTAAATGGCTCTCAATTATAAAGCTTTTATTAAAAAATATTAAGGAAAGAAGAAAGAAAGAAAATACATTTAGGTATTTGACACACAACACACAGACCATTCAGAACAGAACAAACATAGGTACCTACTTACATCATCATCATCATCATTATATCAGCCGTAGTACGTCTACTGCTGGACAAAGGCCTCCCTCATTGATCTCCAGGAACTGCGGTTGGAAGCGGCCTGCGGTTCTTACCAAGTCGTCTGCTTATCTTGTAGGTGGACGTCCTACGCTGCGCTTGCCGGTCCGTGGCCTCCACTCGAGAACCTTCCGGCCCCATCGGCCATCTGTTCTGCGCGCTATAAGGCCAATAGTGAAGGACCACATCTCGGTTCCATATGTCGTCGTAGGGTTTGGTAGCCGATCATCTCCCGGGGATTCTTAGCACCCCTGGCCCCGCCGTTACCGTGACTGCTACCGTAGCCAGGATTAGCGGGGCCGCCGGGGACTCGGGGCCTGGTTTTATGTTGTTGTATCATAAAGGGGTTGTTGCCATACTCGCCACGCTTTGGCAGGCGGGTTGGCGAGCGCAGTATAGGTATTGAAAACACGAAAAGACGCTGCTGCCCATCTTTCGGGGGTATCCCTTAGCAGATGCCTACTGCATCCACGGGCAAGAGCGGAGGGGCAACATTCTACTGCCGGCCGCCGCACGGCATAAAGATACAACGGCATATCCTACTTACATAAAGATTACAAATTATTAAAAAGAAAAGAAAAGAAGGATTATTCATTTACTCGAAGCTTCACTTTGATGTTCATGTAATAATAAAGCCTATAAGTTATACATGTTCGTAATGCAAACTTGTATCCCATTTAAGAATCCTGCATCTTATATTCTTTTGTATAAATCATTAATTAGATCTCAGTTAGAATATGCTACTTCGGTATGGAACACACTCTATGATAAATATTAAGATCAGATAGAATCAGTTCAACATAAGTTTCTGCGTTCAGTAACCTATCGCTGCTTTCGTTCTAAGTCCTCATACGAAAACAAATATTTTGTTTGACATCAGGGATAATGTCAACAAGAATAGTCGAGGTAGTTATTTGGTTGTTGCAACTGGAGGGCCAGAAAGGCCTTATATCTATTTTTTTATGTTATTTGTGGGGAAACAGGCTTACGGCCCACCTGATGGTAAGCGGTCACCGTCGCCTATTGACACCGGTAACACCCGGGGTATTGTCGATGCGTTCCCTACACTGTAGTAACCTCTTTACATTTCTCTTGAAGCGTGCCATGTCGTAGTCTAATAGGAACACCTCAGATGGTAGCTCATTCCACATCTTGCAAGTATGGAGTAGAAAAGATCGCTTGAAACGTGTGGTGCGTGATACCCAATTGTCAATTATATTATGTGGATGAGCTTTATTACGTTGTCGAGAATTGCGGTGGTAAAATCTCGACGACGGGATGAGATCAAATAGCTCCTCAGAACATTCCCCATTATACATTTTATTTTAAAAATAGATATAGATAAAATGCGTTTGCTTTGCCACTTATACAAATAATCGTAGAACTAAGCTTAAAAAAGCATGTGCTATGGCAGATACGCTTGGCCATAGTGCTGGTCTTCCGTGGTAGCCATTTTTGACAAAAATATAATTACGTAGTGGATGTAGTGGTGGTAGTGTAGCAACTATTACTAACTAGTGATTCTGTGAGAACAGTAGACTTCGCGTCCCAACTCCGAAAAGTAATTTCCGCAACAAAATTAACGAAGAAAGTCCAATTCTAAATCGAATTGCAGGTACTTGAATCTTCCAATAGGCTTACCTATGTAGACTTTTGAGCAAAATATTGGTATAAGTTTTAGCGATTACTCGCGTTCCCTTGGTACTAGGAGATCTAATCTGAGTGTCTACGGGTTCGTCTCGTGAAGGCGGGGAGGACTGCGTAGTCTGATTGGTATAGGTAGGTATAATTTTTCTAAAAATTAAAAATTGGTTGTCTGTAAAGTCGGTTTACGGACGATAATTTTACGTGATAACGAGAGAGATAGATGCGTCACAAGCTGAACGCTTAGGTCGGAAAAAGCGACCTTTCTGTCGCTTTTTCCGCGCTCTCGCTCGCACGCTCGGCTCAGGCGGAACGTGACAATCAGTCATACTTTTTCGTGCGTGCAGCCGGCGTTCCTCGATTTATAAGATTTTTATCACTTCAAAAATCATAAATTGAAATCGAAATATATAACGTTACAGCAAACTTCCCCATTATACCCCCTCCACTCTCCCTTTTTGAATTTTTTTTTGCAACATCTTGTGCGGAATGATTTCCTTAGTGTGCATTTTAAATTTGATTGAAATCCGTCGATAAATAACGCTACAGCAAACATCGCCCCTTCTCCCCCTATTTTCCCTGCAATCCAAAATCATGATCAACTTAAAAATTTAAATAAAGAAACTTGTGCACCAAATTTCGTCAAAATCGGTTGATAAATGCTACCTATAGCGATCTACTACATACTAGCACTACTACATACACTACGTAATTATATTTTTGTCAAAAATGGCTACCACGGAAGACCAGCACTGTGGCCAAGCGTATCTGCCATAGCACATGCTTTTTTAAGCTTAGTTTTACGATTATTTGTATTAGTGACAAAACAAACACATTTTATCGTTATCTTTTTTTAAAATACATATAAGGCCTTTCTGGCCCTTCAGTTGCAACTACCAATAACTATATAACTACCTCGACTATTATAAGACGTAACTAATTCGTTACGCATATGTTTAGAATTTCTACTGTTCAATTATCTAGTAAATGTGCGCTGTTTGTATAGGAATCGAAGCACCTTGTACACACGGCTAAACATCAAGCTATACAATTCCAGTATAAGCGGACCTCTCATTCTACAAAAAGCCTACACAATGCGAGGTCAGCTTATACTGGAAAAATATAGCTTGATGTGTAGCCGTGTGTACGACGATGATTTCAGGCCTAGGCTGATTCGATTCCCGTCGCGGAACAAATGTTTGTATGATTTACAGATATTTGTTCCGGGTCTGGGTGCTTTTCTTTATATTATACTAGCTGACCAATCCGCAACTTCGCACGCGTAGTTTTTCAATAAAAACATTACCCTTCTTTGCGCAGTTAAGTAAAAAGTAACCTATGTTATTTGGGGTGAATGTAGCTTTCTAATGGTGCAAGAATTTTCGAAATCGGACTAGTAGTTTTTGAGTTTATTCATTACAAACATACACACAAAAATACAAATCTTTCCTCTTTATAATATTAGTATAGAGTATAGAAGTAGGTATTTAGAAAATAATCATAAGATATATAATTTATCAGTTATTTTAGTTTGGGGCTAAATAGTGTTGTGTGAAATATCCAGCATTTTTTTTTGTTTGTTGTTTTAGGCATACTACGGCCGTAAAATGGCTGTATTTTATGATTGCGTTGACTCGAAGCTTGATTTTTGTACAGCTTCAACCGATTGTAGAGTTTAGTATTTGATACTAATTTAAACTTGATACCTCCACGCGTTCCTGAGACAGACAGACGGACAACATACTGATCCAAAATTGATAATTTGTTACTTTTGAAGAACAGAACCCAAAAGATACGCTTAGATAAATTTATGTTAGGTTAAGGTTACTACTACTACTAATCCATTGGCGCAGGGACCCAAAGTGAGTCTTGACCTCCGATATGATAACTCTCCACTTTCCTCTGTCCATTGCCATCTCTTGCCAGTTGTCGGCTCCCAGGTCGCGCAGATCAGCCTCCATTCTGACGATCCAGCGATACTTGGGACGACAAACCGGTCGGCGGCCGTCGGTCGGTCCAAGTATGTTCTCTACGCTTCGATCTTCATCCATTCGCAGTAGATGGCAGAGCCAGCGGAATCGGTGTGACTTGTACTGACGGTGTGATTGTAGGTGTAGGTTAGTTAGGTTAATGTAAGTTTATGTTTAATAATAATTGTTTAGAATTTTATTCTGTTGTTAATTATGACATGATTAAAAAAATTGATCACACTTTCCACTAATATTATCAACGCGAATGTTGTATATATGTATGGATGTTTGTTACTCTTTCACATCGGAACCGATTTTGATGAAATTTGGTATGTACGTAGAGCATAACCTATATTAACACATAGGCTACTTTTTGTGGACAAACCACGCGTGCGAAGCCGCTGGCGGAAGCTAGTCTATACTAATATTATAAAGAGGAAAGATTTGTATTTTTGTGTGTATGCTTGTAATGAATAAACTCACAAACTACTGAACTGATTTAAAAAAAAATCTTTCATTGTTGGAAAGCTACACTATCCCCGGGTGACATAGGCTAATTTTTACCTAACTGCGCAGAAGGAGGGTAATGTTTTTATTAAAAAACTACGCGTGAAAAGCTGTGGATTGGTCAGCTAGTATATTATAAATGCGAAAGTTTCGATGTTTGTTTGTTTCTCAATCACATCATAACGGCTGAATCTAATTTCGATGAAATTTGGTGTGTCGATAGATTATGACCTGGATTGGCACGTCGGCTACTTATTGACAAACCACGCGTGCGAAGCCGCTGGTAGAAGCTAGTAATGAATAAATGAATTATGAATTTCCAGGTTTCAAAATATTATTTCACCGTTTAACATACCTACATGAATGCATCGGGCATTATGTCATGCATGACGTCATTGCAAATAGTACGCATCGACAATATGATGCAAAACAGATAACAGCTGTTATCTAAGATGCAACGTGTTTGCCGACCTTGAGGATGTTTTGGGTAATTTTAACGAGAACAAATAGTAAAATATTAGCTGAGCCTTGAAATTAAAATGCATGATTAATGGATTAAATCGTGTTTGGAGTACTGTTCTCACCTCGGGGACGGATCAGTAAAGTACCAACTTGAAGCTCTGAAATCAATTGAGAAAAGAGCCAAGAAGCTCATAGGCAACGATGAGCTAGTTGATGCAAGGCTCCTCAGCCTGGAGCATCGACGACAGGTTGCTAGCCTCTCGGTTTTTTATCGAGTACATTTCGGGGAGTGTGCGGCGGAACTTTTCAACCTGATCCCACCATCTACATTCTATCAACGGACAACCAGACACTCTGCGGTGCGCCACCGCCAAAGAGTGGAACGCCTTGCCAGAGTCTGTGTTTCCAGATAGCTACAGCCTGGGTATATTTAGTCGCGAGTGAATAGGTTTCCTCTAGACAAGCGTGTACCATCATCCTCAAACGCAAGCCTATAATGTATAAAAAATGAATCTTCTTTTTAGAAAATAGTCTTCGTGATTTTAAATAACCTAAGCGTATGTGACTTTATCCGCGTGTAACTGTCGCAGCCAACTGGCTTAATTATCCGTTCAATCAACAGCCTAGCTTCTTTACTAAAGAGCGCCGTTCAACTAGCGGCCTGGATGATATTCAGCCGTAGCGTTTGTTACAACATTTAAATTCTAGTTGGACTAGTTGTTCTCTCTGAGTCTGCACTCTTAGTTTTTATACATAACTAGTGGACCCGCCAAACTTCGTACCGCCTTGACATGCATGTAACGCGGGCTGTCAATATACGTCACCCTGGTAGAATTGTCAATTGTTGTCCCCGGCCATCATTATGTATGAGAAAATGAATGACTTCCACAAATAATTCAATGCCAAAATTAGCTAAATCGCTCCACCCGTTCTCGAGTTTTTGCGAGACTAACGAACAGCAATATATATTTATATATACACAAAATATCTCGGGATAACTCCGACCGAAGCATCTGTTTCAAACGATATTCATTTTTTTTTACATCCTCTTTGACGATATTTGCAGCACGCATTCTGTCAATTCTATGTCAAACGTCATAAGGTTACATTATAAAAGCGCTAAGGTTAGATTAAAAATAATTTTATATGGTGGTTAAGTATTCTTAAATTTTCTAATTTTGCGCACAATTTTCTTAATTTTTTCTTTCATAAGAACCTTCTTCTGACAATAAGAAATAGAACAAAAAAAGAATTAGCGAAATGGGTCCAGCCGTTCACGCGTGATGGCGTGACCAAGGGAAATAGGGATTCATTTTTATATACATAATACATAATTATTTTTTTATTTATTAAAAAACACGACCTACTGCCATACGGTGTGTCTGTGTATTATATACCTCAAACATTGTTTGAGGAGTCTAGTTGAACTGCGCTGTTTACTAAAGAGGCTAGGCTGTTGATTGAACGGCTGATTAAGCTAGTTGGCTGCGACATAACTACAACAGTTTAATTTGTACAATAAATACAACTTGTGTTGGTTCTAATCTTTACATAGTATAAAATGAAGCCGCTTCCGCTGTCTGTTTGCTTAGATCTTTAAACTACTTAACGGATTTTAATGCAGTTTTTAGCAATAGCGTAGATCAACACACAGCTGAGACTGATCCTTTTTGGGACACCACACAGTACGGAACCTTTTAGCGTCCACGTATTTATGTAGCTCTTGTTAGGTATTACCCGTGCGCGATAAGTTGGGACCTGAGCGCGGTGTCGGCATATTGGCGTGTTTGTACCGCCCGCAAAAAAGCGAACATAACAAGCAGCCGCCCGCGGCTTCAACTTTGTTTTTTTTAACCTAATTTATTATGTTACTCAGGGAGGACGCTGCTTTTTATCTAATCTTTTTTTTACTATTTGAATAAAATAAAAATACAATGTTTAAGTTTAGACATTTATTTTATCTATTATTTACGCGCGATAAGTCTTCGTCACTACTTAGTGGATTTATGCCTTCTAGAGGTTGTTCTTCATCCTCAGTCTCACTATAATCACTTGACGAAGAGCTATCCGATAAATTTACAATTAATTGCGATTCATTCGTCTCTTGTAAGAGGTCATCGTCCCAACACTTTTGTCGAAGCCTGTCCACATGGTTGACTTCTTTTTTCCAGTCACTCTCACTTATGCTGGTAACTACAACAACAAAACAATGACACAAACTATAACAACAAAAACTACAATAACAAAACAATAACACAAACGAAAACTAAAAGAATTCCAGAGCGCGTCGTTACGTGACGTAGGCCAGTACGAGACTAAAAACCCTAGTAAAAAATAGTGATGCGAACGGTACAATACGGGCGCCATCGGGGAAGTGCAGGGGAAGCTGTCGGGGAGTCGCATTCCTAGCAGGTCCCAAGTTATCGCGCACGAGTAATACCTGTCTGTAATGACCGTTTCTAATTCTGTTGTTTTATATGTCTTTCTGTATTTTTATAGGTACCTACCATTTTTGTTATGTTATTTTTAATGTTATTTTCAATGTTTTATTTTATTTTATTACCTTCTGTTTCGTCTGTACTGTACTGTTGTCCTAAATAAATGTATCTTACTTTTTACTTTATAATAGATAAAGTGATTCAAGAGTAAGGTTTATATGTATTCGAAAATAACTCTGTCTTTCTGTCTGTTTGTTACATTTTCACGACTAAACGGCTTGACCGATTTCGATGAAATTTGGTATACAAATAGATTATGATCGGGATTGGGACATAGGCTACTTTTTCGCCTTTTTTCGACTGCACAGGAGAAGGGTGGTGTGTTATTGACAAACCGCGATGCCGCGGGCAGATCAGCTAGTAAACAAATACAATAAAATTACTAGAGCCATAAAAGTCGTCATAGCTTTCTGAAATCAACCTAGGCTCTCACAAAACACCCTTCCCAAGCATGTCGAGAACTATGCCTTGAAAAGATTGCCCTTCCTGAAAGCTATATAAAGCCTGCTGAAGAGCTGCCTGCCGGAAAAGACCTTCCTTGGCCACGTTGAAATCACACAACCGTCTCAGGACACAAGTGAGCCGCAGTAGGCAAATTATGAGTAACTGGGGCTACATTGGAGAGTCGGAGACTAGTTGCCCATGCGGTACAGACCCTCAGACTATGGCACACTTACTAAGCTGCCTATTGTTCCCTTATTCTTGCACTCTGAGGGATACTCGTACCGCCACAGATGACACTGTTGCAGTGGCCAAGTATTGGCAAAACAACATTTGATGTGAATCATATCGACACGAAGAAGAAGAATAAAATAAAATAAATATTTTATTACAGACAACCTTATAAACACATATCAAAAACTTACACACACAGAATATAAATTAAAGAACAATTATAAATAACTTAACGGACTGGGTGAAAAATAGATGCTAATACCATTGTGTCCCAAGGATGACTAATTTTGCTCTTCCAGAACGGCTATGTCCAACACTCAGCCACCATCCTCAGGATGCTGTTGCGACTGTCCCTGTACAGGGTTGGAAAAAAAAATACATATATCCACTACTGGACAAAGTTTTAAGGCTAAAACAGCTGCCATGAAGCTGGGCATCTTCAACAAGGTCAGGAGATACTTCACACCAGGACAGCTTCTTAGTCTTTACAAAGCTCAAGTCCGGTCTGGTATGGAGTACTGTTGCCACCTTTGGGATGTTTCGGCCAAATACCAGCTCGCTACCTTAGACTCGATAGAAAGTAGGGCTATTAGGCTTATAGGTGAGCAATATATGGCGGAGACCCAAAGAACTCAAAGACCCAAAGTCTCGAAGACCGCCGTAAAGTTGCAAGCCTATCGATCTTTTCCAGAATACATTTCGAAGAATGTACACAGGAACTATACGATCTGATCCCGCCATATCCCTTCCATCAAAGAACAAGCAGGAGCACGGCTCAGTAGTATACGTACCTAGTTGATATACCACCCATTCGCACACACCGTTTTCTACGTTCTTGATGCGCTCAGCTAAGGTACGGAACACTTTGCCGTTTTCTGTTTCTCCTAATGAATATAATCTGGTTATCTTCAAGGTAAGAGTGAATAGGTTTCTTCTAGATCTTCGTGCTTCATCTAAGACCACATCATTGCTACTGTATATATTGCTACTATACATCATCTACTGTATAACGTCTTGGGGGGGAGCGTGTAAAACCTTTTTATTAGCCGCAGAAAAGGCGCAAAGAGCAATCCTTAAGGTATCGACTTTTCGTTCCTTTCTCTATCCAACCAACTTATTATATAAGTCGTGTAAAGTTCTAACAGTTAGGCAGCTATTTATACTAAACATAGTTTTAAGACAACACAGAGCACTTCCCTATAGCACTGAAAGTACTAACAAAAGACGAAAAGATATCGTCCGCACTAACAACACCCCAGTTAAGCATGCTTTTGCATCCAGATTTCTAATGTTCCTAGGAACATTGTTTTACAACAGGCTAAATCGTAAATTGAGCATCCACTCAATAAACTTTTCAAACTGTAAAAGAGCCTTACCTTCCATGTTTGCATATTTTTTATTTTTTTTTATCCAGCCTACATTTTCCCGCTGCTGGGAAAAGGCCTCCCCCAACTCCTTCCACCTATCGCGGTCCTTGGCAGGTTTCCACCATTCCTTCTCGAATCCGCTGATGTCGTCACGCCAACGCTTTCGCGGCCGAACCCGACGTCGCTGTCCATTCTCCGGTACCCAAGGTGTTATGATATTGGCCCATTTCCCCGGAAGCATTCGACTTACGTGCCCGGCCCAATCCCACTTGAGCTTCGCGGTTTTGTATCCCACATCGGTAATGCCAGTTAAAGAACGAAGCGTGGTATTCCTCACCCGATCGGTTCTCCGGAATCCTAGGACGCTGCGTTCTATTGCCCTTTGGCAAATCTTGAGCTTTGATTTCTGCAGCTTGGTCAATGACCATGTTTGCGCACCGTAGGTTAGAACCGGCAGGATACACATGTCGATGAGTTTGCGCTTCAGACTCTGAGGAAGGTCACCCTTCATGTGCGCTTTCATGGACCAGTAGCTCTTCCAGGCATTTTCGATGCGGCGATCGATTTCCTTGGCATGCCTGTTTTCGAAGCTTGCTGACTGGCCCAAGTAAATGTACTCATCGACATATAGTATTTCCTGCCCATCTACCTCGACCTTACGTTTCGTGGCATTGGTCATTATTTGCGTCTTCGACCGATTCATTTGCAGTCCAACCTCAAGACTTGCCGCGCTCAGTTCTTGGAACATTTCTTGTAAGTCATGTGCTGTTTGGGCAAAAAGGACAATGTCATACGCAAAACGCAGGTTAGTTAGGCGCTTGCCACCGATGTTTATGCCCCTTGTAGCCCAAGATAAAGTTCTGAATACCTCCTCTAGGGTGCTTGTAAACAGAATGGGAGAGAGTGGGTCACCCTGTTTGACTCCTTTCTGTATGTGAAATGCTAGACCAGTGGAGTGGAGTTTTATATTGGCTGTGCTATGGCGGTAAATGATTTTAAGAAGGTCAATGTATGTTTTGTGAACTTGCTGGTTTTCTAGTGATTTGAATATTGCTGAGTGCTGAAGGCTATCTAAAGCCTTTGTGTAGTCCACAAAGGCTATGTAGAGTGGTTTATGAAATTCTGTGTACTTTTCAATTATTTGGTTTAGTGTGTGTAGGTGATCTGTTGTGGAGAAGCCGGGACGAAAACCTGCTTGCTCAGGTGGCTCGTGTTGATCTAAAATGCCACTAATGCGGTTTTGCTCAACTTTTATAAACGCCTTATACAAATGCGAGATCAGGCTTATTGGTCTATAGTTGCCTATATTTGTTTTGTCCCCCTTTTTGTGTAGGAGGACAATGTTTGAGTGTAACATTTGTTTCGGTATTTGACCGGTTTGCAAAATGGTGTTGAACAGGTTAGTGATATGCGGAAGTAGGGTGGGCGCGCCGATTTTCAATGCCTCGGTTGTTATTCCATCCTCTCCAGGACTTCGTTCATATTTCATCGTTTTTAAAACATTATGAACCTCTTTACCTGTTATAAATGGTATGCTATCGGGTTTACTATAGTCTACACTTTCGGTTGTCTTGGTGTTGTCGGAGTACAGTTTTTTGTAAAAATCTGTGCACACTTCCATAACTTTATCGCGGCTGTTGTGTTTGATTTTGTTTGAATCCTGTAGACAGTTAATCCAATGCTTATTTCTGAATATTCCTTGTTTAGCGGTTCTTAATGAGGTATGTTTTTCGATTGCTGTTTGAATTAAATCTAAGTTTAATGATCTAATATCTCTTCTAATACTGCGTTTTACTTTTTTGTCAAATTTATTATAATCTTCAGTGGCTATTTCCATTTTCTCTCGTTGAGAAATAAGTTCCCTAGTGTATTTTGAGAGTTTCGCTTTATTTTTAACACTGTTTTGAATAGTCTTGCTGCCTAACTCTATTCCCTTTATTATCGTTTTGTATTGATCATCAACGTTGTTTATTTCATTTATTCCTAATATAGAAAATTGGTTTGAGAGTGCAAGGTTGAAGTTTTCTGAATTTTGAATAAGGATTTGTTTTGAATGTTGTCTAATTTTATTTCTAAATGATTTGTTTCGGTGGATTTTAAAATTATACTTAATTTTTGCGCGTATAGGCCGATGTTCAGAACTATATTCTATTTTATTGATTACGTTGATATCTTTAACTATATGTAAATCCAAAGTGAGCACAAAATCTATTTCGTTACGGGTGTTTCCACCAGAAGATACGCATGTCCACCTTCTTTGTGGTTTTTTCTCATAGAAACTATTAGCAACGCTCATATTCTGTCCTAAAGCAAACTGGATAAGTCTTGTACCTCGCTCAAGTTCTCCTTGCGGTCTCCTTAGCCAAATTGGTCGAGTATGGCGTCGCTATCTGTTGCTTGTTTTATACCTAGTTTTGCATTGAAGTCACCGAGGACAATATTCCATGTACCTCGGTTTTCTTCACAGGCTATGTTAACCAAATCATAGAAAGATTCAAGATCTTCGATCGTGAATGCAGAAGTTGGCGCATATACTGGAACGATTGTCAATGTAGTTTTGGGTGTCACTCGAAATTTTAGTACAGAAAGTCGTTCAGAATAGCCCTTAAATTCGATAATATTATCCTTCCACTTCTTTGCCACCAGGAACCCCACACCTTGATGTCCACTAGTTTCATCGAAGTGAAAGAATATGTTATCATCACGTTCCTCTGTATGTTCGCCTAGTTTTCTGACTTCTCCTAGGCCAACAATGTCCCAATTGATGTTTTGTAGGGCGTTTTCTAGTTCTATCAAGCGCTCGTCTTCTCTGAGCGTTCATACGTTGTAAGTAAGGATGTTAAGTGTATCGGTGTCCTTTATAACGTGAGCAGGGGTCGTTTGACGGTAAGATCTCGCCCGGAGATTCTTAGCTTCCCTAACCTTAGGGTTGGTATGGCGCCCGTGAACGCCAGCACAGCCGCTGGAGTCACCGGGCACTTGGGGCCTTGGTTGGTTGTGTCTATTCATGGTTGAGGGGTTTGGACTATAACCCACCACGCTGGTCCAATTGCGGGTTGGTGGGTGGTTTCGCCAGAGCCTTGTTCGTTGATCAGCAGGGTGCACCGCGAGCAGGTAAGGTTGACTTGGGTGCCGAAAGATGTTGTTTGGCACCCATATAATATTTAGAAAAACACTTAGTTTATTTGGTTATTTTAATTTTTCTTCATTATGTAAATAGATTCTAAGTTTTGTTAATTTGAGTATTCATAAGTTACGCCAGTCCAGCCTTTTTCGCCTGAGATACAGGTTTTCCTAGTTCAGGCAATATATAAAATCTTACCTATAAGTATATATTAATCCCTAATGTTAATCTTAGCAATATGAAAAATTAATAAATATTTATTATTATTATTATTGCTTACCATCAGGTGAGATTATGGTCAAAAGAAGATGTATATAGTTAAAAAAAATGAAAAACCTTCGACACATAAAACCCATATTAAAATCCATTTCAGCTGAGATCCCCTAATAATCTTCGCATTAGCTGACCTGATCACACACAACTAAGAAACTTAACCATCTTAGTTAAACTAGCCCTCGATTAAAAAACTTCATACAAATTGGTTCATCTGTTTGGAAACTACGATGCTACAGACAGACACATAGACAGACATAGGCGCCAAATTGATACTAAAATATTACTCATTTCGCAATGGGGGTTAAAGTAAATAATGTTAACCGCATTTTATAACACTTATTAAAACAGTTTTTTCCCCATTCATCCCCTCATCACACCGACTGTTTTGGCCACTTTCCAACTATACTCCCTGACCTACAAACACACGGAATAATGGCGCTTCCACGCTGGAATAGTTGGTATAGTTAGTAGTCAGTTGTTGTTTTGGAAAAATGCCCATATTGACGACCTCAGTGATGCGGTATGCAAGATGCAAGAGGGTTAGATTCCCGTTGCAAAACATGCATTGACATCGAGACTAGCTTGAAGCTTATAGTTTGACATTTTGGCTGGTTTTAGTCTCACGCTGAACGTCGATGCTGATAGATCAGTATGTATGTATTGAGAAGCGTTTCTGAATAACGAATAATGATAATTAAATAACGATAACAATAAAAACAAATGGGATGAAGAGATCTTGTCCAATCTTACATTTCACACTAAAGAAAGTTTGGATCACGTCGTAACGGCTGAACCAATTTCAATTAAATTTGGTAAATACATAGATTATTATTTGGATTATAACATAGGCTATTTTTTATTAACAAACCACGTGTGAGAAGACGCGAGCTGAAACTAGTATCCAATATACACTAGTGGAGTTGATTGTTGTGGTTGAAGCCATTTGAGAATACTGTCCCATTTCGTAGAATTCGCCGGGGAGTCATGACTCAAACTGTAGTTTTAGTTTTATCCATTTCACTGGCAGAGCCTACAGCTTTACTTTACTTGATCAAAGTCAATACAAGGAAGCAAAATATTAATGGGGAACGTCACTATGGCGATATTTTGAATAGTCAAATTATTAAACCTTTTACGTGGTAACAATACCTCAGTGAAAGAAGCATCTTAAATCCAAAACTTAAAGACACAATAAAAAGCTCCGACATACGGGAAAAAACAGAGGCTGTTACGCAGTGTTACGCATTGGAAAGGACCCCGCGGAACCCGTGCCAAAGGTAGACCACATGAGAGACCGAAGGACAAAATAACAACAGCAGGAAACAAATGCATAGACATATCACATGACCGGAAATAATGGCAAGCTCGGGTCCTCTAGGCCTTTGCCCAAAGACCCCGCACATAACAATTAATCAATTATAATTTTGAGTTTCAATTACAAGGCAATCTCTTATAAGTAGCGGCACGAAACTTTAGCGCTGACCGTTATTGCGCAGAAGTGAAAAAATTAGGTACCTGAGGGGGGCTAGCGGGATGAAGGGCGTGCGTAGCGCCGATTGGCTCTCCAGACGCATTCCGTCTCCCGCACTGATACGACACCCCGCGCACATCCATTGTACAGTCGCGTTCTTAATTGTATTGTTATTGCTGTAATTTGATTTTTTTTTAAATTCAGTTTTTTAAGTTTGTTTGTGACTTTAAAGTGAATATGCCTAGAAAAAATACTGTTTTGAAAAAACAGGCAAGAAAAATGGTTTATGACGTGAATTGTTTTTTAACAAGCGAATCTAATAAATTAATTGATTCATTGAAACAAATCAAAAGTGAGATTGATGAAGGTACAAGTACTTTACTCAGTCATTCGGACAGTAGCACTGTAAATTTGAGCCAGATAAAAAAAACTGCGGAAATTATTAAAACGGGAAAAATTTAATTAAATGGCGATTTAGGCAAAATCCAAAAAAGGACAGCAGAGTCTACAAATACGTCAATTGCAACGGTAAGGAACATCTCCAATTAAGCCAATAGTGGCTATTGGCTATTGTATTGCTTGCGTGACAGTACCCATGCGCACCTATCCCTTCCGCATATCGTTCAGCGCTAGACTTACATGCTGCGACTTATATCTATTCATATAAATTTTACATTACAATAATATTTAACTAAACAATTTAACATTGTAGAGACTTGATAAAATTGACTGATTCATTTTTTTGATATTATAAATGTAAAAATCATAAATTAATTTATTACTGTGAAAAATAAAAGGCTATTTTATGTTAACTCCTCAGTGGAGTTAACCTCGAACTCAACAATTTCTTTAAAACTCAGAATACGAGTACAGGTTGGTGTACGTATTTTGCAACGGCAATAGCTCTCTCTTTGAGTACGCAAACCTTTATTGCCTCAGAATCACTTATCGACTGGTCATTTTGTTGAAACGATGCACTATAAAAACTCATAAATATTGAGATTTCAATGCACGTGGTACTTCATACCCCCGCGCAAAAAACGGGTGTTATGACTTTGACGACTTTGTCTATGTATCTGTCTGCCTGTAGCATAGTATTCAAAAATGAATTTTTCTTTATTGATGATAGTCAAGCGCTTGACCACTACCTCAACTGGTGGTAAGTGATGGTGTGATCGAAGATGGAGCACGCTTGCCTAGAAATAGCCTTTTCACTCTGGACTTGAAGACTCTGAGATTATACTGGTTTGGAAAAACATACGCCGGAAGCGAGTCCCACTCCTTACTCGTGCTAACAAGAAAAGTTGAATCAAATCTTTTGGTATGGCAAGATGGTATGCCGACCAGGTGGTACTTCTCGGTACGTCTGCTTGTCCGGTGGTGGAAGGAGGAAGGAGGGATAAGGTCATGAAGATCTTACGCACATTCACCAAAATTAATCATATGAAAAACTGAAAGTCTCAAGTCTGGCTACTCGGCGTATTGTAAATTGGCTTCCACTAGGAAGTCATCACCAATGAGTCTAGCAGCACATCGCTCAATCGAGTCAAGGGCTTCAAGCTGATACTTGGACGAGCCATCCCAGAGGTGGCAGCAGTACTCCATACATGAGCGGACTTGTGCTTTGTAGAGACTGAGCAGCTGTCCCGGTGAGAAGTACCGCCGAACCTTAGCTAGGATGCCCAGCTTCGTAGCAGCAATTTTGGCCCTAGTTAAGTTCAGGTTGGACGTGAGCTCAACGCCCCACAAGCTCCAGCGGATGGACCGAATCAGACGTGTTTTTTTTGAATAGGAAGCTAGTTAAACTAGTTTGGTCCTTAGAAGGTCATTGTGTACAACGGAGGAGATTGGATATCTAATTAAAAAAATAATAATAATAAAATCCTCAGTACGTATGTTTGTATTGTTTTTCAAACTCCAGATTTTATACAACTTATATGGCAAACGAGCATGCAGTCCACCAGATGTTAAGTGGCTACTGCAGCCCATGGATATCCACATAGAATTCAAAACAAGCTATTATGTTGTCTTGATCTCTATGTGGATACGTTGCCATACTATAGGACTTAGCTGGTATGCCTATGTGCCAGTAATTACAGGAACATACCATTACCATCTAACCGGAACACAGCAGTACAAGTACTGCTATTTGGCGGCAGATATAGGTAAGGCGGTGGTGCCCACTTCCTCGAGCCCGTTCACAAAAGCTCTACCACCAGATTTTTTTTTATAAATTAAACTGGTCATGCTCTTTTTTTACATAGTTTATTTAGTAAACCTTATTCTCCTCAGACGGTAAAGGATAATGCGACATATTATTAAAAGCCTTGAAACCTGTCGACGCCATATTGTAAAGCAAAAAATATTCGCCACGAAACGATTAAGGCCGCAAAAAGTTAGTAGTTACTACTATGAAAACTCGAACTGAGAACGCTCTTGTGTTTTTGGTTTGTTTTGTAGTAAAGCCTGAAAAATTACTGTTTGTTTTCAAAGGTCTTTATTATCAGAAATTCATAAATAACAAAATATCGCTAAACAAAGTCTAGGTATTTTAAATATCTAATAATCTACTGACTCGACAGGCTGGAGCGCCTCTAAAAGTATTTTGACAAAATGTTTTTTTTTTTTTATCACGTTGTAAATCTAGAACTTATATAATGCTTTTTATGCACTTAGCTTGTTAAACATAATTTTATGTGCACTTTGTCTAGAACACATTTTTAATTTTTAGTTGTAAGTATCAAGCACTTTTAAAGAACTAACTTTTGAAAAACTACTAATAAAGCTTATATGATAATCATATAATATAATATAAGACCCGCGTCCATGGACTCATGCGCAGATGGCTGCATATCGCAATCCGAGGCGAACAAGAGAGAAAATTAAGTTCTGTAAATAATAATAACTTGCAGACCTTTTTCCATGAGAACGAGATAACTATTCTATCGAATACATATTATGCTTTTTTTGTAAATAGAAAGAAAGAAAGAAGAAAGAAAATATATTTATTTGAACCCACTTGACATCACACACAATAAAAAAAAACCAATAAAAACAAAGGCAAAGTCAAAATTCACTCAGACAGACAATACTGGTGTTGCGTGGGGACAAAATGGTCCCTGTCTCAGCATAAGCTGTTTCGTACCACGATGGATACGATGCAGCGCTGGTTTTCTGACAGGGCCTAGATGACGACACGATCATTTGAAAAGACAATACAAATAGAATAAAATATAAATAACATGTAGACAAATTAAAAGGAGAAGATACTCAATAAATTAACAATACATAAAATACACGAATTGCAAAATAAATAGCCACAAACATTACGTAGGCACATGTTATACTATATAGAATAACACCCGGACCTAAATAATAACTAAAATAACACTATTGTTATGTATGACCCTAGTCAGTAAAATGAGATAGACATAACCCTTTTCCAGGAGTAGTAGGACTAGTCATTAAGCTTATTAAATTTTTTACATCACTTATGATATAAAAGTTAAATCTATTTAAAAATGAAAAAGGCCATAGTCTAGAAGTGAAAAATAACACTGGATAGCGGAAAGACAAATTATCTATTTAGCAACAAACTTCTAAACAAAGCCTTTTATAATTTCCTCGTGATGAAAATGTATGTGTTAGCGATCGATAACACCCTCGATTAGCGCCTCGCTCGTACTTGCATAATCAATGACTGTAATGATAATGACATAATCAATATTTGTGTTTCTTTTGTTTTTTTTAATAAACATTAATATTGTTAAAAGTTAGCACGCCAACCTTTTTTGTTACCTCTGAGGTTGGCAGGTAGAAAATGCTATTAGCATTAAGCCCACCTTTTGTACATGTAATTTGTATTTTTGTGCAATAAAGTATTAAATAAATAAATAAATAAATAATGACTATTGCAATTCAATATTTATAATTAATGCTACTGACATACGCAGCAATTTAGAATTCAAAATAGGTACCTATAATAATCAATTCTTTGACAATGCCCCTCTACAGCAGCTATAATCTTATGTACGTACATAATTAATAATCAGTATTTTTAAGCTTGAATGTAAATAGGTATATATATATATAATGCTTGTCTGTTTCTGGCACCTCTACTTATATAAAGATATGTAATTAAGTAATTACCATTTATTGACGTAACCAAGTGTTCCATTGTATGCCTACGGTTTGAATAAATGAGTATGAGTATTCGCTGGCTTAATACGTCTGAATATCTTGGGTGTAAAACAGATTGCTCACAGCCCTTGTAATACAAACCTCGTGAAAGAATACTCCGTAGCTGTGATGATTACAATACCTTTATTCATTTTTATAAACATCGCCGTCGACGGGCTTGCGCGACATTTCTATAGGGAGTGGCAGTCTACCCGCGTGCACGCTTGATTTTAAGGTTTTTTTTTCGAATGGACTAATCTCGCTGTTGGCTTCTGAGGCCGTTGCAGCTTAACCGAACTTTTGGCGAGCGCAGAAGGCGCTCAGCCCTGTAAGTTTTGATGAGACAACTATCGCAAGGGCACCACTTAGGTACGAACCTCGGCTTGGGCTGTTGCCAGGGTGGGGATAGGAGAGAAACGCCCGGGTACATGCTTGTACCTCGTATAGGCGGCGACTGAAGGGACTCGTCGAATTCGCCGGCGAGGTCGGTGTATCTGTGAAGTGTTTGCTTTGTCTAATGTAGATGACTCAGAAATCTCTTCCGCATTAGAGGAGGTGATTTCGTCATCCGGGTCTCCAAAAACGTGTTTCGGACGACGGAGGGTTTTGTTCGCGGGCGGATCTATCGGATAGTTGATTTTAAGGTGAGGTGAGTTTAAGGTTTTGTGCGTGTTGGACGCGTCTATCCGAGGATGCGCCGTCTCGCTCTTGCTAGCTGTTACAGCTCATACTATAACAGTTTGTCTATTTCATAATTTACAATAAAGTAATATTAGGTACAAATAAATGCGAAAGTGCGTTTGTGCTTCTTTCAGCAATGAACTATATTTTTTTATCTAGCCTATAATGTTATACTGCTGGGCAAAGGCCTTCTCCTATATAAATAAATAAATAATAAAATAAAACATTGTAAAAACCTATGACAAGTATGCTATAGTAAATATGGTAACAAAATTGTCAATATCGCTACCACTATTTGTTCCCTAGTCTTTTTATACCGGAAAGCCGGTATACTAGTAACTTCTTAATTATTCCTTTCACTTGTATTTTCTCTTCACTTGTATGATGACATGATACATGATTGACGACAGGCAACGCGACATACACAAAATTTACGCGTCAGGCTGAGTGGTTCTTGTTGCCAGCCGCCATAAAAACTTTTGCATCTAACCTTGAAAATTATTGATTAAGGTCTCCGGACTCCGGATATCTTCGGATGGTTTAACTGTTATACGAGTACAGAGCCAGTATCAACCTTCTCGGTAGCACATAGCATAAAATTAACCAATTTCATAGTCAACGTCGAGTATTTCTCGATTGAGTCTCACTGATTCCAGTAGTTATACAAAAATTGTATAAACCGACACTTTTAGGTCGTTCTAATGACACGGCATTGTGTACCGATGAATGGGTGCGGTGCGTCTGCTCACTGTGATACATGCATGTATGCTAATATTTTTGTATATTCGAAGTTATACTTATTTTGGCGCGTTTGGAAAATATTATGAGAGTAACATTTTTACGATGCGCGCGCACACCGACAGCCAAAAAGCGACATTATAAAGTTGGCTAGTATATATTAATACAATATTTATTTATTTATATATTAGGAGTATAAGTACAGTTTTTTATTAGATATATTTTGTTTTTATTTCTTCCATTTGTAAATATGCTCTGTGCACCGCTGTCCATTACTGCTTCGTTCTTTACTTTCCATCCAAAGATTGAAGAAATCGCTTTCAGCGATAAGGCCGCCTATTGTACTATGTTTAACATAAATTAATTTTTTTTTAGTATTCCTGGTGTAGAATAAAGAATTATTCTATTCTATAGCTGATAGCTGTCTCTCAAGCTTCCGTGAAAACTCATAACAATCAAAATAGTAGTAAGTAGTTTCTTAAATATTCATAAATCTACAAAACGTGTTTTATATCAGTGGACATAATAAATAAATAAATAAATATTGGTAGACATTTCACACAGCGCTATCTAGACCCAAACTAAGCAGAGCGTGTACTATGGGAACCAGATAACTGATAAAATTCTTATATACTTTTTTTTGTAAATACATACTTATAACATATAGAAAAACAACCAGACCCGGAACAAATATTTGTAGATCATGCACACATTTGTTCCGCGGCGGGAACCGAACCCGCTACCTTCTGCGTCTCAGCCGGCTATACGCCCACTGCGCCACGGAGGTCATCAACGTACATTACATAATAAAATACATTTATTTATAAATATTCATGTATGTATGTGCTTTTAAATTATATATGGTGATGAATGATAGTTAATGTAAAAATACGTCGGTCGTTAGCTATTTTTGTTCTGTTACGTTAAAGAAGTATAACTTCTTACGTGCATACATAAGTACACACACACGTTTTTGTATGTAGTAATTCGACAAAATGTTACATACTAACAGTATTACTGCAGCACTGGAAAACCGAGGGTTGTTTTGGTGTTTCTAGGCACTCGAGCCGTCACCTTTACCTAGCTAAACAATATTGTATATCTATTATATCTACTGATAACATAATAATAACCGACCTACCCACACAAATCACACTAATATTATAAATGTGAAAGTTTGGATGTTTGTTTATTTATTTATTTGTTTGTTACTCAATCACGTCGTAACGGCTGAATCGATTTCGATGAAATTTGGTATATATGTAGATTACCTGGATTATCACATAGGCTATCTTGTATCTCATAAATCAGTTCCCATGGGATAAAAATTTGGTGTCAAGTCAAGTTGCAACACTGAGTTTAGCTTTATTTCTAGATCTTTATTTCATTTAGTAGTGTAACGCGTACGAAGTCACGGGCAACAGCTAGTTACAAATAAAAGAAATATTCCAATAAATTGCTGTAGTTATGCTTTTAATTCAACCTCCGTGGCGCAGTGGGCGTATAGCCGGCTGAGAAGCAGGAGGTAGCGGGTTCGATTCCCGCCGCGGAACAAATGTTTGCATGATCTACAAATATTTGTTCTAGGTCTGGATGTTTTTCTATGTATTATTAGTATGTATTTACAAAAAAAATGTATATAAGTATTCTATCAGTTATCACCAGATAACATCCCACAGTACAAGCTCTGCTTAGTTTGGGGCTAGACAGCGCTGTGTGAAATGACCACCAATATTTATTTATTATTTTATTTAATTCGGCTTTTTATAATAACATCATCATAATCAAAAATTGAGGACTTTATGTATTTCGTTTATGAATGTGTTTTATTATCTAAGTATAATATAATGAGAAGAGAACACTGTTTATCCTTTTTTTAAGCTTATTGTGCGCATCGAAGAATCTAGCATTTTTCAGCACAATTAAAGTTAGACCCATACCCTTCAAACTGGAGCACAACAACGCGATCGTAACGGTGATAGTACTTCCGACGAACTTTTGTAGCTGATTGCTGATTGTATGTATAGTGCATCTTTTTATATCATCATCATCATATCAGCCGTAGGACGTCCACTGCTGGACAAAGGCCTCCCTCATTGATCTCCAGGAACTGTGGTTAGAAGCGGCCTGCATCCAACGCCGACCTGCGGTTCTTACCAAGTCGTCTGCCCATCTTGTGGGTGGACGTCCCACGCTGCGCTTGCCGGTCCGTGGCCTCCACTCGAGAACCTTTCGGCCCCATCGGCCATCTGTTCTGCGCGCTATATGGCCTGCCCATTGCCACTTCAACGTGCTAATCCGTCGGGCTATGTCGGTGACTTGAGTTCTCCTACGTATCTCCTCATTTCTGATTCGATCCCGTAGAGAAACCCCGAGCATAGCCCTCTCCATAGCTCTCCTCTCCTCTCATCTTTTTATATATCTCTTTCTAATAACTAACGCTAAGTAGTAGATAGAAAAAATAATCTAATTTCATCGCATAAGTGAATGATTAGAGAGTGCATAGAATCTAATTAAATGCCTCCACTCGCCTCGCCTCAGTGAGCTATGCTAATGCAGGTAAGTTTTATTATAAACTGTGGTTGTAACCATTACGCAGAATTAATTGTTATTTGCAATTCTTGTGGATAATAGCTAATTAGATATTAAACAGTGTTAAACATTAGTTAGTTAGAAATATATAAACACACCCATATTTTCTCAATTCCGCTGTACCTACTTTCTACAAAAAAAATAGACACTACTAAAGTCAGGCCATTTTAATAGGTAACATTTGACAGTTCATCAAAATTCAACAACGTAACCTTGTAACGGCGGGCATAAAATAATATATTGTTTCGTTTTGTTAAAACTGCACAATTGCTTAACATTTTTCAATTACAATTACATATTTATTGTAATAATGACCGATACAAGTACGAGTTCGGTACGAGTTGTCCCGAACTGACACACGTCAATAGACGTCAAACCTATTAAAATGGCCTGACTTTAACTCGAATCTTTTCACAAAAATACAGAAATGCTAAGAAACTTAGATGGCGTTACTCATTTATCAATCCATATAAATAAAAATTAAATGGTGTTCGTTGCACATCGCTTGAGAACGACTGGACAGATTTGGCAATTTTCAACTTAGTTTTGGGAAAAAAATACTTTTTTGCCATGGGATTTTTGTATCAACTCAAGATTAGATTTTGAACTCCATTCGAAACCGGAGCGGGTCAAATATTTGAAGATATAAAACACACGACTGAAGTAAAACTTCTTGTTCAATTACAAAATTGTCCACACGTCGATCAGTCTATGTTCATTCTGGACAGGCGCAACTCGCACTCGCACATTAACGTTTAAAAATATACTAAACGTAACTTTCTTTGAAAATAAATTTAAATAAAACAAGTATAATGCTTTTTAGCCTAAAATCTCCAAACCCAACTGACTTTAATCTAGAATTTCAAGGCCATAGCGTAAATCAGGTTGACTCTACAAAATTTTTAGGTTTAGAAATTGACTGACAACTAAACTGGAAAAACCACATCGAGACACTAAGTAGGCGAATTAGCAGTGCATCATATGCATTGTACAAACTATCCTCAACTGTCAACACAGAATCACTAATCACAGCATATCATGGAATAGTTGAATCCCTACTCAGATTTGGTATAATATTTTGGGGTAACTCAACCAACACAGACGTTACCTTTAAAATGCAAAAACGTTGCATTATATCAATGTTTAAAATACAAATGACTGATAAGCAAGATAGCAAGCCCCTATTTTTAAAATATAAAATTCATACACTTCCGTCCCTTTAAATAATGGAAATAGCAATGTTTGTAAGAAAAAATCGTCAGCTATTTCCACGTATGGCTGATATTATAGTACGAAACAGACGAGATGGTAACAGGCTATTTACACCTAGCTACAAAACAGCATTATTACATAAAAGTGTAGTCTGTATGGCGATACGTATCTACAATATTATACCAAATGAATATAAAATGCTCAGTGATCAACTATTTAAATCTAAATTTAAGCAACTATTAGGAATGAAATGTTATTATAATATTCAGGAATTTCTAGAGGATATAATATAATTTTAGGCTATCTTTGACATTTAATTTTTATATTACTTTAAAAATAATTTATATAATTTAAATTTAATTTATTAATTATTCTAATACATGCCTTTTATGATGATTGTACATTAAAATAATAACTTTAAATTTCAGATGTTCTATTGTATTTTATTATTTTTGAAATATGCAAGCTAAGATATAAGACAGAATGTAATTGAAACGTACCTACATAATTAAGACCTTTACACATTATGTTCAAGCAAATAAATTTAGCTTTATCTTTATATCTCTCTCTATCTTCACTAACTTATATCTTCCTCTCAATGTCCGTTCGCACTTTTCGTAACGCATTCGCCAGCTTACTCCCCAAGTCAAGTGTGCGTAAAGAAGTGTTACTTCAAAAATAAACTAAAATATTATAACACAGTGGCATTCATACAAATGAATTTAGATTTTTTTACCAAACTCTTTGGTGTCAATATGCAACTAAACTTTCTATATGCTAAACACATAAAAACTCCTTAATATCCCAATAGAGTCGCTCGATTTTATCCGAACTCTTTTTACGGCTACATTTAAATTCGAGGTATAACCCGGTGAATTAGCGAAGGTAGCGACTTGTAGCTGGCGTGCACAGGCAGGATCGATCGGCGCAATGCGGTGCTGGCGATTCAGGATTTTTAGAATCAAATTTTTAATATCTACACCCTGTCGATTTCGCTAGCAAATTGGGATTAAATGAAATTGCAATCGATAATGATAGACTTACAATGCCCGCTTCCCAAAACTTCGTGGTATTGCGCATTGTACGACCTCCGTGGCGCAGTGGGCGAATAGTCGGCTGCGACGCAGGAGTTTGCGGGTTTGATTTCAGCCGCGGAACAAATATTTGCATGGTCTACAGATATTTGTACCGAATTTGGATGTTTTTCTATATAAGTATGTATTTTCAAAAAAACGCGTGTGCTTTAGACCACACGGCTGAAGTAAAACTTCTTTTACAAAATATTAATTTATAAAATTGTTCAAGAACGAAATGATATTACGAAAAATAATCAACAAATCACCGTTCCTGTAACGCCAGCAAACCCGCAAACTAACTACTGACTGAGATGCACTGGCTATAAGAGGAAGAAATCAAATCAAATCAAATGTATTCCTTGAAATATATGTCATGTTACAAAGATGTCAGAAGTAAATGGGTATCAATACATTTCTGCCTTTCCGGCATGCAATATTAAAATAACTAAGTCTTAAGTAACAAAAACACCTGAACAAAATTAATAAAAATAATTATATAAAATAAAATAAAACAAGTCAAAATATTAAAAAAAAAAAAATTATAAATAATATTGGTATAATCCTAGCTAATATTTTTCATTTAGATATTCTTTTATGGTATAATAATAACATTTATTTAATTAATAATATGCAAAAAATAGTGCAATTTTTAACTTTCTCCGATACATTGAATAAGGTAGCTCGTTCAGTGACTCCAAGAGCTTGTTATAAATGAATGGAGCCATACAGAAGATGCTTTTGTGCATTAAGGCAGTTTTAGAGTTGCGGACGCATACTTTACTTGGTGACAGTTTATATAACATGTATACAAAACTGTTTAATTTTTTGCATACGTATTCAACGTGTTATTTAACACGTTCACTGTGCCATCGTTTACAAAAAACTTTCAGCTGGTGCTTTGGAGACCTAAAAGATCTCGAAACTAACCTACCCTTTGGTGCGTTTGTGACCTAATCAGTCTCCTAAAAATACAGTTTTGAAAATAATTTACATCGTCCAAAAAACCAATGACATAATATTTTGAAGTTTTTGTGGGTCAAGAGAGGCTATTGCTCTACATTTTGCTAGGTTCACACTCAGTTATGACATTAGAATAAACTACAAATACCAAAAAAAAATTAGGTATCGATTGTATCTCTTACCGCAACCGAAGATAGTTCAATATGTGTAGTAAAGTACAATTAACAATAAAAAATTACGTACAAACGTAAAATACAATTACGTAGTGATAGTTTCGAACCGTACGCGCGACCTCCCACGTCGATGCTAGGACAACACTAAATCAAGTCACGCGGCGCCCGCGCTGCCTACCCTCTTGCGTCTACGAGGCGTACGATTTCACGAGTACCGACAGGTCTCCTAACGCAAGGAATGGAAATAATTATACTACTGTGCGTTAGGGACCTAATCCATCTCTATATTTTTTTTATGTCCTTGAATTCACCTTTAAATAGGAAGCAAATATGTATATTTGTCTAACTCATACTTAAAGAACTTTACAGGTTAGAGCCTCCCGCAAGGAGTGAAACAAAGCGATTATAGTCAACGCACAATACAAAAGTCCTGCAAGAGATCTGATAGATCTCGTAATGCAACGAACGTGTTAAAAAGAATGGTGTATGACTTGTATTTATCAGATACCAATAAAATTGTTTATCTGTGTGATTTCCAGTTTAGTTTTTTATCAACAAAAATCCTCCTAAAAGTCCAAAAGTCCTAATAATTTTGTAGAGTTAACTTCCTCTATGTATTATTGTTGTATTGTATGTCAAAATTTGTTGCAGCATTATCGCGTGGTCTGAAATGAATTATTTTCGTTTTGTTTATATTAATTTTTAAGTTATTATTATCTAGCCATTCTATAATTAATTTCAATGTCATATTTATACGTGTCAATATTATTACAAGATATGGTTACAGTGCTATCGTCTGCAAATAACGACATGGGTTGCATGGTGGCTTTTGGTATGTCATTTATATATATAAGGAAAAGCAAAGGTCCTAAGAGACTCCCTTGGGTCCTAAGAAACTCTCTTCTCTTTTCCAAGAAGAGAGAAAGAAAATGTGCGGACGCACTGCTCTCTCGTGCTCATTTCTCCTACAGTGTGATACAGACAATAGGCATGCACTGTGTCTTAGATCAGAGACATTATACTGGTATGTGCTTAGATATACGAAACGTAGCCGGCTATGAGAGAAAAAGAGAAAGAAAATGTGTGCTCGCACCTCTCTCTCTCAGTTTTACTTCAATAATAAAAAATAATATTGCTGGACATTTCACACATTGCTATCTAGCTCCAAACTGAGCAGAGCTTGTACTATGGGAACCAGATAACTGTTAGAATATTTATATACCTACAATTTGAAGTAAAACTTCTTTACGCACGCTTGACTTGGGGAGTAAGCTGGTGCATGCGTGACGAAAGCGTTACGAAAAGAGTGGTCAGGCGAGGCGAACGAAGAACGAAATTGAGAGGGAGATATAAATAAATAAATTTTGCTGGACAATTCACACAATGCTATCTAGCCCCAAACTAAGCAGAGCTTGTATTATGGGAACCAGATAACTGATAGAATACCTAAATACTTTTTTTTGTATATACATACTTATAATATATAGAAAAACAACCAAACCAGGAACAAATATCTGTAGATCATGCAAACATTTGTTCCGCGGCGGGAAACGAACCCGCTACCTTCTGCGTCTCAGATATAAGTATCAATTGCTATTTATCCCTATTATAGCGCCACGAAACCACTTAAAACAAACGGATTAAGGTCCAAATGATTGAATTGAGTTTTTCAATTTAATTTCCATTGACATAAACAATGAAGGAAAGGTGGATTGGGCTTAAAGCTATGACCAACAATCTTCCACTATCGGTTTGATTCTAATATAATATAGATTATTACTGTCTGAAATAAATGTTAATACAATACAAAAGCCGAATAGTAATATTAAATTTCATCGAGCTCACTTGTGGCTGAAATATCGTCGACATACCATTTCATAAACATGTCGCTTCCCACTTTTGCCATCGAACCTCCCGCAGCCGGCAACGAGCTCACCCACACTCTGTAGATGCGTGGAAGTCTCACACGGTACGTTTCACCCGCTCGTTTCTTCCACGCACCTGCAAGATGTGTAATGACCTTCCTCCGGAGGTTTTCCGATGAGCTTCAAAATGAACGCCTTCAAGAGAGATGTAAATAGGGTATTAAGTGCTAGGCAACGCGACTGCGGTACCACGAGTGCTGCAGGAGTTTATAGGCGGCGGTGACCACTTAACATCAGGAGGCCCGTCAGCTTGAGTGTCTACAAGTTTAATATATTAAAAATGATATAAAATGTCGATTACAATAATAATGAAGAGAGTTTTTGCAAATCCGCTCTGAGCGACGCTCAAATGAGCTGCAACCGTCATAAGAGTGATACGAGGGCTGCTATTTATGTATCCGGAATAAAATAAAATAACTATCATTGACTGTTAAATATGGTTTTATTGCTTTTCAAAATATTCGCCATGATGATCAATGCACTTTTGCCTTCGGTGAAACCAGTTTTCATAGCACTTTTTCCAATCGGAAGACGGTATCTCCAAAACATGATTTTTGAATGCCTCAACGGCTTCTTCTCGGGTTGAAAATCGTTGACCACGTAATTTATTCTTCACGGTTGGGAATAAAAAGAAGTCGTTGGGTGCCAAATCAGGGCTATATGGCGGATGACCCGTTAATTCCACCGTTTCACCCTCCAAATATCGGGTCGCTTCACCCGAAGTGTGACAGCTTGCATTGTCGTGATGGAGAATGATTCTGCGTTGTGGATTATTCTTCCTGATTTCTGCAAAGACTTCTGGCAAACAAATGGTCATGTACCACTCTGAATTAACAGATTTACAATTTTCTAGGGGTACAGTAGCCACGTGTCCATCTATACCAAAAAAACAGGCGACCAATTGCTTCAAAGTGCTTTTCGCACGAGCAACTTTTGTTGGGTTCGGCTCATGTTGGAAGACCCAAACTGTTGACTGTTGCTTAGTTTCGGGGTCATATGCATAAATCCAGGATTCATCACCTGTGTAGATATTATATACAGCTTTTGATGCACCACGATTGTATTTTTTTATCATTTTTTTGCACCAATCGATACGAGCCTGTTTTTGATCTATTGTCAAGTTGTGCGGTATCCAACGCGAACAAACGTTTTTTGCAGCCAAGTGTTCGTGTAATATCTTATGTATACTCGTCATACTAATGCCCAAGATTGCCTCTATCTCTCGATATGTCACATGACGATCTTGCATTATTAGTTTACGCACTGCGTCGATGTTTCGTGGCACAACAACTGATTTAGGCCGACCATCTTTAATTTCGTCCGTGAGCATACGACGTCCACGATTAAACTCACTAAACCAGTGATACACAGTAGTCTTCGATAGTGCTTTATCCCCAAAAGTCGAACTGAGTTGATCGATACACTGCTGTTGAGTTAGACCACGTCGAAAATCATAAAAAATCATCGCACGAAAATTTTCTCGAGATAAATCCATTGTGATAATGACACGCAATTTTTGAAATCGCGCCACACAATGAAAACAATTGACAGACGGACGAAATAACCTGCATTCTACAGCCAAAGAATTCCATTTTTAAACGTAATAATTTCTTTTTTAATATTATTTATGCAGTGGCCAGTTCCGGATTCTTAAATAGCAGCCTATGTATGTAGAGAGAACCAGATTTTTTGTTAATAACTAGCTTCCGGCAGCGGCGTCACACGCATGGTTTATCAAAAAAAGTAGCGTATATAGCCATCCAGGTTATAATCTACGTACATACCAAATTTCATCAAAATCGGTTCATCCGTTACGACGTGATTGAGTAACAAACAAACATCCAAACTTTCGCATTTATAATATTAGTGTGATGCCCTCTCTAGCGCGCCTCTCTATGCCCAACTCTATAGTTTAACTGACTGGCTGAGATGTGGTTTAATTAAAATGGAGATCAAATTCATACAAAAGAAATATTTCATACTAGCTATTGCCAGCGGCTTCGCCCGCGTTGTTCTGGGGTGCAAAAATACTTATAGAAACTTTGACATCCCATTTTTATACCATAGGAACTGATTTATGGGATAAAAGGTAGTCTATGTGTCATCGAAATCGGTTCAGTCATTACGACGTGATTGAGTAACAAAGAAACATCCAAAATTACACACTTATAATATTAGTGTGATTTGACGACCTCTGTGACGCAGTGGGCGAATAGCCGGCTGAGACGCAGCAGGTAGCTGGTTCGATTCCCGCTGCGAAACAAATGTTTGCATGATCTGCAGATATATGTTCCGGGTCTGGTTGTTTCTCTATACATTATAAGTATGTATTTAAAAAAATGTATATAAACATTCTACCAGTTATTTGGTTCCCATAGTACAAGCTCTGCTTAGTTTGGGGCTAGATAGTGCTGTGTGAAATTTCCAGCAATATGTATGTATGTATTATACTAATATATATTTCTTTATTTTTCTAAGTATTAGTTTTATCTACTCGTAACTTGTAAGGTATAAAGAATTTGCCTTCATACATTTTTCGAACTAACGTTACATTGCACGATAAGGAAGTAGAGGAAATGAAATATCGCACGATCGAGTATTTAGTCTAAATGTTCGAACTAAAGAAAAACCTTAAACACTTTTTAGACTTCCTTGCCTTCTTAATTTTTTTGTAATTTCTATGAAATATACTAAGTTTTGGTAAAAAAAAAACAGTATGTTTCGAGTACGCATAAAACTGCTGGTTTGCTCTAGAGGTGTATATCTAAGGTACAATAAGATTGTTAGGAAATGAGGAGGTCGATTAAAAAAGAAGTAAAAAGTATGTGTGAAGTTTAGGTGCAAACCTTACCGAAACTCCTTTCATTCATTTGATGACCTCCGTGGTGCAGTGGGCGAATAGCCGGCTGAGACGCAGGAGGTAGCGGGTTCGATTCCCGCTGCGGAACAAATGTTTGCATAATCTACAGATATTTGTTCAGGGTCTGGTTGTTTCTCTATATATTATACCTAAGTATGTATTTACAAAAAAAAGAAGTATAAGTATGAGTATTCTTTACAGTTATCTGGTTCCCATAGTACCTACAAGTTCAAATAGTAGTACTTTTTCAAAACAATGTTTTATAAAATTCATAATAAAAACCGCAAATTGATTAAAATGAATCCAAACACTAGTTGCGTCATTTTATTACATAGTTCTCATGGCCACCTTCCGGCTCCATCATCAGAACTTGCTTGGATATCATCTAGGACCAGATTTACAAACAACAAACTTTACCTCTTTATATATTACTAGCTGACCAATCCTTAGCTTCGCACGCGTAGTTTTTCAATAAAAACATTACCCTACTTCTGCGCAGTTGGGTAAAAAGTAGCCTATGTCTCCCGGGGATAGTGTAGCTTTCCAACGGTGAAAGAATTTTTTAAATCGGTCAATTAGTTTCGGACCCTATTCAATAAAACAAACAAATTTTTCCTCTTTATAATATTAGTATAGATCTTAGTATAGAAAAAAATCAGCTGTTAATGAATTCTGAAAACCAGTAAACATCCTCCGCCATCTAGAAGGTGCCGCCATATTAGATTTATAGTATACATCTTGGACGGTCCCCCATATTTTGGATTTAATGTGACGTTGTATTAGTTTTCATGTTCTCCTCAGCAAGCCCTTTCATTTGGTACCCATGTAACGCTTTTAGTACAATAGAGAGATTGAATAAAACGATGTATGTGTTTCAATACATATAATTTGACAGAATAAGAGAAGTCGGTAGAGCGAGTAGGTTCGTTACATTCAATTTACTTATACATGTGGCAAGATCAAGAGAGGCTGATCATAAATGACTTGGTTTAACGATGGTATACACTTATATTACAAAATACAGTTATAATATTTTACAGTGAGGGTGGTACAAACAGAGTTTGGCTTTAAGAGCCCAGAATTCTTACGGCTTTTGGCCTAATGGTGCACGACTACAGAATGTGTTGAGCACACCTAGCAGCATAAATTTTTCTACTATAATAAAGTGGGCGCCATCTGATGAGAGCGTCAGAAAAGAGAGAAATGATCCTGGGGTTCAACCCGGATAAAAACAATGGAAGAGATACACCTCGTGTTATTTTCGTCGACCGTCCCTGGCGTCTGCTCGGACAGATGAAACGGGGTTGAGCTGCGACGATAGGCTTCGTGGGCAGGCGTGGTCGCGGCGTACGCCAAGGCAGCTAGCAGGTCGACCGATGAACGAACTCGTGGCGGTAGCCTTCAAGGGAAGGCGTGGTCGCGTTAGGCTTCGAGGTAGCCAGCAGGATGACTGAAGAACAACCACGCTTCTCGACGGCTCAGCTGATAGGTTTGACGGTTGTCAGGTGTAGATATGGAGCAGTAAGAAGAAACTAGGAAGATCAGGAGCAAAGACCGTGAACGACTTCCCGACTTGGAAATCTTGCGCACAAATTCACAATAAAAAGTATAGAGATTACACTATCCAGAATTTAATACTGTAGCACGTTTATTAGAAGTTCTCACTGATGAGTCCAGGCGTGGAAAAGAGACTGAGGACAGACGACTCTGCCTTTATATACCCGAGCATGTCAACCGTCTTTTAATAATTATTAAAATCGAATGTTCCTTGATATTCTAGAATGAAAAAATGATGCAATCTATTGGTGATGCCATAAAAGAAAATTTGACACCTCCGGCGTCACTCCAGATAACTATGTTTCTCACATCAGTTTTACATCACCGAATTAAATCAGTGTCTTTGACACTGATTTAATTCGGTCATTTATTATTTAAGATGTTTATTTTTGTTATGTTTCTAATAAGAAAAGGATTATTTAATTTAGTATATAAAAATGTTTCTACTAATTAAAATTGATTATCGATCAATAAAGTATGTAGGTAATTTCTTTGAGATACATGCAACGCCATCTACAGTAAACATGGCGAACCATGACGAGAAGACGCTCGGATTTCGGTGCATTACCATTACGGTACAGTTAGTTCGCCGCCATGTCGCTAGATGTCGTGGTATGTAGTGTTTTATTAGTATAGTATTATGTAAAATTAAAAATGTAGCGTGTCATGAAATTGGCACGTTACAATATCTCCCTAGTTGAGGAAAAAAAAAGAAAGAGAAAAAAAAATATTTTAAAAGATAAAGAGAAAAAAAAATTGAGGTAGCATTGTGCTGACTAAGAGTAGACGGCACAATGCTCACACCAACAGAAATAAAAAAACAAACAAAAAAAAACAAGTGAAGTTAGTGGAGGGAAGCGAAGTTAAATGTAAAACTGTCAAAGTATATAGAAAATAAGATGTGAGAGGAGAGGTAATAGATTTGTTGATATACTACATATATTACATGCCAAAGGTTTGGTCTACGTAAATAAATATTATATAATAGTTTGTTTACATAAACATACTCGTACATACTTTGGGATCGGTAGGTCTTACTTCCAGCCGGTACTGTGCGCCTTTCCGAAGTAAGAATAGTGTGCGTATACTAGATAACTAAATAATATACATAGATATATATAAGAAGTGCCAGGGCGTATTTGTTGAGAGTTGCAGCCGCTCTGTGTATATACATAGTGGTATAATATTATAATATACTACAATAAGAAAAGAGTCGTTTGTTTAGGCTTATTTTTACAGAGTAACGAATCCGCTCTGGGTGTTTTAGGCTTTTTTGTGAGGGTCACCAACCGCCTTTATGATGATAAATGTTGTTATATAAACATAGACATACATAGTTATAAATAAACATAGATATAAAATATAGTACATATAGTGATATTTATATGGGATGGGAATTTGTGGGAAGAAGTAGAATTAAGAGGGATGTGTGGGGAAGTTGGTTTAGGATAAGGAATAAGGGTGTAGGAATTGGATCTGTTAGTCGCCTTCTACGACACGCCAGGGGAAAGCGATAGTCTTATTCTAGTCCCGAGAACTATACGGGGAGAGTAGGATTAGAAGGAGTGGGCGGGGAAGTTGGTTTACGATAAGAAATAAAGGTGTAGGAATTGGATCTGTTAGTCGCCTTCTACGACACGCCAGGGGAAAGCGATAGTCTTATTCTAATCCCGAGAACTATACGGAAAGAGTAGGATCAGAAGGAGTGGGTGGGGAAGTTGGTTTAGGATAAGGAATAAGGGTGTAGGAATTGGATCTGTTAGTCGCCTTCTACGACATGCCAGGAGAAAGCGATAGTCTTATTCTAATCCCGAGAACTATACGGGGGGAGTAGGATTAAGACAAGGAGAGAAAATTGTATGAAATTGTTAATATATGTATGAACTAGATTTGAGGAGCAATAGACTTTAGTATGTCCTTTATATGCCAAGTGCCTAAGTCCTTGGAAGTGTGAAAGTCTTGAAAAATGTAGGTAAGAGGAGAGATTTTCCGTTTTATTATGCATTTAGTGAATTTTGGTGCTAGTTTCGCAGTGAAGAATTGAGCAGCATCAGAAAGGGGATATCCTCTCTTCCATACCGTTTGTCCTTCAGAGTATTCGACGTCACGCCTATTTTTGTTGTAGTTCATTTTGTATTTAGAGTATGCCTGTGCCATGTGTTTGTGTACTTTTGTGAATATGTCCCTGAGATGAGTGAGGTTGGATGCGTATGTGGACCTGTCAGTGAATACAATGTCTTCCTCTTTCAAAGGAGTAGTAGGATACCAATCGCCAGAGAAAATAGCTTCACGACCGTGATTTAGGAAATATGGGCTATAACCGGTAGCTTCACTTACAGATGTGTTTATTGCGAATTCGATTTTTGATAGTTCTTCCGCCCACTTTCTGTGATCACCGCCGACATAAGAGGCAATGGCCGTGACGATTACGCGATTTGTTCTTTCTGCTGGATAGTTTTGTGGCAAAAATCTACAGTTATAGAAGGAGTTAGGAACTGAATATTTCTTGACCAGATCTTTCATAGCATTAGAGATGTATTGAGGACCATTATCCATTACGATGGTGGCCGGCACTCCCTACTTTAAAAAGATGTTGTTTTCTATTAAAGATACAACAGTTTTCGCTAAGGAGTTTCTCATGGGAAATATGCATGTGTATTTCGTGAAAACGTCTGTCACAACAAGAATGAACTTGTAGCCCTGGTAAGAGCGAGCTAGCGGTCCCAGAATATCAGTGGATATCATCTGAATGGGACGCTGGACTCTTTTGGGGTTTTTCATTAACCCTGGAGGACCTTCGTTAGTTCTCTTGTGGGCTAAACAAACTTGACAGTGCTTCACATAGTTTCTTACATCTTTATGTAATGATGGCCAGTAATAGGACTGAGTGAGACGTTTTAGAGTTTTATACACACCAAGGTGTGCAGCGGTGGGATGATCATGACATTTGGAGAGTATGTCTTGTCGTCCCTAGACTGGGATGACTAATTTTAGTTCACAGTCAGATGAGAGCGGGTTAGAGTTTCTAACTCGTTTATAGAGACGGTCGGAGATAGACGACCAGTCTGGGAATTTGATAGGAGACGCCTTGACGTCTTGGTGTTTCTTCAAGTACCAAGAGTCCTTAGTAGGAGAGGGTGCTTGAGACGTAACGTCCGTAGAAGTGACGTTCATGGGGAAAGAGCGTGAGAGAGCGTCCGCCAGGGCATTATTATATCCCTTACGATACTCAATATTCAGTTTATATTGAGATAACCGAACCGCCCATCTTGCAAGTCTACCAGTTGGTGACTTGAGGCTAACCAGCCATTTTAGGCTACTATGATCAGTGTAGACCGTAGTAGGAAAAGGGGAACCTTCAATGTAGCCTCTGAATTTTTCAAGGGCGAAAATCAAGGCATTTAGTTCCTTTTCAGTGGTTGTGTGGTTCTTCTCAGGTTTACTGAGAGAACGGCTAGCAAAAGCAACAGGGTGCTCTTTTTCGTCTTCATAAACCTGAGAAAAACACAGCAAAGTCCTGTCAGCCAAGTCCTGTCAGCCAAGTCAGAGGCATCAGTCGAGATGATGAATGATTTAGTAAAATCAGGGATAGAGAGAATAGGGGCTGATACCAATAACTGTTTGATTTTATTGCAGGCACAGAGAACTGCGTCAGAGAATTGAAACCGTTGTCCTCTGGGCAGTTTCTTCACCAATTAGTTGATGGGAGAGACCACTTTAGCAAAATTATTATTGAAGCGCCTATACCAAGTGGCCATACCGAGGAAACGTCTCACCTCCTTTTGAGTATTAGGGATAGGGTAGTCTAAGATTGCCTTCACCTTGTCGCTATCAGTCCGCAGGCCAAACCTATCCACAACGAAGCCTAGGAACTTTAGTGATGGTCTACAAAAGACAGACTTTTCCAGGTTCATGGTGAGACCTACTTCTTCTAACCTTTTGTGTACCCTTTTAAGAAGGTCTAGGTGGTCCTGGAGTGTAGCGCTCATCAGGATGATGTCGTCGACGTATGTGCATAGGCGTCCTTCAAATTCTGGGCCAAACACCTTGTCCATCAGTCTCATCATCCTAGCGCTAGAGTTGACCAACCCAAATGGCATCCTACAGAAATGAAACGCTCCCAGGCCCGGGATGAAGAAACTAGTTTTTTCCCGTGACTCTTTATTTAGATTCAATTGAAAAAAAAACATTTTTTAAATCAATAGTAGACAGGAATTTGGCGTTGTTGAGTGAGTCTAGTATGTCTTGTATTTGAGGCATAGGATAGGTATCAATTTTGGTTATGCTGTTTAGTTTTCTACGGTCTAGACATAGCCTTAAGTCTCCATTTGCCTTTGGTACAACTAACGAAGGGGAGTTTCAAGGTGAGTTGCTCTTCTCTATTATTCCCAGCTTTAGCATATCATTAATTTGATTCTCTACTTGCTTTTTATAGTGGACTGGTATAGGGTAGTACTTTTGTCTGATGGGGGCGTGATCTCCTGTATCGATGACATGTTCTTCCAGAGTGGAGAGACCTAGCCTTTCAGAAGTGGCTAAAATTGCTCTAAAGTTATACAGAGTTACTACAGAGTCCAATTCTGCTTTTTCGCTATCGGACAGGTCCACATAACAGTGTAGGCGTGTAGTGTTATCCATGAGAGAGTTGAGAGAGTGTGTGGTGATTGATGTGTCAGTGTTTAGTACGTCTTGACACAAATCAAAAGCCCTGAGGAAGTCCACGCCTAGTACCAGAGGGGTGTTTATGTCGGCGCAAACCCGCAGATTAAAGAGTTTAAGTTTTCCCTTAAAAACGATGGGGATAGTAACCTTTCCTAAGGTTTTCAGTTAAGGGTCGTTGCCTACTGTTAAAGTATCCCTAGAAGGCAGAATAGGGGCTTTAAGACCTAGCTCCCTAAGTTTGGACAGTGCATCCCTGCTTAATATTGAAACAGTCGCACCGGTGTCAGCCAACGCTCTACATTGTACGTCCAAGATGTTGATATTTATAAAGGCTCTGTTGTCAGACAAGTTTGTTTCAAAGAGCAGAGATCCTTTTAGTTTCATGGATGAGAGAAACTTTTTTAAGAATATGAGATACTCATTCCATTCCTGGTTAGTGGTAAAACACTTCTTGTTAGTGTGTGGCTTAGGAGATGCCTTGATTGAAGTGGTTCTCTGACCACTGACCTCTTAATTAGTTTTTTGAACAAGTACAATTGCGAGGTCGAATGTTAGGCTTATTACATTTGAAACACACCGGTGTGTTGTAAACAGTGCATTTAGAGTAATGGCGAGATTAACCACATTTGAGGCAGGAAACAACATTTTGTTGTCGGTTTTCGGAAATAGCCAGGGTTGTAGTATTTATGTTCCCCGAGCTGCTTCTGTCTTTAAAAGGCGGAGGGCCTGTTCTAGATTGAGCCAGATTTGTGGCAAAACCGGGAACCAAAGAAGTTTTTCCAGGGTTCAGACAACCTCTGTTTTCACACCTATATTTGGCAATGTCAAACTTTGCAGCGACTTTTTTTAGTTCAGCTACAGTTGGTATGTCATGGAGAGCAAGCTTAGCAATGTAGAATGTGCTCATATTAGATTGTATTATTTCTAATTTTTCAGACTCGACAAGGGGAGTAGCTAGTTTTGACATTTCATGAAGCATTAGGTTAATAAATTCTTTGACATCCTCGGTTTTATGTTGTGAACGGCCTTTTATTTGGATGAGCACACGCTTGTCGTAGTCCGCAGGTAAAAATTCTAATTTTAATGCATTAAATAAGTCTGAAAGCGATCTGAAGTCGTCTTTATATATTCGGAACCAAATGAGTGCATCGCCTTGTAATAGGTGTGAAAAATTATATAGGACTTCAGTGTCTGAGGCTGAGCAGGAATAAGTAAGTTCCTGAACCCTGGTAATAAAGTCTAAGACACAAGAGTGTCCGTCAAAAGTGATTCCCCATTTTAGGATAGCCGAGTTTCTCGATAGCTGATAAGAGTGTTGGGAGGGGATTCTGAGTAAGAGGTGAGGGCGGGATTGTCTCTCAGAACCGGTATTTGTTTGTACCCGCTCACACATATCATTTACCTGGAGGTGAGTGTGTGGTGAGGGTTCGTCATCGTATAAGACGGGTAATGTGGACGGAGAGGGGTCACGGCTAGCGAGAGGAGGTAGGCTATCCCTGAGGTTACGGGTCTCTTCCAAAAGAACTCGTCTACGTTCGGTGTGTTCGTCGGTTTTGGTCACCAATCTGTTCAAACTGGATATTATATGTGACAACCTTGTCTGACATTTGTGCTTACGGAAAGATGCTTTTGAATCTATGGACTGTTTGAGGTCGGCTAACTTTACGGTGCATACCTGTAAGTGCTTCGCCACATCAAGCGACGTGTGGAATACGGCGTCGGTCTCCGCAGATGGTGAGGCCGGATTAAGGAGAAGCGTGGTCAGTTCTCCTGCCGATGCCATGTCGTCGAAGTGTATGCCCCGTCGCCGCAGCTCAAACTCCACTTAATCTCTCCGAAGCATGGTCCAGAAGTCGGTTCTTAGAGACATGTTTTTGTCCTGGAATTAATATAAATTTCAATATAAATAGTGCTACAGTAAGACGTTGTTAGTGCGCTGTAATTAATATATTATTAATTATTAATACCATATGTTATGTTATGTTGGTGGACTCCCTTTTCCGCATTTAAACTTTTAAGTGGTCCATTATGTGTGAGAGAGTTGGCTATATAGATAGCCAGCCTAACTCCGACCAGAAGCGCAGAAGTTTCCTGGGGTCTTCGCAGGCTTCACGGAGTGACCTTGGATTGTCCAGGATTTCTGCACGTTGTGCTGTTACCCCCACGCATTCCAGGACTACGTAGGCTGCTGATTCTTCTTCGGTGAGACATACCCTGCAGAGTGGGCTGTCTGTTGCTCCCATGATGTAGAGGTGTTTGTTGAGGGGACAATGTCCTATAAGGGTCCCCACGATGATTCGAAGGTCCAGTCTCTGAAGGTTGAGCAGTCGTCGTGTCAGTCGTGGCGCGACGGCCGGCAGAGCTGCCCTCGACTGTCTGCAGTCCATGATCTGTGCCCAACGTTCGTTGTGTAGGTTTAGAGTACGATGTCGTATCCATGTTCGTAGTTGTGTGAAAGGTAGAGGGAGGAATGGATGTGGGCCTATAGCCGTGGTTTCCGATCCTCTTTTTGCTAGTTCATCTGCAGCATCGTTGCCCAGTGATCCGCTATGCCCCTTAATCCATTGTAAAATCACCTTGTTTTTCATGGCGATTTTTTCTAGGGCTAAGTGGCATTCTTAAACGAGCTTGGAGTTACAGCTGTGACTTTCCAGAGCTCTGAGTGTTGCTGCACTGTCGGAGAGGATTCGTATATTGTAGTATTCGATCTGCCTCCTGTTTATTGCGGTAGCTGCTTCGGTAATGGCCATACATTCACATTGGAAGATGGAACTGTATGTACCTAGTGTCAATGATATATTTATGTTGAGATCCAGTGAATGAATTCCCGCGCCTGTTCCATGTTTGGTTTTTGAGCCATCGGTGTAAACGCGGACTTCACTGATTCCTGATTGATCTCTCTGTTCCTCGTAGAGTTGTATGTTATAGTGTTTTTGAAATATCTGTTGTCTTGGGATCTTGTCGCACGGGGCGGCAAGTAGTGGTTCGTAGGCTATCGCTCGCTCTAAGATAGATGCGTGCTGACTCCTTGTGTTTCCCCACAGTCCCTGGTGTTTAAGTCTTATAGCAGCCATCATCGCTTCTTCTTGTATATAAAGATCTAAAGGAGCCAGGCCTAGGATAATCTCAAGGGCGGCTGTTGGTGTCGTTCTCATGCAGCCTGATATTGCAGAGCATGCGTGTCTCTGGAACCTCTGCTGCTTGGTTATGACAGTACTAAGTTCGGTACGGGTCCACCATACAATGGAGCCGTACGTTAGTGTCGGTCTTATTACGGCTGTGTAAAGCCACAAAGTTATTTTCGGGGAGAGTCCCCAGGTTTTTCCGAGCATTCTGCTGCATTGAAAGAAGCAGGTACATGCTCGCTGTAGTTTGTAGTCAAGGTGTTTGTTCCACAGTAATTTACTATCGAGTATGACCCCGAGATACTTGACTTCGTTGGTAAATTTCAGTTCAGCGTTGAATAAGTTCGGCAGTCTCAGGTTACCTAGGTTCCTTTTGTGGGTGAAAATTATTAGTTCTGTTTTTGTAGGGTTGACCGATAAACCATGGCTTGTGCACCAGTTTTCGATAATTTTAAAGGCTGCTTTCATGAGGTCACATAGTACGTTCTCGAAACATCCGGTCGCGAGGATAGCCAGTTCGTCTGCATATCCTACTGTGAATAGCCCTCTGCCATTCAGTCTCCTGATGAAATCGTCAACCACTATGTTCCATAGAAGTGGCGAGAGGACGCCACCTTGTGGGCAGCCTCTGGCCACAGTACCTCTGGTAGTTTTATTGATTGTGAACTGTATTGCTCTGTATTTAAGCATATTGTTAATCCACTCTGATATAGTCTGAGCTACTCCATATGCTTCCAGAGCTTGGTTAATACTGGGAAATGTGGTTTTATCAAAGGCCCCTTCTATATCTATGAAGGCGCCCAGGGTTGGTTGTTTTGTTGAGAGTCCGTCTCCAATGCGTGATATTACGCTATGGAGTGCAGATTCCGTGGATTTACCTTGGCTGTAGGCGTGCTGGTTCGAGTGTAAGGGCTTGTGAAGGAGAGTGTTTCCTCTTATTTCACGATCACATAGCCTTTCTAGTGTTTTGAGTAAAAACGACGTAAGACTTATAGGCCGAAATGATTTTGCCAAAGTGTAGTCGCTTCTACCCGGTTTTGGTATGAATACTACCTTCACTTCTCTCCATTTCCGAGGCACGTACCGATGGGCGATACATGCTCTAAAAATGTTAACGAGATGGTCAGCTATTAACTCGCTGCTCCATCTTAAAAGGCCCGGGAATATTCCGTCTAGCCCTGCTGATTTGAAGGGAAGGAAGCTGTTAATCGCCCATAGTACTTTCTCTCGATTGATGAGGTGTAGGGCTACGGTCCAATCTTGACTACTGGATGCTCGTTCTGTGTACACTTCCCAGTCATGAGTTTCGTTTATCTGGCAACCGGGAAAGTGTGTCTCTAGCAGTAGTTCACTGGTTTCTGCATCTGATTTGGTGTAGGTGTTGTCAGAGCTTTTGAGACAGCCTATTGTGCGTTCAGGATCTCTTGATAGAATGCCTTTTGTTCTGGCTGCCTGACTAGTGTTTTCGATGTTGGTACAAAAGAGTTTCCAGCATTCCAGTATCCTGAAGCGTAAACGTTTTTTATATGAAGATTTTATAATGTGGTAGTTTTCCCAATCCTCGGACTGTCATGTGTTTATTGCTCTATTGAACAATTTCCTTACTTTACGGCGTAGTTTTTGTAGTTCAGGACTCCACCAATGTCGTGTGGGTCCCACTTTGAGTGTCACGAGTGGGCACGATTGTTCGTAGCTATCGGTTAGAATAAGAGTAAGTTTGTTAACATACATTTCAATGTCTTCGACAGCTATGTTGTTTGTCGGCGCGGTCACAGCCGTGAGAGCTGACTGGACTGTTTTTACAAATTTGGACCTGTCCGTCTTATGCGGAACGCGCCTAGGTTGTGGTGTGGGTAGTGTCGTACTAAGGTTAAAACGTATCCATCTGTGATCCGAGCATGAGGTTTCGTTTGAGACGTGCCAGTCGGTGATGGATTTGGATACATTTTCTGTTGAGAGTGTTAGATCTATGATGATTTGGGCTCGGGAATTGACAAATGTCGGTTCCGAGCCCTTGTTTAGTAGTGTTAAGTTAGTAGTGAGAAGATGGTTTACCAATTCCTCTCCACGGGCATTAGACTTATCGCTGCTCCACAAGGTGTGGTGCGCGTTGGAGTCGGTGCAGATGATGAGTTACAGTTTTTCTGTTTCGCAGTACTCCACCAGTGATGACAGCTCCGACGATCGTATGTCCTCGTCACTTGGCAGGTAGGCCGACACTAGAACTATATCGTGAGGCTGTTTGTTGGTTGCTGTGGGAAACCTAACAGCTGTTAGGTCTCTGGAACAGAATTCGGTGATTAATAGTGTTTGAACATGTTTGGGAGTAAATATACAGGTTCTAGGATTGCTTACGGTAGTATCGAAGATAAGTTTCCCACCGATGTTGTTAAGACCACAGATCCTGCCTTTCCTAATCCACGGCTCCTGAATTAGGGCAATGGTCTCAGTGTTCTGCGTAAGGAAGCCGTAGCAGTGAGCCTGTGCTGGAGGTTTGTTTGTATAGTTGGAGTGGAGCTAGCAGTCTCGGATCGGAGAGGAGTTGAGGCAGCTTTCACTGGTCTCACTCCTCTCGACATCGAGAAAGCACTTCTCGTCTGCTTTTGGGGTAGATGGGGGATCGACCTCTACATCCATCTCGTGTTGGTGTGGAGATGGATGCGCTGAGGGATCTACCCCGGGATTGTTTTGGGGTTGAACAGGTTGATCGGTTTGAGCGACGCCTTTGGCTTTATCGACATCCTCCTCCAGTTTCCGGACATAGATATTGCCAAAGTGCCAGTACAGGCGTCGCTCCCGCTTTTTGAGTGTTTCAACATCGGTCTCGGGTATTCTGAGGAGCAGGTGTACTCCAGGTATCTCCCGTTCCGCCTGCTTCTCTGCCCTGATCAGAGACCATGAGTTGATGTTGACCTCTGGGTTCTGCACTGTAAGTAGCTTGCGCAGTTTGTTAATGTCCCTGTTGAAATCAAGGACGAACAAACCGCACAAGATCCTACGCCGGATTTCGGGTTGCGGTCTGACCACAAGCTTCGTGTCGGCGATTGGTGATGGGGTATTACTCACTGCAAGAAGTAGCCACTCAAGCGCCACATCGTCTTCGCTCCAAAACTTGAGGACGCCCTCGCTAAAGTGAGCCGTGCCACGGAAGCGCACCTTCGCTGTTTTAGCCGCTGTTGCAGGATCCAAAAGGTCATCCTCGAACTTCAGCTCCAGACTGGTGCGAATTCCGGTGGCTTGTTCTGCGGTGAAGTCAAGGTATGGTTCGGTCATTACAGCAACGCAGAGTTCATTGGCCCTGAACGAGGCGGCGTAACTGGTGGTTACTCGGTTTGAGCTCGTTCCCGGCTTCACGCGTTTGCTGTCTCCAGTGGGCGTGGTTGTATCTTCGGGCCGAGATCGCTTGGAGTTTTGTCTCGGCATGCTAGTGCCTGCCGTGGTGTTGAGCTGGGTCTTCGCCAACTTGCCAGCGCGTTTACCTCTAGGCCTGGATCGGCGGCGGGGAAGGTTGCTGTCGGCTGACGTTGGCTCTGCCTCGGGCGCTGCCTGCGTTAGGACCTGTTCGGCGTGGCTAGAAGTCGCGCCTACTTGAGTCAAGGGCTTGACTTCAGAGTGAAGCTGGCGCCCCCCATCAGCAACCTTTTTCCTTGCCTGCATCCTTGCCTGGGTGTCCACCTTGCCCTGCTGGGATTTTTTAACTTTGCTCTTGGTTTTCTTCCTGGGAGAGACCATAGTCCAGGTTGGTTTCGAATGTTGCGTTGTAATGGCATCCTTTAGAGCCGACAGTTTGATGACCGTGTCGGTTGATAGAGCCCAGAGAGGCGCGTCGGTTGAGACAGTCAGGGAGTTTAGGGAGGACGACTCGCTCCGGGAGGCGGCTTTAGTGTTCCTACGCAGCTGAGTCGTGGACGCTGCCTTGCTGAGGCTGGGCAAATTATGCGGGATCCCCTTGCTTGTGCTAGGCGCCGTCTGGAACGGGGCCTTACCCAAGTTTAACTCTCTCGCAGAACCCGCCCTGCCCCTGCTGAGCGCAGTCAGTGACTTGGCTTTGTTGGAACCCACCGCTTTCAGAGTCGCAGTCGTGTTCCGGGATGGCGCGTCTGGAGACGCAGCCCGTGGTGTGAGGGGTGTTTGCGCGTCCGAGGACGCAGCAGCCCTAGAATTAAGGGGAACTTGCGCATCCGAGGACGCAGCAGAGTTCCGGAGGGAGGCTGCATTTGCAGCAAGGGAGGGGTTATTAGTATTTCTTTTCGAGGCCATAATGTTAGTAAAAGTTTCATCATCATATGTATTTCTCCACTCACCATGGAGTCCTCAGTCGGGGACGTCGCACGCTCTGCATGCGATCGCCAGAGTTATACATAGACTTAGGGCCCGCACCCTGTAAGATAGACGAGACTGAACGTTGCGAAGAACTCCGGAGCTGCATGTGACCAAAAAGGAAGCCACACACACACACCACCGGGTTCCGCGCCACGCCGTCTGCCTTCCCCCAGTTAGGGACCCTCGCCAACGACCCTCAGACGGGGCGTCACAGCCGATTGATCGCGAGTGGCTAGCTCACGACCACCCGTGTGAAGAGAAATCCGGACCAAAGAGGTGTGTTGAAGGTAGTGGGCATCTGCCGGCTCACCACGTTCTCAACCTCCAGGATTCCCTCATCCTTCGGTACGGGACCCCGCGCACGGCACAAACACGCGGGAGGTCATTACTATCCAACAATCTATCCATTTATACCCTATCGATAAACCAAGTACCACAAGGTTATAAGAAATTCCCGTTGGGCTGCCAATTGTAACACTTTTGTACAATAGAAGATTGAATAAAACGATGTATGTGTTTCAATACATATAATTTGACAGAATAGGAGAAGTCGGTAGAGCGAGTAGGTTCGTTACATTCAATTTACTTATACATGTGGCAAGATCAAGAGAGGCTGATCATAAATGACTTGGTTTAACGATGGTATATACTTAGATTACAAAATACAGTTATATTATTTTACAGATAGGGTGGTACAAATAGAGTTTGGCTTTAAGAGCCCAGAATTCTTACGGCTTTTGGCCTAATGGTGCACGACTACAGAATGTGTTGAGCACACCTAGCAGCAGAATTTTTACTACTATAATAAAGTGGGAACCATCTGGCGAGAGCGTCAGAAAAGAGAGAAATGATCCTGGGGTTCAACCCGGATAAAAACAATGGAAGAGATACACCTCGTGTTATTTTCGTCGACCGTCCCTGGCGTCTACTCGGACAGATGAAACGGGGTTGAGCTGCGGCGATTGGCTTCGTGGGCAGGCGTGATCGCGGCGTGCGCCAAGGCAGCTAGCAGGTCGACCGATGAACGACCTCGTGGCGGTATGCTTCGTGGGAAGGCGTGGTCGCGTTAGGCTTCGAGGTAGCCAGCAGGATGGCTGAAGAACAACCACGCTTCTCGACGGCTCAGCTGATAGGTTTGACGGTTGTCAGGTGTAGATATGGAGAAGTAAGAAGAAACTAGGAAGATCAGGAGCAAAGACCGCGAACGACTTCCCGACTTGGAAATCTTGCGCACAAATTCACAATAAAAAGTATAGGGATTACACTATCCAGAGTTTAATACTGTAGCACGTTTATTAGAAGTTCTCACTGATGAGTCCAGGCGTGGAAAAGAGACTGATTCTAGAATGAAAAAATGATGCAATCTATTGGTGATGCTATAAAGGAAAAATTTGACACATCCGGCGTCACTCCAGATAACTTTGTTTCTCACATCAGTTTTGCATCAGTCAAAGACACTGATTTAATTCTGTCATTTATTATTTAAGATGTTTATTTTTGTTATGTTTCTAATAAGAAAAGGATTATTTAATTTAGTATATAAAAATGTTTCTACTAATTAAAATTGATTATCGATCAATAAAGTATGTAGGTAATTTCTTTGAGATACATGCAACGCCATCTGCAGTAAACATGGCGAACCATGACGAGAAGACGCTCAGATTTCGGTGCATTACCATTACGGTACAGTTAGTTCGCCGCCATGTCGCTAGATGTCGTGGTATGTAGTGTTTTATTAGTACAGTGTTATGTAAAATTAAAAATGTAGCGTGTCATGAAATTAGCACGTTACACCCATACTGTGGTAGTGCAGAAAAAATAACTAGTCCGCCATTTTGGATGATCCGCCATATTGGAAATAAAATGACGTCACATAGATAAGCATGCATTGTCATTCAAAATAAGCGTATATACAAAATTTCAGCTCAATCGGTTAGAGATAATTGATTTAAAATTCAGATGTTAGATTCCACCCGGACAAACATACATACATTGCAAGCTAAAAAGCAAAGCAAAGCTTGTAATAAACCAATTACAACTAAGCAGAACACTGAAAAAAAAACAATTAGTGGCAATAGATACAGTGGCAGATCACCTTACATAGACAACATAATACCTTGTTTTGAATTCTATGTGGATATCCATGGACTGCAGTAGCCACTTAACATCTGGTGGACTGCATGCTCGTTTGCTATATAAATTGTATTTAAAAAAAAGGAGATGGGCGGATCCACTAAAGGATGCCATAGATGTTGCACGAAGCGGAAGATGTAGCGGTGCGAGAAGAGTAACGCCCTGACATGACGACGATGATCACTCTGCCAAGAGTGCTACGACTAAGAAGAGCCAGTAGATATCTACTGCTCACCCATGCAGATGATAAAATGATCAAGGTGGTTAAGCGCTTGCCTATTCTCGAAAAATATCACTTACACGAACTTACGATCATAACTACTACTCTCTATATACTCTAAAGCTAACTTTTTTTACTCTGAATTACTGAAAATCTGAATTTTACGACGATATTTCAGCATTCATCATTTACAGCGGCTCCCGTCAAAAGGTACCTATTATATCGATACCACTTGAAAGCCCGCAGAAAATTTACCTTTTGTGATGTTGGTTTTATAAATGGGAAGGTATTTGAATATTCTATCATACAATTTGAATGTAATTTGTGAATATTTAAATGGTACATGATTAACATCGTCTATAACTTTGATATTATCATAGTTATATTATTTATGCCCTATAAAAGTTCTCGTGAAATCTAGTCCATCCATAGGTTGTCTGGAAGAGATCACTTTTAGCGATAAGACAGCCACTTTTGTTTCCGCGTTTCTTGTTACATATTTTTTTTATCTTAAGTGTGATGTACAACAAAGCGTTATCTATCTATGTTATGACTTATGAGATACTAGTTGTTGCCAGCGGTTTCACCTGCGTTTTCCTGAGGTGCAATATACATATATGTATAAACTTTGACATCCCATTGCTATTCCATGGGAACTGATTAAAGGAATAAATGGTAGCCTATGTGGTGATCCAAGTTATAATCTACGTATATACCAAATTTCATCGAAATCGGTTCAGCCGTTACCCGTGATTATGGCGCATGCAACTGTGTCGAAATATCTGAACACATAAAAACTCACTCTAGTCTAGTCATTCTAATATAACTCACTCTGATTATTGTTTCCAGAATATACTACATTGATATAAATAGATATATATTTATTGTGACCATAAATGTTACATAGATGAGTTGTGTCCCTGTTTCCCAGAAAAGCGTAAGCTGTGGCCTAGGAAACAGTTCTCTCCTGAATGACATGATATGAATACAATATATGATATAGGTACAAGGGTCGTATGCGCTTATACTCGAGTATATCACATAATTTTTCATCACGAATGCGAGGAAAATGACAGCAGCTCGTTACTAAAAAGAATATATGTGGATAAATAATATACCCGGGATTCATTGTTTGTTTTTATTCACACCTAAACTATGGCCTCTTTTATTTAAGGACTTGTCATGGAGATTGTATATACTATAGCATATCATGAATGTGACCTCTTTCATTTTTTAATAGAAATAAATATTTATCATGGACGTTGTATTTAATTTTAGTACTGAATGCGATGAGCCTCCTTCTATTTTCAAATTTAACTACGGCCGTAAGTGATACGTAAATGCTATTTACGCAGCAGCTAACAAAAACCAACATTCAGAGCATGAGTAATGAAAAAACATTTTTCTGTGAAAATAGAATAGAATAAAAATATGTTTATTTTGTTTCACAAATGAGTATAAATTATATGTGTAGCAAAGGAGAACGGGCATAAGTGTATGGAAGCTGGTCTACCTTGCAATAAAAATGAGTCATATGTCAATATAAAGGTAATTCTATGTATTTTCATATGTAGAAAGTCGCATTTCTCTAAGTATTGTCCGATCTGAGTTCTACTAAAAATTGAATCTGATAATATTTAGTGCCAAACATTGAATATCGTGGTAATTAAAAAAACATTTTGTGTAATGTAATGATTTTATTTAAGTTAGGTAAGTAGTAATACAAATAAAAACAACATCTTCTTAAAAAATCAAAACAATATGTTATTAAACATTATCATCATCATCATCATCGATGAGAATACTGTTAAGGAACAATGCAGGTTCATTGAACCCTTCATGACGGGCATAACCTACGTACCATATAATTGACAGTACATGGGCACAAGTACCTATAGTACGTCGCCCTGTCAAGCAGGTACAATAATATTGTGTAATATTGTTATTAATATTATTGATTAATATATAACAAAAATATTTCCTGGCTCGGACATGTCGAGACTGTATACGTCCACGTAATAGCCAAGCCTCTTCGTTGATATCATATTGTGCCAAGTCTTCTAGAGCGTTATCTCTATACGTCTCGATTATATAAAGACCATTTTGTAAGTGCTCGCTACAATATGATCGAGCGAGCTTTAACTGGTAAGTTCCCAAGGCAAAATGTATGACTTGTTCTTCACTAAGCCTTGGGAAGTTTTCTATTTCATTTGCTTCGATTCGCATGAAGTCTGCTCTCCTATAATTCAATCTCTTTGCTTCCACATAATTGTGCAATGTGTTTGGTATGTGTATTTTAGCTCTTATTGAATTCAAAAAGGCTGCTGCGTGTGAACTATCTTCGATGGGGGCGTGGAAGTGGTTTAGAATGGCTGCAGCTATTTTGAAGTCAACAAACATTTTTGGCAACGTTTTATTAAAATAGTTTTGACGCAAAAGTTTAAAATCTCGCTTAAATCTCCCATTTACTACTTCCACCACCCATCGGCACATGGTGATCAAACGAGACTGATTAGCTTGTTCTGTAGTGAGTTGATTTTCTCTTCTGTCTTTAGTTGGTGGCACATGATGTTCGTAGCCACAAGCTTCTATATCCTGCAAACTATCTCTAAATCCTCTGTCTAGGATAAACGCATCATTACGTTCGAGTAACCAATGCAGCGGCTCATCTTCGTTATTCATTATTTCACTCATGATCTGGGCATCGGTTCTGGTAGCGGCAAATGGCCCTTTGACATCTAATATATAGCCGTCCGTGAATACCATTAAAAACGGCTTCAACAAGTTTTGATATTTGTGTAAGCTGTATGACAGCCGTTGAAACAAAAAGTTGGAGCTTTTGTTAATATATATATATACATATGTACCGTCACATATAATTATGGCTTTGATGTTTTCATCGTTTCCAAATAAAGCCCTTGGAATTGTTAAGTTTCTTTGAAGGATATCATTTCTGGTAATGTGGTCCACACCTAGATGCAGCACAACGTAATCGTTGCTCAGACATTCTCGAACTATAGGCAAAAAACGTTCTAGTTTTCGACGAGACATATGAAATAACGTTGCCAGTCTCTCATCAGAGTCTCCAGTTCTAAGTTTTGTTAAATAGATGCCTGATGCAGTTCTAGGCTAGTTACAACGTTCACTTAGTGACGGAGTTTGTTCTAATATAGCTTCGAACTGATCGTAAGTGCGCCCAGTCCATAAGTGCATCTCTTCATTAGACAAGGTGCCTCTGTTTTCGAAGTCGATTCTGGGCTGGTTGTTAGCAGCCATTCTCATCAAGTCACAGAGCGATGTAAACTGAGCGTCATTAAAATCATGTGTCACATTACACATTTGCGGCAGGTTGCTCCATTCATTATTTTGTAAGTGTTCTGTACACACCCTAGCGCTATCAGGAATAAAAAGCTTGCTCTCACAAAATACATTAATTCTTATCGCGTTTGGTATATGATTACGGGTAATATTAGCACAGTTGTTGTAAATACAATGCACCGAAGTGTTCGGTGCCCTCGTGTATTCTTGAGAGTGCAATGTACCAGGCGCTCGCGCCGCTTGCTGTGCAGGTCTATGATCACGCTCAGTCCTCTGCCAACATCGGTGACACAAGCTTCGAGTACTGTCGAACACCACCTGAAAATAATAACAATTAATACTTAAAATAAATAAATCCTATGCCTAACTACTCAATATAATAAAAATAAAAGGTAACTAACCTCCAACACAGCATGTTGTTGTATAAACGCGGCGAATTCTGGTCGTTCCCTTTGCAGGTTATCAGCCAAGATATGCTGCTGGTACCGTCCGCGGTAAAGTCCTCGACGACACATCACACAGTTTCGAAAAACTTCCATTATCGGTAGGCAGTTCAAAAGTCAATAAGTCGAGCCAAAGTTAACACATTAGGGAAAGAAACAGGGTCCAAAAGCAAGCCAGGGTCAGTAAAAACAGAGAAAGAAGTTCAAACACAGCACTATCGTAACAAGACTTGACGTAGCCACTCACTTGATGCGATGCGACTGATTATTGTAGCCGTCCGGCGCGGCGCGTACACAACCGTTCCCCTCCCCCGCGTACGCATCCCTCTCACCACGGCCCTTACATCGCTCTTCTCCCTTCTCGCTCTTGCTACTGCATTGTATAGAAGCCTTTATGTATGGATATAGTAATCGTGAAACCGTTATTTTATGTTCTTTAAAACAAAAAATGCTGGTGTTTGCATGGCTGTAACTCAAAACGGACAGACTTTTGGGGAAAGTTCCAATAGTATATTTTGATGTACTATTGTATGCCAATTCGAAAATGTGCTGCTCATTTTTATTGGACTGTAGACCAGGATGCCCGTTCTCCTTTGTGAGCTAAAACGGTCACCACAAAGCATTGTGCTAAAGTAATATATTTATACCACTATAGCGCTGGTCTTCCGTGGTGCCATTTATGTGTGTACAGGTGAGAAAGTTGAAGTGGCAATGGGCAGGCCACATCGCTCGTAGAACCGATAACCATTGGGGAAGAAACGTTCTCGAGTGGAGACCACGGACTGGAAGACGCAGCGTAGACCGGCCCCCCACAAGGTGGGCCGACGATCTAGTAAGAATCGCGGGGAGCCGTTGGGCGCAAACGGCTACCAACCGCTCGTTGTGGCGATCTAAGGGGGCTGATGATGAGGTGAGGAAGTACATCTTATACTAGTTTTCATGTAACATACATCAACATAGTTGAACAACAATGAAATCAGACGATTGTCATGTAAGTTAGGTTTGAACCTTAGACAAGTTGACTAAAACTTGTGAAACTATCATAGTTATAAACACTATTTGTACTAAAAACTCACAAATCATGGTAAATATCCCGTTTTTAGTTGAAATAAGTTAACTAAAAGCTTACCTATAATACACTTCTATCGAGATGAGTTTTATCTCAAAATCCCTAAAACCACAAACTTATAAGTAAAGCTAAGTTCTAAATCGATAAACAGAATAATCCTATATCAATCGTGATATCCCTTGTTATTTTTCCTTCATCTCTGAGGTCTGCTTAGTAAGGTGTAAAGCAGACGAACGATTTAAATTGTGCCATTTATGTCCGACGGCCAATTATAGTTTTCTGTGTATGATTTTACGCTTGAGCCAGAAGTGGGGTTTGCGCAGTCCTACAGGTATTTCACTATCTACTTTTGTACATTTATTTTGTTTCGTGTCGAATAAATGATTTTATTTCTATGGTTTAGAAACTGACGTCATTCTTCTATATCTTCTATATTCTTTTTCTATCTTGATATAAATCGTATGTTTTATCCTTTTCTTCAAGACTGAAAAGTAAACCTATGTGTACCTATGTGTACTTATGTGTACCTATGTGGTGGGATTGATGGGCACAAACAGTCACTGGAGACCAGCTGTATACTCCATTACGAATACGTTCTAATAATTATTATTATTTTAGTTTTTAAGAATTATGAATCTGTAGTTAGTTTTTGTGTCTTTTATTTATTTTAGTGTATTTTGTATTTTTTTTAGTTATATGTATTTTATTTTGTTACTCGCTCAATAAATTAGTCAATGTAGTCTTCACCTGTAATTATAGTAACATTTAGCTCGTAAACATATTAATTGATTTATTATTGTATTGTTGGACAACTCCAGCGCTGATAACAGTGACCGAGACCAACCGAATATATGTTCCGAATACCGTTGTATGATGTTGGGATTGGACATCCTGGACCATCGAACAGATCGCTCCCGATATTGGCGATCTTGACTTTTCTGAAGAACCTGACGAGGACGTCAGAGGATATCAGGAGAGACCGTGTTGGACAACTCCAGCGCTGATAACAGTGACCGAGACCAACCGAATATATATGGCGCTACGCAGACCACGCGCGCCCACACTTATTCGAGACTTGTACTGTGCGGACGTGTTTTACGTGCTTACGTGGTTACTTGATTACGTGTTCTAGAGATCACGTGGTGTTTAATTAATATACAAACGCTAGTTAATTTGTGTGCAATAATTGTTAAAATACATCACTTTGTGTTTATGGAAGTTTCCTTTTAAAAAAAATAGTTTTTACATTTTATTCCTAAAAGTATTGTATTCATTTATTTCAGATAATTATGATCCATAATCACAATAAATTAAAATAAATTAAGTACAATCAAAATTAATTCAATCAATATTATAATATAGTATGTAAATTAAAATTAAAAACAGCAACAGACAAGTAACAAACATATTACGGTACTTAGCAAGTTAAGATTGATTATCTTGATTTTTGATAAGTAAATAAATAAATTAATTATAATAATATACTATGTTGGTGTTCAAATAAATAAAATAAATATCACGATTTTCAGTTCTGCCACATGACGGGTGAATTGGATCAGCGAACGTGTCAACTCCTGTCTTATGCAAAAATGCTAAGGCTTTTTTTCCAAAAGTATCACTTAATAAATCAAAACCCAACCATAATGTTTTGTCAGTCAAATTCTGTCATAATTATAAGCTACACGATTCATGCTTGATCGTCGTATTTTAGCCGACTATTGTCGCTACAATAATTGTTGCTCGTCTGCGATCAGTCCTAGTATACTGTTGTTTAATCTACGTGGGCCGTAAATTTCCGTTGCCGAATCGTCTCGCACATTAAGGTCAGGGTCATCTTAACAACGCATTATTATACAATAACAGCTCAATGGGAACAAACGGTCCATTTCTTTCAAGATAATGGCTTCGAGGCTGTGAATTTACACCTAGAATGTTGAGTCTAAAGTGTTTTTCTTATGTGATATCGTAACTCGGGCTTATTTCGTTCATTTGTCGTTTAATTTAATATTTCGGATACACTATTTTAAGTCAGCGATCAACTCAAAATATTTTTCGTATCACGTCAAGGTTACTAATGTCTTCCACCTACCTACTGTTCGTGCCTTGAGGCTGATGGAATGAAGATGCATCTTGTAATTAGCAAATAACATAATATAAGTACAGAAAGGATCAATACTCAATCATTTATTGTATTCCACAATGTAAAAATATGTGTTAATTGATCTGTTAGGTTATATAGTTACATTTTAAGTGCGAGTCGGACTCGCGCACAATGGGTTCCGTACCATTATCTATAAAAACGGCAAAAAAATCATGTCTGTTGTATGGGAGCTCCACCTAAATATTTGTTTTATTTTAATTTAATTATTTATTTTTAAAGTGAATATATAACTAAATATTCTGTGAAAACTAGCAAAAAAATCACGTATTTAGTATGGGAGCCCCCTTTAATATTAATTTTATTCTGTTTTAGTAATTGTTGTTATAGCGGCAACAGAAATACATTATCTACGAGAATTTCAACTGTCTATCTATCACGGTTCATGAGATGACATACAGACAAACGGACAGACAGACAGTGGTGTCTTAGTAATAGGGTCCCGTTTTACCCTTTGAGTACGGAACCCTAAAAAGAAACAATGAAATAGTAGCATAAAAAAACTACGATCCTTACAGACTGTAAGGATCGTAGTTTGGGTAGTAGTATGCGACTACTGTAAGTTACAGTAGTCGCATATGATGTGTAACATCTGACCACCGCGCGCGCTCATTGGTCAAATCAAATAGCGCGCGCTTCCCCGATTTCCTGTTACACATTTCGCTCCCTTATGCCAAAATCACTTCCACAAACCGAGGGGAAAGATGTTACACATTAACAAAAACAAAGGGACAAACAAAACATAAAACATAATCGGTATTTTGCTGAAAAGTATAAGTCTAAGTAAGTATACTTACGCATGTTATTTTTCATTCCAGGAGTCTTACGGTCGTAAATTCCCAAACCTTCTCTCACATTAAGGTCAGGGCCATCACTTGTGCTTAAATGCGAAGCCGAAGGATTATAATGAAACTTCGCAACAATATATATTCATAGCTATTTATTTCAGCAGAATAAACATTCTACTTTCGTTAAGGAAAATATTGATGTTACCTACCAATAGTTTTTTTGCCAACATTGTACCGAGTAGTTGTTTAAAAACAGAGTGCTTAGATATTAATTTACATTAATTGTAAAATAAATACCAAATCCCGGGGAAATACCCGGGGAAGTACCCGGGGAAGTATTAATAACGTATTTTATTCATATAGTGTAATCCAAACATCTACAGAACAATCTAAGGTTATTAACATGCAGCATGCAGAGAAGCAACATACTGGCTCGCAGGTTTGCTCGATGTCCTGAAGAAGTTAAGATAACTCTTTTCGGAGCATACTGCCAATCTTTTTACTCGAGCAGCCTGTGGAGTCAGTACACGCAACGAGCCTACAACGTCCTGCGTGTACAGTATAATAACGCCTTCAGAATGCTGTTGGGATTGCCGCGACATTGCAGCGCGTCAGGAATGTTCGCGAACGCGCACGTCGACGGTTTTCACGCGATCACGTGGAAAAGAATCGCGTCTCTTTTTGACAGATTGCGCGGTAGTCCCAACAGTATTCTGAAGATGATTACTGGTCGTTTTGATTGCTCTATTCAGAGGCACTGGGTGGGGATAACTACTGGCAATATAAAACACTTTGGTAATTAATTAATTTATTTATTTGTCTGTTGTTTATTTTAATTTTAACTTACCTACTATGTTATAATATTGATTTAAATTAATTTGATTTATTTTGATTGTACTTGATTTAATTTATTTATTATAATTATTGTGATTATGGGTTATAAATATCTGAAATAAAATTAATACAATACAATACAATTATTATGGCGGACTGATTCTCAAAATAATTCAGTAATTTAATTGTTTTTTAATCTGTACTTGAATTTGACTTGAACTGTTTATTTAATTAAGCAATATGAATTACCAACTGCACTAACATAGTTTTAAAATTTCAGGTTTTACTAACAAATTATGGATGTAATCATCTGAAATAAATTATTTTGAATTGAATTAATAAAATTATCTTAAAACCTTTCAAGCCTAGACGGGACTTGAACCCGCAACCTTCCTCTTGATACGAGGATGCACTGCTAATTGTGCAGGTCCCGTCCGTAGGCTTGAAAGTTTAAAAAGTTTTATTAATTAAAATCACAAGGATCACTTTAAAACGTGAATTTTACTGCCTATTCCTTCGCGACCAAGCCTGATGTGTAGCCGTGTGTACAGACCATTCACCGTAAGATGTCCCCTGCCTTGGGAATTGGCAGCATTGCCTACGGTGTTGCCAACAATATACGTGTATGTACCTGTTACCCCTCATTATCTAAACGTGTATGTACCCACCGCAGATTAATAATGCTTTACTTGCATGTTTTTAAATCATTTAGTTATAAGACTAAGAAGGTTGTAAATGATGACACAATTTAATTTTTAATTATTTATTGATTTCATTTTTTCCGACAGTAATTAAGGTCGAAAGGAACGATTCCAGACATAGCACTGTCACTTGCATAAACGTCATCATCTGTCGTATCTGAATCTGTGCTGCTGTCATTTCCTAGTTCAATTATGAATTTATCAGTAATATTATCCATGCAGCAATCACGTTCATAAAATATTTCTTCTAAATGTTTTACGTTGTCACACTGTTTTTACCAATCCTGAAGGGTATATAGATGAAAAAGCTTTTTCAGTTAACTTAACGATATTCCCAGCTTCTTGGCCGACAATATTGCTAGCTTCTCGTCTCTTTAAAAAACTCCACATAAACTCAATTGCATTTAAGTCGCAGTGGTAGGGGGGGCAACCTAACCACATTATTGCCATGACTTATCAATAATTGGTTATCCTCATAAATCAGCGCTTCTGTGTGCTCTTTTATAATATGATAAAGTTCTGCTTTTGTTTGTTTTTTGTTTTTTATTTTGAGACGTAGAGGCAGCAACTTTACCTTTAGATATTCTACTCACGGTTTTCTCCGACATGTCTGAAATAGACACATAAAATTTGTAACCTTATAAAATGTTAAATATTTATATAAACACACTTGGGGGTGACCTTTGCCCAGCAGTGGGACGAGATAGGTTAAAAAAAACACATATAAGGACAATATGATAATTAAATAAATTAAATTCACTAAGATGTGTAATTTTTTATTTTAACTCTTTGTTAGTAATTTCTTATGACGCATACTAAAGTCATTGTGTCTGCAGCTGGTATCCCTTTTTACTAACCTGTCATGGCGGCGACGCGAGATCGCATTTGATTGAGTGGAATTAACGGGGCTTGGTTTGCCTTTTCTCTCTCACAAAAAGCACGCACCTTCAACGCAATCTCTCTTGCACTGGTTTTAAATGGCTTTGGCATGATTAATTCGTTAAATATTAGATATTAACACAAATACGAGCGGAAAACTTAACACTATGACAATCTGACAACAACAGATTGACAAGCAATAGTGCCAACATCACGGCAGAGGACATCTTACGGTGAACGGTCTGTAAATAATTTAGTACCTATTTCATTTCCAAAAACTCATTAACTGAATAGAAGCACTTCAGTGAAAGCTATCTATGTAGCGCGGTTTTAAACTTGTTTTTACGATGGTTTTAAAAATATTACTTACGTATTGTTGCCAAATAGTTATTCTCGCATTGCATGGTATGATTTGTAGGGTATGGTTGCCGGCATATAACACTTTTCACATATCTGTCTCATGGTGACGGAAATTGATGCAGCGGCTTTCGTCTATCAAAGCTAAAAGCTAAATTTGACTCGTTAGATAATAACCTCTATTTATTATACCTGCTATAATAAAACATATATCAAGCTAGGGTGCCCCGCCCAACAATCAGTCGATAACGAAACCTTGAACTTGTAACCTCTATAAATCCCTCATTCGCGCAGGAATCCAAACATAGCGATGTTTAGTGCTCAAAACTTTTAAAAACCAATTGTCTATCCGCCCACGCTAAGGCAGAGTTAGGAGTAGTAGATTTAAAAAAAACTGTAGTTGAAAACAAGAGGACACAACTCCAAGCGCTAGTCTAGCAGCTGAAAATGCCTGTGAAAAAAACTTTAGTACCCATAAAACAATGAATTCACCACCTTCAACAACTTGAAACATATTTAGATTTGTTCTTTTATTACATTTAATAACAGAAAATGTATACAACTATTTACGTATCTCATTCAAAAATACAGTTGAATCCTCTAACGATCGTTGCAAACGATCCGGTCCTCAAGACACTGGCTGCATTGCTCCGCTGAATTCCGATGCTTATGCGCTGATCCAGAATAGCACCTGATCTCGGATCACACGTAGCTTCGACCCCCAGAAAGAACTTTGAAAACGAGAAGGGGCTACTCTGTTGACCACAAGTGGCTCAATAAGCTCTCTGGAGACTTTTACATTTGCGCATCTTTTTGCCCCAAGGTCATCTATTCTCAGAGCTAACTACCCTGCCCTTTGCCATTTCAATTTTCAATTATGAATGAAAACCAATTATTAGTTAACGGAATGTTGACATTCAAGTCCCTTTCTGTCATTGCCCTTTGGTTTGTCCTTTGAATTCTATCAAATACGCGACCATCTTGTAACTCTCAAAAATGTTCGTTCCAAATCATAATTAAACGCAGACCCTTTTAATTTCATGACATTTCCCTTTGCGTTACTAACACGTGCTTGGAAAGAACTGTATGGCCTAAGTTAAGACCTAACCTACAGTAAGACCTTTGTGGCGAGGTAGGCGAGTTGCCGGCTCAATTCTCATTACCTCACGTGTAAGGACGGAGTGTGGCGAAGTGTGTTCGGAATGGTCACAAAGACAAGATGTTAGGCTTAGGTTTGGTTATGGAGTAGGTATGTGCAATAGCATTTTAGAGGTCCCGCTTTCCGAGGAAGCGGAAATGCTGGTCAAACTGTATCTACACTGCCTGATATAGTTTGACTAGCATCTAAATAGCGAAACATGTTCATTCTGGTGTCGGATTTAATTTTAATTTATTATTTTTTGCTATAAATGTATCATTTTTGTACGGTGTGACATAGTCACTGTGTGACAAAACCCCTCATTAAAAATAAAGCGAAAAAAAAAATGTTATTAGCGGATTTTTTGCAATACCTGCAAACATTTATATACTGCCTGGGTTTAGTGGTTGGCAAGCTGAAGTGGCAGTAAGTGGGGCATATAGTTCAATCAAATAACTAACGGCCGTTGGGGCAGTAAGTTTCTCGAGTGGAGATCACTCACTGGAAAGCGCAGCGTAGGAAGGTCCCCCACTATATGGAAAGGCGACCTTATAAAGGTTATTGAGAAAATTTCTGCCATAGGACATCTAGTTTAACAGTAAATGTCCTATGGCAGATATGATGATGATGACCTTGGTACACCTGGTAGTTCCTGATACAACGTTACAGGGAACCTTAGTGTGGGGTCAGTACTATGTTTGCGACTGTTTGATCTTACTTATTTAATTGATATTATCCATCTACATTCTCTCAAACGGTGAAGAAAAACATCGCGAAAGGTGTCAGTAACTAGAAATTCTATAGAATTATTAGGGTTCCGTACCCAAAGGGTAAAACGGCACCCTATTAATGAGCCTCCGCTGTCTGTCTGTCTGTCTATCTGTCTGTCTGTCACCAAGCTGTATCTCATGAACCGTGATACTTAGACAGTTGATTTGATTAGAGAGATGATGTGTTTCTGTTGCCGCTATAACAATACCTACTAAAAACAGAACAAAATAAATATTTAAGGGTTGCTCCCATACCAAAAACGTGATTTTTTTGCTCGTTTTAGCTCGATATTTATAACGACAACAGGTAGACGCTTTAAATATTCACAGAATATTTAGTTATATATTCACTTTAAAAATAAATAAGTAAATTAAAATAAAACAAATATTTAAGGGGGGCTCGCGACGTGATTTTTTGCCGTTTTTATAGATAATCTAGCTGACCAATCCGCTGCTTCGCACGTGTAGTTTTTTAATATAAACATTACCCTCCTTCTGCGCATTTGGGTAAAAAGTAGCCGATGTCACCCGGGGATAGTGTAGCTTCCCAACAGTGAAAAAGTTTTTTAAATCGGTCCAGTAGTTTCGGAGCCTATTCAATACAAACAAACAAATCTTTCCTCTTTATAATATTACTATAGATGGTACGGAACCCTTCGTGCGCGAGTCCGATTCGCACTTGGCCGGTTTTATACTTAGTTTTCAAAATATCATCGAAATATACCTAGTCAGGTCATAAGTATTGTCACACAGTAAAAACTTTTCTTTTAGAATGCTGGCCACAAAAAAGTTTATAGAATTCGAATTTCGAATTGTTCATGAAAATAAAAATGTATACTTTTTTGAATTTTACTCATTTTTAAATATGAAGTGGACGCTTAAAGAAGACCGTGTTGCAGTCATTGCGTTGCATCGTTGCGGTTACGCGCCAATTCAAATTTTTGACATACTGAAAAATTTGAATATAACCAAAAGATTCGTTTATCGTACCATCAAACGATACAATGAAGACTCTAGTGTAGATAACAGGTCAAGAAGTGATAGCCCTCGGTCTGTTAGGACTCCAGCAGTGATAAAAGCTGTGAAGGCGCGAATTCAAAGAAATCCCAAACGTAAGCAGAAACTGTTGGCCCTTCAGATGGGGTTAAGCAGAACCACGGTGAAAAGGGTGTTAGATGAAGACTTAGGGCTTCGGGCATATCGAAGAAAAACAGGACATCGTTTGAATGCTCGTATAATGGACCGGAGACTGAAGAGATGCCGCGCTTTGTTGAAGCGGTACGCGGGAAAAAAATATCGGGAAATTCTTTTTTCGGATGAAAAAATTTTTACCGTAGAAGAGAGCTACAACAAGCAAAATGATAAGGTGTACGCACACAGTAGTGAAGAAGCGAGCAACCGTATTCCGCGTGTCCAACGAGGTCATTTTCCATCCTCGCTCATGGTATGGTTGGGAGTTTCTTATTGGGGCTTAACAGAGGTACATTTTTGTGAGAAAGGTGTAAAAACGAATGCAGTTGTGTATCAAAATACACCATGTTCAATAACAGGCACTGGGTAATCCAACAAGATTCGGCGCCAGCTCATAGAGCGAAGAGCATACAAGACTGGCTGGCGGCGCGTTAAATCGACTTCATCCGGCACGAAGACTGTTCCTCCAGTCCAGATTTGAATCCGTTAGATTACAAGATATGGCAACACTTGGAGGAAAAGGCGTGCTCAAAGCCTCATCCCAATTTGGAGTCACTCAAAACATCCTTGATTAAGGCAGCCGCCGATATTGACATGGACCTCGTTCGTGCTGCGATAGACGACTGGCCACGCAGATTGAAGGCCTGTATTCAAAATCACGGATGTCATTTTGAATAAACTTTGGTGTCATAAGAATCTATGTTTTGTTAAGTTCATTTTGGTATATAAATGGTTACATAATGAATAAACTTGTTTCAATTATTTTATATTAAACATGTGACAGAATTTATGACCTGACTAGGTATACTTGTTTCCATGGAAACTTGTAAGGTCACGTCCAATTATCAGATGTACTCGTAAAAGCTTATTTCCTCCTCAGTCAGTATCTTGAGCCGTACCATTTAGCCTGGAGAGAATTTAGCACTCAACCTCCAGCGGTACCGTTTACAAATACATGTGTATATTTCCTCTCTAACTGATATACAACAGTCGTGTATTCGTTCGTCTGTGTATTGGCATTACTTTTACACAACTAGATGGAATTTGATGCAGTTTTTAGAACATTTGTAGTCGAACTTGGAACCCTTAGATATAATTTCGCTATTTCCGTCTGTCTGTCAGTCTGACCAGTTACAGACGTTTTACTCGTAGACTATTAGGAGTTAGGGGAAAGTCATGACAGTTGTCTGAGAACTATTATCGGATACGTGTATTACTCCTATGTAGAAGTGTTTTGTGCTGTGACTAATCAAATAAAATAAAATTGTACTGAACGTTCTTAGCACTGACACTATGCCGTGGTTCTATACAAATACAATTTTTAACAAATTTTTATTTCAATAACTTGCGTTTAGATTATATCTACTATACGGACTACCTCCGAGACGCAGTGGGCGTATAGCCGGCTGAGACGCAGGAGGTAGCGGGTTCGATTCCCGCCGCGGAACAAATCTTTGCATGATCTACAGATATTGGTTCCGAGTCTGGGTGTTTTTCTATATATTATAAGTATGTTTTTACAAAACAAAATAGTAGTATTCTACCAGTTGTCACACCTGTTAATGTGCTCTTTGTGCCCGAACCAAACCTGCACAATGGTTGACTTAAAAATGGCTTCTCCTGACGCCATCAATGTAGCCAAGTACCTATCTAACACAATATAAGTAGAACTATTGACACGCTAAGAAGAAGAAGTAGATCAGTTATCTGGTTCCCATAGTACAAGCTCTGCTTAGTTTGGGGTTAGATACACTGTGTGAAATGTCCAGCAATATTTATTATTTATCTGTTTTGTTGTAAGTTAAAATTAGTTTTAAGGCTTTTTGTGCTCTTTTTGCGTCCGTAATAACCTCTTCTTCTATTATTTAATACAACTTATATGGCAAACAAGCATGCAGTCCACCAGATGTTAAGTGGCTACTGCAGCCCATGGATATCCACATAGAATTCAAAACAAGGTATTATGTTGTCTTGATCTCTATGTGGATACGTTGCCATACTATAGGACTTAGCTGTTATGCCTATGTGCCAGTAATTACAGGAACATATCATTACCATCTAACCGGAACACCAGCAGCACAAGTACTACTATTCTATGTTCTGTTATTTGCTTGGCACTCTTCGTTTTCATGCGCAAAGACAATCTGGCCTGGATCGTCTGCTGGTTCCATTGGACTTGTTCCAAGTCCATAGGTACAGTGGACCACCATGTAACTGGAGGACCATGGAGCTCCCATTTTTCTTTTGGCGTTAGAAAGTGCTAGAACTTTTCTCACATCATCCCTCGTCATCACCTCGCTTCATAACGTGCCCGAGCCATATATGGTGTTTCGTAAACTTGGACTGTAAATTCATAGGTCGCTGGTTCAAATCCGGCTCGAAGGACCACAAGGATATGGTTGAGAAAAAGAGAGAAAAAGAAATACCTGGATCTCGGGGTTTATGTGCGTGATGGTGATGCACGTGTCGAAATGTTTCCTCTGATTCCCAGCCAGTTGATGTGATGATTTATGCGGAGGGCGCTGATTAATAGTTGATGATGATGATGCACTTCTGATCACTTTAAAACTGAGTGATGCTGATTTTGTTAAAGTTGCCGGATGATTATAAGTCTTGAGGAGCGACGCGTCCGCTCGACTCAAAGGCAAACGTCAGAAAAAAAGTCCTCGCTACCCCCAGGTATTAAGGAAAAGTGACAGGTAGAAAAATGAGGGTACTCTGGGTAATAAAATACATAGATAATGAGGAAAAGAGTTTCGTTCCAAAATTGCTAAGTTTACGAAACATATGGAAGGGCGCAATTTTATAACTTCCCTCGATGCATTTAGCACTTTATTGAGTCTAGTGATACCTGTAGTCCATCTAAGCATTTGCATCTCATTTACATGATTTTTCTTTCTGTTCGTGCGTTCTTTTTAATTTCAATTTATTTATTTATCATATCATCCAATTTTTCTAGTAAACAATTTTATAATCTTAGAATATTTTTAGTAGACAGGTACTTTTAATCGTCCAACACTCAGAACTGTACAACAAGGTGGGTCTTATTGCAATTTATAAGTATTGCCTTTAGTTTTTATTGCCATTTTTTTGATCACAAAGTTGCCAGTAATAATCTAATAACATAATAGTAAATAACATAAAAACATGTCATACGAACGTTATAACGTACTAGATTCACCTAGTCCACGTTCTTCATAAACCCTCATAACAGCTTAGCCTCATCCTTCCCTCCAACTAATCGCATTCCCAGCCCAAAAACTATGTGATGATGACATTGATAGATTACCAACCGATAATCCTTGGGGTGGCTGATTCAGACGGAATCCTGATTAGTTTCTACGGAACAGTGCCCTTGAAACTAACTTTTATACGTATCTTTATGGGCCCGATTAAAATTAACTGTGTGTACCTATAGGTGTGTACCTATAGGTGTGTACCTATAGGTGTGTACCTGTCTTAGGATGGAGTGTCAAACAGAAGTTAGTAGTGCTTTTATTACATTTCGTTGTATTATAAATCATCATCATCATCATTATCATCATATCAGCCGTAGGACGTCCACTGTTGGACAAAGGCCTCCCTCATTGATCTCCAGGTCTCGGTTGGAAGCGGCCTGCATCCAACGCCGATCTGCGGTTCTTACCAAGTCGTCGGCCCATCTTGTGGGTGGACGTCCTACGCTGCGCTTGCCGGTCCGTGGCCTCCACTCGAGAACCTTTCGGCCCCATCGGCCATCTGTTCTGCGCGCTATATGGCCTGCCCATTGCCACTTCAACGTGCTAATCCGTCGGGCTATGTTGGTGACTTGAGTTCTCCTAGGTATCTCCTCATTTCTGATTCGATCCCGTAGAGAAACCCCGAGCATAGCCCTCTCCATAGCTCGTTGAGCGACTCTGAGCTTATTCATAAAGCCAATAGTGAAGGACCACGTCTCGGTTCCATATGTCATCACTGGTAACACACACTGATTGAAGACTTTCGTCTTAAGGCACTGAGGTATGTTGGACGAAAAGACGTTGCGAAGTTTCCCAAACGCTGCCCATCCGAGTTGGATTCGGCGATTGACCTCTTTCTCGAAGTTGGACCTACCTAATTGGATTGTTTGTCCTAGGTATACATACGCGTCGACAACTTCAAGAGCCGAGTTCTCAACCATAACTGGGGCAGGGACGACATGGACATTCGACATGATTTTCGTCTTGTCCATGTTCATTTTAAGTCCTACCCGTTGGGAGACTCGATTGAGGCTTTCGAGCATCGTGCTGAGCTCTTCCATCGACTTATAAATCATATTTTGATATTATGTAATTTATTATGTATTCAATTGTTCGTATTTAATGAATTTGTAATTAATTTGAACATTTTCATGCCTTACTAGGATAGAACATAATTGTGATTAACTTATAGACTTAGACCTACTGATGTATTTACTATGTTCTAGCAAATAAACGTTATCTTATCTTGTCTAAATAGGTACCTATAATGAAGTAACTTATTTTCTATGCCATCATCATCACCATAACGGCTTAACAGATTTTAGTCCCAAAATAGATACACTGCCGCAGATGAACCGTTATGAACTGAAATCTATGCTCTTCGTGGAATCCCTCGAACCAAGAGTCACCACCGAATTGGTCACAAATATAACGAATAAAAATCGGTCAAGTGCGAGTCGGACTCGCGCACGATGGGTTCCGTGAATTTAAGTTAAAAGTTGTTTTTTTTATATTTGAGTTGATTGAATGAAAGGTAAACTGCGGTTTATGATTTATGACGTATTAAAAAAAACTACTTACTAGATCTCGTTCAAACTAACTTTCGGTGGAAGTTTGCATGGTAATGTACATCATATATTTTGATCAGTTTAGACAAAAAATGATATTAGAAACCTCAATATCATTTTGAAGACCTATCTATAGATACCCCACACGTATGGGTTTGATGAAAAAAAAATTAAGTTTCAGTTCTAAGAATGGGGAACCCCCAAAATTTATTGTTTTTTTTCTATTTTTGTGTGAAAATCTTAATGCAGTTCACAGAATACATCTACTTAAGTTTCAACAGTATAGTTCTTATAGTTTCGGAAAAAAAGTGGCTGTAACATACGGACGGATAGACAGACACTCAGACATGACGAATCCATAAGGGTTCCGTTTTCTGCCATTTGGCTACGGAACCCTAAAAAGGATTCGCAAGTTCAAGTAGAGGGCGCAGTATTTAAACTTTCAGTGTGCTCAAAATGTGTACTGCAGAAAATAGGGGACTCTTCTAAAACAGAAGAAGATTAGAAGAAATCCTAATCCATATTATGAATACCTTATAAATTATGAAAAAAATAAGACTACAATTACTGCTACAGCTCAGCGACCCGAATTGTGTCATGGCCTCCGATAAAAGCGGTCGCCATTTTGGTTTGCCCTGTGCAGCTTCCCGCCAGTTCTTCGCTTGTAGCTCACTCAGGTCCGCTTCCACTACACCTTTCCAGCGGTACCGCGGCCGTCCAACGGGTCGTCGGCCAGCGCACGGCGGGGCAACCGAGATAGGCACCGTGAACGTGTCGATCTGCTGCCATTCTCTCTAAATGGGCAAGCCGGCGAAGGCGATGCGTTTTCGTTTCGCCGATGATGTTGTATTCTTTCACTAGCTCCTCGATCTCTAAATTCTTTCGGACTATCAGGACTCCGTCTCGGGTTGGTCGCAGTATCTTACGAAGGACCTTCCGCTCTACCATCAAGAGTTCTCTTCCTTCTTTGAAAAAAATATTTATTTAATTTATTTTTTTGATGAAATAAGAATAAGTTTGTTTGCTGTCAGTACTAGTCTGTAAATATCAACACTTGTTAGCATAACAAGACTAAAATTGTACATTTTAACCTCTTACGTGTCGCTTCGCTGAACTTCAGAATAAATTGCCTAGGCGTTTGCTAGGCACGAAACGTGACATTTATAACGGACTCAATAAATACTAATATTACAAGTATTTTTTTATCTAGCCTATGCTGTCCCACTGCTGGGCAAAGGCCTCCCCCTCATCTCTTCACTTTTCTCGATCTTGTACTAAATCCTGCCAGTCCCTATAAAAAGCGTCCAAATCATCGCGCCACCGCTTCTCAGGCCTTCCACGGTGTCGCTTTCCATCCACAGGGACCCATCCAGTTACGACCTTAGCCCACCTATTTGGTTGCATGCGGGAGACATGACCCGCCCAATCCCACTTCAACTAGCAGCCTTGATACCGACGTCAGCGATGCCGGTCCTTGAGCGCAGCGAGGTGTTCCGAATCCTGTCTATTCTCTTGACACCCAAAATGCTGCGCTCCATCGCTCTTTGGCAAACCCCGAGCCTGGACTTTTGAAATTCAGTCAGTGACCAAGACTGGCAACCGTAGGTTAGGACAGGCAGAATACACATTACAAGTTTACATTTAATAAAACTCTCGAAAAACTGACAAAGCTAAGAACCATCCCCGGTAAACGAGCTTTCTATTAAAAAAAACACAATTTATAATAAAGTAACTGAATATACTTATTATTATACCCACTACTTTAAAATATTTTAATGTGTATGCCTGCTAGAAGGAGAAACACAGCTGACCTATTTAACGAACAAATAAAGAAATTGTATTTGTATTAGTAACTTTTATCATGTTCTGTTAAGTTTCATTGTTAAATGTCATGGGTGTACTTAACCTATGAACCCTCCTCTTGTTAGGTTCAGATATTCCGAAGCGAAGCGTCTTAATAATGACACACAAACAGACTTAGGTGTCAAATTTTGACCCCCCCCACCCTCTTTTTGTTAAAAATACAATATCTACAAGGCACACACAACCAGCTACTGATATGACGCATTGTGACCAAAATAGAACTGAAAGACGATAAATAAACGCGTACGGTCTATAGCCTCGTCTACGTGCTCTGTTATATCTGGGTTAGTGCTTACCTAAGTAATCCTATGCTAATACTGCAAGGATTATAATCTGAGTTACAATGTTAATACAGTATGTAGGTCAGACAAACATTTCAATTAAGTACGCAATCGAATTAGGATTAATTTACTCATAGCCTTACACTCAATTTCAAAGACATATGTACATATTTATGATTCTTGTATACGCACCTACCTTTAAAATCATCTCTCTCTCTAGCCTCAATCGTTTTCTGGAAAACAACTCTTCTTAGGGTTAAGCTTGCCTTTGTACATGTCTTCTATTTCTGTACTTTTTAAAGTATTTTCCTGTGTATATTAAAGAATAAAAGATTGGATTTAGGCTGGTTTATACAAATACTTATCTTATCTATAACTTGCGAAAAAATTAACCAGCCGATGGCAACTATTACATAGTATCAATTCGGATTTCTTACTATTCCGTTATAAAAAGGGATAACCCGTAAATCATTGCTTACTCGTATCTCGATGATTTTTGTATGCTACATAGGTAATCGATATCAACTAATCTTAAAGGTGTTCATCACAAAAAAGGGTAATGCGTTGTCTCTGCCCACCCTTCGCAAAAATATCTCGACCTCCGTGGCGCAGTGGGCGAATAGCCAGCCGAGACGCAGGAGGTAGCGGGTTCGATTCCCGCCGCGGAACAAATGTGTGCATTGCATGATCTACAGATATTTGGTCCGGGTCTGGATGTTTTTCTATGTATTTTACGTATGTATTTACAGAAAACAAAAACGTATACAAGTATTCTATCAGTTATCTGGTTCCCATAGTACAAGCTCTGCTTAGTTTGGGGCTAGATAGTGCTGTGTGAAATGTCCATCAATATTTATTTATGTATTACTAGCTGCACCGCCAAACTTCGAACCGCCTTGACATGCATATGACGCGGGCTGCCAATCTACGTCGCCCTGGCAGAATTTTCAATCAGCCATTAACTAGAGAGAGAAGGTAGAGCTTTTGTGAACGGGCTCGAGGAAGTGGGCACCACCGCCTTACCTTTATCTGCCGCCAAATAATAAGTAATAGAATATATACGAGTAAATACTTTTTTTTGTAAAAAGATTACCATAATATGTTGATTACCATATATATGTCATTAGAATTGGTTAAAAATTGTATCCATTGGATCAATGTCCCTTCGTCCTTTATTCCATTGACATAAAATTTATTGCCCATAATTAATGGTCATAATGTAAATCATTACATTAAAAATTCTTATAACTTCTCGTCATACAATAATGTAATTCATATACAGTTTCTTGACATACAATTACCGTAGCCCTAAAATCTCTAAATAGTAGGAAACAAACAAGTAAATTTCATATTAGGTTAATGTCATAAAAAACTTCATAATCCCTAGTGCGGTAACAAAATATTATCATCTAACTCAATGTAATAACCTTACCTTACTCTCAAGTACTAAATTTAGTTGAATTGAATAGCATTTTATTCAGATCAGAATAAACAAAAACTTATCCTAGTATTTGTTGCTTGCTTGTTCTCTGTAGATCCATTTGCCAATCGGTAAAAGCGTACTAAGATTAGTTAGTTAATGTATAAAATCGAGCGAAAAGCGGCCTCAATATATACATGGCTTCTGTGCGCTTGTATAGCGAATAATACCTAAATTCAAACGCGTTAAAATTTAATAGCGTTTTTAACGTAGTAGTATCGAAAGTTTGACAAAAGGTCGTTCTACAGCTTATAGCCTCAATTCAATCAATTTTGAATACATAGCCTTATTTACAAGGCACTACGACACAAGTAAACGAAGGCCCAAGGTATACTGTGGGAAAGCGACCACATGCCCGATATCGGAGATACGATAAATACATTAGGGCGCTCCGCCAAAGTAAATATGTCTAGATTTTCTTACACGGCATGTTATAACATGTTTATTAAGTACTACAGAAAATGTCTATAATCAAACACCGGAAGCAGTCTCTTTGGTCCAACATCACACTAATATTATAAATGCGAAAGTTTGGATGTTTGTTTATTTATTTGTTTGTTGGTTTGTTTGTTAATCAATCACGTCGTAACGGCTAAACCGATTTCGATTAAATTTAGTATTTACGTATATTATAACGTGGATTAACACATAAGCTACTTATATCTCATAAATCAGTTCCCATGGGATAAAAATGGGGTGTCAAAATTTCTATAGAAAAATAATTTTGGTGTTTGCGCGTGCGAAGCTGCTGGCGGGTCAGCTAGTATTTTTATAAGAAGGGAAAGTGGGTGAGTTTTTAAAATTCATTCAATTTATTTGAACATAGGCCTCCCCTTTAGATCGCCACAACGAGCGGTTGGTAGCCGTTTGCGCCCAGCGGCTCCCCGCGATTCTTACTAGATCGTCGGTCCACCGTGTGGGGGGCCGGCCTACGCTGCGTCTTCCAGTCCATGGTCTCCACTCGAGAACCTTTCTTCCCCAACGGTTATCGGTTCTACGAGCGAGTAGGCCTGCCCATTGCCACTTCAACTTGCTAATTTTGTGAGCTATGTCGGCAACTTTAGTTCTTCTGCGGATTACCTCATTGCGGATTTTGTCACGCAAAGGAACCCCGAGCATAGCCCTCTCCATAGCTCGTTGAGCGACCTTGAGCTTGGTCATGAGGCCATGAGTAAAGGACCACGTTTCAGTGCCATAGGTCATCACTGGCAACACACACTGGTTGAAGACTTTAGTCTTCAGGCTCTGGGGAATTTTGGAAGTTTCCCGAACGCTGCCCAGCCGAGTTGGATTCTTCGTGCGACCTCTTTGTCGAAGTTGGACTTACCTAATTGGACAGTTTGTCCTAGGTGTACATATTCGTTTGTATTAGTAGACCGGTAATTGTAATGAAATAAACTTAAAAAACATAAACAAATATTAATAAATTCAAATAAAGACAATTAAGTTACACAATTAATGTTGGTTCATAATACTTGATCAACATCTAAATAGTTAATTACGTACATATTGAATTTTAGTTTAAACTAGCTGTTGACCGCGACTTCGTACGCATTACACTACTAAATGTGTACTAATTCGAGTAATTCATCACAATATATCACATTATGTGGTGTTCATTAAGGATGTGTGTTTATTTGTTTGTTTGTAACTCAATCACGTCAAAATGGCTTAACCGATTTCGATGAAATTTCGTATATATGTAGAATTTAAATCACTATTATAAATATGGGATTTATCACGTACCGTCTTATCGGTTTTTCGACCGACAATGTTTTGGTTCAATTCGTGAACCTTCATCAGGGTGAGTGCGATCCGCTCCAAATAACGTCTCGCCTCGCACTGCGCGCCGCTGCCCTCTGCGCGCGAGTGGACGTGCCGAACTTTAACAGAGATAGAGGATGGGTTTTACCTCCGGCCTGGAGGCCATGTCTTCATGTACCAAGAACTACCGAAGAGAGCAGCAGTGATGATAATGATGATGACACAGCCGGTAAACACCTTGTGCTTTCGTTGATCCAATCCCCACCACCCCGCCCGTCCACTCGCGCGCAGAGATAACATAGAACATATAATAACATGAGATAACAGCACAATCCCATGACCCATGATGTTAAGGGCGCACTATACCTGGGGAGACGATAAATCGCTTATTTTGAAACAATTTTTTGTTCAACAAATTTAGTGATTTCAATTTGTAATTCATATAGGTATATGTTATAGTTAATGATGCGTGTTAGAGCGCCTGTGTTGTGAAAACACGATTCCGTAAAATTTTCTCCATAGAAATAAAATCCAAAGATGACTCCAAATTTATCTTAAAACCGTTCTTATGCGATGAATACTACAATTTAGATCTTGAAACTTTGTACAGTAATTCTACATAACATAAATAAGGGCACCTGTGTTTAAAATTTTCAAAATATCTTTAGATTTTATCATAAAATGAAAATATCTAAGTTTTGCACTAATGAAACCATTCGCTCCGGACTCCCGTTTCGCGATTCAGTCTGGCCTCGGCTTTCAGACGGGGTACCCGTGACGCTTGTCACTCCAAACGAACACGTTATTCTTAGGTAGAATTTATATTAAGTTGGTTTTTGTAAAGACGCAGTAATGAGAAATAAGCACAAGATATTGAAGGGACTGAATGATAAAAAACCCGGCAAACATATGAACCACGCCGAGATAGGACGTGCAGCGGCGCGCGGAGAAGCGGGGGTGAAATTCGAGTTTGGGCTGAGGTATAGTCAACTCTTAAGCGGTTACCAATGCCTTTAACTAAATATGTTATATTTAATGTATCGATTAGATATTTTGTTATTAGTTTAAGTTATTTATTCAAATTATCTGCAATTGCCCGCATTCAAAATGTGTTTATTAAGGGATTATTTATTTTTTTACTCATTATTTACAATAGGTATTTAAAATTTATATATCTGTTTCAACTTAACGTCTGCTTGATTTGTAAGCTATTTAAGCTGTACGCACATGTGTTTATGTTACAATCCAGATCAAAACAGCATTATTGTAATATTTCATTGTAAGTGATTGTAATGTGTTTTGTGCGTATAATGAATAAAATAAAAATAACTGTTGTTTTACTTGACAGGTTACATCCAAGTAAGACTTGGCCTACATGGCATTGCATTGCTTCCGTCATCCTGAGACATCACTTGAGTTATAGGGGGAAAGTCAAAGCTAAACCGCGAGTCAATGTTCATTTTTTTGTGAATTCTTTGTTTTGATCACGTAAATTCGAATAGAACAAATACCTAACTTTTTAACAAAAATATATTCGACTTCATAAAACAAAAAATCGAAAAAATTACAGGAAAGGATAATACGCAATTTAATTTACTATATTCTTTCCAGTTGTTTTGATTTTAAAACTAATCTAGTAAACCGATTTTAATTAAATTTCTATGGAACTAATCTGAAAGTATCCTATCAATTCATCATCATCATCATCATATCAGCCATAGGACGACCACTGCTGGACAAAGGCCTCCCTCATTGATCTCCAGGAACTGCGGTTGGAAGAGGCCTGCATCCAACACCGACCTGCGGTTCTCACCAAGCCGTCTGCCCATTTTGTAGGTGGACGTCCTACGCTGCGCTTGCTGGTCCGTGGCCTCCACTCGAGAACCTTCCGGCCCCATTGGCCATCTGTTCTGCGCGCTATGTGGCCTGCCCATTGCCATTTCAACGTGCTAATCCGTCCTAATCTTAATCCTATCATATCAATTAAAAAATCTCCTAAATCCTAAATCCTAAAAGTTCTAAATCCTATCAATTCAATAAATAATTTTCCAAATTGGTTAATAAATGATGGAGTTTTGAGGTAACAAACATAAAAAAGAAAGAAACAACTGAATTGAGTATATCGTCCTATTTTTGAAATTGGTTAAAAATCCATTGGTGCATGGCCGGGATTCAAACGCCCAACCTTCGAATCGGAAGCATCCCACTAAGCTAACAAGGCTCAAGACAAACACTGACGTAACAGTAGACTTGCAGACGAGACTGAGTGGCGCGGCAGAGGGCCAACTCCACAAGTAGCGGTGCAGTGTTTACTTTAGTTAAGCTAGGAAGTTACTGGGAATATTGGGAGATCGGTTTAATGACATTATCGGGTAGCAAGGATGTGTACTTGTTTCGATTTATGAATTTATTTTCTGCTTGGATACTAATAATAAGTGATACACAGGATAATTACCTAAAATGACAGCAATGCGATAGCAATCGGTCGCGAAACGTTAATTTACTGGAAAATCACTATTCATATACGGGATTTATCACGTACCGTTTTTCGGCAAGATCCGAGAGGCGATAGATATAAGTGGTGTGCCGAACTTTAACAGAGATAGAAGATGGGTTCTACCACCAGCCTGAAGGCCATGTCTTCATGATGAAAGAGGAGTGAGTGAACCTGGTAGAGATATAGTTAGGGTTGTGTGTTTGCCTGTACCAAGTACTACCAAAGACAACAGCAATGATGATAATGATGATGATGCAGTCTGTCAACGTGATGCAAGCCCCACCATAGCTCCCGTCTACTCGCACGCAGAGGGCTGCGGCGCGCAGTGCGAGGCGAGACGTGGTTCGGAGCGGATCGCATTCACCAGATGAAGTTCACGAATTGAATCGAAACATTGTCGATTGAAACGCCGATAAAACGATACGTGAAAAATCCCGTATTTATAATAATAATTGAAATAAATCACGAAAGTTTTCAAAGTAAAATTACTGGAAAATAGTTCTATCTGTTGCCGTTTCTTGCCTGTAGCGCTAGTTTATATGTGCAAATTGACGGTTTGGGACCGATTGCTGTTGCGTTGTTGTAGCTAATTTTAGGTAACATCTTGTCCTAGGTCCAGCTTCAAATGTAAACTAATTTAATAATTCAAAGATATAACTTTTGAAATAATGAAGGCTTTAATTTGTTTTTCGTTAGAAACAGGATATTTACCACGTGTAAGTTTTAAGTATCCCAATATTTTGGCACTTGCACATTAACTTTTTATGTGAGGTGTCAGGGGATGCGCACCTCCGTGGCGCAGTGGGAAAATAGTCGGCTTCGATCTCGCTTTCACTGTGGGACAAATGTTTGCATGGTCTGCAGATATTTGTATCCGGGTTTGAGTATTTTTCTATATATTATAAGCTAAATTATAAGTATGTATTTACATTAAAAAAAATGTACAGAAGTATTATATTAGTTAGTTATATAGTTTGGGGCTAGATGGCGCTGTGTGAAATGTCCAAGCGTTATTTATTTATATATTTATTAATATATATTATTCTTATTTTTTATTTAGGCCTTGGGAGTAATAGTAATATTGAGATGTTAGTTTTAAAAGTTTCTCAAGTGCCGAGAGAAAAGTGTAAAGTCGGTAAAAATAAACGACTCTTTTCAAAACTTCACCTGCGACATCTGTTTAACTGCTAGCCTTACTTACTTCCGAAAAAAGGTTCATTTGAAAATATGCTTTGAGCCAATATTCCGGTTCATATTTATATATAACGAAGTTTTAACGTATTAGGTAAGTTATTTTAGTGGGAGTTATGTCGTTTTGTGGGCTTAGATGATTTATTTATATATGTTCATACCTATTTCTGCTGCCAAGTAGCATTGATGTGAAACACATCAATGGTTTTTTTTACATTATACATTATAGGCTTGCGTTTGACCACGATCTCGCCTGATGGTAAGCGATGATTCAGTCTACGATGGTACATGCTTGCCTGGAAGAAACCTATTCACTCGCGACTTAAAGACACCCAGGTTGTAGCTATCAGGAAACACAGACTCTGGCAAGGCGTTCCACTCTTTGGCGATGTGCATAATAAAGGTCAAAGAGAACCACTTTGTGCGAAAAGGAGGTATTTCTACCGTATAGCGGTGGCGCACCGCAGAGCATCTGGTTGTCCGTGATAGGTTTGAAGGGTTCCTGGTGAAATAACATACACCTGTATGCCTCAAGTTGATAGACGCAGTGTATCGTAAGGCACGTTTCTAAGTTACGTGACCTACGAGGCAATACTTTTTATAGACGATAGTTACCACTTCACAACAGGTGGGCCATATGCTTGTTCCTCATCCAGGTCATATAAAATGAAGAAATGTGTATGCAAGGCTAAATTCTAGATGAAAACACTTGGCTAGAAGAGACGAAGGGCGTTGGGCACAGGTGATCACAGAATGGTAGCCAAGGGATGCTTCAGAGCAAAAGGCAGACCACCCGCCCGATAGTCAAATGATATTGTAAACGTCGCAGGGATTCAATGGACGAGACTCGCGGGAGACCGGAGACAATGGCATAATAAAGAGAATGCCCATTTTATGACACAATTTACTGTAAGCTTGTGAAAGTTAGATTTCTTTCAACGTGGTGGCCCGCATATAAAGTTCTTAATATAGCGGTCCGCTTTTATAAAAAATATTTACTCACTGAAGGTTTTAAGTGCTCATCATCATCTGGGTTTGTGCCATATCCTGATTCGACTATACTTCCTACATCATCTGTCCATCTCGCCGGATGGCCGAAGTTTCTAAACTGTTCGTGGAAGCCATTCTGGTAAAGAAAAAAAATGAAAACATATAAGTTGATATCGAATTAAAATTATTATTTCAAAAAACTAAAAACCGACTTTGAAATCTCAGAAATTTATAGCACGTGTTAATACGCATGCAATGGACAAATCCATTCGATAATCTGATTGAAAGTATGATAGCTTTTTTAATTTTTCATAGCCAACGGTATATTATTAAATCTCGCAAGCTTTTTTACACATCATCAATTCATTTTGCAGTTGGTTAATATATTTTTTTAATAATAACCTCCCACTACCCTTAACCATCTTAATCACCATCATCATTATATCAACCATAGGAAATCCACTGCTGAACATAGATTTGCAGAGCGACCAGTCCTGTGCGGACTGGACCCTACGGCTCCCAGCAACCTTTCTAACATTTCGTCTTTTCGACTTCTATGCATAGTCTTCACTCGAAACCCTTTCTGGCCTAACAGCCGTCAGTTCTTAGAGCAATATGCCAATGAGGTCTGAGATCATTTCCAATAATTACGGACCAAACAGGATTTTCTCTCACGACCATTCCTTTGTTGTCTATTCTCAGAATGCCTCTCCATAATATCCCTTAGGTAAAACTTGCTAAAACCTGTCGTATGACTAATTCTCGAATGTCCGCCTCCTTGGATGGACTCCAAAAAGCTGCAGGATCAATACTTCCTTCATGAGACAGAACGTCGGCTGTAGCTTTGATTTACTGCAACCTCACCTTTGTATTTTTTTAGTTTTTATTTATTTTGTTGTTACTCAGGAAAGATTACACAATTACACTAATTAATATTAAATATTACAAAATATTAATTAAAAATCATAATCAAAATATACAAAATATATGATTAGGATATGAATTTGATAATTCGATATACAAAATTTAATGATTAGGATAATTAATGATTATTTCAAATGATTAGGGTTTTAATTTAATAATTTATGTAATTAATATTTTGAATTATTATATATTAATTAGTGTAATTGTGTAATCTTTCCTGATTAAATAAATAAATAACAAATTAAAATTAAAAACATACCAAGATAAGATAAGATAAGATAAGATTCGCCGACGACCTTGTATTGATATGCGAAGACCCAAAGACCCTACAGGACATTATTGGACAACTTGTATACGAAAGCGAAAACTTTGGATTATGAATAAACACAGGTATAATAAAGCTAATGACAAATCACATTTAAATTCAAATTAAACCGAACAACGTTACTAAATTGGAATATATAAACGAGTATTGCTTGGCCAAATAATATCTCCCACAGACTTCACAACAAAAAAAGCTAATAATAGAATAAACATAGGATGGAAAAGATACTAGGCTCTAGAAGATATCATGAAAAACTCGAATATACCAATCGAAGGAAAAAAGAAAATATTCAATACATGTATCCTACCAAGCATGATCTACGGATGTCAGACATGGAGTTGCACAAATAAGTATATACAATCATTAGAAACTTGTCAAAACAGAATGGGAAGAAGTTTACCAAACATACAATTAAAAGACAAAGTTCAATTAATAACAATAAGAAAATAAACCAACTTGATAGAATAGATATAAAATACCGAATCCAACAACTAAAATGGAAATGGACTGGGCATCTAGTAAGAAATAAGACAGAAAAATGCGCAAAAGATGTGACAGAAAGGTGCCCTAGATATAAAAAGAGAAGTAAAGGTAGGCAGGATCGTAGATGAGAAGATGATATTAAAAAAGAGGCGGGAACGACTTGAATCAGAATCAGAAATATTTTATTGTTAAATTGTTGTACATCAAAGATCTTAAATATTAGGCACAAGTTTTCACAGTTTATCCGTTTTGGACGTACAATATTATAACAAAAAATAATACATTATAAGTTATTATCTACTAAAAATTCGTCGACTGAATAATATGCTTTTTCTATAAGCAATTTGTTGAGGGCATGCTTAAACTCCATGACACTTTCTTTGCCTCTTATTGTTGATGTTATTTTATTATAGATTATTAGTGCCATACAAAACACACTCATGCGCAAAAATAGTAGATTATTAACCAAGGGGATAAAGCAGTGTCTTCTGTCGCGGGTGACGATTTAAACCGCGAGCGTAACGAAGGACTCGAGGTTTACTCCCGAGCGTAGCGAGGGTGTTAAAAACTTAAATCACTAGCGAAGCGAGGGGTTTAAGACGAGTCCTGAGTGTAGCGAGGGATTTAAGTTCACCCAAGACTAAGACAGCTTTATCACCAAGGAAAATACTCTACTTTTCGTACCATTTGCAAAAAAATTATCACAATAATAATATGAGACTAATATTTTTTTGTCGGAAAAGCAAAGGCATCAAGCTCATACGGCCTCGTCGGTTTTCGTAATTTTATTTAATAATCATAACTGCATAATAAATGCGTATTCCTTTCTCAAAAAGATGTATAATGCTTTATATACAAACTCAATGGTGTAAACACAGATGTAGTTCAGTATAAATTTCGGTAAGTATTCCAAATTTAAATCACATTCTCCCCCTAGAGGATGAATGAAATTCAGTACAATTTTCTTTCCCTGTTTTTAACAGATTAAAAATGACTATTGTTATGTTCGCTTTTTGTGGCATAGAATGTCACTTTTTTGAGCAAGTGGTACGAAAATGAGTTTTACACGATTGAAGGCGGAAAAACTTTTCTTGTACGAGAAAAGAAAGAGATAGATATTTGTGGAGAACAATTGGGGCGACCTATGCTGAAAAGCAAGACAGTCAAGAAACCGGTGTCTAATTTGAAAATTAGTATTTTTTATCATATACCTAAACAAATTTTGTAGTACTAAGTAGAAATAAGATGATATGTATATTTATAAGGTTGTTAATAAAGGCTTTATTATTATATAGCCTATATATTTTAACATATACCTTATATAACGGTTACTGGATGAAGGTTTTTACAATGTAAATCAGTTAATTGGCTAATACGACGTTTTATAATGATTATATAACTCTTGACAAAAATATGTACATAAATTTTATTTTCTTGTCATATAACAATTTGTAATTTTCTGACATTGTAATTTTATTTCATGACATGCGTGTTTTAGATAGTGAGGTTTTTTATGTTTTTTTATCGTGTACATTTGATTCCCGAATAGGGAATGTGAAGCACTCGAATATTATTTTATAAGATCTATGAACCTAGCCCACATTGAAGTAAATAAAATAACCTACTTATGAATTATCATATTTACTTACCTCGTTATTACACGATGAGAGGTATGAGAGCCGACCATGACTGGCCTTTGATTCCGGAAAAAAATATCCATTTTCTATTTTGCTTTTGCGGATTTTATATCACTGCGGCCACGAAGCCTATTTTGATCGTCGCAAGGGTTCCATACCTTTTAAGGATATAACTGGACAAGTGTGAGTCTGAAACGCGCGCCGAGCGTTACGTAATAATATGTACTTATGTAGCATAGGACGGTCCCCACTAGACGGAAAGATAAACTGAAGGTTGCTGGGAGCCGTTGGGTGCAGGCCGCACAAGATCGTTGGAGGAGGCCTGTGTTCAGCAGTGGACGTCCTAAAGCCGATATGATGATGATGATGAATATATACAGAAATCCCCAGACCCGGAGTAATTATCTGTAGATCATGCCAACATTTGTACCGCGGTGGGAATCAAACCCGCAACCTCCTGCGTCTCAGCTATTCAGGGCGAAGACAAATCCAACAATTCAAAGATTATCAAAATCGGTCCAGCCGTTCTTGAGCTATAAATAAATAAATAAAAAGATACATCGCGCGTATATTTATATCTTAATTATCCAGTCCAGTTCAGAAGTAGCTTCAGGATCCAGCTTGTTTACGTTCCATTACGTATATGGGAGGGAGGGTTGAGGGTTGAAGGGGAGGGGGGGGACGTGACTAGTGCGCGATGGAAGGCATTATCGAGTCTGGTTGGCATTAGGTTATGTAACTGTCTACTGTCCTCTTGTTTAAGCACTCGGTAATTAGAGATCTCGCTTAATTGTTTGGAACTACGACTTTCGATCCTAATATTTAGGGTTCAAATCCCAGTGCACTAACAACGTCAGAATAAATGAAAATTCTTTATTATAACCTCACTAGCTAGATTTAACAAGATGAGACACAAGTAAATATATAATGCAATATATAATAGGCGGTCTTAACTCTAAAGAAAGCGATATCTTCCAGACATCATTTTCATGGATTGGTAAATGGATCGAAATGAGTCTAAATCGAATTACTCATCAGATAGAATTACTGCTTCTAAATTGTTTAAGTTCTTTTTTTCTACTTCCTTCATTAATATAAATACGAGATTTATCACGCACCGTTTTATCGGTGTTTAGACCGTCAATGTTTCGGTTTAATTCGTAAACCTTCATCAGGGTGAGTGCGATCCGCTCCGCACTGCGTCTCACCTCGCACTACGCGCCGCAGCCGCAGCTAGACGGGCGCAGTGGTGGGGGTTGCGTCAACGGTCGCTCATCATGTTGACAGGCTGCATCATCATCATTATCATCACTGATAAAACAGTACGTGATAAACCCGTGTAAATCACGAAAGTTTTCTCCTTCCTTTTCAGAAGTTCTTACAAGTGGATTTTAATCAGTATTGCACTTGTTTTTAGGGTTCAGTAGTTTCGCCTTGTCCGTCTGTCTGACTGTCCAGTCTGACCATCAGTGCTGTAAAGTTAAAATTTGCACGATGCTACGGTACGATGGTACGTCTGAGTGACTCCTAGTAAGTTATTAAATAAAATAATAACTAATTTTTCCTAGGTTCCTCCCTGTATGAAACTGGGGGACGTTTTTTTCTTGCATATTGTCAATTTTCATTATAGTTTGGTCCTCAAGTACCTTATTTAGGGCTTAAAAATAACAAGCAGAAATAACCAAAACTACCCCACTTATCGTTTATAAATAAAATCGTACAATTTCGTTCCCCAGTGCGTATTAAAGGCTCTTTTTTCTAGTCACATCACGTCCTGTATATTTAGAGGCCGGAAGGACCCCGGGACCAAAACATGTCAGCAAAACATTGGGACCATATGCTGACTGTAAAAGGTTTACTTTGTGCGTGTTTTGTCAGCATGTGTCTTTCTTTGCAAACAAATGCCACTTCAAAGGAGATAACGATTTCAAATTGTGCGATGCTAAAGCGCGTCATTTAGTGCGAAACCACTTTTCTGTGCCATATGCCATCACTGGTAATGCACAATAACAAAATATTACTTTACTGGTGTTAAAGCTTTTGTGAACGGGCTCGAGGAAGTGGGCACCACCGCCTTACCTTTATCTGCCATCAAATAGCAGTACTTGTGCTGCTGTGTTCCGGTTAGATGGTAATGGTATGTTCCTGTAATTACTGGCACATAGGCATTACAGCTAAGACTTATAGTATGGCAACGTGGATACGTTGCCATACTATAGAGATCAAGACAACATAATAGCTAGTTTTGAATTCCATGTGGATATCCATGGGCTGCAGTAGCCACTTAACATGTGGTAGACTGCATGCTCGTTTGCCATATAAGTAGTATAAAAAAAATAAAAAATTTGTTTGGCGACCTCCGTGGTGCAGTAGGCGAATAGCCGGCTGAGACGCGGTAGCGGGTTCGACTCCCGCCACGGAACAAATGTTTAAATGATCTACAGATATTTGTTTCCGGTCTGATCTATATATTATAAGTATGCATTTACAAAAAAAATGTATAAGTATTCTTACAGTTATCTGGTTCCCATAGTACAAGCTCTGCTTAGTTTGGGGCTAGATAGGCCTGTGTGAAATGTCCAGTAATATTTATATATTTATATATCATGCCTATTGCCTGTATGTATATAAATGGTATATGTAACTTAGTTAAAGAAAATTCAGAACGATTTCTAAAACACTCTGACAAAATGCAAAGGCATTCAAGGCATCATAATAGACTTTATCTACCACATTGTAAACTTGATATTTATAAAAAGAATGTATATGTAATGGCTGTAAAAATATTTAATAATTTATCAAAGAACATTCAAGAGCTGCCACTTTTTAAATTTAGGCACAAATTAAAATTATGGCTTTTAGATAAGACCTTAGACTTTTAGAAGATTTTACATTAGAGGAATACTTTAATGAATAATGACATGATTAATTTGACAGAGAATAATTATAATTGAATACTAAATGTTTGACATAAATAGTGTAATGTTACTAACAATATATTTATAAGAATACAAATATGAAAGCTTTACAAGCTTATTGCACGCCCCTGAGTGGGGTAGAGTATAGTGTAACTATTTTATATTAAATGTTACATCTTTCTGTATAACCTATATTCTGGCAATAAATGATTATGATTATGATTTGTCTTTAGACACTGAGTTATTTTGGACAGACGTAGTTTCCCGAGTAATTAGGCACAAACGATGAAGATTGTTGACATATGGCACAAAAACATGGTTTCTCACTATGAGCTTCCAAAGAAGACGCTCGGAGTGCTATGGAGTGGATTATAGCTTGGTATTCCTTTAGAAGATCGAATGATAAATGAGGTGATTCGTGAACAACATAGCACGAAGAACTGACTGCCGTTGGGGCAGAAAAGTTGATTGGAGACCACGCATTATAAAATGCGCTCCAACTAGATAGAAAGAAAAGCTGATACAGGTTGCTAGGAGCTGTCTAGTGCAGGTCGCACAAGATCGGTCGCTCCGGGATTCTATGAGAATACAAGAATCGATTTAATGAGAAGAATTTAATATACTTTCGATCATTAAAACCGGACGGGTCAATTTAGACGCCTGTTTCTCCACGACTAAGAGGTCAGTTAGTAAAAGAAATTATAATAGGATTAAATTTATAATATAATTTATAAATATATTAATTAAAAAACAGAAGAAAAAACTGAAAGATATTTAATTATAGCAACCACCGTATATTCTCAAGATAATGTACGTGATATTATCTAATTAGAGTAAGTGGCTGGCTGTAAGACCGCCGTAAATTGTAGGATGCTACGCCGTAGCTCGTAGCTCGTAGCAGGTACTACGAAACGTCTTCCGTAGCGGAATTAAATAGACGAATAAAGATAGAGATAAAACCCGTTTATTTTGTCACCCATGTACATAGTAATGGAATGAAATCTTAAAACTAGGCGTACGCTAAAAGATACATAGTGACAAAATTGTTATAAAATGTTGATAGATAATTAAACAGATTTTATTTTTATAAATCCAATTTATATTTTTATATTAGTAATGATCTCGATGCCTTCCAAAAAGATTGTTTGGATACGGCAACCAAACGAGAATCCTGGAAGATAATGGTGGAGACCTTTGCCCAGCAGTGGGATGAGACAGGTTGAAAAACAAAATATAAACAGTTTATTTTTTAAGAAAAACTTATTTAGGCGCGTTGTCCATTTTTGAGATGGGGAAAAAACAATTGAACTCGCGACACTGTTACCGTTACCGACACCTATGTATATGAAGTGAAAATTTCTTTAGGCGAGTTGGGCATTTTTAAAGATGAGAAAAAACCATTGAACTCGCTACACTGTTACCGTTACCGACACCTCTGTATATGAAGTGAAACGTTCTTAAGGCGCGTTGGGCATTTTTTGAGATGGGAAAGATCAGTAAACTCGCGACACTGTTACCGTTACCGACACCTCTCTATATAAATATCTCGTTATTGTTCAAGTTGTCACTTCTGGCGACACTCCCGGAGTGCCACTTTTTTGTTTATTGATTTACTTAAAAACAGCTGCGAATCGCCCACCGGGCTTAATTACCATACACCTTTACTTACCGTACTTACCGTACAAATGACACAAAAAATATAATCTTATAAATATAATTATAAGTGTGGTGGCAAAAGGGTCTTCAGCTCAGCATTTGCTACAGCATGTTACCATACCGCAGCGCTGGTCTTCTGCTGAGGCCAGTGTCCTCACGGATACTCAGACATTTATACAACTATAAGATTTAAAACATTTGCATTACAATTTTCCAACATTATAACTAGCACCTTCTACAGATCACCAACTCAAAAGTCATACAAACCATGACTGGCAATTTATTAATAATTCGTGCCAAGCCGGGGCGGATCAGCTAGTAAATAATAAACAGAGTGAGGACAGAGGAAAGTGAGTGGAGAGTGAGAGAGACACTACTATGGCTACCATGGTTGGCTGATGAAGGGCAAAAACATGGACTTTTAACTTTAACCTAAACACGTTAACATTCTTTATATTTCTTAGATGTGGCGGAATAGTGTTTTATCGTCATCATCAACCAATAGCAATCCACTGTTGGCTGTAAGTCTCTCTAATACTACTCACTGAGCCCAACTAATACTGTCAAATTGATATTTAGTTTTTTACAGATAAGCTAAGATAGTTTTTATTATTTCTGAGTAACACCTCTAGCGAGCAGTATCCCTATTTATAGTGTTATCCGAACACATACGGAATATTCCAAGATTTTTAAAATCATCTCAAAAATTTCAAGCCTAGTCGGGACTTGAACCCGCAACCTTCCTCTTGATACGTGGATGCACTATCCAACTGTGCTACCAGGCAATTAACGTTTTTGAGATGATTTTAAAAATCTTGGAATATTCCGTATGTGTTCGGATAATACTATAAATAGGGATACTATTTGAGATAAGCAACGCGACATCTCTTGTCAATGTACTGAACTGCAACGTTTGGCATTGAGCAGGTACAAAGAACTATATAAGTTTTCCTGTAGATGGAGCTAACGGCACTTTAGTCGTAATTCTGAATCACCTCTAGCGAGCGTCCAAGATACTCATTAATCATACCTCCCTGAGACGCCAGGATAAGGCCGTCTTCCCACAAGCACGTAAAGCAAATTACGTAGATTGTTTTCAATTTACACCTATAGAATTATATACACTTAGTGGTGGTGGCCATAGACAGGCCCATGGTATCCGAGTCGACGGATTCGGTGACTTACCGCTTAATCCAACTTAAATCCCAGTTCATCTAGGTGACGACCTATGTGGCGCAGTGGCTAAATAGCCGGCTGAGATGCAGGAGGTAGCGGGTTCGATTGCAGCGGAACAAATGTTTGCATGATCTACAGATATTTGTTACGGATCTGGATGTTTGTCTATATACTACTAGTGGTTCGCCCCGAACTGCGATCTTGCGACAATACGATTAAAAAAATATTATTTGTAATCTTTGACTACCAAAATAGTACGACGAAGTAAATAACCAAATAACTTGATCTACAGTTTCATTCAAATTACAGGTAACAGGAGTTCATGTATTTTGTTTTTTTTTTGGGTAAAAATTGCAGTTATTCTGGATTTCAGACTTTTTCCTATATTTATGTCATTTAAGCTACACGCAAACTAAATTACATCACTGTGAGATCACTGGTGTACCCTGTGAATTTTGTCAGTTTTGTTTTTATTATAGCTAATATAGCCCGGTCAATTTAGACATTCGAAGTTGCATAAATTCCCAACAAGCTGAAAATCAGTAAAATTGTTCAAAACATAATTTTAATAATTTTTTTAAGTTCCCCATCATTCTTGAGTATGGAAAAAATTTTACTCAAGGTCAAAGGTCAAAAAAATGAGTTTTTCGCGATTTTTAGCAGGACGGTACTTTTTATCATAAAAGTACTGCAGACAAAATTTGTATATCATAAAATTATCTATAAAAAATATCTGCATAATTTTTTTCCTACGAGCCACCGTTTCTGAGCTATAACGATTCAAAAAGTTGTAAAAGTTGTTATCGTCATAATATGCACACGTTTCCACGCTACCTACGAGTATGAGGTAGTTGTACTTCGAGCGTTTTTTTATTCAGAATGGTAGTAAGGGAGGGTTCAGGATATCTTGGTTAACATTCTCAATTAACATCGATCTAATGTTATTCAACGTTAGAAGAAAAACTTTTTAGTTAGATAATATGCTCTATCGGACATAGTACATCCCTCTTTGGACAAAATAAAATTGACAGACAACTGCAAGGTACTCAACTCTAATCTTAGGCGCAATCATGCTAAATTTGAACGGTAATACTGAAACAAAACCAAAACCAAATACGTTACGTATCGAGCTAACTATTTGAACGTATACAAATGGGCACAACTTATGGAGGCCTATACCCAACAATGGGTGAAGGCAGGCTATGGGTGATGATGATGATGATGATACGAATTAGCTATTCTTTGAAAGATACATTGTTGTAACGTACGATCCAACTTTATAAATTGTGCTAGTTTTTTTGTGTTAAGGTGGGCGTGAGCCCACGCCCACGCCCACGCCCACGCCCACGCCCACGCCCACGCCCACGCCCACGCCCACGCCCACGCCCACGCCCACGACCACGCCCACGCCCACGCAACAAGCTGAAAATCAGTAAAATTGTACAAAAGATTATTATTAATATTGTAAAATAAATATTTTTTAAGTTCCTCCATCATTCCCGTGTATGGAAAATTTTTTACTTAGGGTCAAAGGTCAATAAAATGAGTTTTTCGCTATTTTCAGCAAAACGGTACGTTTTATCATAGAAGTACTGTAGACAAAAATTGTATATCATAAAATTATCTATACAAAATTTAAGCATATTTTTTGCCTACGAGCCACCGTTTCTGAGCTATAACGATTCAAAAAGTTGTAAAAGTTGATATCGTCATAATATGCACACGTTTCTACGCTACCTATGAGGTAGTGTACTTCGAGCGTTTTTTTAACGTGGTTTCCCCAGTAGGCCTACTCCACGGGTCAGTTGTGATCCTATTTAATTTAAAACTATTGCAAAATAACGGAAACTTTCAAAGATTGGAAAAAATAAAAGCGATCTAAATGAAAAAAACTCGTGAAGTTCATTCGTCTTATTCGTAACCTTCAAAATTTTCTTGTTCTTCTTACTAGTTAGTGTTATAGTTAGTATATTAATTTGTTAGTTTTTTATAGAGCTCCGTACATAGAAAGAAGAAAGCGGATGCCGTTGGTGATAACTTCAGCACATTGAACTAAATCTTGTATATACGCGGCGTACTCATTCATATTAAGACGATAACAACTTTTACATCTTTTTGAGTCCTTATATCTCAGAAACGGTGGCTTGTAGGCAAAAAAGTATGCATATATTTTTCATGCATAATTTTATGATCTCCAATTTTTGTTTGGAGTACTTTTATGATAATAATTACCGTGTTGCTGAAAATCGCGAAAAACTAATTTTTTTACCTTTGACCTTGAGTAATTTTTTGTCCATACACGGGAATGATGAGGTACTTTAAAATTTTATTTATAATCATGTTTTGAAGAATTTTACTGATGTTCAGCTTGTTGGGAATTTATGCAACTTCACTCTCATTTTTTGGTCTAGATTGACCGGACTAATAACTCAAACACTATAAAGCATTTACGAAAAGTAAAAACGGAGTCAAATTTTCTAATGAATACTTGTCATTTGACGTCCTATGTGGCCAGTTAGCCTCATTTTATTTTTATTTTTATACCCCTCTTGAACCCCAATATCTCAATAACCCCCCCACATTTTCCACTCATTTAGTCACGCCAGAATTGTGCCATCACTAACTACCTATATACCAAATTTTGCGATGATCGGATCAACGCTTCGAAAGTTATCCTCGGACAAACATACATACACACATACAACGCCGATTTGCCCAAGTTGATTTAGAGATCTCGCTTCGCTCGGTCAATAAGTATGTATTTACAAAAAAAAAGTATATAAGTATTCTATCAGTTATCTGGTTCCCGCAATAAAAGTTATGCTTAGTTTGGGGCTAGATAGCGCTGTGTGAAATGTCCAGCAATATTTATTTATTTTATTTTATCTAAAATCTTATAGCGACTTTGTCCATTACCCAAATACTGTAACCAATTGCTGAATAAATCATCTTCGTATTTCTTCATCGTTTTTTTCAAAAGGCTACTACATTTACAGATCACATCTATTACGATCGAACAAACAACACCCGTTTCTTGCCCATCGATAACATTCAAATTAAATAATTATTCGGAACAAAGACATTGCCAGACTTGCGAATAATGGCAAATGGCGAATGTAAGCACGGGTAGGCGTGACAATGACACCCAATAACCCAAATATACCCAAGCATGTCCCTCGAGGCTGGTTTATTTGGCGCTCGCGTGTCGCGCGCCCGTTCGGATCAAACGCTTGCTGAGGCCATTAAAATGGCGGTATAATGCCGTATCTCTGTTATTATGATCTACAGATATTTGTTTCGGGTCTGGTTATCTGGTACCCATAGATAAATAGATAGAAGATAGAAAACGCTTTATTGTATACCACACTTAAATTAACAAATCATAATTAAAACACTTAAAACTAGACACGCAATAGTACAATTGGCGGTCTTATCGCTAAAAGCAATCTCTTCCAGACAACCTTTGGATGGACTGGACTGAACTGGACCCATAGTACAAGCTTTGTTTAGTTTGAGGCTAGATGGCGCTGTGTGAAATGTCATTATTATTTATATTATTATTATATATTTAATTAGCTGACTCGCCGAACTTCGTACCGTCTTGAAATGCATATGACGCGGGTTGCCAACATACGTCGTCGCCGCGGTAGAATTGTCAATCGGCCATCATTAGCTGCATCTATGTATTAGAAAATGTAAATAAAATGTGAGTTTTTCCGACATTTTATTAGTTATTCTGTTATTCTGGGCGAAGACAAATGCAACAATTCAAAAGTCCAGCCGTTATTGATTTATAAATGGTGTATCTAACTCGACTTTGTTTTATATATATAAATACTAGCTGTTGCCCGCGACTTCGTACGCGTTACATTACTAAATGTGTAGGTAACCAAGAAATAAAGCTAACCTCGCTGTTGCAACTTGACACCCCATTTTTGTCTCATGGGAGCTGATTTAGGTAAAAAGTAGCCTTAATGTTATTCTAGGTCTAGAACTAAACTTCTGCAAAGTTTATGTCCAATCCGTTTAGTAGTTTAGGTGTGAAGGGTAACAAAGACCAAAATCATTTTCGTATAGAAACGTTGATACCTCATTTTTATCCCATGGGAACTCATTTATGGGATAAATGGTATCCTATGAGGTGATCCAGGTAATCTACGTATGTATCAAATTTGATCGAAATTGGTTCAGCCGTTACGGTGTGATTGAGTAACAAACAAACAAACATCCAAACTTTTGCATTTATAATATTAGTGACAGTGTGATGGTAATCCCAGAACCAAAGTCAAAGAACTGAGGGCTCGTACACAAACTGCAATGCGACGTCGCACCGTAAAAATCTGCGAGCTCCTCGACGCATCGCAAGAACTTGCGAATTGATTCGCATCTCATTTTCCTGTATCTCCTTAGCAATAACAAAAGTGCACACTTCTTTTTACGATCCATGTCACGACCTAGTTATCAAGATACGTTCAGTACGGTTGACGGTCGTCGAAGGAATGTTCACCTTGTGAGACGCCTTGCCGCACGAAATCGCATCGCAGCAATTCGTAACGCAATTTTCTGCGTTGCAAATTCGCATCGCGTTGCATCGCAGTTTTGTCTACGAGCCCTTATGTATATTTGGAAATTCAATAATTACCGTCAAAACTGAAAAATACAAAAGTATGAAGAAAGTAGCAGAAAGTCTATGCAACACGTGGTCTGGCACTTAAGTTCATAATCTAGTGGCCAACCCTGGTGTCAACATTTTTATGCCGGCTAAGGTCTATGATATCTTAAAGTGCCTTCTTATGTGACTTTGTTATTAGTACGAACAGCGCAACAAATTATTAACTAATATTATTAAGTTTCTCTTTAAAAGAATGTAATTCTTTGAGAAAAAAATATCTTAAACCTAAGTACAATAAAGAACCGAAATAAATTGAAGCTAATTAGCACTTTACGAGTTGGAATTTAATTTTCTTTGTTTGCTAAAGAAAGAATTTCTTGCCGTTCTGTTTCTTCAGTTCATGTCAATTATAATAAAAAAAAATATTTATTCATTACAGTAGCAACAGCACTTGATATCAATGTAATAAACATAACTTTCAAGAAATAATAATTTATACATTAATTCAGACAACATAATTGAAACATAACAGTCCATTTTTGTTAGAAGCTAGGTAAGTTTGCTACGATCCGTAGCGCTAACGTAAAATCGTAGCTTTGCCGTAGCATTTAAGCGACGACACAGAATCGTAGCGACACCGTAGGTCTGTAGCGCTCGTGAAGAATCACAGTGACAGCGTAAATCCGTAAAATTTACAAACAACTTACTTCATATATTGGAATATTTTATTTAAGGTATGAAGTTCGAATTCAAGATTGCTAGGTTGACCTGCGTCTGCCGTGCACATCGATCGTTAGTCGTAGAAGAGCGTGGAGGTGGTCAGGCGCTCCAGCGCGGGCCGTTTGCTTGCGCCCCTCTCCGCTCTGCGCCTGCCCCTCAGAGGTCCTAGTGCTGCGCGTAAACAAGGTCCAATTATAAAGTCAGTGTCCAATATTCGCATATTAAATGGCCTTACCATTCTCGACCACGGCCGGAATGGGCTAGAAACGATTCGAACTTTGACCTTATGTCCTAAAACACAGTAATTTTTGCCGTATCGTCTAGCTTTATCGCGATTATGCCTGGGGACTTACGGCTTGCGGTATTATATAAGTTTTACCATTTTCTTTATACTTATTGCACCTTATTTAAAAGAAAACCGGCATGTCCTAGAACAAAAAACTTAAAGGTTAGAATTCCATTGGAATTCCATTAGCATTGGGTTAGACGTGGACACTCAAAACTTCTGATTGGATTGAATTGATGCGATCGAGATTTGGTGCTGGAAAAAGATACTTCGCATTCCTTGGACTGGTAAACGAACACACGTGTCCATTGTAAAGGAACTAAACACTTCGAGGAGGTTTTCAACCATCCGCCTTAGCCTCACCTTAGAATATTTTGGACACATAATACGACGCAGCCCTGACAACCTCGAAAAACTTACAATCACGGGAAAAAATTGAAGAACGGAGAGCAAGAAGACGCAGCTCCATCCGCTGGACCGATCAGATCCGCGCCGCTCTCGACACACCACTACACTAAGCTATTCGTCATGCCGGAGATGGAATGGCGACAAATGGAAAAAGATAGTTAATGAAAACGTAATGCAATGAGGTGACGACCCTCTACATTGAGGAAACGATGCACAGAAACCCGTGAAGATATACTACAAGGGGATAGTCAAAGGTAAGTCCAAACATTACGTTTGATACTTACGCATAGCAGGCAACTTACGTAAAGCATTCAGGTGACAGGTCGCAAGCCGTTCAACGCTTTTTAGAGTTCTAACCCTCTCTGGCTAAAATTCTAATAAACGTTATTAGAGTTCTAACCCTATCTGGTTCAACGCTTATTAGAGTTCTAACCCTCTCTGGTTAGAACTCTAATAAGCGTTATTAGAGTTCTAACCCTATCTGGCTCAATGCTTATTAGAGTTCTAACCCTCACTGGTTAGAACTCCAATAGCGTTGAACGGCTTGCGACCTGTCACCTGAATGCTTTACGTAAGTTGCCTGCTATGCGTAAGTAACAAACATAATGTTTGGACTTACCTCTGAATACGTCGTTGTAGATAGATAGATAGAAAACGCTTTATTGTATACCACACTTAAATTAACAAATCATAATTAAAACACTCAAAACTAGACACGCAATAGTACAATTGGCGGTCTTATCGCTAAAAACGATCTCTTCCAGACAACCTTTGGATGGACTGGATTTTACGAGAACATTAAAGGACGGTAGCTTTATAACATAAGCTTTTTATTTAATTGTAGGTATACTTACATAAGCAAAACAGAAGAAATAGATACCAGGGTAGGTAATATTAGCATAAATATTATACATAAACAGTCTATGATATTAAATATACTAACAATAAATAAAATATAAAACAGCTGTAATACAAACAGTAACAACGACATATATGATAACAAAATAAAATTACTCAGCTCTCTGATGCAGACAAATAGTGCTTAAACAACAGCGTTTTAAAGATAGGAAGGGATTTGGCAGATCTAATAAAAGAAGGAAGAGAGTTCCATAAACGGATAACTTGTACAGTAAAGGAGTTGTCATAAAAGTTAGAAGAGTGGATAGGAATTTTAAGTTTCAAGGACTTAGAAGAGCGCAACGGACGAGGATTAGATAGATGGAGATATTCAAAGCGTTCTCTAAGATAAGAAGGACTAGAAGGATTGAACAAAATACTGTACAAAAGAGTGAGGATATGAGTATTCCTGCGGTAGCGAATGGGTAGCCACTTGAGCTTCTTGCAAATATAGAAACGTGGTCATATTTTCGTAGTCCAAATATAAACCTGATACAAACGTTCTGAAAGCGCTCAAGTTTGTCAAGGTGTTTCTGAGTGAGATCCGGATAGCAGGCGTCAGCATAGTCAAGAATAGGGAGTAAGAGGCATTGTGTCAGCGCAACTTTGGTAGATGTCGGTAGAAAGTTCCGTAGCCTTCTCAATGATGCCGCCGAAGCGAACAACTTCCGACATGAGGTCCCCATGACATGTCCTTATCAATAAGTACGCCTAAGTTTTTCACGCAGTTACTTATAGGTATTGGAACGCCATCAAATATAATTGGAGGAAGACCAGCCCAGTCACTCTTAGATGTCATCCTGGAGCTGCCTACAACAATAAACTGCGTTTTCAATGGGTTAACACTGATACCGTATGATTTACTCCATGTGAGTATCCGAGCCAAGTCCTCATTTATGATTTAAAAACCTATCTCTAAATTGTTGACGGGTGTTTGTGTGTAAATCTGGAGATCATCTGCGTAAAGGTGGTAGGAAGAAGAGAGAGTGTGAGAGATCGAATTTATAAAGATAGCGAACTGAAGAGGAGAAAGCACGCCGCCCTGAGGAACACCGGCAGTCAAACTACACCACGAGGAATAAGTGTCATCAATACGAATACGCTGCTGGCGTCCAAACAGGTAACTTTGAAACCAATCAATAGCCGTTGATGAGATGTTAAGAGATTGAAGAACAGCCAGAAGAATGTCAAAGTCGACATTGTTAAAGGCGTTGCTAAAGTCCAACAATGACAACATAGTCACATGCCCATTGTCCATACCCTGACGAATGTCATCGGTGATTTTAGTCAAGGCCGTCGTGGTGCTATGACCACGGCGAAACCCGGATTGGAGAGGATTCATGAGAGAATTTCTAGTAAGGAAATTACTTAGTTGGTGATGGGCTAGGCGCTCTAGGACTTTAGAGAGAAATGGAAGGATAGATATGGGACGGAATTCAGAGAACAAGGAAGGATTGGGCTTTTTGGGCAGCGGAATTATCTGGGCATTCTTCCAGACTAAGGGAAACTTTCCGCTAGTTATAGAGAAATTAAGGATGTGGGTAAGGACATGAATGATTTCGCCGAGTATGGGCACCAGCATATTGTGGCTAATGCTGTCATTGCCGACAGCATTGGATGTAATGGATGTTACACTTCTCCTAACATCAGCAACAGAGAATTCATAAAAGAGAAAAGGAGTAGAATTTATAGGAATCGATGAGAGGTGATTAATAGTGACAGACTTTGTTGGTCCATCAATATTAGCAGATAATGAAAAGTGTTTATTAAGCAGGTCAATATCTAAATCTTTAGGTAAGTTGTCAAGACGTGATTTTCCAATCCCTAAAGTTCGGAGAAACTTCCAAACCCTTGATGGGTCATCATTATCGACAGATTTGTGAATGAAACGGCGTTGTGCATCCCTACACACCTTATTACAGAGATTTTGGCGTTCGATATATTTACGGTAGTTTTCATCAGTAGGACGACACTTATTCTTAAACTTAGCAACGTTTTTTCTATGCATAACAGTTTCTATTTCGGTCGTTAGCCATGGTGCAGGTAGTTGCTTGATCTTGATGGATCTTAGAGGAGCATGCTTGTCGTACAGTTTTATAAGAGTATCATTGAATAAAGCAATCTTGTCATCAATATTTCTTGCGCCCAATATCCATTACCAGTCATAGACCAGTCAATTTGTGAAGCGTCATCACGAAGACTATCCAGATCCATGCCACCGAAGTTACGCTGAAGAATGGTTTTGGGTTTTGCTTTTGGCGGTCGTATTTTATAGGAGAGGTAAATCAAGTCATGGTAAGAAAAGGCATCCGCCGAGCATTGACCATGTTGTAGTATAACTTCACGGATCTACGTACTAAATAAGAGATTCGAGGATGTCAAACGTGAGCTATATCCATCCATCCACATCCATACTAATATTATAAATGCGAAAAAAAAATAAGTTTGTTAACTTTTCACAACTAAACGGCCGAACGGATTGTAATGAAATTTGGCAACGAGATAAATCACTGGACCTCTTCTTTTTTGTGTTAAGATGGGCGTGGGCGTGGGCGTGGGCGTGGCCCACGCCCACGCCCACGCCCACGCCCACGCCCACGCCCACGCCCACGCCCACGCCCACGCCCACGCCCACGCCCACGCCCACGCCCACGCCCACGCGCACGCCCACGCCCACGCCCACGCCCACGCCCACGCCCACGCCCACGCCCACGCCCACGCCCACGCCCACGCCCACGCCCACGCCCACGCCCACGCCCACGCCCACGCCCACGCCCACGCCCACGCCCACGCCCACGCCCACGCCCACGCCCACGCCCACGCCCACGCCCACGCCCACGCCCACGCCCACGCCCACGCCCACGCCCACGCCCACGCCCACGCCCACGCCCACGCCCACGCCCACGCCCACGCCCACGCCCACGCCCACGCCCACGCCCACGCCCACGCCCACGCCCACGCCCACGCCCACGCCCACGCCCACGCCCACGCCCACGCCCACGCCCACGCCCACGCCCACGCCCACGCCCACGCCCACGCCCACGCCCACGCCCACGCCCACGCCCACGCCCACGCCCACGCCCACGCCCACGCCCACGCCCACGCCCACGCCCACGCCCACGCCCACGCCCACGCCCACGCCCACGCCCACGCCCACGCCCACGCCCACGCCCACGCCCACGCCCACGCCCACGCCCACGCCCACGCCCACGCCCACGCCCACGCCCACGCCCACGCCCACGCCCACGCCCACGCCCACGCCCACGCCCACGCCCACGCCCACGCCCACGCCCACGCCCACGCCCACGCCCACGCCCACGCCCACGCCCACGCCCACGCCCACGCCCACGCCCACGCCCACGCCCACGCCCACGCCCACGCCCACGCCCACGCCCACGCCCACGCCCACGCCCACGCCCACGCCCACGCCCACGCCCACGCCCACGCCCACGCCCACGCCCACGCCCACGCCCACGCCCACGCCCACGCCCACGCCCACGCCCACGCCCACGCCCACGCCCACGCCCACGCCCACGCCCACGCCCACGCCCACGCCCACGCCCACGCCCACGCCCACGCCCACGCCCACGCCCACGCCCACGCCCACGCCCACGCCCACGCCCACGCCCACGCCCACGCCCACGCCCACGCCCACGCCCACGCCCACGCCCACGCCCACGCCCACGCCCACGCCCACGCCCACGCCCACGCCCACGCCCACGCCCACGCCCACGCCCACGCCCACGCCCACGCCCACGCCCACGCCCACGCCCACGCCCACGCCCACGCCCACGCCCACGCCCACGCCCACGCCCACGCCCACGCCCACGCCCACGCCCACGCCCACGCCCACGCCCACGCCCACGCCCACGCCCACGCCCACGCCCACGCCCACGCCCACGCCCACGCCCACGCCCACGCCCACGCCCACGCCCACGCCCACGCCCACGCCCACGCCCACGCCCACGCCCACGCCCACGCCCACGCCCACGCCCACGCCCACGCCCACGCCCACGCCCACGCCCACGCCCACGCCCACGCCCACGCCCACGCCCACGCCCACGCCCACGCCCACGCCCACGCCCACGCCCACGCCCACGCCCACGCCCACGCCCACGCCCACGCCCACGCCCACGCCCACGCCCACGCCCACGCCCACGCCCACGCCCACGCCCACGCCCACGCGCACGCCCACGCCCACGCGTAAAACATAATTATAAATATTTTTTTAAGTTCCTTCATCATTCCCGTTGTGGATCCATCATTCCAAGTGCAGACAAAAATTGTATATCATAAAATTATCGTGACAGGTCGCAAGCCGTTCAACGCTTATTAGAGGTCTAACTCTCTCTGGCTAGAATTCTAATAAACGTTATTAGAGTTCTAACCCTATCTGGTTCAACGCTTATTAGAGTTCTAACCCTCTCTGGTTAGAACTCCAATAAGCGTTATTAGAGTTCTAACCCTATCTGGTTAGAACTCTAATAAGCGTTGAACGGCATGCGACCTGTCACCTGAATGCTTTACGTAAGTTGCCTGCTATGCGTAAGTAACAAACGTAATGTTTGGACTTACCTCTGAATACCTCGGTGTAGTATAACTTCACGGATCTACGTACTAAATAAGAGATTCGAGGATGTCAAACGTGAGCTATATCCATCCATCCACATGCATACTAATATTATAAATGCGAAAGTAACTAAGTTTGTTTGTTAACTTTTCACGACTAAACGGCCGAACGGATTGTAATGAAATTTGGCAACGAGATAAATCCCTGGAGAAGGGCATAGGCTATATCTTGTCTCAAAAAACAATCTTAAAAGGGGTGAAATAGGGGTTGAAAGTTTGTATGTGCAATCCGTAATTTCTCAAGTTGGGGATCTGAAAGTTCATATTTAGGCTTTAAGTAAGAAGGGCGGGGGGAGGGGGGTAAAGGGTGGTATTCTTTATATAAATTATGAGGTATTCTTTAAATGCATTCCTATGTACAGTCTGTATATAGATAGATGATAAATATTGTGACCGGGATTGGGGCATAAGCTAGTTTTTAACCAACTGCACAGGAGGGTATTTTTTTTACTGACAAACCACGCATGCGAAGCCGCGGGCAGATCAGCTAGTTATTTATAAAATATTTTAATCATTCTAAGAATTACGAACCGGGGTTGCCATGGTAAAAGTTAACTGATTATTAAACCGAAGTATTCTGGAGAAGTTACACATTCTACATTCTCTCTCATGTAATTCCCCCGCACATGCAGAAAGCAGTAGAGCCTTGTCTGCAAAGTTGATGCATTAATGAGCGCTGCATGAAACTTCTTAATAAACTGGCAGAATAGTTGACGACCTATTCGTTGGAACATTACCTTCTAGACAAGTGACTCTGAGAAACGCCCCAAATTTTTAAATTTTAATTTTTGGATTTATTCCCGAAATCCCCATTGCTACGTCCTCTCGTTTATTGGAAATTTTTTTCTCAAAATCCCCACTGACCACTTTCAACGTAGTAATGGTAATTATGGATAGATAAAGTATTTAGAACTATGTATGTAGTTTCGTTGTTTGTCAACAAAAAGTAGACCATATTAGAATCCAATTGATAATCTATCAACATACCAAATTTTGGTTAAGCCATTAGGACGTGATTGAGTAACAAACAAACAATCAAACACCCAAACTTTTAAATTTATAATATTAGTGTGATGAAAAATTACACGACCCTCCACCGTGTTTACCTAAAGTTAACGTAAAATAGGACATTTCAAAATGTTTTTAGGGTTCCGTACCTAAAGAGTAAAACGGTACCCTATTACGAAGACTACGCTGTCTGTCTGTCCGTCTGTCTGTCTATCCGTCTGTCACCAGGCTGTGTCTCACGAACCGTGATAGAGACAGTTGAAATTTTCACAAATGATATATTTCTGTTGCCGCTATAACAACAATACTAAAAACAGAATAAAATAAATATTTAAGGGGGCTCCCATACAACAAACGTGATTTTCTTGCTCGTTTTGCTCGATATTGATAACACAAACGCTAGTGCGGTAGACGCTTGAAATATTCGTAGAATATTTAGCTATATTTTCACTTTAAAAATAAATAATTAATAAAACAAATATTTAAGGGGGGCTCCCATACATCAAACGCGATTCTTTTTTGCTCCTTTTTATAGATACGGAACCCTTATTGCGCGAGTCCGACTCGCACTTGGCCGGTTTTTTTTATAATGATTGTGATGAATTCAGATGGTTTAGCTCGGAAGTAATGAAATAGAGGGGTTCGCAATTGAAGCGTGGGACATCTCTTTTACGTAGATAAAAAAATAGAACTATTAAGCAATTTTGTGGATAGAATTCCGCACCAATCAGGCCATACTTCAAGAACTCGGCTTCAAGCAGCGTCTCTTACCCGCAGATCAATCTTGCATCTTCTTCTTTGGAAAGGGTTCGCGCCGCGAGGAACTCTCCATTAAACGCTTAGTGGGGAAGTGGAAAAGAGCGTAGTTGGTTTAAAAGATTCCATTTCAGGCACTGCCTTCATATTTTTAAGTCAATGTTCAAGTTAGGAGTGGAACTCACTTCCGGCATATGTTTTACCGGTCCAGTATAATCTCGGAGTCTTCAAGAAGGAATAGGGTCTTTCTAGGCAAGCGTGCTCCATCTTTGATCACACCATCACTTACCATCAGGTGAGGAAGTGGGCAAGCGCTTGACTATCATAAAAAATGGTTTTAGGTTATTAGATATTTAGTTAAGCTTCTCTACCGTTTTTAAACACTGGTTCTTTATAGAACCTTATGTTGTACGCTACTAACTCGAATATCAAATAAACGAACCACTAATACTCATAAAATAGGACTGACGCTGACAAAGACAGCGCATGTCAAAACCTCGTCGCTCGTAAACTTCATACATTTTTAAACGATTCGTTTATCGACGGACAGTTGTCTAGGAATCAGGTTGGCATTCTCCATTCGCCTAATAACCTGAACTTGCCAGAATGCATTTAATTTATGTTTGGTGTGTGGGAATGTGAGTTATTCTCAGAGTATGATAATAATGAGTAGGTATACCTCTAGGTAGGCTGCATATAAAGGATCCAGTTTTCATGAATCAGCCTGTATAACGCAAAGGAACCCTAAACGTATTAAAGTTTTATAAATAACAACTGCTAATGGTTTTTGTGATTGTCCTATAACTGTATAAAATTCTATTGATTTTTTAATTATACAATAATTTCAATGTATATTAATATATACAATATTTTATATTAAATATATAAAAAAATAATTCAAAATCTTGGAATTTTCCATAAGTGTTAGGGTAACACTATATAAAATAAAAACACTATACAACAAACTTCATACAAAATTTGCTGCAAAATTCACCAGCCGTACTGAATACGGAGTACGGATAGATAGAAAAAGCTTTATTTCTTCACACTTAAATTTAAAAATGAATATAAAAAACAAATAACAAGACACGGGAAAATACAAGTGGCGGTCTTATCGCTAAAAGCGATCTCTTCCAGACAACCTTCGGAAACTTTCACATCGCACGGAATTTTATTAAGTTAAATTAAAATATATAGCACTCAGGCATAGCGTAACTCTCCATCAGGGAGATCATTCTCAAATTGGGTTCAGTAGTTTCTGAGATTACCACTACAAAATAAGACAGATAAGATGAGCCAAATATTTCAAAACTACCCGCACTTTCACTTTTATTTATTTATAAAATTACTTATGAATTTATAACAACATAAAATATTTTATAACAACTTAAAATATATATAAAACCCTAATCTAACAAGCCGCTGCCAGTAGGCAGCGTGCCCAGGATGCTGGCCGCATTGCCACGTTGAATGGCAATGCTTAAACGTTGGCCAAAATACTGGCCAGCATTTTGGTCAGCGTCGCCTCGACCAGACGTTTTGAAAGGTCACTAAACTTTTATTTGGTACAAACTTTTGTATCACTATTAACTTTGTTATTAGTAGGATCAGCCCAACAAATTTTTAACTAATATTTTTAAGTTTCTCTATAAGTGAATTGTAATTCTTTGAGAAAATAAATATCTTTATAACCAGAAATAAACAAAATTTTCCCATTATTTTTTTATATTTTAACTTTATTAAGGTTCATTTATTTATGTAATTTTATTTTATTTCATTAGTATCAGTATGTAGTAGGTTAGGTACATTTTTACACACCAGGTAAATTCACACAGTCCATTCCATCCAAAGGTTGTCTGGTAGAGATCACTCTTAGCGATAAGACCGCCAATTGTAGCACATAGATTTACGTTTGTTCTATTTAATTTTATTGTTTTATGGTTTGCAATATTAAATATCTATATCGTTACCTCTTTCTTATTACTAAGAACCATACGGCACAATCCAGTTTAAAAGTTTGTGTTCTCAGATACTTCCAAATAGGTAATTCCTAAATGTCAAGGGCATATAAGTTTACGATCTTTATAGGGCACCCTCCGCTAAATAATGGCCGAATTCCTGTCGCAAGAGAATGAAGATAATTCATTAAAGGACGCCATATTGGGGGTTGTAATGTCCCGAATTCGATATAAGGGTGGGAAATTGCTTTCCGATAATACAGGGTGTTTGGGCATTAAGGATCGATAGACCAAATTACAAAATCAACCCCCTATGGTCTTCAATTTAGAAGCAGTTTTTATTCACTTACTCAAATAATATTGTTTAGTAAAAAAGTCATATTCATTTTAATTTAACTTATTTGTAGGAAAAACAACAGCTGATAAACTTAACAGATTGTTTAACAGATAGCCAATTACAGGTTTCCACGTATAAACAACAATATAGAAACAGAAATAATGTGAACACCAATCAACATCTCATATTACAGATACAATGAAGAAAGAGTATACTTAGACGATTATTATATTAAATATACTATTATTAACCACTAAAGAATTCACGATTCAACCGCTGTCGAATCGAACTGACGCTCTTGTATAAAAGGTCACAGTCCGAGCGCTTACACATTCATATTTTGCCTGGAATGGCTCCAATCACTGTCCTACAATGAAACAGAAGAAATCATGGTTGTCTCTAAGTAGCCCACACACACATTCATACACACATACTTACACACACACACACGCACACACACACATCCTCAGACTAATTAATATATACATACACGTACATTTTGTATGTGTAACTAATGCACCTTGATTAGGAGCTACTGTAATATTTCCCGGAGGAGGGCGTTGATGTCTGCGACACAGTTTAATACTTCTGCAGATATCATCGTTTTTCACATCATTTGTACCATTGTTAATGTTCCAAATAAAGAATTTATGATTAAGATTAAAATTTCTCAATTACATAAAAACATCTTAAAATACGAATCTATGTGTGTTCTGTTTTGTGTGCCATAATAAGTATATTAAATTATAAGCAAATACCAGAGAGCCATGGAGTGCGCCATGCTCGGCATCACTGAAATTGGCAAGCGGACTAAAGTTCAAGACGTTAGCAAGCGTATATTACGACTGAAATAGGGTTGGGCAGGACATGTGGCCAGACGCGGTGATGACAGGTGGACCAGGGTGCTGACTGAGTGGTGGCCCCGAGGTGGAACCAGGAACGCAGGTCGTCCACCGGCAAGATGTGTCGACGACATTATAAAAATCGCAGGTCGTATGTGGGTTAGAACAGCGCGGGACAGAGGTGAATGGCGACAACGAAGAGAAGTCTATGCCTAGCAGTGGGATGAGAAAGGCTGACGGTGATAATGATGATGTACCAAACGAGTTTGATCCGTTATTATGATGAATTATCCTGTAAAACGGCTAATGAATGAGGATGACACTCTTTATTTCTCGATTTTGGAGATAGGTGATTGATTGTTGAAATTGCGAAGGACATATAATAAAGTTTTTATGCGTGTAATCATATTTTGAAGTTCAGGACGTCAGACGGCGCGGTGGGTCGACGACATAAAGAAAGCCGCAGGCAAGTCCTGGATGCGCGCAGCACAGGACCGGGAAGGGAGGCCTACACCCAGCAGTGGGTACTTATGGGCTGTGGACGATGGTGATGATTAATCATATGTGACTTCTATGTGCTTGCCGCAGGCCGACGTATTATGAAATATGTTTTCCAATTACTTGTTAAAGCCTCATTTATGTAATGGCATACGATTAGCGAAAACATGTGAGGTGGGTGAATAGGTTCAATAGGTAACGGGACGATTCCCGCTACGGAATTAATATTTGCATTTGTTATTAAACATGTTCATAATACCCAAGATCAGTTATTTTGGTAAAAACCCGTTTATTATCTGTTTTAAGGGCGGGTTGTTGATATATACTTGTTGTTGGCCTTTTTAACCAGTAGGATTCTGGATCTACTAATAAACGGACTTTTCGCCAAATTAACTGATATAACTGACCAGTGAATATCAATATTATAGGTGTTTATTAGTATCTACTCCAATATCCTTTTATGTGCGTACCCACTACTATAATCAACTATCTCTATCTTCAAGGTTTGCTGGAAGAAAACTCTTATTAGAGTTAATCTCGCCTTTGTGCATGCCCATTTTGTAAGCTGTTTTTGTCTGTAAATCTATTTGTGTAAAATAAAGAATATTTTTACAATAAAAATGATTACATTTATTTGACACGACACATACCGTCCGTCGGTCCGACATACATGGGGGCTGCCCTACACTACGTAGTACATCTAATTTTTCTTGCGCCCTACACTGCGCTTTCCAGTGCCTGGTGCCCACTATAGAACCTTTCAGCGCCAACGGCTGTCAGTTCTTCGAGCTATTTGCCCCGCGCACTGCCACTTCAGCTTGCTTATCCACTCGGCTGTCAGTGACCTTGGTTTGTCTTCGGATCTCCTCATTCCTAGAAAGAATAAAAAACATTTATTTGTGACGTAACAAAACACACATATCACACAAAGTAAGGTACACACAAAAAAAACATATTTTTACATACAAAGAAAGAAAGAAAGAAAATACATTTATTTGCAGACATAACAAAACAAAGACATATACAGTAACAACATATCAAAAAAAAATAGAAAACATAAATATACATAGGTAGTTAGTACGTCTAGGTTATTGAGCGGCCGCAAACTAGGATCCGGCTCAGCATTAAGGTTGTATTACATTATAACGGCACAGATCCAGCACGGCTCCAACCCAGCAATTTACTTGTCATTCAAATTAGAGCATTAAAACCAGTGTCGTATAATATATTTCGTAATATCAATATAAAAAGCCGCCGGCGGGCAGGCAGCGCGCTTACAGCTACCATACGACTAGTCGCGGAGCCCGCTCGCTGTAAGCGAGGAGACCGCACGCTGTAAGCGAGGAGACCGCGCGCTGTAAGCGAGGAGACCGCGTGCGTACAGTGCGCCGACTGCGAGCCGATTATTACTAGTTCGCGCAATGTAAACTGAGACATTATGAAGTCGTGCGAGTCCTAGGCGTGTTCATTCACGAATACGTGTTCGCGGTGATAGTAAGCTACACACTTTGCGAATGGCTCGGTGCCAGCGAGCTGGCACCTCGCGATCGGCGCGCTGCCAACGAGCTGGCACCTCGCGGACGACGCGCTGCCAACGAGCTGGCGGCGAGCGGGCGGCGAGCGGTAGCCGAAATTTGAGGCGGTGCTGTGGTGCAGCTGTGTCGTTGCCGTGCCGCATCCGTGCGGCTACAATGTAATACAACCATTATGCGCCACGCACTAGTAAATACTAGTACGCAGCGCGCTGATCTTCCGCCGGCTCCTACATTTAGTACCGGATTATCCGATTCTGTTAATAATATAATTATATAAACTAAAGAATTGGAAATATAAAGGATATTGAATCTATATGCTTGTATGTTGGCAAGTCGTAGTCATTTTAGAATGTGCCATGTGGGTCTTTATGTGTTTAGTGTTATAGTTGTTATTGAAAGTATGTAAAGTGGGTTTTCCACCTGCAGGCCATTTGCATAGACAGGAGATGTATTTTAGGTTTGCGTTTAAACGTATTTTTAGAAACCGGTTGACGCAAAGGTGGTATATTATTCCAGCACTTGGTGGCTTGGTAGCGGAAACTATCCCTGAATACAAACCATACAAGAAACAATAGTAAATTTTTGATTCGATCTCGTCGGAAACACCAGTTCTCTTCAATTTACTGCATGGTAATAATTATTAGGGCAGGTATATACCTGTTTGGAGTGGTTGTGGTAAATAATGGCGTCCAGTAACCACTGATTGAAACATTAGACATTAATTATGGACCTGTTTGGCAATTAATGCAATAATTATTTGTACGCCATGTTGTGCTCGATCAATTAATATAAGAGAAACATGATGGCAGTTTAATTTAGTTACCAATAACCTTATAACAACTACGCATAGAAATAAAGTGCACGCGTGGAAAATAGACTATTAAATTGGAGTCAAATATGGCTCCAAACAACGTTCACGCTTTGTGTTTTATGAGCCAAGTGAGTGCGGTGCGGCTCTTTGAAAAACAAACAATATATGCGGCAAAAATGTCCATGCGATAGCTGCATTACTTTTTTTTTACTTCGCTCAATATTGTGCATTTACCATATGCAAATAAAATAAAATAGGGAAACAGATATACACAATTAGGAAAGGATCAGGAGAGGAAAGGAATACATGAAAGAGAAATTATACAAAATAAGACATACATATTTACAAAATTAACTTCTACAAATTTGTAATTTTATATATTCATGTATATTTCTGATTGTTTATATTAATATTATTTGTACAAAAAACGATTCTAGACATTGATACACGGATGGATCTAAGGAGGAGAAGGATTTTAATATTTGAAGGACACGGAACATGGAGGAATACAAGATCTTTGTAAAAGATGAGACGCACACACTGCAATATTTTGCATTTTTATTTAATTTCAATCTTTTAGTTATTGTTTCTTTGTTAATTCTTTTATATCTCCTGTGTGTGTTTGTTCTGTTGTACTATTGATGTTGTTACAAATAAATGTTTTTAATTTGATTTAAAATTGAACGTGGTCATAATTAATACACGAAACGAGCATGTGATTTACATCACCACATTCATCTCCAGAACTACAAGATGGGTCATCTAAGATGGAGAAGATCCGCGCCAGATGGGCTGGCGTGCACGTGTATCCTAGTTGCATTCTTAATAAGATAGTAGTGGCACGTTTACTGAGTTTCATTTAAAAACCATGGTTCGATGGGAATCATTATTTGAATTCGTCTGTAATATCTACCCTTAGTATTGTTGGAGTCGTCCCAATCTGTATTCCAAGTTTGTAAGTTTTTTAAATTCTATTACAAAGTTTTTGTAAGGGAAAAAGTCTCCGCACTCCACAGCTTCATTAGCTAATTAATCAGCATATCCATTACCCAATATACCGCAATATCCACGCGCTGCATTACTTATGTGCGCTTGTGTGTGTGTCAGCGAATATAAAATATGCACACGCACACATTAGTTGTTTTGTGGCCTACATTTCGGACGGAAATTTATGCCAAACTACGGTTCTATGTGTATTTATTCTAAGTATTACTAAATTAGATTGCCATCATGTGTAGTAATTACATTACACATTTACAGTAATAATTGAGTGTATCTGTGCTTTTGAAAGCACATTTATTTACTTTAATATAAAATATTTTTTTTACCTCATAGAAATGTTAATTTTGGAGATAATTTACCGACTGGTTATATGATAACCATTCCCTCTAATAAAGCATTGCCTCGTAGGTCATATGCACCTTTTTCAGCACAGGGCTCCTAGTGACCGGGTACGTATCTTTTTTTGATTAAGTTAACGTGTTTTCAATTGTCTGTATATAATTATCCACCGTATGTAGTTTCTGTGTGTTTGTTACTTGTGTCGAAATAAATGTCTATATCTATCTATATATACCTATCTATCTATATATATTAAGAACGTGCCCTGCGATGCACTACATCCATCAACTTGAGGCATACATTAAACCTTGTGCCTCTAATTTCACCGGCACCCATACAAACCATTATTTTAAAACACAAAAAAGCCTTGGAATGATTTTGCCCCATCTCTATCGAAACCGAACAAATGTAACAATATTGACACTAACCCTTTGTAAACCAGTCGGGCTTATTGCCTGAACCTTTCCGGTGATTAGTCGCGAGCAACAAGCTTAAATTATTGATGGTTCAAAATCATCTAACAGATTTTATTGAATAATCTATAATATAAAAATGAATCGCAAAATGTGTTGGTAAGCGCATAACTCAACAACGCCTGGACCAATTTGGACAATTCTTTTTTTGTTGTATTTCTTATTGTCAGGAGAAGGTTCTTATGAAAGAAAAAATTAAGAAAATTGCGCGCAAAATAAGAAAATTTAAGAATACTTAACCACCATATAAAATTATTTATAATCTAACCTTAGCGCTTTTATAATGTAACCTTGACGTTTGACATAGAATTGACAGAATGCGTGCTGCAAATATCGTCAAAGAGGATGTAAAAAAAATTAATATCGTTTGAAATAGATGCTTCGGTAGGAGTTATATTGTCTATATATATAAAAATTAATTTCTGTTCGTTAGTCTCGCTAAAACTCGAGAACGGGTGGAGCGATTTGGCTAATTTTGGTATTGAATTATTTGTGGAAGTCATTCATTTTCTCATACATAATGATGGCCGGGGACAGGGGACAACAATTGATAATTCTACCAGGGTGACTTATATTGACAGCCCGCGTTATACCATGCTAATCAAATCAATGAAGTTTTAGGCTATCTATTAACTTAACCTTGTTTTTTTGGCCTAGTTTCATCTTTAGCTAAACTTTATTTTTCAGTTTAGTTATAAAACTGAAACTTGGCAGCGGTCTGGGCCAAACTCTTGCAGCTAAAAATTATGCCTACACAAGCCCGCGCCCGCAACTTCACACGCGTGGTATTTCAATATAAACATAAACCTCATTCTGTGCAGTCAGGTAAAAAGTTGCGTATGTTTATGAATATAATATTACTGGACATTTCACACAGCGCTATCTAGCCCCAAACTAAGCAGAGCTTGTACTATGGGAACCAGATGACTGATATAATACTTATATACCTACATTTTTTTTTGTAAATACATACTTATAATATATAAAGAAACAACCAGACGCGGAACAAATATCTGTAGATCATGCAAACATTTGTTCCGCAGCGGGAATCGAACTCGCTACCTCCTGCGTCTCGGCCGACTATTCGTCCACTGCACCACAGAGATCGTCAATACAACATACAGCAATAATTCACATTAAATTCCTTTCATTATAGGTGCAATGTACAACTTACTAATACTATTTAATAGAACTTTAAATATAGGCTAACAGATGCGGCGGTTTTTGTTTTTGTTCCCGACATCTTTCCTTACAATGTTCAAACGTTAAACGTTACGTTACGTTAACCTTTTATTAGCCTTACGTTTAGTTCTAAATCAAATCAAATCAAAAACATTTATTTGTGAACAACACCAATAGTACAACAGAACAAACACACACAGGAGACATAACAACAAGAACAAAGAAACAATAATTAAAAGATTAAAATTAAATAAAAATGCAAAATATTGCAGTGTGTGTGTCTCATCGTACTCACTGCATGTGTCACAAAAAGGCTCTAACTCAGCATGTTCTGGGTTGCACTGGCTACCCAGCGCTGGTCTTCCGTTAGAGCCTCTTTGAGTAGACCACTAAACTACTTGTCCATACAAATTGTACCTATCCACATATACAATTGTTCTCTAAATTAAATAATTAAATTTATAATATACCTACTCTTGAACTTTCATAATTATATTATTTGTAGTACGTACCTATGGTTATCACTTGCAAATGGATACCCGTGTAACGCATGCATATAAAAAAAAATAAAGCTTGAAGAAACAGCTTCATTCTACCAATGAAATAAAAGGTTAGCCAAACATTATTCTATTCCACCCTTATTTTACCATTGAAATAGGCTAGAAGGGCGATGATGCAATCGATCAGCTGACGCCATGAACGACCTTGCGGGGTCATTGGCCCTGGAAGTGGGTCGCCCCTGCCTGAAGGGTGGGTTATAACAAACTATTTTATAAACTGTGGCCTGAAGGGCTGTCGTAGTGACTGTATTTAAAGCTGTGACCACCTCAGTCATAGAGACGTTGAATGACTGTGTCAGTTTATTTCTGTTTGATGTTGCGATCTAAATCTATTCACCTCGATGGTTCTTTCGCCATAAGGTCCTTTAGCGTTTATGACATTTGTTTTTATTGGAAATAGATAAGGGTTTGAACACAACCTCACCTGATGGTAAGTGATGATGAGGTCGAAGATGGAGCACGCTTGCGTAGAAAGCACATCTTCACTCTGAGCACGAACGCTGTCTAGCTGTTTGGCTAATTTCAACTAAAGTCTTGCTACCGTCACGTCACAACAAATCTCAGTCGCGTCATTTATTGGTCTCAAAATGAGCAAGAAAGTACTGCTATCACGATATTTTAGAAAGTTACTTTGATTATGGGATTCAGAGTGAAGGTAGATTATGTTATACATAAGTTCTCAAATAAAAAGAGTGTTATTAGAAAGTAGTGAGGGGGCAGGGGCAGTTAACTTTAGTTATCCACCGTCCACCGTTTGACGACGTCATACTCGTTTATAAAACTAACTACATGACGTAATTAATCAAGCGTTTTTCCCTCTAAGGAACTGAATTTCGAGATAAAACAACTGTGATGCAAAAGTTTGCAGATTCGACTTTCTCTGTAAGGTAAATGTTTGCACAATTTAGTACATGGGTCTCCCCAATAGATTCGCAGATTTACCAATCCTTTGACGACCTCCGTGGCGCAGTGGCTGAGACGCAGGAGGTAGCGGGTTCGCATCCCGCCGCGGAACAAATGTTTGCACGATCTACAGATATATGTTCCGGATCTGGTTGTTTCTCTATATATTATAAGTATGTATTTACAAAAACAAAAATGTATATAAGTATTCTATCAGTTATCTGTTTCCCATAGTACAAGCTCTGCTTAGTTTGGGGCTAGATATCGCTGTGTGTAATGTCCAGCTATATTTATTATTTATTTATTTAATCCTTTGCGGCTAGAACCCAACGACTCTTCTTCTCAGTCGTTACAAATCTTGGTAGAGTGGTCGTGGTCGTCACTTCGGGGGTAGTGGCGCGCTTCCAACGGCTCTGAGCAATCTTTATTAGGTCGTCTTTTCTCCTCAGCGCACCTACACTGCGTTTTAACAAAAGAAGAAAGAAAAAAATACATTTATTCGTACCATCACTGAAGAACAAGAAAATATAATCAACCTATTTACTTACTGCGTTGTCTCTTCTTGTGAACCTTTCTGACCCCGGACCTACCTCAGTCTGGTGTGTGACTTACGAGGCATCTCCAAGTGGTATAACTAGTGGTTCGCCCCGAACTGAGATCTCGCGTAAACTTTGACTACCAAAATAGTGCCACGAAATGAAAACCAATTTACTTGACCTACAGTTTTAATCAAATTACATGTAATGGGGAGTTCATGTTAACTAGTTAACCTTTTTTGGGGTACAAATTGCATTTATTCTAGATTGCAGACTTTTGCCTATATTTGTGGCACTAAAGCTACACGCCTACCAAATTTTAGCACTTTGGGGTCACTGGTGTACCCTGTGAATTTAATCAAAAATCAGTTTTTATTATGGCTAATAACTCAAAACTGCAAAGACTAAACTAAAAATGAAAACTAGGTCAAAACGCACTTACCTTTTAATAGACGTGTCATTTTACCGGAAAGTTCCATTATTTTTATCCCTTTTGAACCCCAATATCTCAACAACCCCCAACTTCAGTACTTGTGCTGCTGTGTTCCGGTTAGATGGTAATGGTAGGTTCCTGTAATTACTGGCACATAGGCATAACAGCGAAGTTCTATAGTATGGCAACGTATACACATAGATATCAAGATAACATAATAGCTTGTTTTGAATTCTATGTGGATATCCATGGGCTGCAGTAGCCACTTAACATCTGGTGGACTGCATGCTCGTTTACCATATAAGTAGTATAAAAAAACATTTTTAGCTCATATCTCTACCTACCTATGTATCAAATTTCACGATGATCGGATCTACGCTTCAAAAGTTATCCTCGGACAAACAAAAATGCATACATAAATACAACGCCGATTTGCCCAAGTTGATTTGGAGATCTCGCTTCGATCAATCAAAAAAAATCTAAGCTAGGTTTATCTCGTTGGTGAAAATTACCTCTGAGCTAAAGTCTCGCTTCAGTTTTGAGTTCTGAAATGTGTACGGGCGCTAGAATTAAAAGTGAGTACCTCGTACTCACGGCTACACATCAAGCTATACATTTCCAGTATATAAGCTGTATAAGCTTTTGTAGAATGCGAGGTCAGCTTATACTGTATATGTATAGCTTGAAGTGTACCCGTGTGTACCTTTTATCCCCGGCCAAATGGAACAAATGCCGTCACAGAGGACCTGGTAAGTCCTGAAACCGATACATAACACTTACCCGAGTGGGGACATATTATGTGGGAACATAAATCTTGGAAAAGGAATTAGTCGCCTGCTATCGAATGTCGAGATACGATTTATTCGAGATAAGAAAGGTACACACGGCTACACATCAAGCTATACATTTCCAGTATAAGCTGAGCTCTCATTCTACGAAAAGCCTACACAATGCGAGGTCAGCTTATACTGGAAATTTATAGCTTGAAGTGTACCCGTGTGTACCTTTTATCCCCGGCAAAAGGAACAAATGCCGTCACAGAGGACCCGGTAAGTTCTGAAACCGATACATAACACTTACCCGAATGGGGACCTATTATGTGGGAACATAAATCTTGGAAAATGAATTAGTCGCCTGCTATCGAATGTCGAGATACGATTTATTCGAGATAGGAAAGGTACACACGGCTACACATCAAGCTATACATTTCCAGTATAAGCTGAGCTCTCATTGTGTAGGTTTTTCGTAGAATGCGAGTTCAGCTTATACCGGAAATGTATAGCTTGAAGTGTAGCCGTGTGTACCTTTTATCCCCGGCCAAAAGGAACAAATGCCGTCACAGAGGACCCGGTAAGTCCTGAAACATATACATAACACTTACCCGAGTGGAGTCCTATTATGTGGGAACATAAATCTTGGAAAAGAAATTAGTCGCCTGCTATCGAATGTCGAGATACGATTTATTCGAGATAGGAAAGGTACACACGGCTACACATCAAGCTATACATTTCCAGTATAAGCTGAGCTCTCATTCTACGAAAAGCCTACACAATGCGAGGTCAGCTTATACTGGAATTGTATAGCTTGATGTGTAGCCGTGTGTACCTGAATGTAATACCTACCTTACTGAATTGAAGCTATTGTTCGCAAGGTTTGGCTGTAAGTAGGTAGATTCGATGAGGTTGGATTACCTTTAGTGACCTCTATAACTTTTAATAAAAGCGGCCAACTGCGAGTCGGACTCGCCCATGAAGGGTTCCGTAGCAGCAAGTAACATAATATAAAAGTTCTTGTAGTTCGATGTAACTTTTTTTTATATTTGAGTTGATTGAATTAAAGGTAAATTGCGGTTTACCATTTATGACGTATTGAAAAAAACTACTTACTAGATCTCGTTCAAACCAATTTTCGGTAGAAGTTTGCATGGTAATGTAAGTACATCATATATTTTTTTTAGTTTATCATTCTCTTATTTTAGAAGTTACAGGGGAAGAGGGGGGGGAGGGGGGGGGGACATTTTACCACTTTAAAAGTGTGTCTCGCGCAAACTATTCGGGTTAGAAAAAAATGATATTAGAAACCTCAATATCATTTTTGAAGACCTATCCATAGATAACCCACACGTATGGGTTTGATGAAAAAAAATTTTGGTGTTTCAGTTCTAAGTATGGGGAACCCCCAAAATTTATTGTTTTTTTTTTCTATTTTTGTGTGAAAATCTTAATGCGGTTCACAAAATACATCTACTTACCAAGTTTCAACAGTATAGTTCTTATAGTTTCGGAAAAAAGTGGTTGTGACATACGGACAGACAGACAGACAGACATGACGAATCCATAAGGGTTCCGTTTTTTGCCATTTGGCTACGGAACCCTAAAAAGTCTACCATTTACTTAATCGGTCAGGTACCACAGCCATACTAAAATGTATGGGTGTGATTCTTTCTCAATCTATCTAGGAGTTCCTAGATAGATTGAGAAAGAATCACACCCATCTATTTTACTAATTTCTACCTCTAGGTAGTTACCTAGAGGTAGAAATTAGTAAAATAGGTACCTACCTGTTACGAGTACGTACGATACATACCTACCTACTTATTACGTAACTAGGAAGGTAGGTACATTTATTTTAGGTTGGTTGGTAGACAAGTAGTTTGTATATCTGTATTATTTGGCTCTAACAATCAAAGACACCAAAAAGACCATTTATTTTTGATCGAGCGTAGCGAGATCTCTAAATCAACTTGGGCAAATCGGCGTTATTTGTATGTATGTAGGTATGTTTGTTTGCCCGAGGATAACTTTCGAAGCGTTGCTCCAATGTGAAATTTGATACATAGGTAGGTAGTGATGGCACAATTTTGGTAACTAAATGAGCTAAAAATGTTTGGGGGGTTGTTGAGATATTGGGGTTCAAAAGGGGTAAAATGAAAATGATCTATTAGGTTAAGTGGGACGTCAATTCTTTACGTTTTTGAGTTATTAGCCATAATAAAAACTTTACTGCGACAAAATTAATTCACAGGGTACACCAGTGACCCCACAGTGCTGTAATTTGGTATGCGTGTAGCATATGTGACACAAATATAGGCAAAAGTCTGAAATTCAGAATAACTGCAATTTGAACCCCAAAAAACGAGTGTGCTTTAGACCACACGACTGAAGTAAAACTTCTTTTTCAAAATAGGTATGAATACATAAAATTGTTCAATTACAAAATTGTCCACATGTCTGCAGGTCGATCAGTGTATGTTCATTCTGGACGCAACGCGCACTCGCACATTAACGTTAGAAAATATACGAAACGTAATTCTCACTCTCTTTCTATCTTCACTAACTTATATCTCCCTCTCAACTTCCGTTCGCACTTTACGTAGGTAACGCATTCACCAGCTTACTACACAAGTCGTAAAGTGCGTAAAGAAGTTTTACTTCAAAAATGTAACCACATTACATGAACTCCCGTTACCTGTAATTTGAATGAAAATGTAAGTTAGTTATTTTTTCGTGGCACTATTTTGATAGTCAAAGATTAGGTACAAATATTATTTTTTTGTTTTAATCGGAGACTCGCGATATCTCAGTTCGGAGCGAACACTAGTTAATTATTAATAACAAACACAACCTTCTTTGTAGAGACAACGAAGGCTGTAGTAACAAGCCAAAAATAAAACTATTGACCTTTGACCTAATACTGCATTTACCGATAAACTTAATCCGTGTATAGCAGACAACCTGAAGCCTTACAAATGTGCTATTCAGCAAAATGATAGTGGTTTTTGACATCGTCTGGCGGGCTTCCAATGACGAGCGCTGAACGTCGTCGCCTGGGGGAACGCTGGCCAACACTTCGCCACGAATGCAAAAATATTAAAAGGTAAACTGAAAAGTCAAACGTTAATACCTAGTTCTTAATTCAAATCAAACGGCGTCTGCATCAAAAGTTAGACCGTTGGGGTTAGACTTTTTTTAGCATGTGCGATCGATATTAAAAATGTAGGTACTTACGAACTTATATGATAGGTATACATAAAGATTTCATTGAATAAATTATCGTCTGTCTAAAATTAAAGATATCTCGGTATGAAATATAGTTTTTTCTAATATGACTTTTTATTTAATATACAAATCTGGAATTTGATTTTATCACTAACACTTAGTAGGTATACTAAGGTAGGCCGGCTTGCGCAACAATCCATAAACGTATTTAGCAACTGAACATGTTTATATTTGACGTATTTGTATGATTTGACAACCACTAAATACACATATCACAAATATTTTTTTAATGGAGCTCCTGTATTGAGTATTGAGTGACTAAAACCGTCATATCGCCCGGTATGCCTCGAAGGAAGTAGGTGGGTAGGTACCTATCTAGGTATTCGGACGGCCAGTGAACTCTATCACAAAGGTTGTCACCCAAATTCATTCGAACGAACAGCCATGAGGAACCTTGCGGAATGAGGAGGAGGAAATGATTTACTTAGGTGCCTGCATACTACATTAATATAGTCGTTGGCTTTGCTAAAAATCATAGATTCCGTGTGGCGACTACTAATGACTTTTCCTGTACCTAATCAAAACGTAATCAAGCTTTCCGAGAACTTCAATCCATATAAATGAATTGCACGTAACGCTATCTATGAATTGATTTTGGAACTACAAAATATGAATGAAAAATAGAAACATTTTCATACACACATCAAAAAAGTCTAAACAACGCCTATAATTTTAGAGTATTTTTAATTTTATAGATTTATTTTAAATGATATCTTTTCTTTTTAAACTAAATGATATTTCTATGTTGTATTTGTATAGTAAACTCGATAAATTTCTTTATAAAAATGTTTATTTATAAATAAAAGTTTTCTGATAATCTGGGAAGAAATTTGTATTATATAATAATGGTAAAAAAAACAAAACTACGACTTCTGCTTATTATAACCTTCTTCTGGACATTTAAATTAAATCTAATACACTTGTTTCCCCCTCGGTTGTATAAAACTTGTCGGCAACGATTCTGCATAGAGTCAATTAGGTTATTGATTTATATCTGGGGCAATTGGTCACTTGAGCAGGTTTTTTAGCTGTTCTTCCTTTAAAACCCCATCAAGATCGTTCAGGACCCTTCTCTGGAGCATATCCCAGACATGCTCAAAGGGATTCAAGTCTAGCGATTGAGCTGGCAATGGCAAAACGCGTATATCTTCGCCCAGTAGCCATTCTTGAGTCCGTCTCTCTGTGTGCGGACGGGCATTGTCGTGCATTAATGTAAACTCAGGTCCCAATGTGTTTGAAAATGGACGCACAAAGGAAGCTAGCACATGTTCCACATAATTTTCAGCATTCAGGTTGCCACAAGATCGGTTTTGCGCTATTTAGCTATTCCAGCCCAAACCATTACCTACTGTTGAACCGCTGTATGGGTGAACTTCCCGGACACATCTTAGACGTTCAGCGTTTCCTGTGCGACGATATATTACCCTCATTCTTCTAGTATCAGGTTTGAACCCGAATCGAGATTCGTCGCAGAACAAAATTTGGTCCCATCGTTCTTGCGGCCGTAGCACGCGTGTTCTGCACCATTGAATACGACGAGCTCGATTTCCGTCTGACGGGTCTGTGGCCATCTGATTGGACGACGTGCACGTTGACTCTCGCAGTCTGGTTCGCACAGTTTGGGGACAAACAGCGAGACCATCAGCATTCTGTAGCCTTGATGCGATCTATTGGGCAGTCAGTTTTGATTCACGTCTAAGTACATGTTACCAGGATGTATCGGTCTTGACAACGAGTGATACTAGGCCCTTGGCCTGGGTGCTGTTCAGACGGATCACCTGTGTCACAATAACGCCTCCAGAGCCGGCAAGTTACGCTTCGATGAACACCGAAATGCCGAGCAACATAGGCTTGACTGTTTTCAATTTCTAGCATCTCTACAGCTCTTGGCATCTCTTCCGTGGTAAGATTCCGGTTACTAATTTTTTTTTCGTTGATTTCATAGACGGCATTTCATAGATGCGGTTTTATTTCTTAATAAAACCGCATCTATGAAATGCCGTTGAAATGGACAAAAGTATCAAAGAGAATATAATACCTACGGAGAAGTAATGAAAAGTATGTTTTTATTGTTTAAAAACAATTTTACTGAAAAAAACTGCCAGTATTATTTGTTTATCAAAGAGGTTGACTATTCAAAGAAAATAATAATTCAAAGAAGGAAAAAAAATAATACTAAAAAAGTTATGTGTAGTTAGTTAAGAATTCATTTACCCACCAAAATGTTATCTAAAATATAAATGAACAAGCTTCCGCCGCGGCTTCCTACGACTTAATTATATTCATAATTTATTTAATTCAGATATAAATACATCCATACATTACACAAACCTTAAAAACAGTAAAAAAATAGTAATAAAAATTTAAATACATAGACACAATATTACCTACATACCACAGAGAATAAATAAAATATAAAATGTCGACCTCCGTGGCGCAGTGGGTGAATAACCGGCTGAGACGCAGGAGCTTGCGGGTTTGAATTCTGCCGCGAAACAAATGTTTACATGATATACCTACAGATATTCTGTTTATTTCTCATAAGTATGTAATTACAAACAAAGGCGTATATAAGTATTCTATCAGTTATCTGGTTCACATAGTACTTACAAGCTTTGCTTAGTTTGGGGCTAGATGGTGGTGATGTGTGAAATGTCCAGCATTATTTATTAAAAAAAATTAAATGTCACATTCTATATTAGATTAGGTATAACTTTTTATATTAGCATACGACTAGTAATGACTCAATTCAAACATATGCTATCTTTGACCAAGCGAAGCGAGATTTCCAAATCAAATCGGCGTTGTATGTATGTATCTATGTTTGTCCGAGGATAACTTTCGAAGATTTTATCCGATCATCGTGAACGTTTGGTATTTAAGTAGGTAGTAATGGCACAATTTTGGAGTGACTAAATGAGCTAAAAATGCGGGGGGTTGTTGAGATATTGGGGTTCAAGAGGGGTAAAAAAAAACAAAATGGGACTATGCGAGGTCTTTGTGAGTAGGTACATTTTGACCCCGTTTTTATTTTTAGTTTAAACTTTGTAGTTTATAAGTTATTAGACATGTTAAAAACTGAAATTTGTTAAAATTCACAGGGTACACCCGTGACCCGACAGTGCTGAAATTTGGTATGCGCCTAGCTTTAATGACAAAAATATAGAGAAAAGTCTGAAATCTAGAATAACACCAATTTCTACCCCTGAAAAAAATAACCACAGTCATGAACTCCCGTTACCTGTAATTTGAATAAAACTGTAGGTCAAGTCAACTGGTTATCATTTCGTGGCGCTATTTTGAGGTCAAAAATTACGGATAATACATATATATTTGTTTTTATGGGAGACTCGCGAGATCTCAGTTCGGGACGAACCACTACTATAGATGTAGACTGCCTACCTGGTAAAAAAAATATTTCCCCTGAATGGCAGAGGAATGGATAGAACAATCCATTCCCAAGATACCCGCATCCCTGAGAATATCCTCTTCAAGAGCTGCGCAATAGAAACTATCAATAATTTTGTTTTCTAATCAAGATAGACTAGTGGTTCGTCCCGAACTGAGCTCTCGCGAACCTCCCAAAAAACAAAGTACCTGTATAGGTACCTATTATTCTTCGGGCGACTTGCACAACGATGCCCAAACGTATTTAGTGGCTAAATATGATTTAAGAATTTGTCAAATCATACAAATGCTTCTAATTTAAGCATGTTTAGTCGCTAAATACGTTTAGTGATCTTTGTGCATGCCGGCCATATTCTTTGAATAATAAATTAGTGCCACGAATAAACCAATTTACTTGACCCACAGTTTCATTCAAATTAGCGGTAATAATGGGGGTTCATGTTTTTTGTTACATTTTTAGGGGTAGAAATTGAAGATAATCTAGATTTCAGACTTGGATATATTTGTGTCAATATAGCTACATGAATACCAAATTTCAGCATTGTACTACTGGTATACCTATACCCTGTGAATTTTGTCAAAGTTGTGTTATTATTATGGCTAATAACTCTAAAACTACAAAAATTAAACCAAAAATAAAAACGAGGTTAAAATGTACTAACGAAGACCTTTCATTTGACGTCCCACTTGACCTAATAGTCTCATTTTCGTTTTTTTTTTACCCCTCTTAAACCCCAATATCTCAACAACCCCCCAACATTTTTAACTCATTTAGTCACATCAAAATTGTGTTATCACTACCTACATACGTATCAAATTTCTCGATGATCGGATCAACGCTACGAACGCTACTCGGACAAACAAACATACATACATACATACAATGCTGATTTGCCCAAGTTGATTTAGAGATCTCGCTTCGCTCGATCACAAACCTACCCCGTAGAAGGATTTTTATGTAAGTTTCAATTGCGATATTGTGGGTAGTTCCTTCGTGGCAGCTGTTTTAACTTCTGCCTTGAGGTCATTGACTAAGGCGACCAAAGAAAAAAACCAGTAGGTAACAAGACAAACAACGAAAGTAGCTAAACAAACACCTACAGTACAGGTACCTAGGTAGGTAGAGTTAGTAGACTAGGTAGGTAGGCACAAGTCTAGGCATTTTCTAGAGGTCAACGACATGCTGCTATGCGGTTTGCAGTTCGATTTCTCCGCTTTGCTGAAATAATGACAGGATAACACTGCCGCATACCTACTGCATAATTTGCAGTAGGTAGATTTTATTTCTCAAGCCATTTGATAAAATTATTATAAAATTATAAAATTTAGCTATAAAATTGGTCATATTTACGATGGCGATGCATAGCGACATTGTCATTTAGATTATTTAGTGTAAGTACCTATTTATTCGTAGTACCACAGGTAGTACTTAATTAAATAAGTTTTAGCCGATAATTATGTAACGCAGATTTCCGCTTTTAATATAGGTACATACCACCTATTTTGTTTTTATTGCAACAAAATAGATAGATAGATATTTAATTCTTTAATGTTACACCAAATTACCTACAATAACTTAACTTAAAAAACTTAGGCTAATGGGACTATGACTACCCCTTTATAAAACTAGGCAACTTACCTAATTTCCTAAGTTTATGTATTGGATTAATAAGCACTAACCATTGTAATAAAGAATAGCAAAATTGATTGTTTTACCAGAAATCGGAGAAAAATAAAAATCGGTGAATCGAAATACATCACATTTCATTTCATAAATGGCAGCACTGATGCTTGTTTGGTTGCCAAATTGACATTGACAGTGTAATGTAATGTCAATCAATATCAGTCAACTATTGTCAATTTCGATTCGATTGTCGGGGGCAAGTCGGAGTTTTTAGTTGCGTGAAATATTTTTTCTAAAATACTGTAATTTTTATGCAAACCAAGCTCTTTCTAAATTTATGTTGGTTTCATTCAACTTAATTTACAAAACCCGTGCGATGTACACAGCGTGAATGTCTGGAGGAGGCTTCAAGCGTGTTTGCGGGGACTCCATTGTCATGAAAGATGTCTCAATTCGGATCAATGTACAACAGGACAAAAAGAAAGTGACTAGCAGTTGACCGTGCGATTTTGGGTGATCATTTCGAGTGGAACAATAGTATAAGTATATAAAATGGCGCAGACAGTGAGGCGTGCTATAGAGGGCCGCTATCCGTCGTGTTATATTTCCTCACGAATACAGGAACGTCGCGTCAAAGCAAGGGCATTGAGGTAAATAAATTAGCACGATTATCATATATTCAGCAAGCTACGCTGATAGTTTTGTGTTAACCCACTATTTACAGTAAGTATAGTTTTTATCGTTAGAACTAAATGTTTACTGTGAGTATTGATTTTGTAAATCCAATTGTTGATGTTGGAATGTAAACATGTTTTCTTCTCGTGGTCCTTCTTATCTTGCTTCAAGGCTCTCTAATTTGAACAAAATTTATCTTATAAGATAAATGTTAGATGTGTAAATAGATGTATTTAATTAGCTTTTAAATTTTTACTGTAACTTGATAAATTATTGATATGCCTATGTGCTATGTTGAATAATATTTTAGGCCTTACCAACTGTTCTTCATAGCTAGGATAACAAATGATGTTTTGCCATTTTCTACAAACAGAAACCAGTATAACTGGTTGAATGTAGGTCGCTCTGCCAAAAGTTAAGGTCAATGAACTCACATGTAGTTGTAATCATCATTGCTGACAATGAATAAATAGGTGAATAATTATCATTACTAGATTTTCCTAAAAATATGTAGAAACAGGATTAAAAGGTTCATACTAAATTAAAATGATTATTATTTATATATTATTTCGATACCTTTCAGCTGAAGAGCACTTATTGCCTTGTTTCATCTAAACAAGAAAAGTAACATCAGTAGATTGCTATGTGTGACCAAAAGATGTTTGGTCTCTCAATATTGCATGTATGATGATAAGGCTTGAGAATAATTAAAAGATAATTCTCTACCATTGGTAAACCTTTGTCTTGTGTGGTCTAGTCAGGGTTGACAACATAATAACAACAATAAAATCAATAAACTAATTTTTATTAGTTTGCTGAACATTAGCACCATATTCTTAAAGTTTAGGCCTGATTTGCATAGGCCTCCCCCATCCCTCATATACAATATAAAATTGTTAATCTATAGATAGAGGGATTTGGGAGGTTTCTACCCGTGATCCTAATTCTAGCTTGTTGCCTCCAATATGGTCCAGTTTTCAACAGAATATATATTTAATGCTTCGTCTGTCATCCTCTCATCACACTATCATCATACTTATCTTAAACTCTTCCACAGAGCAGAGCAGCAGCGTAAACTGGAGAAGCCCGAGGATTTTGTGTGCTACTCGGACAGTGACAGTGAAGAGGAAACACCAACACAGCAGCACAAGATACTGTCAACGTCATACAATTTTGTTGACTATGTGCGCTCTCGGGAGATTCAGGCGCCTGAAGTAAGACAAGTTTATCATGAAAACGTATTCACTATTGGTTGTATGGCCTCTGTGGTAGTTGTTGCCACAATTATGCCAATGTCAAGTTGACAGGTTAAAAACGGTAAAACGATGGAGTTCCGAGTATTGAAATGGTTGGCCAGTGTTTACAGAGGGAGACTCAACCAGAATTTAGACTACAAGGTGATTTATTTATACCTAAATAGCAGAGAATGAAAACGTATTCAACTTGGCACGATCTAATAGGTCCGATTTGACGTCTGTCATTTTTCTTGCCGTGATCACTGATTGAACGTCTACACAAAAAGTCGTAAAATCAACCACATAATGCCAGATAATTATTATGATATCCGATGCTATTTCAATGTTGTATAATTGGGTCCAATGTCATAGAGTTGCAACCGTTTTAACCACTTCAGAACGAAACTAAATCTATTATTACAAAAAAATCAAAACATTTACTAAACTTTATATTTATTTAAACAGAAACGTATTCTTTATCGAATGAAAAATAAAAAGTGGATGACCGCTTTTCTGGTAATTTTTCATACTATAACCCCCATAAACTAGAGACAAGATAAAAAACTAGTGGCGATTACAATAGTCCTCGTGGCCATAGTGATACTAAAGCAGCCAAAGCTAATAAAAAGAAATATGTAACCAAGCCAGTTCGATTGTAATATAATATTAATTTAACCTTAGTTAAACTAAACCATAACAAACTAATTAAAATAAATCGAAATGTTTCTAGGATCGGTTCCCATCCCTACTCTCTGTATTTCTACAACATCATATTGGACCTATTAGATTGTCTCAATTGTAGTTGTCAGTGCACAGGGGTCAAAGTCAACTATAATTCTTTTTTTTTTTTTGTTGAATAAATTTAGCATTTGCCCCTCTTTCTCCATGTAAACTTTAACGATGCCAAATCTCACAATCCTCCAAGCACGCAATGATACATTATTCAAATCTCAAGAAAATATTAATCCCCAAGTCAACATATTGTTGAATACATGCCCACCCCACTGTTTTCATAGAAGTTTTTTTACTATACAACAAAAAAAAATGTATAAGTATTGTATCAGTTATCTAGTTTCTTGTACAAACTTGGCTTACTTTCCAGTATTATTTATTATTGATTGAATGTACAAACACCGCTATAATTATATATTAGGTAAGTCAGATAACCCGGCTAGCTAGCGTATTCCCCTCTGAAAACATGGCGGCTAGAAGTTACTCTGTAATATTGTTAATGTAATTTCTACAAATAAATACTGAGTTTTAATGTTAAACATCCAGATTAAAACACTGATTACTTTATCAATGTTTTAATCTGGATACTTATACATTTTTTTTGTTGTATAGTAAAAAAACTTCTATGAAAACAGTGGGGTGGGCATGTATTCAACAATATGTTGACTTGGGGATTAATATTTTCTTGAGATTTGAATAATGTATCATTGTTAAAATGTAAATAATGTTGGGAAAGGCTTGGGGTGGGTGGGTATTACATTTATCTTATCTAAATTGTATAGTTATATTGCAAATGCCCTTGCAAATACATTGTTGCTAAACCAAATGCGATTATCGATCACATGGTAAAGCGTTATCATCTCAAATTAATCAGAAACAGTGACGTAGCCCAGAAGATTAGGCTGAAATGGCAGTGGGCAGAGCACAGCTCGAAAAACTGAAAGGTTTTCGAGTAGAGAACACGCACTCAAAAGCGCAATGTATAAAGGCCCACAAGATGAAACGATGGCCTGATAAAGGTTGCTGGGAGCCGTTGGGTGCAGGCCGCACAAGGTCGGTCTCTGGAAATCTATGGCTCCTCCATAGATTTCCAGAGACCTATCTTGTGTCTGTGTTCTTCAGTGGACGTCCTATGGCCTATATGATGATGATGATAATACAAACATTTGTTCCTCCTGAATCGAAGTTTGCGTCTGAGTAGGCTACAAAATTTATTGTGATTATTTGAATTAACCTCATCTGACAGAAGACCAGCCCATATTTTTATCTGCCGCCAAGCGGCATTGCTGTGTTTCGGTTTGAAGGGTATGGATGCTGACATTATAGACACATGAGGCTTTACATCTGAATGCCTCAAGTAGATGGACACAGGGCCTGCATCGTATGGCGCGTTGCTAAAGTGCGTGACGTACGGGCAATGCTTTGTTATAAGCGATGGCTATCACTTAAATTCAGGTCGGCCATTTGCTTGATTACAACATAAAGTAAATGTTATGAGACTTTTCTTTTTAATGTATTTTGCGTACTTTTCAGGCACGTTCAGTGGACGAGTCATACGCCACCCGTCACATGCTCACCCACGATATGTTCCGGGAGACGCCAATCAACCTGGGCAACATGAACAAGGTGTTCTGCTCTCAGTGGCTCTCCGACAGGCAGGTGGTCTTCGGCACCAAGTGTAATAAGGTAAGGGACCGGGAATAAGGTAAGGAGTTAGAAGGTATTGTAATGCACAATACATGTGTATGTTATAAAAAGAGTAAATATTACAAATATGAAAATTATGTTGGTTTCAGCTATTGGTGTATGACGTCCGTACTCGCAAGATAGACGCCATCCCCACCCTGCGGCCGCGGCAGCCCTGGGTCGGACAGGAGCACCAGACGGGTATACACGCACTACAAATCAACCCATCGAGGTACGTACTCGCAGTCTAGTATAAGACAGACGCCATCCCCACCCTGCGGCCGCGGCTGCCCTGGGTCGGACAGGAGCACCAGACGGGAATACACGCACTACAGATCAACCCATCGAGGTATGTATTCGCAGTCTAGTACAAGATAGACGCCATCCCCACCCTGCGGCCGCGGCAGCCCTGGGTCGAACAGGAGCACCAGACGGGAAGACGCGCACTACAGATCAACCCATCGAGGTACGTACTCGCAGTCTAGTACAAGATAAACGCCATCCCCACCCTGCGGCAAATTTCCGAGCATTTGGTATGTTAAGACATGATTAAGGGTCTTTATCTCAGATAGCTTCATATCCTATTTTAGGGTTTCGCACCTCAAAAGGAAAATAGGAACCCTTGTAGGATATAGTTTGTTCAATAAGAGAAGAGTCGTAGGAATTGAGGTCGCGCGTGTGCCAATATAATACTTTGGTTGCGTTGACAACACTGCTCTGTCATCGCTAGTACGACTAAAAGTTTTTGATACTTGGTAGACAGACATCATTCGTAGACACCAACTGTTGTCATCAGTAGGTACTTGCAATTAAAATTGGCTACCATAGCACAGCACAGGTGTTATGTGATGAGCCAAAAATAATGGACATGCATGATTCTACTGAGGTTTAAGTGCTGGCTTTAATCAACATTATTTATAGTGTTATTATTTTTAGCAACATTTTTGAGTGCGAGGCGAGACGTTATTCGGAGTGGATCGCACTCACCCTGATGAAGGTTCACGAATTGAACCGAAACATAAGTCGGTACGTGATAAATCCCGTATTTATAATAATGATTATTTATACAGGATAGTGGCTAGCTATGTTGTAAGTCTAACGTGCTTCCATGGAGCATGGCCTTTCTACTCTTCTAGTACCTACTGATGAGGTGCTCTGGACTGCATACCCAGACTTATAAAATAAAACATGGAGACATTTTATAATTTTATTAACATTATCTTAATATACAGTAAAAATTGACAATTATAGATAATAATTTAATCAGTAACATAATCAAAGTCTGAATCTAAGTATTAAATGCTGCTTATGTCTGAGCTAGCTTTAGAGCATTCACTCTCGGATTCATCTGTTTCATCTTCGGATTTTGATTCTGTTATATTTATAATAAATTCTTGTAAACTGTCCATCAAATGGTCTTATTCCCAATATATTTCTTCAACATGTTTCACATGTTCACATTCTTTCTGACTAGAAATTCCACCACCAAAATTTATGTCTTTTTTTAGTACTCTATACAGCTTCCTTAGAGTCGGTACCTTTTTTCGAACAGTATAAAATTGTCGAATTTTGCTCCGTATGGCACATTTGTCAAAATCGTCCAGAATTATTGTCTTGGGCCGGCCTTTGCGTTTTTTCCCTGGAGTGCACCACACACCTCTATTTACAGCTCCTTCTTTTTTTAATTCTAGACACAGTGACTCTTCTAAGACCTGCAACATAAAATGTACATAATCAGTTTAATACTCGGTATCTAAAAACGCAAAGTATCAATATGTGTTAGTCGTACAACAAAAATAGGTCAGCTTGGCTCGAGTGATTTTTACCTAATTTAGTATTTCCGTTTACGCTAATCACACATAAAACACTAAAGACGCTGTTTATTTCGTCTTAAGAAATCAATGTACAGTCCAAAAATACCACAAGAAAGCAATTACATACCAATCATTGCGGCTACTTGTTCCGTAGCTTTGTTCAGGTCGATGATTGGGCTTATTGACGCTTTTTCGCGTTGACAAAACTGTATCACTTTAAATATAATTTGCCTCACAGAGCTGCGTAACGTTTTTCCTATTTTCGACATAATTAAGCAAATATTTAACACAAAAACAAGATCAACAATAATGTATCGAGTCGAAGTTGGCATTTGACAGTTGCGTGACGAGAGAGATGGCAGCTGGATTGGGTTGCCATATAAAAATCTTAATGCTAGTTCACCTTAACGCCACGACTCTTCTCTTATTGAACAAACTATATCTGTCAATACCGTTTTTTTCAGAACCACATGGAGGTATCAAGTTGAAATTATTATAAAATACTTAGGTCTACAGTCCCTGGGAACACTTTACAGTGACTAACTTTCAGAGCATGAGTGATATATTTATTGTAGATTCTTTAATAGGAATTTCAGTACACCTAAAGCGATAATAAAATGGTTATATGTATTTTCAGAACGTTGCTAGCGACTGGCGCGCGGAATTCATGCGAACTGGCGATATACAGCCTGCCCACTGTCTCACCCGTATGCGTCGGAGAGGCACACAAAGACTGGGTAAGTTATTGTTACCTACAGTACTATTCAGGCCAACGCCTTCCTAAATAGCAATAGACTTAGACATAGAAATTCACAATGCTAATTGCACCCAACGTCCATAGACCTTTGTCGTAATGATGAATACATGAATAAAAAAAAATCTATTTCGGTAACTTATAAATAGTTCTCAATTTCGGCTCCTACATTGAGTCGAAAGGCCAGCTGGCCGCTAAAAAGCTTGGTATACAGGCAAAGGTGAGGCAACACTTCACGCCGGGACAGTTGCTCAACATATACCAAGCACAAGTCCGATCATGTCTGGAGTACTGTTCTCACCTCTGGGACGGTTCACGAAATACCAGCTAGAGGCTCTAGATTCAATTGAGAGAAGAGCCAAGAAGCTCATTTGCAATTACGAGTTAGCAGATGCAAGGCTCCACAGCCTCGAGCATCGTCGAAAGGTTGCAAGCCTCTCGGTTTTTGATCGGATACATTTCGGAGAGTGTGCTGCGGAGGTTTTCAGCCTGACCAACCCCATTCTATCAACGGACAACTAGACGCTCCGCGATACGCCACCGCTACATGGTAGACATACCTCCCATACGCACAAAGCGGTACTCTTCCACCTTTATTATGCGCACCGCCAAGGAGTGGAACGCCTTGCCTGAGTCTGTGTTTCCTGATAACTACAACCTTAGGGTCTTTAAATCGCGAAAGAATAGGTTTCTTCTAGGCAAGCGTGTACCATCGTAGACTGCATCGTCGCTTACCATCAGGTGAGATCATGGTCAAACGCTGGCTTATAATTTATAAAAAAAAAGATGCTTGTATTAGACTCTCCATGGCAGTAACAGTTTATAAGTATGCCTATCTAAAATGTACTATCAGTAAAACATTTCTGTTAAAATATACAGTTAGCTATAATGAATGATTGAAGGATCGTCTGTGTTGTGCATTGTGCAGATCCTGGACATGTGCTGGCTGGACGACGAGTTCCTGGTGACGGGTTCGCGCGACTCGAAGCTGGCGCTGTGGCGCGTGCCGCAGCTGAGCGCCGCGCCCGACCAGTACATCGCGCCGCAAGCCGTCAAGGACTGCAGATCCGGTAATGCATACCTAAAACGTGGACCAGACCTAACATTGTCTGCTTCTGACTGTGTGAAAAGTATTAATTTTTAAGTTTATTGTTTTATGTATGTCTTAAGGTATTTATAGTTAAGGACCTTGTTATAATTTTTTGTATGTCCGCATGTTGTTGTCTGATATAAACGTTATTATTATGCCGGGACCTAGAACGGTTGTTGGTCATGGCCTAGGCTTGTAATGGGCGCGAATTAACTTAGATAGATTGACGTTACGTTGATAAGCTTCGAAGGTATCGCTCGTTTTCTGGCGGGCAATAAAGCGGACCCTTTTCTCTCAACACATAGCGTGCAATGTGAAGCAAACAATTAGTTTGCTACTTCGCAGGCATCGCAACGGATCGCGCAACGTCTAAGAACCGCGAATGAATGAACGCTTTGTTTGAGTCTCGCTCGCTGCTTGCTCCGGCTATGTTGCCAGCTCGCTATTCGTTGCTTGTAATCGGCTTAAATGAAGTACATTGAAAAATTAGATAGTTATGCCAATGTGGTTTGAAATCGGTCAACGGTTCGTTTCGTTATTTGAAAAAGCCTCGTTGACACATCGCTAGGCCCGAGACGTCATATCGTTTAGGCGTCAGGGGTTGTTGAGTGCGTATCACACCACAAAAAATTAAAACTGTTTAGCTTGTGTTTAAAAAACTCCATACAAAAATTGGTAAGGATTTTTTTATAAGTTCTTAAATGGACAAGTTGAGCACGCAAATATTTCTACAGCCTCGAATGAGTTTTTATGTTTTTTTTTATTTATTTACTATTTTAACAAAGATTACAATTATATGTTACAATTATAGCATCTAAAAACCAGTGAGGTTTGTGCCGGTGCTGTCGTGGGTTTACATCACTAGGTGTTATTTACTTAGCAATAAAAAATATATAAAAATGTGATTTACTTTAACAAAAAAACAAACGTTTAGTTGTGATATGTTCGTAATGTATGTTGCAGGTATAAAGGTGCGAGCGCTGACGTTCAACGCGAAGTGGCGCGAGATAGCGGCGCTCACACTGAACGGCTACATCCACGTGTTCAACGCGGAGACGTTCCGCCAGACGCTCAGCAGGAAGCTGCCCTCCTGCCAGGACCTCGTCTGTCTAGCCACGCAGGTATACCGCCACCACAACATTCATAGTTACAGAAGCCCAGCTCTATATATGAGTATCTACTTTTGCGCAGGTAATGCGCGTGCTCATAACTCGTGGCGCTTACTAAATTATCCATCCTCACCAATATTATAAATTCGAACGTACTATAAACCTAAAATACAAATAATAACACAAATTTAATTTAAAATAAGCAGCTATAAAAATGCTTATAATGAATTAACAAGCAGTTACAACTTCAGCACAGGGACATGTGCTACGAAGAGTAGTAATAAGTACTACTCTTTTAATTTAAAAAAAAATTTAGATTTGTTAATGGAGATTATACAGGGTGTTTGGTAATATACTGACGATATTCAAGGGACGTTTTCTCAAAACATAAAGAAGACTTCTCGGAAAAAAAACTACTAGTTATATATACAAATTTTAAAGAAAATCGACTAAGTTTAGGTGATTAATTAGATATAAAACTTACTGCCTAAGCTTGCAGTCGACATCCAAAGGCATAAAGGCCTTAATCCACAAAAGCGTAGATTTGCTACTTATATCCTTTCTTTAAGCGCTCTCTGCTCGATGCGAATGCACTGTAGAAAATAAGACATGCCGCTTGACCGTTTCCACTAAAGCTGAGCGGAGAGATGTCGGAATATCGATATGCTATTAGTTATTTTCCCATGGTATTCTCATTTCTACAAATCTGCGCTTAGGTGGACATTGGCCTGGAAACGCCTAGAAATTGTGGACCCGGGATTGGTTATCTGCAAACTGCCCACTTTAGCCACGGTAAACTTATTGAAATTATTCCAATTAGGTAGGTCCTACTTTATCCAATTCTTTGAGAGATAGGTATCTAGTGCATTGTCAAAATTGATGAGTCTTTTTTCAATTCTGGTTTCTGCCGAAGAAGAAGAGAAGAATAAGAATAAAGTTTAATTCACAAAAAAGAACATGCAAATTTCATACCTACTAAATTTAAAACTAAAAACAAACAAAGGCTGTGATTTAATGAGTAGGTAAATTATGACGAGTGAGCCCAGTAGTTGCAAAAAAATGCAGTTTAAAATAGAAAAATAGTTTAATTATAAGTTCAAAAATTACATGTACTTTATAACTAGATATATATCTAATGGTCGATGTTAGATCCAAAAGTGACACGATGCTCCGATGCCCGAAGAGGTGCGCCGGGCGGCGGGGCGTGGGGTGATCACGTTGTGCTGTCTCAGCTAAACGTGATGGTACATTGCGCAAGTCACACTAACTAGGTAATTGCAAGTTAGCAATTCGTAGGTGGCAACGATGTGTAACAGGTATCATTGGGTCATAGCCCTGTTTACAAAACAAAGTACCTATTGGGGCCGGCGAGCTCAAAGGATCTAGCGGCACCTTTGACTAACGGCTTATTCTTTCGAGTTCTTTTTGATATGCCGCGCGAAGGGATGTACAGCTTAGAATACCCCGCTACACCGGTTACCGGTATTAACGTAAATGTTTGAATCGATTGTATTTGAATAAAATCTTTTTTTTTAATCGAGTGTAGCGAGATCTCTAAATCAACTTAGGCAAATCGCCGTTGTTTGTTTGTATGTTCGTTTGTCCGAGTATAACTTTCGAAGCGTTGATCCGATCATCGTGACTATCAAAATATTGTCACAAAATAAATAACCAACTAACTTGACCTACAGTTTCACTAAAATTACAGGTAACGGGAGTTCATGTTATGTGGTTATTCTTTTTTGGGGTACAAATTGCAGTTATTCTGGGTTTCAAACTTTTGCCTTTTTTGTCACTTAAGCTACACGCATACCAAATTACAGCACTGTAGGGTCAATGGTGTACCCTGTGAATTTTATCAAAGTTTAATTTTTATTATGGCTAATAACTCAAAAACTATAAAAACTTTACCAAAAATAAAAACGGAGTCTAAATGTACCAATGAATATTTCATGTGACGTCCCACTTGACCTAATAGTTTCATTTAGAACCCCAATATCTCGACAAACCCCAATGTTTTTAGCTCATTTAGTCCCACCAAAATTGCGCCATCACTACCTACCTATGTATAAAATTACACGATAATCGGATAAACGCTTCGAAAGTTATCCTCGGACAAACATACATACATACATACAACGCCGATTTGCCCAAGTTGATTTAGAGATCTCGCTTGGCTCGATCAATAATTACACTACATTGTTTCCACAGTTCTGAGTCGAAAGGGTTAAGTCTTATGTGCCTGTAATTTCGCCGATACCCTTTCCCTTCAAACCGGAACACAAAAATGCGAGTTTACTATTTGGCAGCAGAAATAGGTATGGTGGTAGTACTTTCCCGGACAAACTCTTTCACAGAGAGCTCTACTACTACTAACAGATTGTATGACAGATTGACCTACACGTATTTTGTAAAACTAGTTCGGTTTTGATTTACGATGTTTTGAACAAGCTTTTATGAGGTCGACCTGTGTATCCTAACTAGCTAATCCAATTTCGGACCGTCCAACACCGAAAGTCAGAACCGGTATTGATACCTTTCCGGTAATGTTTTCCCAGCTCTAGTGTAAGAAGGCGGGCCCTTTGGCACGTGTCGGCGTTCGTGCAATTAATTATTATTTTGAATCAGTAGTTGATTTCATTTCTAATTGTGCGGACGGATTTAGAAAAATTGCGATACTTAACTACAGGTACTCCAATCAGGACTACCTGAACATGACAGTGTGTTACACGGAAAGTGCTCCTGTCAAGAGCGCAGGACTTTTATCAGATATGGCACGGAACTCGGCAGGGCACGCGGACTGTTCCGCGGCACAGGGAGAGCAGTGAATTCCAGCCCCATGTTGAGGCGGGCAGGCCATCTCGCTATTCAGTGCGCTTGGAATTTTTTGAAGAGGATCCGCTGGCGAGCACTTGTGACGCGGCCCGCGTGTACGGTGATAGCGCTGCCTATGGGTGAAGTCTTAGGGAGGAAGGCCAGCACCCGTATAGTTTTACACCAGTGCAGGAGCTCTGGACTCCTGACTACGAGACCAGAATGCGGTTTTGTTTGTGTCTGCTGCAGCACGGACCTTGGAAGATCGACAAGGACTACGATCGGCGAGTGCGCGAATACCTGGGCAGTGCTTATGGTAATCGATGGATTGGGCGCGGAGGGCCAGTTGCACAGCCCGCACACTCACCGGACTTAACCCCCTTAGACTTTTATTTGTGGGGTAGGGTAAAGGACTATGGCCATACAATAGAAAGTGACTTAGAACGCGAATTGTGAACGCTATTAATGTGGTGCGAAGTGACAGAGTCACGTGTTGGCACGAGTTCGTGTGCATTGCTTTGGCCGTGCTATTCTTCCTAGACTCTAGATCAAGAAGGTACGTGCAACAACTTTTGTGAATAAAATAGTGTAGCTATACCTATCTGTGATAATAACTGTAGATAACTAGTGTAAGTTACTGTGTAACTGTACATTCTGTAAATAGGTACCAACTAAATGTCGTAAATAACTGATAGCTGTGTTGTACATATTTTGTAGGTACATAGGTAGCTAATGAACTTTTAAACACGCCAAATTATCGTTGATAAAGTGAAAGCACCTCCTACTTACCTCTCGATTTGAGGTAAGAGCTACCTACTACTTTTTCACGTTAATTTATCAGTCGACAGCCTAATAAAAGTGTGTTGGAAAGCTCGAGTTTACCTAAATTGATTAGGTACTTCATTTTGAATTGAATAAATCTTTTAAAATACTACTTCAGCTGTTTTTTATTTTTAAATTTTTCTCTGTAGTTTAGCTAGTCATTGCAAAGATCACGTCTACCCTATCTAATTTAGTCTTGGTCACTCTGCCTGAGTGAGCGGTAGGCATTTGTGAAACGCCACCTGGGCTCTAATACCTATCTATCTCAACCTAATCACTGCACTGACGTAGGTACCTACCTAGCTCACAGTGACCAAGAAAGAACTAGTGAGTGACACGACGAATTAAATTAATGTAGGTAGGTACCTACCTAGGTTAGGCCAAAAATACCTGTCTTCCGACCTATCATAATTCTAGTCAGTGACACCGATCGCTTGTAGGTACTACTCTGGACCAAGAAAGAACAAGCGAATGTAGAGGCACCTGTAGGGATATTTTTTTACCTAGTAGCTACGTCTTACCTATTTATAACTCAAAACGTAGATCTATGGTAGGCTAGTACCTACTACCGTAGGCAGGCATGTATTTTTGATATCTCTTTCGGAAATGGCTGCGGGTTTCGGGTTAGAAAGGGACAACAAGAGATACCTCGAGACGTCACCAGTCTGTGGTTAGATGGCAAGCATTATGCAATAGCACAACATAAGTTTATTAAAGTGTTTCTTTTAACATGCTAAAATAAATTTCACATTTCTTTGGTAAACATTTCACAAATTTATTTATTATGCTCATCTAAACAACCCCTTTAATTTTTTTGCATATATTACCAAACTCCCTATATTTCATGGTAGGTATTGTTATGAATATCTCAAACTTTATTCATAAATCATAAAAAAAAATTATATAAGTTAAAATTATACGGCTGAGACGCAGGAGGTTGCGGGTTTGATTCCCGCTGCGGAACAAATGTTTGCATGATCTACAGATATTAGTTTCGAATCTGGATGTATTTCTATATATTTTAAGTATGTATTTACTAAAAAAGTATATAAATTAGATATTATCTGGTTCCCATAGCTGTGCTTAGTTTGGGGCTAGTTGGCGCTGTGTGAAATGGCCACTGATATTAATATATTGTAATGTGAATAGGACAGTGGCGTGTACGCGATCGGGTGCAAGTCGTACACGCTGCTGCTGGACTGCCGCACGCTGCAGTCCGTCAAGAAGATCACCTCCCGGTACAACGGCTGCGGCATCCGCTCCGCCTCCTTCCGCGGAGACATGCTCACCATCGGCACTGGATTAGGTATGCTTTATTCACGTGTACAAGTGTCCCGCCCAAAACCATTTGAGTTCCATAACTCGAATCCCAAAGTCACGAACCTTCGTTCGTCTGCGGATCTCGACATTTGGAACTCGATCTAAGAGTTTGACGCCGAGCATGGTATGCTCCGTGGCTCTCTGTGCAACTCTTAACCTGTACACAGCTCCCTGCGTGAGCGTCCATGTCTCGGCAGCGTAATGAATACCATTTTTATCAAAATAGTATTTAGTATTTATTTATATCAAGGCAACATACATCGCAGGTTTCATAATAAGTACTCTATAGAAGTATGTACCCTGTAAGGGTGTGGCAAGGTAAACAAACCGCATAAAGATATTTTTTACAAACTAAAATTAAAAAAATCGTAACTTTGTTACATATGGCTATTACATAATTATTATATTACTAGTGGTCCCGCCGAACTTCGTATCGGCTTGACATGCATAGGTATAACGCGGGCTGTCAATATAAGTCACCCTGGTAGAATTGTCAATTGTTGTCCCCGGCCATCATTATGTATGAGAAAATGAACGACTTCCACAAATAATTCAATACCAAAATTAGCCAAATCGCTCCAGCCGTTCTCGAGTTTTAGCGAGACTAACGAACAGCAATTAATTTTTATATATATATAGACAATATATCTCGGGATAACTCCTACCGAAGCATCTGTTTCAAACGTTATTCATTTTTTTTACATCCTCTTTGACGATATTTGCAGCACGCATTCTATCAATTCTATGTCAAACGTCATAAGGTTAGATTATAAAAGCGCTAAGGTTAGATTATAAATAATTTTATATGGTGGTTAAGTATTCTTAAATTTTCTAATTTTGCGCGCAATTTTCTTAATTTTTTCTTTCATAAGAACCTTCTCCTGACAATAAGAAATACAACAAAAAAAAGAATTGGCCAAATTGGCCCAGGCGTTGTTGAGTTATGCGCTTACCAACACATTTTGCGATTCATTTTTATATTATATTATGTGGGTATAGGAACATTTCTGTTACAGGTACCTAATTTTATTATAGTCTTCCTATCCATTTTTAAATTATAATTGTATTTGTTATTATGTAACTTTCTAAGCTTCATTATAATTGTTAATAACGCATTTATTGAATCCTTTAATCATAATACCTCCGTAGCACGGGTGAATAGCCGGCTGAGACGCAAGAGGTAGGTTCGATTCCCGCTGCGGGACAAATGTTTGCAAGGATATTTTGTTTCTGGTTTAGGTATTTTTCTAAATATTACAAGTATGTATAAAAAATGTATACTAAGTATTATCAGTTATCTGGTTCACATAGTACACAAGCTTTGCTTAGTTTGGGGCTAGATAGCGCTGTGTGAAATTTCCAGTATTATTTATTTTATAACATTTGTACGGGGTTGCTGCTACCCCTATACAATACAATTGATATTGATTGCTGAATGTACGGTTTGGCCCGTACAACACTCAAGGGGTCAATTTAAAAAAATAAATAATTACTAGTAAAGTAATATAGAAAAACGTGTGTTTTCTGTTTATGTTGCTTATTCGCGACCTAATTCTTTCTCGTTTTCCTTCGATGATCGATGTTTTATGAAGATGTCATTCATATTTTTGGTTTAAAATTACCTGTTACAAACTAACTATGTATAATCACCCGCACTCCTCCGAAACGGGTACAATATCCATATAATTTAACCATCGTTCATTGACGGGAAGTCATTTACATGATGTGTCGCGGCACTTTGACAAGAGTTTTTTATATAGTTTTTATCCCGAAGTTCCCACGGGAACGGGAAATTTGAAACGTGCGAAGCCGCGGGCGGGTCAGCTAGTATTAATATATTATTAAATGTTTATTCGTAGGCTTATTGATGTTCTACGACCTGCGAGCCGGCAAATATCTTGAGAGCAATATCCACTCGTCCAAGACGGTCACGCTGAAGGCTTCCAAAGGCTATGTGGTGAGTACGTCATCCACGCTTTTTGTATCTATCGTTTTAAGTCAATTCACCACCGGACAAGTAGATGTACCGAGAAGTACCACCCATACCTGGTCGGCATACCACTTTGCCGTACCAAATGATTTGCTTCAACTTTTCTTGGTAGCACAGGTAAGGAGTGGGACTCACTTCCGGCGTATGTTTTTCTAAACCAGTATAATCTTGGAGTCTTCAAGTCCAGAGTGAATAGGTTCTTTATAGGCAAGCGTGCTCCATCTTCGATCACACCTTCACTTACCATCAGGTGAGGTAGTGGTCAAGCGCTTGACTAGCATCAATAAAAAAAAATTCAATACCTGTCAATAGGGTTAGGGAACGTACCCATACTACGTAACCCATTAAAAAATAAAACATAAGCCCCCCCCTCGGTGACCATCTGTAGTATATGCCAAGACACCCCCCCCCCCCCCTTCTAGTTAATTCATAAAATATGGGTTTAAATCTTTTTTTGCAAACGAGACAGTTAAAAAAAATATTTTTTGGCGCATATTTCTCTTTATTAATAGTATTCTGTATAAAATGAAGATCTATTTATTCGTTAAAATCAAAAAGCTCTCTTTGAAATGTCAATTTTACTGCTTGTACTTTTGCAACCAAGCCAGGAAAGAAAGGCGAGAAACAAGGCTGGTTGTTTTTTTTAATTATCCTTTTAGAATACATAACAATAAAGAAAATAAATTACGTCTAAATTGTAAAATTTTTGAACGAGTTGGAGCAATTTCAATCCGTAGCTTCTCTATCATCTAAATAATTAGATATTTTATAGTAGGCTTTTTTTATAAAGATTTTGTTTAATTATGTTTTTAAATTTGCTAATTGTCAGTTTTTGTGCGTCACTTGGGAGTTTGAAAAGCGTACACCTTGCCTTTTAAACGATTTACTAACTTTATGGAGTCTGCAAGTGGCAACAGCGAGTTAATCTTTATTTCTAGTATTAAAATTAAGATATCGCTATTTCGTCAGCAGAATACATGCTTATAAACATTCTCAATAAATAATGTGTTCAACAGTTCCCCGACGAAGAAGCAGAGGGCATGAACCACGTGAAGCACGTCCCTGCCATCTACACGCACTGCTACGACCCGAGCGGCACGCGCATCTTCACCGCTGGCGGCCCGCTGCCCGCGCCTCTCATCGGCAACTACGCGGGACTGTGGCAGTAGTGCTGTGGCCCTCACTTAGAGTGTAACATTGTGAATCATCAGATTTTATTGTTTGGCAAAAGTATTGTGGCCCTCACCACTTGAATCAACGGTTTTATAGCAACTCCTAGGCGTGAAATTACCTAAAATGTGTTCCATAACCACAAAAGCTATTCAACTAAGAATAGAATAGAAATGAAACAACAGTTCTCTTTATGCGATGTAGTGTTGTAACCTCCGCCTGAATATAAGAACTGGACTGGTCTTTAAATTACCCGTCTTTGTTTCATTCTCATCGTCATATGAGCCACAGGACGTCCACTGCTGAACTAAGATCTCGCCCATAGATTTCCAAAGCGACGAATCTTGCACCCTACGACTTCCAGCAAGCCTTATCAGGTCGTCTTTCTATTTAGTAGGGGCCGTCCAATGCTGCACTTTCAACTGTGTGGTCTCCACTCGAAAACCTTTCTGCCCCAATTCATCATCTACAATCGTTCGTAGAATCTTAGTGTGGGTAACTGTTGCTTGTTATAACGCCTTTAGGACTGTGGTCTAAAAATACATTAGCAAGATTTAGGAAGAGTAGTGTTCGATCGCGGGTTGGTTCTCATAGCAAAATATATTTCTAACAAATGTAGGCTAAGTAAATTAACTGTGCAAGGACAGTGCATACTGACGAAGACAATATTTTCACTAACACAGAAATGAGGACTGTTTTATAAACGCCATCACAAGACAACGCGGTATCTAGACATGTTAATAATCAAATCATATACTAATGCGGTATCTAACAAGTTAATAATCCAAGTATAAGCCTAACTATAAACCTAAATTTGAATTTTCAGATCCCTAACTTGAGGAATTATGGATTGCCCATACAAACTTTCAACACCTATTTCACCCCCTTGAAGATTATTTTTGAGACAAAAGATAGCCCATGTCGATCCCCAGGATATAAAATATCTTCTTGGCAAATTTCATTACGATCCATTCAAACGTTTAGTCTTGAAAAGTAACAAACAGAGTTACTTTCGCATTTATAATATACGATATGTAACAAAAGCCCTGTCAGATCATTAAGGGTGTCATAAAGTATCGATATTTGGTCACAATCGTGTAATTCTTGACCAGAAAAAAAATACCCGACTAATTTGCGCTGAAAACTTAACTCGGCAACACCGGCGGAACTACGAGCCGTGCCGGGCGCTGTGGAGGGGCTAATAAAGTACGACATTTGTTTGTTTGTTGACGATTGCAGTTAAGAAACAATAAGTTTAATGTAGCTCTGAAAAGAACTTTGGTTCAGCTCTGACAAGAGCTTAGCACGTCCACTTGATCTGCGACGGTCGTGTTCCACGTTCAATGTCAATGCATCTTCGACACGGTTTTATGGTGTTGGCACGCACTTTTCGCACAGCTTATTGAACACAATAATTTTTTGACATAAAAAAGGACATTAACATGTTGTAATATTCCGCATTCGATTAAGACATTTCGCGAGAAATAAATTCGGGACTCGCGAATAATACAGTTAACAGCGCAACTGCGCAATACTGAATAAAGCGTGGGCGGTGCGGGTGAGCGAGTTTTTGAGTTAACATCGCGGTAAAATTTGCCTATTTTTGGGATAAAATTCAGATTATTCTCGAAATTAAAAATGAAATAACCTTCAATCTATTTAATGCAGATGTGTTTTTAAACATCTGTCTGACTTTAATTTCTATCACGGAATACGCTCCTCATAGATCTGTCAGGGTTTTCGTTACATATTGTATAGTATGGATTATGCTTTGATTAATAATATGTCTAGATACCACATCACATTGTGATGACCTTAACAAAAACGGCTCGATGACGATTGCCGCTGTTAACGGCAATTTTTTTCCACTAGGGGGTAAACAGAGACAAGTCCAAACATTACGTTTCAATACCCACATTTTGCAATTCGCAAATCGTGGTAAATATCCCGTTTTTAGTGAAAATAATGTTTGATAGTCAGGATCATTTGGTCGTAGTGACGTTAACCTCCGTCAGTGTGCACTATCCCCTATATCTTTCACTGCCGTAATGTTCAATGTATCTAGTATGTAAGGCTAGGTATACAATTACACTTAATTACAAATAAGGATTTTTTCAATTCATATTTTAAGGGGTTCTAAAGGTGCGGTTAGACAGCGCGTGATTACGCGAGCTGAGCTAGGCTTGGCTGCGCCACGCGCGTGTGATTATCGATCGTTAACACGCGCCGTTTATTCAGACGGTGGAAAGCGAGTCTCGGATAGTGTAGACGCGAGTCGCGCCTACATGGACGGCGCGCCCACACGCCGCCGTTTGACCGCGCCTTAATGCTATTTATATGTAGTTTTCAGAGCGATACAGTGGCGGATTTACTGACAGATTGAGTAGGCTTGAGCCTAGGACGGCAAATTTGGGGACTGTATTTTTTTTAAGACGGTTTTCTGATGCCTCACAGAAAAAAGTCTAAAATCATTATTCCGATGACTTTATTCCCTTCCCTTTCATTGTGCCTTCAATGGTACCGCAAACTACTATATTCTATGGTAAAACAACCAGTTCGCGGCCCCCAACCATACATTACCCCGCTTCATTAGAGTTTTGAATAGCTCAAAAATATACACAAAAACTATTTTTTGTGCAATCTCAACTCAATTGTTGGATTGTAAAAATAATCTGGGAACTGAAAATTGTACTTAGAGGTAAGGGCGGCAAAAATGAACAGCATACACTTGGTAGATTAACAGCATACACTTGGTAAATGTGTAAATCCGCCACGGGAGCGATATTCTTTCAAGAGTTGATCTTCTAGTCTGAAATTGTGCGACACCCACATATTATTTTGTTAATAATGTATAGGCAGAGGTAACCGCTTCATATCAGGCGGACCAAAGGCTTGTTCCGCCATCTAATCAAATGAACAAAACTAACTATGAGTAAATTTTAAACAGATGCAGTGGAGACGCGCAATTTCAGCTTGGAATATCTTAAAACAGCAAATGCTGTTGCATTTAATACTATTATTATAAGACCGAGAAGATTAGTCGCTTTTGGGGTTATCTATAAGTAGCAAGTAGCCCTTAGAATACTTTGAATAAGACTACGTTGTGTGCCTAGCTTTACTTTAATTGAATGACAGTACAAATAAATGTGTTGACTTATTTTACTTAAATGTAAAATCGCCTTAATAGTCTTGAGAAAAGTAAAAAAATAATTGGTAAATTGTTCACGATTATTATAATATCCCATGATGGATATCCTTGGATCTCTTACTCAGTACGTGAATATTATATCCCATAAGGATAGTCTGAGTAAAGTCTAAACATTATGTTTAATACATTGCCCGCTCTTTGCGTATATCAGGGATGTTGCGGAAGCAGATTTTTTGACATCAGTGGATGCGGATGTGAATTATTGAAGGCTCACATTCGCGGATGTGGATGCGGATCTTAAGATTTTTGCTAAACTTCGTGTTGGTGCAGAAATAAAACAAAAATATAAACTATTAACTGCAGAAAACTCGCATAACATACAATACTCACTGTATACTCACAATAACACTCAAAAACTGCAATGTTTATACGATAAGCGCAAGCAAACACGTTATGACTGATTTACTAGATACATACTCATACTCATTTATTCAAACCGTAGGGACACAATAGAACACTAGGTTACGTCAATACAAATGATAAACTATAACAAACGCGTCGGATCTTGTCATCAAGATCTTCGTTTTATTGGTCAATCAGCACGCGCCACTCGCAAACCCCACCCAATTTCTTTCTGGTCGCGACCTGCGCTGCATCCGCATCCGCATGAACATCCGCATCGATTATTGCGGATGCAGATGTTCAAATCGATACGGAGTCTCCGCATTTGCGGATGTGAATGTTCGCATCATCCCCGGTTATTATGTTTAAATACCTAAGGTTAAATTAAACATACCTAAAAAATATAGGCTTACCCTACAAGACGAACTAGCAGGACGTTACCGTAAATCGACCTTGTAAATATAATTTCGATTTATTGATAGTTTATTTTAGTAAATTTATTAAAGTTAATACAATCTTGTATGATTTATAACTTTTTTCTACTCATGTTGTGTGTGATCTCAAAATATCTACTGTTTTAATTTTGGAAACTATTTTGCTGTCAAGTTATCTTTATTATTTCCAGAAAGGTATTATTACTGTAGAATGCATTTTTGAGAATGTATGTTTGTTTATAACATATGAGGCGACGCGGTGGTCTATCTGTAAACTCAAATAATAAATTTGGTGTAGTTTTGTATAACATTTTAATTCCATATCTGGGAGGCAATTCACGTAATAAAATTTTAAAAACATCGACAGTTGAGCCAAATGAGATTGGATTACGAATTGAATATTTTTTGGCATTCTGCTCCACTAATATTACAATATTAGCTTGATATAAATAAAGTGAATACCGTTTAGGACATTTCACATAACGAGACTAGATCGATACTCGAATATCTATTTAATATTATGTGAAATGACCCCTGATATGGTGTTTTAATTTATCCTTTCGAATAATGTCAGCTTTTTAGAGGATGGTGCAGGTGCTAGACAAGCCTACTCTTATCTATAAACGTCCCAGGCACTGCTCCCATTTTCTAATGCTGCTACTCCTCCGACCTCCGTGTCGCAGTGGGCGAATAGCCGGATGAGACGCAGGAGGTAGCGGGCTCGATTCACGCCGCGGAACAAAGGTTTACATGATCTACAGATACTCGTTCCGGGTCTGGATGTTTTTCTATATATTATAAGTTATCTGGTTCCCATAGTACAAGCTCTGCTTAGTTTGAGGCTGGATAGCGCTGTGTGAAATGTCCAGCAACATTTATTAATTTAATAACTTGCCACAGCGCTGTATAAAGCTGAACGCACACCTAAAAGCGATGACCGCGCGCAGCTGTCATAATTTAAAATGTATTATACAGGGTGGCCCAAACAGAGACGCCCGAAGTAAAAAATAAATACTTTTCGCACTCCCGTCGTCTGAAAATACCCCATGTATTTTCCTCGATTTTTCGAGTTATGAATTTTTAATGTTTTGAGAAATTTCTGCCGGGGTCAGGATTGGATTTCGTAATATAGATATACTATTTGTGCCATTATTTCATGTTGTGTATATGTAGTATCGTAATGCCAGTATACTACGCGAAAATACCATAATTTTATCTTCAGGTCGACTGACTGTATTATTGGTTGATGCCGTCAACCTCGTACAATTTTGACATAGCTACATAGGGCATTTTTGATGTATCCTCTCGGTTTGTGCGAGTGATTTTGACAAAATTGACGGAAATGTGTAACAGGAAACCGGGGAAGCGCGCGCTATATGATTTGACCAGTGAGAGCGCGCGGTGGTCATATCGTCATATCGTCATATCGGTGGTATAAGTGACGTAACCGACATTTTGCCGTAACTGACATTTGTAATGTTACTTTTATCTACTTTTGAAGACGAACCGATCTGTCTAATCGGCGTATCTGTATCTTCTACCTATGTCTAGATGTATGTTGTATCTACATATCTTAAAATTATAAATCATTCGAAGTGTCCTAAGTATACTTACGACTTTTAGTAATATTTTCTAAAATGTCGGTTACGTCACTTAGTTATTACAGCGACGATATGTTGCACACCATATGCGACTACTGTAAGGCTCGTAGTTTTTTCTAACAATAACTCATACATACACATAATATCAAAGAAATCGGAGTTTTTTTTTACCTCATTCGCTATAATAAATCCTTTTGGCGGTACAAAAACAACGAAAAACGGAACGTAGTTATAATTTTAGTCAAATAGTAGATTTTTAATTTCCATAGACAATGATTTTCTGTGGGTCTGAATCCAACCCTGGCCGAAATGGATGCTTGTACTACAAAATTCTACAATTTCTATTGAGTCTCGCACAGATCTATGTTTAAGCATACTGAGTTAAATGATCTTCAACGGTGTAAATACCTCAGTTATAAAGTGTGTTCTAACTCTTACTCCAGACATGATAACTCCAATCAAATGTTACCAACGCATGGAGAAACAGTAAAGATACTGAATCAGCAATAATGAGTACATAATGTAGGTGTAACAGTATATAATATCTATGGCGTAGGTTACTGTATTTTTCTTTGACATTGTAATGATAATAGATAGAATTAAAAAAATCCAATATGTTTATTGGTTTTATATTTTTATAATGGATAAATTATAATTAGCTGTCTTTAGACTCCATTCTTTAAAATGGTTTGGAGTTCTTTCACTAAACATTGGTAGAGTTTAAATTTTATTTTATAATTACCCGAATAAATTTTATTTTCAAAGTTTATTTTTGCACATTGTAAAAACTACTAGGCACTTATGAAATAAATGTAAAATAATTTCTATAAATTGTAATTGTGTTGCAGTTTGACGTTTCGGAATGCCGGTTTAGATTAACGGATTAAAAGACTTGTAAGCATCTAATTGTGTTTCTATTTTACACCCCATATTCACAAACTAGGTAGTACTTAAACCACAAGAGATAGGTACAAGTTTAATAATGAGCGAAAACAGGTACTTTACAAGCAGACTAATACTTTCTATATTACAAACTTTAGAGTATTAAAACCAGTAGACTTAAAAATGTTTTTTTTTGTTTATAGACAAAAAATGTAGGTAGATCAAGAAAAACGTTAAATGTATTCAAAATATTTATTTAATAGCTTAAAAATGCATTTGTCAGTAGCATCGCAAATAATAGCACATTTACAAAAATAAAAAAGTTTTAAACAGATGATTTTTCGATACTAATCTGTAAAAATGGCGGGACCCAACCGACTGGAAGACTCGAACCCTCGCAGCTCAAAAACTCGTCCCATTGAGATCTGCAATGAAAAACAAACATTATCATCAGCCCGTATTTTACAAACTTTTATTTAACTTGCAATGTATGTATGAATCCATCCGACAAACATACCCACGAAGGTATGTTTGTCCGGGTGGAATCTTGCAACTGAATTTTAAATCAGTTATCTTTAACCGATTGAGCTGAAATTAGGTATACACTATTATTTTGGATGACAATGCATGCTTAGCTATGTGACGTCATTCTAATTCCAAGATGGCGGACTAGTTATGTTTTCTGCACTACCACAGTATGGGTATCAAATGAAAGGGCTTTCTGAGGAGAACACGAAAACTAATACAACGTCACATTAAATCCAAAATATGGGGGACAATCCAAGATGGCGGAGGATGTTTTCTAAAGTCAGCTGAATTTTTTTAACAAAAGTATGTCTTAGTCGACTTCATACTTTGACTTGTGTAATTTGGTGAGATAGGTTTAAAAAAGGGTTAATACAGCGAAGCTGAAACAATTAATACATGGCTCTGGATCTACTCCCTGGATTGGCTCCAGACGAAGGAACTCTTCAACGGTCAACGGCACAGATACGAAGTTTAGTGTTAGCCCGTTCCTTAGGACTTATTCCACTATATCATGGCTGCTGCACTCAGGGTTGGCTTCTGAAGAATGAACTCCTCAATGGTCAACAGCACAGAAACGAACATTTGTGTACGCATTTAATTATAATAGCCTGTTCTAAATACCACCATGACACGTCTGCTGCATTCAGGATTGGCTTCCAATAAGGAACTCCTCAACGGTCAACAGCACAGACACGAAACTTTGTATAGGCATTTAAATTTGGAATACATATTTAACTTTGGTGACTATGTAGTATCATGGAGGTGATCTCATGATGGAGACAAATGCTACACATTAGAACTTCTGAATGGATTGTAGTGGACTACTAGTGTTTGGGCTCATTTGAATCTGCTTGCGGTTCTAATTAAGAATTTTATAAAAGCTTGCTTTGAAAGAGTACTTATTAGAACAGCTTCCAGTAAAAAAACTGTCAATATCATGTTTGAGTCTCGATTCAGTTTATGAGTGAAGTCTGGCATATGAGCTTAAGGACGTAAGTTCGAATCTCAGTCATGCACTAGTGACTTGTTCCCACGCAAATGAAACCCGCCCACAACAGCTCTCAATAACTTTTATTAGATCGTCTTTCAATCATGGTTGGCTAAAACGAACTTACCTCACTGAAATGAACCGCGCCACTTCGCCCCCAAACTCCACCTGAGGCGGCACACCCCCAAACAGATATTCCTTCCACTTCTCCAAGTTCTCCAGCACCTCCCTCTCAGACTCTTTAGCAGACAACTGTACATCTTCAGAATCCTCTTTGAGCTTTGCGCGTAGATGTGCTTCTTCCTTCTCATAGATTGATAACCTTTGAGACCAGAGGGTTTTTAACTTTTCTGTAAAAACATAATTTTTTTACTTTAGGAGCTGGTGTAAGGGTCGGTTTCTACAGAAGCTACCAATAGTAATGCACTTGGATGAGGTGATTCTACTGGCTGATTTTACACACATCTGTGTATGCAAGTTTCTAATAGGTATTATAAATTCAAAAGTATCTTTGTTGCTCTCTCTCTATTTGCTTCTGTTTCACTACTAATCGGACTTAATTTCGCTTTTATAACAAACTCCCAAGTGATGTACAAACATTGTTCAATTAACAAATTTAAAAACGTAATTAAACAAAATCTTTATAAAAAAGCCTACTATAAAATATCGGATTATTTAGATGATGGATAAGCTTGGAATTGAAATTGCACCAACTCGTTCAAAATGTTACAATTTAGACGTAATTTATATCCTGTATTGTAATGTATTCTAAAAGGATCATTAAAAAAACAACCAGCCTTGTTTCTTGCCTTTCTTTCCTGGCTTGGTCGCGAAGGAACAGGCAGTAAAATTGACTTTTCAAAGTGATCCTTGTGATTTTAATGAATAAACTATTTTTACTTTGATATTTGGAGATTGATTATGACATATATTGTCAAACCACATGCAAAGACGCGATCGGAAGTTTGTACTATTTGTGTGATGCACATACCAATGTTCTTATTAAAGGTGTCTGCCTCAATTTCAGAGATACTCTCGCCTCTACCCTTGGCCGTGTTATATCTGGCTTTCCTCAACTTAATCAGAGCATCCAGTTTCACCATGTATTTCTTAGCATCGGTTTTCTTCCGCAGCGTCTCTTTGAGGACTATGTCTGCTTGGGCCTTGGCTTCTTGTTCCTGTAATGTTATAAGTTATTTTACTCAGGGTTGCATGAGATTACAGGCACATAAGACATGCATCTGTCTTTGGGTGATGCAATGGGCATTATGCAATGCTATGCAGGTCAATTCTTTGTTGTACACACGGCTACACATCAAGCTATACATTTCCAATATAAGCTGACCTGGCATTGTGTAGGCTTTTCGTAGAATGAAAGGTAAGCTTATACTAGAACAGTATAGCTTGATGTGTAGTCGTGTACTTATGTACTGTGTATATACTTAATCTGTGTGTTGTTACAATTGTTATGAGTATCTCACAGGCAATTTTTTTATATATTTTGTATTGATAACAAAAACCGGCCAAGTGCAAGTCGGACTCGCGCACGAAGGGTTCCGTACCATTATCTATAAAAACGGCAAAAAAATCACGTATTTTGTATTGGGGGGGCTCCCTTAAATATTAATTTTATTTTATCTTAATTATTTATTTTTAAAGTGAATATATAACTAAATATTCTGTGAATATTTCAAGCAGTCTGTCACCGCATTCACGACATTAATTTAAAAAACGTATTAATGGATTTTAGATATTGGTTTAATACCGGTAGCTTAAATATTTATCCAGTACTTAATCGATACATTTCCATTAAACAATTTTTAACGTAAATCGGCGGCGCCTTTGCGACGATGCCGCTTAGTCAGTTTAACAGGTACCTACTTACAATGATGAATAAATATGATTTGTTTACCTATTTTATACAGGCTGTTTGATTCATGAAAATTTAAAAAATTTCATGGTTATGAATTTGAAGAAAACCTATTTTACAACAATATATGTATACAATATACAATACATCAGCCCTACCCGTGATTTAAATTAATGTCGTAAATGCGGTGACACAGTATAAATGTACATATTACACACAGATTATCATTCAGAATTAAAAAGAAATTTCTTAAAATTATTTAACTGAGCATGAACACCGACTTACCCTGTGGACTTACCTAACACAGGTGACCAAGGACCAGTGAGCCTGTGACACCTTCCAAAGAAAGAAATTAACAAACCAGCTTATTTCAAAACTAGCTGACCAATCCGCAGCTTTGCACGCGTAGTTTTTCAATAATAACATTACCCTCCTTCTGCGCAGTTGGGTAAAAAGTAGCCTATGTTACCCGGGGACAGTGTAGCTTCCCAACAGTGAAAGAATTTTTTAAATCAGTCCAGTAGTTTCGGAGCCTATTCAATACAAACAAACTAACAAATCTTTCCTCTTTATAATATTAGTGTAGACTAGTGAAGCAGTTTGTTTTCCTGGATGATAACATTTGTCTACATAATAGACTAATTAGGTACAACCAGTTTTGTACAAACCTGTTTAGCTTTACGGATTTCATCCTGTATTAGATGCAGTTTCTCATCAATTTTCCGAGATTTCTCCTGCATCTGTTTTATCCATTCATCCTTTTCCTTTTTCCGTTCAAAACTCAGCCTTCTTAGTCTAGCTCTCTTTGCTGACCTCTTTGTTATCAACTTCTGCAACACTTCCACATTCAAATTGATGTTGGAAAGTGTTTTGTTAATGATTCTTTTGGATTCTTCTATCTGACTCATGTTGGAGCTCCATTGATCATCAGACATGTTGTTAATGTTATCAGATAACAAGTTTTCTTTGCTTTTTAGTTCTTTAAGCTTTTGTATTAGGTTGAATATTTCGTCACGGACCGCAGTTATTGAAATAGAAGTGTTAGGTTTAGGATGTGATGTTGGTAGTTTGGACTCAAATTGTTTCACAAAATTAGCATCATTGTTAGCAGGCCGAGGTATCTGAGGTGGAATGAAAAATGCAGGGGGTGGTGGTGGAGGGGGCAATATATGCGGTGCATTTTGGAATGTATTTCCATGAAAATTATTATAAAAGTTATGGTTATAAGACATGATTGTAAAATACAAAAGACAATATTAATAATAAATTAGAAAGCTAAGTTTATGAAGATAGGAGCTGGAGTTCAGCATCCTTCAGCACTAGTTCTGCAGCCTTGTACTCCTCTGTCTCTTTGAGCTCTTGCTCCGTTTCCAACACACTTTTGAGGTCGGCAAAAGCTTTCTGCAATCTGAAACAATGAATGAAACCTATGTCAGTACTTCCAGGTGCAGAATATATTGCAGAAAATAAATCTTTGTTTACAAAAGCTTATTTCATGTACAAGGTTTAACATGTATGACTCATCTTTAGCACAAAGGTAGCATGACCTAACCTAGCACGCACCTGGATCTTTGAACAAAGAAAACTATGATACTACTATCCAAAACCTAACAAAAACTGAACTGACCTTTGTCAAGAGTCCAAAAACTACATATAAAAATTTAACCAACCTTCTTTGACAGTCTGGGATCATCATCAAAGACTCTTGAAGAACCTCTTCCTGCTTCCGAATGTTGTGTTCGTCTTGACCCTCGTCTGTTATTTTCTGTACCCGCTTTTTCTGCTGTTCAGCTTCCTTCTCGTAGACAACTTTCTCTTTAGCAATACGCTTCACAACGCCGGTTTTTATTTTAATTTGACGAATTCGCGGATCTGCCATTGTAGATGATTTCAACTTTTTTTTTTATTTTGTTTGGAGTGTTGCCAGCACCTCAATCAGAAAAAGGCCGATTTTCAGCCCTAAAGGCCAAAATTTAATTAAAAAAACGTTATTCAACTAAAAAATATATTTAAATGGTGCAAAGAACAAAAACTAGACACAAACAACTTCTTTACTTATATTATAACTTATATATTAAGTCTTTACTTATATTTTATTTTAGAACTTATCATTTTTGGCGATGGCTCGAAATTTATTATACCACCACAGTTTTCTATACCTGCAGTGGTAGTCATTATAGAAGCTATCGTCTCCGGGTTGAGATGAGTGCGGCTTTCAGTTTTTATTATCTTCAGTTTACTAAAAACACACTCAACACTCGCGTTAGAAAATGGAAGAACCAGCAGTAAGCTGTTAGCCAATTAGTTTATGAAAATTGGCGATTTCCTGCTATAATTTTTAGGAATTTCTAAATATACCAAGACCTTGATTTTAATAATAATTGTAAGTAATATTTTTATTATTGGCGGGCATAGGTCACAAAAAGGCCGATGGCTACAAAGGGCCGATAATCGGCCCCGTAGGGGCCGATCTGGCAACCCTGTTTGTTTGTTTGTTTGCAGTGTTGCCACCACAGAACACTTGTTGCCACTTAACCCCATGCATGCATGTTATTGGTTACAATTTATGCACACACAAATCTTCGTTACATACGCATTCAAATTATATTAAAAATCCATACGGGAAATCAAACCAATTTTCATTTACTACATATAAATTTTATTAAAATATTTACTACCAGACGGGTAGTTATGTAAATAGCGATGAGTAATGAACAGTGATCGGAGTAGGTAGAGCTATTTAGGTTCATTGACCGCAAACATTGATGTTAATATGGATATTCCATTAGATTCCGACTAATCCTCCGGAATTTTCCGGATTTATCCGGGATAATTATTTTTATCAATAAATATAAAAAATGGTTTATGTAAGCCAATAAGCGCCCGAGCGACGTTGTAAATTTTACATCAGCAACACGTTGTCGCTTTGTTGAAACTCATGATATAGCCGCATACGCCGATAACGAAAACAATAGCGGGGTGTTTCTGTCGGAGCGACGCACCTGTTTTGTCTCTTTCTGCACCACTACTATTCAATGGTTTACCGACAGTAACTTGGTGTCAAATGTCTCACTCGATTACTTCGGTTCTTAGAGTGCGCTTGTTTGCTTACTGTTGTGTTTTGTTGTGAGGTGAATTTCTTTTGACCCTGGCTTGTTTACTGTATTTTGGAACCTCCTTGCTACTACGACTTCGGCCAGCATTTACGGACTATAATTTGACCTTTTTGGATTGGTTGTTTGGAGTTATTTTATTGGATACCTACTAACTTACAATTGGTAAGTTTGATTTTTTTGTAAAAAAGTAAAATATTGACTAAAACTAATGTATTAATGGACTAATGTATAAAAATAAAAGAAAAGTTAAAAGCTTGGGCTTAATAAAAAGCTTGCCTTAAGTCAAACCAATAAATAAGTTTTTGAATACAAAGAGTAAATACAGTGTTATTCGTGCAAAATGCAAAGCCTTTTCTTGTTAGCTAAACGTCACACACGTGTTAATATTAACTTAAAAACTTATTAATAGGATGTAATTAACTATACGATAAAGCGCAGGAGTCATACATTGAGATATTTGCAGTTCGTACATATACGATCTAATTTTGAAGTGAGTGTACTACTTGCGTGCAATTAACCGTACCCTCTCTTAGCGTAAATTAAAAAGTTTTAATTGTCTTTGCATTTTTAAACTTACTAATACATAGTTTTACTAGTTTTGTTTTTCGAACAGATCAGTATGTTTTTACCACTTAGTGTTGATGTGACTACTCAGCATTTCTAATTTAACAACATTTTGATTCAGGTGAAGTACTTCGACATGGCGTCAAGTTCTGTCAAGCCTGAAACAGTTGAAAAGTGGATACGCGACTATCCTGAGCTGATTTTTGACGCTGCTAGCTGTACTATTTACTGCACCAAGTGTGAAAGCCATTTATCAGTAAAAAAATCTAATGTCAATCGACATATTGAAGGTGCACAACATCAAGAAACATACAAACGGCCTCAAGAAGAATTTTATTTTGACCTTATTAAGTTTTTAATTCTTTGTAACATCCCCTGGTCGCAAATGAAAAATAATGCCTTCAAATATTTTTTCCAAAAATACATGTGTGGTGTTTGTTGTTGTAATTGCAATAACAAAAAACTGCCTGACGAGTTACAATTACGAAAAGTATATATGGACAAATTTTATAAAAATAATATTGCCTCCATCTATGAAAACGTTAAAAATGAGAAACTTTGGATATCGATAGATGAGACAACTGACTTTTTAGGTCGCTATATTGTCGCATTTCTTGGTAAAGCCATTAAGTTAACACTTTTCTGATCGACCTTATTTAATCGCATGTAAAATGCTCGAGGTAGTCAATGGCCAAACCATTTCAAATTTTGTAATCGAATGTTTAAAAAACATTTGGCAAGACAACTTTGAAAGAAAAGTTGATAATGTTTTAGTATTATGTACTGATAGTGTAGCATACATGTTGTCTGCGGGGCGAAATTTGAAAATTGTTTTATCTCAATTAAAACATGTTACCTGTTTGGCATACGCTCTTCATCGCGTATCATAACAGATACGGTTAGAGTACCATGATGTAGATATGTTAATATCAAATGTAAAAAAAAATATTTTTAAAAGCCCCCCGCAGGATAAAATTATTGAAAGATATGTATCCAAATTTACCTCTTCCATCCCAACCAGTGATAACAAGATGGGGCACTTGGCTTGAAGCTGCATCGTATTATAGAAAATATTATGAAGATATAATGAATGTTGTTTCTCAGCTTTGAATCAATGGCAATACGAAATGCGAAAAATATTCTAGAAAAAGAGAATCTACGGAATCAATTAGTGTATATAGAAAATCATTATACGATTATTTTACTTTCATTAAAACAGTTGCAGAAACGAAATTTAACATTAAGCGACTCATTTTTGGCTTTTGATCAAGTCAGAGCTGCTTTAAATGAGTGTGATTCTGATAGAATAAAAATAAAAATTGAAAAAGTTTTGGATAGGAATCCTAACATTGATATCCTCAGAGGATTTGAAGAAAAATTGTTAAAAAATGAAGTAAATGATGAAATTTTGTCATATAAATTTGTTCCACTAACATCCACAGATGTCGAACGGATTTTATTGTAAATACATATAGCTTGTTCAGTTTGTATATTTTAATTTTTTGAGGAACAAATAATTTGTATGGTAATATGTTCTTGTACAACTTCAGAATGATAATGTTAAATGATTGTTGAGTCTTGTATGAATATAAGAAATTGTTACATAAAAAAAAGTATGTGGTTTAATGAATCAAGTTTCTATCTATTTAGTATACTATCCTTAAAGCCGTCCTTATACTTGCCCGTCAGAGAGGAAGTGTATTCTTTCATTTAAGGCGTAAATAGCTTTTTATTATTTTTCTAATTAAAAAGCAACTCCCGGGATTTTGGGAATATCCATATTATTCTTACATATGGCAAGTACACAAAATAGCTCTACCTAGTCCGATCACTGGTAATGAATTAAATGAGTCGATTCCGCACGCGGAGTTGATAGTCTTATTGATTCCGGCCAATTGCCAATCCCTCCGACTCCGAAATCATTAAATTATTCTTTCGATTCGGCTCGGATCGAGAGTTCGGGTTTGGTTTAGATAATTGCTTGATTTGATTCCGACTCCGAGAAATCATTTATTTCTTCAATTCGGCACGATTTGGCTGGCTCCGTTCGATCGTTGGTTAGCGCTCGGGTAAACTCGGATTTGTTCAGTCACCAGGCAGGCATGGAAATGAATGCTTTTTAAAAATCATTTTCATTGACATCGACAATTTTTTTTTTATATACAACACTATTTATCGTTATGACAAGGCTGTTTTCAATATTTATTATTAATTTATATATAATTAGCATATAACGATTTTTTTTTGTTTTATTACATACCTAAGAAACAAGCTTCTGGCCCACCTGATATTAAGTGGTAACCATCGCCTATAACCACTATAACAGAGAATTGCCTCGTAGGTCACGCTCGCTAAAAATGTGCGCTACGATGCACTGCCCTGCGTCCATCAACTTATTCTTTAATCTGTGAGCTACCAACTTAAAGCAAGGTTAAACTTAATTGATTTTTTTAATGACAATAAATTAATAGTTAAATCCGCACAACATTAAAAACATTTAAATTATTACAATCTACTAGTTATGTACTTAAATGAAAATATAAAATAAGCTTACATACAGATAATGTGATATTATAACGTAACAAAGAAATATGCTTAGGTAAAAACTTATTATGTAATTCATTTCAGAAATTTAATCTAACTTTACCTAATAAGGTACGTATGACGTACAGGTATACCTAGGTAGATAGGTACCCGTTAAGTTTAAAGAATATTGTAATTATATAGTTTGTACATTAATATTACAATATTAGCTATTATATAATACATAATATTATAAAGTCTACCTAAGTATATAAGTTTAAGTTTTAGTGCGAATTTTAAAATGCAATTATAGATTTTGCCACGCCCTAACCAGAGTACATGTCATTTAGATTACTGCACAATACTTAATCATAATGATGTTTGTATGTAACTGATTTCGTGTCGCAAATAAAGAATATGATACACCCCGATACTTTTACCATACTAGAAACGATTATCGGTCGACTATCAACGGAATGAACAGTACGGAGTAAAATAATCAAAGGAATAGAGGAAAAATTAAGAGGAATCAGATCGGATGGCGGAGTCGGATTAAGTGAATACATTCATTTTGAGGAATAATGAGTACCCATGTCTAGTACAGTACGTTCAGCGTTATTTTGCCTCTGGCTGTCATGTTGGCTAATCTGAGCTCTGTGTTGCCGCTTAAGGCTTTGAAGATACCCAGTATGAAACTGCGAAATATTTTCGTAGTTAAATTTCTCAATTAAAGTAAGTTTGGATGTTAGAATGTAAGTTTGTAATCTTTAGAACTACTAAACCAATTTTGATGTGATTTGGTATGTCGGTTTCTTTTTATCCCATCATTCACAAGTACGGGATCAGCGGGTAAAACTGCAGGGCGCCGGCCCCGATAGTTAGGTAAAATAATTAGGATAGGTATTTGAATTAGTATTGTGTACCTCAAGTTTGCATTTATCTATAAACATAGGTAATAAACGACTAAATTAAAACAACATTTTTATAGGTTTTATTTATTTTGAATAAGAGTGATCTAAGCGGGTCGCTAGTGGTAGTGGTTCGTCACTGTCTGCTAATGAACGTGAATCGTCGGAACTGCTGCTGTCCGATTCTGTATCAGACTCGTCATTTAATTCTATAATAAATTTATCGATTTCGGAGTCTATAATTCCATCTGTTTTAATAAACTGTTGTTCAATATGGCACACATGTTGACACTGCTTCTGCCAGTCTTCTGCACTGATTGATTGGAACGCTTCTTCTGTTAATTGTAGTATCTTGTCTGCTTCCTGTCCAACATTTTTAGCAGCTACTCGCGTTTTCAACAGGCTCCACATAAATTCTATGGGATTAAGTTCGCAGTGGTATGGTGGTAGCCTAGCCACTTTGTGTCCATGCTCTTCAAGTAGTTGATCAGCTTCATATATTGGAGCTTCTTTATGCTCTTTTATTATTTCATATAATTGGGATTTCACCATAGTGGGAAGATAAGATAACCCCTTATTTGTGATCCAATTTTGCATATCAGTTTTGGTAGAGCTCATTGTTGGTGCCTTGTTCACCTTTACAGTGTGATAGGGCGCATTATCCATAACAATTAAACTGTTAGGCGGTAAATTGGGGATGAGTTTGTCTTTTAGCCATTTCATGAAATTCGTCCTGTTCATGTCATCATGGTAATCTCCTGATTTCGACTGCGATTTAAATATTAACTGTGCATTTGGTATAAACCCCATTTCGCCACCTGCATGAACGATGATCCAGCGTGCACCAACTGAATCGCTTTTTAAAACGCCTTGTTCATTTTCCATCTGCCAACATTTGTTGACAGAATATGAAGCGTGTATATAAGTTTCATCAAGATATACAATAGGTCGGCCTTCATTTCGATTTTGTCTTAAAATATTTAAGTATCTGTACCTCCAGGCTACAATGTCATATCGTTCCATTAAAAGTTTTCTTTTAGAGCCACATTTTTTAAATCTAAATCCAATTTGCCGAATTATTTTCCATAGTGTGGTACGACCTCCATTGAAGTTAATTTCATTTTTTAATTCAGCCAAAAGCTTGCCCAAAGTAGGCACCTCCTTTCTGACTACGTACATTTGATGAATTTTAGTTCTGATTGCACATAGGTCAAAATCATCTAACTGAATTTTATTCGATTGGCAGCGTTTTTTCCTGGGAGTAGATATTTTCTTAGACGTGGATGCAGCAACCTCACACTCTTTGGTAATAGTGGTGACGGTTCTCTCAGAAACGCCTGAAATACACAACAACGTTACATTACTTACATGCATATGTAGGTACATTTTTTAAATTTATCTTTTTATTAAAAAATACATAATGTAACAAAGGTTTGTATTAAAGAAAAAAAATCGATCGGAACTTGCTTAGGTGAAACCGCAGGGCGCAGCTAGTATATACAATAACAATCAAATACTATGTTTTTATAACAAATATCTAATATCTGAATAATACATATGTATACATATGTATGTACGGAATGTATTATACAATTAAAACATCGTGCCTACATACAAACAATAATCTATTAGCAAAACAAATAACTTTCGATCCTTAAATAACGGGAAACTATGAATAGCAGGTAACACTAATTTACTTACCAGTCATGGCGGCTACACGTTGACGAACATGTTCAAATGGTATTATTGGTCCTCCATTAGCTTTTTCCCGTTCACAAAAATTACGAACTAAGGATACAATTTTTCTGCCACTACTTTGAATCCTTTTTGGCATGATTAACACGTTTAAAATTATTATTTTTTAAAGAAAAACGCATGGAACTTCACACTACGATAGTTGACTTCCTAGCAAAAATGGCGGGTAATGCCAACCTAACAGAAACAGCTGTCAGAGGCAAAATAACGCTGAACGCACTGTAGTAAATACGTTAAATAGTAAACGACGCGTTTTGGCGCAGACCAGTTGGCAGACCACCAGCCAGATGGTCGGATTACAATACAACGATTACCGAAGACAATAGATGCGCTTGGCACAGTAGCGGACAGACTTGACTGACCGACTCACTGGCTAACGCCTGCCCGTCCTGTGTTCCGTCTGTATTTTTGATCGTAACTGTGTTTCGGTTAAGAAACCAATTCGGTCAATTGTGTTTTTTTTGTTGTCGTCTGATATTAAGTCGGTCTACTGAAGTAAACTACTGACATCTGCTGCAACTTCCTTTGCATGCATGTCTATTGCCAGCATACCGGTAAACCACAACACCCGGCAACACTTCTTTTTTTTTGGTGTCGCATGGTTTTGTGATTTGCCATTACAACGTCTTTGTAGGGATTTCCAGGTCGACGAAAAACGGAAAGAAGTGATTTAAAAATCAGAGATTTCAAACGTAAATGAACCGTATTCGCATACCTACACCACGGTAATGTTATCTGTACAGTATTATGTCTTCACACAAACGGCCGGAACGTGAGTCAACCCAAGCACCTCGTGTTCGGTAGGTACCCACTCGGTACAAAACCAGTCGCAAATGTCGCCGCAGCACGGTAATGTCGTTGCCGCAGTGACGAACAGTGTGATTTTTTTTGTAAGCAGTAAGCGTGCGCTTTGTGAATATTTTATTGAATTATGTACAAGTACTAACTTAATATGACAAAAAGCACGAATAGACTATATTGTGATGTTTTTGGTTGTTTGAATTCTTCGATAACGCAGCCAGAGATAACATTTGTTAAATTACGTGCAAACTCCGAAAGGTAAGACTATAAAATATTTTTATAACCTAGTAGGTACGTAGGTAATTTGTTTCTTTTTTTAATAGGTAGTTATTTCGCTTTTGGGGTGATACGTTGCAAGTACCGGACCATGGTGAATTTTGCATCATTTTGGATATTTTTTTTATAACAGGACTATCTGAAAGTGTGTTATTTAGTGCACCTATCAACATAGCTGTACGTTTCGAAAATTAGGATTATTAGTAAAATTTCATTACATCTACTAGGTAATTAAAAAAACACAAGTATTTTTATTGAACACTTCCTATTTCATTCACAACTAATTTCATTTTTTTTATATATAAAATATACAATCACAAAACTAGAAAGAAATCCAAGTAGGTAGGTAGATGAAATTAAAATACTGCAGGCGGGCAGCCCTATCGCGTGTTTACTTACCACGCGGGTGTAGGTAATTATTTCAAGGACAGGAGCGAGTCACAATACTGTACAGATAACATTACCGAACAAGGATATGGTGCAACTACTTCTCGATAGGGTATGTCAAATATCATTACATTGACTTTGTACGTGTTTAAAATAAGTGTTAATGTGTTGGTTGACAATTTCAGGGCGCAGACGTGAATTCGGGAAAACATGAGTACATCTACACTGCGCTGCATTTCGGTGCGCTGGCCGGCAGCTCCGAAGTGTGCAAGCTGCTCTTAGACGCTGGGGCCAAGCCCACAAATGGCAGCTTTTGTGGGAAATCACCACACTGTAGCTACAATCAACAACTTTGTCGTCCGCTCTGAGGCAGCGTAATAAACTAATAACCCATCCCCCAAGGACAACAAACTGAGCCATACCTGCCAGCTTTTCGCGTAGATCCACTTCATAAATTCATTTTGGGTGTCAACATCCACCCTGTCCGACTAGCTCTAAACCTACAAAGTTCACCAATCTTATTAAACAATGCAGAGAAAGCAAGCAAGGTTCTACAGTTGTTGAGTAAAAAAGAGATGACACGAGGCACTGAAACAAACGAAGTTATGTCTTTCGAGTACCACTACCTCGCTTAGGTAGGTAGGGGAGACCGGGTACAAAAGTAACGGCGGGTCGAAAGTAACGAATGTTCTATAGGTATATCTAATTCTCAAAACACTGCTTCTCTTCCGTCAAATGATATTCGGGGGCGCGCCCCTCCCTTGCATTCATTCGCCGCGCGCGCCACGCGCTGCTTGGTTGTGTGAGAGGACGCTACGTGATTTTACAAATCAAAAGTAAGTTTTTGACGATTACTTATTTAATGGTTAAGTGGTTATAAAAGGATGATATTAACCTGAATATTTGCATATTCATTCTTGATGAAATTGATTGTACAGTGTTTTAATCCGTTTTTGTCTAGCACGTTCCGTTTCAAGGTTATGTTTCATGTTTTAACCAAAATGTGGTAGGGTACAAAATTAACATTGCCATATGGGTACACAAGTAACATGTTACTTTTGTCCCCGCATTGATTTAGTTAGGTAATTTTTCTATGTGTATATTTATTCCAACAGAATGCAACGACAACGCATAAGAACCACCACACGAGGGACTACGGATATGGAAGTGTATCGAAAAGTTGCACAAGTGCATCTAGAAAATAGGCAAAAAATTAAAGCTTTGGCAAAAAATACAGTGTTTGCCATGTAACATTATATAAATACATATTTTTTTAATTAATATTAAAAATTGGTATCTACGACAGAAAAAGGGAAAGGAAAAAAAGACAAAGAAGAATGCTAACAGGAAGGAACTTAAATATGACGACGAAGATTGCTTCTGTCTTGTTTGCTTAGAAACTTTTAGCAATAGTCGACCAAATGAGCAATGGATACAGTGTATTGAATTTAAAATGTGGCCACATGCTGAATGCATCAATAACGAGAGAAATTATGTGTGCCATAATTGCGAGTCAGAATAAAAGAATGATTCTGTATAGTCTGATCATCATATTAAGTGATCTCATTAGTTACTTAAACTAAGGATAATTTCTAATGAGGCGTTAATAATATTGATTTGTTTTCTTAAATATATAAGTCTTAAGCATTTCAAATGCCAATGTCAACTTTTGTTCCTAATAAATAATTTGTGATTTAATATACATGTCTGTAATTATATTGATTACAAACCCCTTTGTCTTGTTACTTTCGACCCACAACGTGTTACTTTCGACCTGCCAACGTGGTCGAAAGTAACAACTGACGAATTTTTTTAAAGTCTCTTACTTTCATAAAAAATATACAATAATAAGATAAATTAAGATAGTAATGTAAAGGACATGAACAAAATGTATATATAGTTATATTGAATTCATCATAATAATAACATGTAACTAGTAACAAGGGTAAATGTACAAAATGTTACTTGTGTACCCGGTCTCCCCTACATCATTACAGAAATCCACAATCTAAGGGATAAGCAGCGACACCTACTATGTGTAGTGGTACCTACTATGGAGGAAAAGAAGTATGATATAGTGAAGGTGTTTTCTAAAAAGCTATTGAATCCAGGGAAAGATGGTTTTTCCTTGGAACTGATGGATTAATTCCTAAAATAAGGGATATATAAGGATAGTAATTGTCATAAATAATTAAATAAAGATCAATGTTATGTAAAATGATAAAAACAATACATTACAAAAACAATAAACAAAAACGTTCACACACTCTTCTCACAAAACCTCAAGCACTCCAACATTATCCAACATTATTCCATCCGTCCGCAAACACATAGGTACCAGAGCGCGCAACTGTTCGACAATACTAGGTACCTACTCGGAAAACAATCTCTATCAGCGATCCTCTCGATATCGTCAGACTATGTTAGAAGGCGGTCTGATAGCAGAAGCGCGTTGGCTATTCCTATGACAACCATTCTGACAAGGCCACTCACTAGGTGCTACTATACACTTGAGACCATACAGATGTACCTACGCTCATTTTAGTAATTTTCTTGCGTACCTATCTTATATAGGTACGTAAACTTAGTAGGTAGAAGTAAACTTTTCAAGGGTGTTCATGCTAGCCTGACTGCTCGCTGTAGCTGGCAGGGATCAAAAGAGCCTTGGATCGAACAGTGGACGGCTATAGGTTGATATTATGATGATGATAATACGTTTTTAGGGTTCCGTAGCCAATTGGCAAAAAACGGAACCCTTATGGATTCGTCATGTCTGTCTCTCTGTCCGTCCGTATGTCACAGCCACTTTTTTCCGAAACTAGTATAAGAATACTGTTGAAACTTGGTATTCTGTGAACCGCATTAAGATTTATACACAAAAATTGAAAAAAAACAATAAATTTTGGGGGTTCCCCATACTTATGTAGAACTGAAACACAAAAATTTTTTTTCATCAAATCCATACGTGTGGGGTATTTAAGGATAGGTCTTCAAAAATGATATTGAGGTTTCTTATATTATATTTTTTTTCTAAACTGAATAGTTTGCGCGAGAGACACTTCCAAAGTGGTATAATGTGCCCCTCCCCCCTCCCCCCTGTAACTTCTAAAATAATAGAATGATATAACTAAAAAAACATATGATGTACATTACCATGCAAACTTCCACCGAAAATTGGTTTGAACGAGATCTAGTAAATAGTTTTTTTTAATACGTCATAAAAAACCGCAATTTACCTTTCATTCAATCAACTAGCTAATGGTACGGAACCTTTCGTGCGCGAGTCCGACCTGCACTTGGCCGGTTTTTATTTAGCATGTTTATGTTATCTATTTGTTGTTTCTAGGCATGACAAATACCTCTTCACAAGTGGTATTAGACTTGTTAGAAAACAACAAACTACTTGATGCTGCTTGACTTTATCTTATCAACTGATTAATGCTCAAAGTTCGATGCAGAGTTTTAGGAGGAAGGTTACATACATAACTTGGCGTAAATTATTTCGTAAAAATATTAAAGATACAGAATGTTTCAGAATAGATATCGACCAGAATGGGGTCATCTTCACAAAAAAAAGACACTCTCGTTAATAGACGATTCCGATGACCTCATTTGACAAAATCCGTCAAACCGTATAGCCTAAACTATGAGCCAAATTAACAGACATGCACACATAAACCCTAAAACCTAGCCCTCCGATTCAGTCAGGTGAAAAAAATTGAACAATTTTCAGTAGGTACTGTGTTAATTTTACTTAGAAAACTTTCGTGATTAATCTCAATCATTATTCATTCAACATTGTCGGTCGAAACACCGATAAGACGGTACGTGATAAATCCCGTATTTATAATAATGACTGTGTTAATTCCTATAGTTAGTTAGGTACTTCTATTGTTCTATGCTTTTGGTAAACGGAACTGCTGTGTTCTTCTCTTCTCTATCTTCAGACCTGCTTAACGTTGCACCACACTAGCTTTGCTTTAACAAGACTGTCAAAAACCGACTTCTTTTGTAGCAAGCCTCCTAAATGCACGACATAAGATGAACCAAGAAATTTTCAGAGAGATGGACTAGGTATGTACCTATAGCTCCTTGTTTCATAATTGTATCAAAAGAACCACAGACACCATCTTAATAATATGAAGGTACCTACAGTTAACTTTTTTAGGATTTTAAGGAACAAGGATCGTTCCTAATTAAGTTATCGTTATCTATGCAAATCAAAGATAACTTAATTTAGATAGAGATAGACAAGCAAGAAAAAATCTATAAAAAATGTAAAATTGACGAGCTCATGAAACTCCCATAAAAAGCCAGGCTCGGTTTCAATTATTTCGGAGTCCTCTAAAGCACAACCCTCAGAATACAGAAACTTTATTCTGAGGAACAACCTTGTTTCTTCGCAAGGCAGTTGCCGTGTTAAATGCCCATTATACCTACCTACAAACAACGCAATAAAGAAGATAAGTTAAGGTGCTAACCGTAGCCGATGACCTTGAGCGAGTGGGTGTAGCTATTGTTTCGGCCCCGCACCAACCGCACCTTCCGCCACACGCATCTAACCGACCAGAAAAAAGGTAAGCGCGAGGCAGACGAGCACAACCCTCCTGGGCGACAGTTAGCGGTACACTGCCGCTACCACCCGTCGCCTGCGCGACCACCTTCTAAGAGTACGCCCGCTAATTATTCGGAAAAATTGAAAATAATTAATTGCCACTTGAAAGACCGTCGCAGCACAGCATCATAATAATCCTCCTAGCCGATTTCGGCTACAGAGACTTGACTTTGTGATTATTGGCCTAGGTGTTTAGCCTGTATGTGGCTGATGTACCCTATTTTTTGCGCTAAAAGTCCGGTTACAATGAACACAAGTTAAGGCGCCATTAATGTAGTTGTAATTGATATTAGCCGGCGGTCGACTTTTAAGCTGATCTCGTTTTAAGTCTAGTTCTTGCCTCCTTTCTTCTTCAAACTCGTACACTTTGTCCTGAACATGACGCCTCCATTCAGGTCGTTTTTCAGCGAGAGCCTCCCAGCGCGACGGATCGATACAACACCTCTTCATGTGCCTCTTCTGTACGTCTTTGAAACGTAGGAACTGACCTCCGCGTTTCCGCTTACCATGTTCTAGTTCACAGAAGAAAATGCGTTTCGCCCTTCGCTCATCAGACATCCGAGACAGGTGCCCGCACCAACGCAGCTGACGCCGCATCAAATATGCCTCTATGCCACAGACATTAGCCCGTCGTAGAACATCGGTATTACGGACCCGATCCGACCACTTGATGTTAAGAATGTCGCGGAGGCATTTCAGATGGAATCTGTCTAACGTGCGTATGTGTCTGCGATACAGGCACCATGTCTCTGACGAGTACAAGATGTTAGGAAGTACAATAGCCATATACACCTTAATCTTGGTACTCAATTTGATGTTATGGGAGCGAAATACCTGGACTCGTAGTTTACCAAAAGCAGCCATAGCGGAGCCAAGTCTGCTGTTGATCTCCGAGTCAAGGTCGCATTTTGTTGTTATGCTGCTTCCCAGATATCTGAATGTATCGACCTGTTTTATGGGCTTTCCATCGATTTGCAGATTCAGTGGAGCTTGGTTAACAGTGTCCATGGCCATCACCTCTGTCTTTGTAATATTAATTTTGAGGCCAAATCTACAGCACGCAGCGTCAAGCCGAGTCATCAAGTCCTGGAGTCCCTCAGAAGATTCCGCAACGAAACATAGGTCATCAGCATACATCAATTCGGTAATGAGGTCATTCGATACCTTTGTGTGCGCTTTTAACCTAGCCAGGTTAAAGATACTGCCATCTGTGCGAAAACGTATGCGGATCCCTTCGGTGTTGGCTTGTAAAGTCTCCCTCACGACAACGGAAAAGTACAGAGCAAAAAGAGTGGGTGCTAATACACAGCCTTGTTTTACACCACAAGTGACAGGGAATTGCTCTGTCTGCTCACCATTGACGGTTACGCAACAAGTCATGTTGTCGTGAAGAAGTCTTATCAAGCGTATAAATTTGTCGGTGCAACCAAGTTTCGAAAGCACAATCCACAAAGCTTCGCGAGGTACACTGTCAAAAGCTTTCTCCAGATCAACAAAACAGAGAAACAGAGGTTGACACTGTTCCCTGCTTTTCTCTTGCAGTTGTCTAAGAGAGAATATGGCCTCGCATGTGCCGCGATTGGGTCTAAACCCAAATTGCGTTTCAGGCAATATACTTTCAGAGAGCTCCATAAGACGATTTAAGAGTACTCTGGCAAAAGTTTTTCCTGGAGTAGACAGAAGTGATATACCCCTATAAGAGTTGCAAACAGATCGATCACCTTTATTTTTATACAAAGAGCAAATTAGTGATACGCCAAAACTAGGAGGAACGAACTCCATTTCCCACATGCGCTGGAAAAATTGCCAAATCTTGTAGTGCAACTCATCTCCGCCATATTTTAATAGTTCTCCTGGTATGTTATCGATGCCGACAGCCTTATTGTTTTTCTGCGCTTTGATGGCGATGATAACTTCCTCAAGAGAAGGAGGCTGATCCAGATCTACGGCTTGTGGTAAGGCAGGAAGTGATGCTAAATAGTTTATGTCAGCAGAACGATCCACATTGAGTAAGCTGTTATAGTGTTCTGCCCAGCGAGTAAGAACTTCTCCTTTGCTTACCAGGAGGGTACCTGAAGCATCATATGTTCAACTTGAAGGTATAGTCATTGTCCACATTTAAGTGAAAGAAAAATTACAAAATTTTACGGCGTTTAGAGGTTGAATCAAATTGAAAGTCGAAAACAGCTACATTTTGTTATTTTTTTCTTATAGTAAATAAACAGGTAGAACTTTTTTGAATGTTCACTTTGCAGATAAAAGGCATGACATATATTTTTTTGAGAACATGAAACTGATTCCTCCCTGAGGAGAAAGCCTCCAAATAAGACCAATCAGCTACTATATTCGCCTTAAGAAGAAGAACTGCGTCTTAAAATTTAAATTAGTATCAACAGATTGGCCCTTTTCGGACATACTTACAACAGAAAACATTATTAAGAGTTTTAGGATAGGTACCTACCATATAATAAATTAAACAATTTATTACTATAGATCAATTTTTAACATCCCCACATAAGAACTTACTAGCTAACTACTTAAATAATTAAATACCTACTATAAACTAAATAGGTAGGTACCCATTTTAAAAATTACAGTGGTACATGTAGGTAGGTACTATCAAAAGATAAATCTTTAATTTAACCTTCCTCTCAGCAGGGGATTTGTTTGATAAGGAGTTTCCCGCTGACAACTTCATCTCAAGATAAAAATAATATCACAGATAGCTAAAACTTAGATTACCGATGGCATTTTCGTTATATTGTATCTGCAACCAAGGATTCAGGCAGTTTCACTGTCGCCAAGATGAGAGTGCTACTGGTATTAGCTGGTAGGTTAATAGTTATTATAAATATTAGCTCTATTCCTAATAAAATACCAGGTCTTTGATACACACCATGATACTTATTTTACCATTAAAATAGACTAGCTGCCGCCAACGGCTTCGCTCGCGTTGTTTGTCAATAAAAAGTAGCCTATGTGTTAATCCCGGTAATAATCTACATTTAGACAAAATTTCATCGCAATCGGTTCAGCTGTTCCGGCGTGAAAGAGTAACAAACATCCATACATCCATACATACAAAGTTTCTCGTTTATAATATTAGTAGGAAGTAGGATATTATGTACCTATTCCATTGTGTGCCCCAACTTAGGTAAGTTGGTGGACGGTGGACAAAGTGATCTGCGAAAAAAATCAATGTGGTCACCGTTAGAAAAGTTGATCTGTTCCACTTCTTTTATATTTTATTCAAATATTACATCTACTCTTTGTACCTACACAATAAATGTACAGAGAGATCGTAGACATAAAAACTTACAAAAAGGACAGCACGTTCAAAGCTTTTTATACGTTTACGGGTACTTTTTGGGTGATTTACTAGCTTATAATAATTTGTATAAGCAAATTTCTTTCTTCCGTGAAGTCGACTGGGTTGTCTATTTCAGAACCTTTTGGTCACCATTTGTTTAGCAACATGCTGCCTAATATTTTTTTTGATTGCAGGTATATGCGTGGTGGTTCTGGGAGCTGTGCCGAAGTCGCCGACTACTAACTACGACATATATGTCGATAACCATGATAACGGTGGCTTAATTCTCTCAGTTGTTGGATGTAAGTACTTACCAGTAAATGTAAAGTAAAATACATTTATTTCTAAAAATAATATATAATTATGTAAATGATAAAAAAGAAACAGTTGAGCTATCTAAGAATCGTTGCAAACGATATGACAACCGACAGAAATGTTCCCAAGACAAAAAATGAAATAAGACAGTTTCAGCTAGGTACATAACCCAAATGCCTTTAAGCTATGGAAAGCGGTGGAAGACAGACATGCACCAAAAGACTAAGATGGTCGCACCAAAGTAGTTTTTCCTCATAACTGGAGTTTAAAAATATTTAAATTACATATCATTTTATCCAGCATCTGGCCCTGAGTACGTGGGCCATATCGGACGCAGAATCTCCGCTGATGAAGAGGTGACCTTCGAGCTGGATACCAACCATGATATAAGCGGCGGGTTCAAGATCACCGTATCCTGGGACGGACCGGCTGACAGGGTCTTCGAAGACTGCATTGATTTTGGTGAGAATACCACACTTCAGTTACCTAATTACATAAAAATGTAGAAGTGGATTGTTTGTTACTCTGGGGTAGTGTATTTTGGAATCCAGTTCAATGGGGAGTACTATTTTATTCTATAACTATTCCAAAGGTCACCATAATATAATTATTTTCAGAGATCTAACACCAAGCAAGAACCATGGCCTTTGGTGTTTTAAAGCTTTAGGTACAGTTATTTTATAAACTTGTTTCCTTTATTCTAGGTTCCAATCAATGGTACGGCGGCCCAGAACAGAAAAAACAGTACTGGCCTATCCAGAAAGGAAATCTCTCTCACTACTCCGTGATCTCCAAGGAGGAAGACAATTCAGCCGTCTCCGAACGCTACTGGCTCAACTCCGCCGGGCAATACATCTACATACAACCGGAATCACCCTTATTCGTGGACCATCATAACGTCATGGCCAACCATATCTGCTTCATCGCAGAAGTTGCTGCCCCATACTCTACCAAACGCACCCACAACTCTCTAAAATACGATATCTGGTTCTTCGAAAACGCTAAAGTTGCCCACCAACACGCTGTTGACACGTACTTGGGAAAACCTTCTGGAATTCCTGATTACAGAATGATCCAATACCCCGTTTGGTCCACCTGGGCAAGATACTCCAGGGAAATTGACCAGAATTCCCTCTGGGCCTTTGCCAATGAGATCAAGGACAGCGGATTCCCCAACGCTCAGTTTGAAATCGATGACTTATGGGAGATCTGTTACGGTTCCTTGACTGTTGATGAGAGGAAGCTGCCTGATTTGAAGCAGCTGGTTCAGGATATCAAGGGATTGGGTTTCAGAGTGGCGATCTGGGTGCATCCGTTCATTAATCAGGGTTGCGAGCCGTGGTACTCTGACGCTTTGGAGAAGGGGTGAGTAGACAAGATCTGTTGAACTTTTTATCACACTAGTTCATTGATAACTGACGACCTCCGTGGTGCAGTGGGCGAATAGCCGGCTGAGACGCAGGAGGTAGCGGGTTTGACTCCCGCCGCGGAACAAATGTTTGCATGATCTACAGATATTTGTTCCGGGTCTGGTTGTTTCTCTATATATTATAAGTATGTATTTACAAAAAAAAGTATATAAGTATTCTATCAGTTATCTGGTTCCCATAATACAAGCTCTGCTTAGTTTGGGGTAAGATAGCGCTGTGTGAAATGTCCAGAAATATTTATATTTATTTATAAATGTCAATTATTGTCATTGTAATATTTGTTGGAGTCTTGACCCTTGTCATATTGATCCTTCAAAGCCTCGACCTGAATGTATTAAAAGCAGAACAAGGCTTTAGTCATCACTTCACGTACTATTTTGAGACGAGGGATGATAAAGGAATTGACATAAAAAAACGACTATTACATTATCATCTTTTCAGCTATCTAGTCCTGAATGAAGAAGGCAGCCCCGACACCACCTGGTGGAACAACAATGGCTCCGTGCCAGGATATATCGACTTCACCAACCCTGAGGCTAGCACCTGGTTCACGGACCGAGTTCGCAACATCATCCAGACTTACGATATCGACAGCGTGAAGTTCGACGCTGGAGAATCTAGCTGGTCTCCTCAGGTGAGCGAAACGAGTAAGACTGACTTCGAGTGTGCAATCTTGATGAGGTGCTTTTCTCTGTACCGTTTCTTATTAACAGGGCTAGTGAATTCGAGGTTAACAAATAGAATATACTTTGGTTATCTTCAATATACTATGGTTCGTCTCGACAACTTACCTAAAGATTTAAATATAGACAAACTAAATAAACATTTCTCAACTTCTTCCAATATTGATGGAACAACAAAGTACGTCACTATAAAAAACCTCTCTTCGCTTCCATCTAGTCCCATTCCTTTTCTTTTTAATGAATTCTCGGATTCTGATGTTAAGAGAAACGTGACATCCATAACATCCAATGCAGTCGGCAATGACAATATTAGTCGCAATATGTTGGTGCCCATACTCGATGAAGTCATCTACGTCCTTACCCACATCCTTAACTCCTCAGTATCTAGTGGGAAATTTCCATCAATCTGGAAGGATGCCCAGATAATTCCTTTGCCCAAAAAGTCCAATTCCACCTTGCTCTCCGAATTTTGCCCTATATCTATCCTTCCATTTCTCTTCAAAGTACTAGAACGTTTAGTCCACCATCAACTGAGTACTTTCCTTACTAGAAACTCCCTCATGAATCCTCTCCAATCCGGGGTTCGCCGTGGTCATAGCACTACGACGGCCTTGACCAAAACCACTGATGACATTCGTCAGGGTATGGACAACGGACTAGTGACTGTGCTGTCGTTGCTAGACTTTAGCAACGCCTTCAATAATGTTGATTTTGACATTCTTCTGGCTGTTCTCCGATCACTTAATATCTCTCCAATGACTATTGATTGGTTTCAAAGTTACCTGTTTGGGCGCCGGCAACGTATCCGTGTTGATGACAATTATTCGTCGTGGTGTCATTTGACTGCCGGTATACCTCAGGGCGGCGTTCTTTCTCCTCTTCTCTTTGCTATTTTAATAAATTCAATCTTGCAAGCGATCTCTTCTTTCTACCACCTTTATGCAGATGACCTACAGATTTATACGCAAGCACCGGTCCAAAATCTACACGTAGGTTTCCAAGCTATTAACAATGATTTAACTCAGATCCTCGCGTGGAGTAAAGCATATCTACGGTCTCAAAGTTAATCCAACTAAAACGCAGGTCATTGTTGTTGGTAGCTCCAAGATGACCGTTAGGATCACCTGGCCCCGTCTACCTCCGATTCTGTTTGATGGTGTGTGGTAAGCGACTGTGTCAAGAACTTCGGCGTGCTTATAGATAAGAACTTGTCATGGGGACCCCATCTCGCCGAATTAAGACGGAAGATATTTGCTTCAGCCGCCTCGTTGAGAAGGCTACGAAATTTTCTGCCGACATCCACCAAGGTTACGCTAGCTCAATCCCTCCTACTTCCTATTCTGGATTATGCTGACGCCTGCTATCCGGATCTTACCGAGAAACACCTCGATAAACTAGAGCGCCTTCAGAATGTCTGTATTAGATTTATTTTTGGCCTGCGAAAATATGACCACGTCTCTGATTTTCGCAACAAGCTCAAGTGGTTACCCATTCGCTGCCGCAGGAATAAGCATATTCTCTTTCTCTTGTACAGTGTAATGTTTAACCCTTCTAGTCCTGCTTATCTCAGAGAGCGCTTTGAGTATCTTCATCAGTCAAATCCTCGAGACTTGCGCTCCTCTGAGACCTTGCAACTTAAAACTCCTGTACACTCTTCTAACTTTTATGATAAATCCTTCACTGTACAAGCTATCCGTCTATGGAACTCTCTTTCTCCACACATTAGAACTGCCAAATCCCTTCCCATCTTTAAAACAGTTCTATTTAAACATCTGTCTGCACTACAATGTTGATTTCTCATTTTCTCATCTATCGTTACGCTACTCCTGGTTTTTTATTTCATCCTTCTATTGTACACCTATATGTACCTACTTATAGTATTTTATATAATATACCTTTTTATTATTAGTATGGAATATTTATGAATAAATTTTTTTCACCTTATTTATTTATTTATATATTTGTTTGTAGTTATTTATTTTGCTTATGTAAATACACTGTATATTCAAAATTCAGTTATTTTTATTAACAGCTACCGTCCTATAACGTTCTCGTGAAATCCAGTCCATCCAAAGATTGTCTGAAAGAGATCGCTCTTAGCGATAAGACCACCACTTGTATTTCTGCTTGTATTGTTATTTGTTTTTTATATTGTTTTTTTAATTTAAGTGTGATTTACAATAAAGCGTTTTCTATCTATCTATCTTGGAATATACTTGGCCTTATTGAGAGCTTTATCTTGTCATTAACACCTTATTATAGAGACACGAAGTTTACGCGACCTCTAATCAATCTATTAAGTATTGCCTATTTCTAGTATAAGCTGATCTCGCATTGTGTAGTCTTTCCGAACAATGATATGTCAGCTGGTACTGAATTATATCGCTTGATATCGTTTCTTGAGCTATAAGATTAGCATAATGTTGTTATTCCAGATTCCCGTACAGTCCGGCGAGATCGACCTACATCCTGGAAACGTGGTGCAGGCGTACGTGAGGGCAGTCGCCGAGTTCGGCTCCATGATCGAAGTCAGAGCTGGAATGAGGTAACCTTTCATCATTATTTTATTAGAATGTTTTTCTCCTCTTTTCCACCTGATCGTCCTTCTCGTTCTTCTCAACTCATTTATTCATGACGCCTGAGCAAAAAACTTCTTTCTTCACTAACTCTTTCACTGTGACTGCTATCTGCTTGTGGAACTCTCTTCCAGTGGAAATCCGCAAGGCCGCCTCTATGGGAATCTTCAAATCCAAACTCTTTAAACACTTCATCTCTCTTCAAGATACTCAACAAAATTGAGCACTTTATGTAGATATATTTGTGTATTTCGTTTATATATGTGTATTATTATTATTTTCGCAAGTTTATTTCTAAGCTAAAGTTTGTTTAAATTTCACATTTTCTGGCACTACCACTTTCTCCGCACTACACAAAGGTTAGCGGGAAGAAAATGCTAATTAGCATTAAGTTCGCCTATGTATTATTTTATTAGTGCAAAAAAGAATTTTCTAATCTAATCTAATAATTCACAACCTGACTTCACCCAAAAAGTACCTTAACAATGAATTCTCAAACCATATTTCTAACAAATCTTCCTCAATTTAAGGACATTTTTTTCTGAATCCAAATTCTTCATCATAAAAACTTGATTCTGTATGAAAACGTTCCATATGAAATAGTAAATATTTTGGCGCTAAAATAACCATAGTTCCTAAACTATTCAAAATGGCAGAACTTACATCGGGGTGATTAGGATAGCCCTAACGGTGCTCTACCTCTAGACTTCTTGACACTATTTTTGGGACAGCCCGTATGCGATCGACCACACCGGTCGGTCACAGACAAGTAGATAAGAAAACGTCTCAATAATTTTGCGCTTAACGTGCAGTGAAGTTAGGGAATTTGATATGGCGTTCTCGCATCGTTTAATTTAATTATTAAACTTATTTTGTTTTTTTTACATTGGATTCATTATTTCCCAATGAGTAATACCTAGACTTAAGCTAGTGGTTCGCCCCGAACTGAGATCTTGCGAGTTTCCGATTAAAACAAAAAAATATTAAGTATTTGTAATATTTTACTACCAAAATATTGCCACTAAAGAATAACCAAATAACTTGACCTACAGTTTCATTCAAATTACAGGTAACGAGAGTTTATGTTACCTATATGGTTCCTTTTTTTTGGGGTAGGTGCAAATTGCAGTTATTCTGGATTTCAGACTTTTGCCTATATTTGTGTTACTTAAGCTACACGCATACCAAATTACAGCACTGTGGGGTCACTGGTGTACCTTGTGAATTTTGTCAAAGTTCAGTTTCTATTATGGCTAATAATTTAAAAACTACAAAGACTGCTAAAAACAAAAACGGAATCAAAATCTAATAATGAAAACATTTCATGTGACGTCCCACTTGACCTAATAGCCTCATTTCCATTTTTGTTACCCCTCTTGAACTCCAATATCTCAACAACCCCTCCACATTTTAGCTCAATTAGTCACACCAAAATTGTGCCATCACAACCTACCTATGTATTAAATGTCACGATCATCGGATCAACGCTTCGAAAGTTATCCTCAGACAAACAAACATACATACATACAACGCTGATTTGCCCAAGTTGATTTAGAGATCTCGTTTCGCTCATTCAATTGAAATACAATACAATAGACGCGCTCCCTGTGCTCACTCTGTGAAGGCAACCACACCTAACGCAGGTTAACATAATTGTTAAGGTTTGCAATTTGAATTGATAGAGAAAGTGGACTGTATATTTGATGTGGAAAGAATTCGAAAAAAAGGATGGGAACTCACCAAATCTCGTGGTCGTATGGAAGCTGTTTCTTCGTCGGAGGGGCGCCCCTTGGTAACTTGTGTTGGTAGCACTCCGTTTGTCTTATGTGCTTGATTTATAGTGGGTTAAATGATGTGATGATATGGTTTGAGGACACGGTGATGTGAGGAAATTATTGCTGTTTACGCTGGCGAACGCGGACGCAAAGTGAGGAAAGGAATGATTGAATGAGTCAACCAATCGGAACGGATGTGATCACCAGTTCAATAGTTCACTCGTCGATTAGTCGCGCATGCGCGCGTGAAATACTGCGCGGGATATTTAAATAACTTGCTTTAACATTATCACATTTCAATAAAATAGTCTAAAAGTACCAATTTTGTAATGATAATCTAATCAAGGTTGGGAGCCGTTGGGTGCAGGCCGCACAAATTCAGTCGCTCTGGGAATTTAGGAGATCTATTTTCTGCAGTGGACGTCCTGTGGCTATGTCTATGATTAAAAATCCTAAAATGTCATTAGATAGGTACTATTTGCGTAAAATAACTTCCCGGTGTGCTTCAATAAAAACGCCTTCAAGAAAAAGTAAATAAGGCATTAAGTTTTAGGCAACGCGACTGCAGTACCTCTTTTTTTTCGAATGGACTAATCTCGCTGTTGGCTTCTGAGGCCGTTGCAGCTTAACCGAACTTTTGGCGAGCGCAGAAGGCGCTCAGCCCTGTAAGTTTTGATGAGACAACTAGCGCAAGGGCACCACTTAGGTACGAACCTCAGCTTGGGCTGTTGCCAGGGTGGGGATAGGAGAGAAACTCCCGGGTACGTGCTTGTACTTCGTATAGGCGGCAACTGAAAGGACTCGTCGACCTCGCCGGCGCGGCGAGGTTGGTGTATCTGTGAAGTGTTTGGGTGTTTAGAATGCTTTATTACCTCATAAGAATTAACAATTCACTTACTGAGATAAACTTATACTAAATATACATTTACTGATTCCAAAAAGCGTAGTGATAGAAAATAATAATAAAATTTAGACTATATAAACAAAAAACTTACGAAAATTACATTAAATTATTAAGAGGGTAGTTGCACAGTAAGCGGTGCAGTCGCTTATCGTTGAGCGCAAAACAAAGAATGTTGACTAAGGCCTGGGAACACAGTGATATGCGGTAGCGTTTTTATGAGCGGTTCTAGTAATAATTGAAAATAAATAGATTTGTAAACAATTATATGAATGAGTAAGAGAACAACAGAGGCTATGAAAAGTTCTTCAATATATGTTGCTTTAACAGTTTCTTAAATATGTTAAAAGATGTTTGCTCTGTCTATTAATGTAGATGACTCGGAAATCTCTTCCGCATTAGCGGAGGTGATTTCGTCATCAGGGTTTCCAAGAACGTGTCTCGGACGACGGAGGGTGACTGCAGTACTTCAAGTCCTGCAGAAGTTTATAAGGTGATTGTGACCTAACATCTGGAGGCCCGTCAGCTTGTGTGTCCAAATGTTTAATATAAAAAATAAGCGCAATAAAAATAAACACGTTTCCAGGACCCAAGACCTTCCTGTCTTCATCCGTATGGTAGACAAGGACACATACTGGGGCTTCAACAACGGCCTCGCCACTCTCGTCACTACTCTCCTGCAGATGAACATGCAGGGGTACACTCTCGTCCTGCCCGACATGATCGGCGGTAACGGATACAACGACAAGCCCGGCAGGGAGTTGTTCGTGAGGTGGCTCCAGGCTAATGTCTTCATGCCTACTTTGCAGTACTCCTTTGTACCCTGGGATCATGATGATGAGGTAATTAAAACAATAAACACGTACATAATTACTGATTTAAAAGGGTATTTGACGCGTATGTACCTTTTTTATTTGTTATCCCGATTATAGTGGCTCAGTGGCCCGTATTGGGAGAGGCCTATGTCCAGCAGTGGACTAATGTAGGATGATGATGATGATGATCCCGATTATAACAAATAATAAATAACGCGTCGCAACCTAGCAACAGCCGTTTTTGCAGGCAGGCTGTCCGCGAGCAACAAAGCCGCGAAAAAAGGTGAATACGTGATAAATACCAATTTAAATCAGTAATTATGTATAGTGATCGCGAAAGTTTGAAAAAATACAACTAACGTCTAGGTACCTAAATAAAAAAACTCCGACACATAAAGTCTTCATACGCACTGTATCCTCAATTAATTTGTCATTATGTCATGTCAATTATAAATGCAAAACTGAGTTTAGTTGTTATGTTTTAACGTCGAAACGGCTGAACCGATTTTGATGATATTTTGTATATATATACATAATGACCTGGATTGAGATATTGGTTTAATACTTACTTTTATTTTTGTATTACTCCTTTTTATGTAAAGGATGGTAAAAAAAATAACTGGCCTTGTTTCTCGCCTGATTCTTTCCTGGCTTGGTCGCGAAGGAACAAGAGGTAAAATTGACATTTCAAAGTGAACCTTGTCAGTTTAATGAATAAATTAATATTGACTACTTTTAACTAACATATATTTATATTCCTATTCGTGAACCTTCATCAGGTGAGATCCATTCCGACCTACCGACGTCTCGCCTCGCACTACGCGCCGCCTCTGATGAAGGTTTACGAATTGAACCGAAACATTGTCGGTCGAAACACCCGATAAACCGGAATGTTGTCCTGTTCCCAGGTCGTGGATATCTGTCGTACATTTACGGAGCTGCACGCGCAGTACGCGGATGAGATCGCGTCCGCCATGCGCGCCTCCGTCGAGCACGGCACGCCAGTCAACGCGCCTGTGTGGTGGCTCGACCCTGAAGATGAAGTAGCCTTGGCGGTGTGGGACGGTAAGATTCTATTTCCTATACGGGTCGGGTATAATAGGATAGTACTTATACTACGTGTTTTGGTACGACATAAATAAAACACCGGTAGGGCTAGTGCCGTAATTAGCCTTTGATGCGCCCGGTGCGAGCTGCTATAACCGCGGCCTTGAAATATTTTCTAATCATAACCGGTTCTGACAATAAAATGGATTGTGAAAAACATCATCAAAAACTAAGTTTATGTAAATTTAATTTTAAGTATGTATATGGTAAAGTTTTGAATAAGGAAGTTCAAATAAATTGCGTTTATAAATTAGGTTACACGTATAAATAAATAAATAATAGGTATTGTTAGTGGCCCTGGTCTTGTCGTTTCTGCGCCCCTCCGGGCTCGGCGCCCTGTGCCTGGGCACCGCCGGCACTGCCCTTGTTACGGCACTGGGTAGGGCTAATTCTTCAATTCTTGTAAAGCAGGTTTCTTTCAAATTCATTACCATAGATATTTTTTATATGATATTTGTGGGGAAACAGGCTTACGGCCCACCTGATGGTAAACGGTCACCGTCGTCTATTGACACCGGCAATACCCGGGATATTGTCGATGCGTTCCCTACACTGTAGAAACCTCTTTACATTTCTCTTGAAGCGTGCCATGTCGTAGCCTAATGGGAAAACCTCAGATGGTAGCTCATTCCACATCTTGCAAGTATGTGGTAGAAAAGATCGCGTGAAGCGTGTAGTGCGCGATTTTGGTAGCGGTCAAGCGTTTGACTTTCTTCATCCTGCCCTTTTCCCCCATTACATGGCACAACATGTATTTTTCTCCATACCTCTCATCAGCCGTCATCCCCGTTGTCACCTCTTTCTTACCAATACCATTCTTCACACAGTCCATCCATCTCTTCTTCAAAAAGCGCTTTACTATCACCAATATAAAAACCTTGTATTTCAGAGTTCCTCCTCGGCGAGAAGATCTTGGTAGCCCCGGTGTTGGAAGAAGGCGCAGTGTCTCGCGACATCTACCTGCCCCGCGGCGCGTGGCGCGACCAGCGCGGCGTCTCGCACGCCGGCCCCGTGTGGCTGAGGAACTACCCCGCGCCACTCGACACTCTGCCCTACTTCACACTTGAAAACTAAATTACACATCAATACTACCTCCGTGGAGCAGTGGCCGAAAAGCCGGATGAGACGCAGAAGGTAGCGGGTTCGATTCCCACCGCGGAACGAATGTTTGCATGATCTACAGATATTTGTTCCAGGTCTGGTTGTTTCTGTATGTATTTATTAAAACAAATGTATATAAGTATTCTATCAGTTATCTGGTTCCCATAGTACAAGCTCTGCTTAGTTTGGGGCTAGATAGCGCTGTGTGAAATGACCAGCAATATAGTATTATTTATTAATTGTTTTGAAATGTACGATGTGCGCCTAAATAAATATATGATGAAGTATGTCAAGCAAAACACTCTTAATCACAGAAATAGAAAGCAATGACTAATAACGGTTTATTGGCACCGTACGGACCATGCAGCGATTTCGACCGTTACAAGTAATGGTATAATGATCTTTTCATGTAACTTTGGGTTAAAATTTATTTAAGTATGTTATTTATTGTAGATATACGTATGTAGGTAAATAAAGTTTTAATATTTCTTACATTATTATTTTGTTTACCCCAATCTAAGGGTTTGTAGTGCCTCAGAGAAGTTTTCGCGGATCAGGACTGATGAATTCCATGCCAACCGCAAAAAGTCTGCATCTCTGATGAGCAGAGTACGAGGCAGCCACAACAGCATCCTGAAGACAGTTGCTGAGAGATATACCTCTCATAACTAATTATTCGCCCCGAACTGAGATCTCGCGAGTCTCACACAAAAACAAAAAAATATTATTTGTAATATTTGATTATCAAAATAGTGCCACGAAATGCATAACCAAATTCCTTGACCTACAGTTTCATTGAAATTACAGGTAACGGGAGTTCATGAACATGGCTTTCTTTTTTGGGATACAAATTGCAGGTATTCTAGATTTCAGACTTTTGCCTAAATTTGTGTCACTAAAGCTACACGCATACCAAATTTCAGCACTGCGGGGTCACTGGTGGGTGTACCCTTTGAATTTTGTCAAAGTTCAGAGAAAAGAGAGAAAATTTAAAATTTTCAAACTACCCTTATATTGAGTTCATAACATTATACACATTATCTCATTTATCTTTCAGTACGACGAGGATGACTGGTAGACAATGCTGTTAGCATTAAGTCCTCTTAACATTATTCTGTTTTGTGTGAAAATATTACATACATACATATATATAATACAAGTAGACGCAATAAAATACAATACAATACGCGGAATGTCACTCTACTTCAATAGTTGAGTGACATTTAGCGTATTAACTGACCACTACGTGTTTAGTTAGGTACGACATTAAATGAAAACACGGGACTGATGGCTAGTATTTCATTTCATTTATTTTCCACTGTAGGTACATTAAAGAATACTATAATCTAACTTTTTATTAGCTGCAGTAAAATGACGTTTCTAAATGTCATTCCGTAAAATAATGTTGCCAGCCTAATCTCAATAGGGATGTGATTCAGTTCACAAAAATTAATTAAATAACATTATTATGACGTTTTTGTTTCATTTTGAATGTACCTCCCTATACTTCCACTAAAAAAGATCAATTCTCTAGTATAGTAATAATAATAGGTTAAAAAAATACATTACAACTTAATATTAAATCTTCATTCATTTATGATTCACTCATTTAGCTACATCCCTATTTATTTTTCTTCAAAAACCGGCAACCCACAAAACGTCATTTTACTGCAGCTAATAAAAAGTTAGACTTTAAGTTACGTCGTATTTATAATACATCAATAAAATTAACATTACAGTACCTCAAACAGACAGGTATCGGGACTAATTATGATATTCAACATACGTAATTGAATATCAACATAAAATAATAAAAATTAAACAAAAATCAATCTAATACAGAACAAAACCATATCAAATAAGTCAATCAATGTCAATGCTAAATCTTAATTAATGTAGGTAAGTCATGTCAAAAACTAATTATTACAAATTGTGGCTGTAAAGGAGCCTTGTCAGTATAGTTGTAAAATAGCTTTTTTCAAATTCATAACCATTGAAAATTTAAAATTTTCTGACTACTTAATTATGCGTCCTGAAATATCAATCAAAGAGCCTCACAGTGAATTACCTAGAACTAGCCAGCTGGACAAAAGTCGATTCCTAGAATCGATTAAATCATAATCCTGTCTCATTAACCACACCTCAAAACTCAGAATTCCAGGTATAACACGTGCCTTACCCTTTGTAGCACACCGCCATAGTACTGGAAAGTGAGGTAATAAGGAAAATGCATTTATGCAAATAAATCAGTTGATAGTTTGCAGTGCTTACGACAACATCTTATGACCACTTGTGCTATTTATATTATTGTGAGTGTTATGGATTTTCTACTTGAAGGTATGTACTTTAAATTTCTTCATAAATTGGGATCATTTAACTTGTTGACGTTGATGTTTATAGGCTTTATAGAAATGGACATTTATATCGTGTAAATTTTTCTATTTAGTAACTTTCATCGAGTGTAACTTTTTTTATCCAAATATATCCAGGCCGTTATTTACGTATGTAATAGCCACAATATTTAACTTTAAAATGATATATAGTTTTGCCACCCCAACTCACCCCATTTTTTTTAATTATTTTTTTCAGAAGTTGTGATTTCGATTTCAAAAATCGATTTCTTTGAAGAATGGCGTAAACACAAGAAAGAGGACCGTAATTCAAAGCTCACAGAGTTTGTATTGAACAAAATCAACTGTTCAGATGTCACTCTTGATTCAAAGAAGAATATTTGTACGAAAATTTCAAGTATTTCTTCAAAATTTGCTGAAAAGTGGTCCGCATCGAAAAATACCCTCAATAGGTTTTTGAATAACAATAAGGATTGGTTAGAGGGTAATGAAATACAATTTGAAGTTCAAGTACATCGCCCGTCTGCGTCTTCGTCATCTGGACCAAGTCGGACTACAGGCAGACCCAGAAAAGAATTTGACGAATCGTCATTCAAAACCAAAAAACGGAGGGTTGAAGATTTAGTGCAATCGCGAAGTGCTAGTGAGTTAACCATAGCCGCTGAAGTAGCCAATCGAGTATCTGGTCGAAGAAATGTAGCTAGTTCAATTCATAAAATATCTGACAACTCTCCAAAAGCTAAAACAACCAATGTTGCGTGTGGTGGTCGTCAATTGAGCAGTGATGAAGCTTTAGCTCATTATGTTGATGCTAAGTGTACCAGCCATAGTTACAAACAGACGCGTAAGGTGTCATTGAAGGCGGGACATCAGATATTTCCATCTTATCATAGTGTAGTTAAGTCTAAAAAAATGTGTTATCCTTTAGATGAGTATATTTCTGTGACGGAAACGCGCGCTGAAATTAATCTACAAGGCATTTTAAACAAAACTGCTGATCGTTTAATTGAAGCGCAAAGTGATGTTATAAGAAATGTTGTGTCTTCTAATTCATCCCTTACATTAATTAGCAAATGGGGCTGTGACGGCAGTTCAGGCCACAGTACCTATAAGCAAAGGTTCGAAGATGCTAATGCTACTGATGAATTCCTGTTCATGTTTTCATTAGTTCCTTTGAAATTATGTGACGGCCAACATATTATATGGCAAAATCCACGGCCTTCGTCAACTCTCTATTGCCGACCAATCAAATTTATTTTTTCAAAGGAAACTAATGAATTCACCAAAGCCGAAACCAACAAAGTCTTGGAAGAAATATCTCAGCTTCTTCCAACTATTTGTAATGTTGAAGAATATGAAATTACTATAAAACATGACCTCTTACTGACTATGACAGACGGAAAAGTATGTAACGCTTTGACTGACACACGCTCCCCTCAAAAATGTTATATATGTGGTGCTACCCCGACAATGATGAATGGTGATTTAAAAGACGTAGTCGTTAATAAAGAACATTACGGTTTTGGGTTGTCTACTTTACATGCATGGATACGTTGTTTTGAGTGTTTACTACATATTAGTTATCGTTTGGATATAAAAAAGTGGCAAGCTAGGGGCGCTGACGATAAAATTAGTGTAAAGTTACGTTCAGAGAAAATTAAGTTAGATTTTAAAACTCAGATGGGGCTTATTGTAGACAAACCAAAACCGGGTTATGGTAACACAAATGATGGTAACACTGCACGTAGGTTTTTTATGAATCCGGAACTAAGCGGTGAGATTACAGGATTGGATGTTAATTTAATTAAAAAAATGTGTATATTACTTCGAACATTATCTTCTGGGTATGATATTAATTGCATAGAATTTGAAAAAGTTTGCTCTGAGACTCGATCTCTTTACCTTAGTCTGTATCCGTGGTATAATATGCCTGTTACTGTGCATAAAATCTTATTACACAGTACAGAAGTCATCCAAAGCTGCATTGTTCCAATCGGACAGCTATCGGAGGAGGCTCAAGAAGCCCGTAACAAAGACTGTCGTAGATTCCGAGAGCATCATAGCAGAAAACAGTCACGTATTGCCACGAATACAGATTTATTATATATGCTGCTGATAACATCTGATCCTGTAATCAACTCGCTTAGGGAAATTCCTAAGAAAAGACCTGAAAAATTGCCCGCAGAAGTGCTAAGCTTGATAGTTCCGCCTTCCATACCTACTACACATCAAGTACCACGTGAAGTTACTTTATGTGAGGAGAACGATTATGTGGTACCTGATTCGTCTAACTGTGACAGCGATGATGAATCATCTGACGATTTCTATTTGTAATTTATTATAATAGTAGATATTATTATAGTTAAGTAATTTAAAGTGGGTGTAGTAATACACCTCTGCCACCCCTTCGGGGAATAAGGCGTGATGATATGTTATGTTATGTTAAGTAATTTAAGTTAAGTTTTTTAAATTGTGTAGATATATAATTTAAATTATTTCGTTAATATGTATTCTTCTAGACTTCTATTTTCAATAAATTTTTATTTCGTACTAAGTTTTTTTATTTTACCACATAACGCAAAAAAAATGATTCAGTATATGTTATTATGGCTGTAGCGATCATGTGAACCCATAAAATAATTTTGTCCAGCTACCATGTTCTAGACGATTCACTGTGAGCCTGTATAAAATAGGTAAACAAATCATATTCATCCATCATATAAGTAGGCGCCGCCGATTTACGTTAAAAATTGTTTATTGTAAATGTATAATATTGATTACTGGATAAATATTCAAGCTACAGGTATTATGAGGATATGCGAGTTGCGTTTCATCCATACAAACGTAGTACCCTGTTTCCTCTCTGGATAGTGACACTAGAGCAAATATTTTTTTACCATACAATCAATAAGTACCACTGCCATGCCCCTATGTTTTGTTTTTCTCCATAAATTAATTATTATAAGAACTAGGAACCTTCTAAAGTCACAGAAATTGATAATTTTTACCGCCTCTTTTCAGACATCCAGCAAAAAAATTTGACGAATATAAATAAGAAAAACGAAACATACAGGCATAGCCAAAGATCTTTTTATTACATTTTTGAAAAAAAAATTAAATGGGTCCATTTTTGGAGTAGTAAACAGGGTACTACGAAACAGTGATTTCGTCTATTTTAAATAGGTATAATCAGTATGACCTGCAGTTGTCTCTATCGCACGCTATTCGGGGTAGGTCGTTAGAGCGCGACAGCAATATATTTGTTAAAAACCTATTTTCCAAATGGCTTGCTACCCAGATTTCTCTTTAAACCCAGTTCTAAAATCAGTTAATACGATTCCGGGTGTGTGTTTCAAATTAATTTCGAACATAACAAAACAGGTTGTATAATAAACTTTCGTTCATTTTGTTAATCCCAGTTAGGTGTTTGTTGAGGCATGTCCCTCCTATGTAGTTCTAACAATACCAATAAACTTCTTAGCTGAAATAGCATAACTAATCCATCACTATTAGACGGAACTTTCCTCAAGTCATTGCCAAACAAACTGAAATAACACTCAAATATAGAAACTGCACTTAATCAAAATTATAGGTAAACTAGAAGTTCGCTCCGAACTGAGATCTCGCAAGTCTCTCAAAACACAAAAAAAATATTCTTAGGGCGACTCTCGCAACGATGCCTAAACGTATTTACTGGCTAAATATGATTTAAGGAGTTGTCAAATCATAAAAATACGTAAAATTTAAACATGTTTAGTCGCTAAATATGTTTAGGGATCATTGTACATGCCAGCCTTAATATTTGACTAATAAAATAGTGCCACGAAATAGAAACCAACTAACTTGACCTACAGTTTCATTCAATTTACAGGTAACGGGAGTTTATGTATTGTGGTTAACTTTTTTGGGGTACAAATCGCAGTTATTCTGGATTTCAAACCTTTGCTTATATTTGTGTCACTAAAGCATACCAAATTTCAGCACTGTGAGGTCACTGGTGTACCCTGTAAATTTTGTTAAAGTCCAGTTTTTGTTATGGCTAATAACTTAAAGATTTAAACTAAAAATAAAAACGGGGTCAAAATGTACTTACAAATACCTTTTAGAAGACGTGTCATTTGACCGGATAGTCACATTGTTTATTTTATCCCTCTTGAATCCCAATATCTCAACAACCCCCCAACATTTTTAGCTCAGTTAGTCAAACCAAAATTGTGCCAACACTATCTACCTATATACCAAATTTCACGATGATCGGATAAACGCTTCGAAAGTTATCCTTGGCAAACATAACATACATACAACGCCGATTTGCCCAAGTTGATTTAGAGATCTCGCTTCGCTCGATCAACTACCTGGTTAATTATTCCTATAAAACCAACAGCTAATATTTTATTTATATATTTTTTCATGCCACTCAAAAATCATTGTGGCTTTATCGGTTTGAAAAGACATCAACGCGCTGTTTCAGCTCCTTTTTCACTGAAATCGCCAAAAAACACAAACACGGTCTTACACCTAGTGCGCACCAATGGCGGGTTCCTATATCCGTCGGTAACTGACTACGCCTCGTATCTCATTGAAAAAGTGTCAAACTAGTGTCAAAGTTTTGACAGATTTTCAAGGAGAAACGAGTCGTAGCTGGTTACCGACGGATATAGGAACCCGCCATATGACACAGACATTAGTTTATTCACTACATAGCACTTATTCAGTACACACCATACAGTTACATTTTAAGATAGAGAAAAGACAACAAAAAAAACAATGATAAAACAATAAACGTAAAACAAAATGAAAAGAGAACTTGGATGCTACACCAGTAAATGGGACTCGACTCAGCATTATGCCCGCCGTAATGGTAAGCGCTGATATTCTGTCGAGACCGCTCCATTTAGCCACTAGCTAGACCCTGTGAGGGTATTGTGCTGTCAAGTGAGAATATTATGTGTCTAAGCTGTGGCATGCGGCGGCAACTATTCAGATATTTTAAGATAACTCCTTTACAAAGATGCAATGGCCTTGAAGTCGGAGTAGCGACCTTAAAAAATAAACAGTGCAGAACCTATCAGTATTGAGATTGATAACTGATAAACAAGAAGATTGTGAAGAGCTCTTCAAAACAGATTACAGCTATCTGGTCAGCTATCGACAGATCGACTGACAGTGCGAGCTCGGATAATGGGCACGATGGCTGCGCTTCGGACATTTATCGGTAAGTTAAGGTAGTAAGAAAGGGGGCTTTGAAATATACTTACTTACTTACTTACTCCTATGGCTCAGCTACCCGAAGTGTGTCTTGGCCTCCGATAAAAGCAGTCGCCATTTTAGTCTGTCCTGTGCAGCTTCCCGCCAGTTTTCCACTTGTATCTCACGTAGGTCCGCTTCCACTACATCTTTCCAGCGGTACCGCGGGCGTCCAACGGGTCGTCGGCCGGCGGCAAGACCGAGATAGGCGTTGTGAACTTGTCGATCCTCTCCCATTCTCTCTAAATGGCCGAGCTAGCAAAGGCGATGCGCTTTCGTTTCACCGATTATGTTGTGTTCCTTCACTAGCTCCTCGATCTCTAAGTTTTTTCGGACTCTCAAGCTTCCGTCCTCTCTGCGATTCGTTCTCAGTATCTTACGGAGGACCTTCCGCTCTGCCACCAAGAGTTTGTTCTCTTCCTTCAGTGTTAGCGTCCAAGTCTCACAGCCGTACATCAAAATCGGTGTAATAACGGTCTTGTAGATCCGAATCTTTGTCTTTCTGCTCAGAATCTTGGACACCAACACCTTGTGAAGTGCTGCACTGCATCTGAGGGCATTCTGTATACGAATGTCAATTTCTTCCTGCCTCGTGTTAGTGTCAGTCACAGTGCAGCCTAGGTACTTAAACTAGGCCTCTCCTTTCTAAACTATATCTTCAATATGCAAGTTTTCACGAAATATAACTGTATGTTAATCTGAAAGTTCTCATGAGTATCATTTAGGTACTTTAAGAAAAGTAGAATTTTCGCATATTATATTGTCAGGTTCTCTTTGTAGCACGCCATTGTTGAATATATTGTTCCTTGGGCTATGCCTTTACCCGAAAAATATTTTAAAATGCAATCCGTACATACATTTATTGTCATTATTTTGCCCTTGAGTAGGCTAAATACTGCTCTTGGCCCTTCCGCATGTTTTTTTTTTTGAATTAACAAATGACGCGCTCCGATGTTCTAGTTACTTCTCTTACAGATAATTATTGTTTAAAACGGGTATTTCTCGCGTATGTACCTTTTTAGTTTGTTATCCTGACGTTTTGGCTATGTTGCAACTGTCGTGGTCACGGTTGGACTGAGTGACTTTCTTATGGATTCTGATGTTATCTTAAAAATCTCACCTCGTTTCTTTACATCCATGTTGGAATTTTCTTTTTTTTTCAGCAATTCTTACCCTGGCTGCGCGGGCGCACCCCTCGTCAGTGTCGATGCGAGCTGATGATGAGGTGACGCTGGATCTGGAGCCGCAACCGACGGGAGGCTTCCTAATGGTCCTTCTTCAAGGTAATCTTTCAATTATTACTTAGCAAAATGTAAGAGTTGATTGTTTTTTTTTATTTAGATAAAAACAATATTAATAGAAAGATCGGCTTTGCACGTGTCGACCGAGTGCGTTACACCAGGCTGCGCTCACTTACCGGCATTGCAGATGTAGGGAAGAGATCGGCTGTACTTAAATGGGACTGGGCGCGCCAAGTTGGCCGAATGTACTTTGAAAAATGGGCCCATATTGTAACACCATGGACGCCTAAAGACAGAAGGCGACGTCGGAGTGAGCCGAGAAAGCATTGGCGGGACGATTTCGACACCTTCCAAAGAGGATGGTGGAAGATATCGACGGATAGGGATGCTTTTAGAGATTTGGGGGAGTTTACCCAGCACTGGGACAAGATAGGTTAGAGAAAAAAAGAGATATTTAGAACACCCCTACCGATTTCCAGAGTAACCGATCTCGTTCGGCCTGTTACACAAGACTATTACGAAATTTAATACTTTGATGCTTAATAATTCGTAGTGTTTTTGTAGATCTATTCAACGATACCCCACACGCTGGATTGAACCCCACAAAAATCACCCCCAGCTTCATTTTAGAGGTACCCTAAAAATATATTATTATAGTTTGTATTTCATAACTAAAACGTACCATATTTCAGCTTTACAGCATTAACAGTCTACGAGTAACACGACTGTAACTGGACGGACAGACAGACGGACATGGCGAAACTATAGGGGTTCTTTTTGACTAAGGAACCCTCAAAAATAGAAAAACCTACTTGCTTGTACTACTCAACTGCTTCAGATCACTACCGGCGGAAGTGTCGTCAAAATTAGTTAAACAGTAGTTAGGTTTTCGCCGGTTCTGGCTCACAGATCCAGAACCGAGAACCGTCTCTGGCTCGCGGATCCAGAACAGTCGGTTGGATCGAACACGCCGCCTAAAAAAAAAAAAAAAAAGTTTGGTGTCTTTTCCTAGGTTTTTGGGGTCGCTGAATCGATATATTGCATTAATTTTTTGATAGCTCGCACGGATCGTGAGATAGGCATGCGATTTAAAGAGCTCCACTACATTGCTAATTAACCTAATTGTTCCCTAATCACTCAGTGAACTCGGTGTGTCATTGTTTGTTAATCACCTGTAATGCTTATCTGAAGCTAATTAGCTTATTAGGGCCAATTCACACATACCACATCACAACAACGCCATGTGGTCGGACGTATATTTTGTATTGAAAATGAATATTACAATTTACACATACCACATTTTACCGTTGTTATCGACCACCTGTGTAATACGACCACAACGCAACCCACATCGCGACAGCAACGCCACCACCAGCGGCAGCACCGTGGCCACATCGCCACGACACGATGTCATCAACAGCGCGCGCCTAGCTGGCGTCCTCCATGACTACGTTCAATCAAGCCATGTTTCCTCGACGGCAACGCCACCACCGGCGGCGGCACCGCGGCCACATCGCCACGACATGACGCCATCAACAGCGCGCGCTTAGCTGACGCATGCCTGGCGTCCTCCATGACTACGTTCAGTCAAGCCATGTTTCCTCTACGAAAGCAGGAGTATACCCGCACGTGACCACGTGGTTACCACATCGCAACGACAGCGACAACGCAACCACATCGACATTTTGTCGGTACCACAACGCAACTGCAAAAAGCCGCTGCGACACTATTCACACATAACCACAGCTTGACCGCATTTTGTCGCTGCGACGTGGTGTGGTTGGGGTACGTGTGAATTGACCCTTAGGATGTTCTAGTAAAACGCTATTTTTGGATTGATCACAAATCTTTATTTTCTTTAAAATAAGTACAAAACAGTTTGTTTAAAAATATATCGTTATTTATTTTATTGCTACTGAATAATTTAATAAAATCCATCATTGTATTTCCATAAAATTTGTTATAAAGATATGTTAGACAATATTGTCCGCAAACTGATGTAAAATCTTGTAATCTATACCTATTAAAATACAAGATTGGAATATGTGTTGATGTATTTATTACAAACACTTATATTTATAGACACTGTTAACTTAACTGCTATAGTCTACGGTTACATTACGGTTCTTATCTATTTCAATAACATTATCAAATTCTGCATAAACAATACAATTTATAGTTTAAGTAAGAGTGGACTCAAAACGAACTTCTAATCTAACACTACCATGTTTTATAAGATTCCAATGTGTGTTTGAATTTGAGCTAAGATCGGTTGTTAGATCAAACGCCAACAAGCAGTATCCTTTTGCATATTTTTCTCTAGATATCCCATTACCTTCATTAAGAAAATTTATACCCGTTCCTGAAAACAATGTGTGATAAGCAGCAGTAAAAATATTACTCTCAAACGATGGTTGCAAAGCTTTTGAAGGTATTTGCTGACCATCAATGTATAAGCAAAATGTATTTAAATCATAGTTTTCAAAATTGAATGAATTTTTAGTCGGACACCCATTAAACGCTGCATTGTTTACAAATCCAACTATACATCTTTTAAGAACTTGTCCTAGAAAAATATTGTCAAGAGTCTTGCCCTGAATTCCTGAAGGTATGGTTAAAACTTTGACTTCAGCACGAGTAATAGAATATTTAGCGGTAGTAAAGGCTAAAACTTTCTGATGTGCAAGTAAAAATATTACTCTCAAACGATAGCTCTTAAGCAGTCACCATGACAGTTCTTAACAATTTCACTAACGTTATCCAAATTTTGTACAAATAAGGAATGCTGATTGAATGTTGCCCATTAGTCGATTGTTAAATGTACATCACCTAATGATCCTGATAGTGTTGTAAGATATGGCATTGGCTATATAAGTCGTAATTTTTTTCAAACATTCACTGTCGAGTGTTTGTTCGTGCGACTTAGTCTCCAAATTAAATTTTGCGAAGTGTGTGTTTGAAGTGATCTACAGAACAATCGATGTAAATATTTCAATACAGTTCAATAAAACTTAGTTACTTTGCTTTAAATTTTTGTGGATATAGTTTCATAACTTTGATAGTGGTAATTGTATTGTTGCAGAACTCTTTCGAAGAAAATACATTTAAACAATATTTTTACACTTGTTCAGATGATGAAGATAAGACCCAAGAATCCCTTAAAATTTTCGAAGAAAAACCACCTAAGAAGCAGATGAAAAGGAATCTTAGTAGATTTAATTACCCCTCATTTGCAAATTTTAGTCATTAATTATCTTTAAAGAAAAGTATTAGAATACAAATACTTGATAATCAAAAAAATCAGCCCCCAGCGAGCAGTGGAAACATGCTGGCTACAGACTTAAATATTACACAAATGAAACAAATAGTTGCTTAATAGACATCAAAAAAACAATTTATAAAATAACAAAAGAAATAGTATCAACACCCAGTTGTAAAAAGTACAACTTCAATAATTAAAACATTATCAACATGTAACCGTACATGGTGTTGTAGTATACTACTATTTCGTTGGAACAATAACAGTTCATGCTTAAAAGTGTTCTTAAAATCATACTTTGTGAGTGAAGGTATAGAGAGTATAAAAAAAAGTGAAGTGACTCTTCGTATTAGTAGTAGACAATTAGTAATAACAAGTTTTTAATTTAAGATTTTATCTGTTGTCTGCATACTAATATAATTTTGTAATGGATTTAACAAACGTTAGGTTCTTGATTGACATCGATGGTTTTCCAGTTAAAAGTGATATTTACTTTAAAGAAATTGGTATTTATGATTTTTTTACGGGTGAGGTTATATTACTCCATATCAAATTACCCAACTGGTTACTGTTTGGGGGTAGATCAAGGGAAATTAGGTTTGTTGAAAAAAAGTACACGGCTTAGAATTTAAAAATTTACAAAAAGATTTAAAATATAGTCAAGCTATTAATCAAATTAAAGAATTCGACGTAAAAAATCAATATACATGGTTATATAAAGGGGGAACTGTAGAGCGAAAGCTATTAAATATTTTAGGCATGACATCTTTTAACCTGGAAACCATTGGTTGTCCAAAAGTAGAGAAAATTATTAGTAATTTAAATTTAAACTTTCTACAAAATTGCTCGCGGCACACTCTTTTTAACAGTAAATCCCGCACCTGCCACTGCAGCGGAGCTGAGGTCCTAGCATTCGCTCAGTGGTATAAAAACTATCAAAAAAAATGTATAGTAAATTATTAAGTGTGGACGCAAGTTACTAAGATTTTTTTAACTACGTCTTAATTGTTTTTTTTTTTCATTACTATAATTTATATCACATTGTATGTTTTAAACAATAAAAAACATGTATTTATTATTATATGTTTAATATAGATATAATTTTGTAAACATTACTAATTTAACAATAATTAACAACATTAATTGTAAACATATACTATAACTAAAATATCTCATTATTCAGTTTTGTTTTTTTTTATCTGAATATCAATTGTATTCATTATTTAGAATGATATTCATATACCTATAGGTAAGTATGTTGTAACACGTTCAATTTCCAAATCAATAATGTGAAACTAAATATTCTACACTACTTCAAAAGGGAGTTATTGAAAGAAGTTGGAAATAATAAAATAAAACTACATGTTGTTATTTTATTTATTATTACTTAAACACTAGATACAATTTTATTTAGTCTTAACTACTATAACCTACGGTTACATTACAGTTTTTATCTATTTCAATTACATTATCAAACTCAGCATAAACAATACAAGAGTCAGAGTCAATTCAAAACGCACTTCTAATCTAACACTACCATGTTTTATAAGGTTTCAATGTGTGTTGGAATTGGAACGTTTTTTTCATCAGTTGAATCCATTTTTCCTGTTCCACCTTCTTGGTGGGCACGAGAAAGTGATGATGATAACTTTGTCTTCTTTATTTGTTTAACTTCAAATAAATTATCTAAGCTTTCAGTTGATTTATTCCTTTTCATCTGCTTCTTAGGTGGTTTTTCTTCGAAAATTTTAAGGGATTCTTGGGTCTTATCTTCATCATCTGAACAAGTGTAAAAATATTGTTTAAATGTATTTTCTTCGAAAGAGTTCTGCAACAATACAATTACCACTATCAAAGTTATGAAACTATATCCACAAAAATTTAAAGCAAAGTAACTAAGTTTTATTGAACTGTATTGAAATATTTACATCGATTGTTCTGTAGATCACTTCAAACACACACTTCGCAAAATTTAATTTGGAGACTAAGTCGCACGAACAAACACTCGACAGTGAATGTTTGAAAAAAATTACGACTTATATAGCCAATGCCATATCTTACAACACTATCAGGATCATTAGGTGATGTACATTTAACAATCGACTAGTCTTAACTACTATAATCTACGGTTACATTACAGTTTTTATCTATTTCAATTACATTATCAAACTCATCATAAACAATACAATTTATAGTTTGAGTCAGAGTCGATTCAAAACGCACTTCTAATCTAACACTACCATGTTTTATAAGGTTTCAATGTGTGTTGGAATTGGAACGTTTTTTTCATCAGTTGAATCCATTTTTCCTGTTGTATCTTCATACCAAAGAACACAAGTCAGATTAGAATTTCTAGCTGTAGGTGCATAGTTTAACAAAGTTTCCATATAAACACGATATGCATATGTATTGTTTAGAGGTGATACAAGTTTTTGATTTAAATAAACATCAAGCTGACTGAAGAGTGAATGAAGCCAATTGTTGATTGGAACTATAACAGCGGTTGAAGCTATTGGCGTTGAGTCCGATAATAACTAACTGAGGATTTTTTCCATCAAACATACTAAGGTCAGGTATCCCCTGACAATAATTTACAGTTTTAAGGTTGTATAATGGTTGCATTTCATCAAAACACCAAGTTATTTGAATAAAATTCACACTACAAATTTCTGTTGCATATTTTATAAAGTTCGTAACAAAGTAAGATTTCCCACATCCACTTGGACCAGCTACTATTGCAGTAAATGGATGGTTGAAATGATACATTTTTTCAAATATGTGTTAATTGTTAGGAGGATAAGAAAGCAATGGAACAATTGTTTTTAAATAACTAGTATTTATTATTGAAAATGTTTTATATACAAAATATCTGTCTTATAAATCTTTACATATCTGTGGATTAAAAGCATTACTAATTAATAAACTTACATTATATTCACATACTCCTTACATTAGATTTTTTCATTTTATTACAACATCTAAAACTATCTACGATTTGGTTTAATCTTGCATTTGAATATTTTATTTATTAACACTAATTTTATTAATAATAATCTAACTTATTTTATAATGGCCCCAAGCTAATGTATCAACATTATTAGGTAAAATATACCGTTTAGTATCATTATAAGATAAACATATTTTGTTGACTTGCTGAGTTAATATTCTACGTTTTAGTGATTTGAATAAAATAATAGTGTTATACTGAATATTTTTATCGAAAAGACATGATTTATAATTTTCCATTTTCATATTTTTTGTGGTCAATTTTGTAACACCTTTAGCTTTCGCTGAAAACTTATTTTCTACATTTAAAGCATACATTTTGGATCGTAGCCCCACAAATTTTTTAAATATCCGTCCATTATTTTCATCTTTAAAATAAGCCAATCTTTTTTTTATTAATTTTTGGGTATCCAAACCTGTTATCATCAGGGTAGTCGGAAGTATCAAATTTTGAAGACAGATCAGGTTTAATATCTTCATAAAAATTATTTGTAAAAACTTGATATATCAAAGTATTAGTGTCGGTGTAAAGCAATTTTATTTTATTACAATAACTCCCTTTTGAAGTAGTGTAGAATATTTAGTTTCACATTATTGATTTGGAAATTGAACGTGTTACAACATACTTATCTATAGGTATATGAATATCATTCTAAATAATGAATACAATTGATATTCAGATAAAAAAAAACAAAACTGAATAATGAGATATTTTAGTTATAGTATATGTTTACAATTAATGTTGTTAATTATTGTTAAATTAGTAATGTTTACAAAATTATATCTATATTAAACATATAATAATAAATACATGTTTTTTATTGTTTAAAACATACAATGTGATATAAATTATAGTAATGAAAAAAAAAAAACAATTAAGACGTAGTTAAAAAAATCTTAGTAACTTGTGTCCACACTTAATAATTTACTATACATTTTTTTTGATAGTTTTTATACCACTGAGCGAATGCTAGGACCTCAGCTCCGCTGCAGTGGCAGGTGCGGGATTTACTGTTAAAAAGAGTGTGCCGCGAGCAATTTTGTAGAAAGTTTAAATTTAAATTACTAATAATTTTCTCTACTTTTGGACAACCAATGGTTTCCAGGTTAAAAGATGTCATGCCTAAAATATTTAATAGCTTTCGCTCTACAGTTCCCCCTTTATATAACCATGTATATTGATTTTTTACGTCGAATTCTTTAATTTGATTAATAGCTTGACTATATTTTAAATCTTTTTGTAAATTTTTAAATTCTAAGCCGTGTACTTTTTTTCAACAAACCTAATTTCCCTTGATCTACCCCCAAACAGTAACCAGTTGGGTAATTTGATATGGAGTAATATAACCTCACCCGTAAAAAAATCATAAATACCAATTTCTTTAAAGTAAATATCACTTTTAACTGGAAAACCATCGATGTCAATCAAGAACCTAACGTTTGTTAAATCCATTACAAAATTATATTAGTATGCAGACAACAGATAAAATCTTAAATTAAAAACTTGTTATTACTAATTGTCTACTACTAATACGAAGAGTCACTTCACTTTTTTTTATACTCTCTATACCTTCACTCACAAAGTATGATTTTAAGAACACTTTTAAGCATGAACTGTTATTGTTCCAACGAAATAGTAGTATACTACAACACCATGTACGGTTACATGTTGATAATGTTTTAATTATTGAAGTTGTACTTTTTACAATTGGGTGTTGATACTATTTCTTTTGTTATTTTATAAATTGTTTTTTTGATGTCTATTAAGCAACTATTTGTTTCATTTGTGTAATATTTAAGTCTGTAGCCAGCATGTTTCCACTGCTCGCTGGGGGCTGATTTTTTTGATTATCAAGTATTTGTATTCTAATACTTTTCTTTAAAGATAATTAATGACTAAAATTTGCAAATGAGGGGTAATTAAATCTACTAAGATTCCTTTTCATCTGCTTCTTAGGTGGTTTTTCTTCGAAAATTTTAAGGGATTCTTGGGTCTTATCTTCATCATCTGAACAAGTGTAAAAATATTGTTTAAATGTATTTTCTTCGAAAGAGTTCTGCAACAATACAATTACCACTATCAAAGTTATGAAACTATATCCACAAAAATTTAAAGCAAAGTAACTAAGTTTTATTGAACTGTATTGAAATATTTACATCGATTGTTCTGTAGATCACTTCAAACACACACTTCGCAAAATTTAATTTGGAGACTAAGTCGCACGAACAAACACTCGACAGTGAATGTTTGAAAAAAATTACGACTTATATAGCCAATGCCATATCTTACAACACTATCAGGATCATTAGGCGATGTACATTTAACAATCGACTAATGGTCAACATTCAATCAGCATTCCTTATTTGTACAAAATTTGGATAACGTTAGTGAAATTGTTAAGAACTGTCATGGTGACTGCTTAAGAGCTATCGTTTGAGAGTAATATTTTTACTTGCACATCAGAAAGTTTTGGCCTTTACTACCGCTAAATATTCTATTACTCGTGCTGAAGTCAAAGTTTTAACCATACCTTCAGGAATTCAGGGCAAGACTCTTGACAATATTTTTCTAGGACAAGTTCTTAAAAGATGTATAGTTGGATTTGTAAACAATGCAGCGTTTAATGGGTGTCCGACTAAAAATTCATTCAATTTTGAAAACTATGATTTAAATACATTTTGCTTATACATTGATGGTCAGCAAATACCTTCAAAAGCTTTGCAACCATCGTTTGAGAGTAATATTTTTACTGCTGCTTATCACACATTGTTTTCAGGAACGGGTATAAATTTTCTTAATGAAGGTAATGGGATATCTAGAGAAACATATGCAAAAGGATACTGCTTGTTGGCGTTTGATCTAACAACCGATCTTAGCTCAAATTCAAACACACATTGGAATCTTATAAAACATGGTAGTGTTAGATTAGAAGTTCGTTTTGAGTCCACTCTTACTTAAACTATAAATTGTATTGTTTATGCAGAATTTGATAATGTTATTGAAATAGATAAGAACCGTAATGTAACCGTAGACTATAGCAGTTAAGTTAACAGTGTCTATAAATATAAGTGTTTGTAATAAATACATCAACACATATTCCAATCTTGTATTTTAATAGGTATAGATTACAAGATTTTACATCAGTTTGCGGACAATATTGTCTAACATATCTTTATAACAAATTTTATGGAAAAACAATGATGGATTTTATTAAATTATTCAGTAGCAATAAAATAAATAACGATATATTTTTAAACAAACTGTTTTGTACTTATTTTAAAGAAAATAAAGATTTGTGATCAATCCAAAAATAGCGTTTTACTAGAACATCCTAAGGGTCAATTCACACGTACCACAACCACACCACGTCGCAGCGACAAAATGCGGTCAAGCTGTGGTTATGTGTGAATAGTGTCGCAGCGGCTTTTTGCAGTTGCGTTGTGGTACCGACAAAATGTTGATGTGGTTGCGTTGTCGCTGTCGTTGCGATGTGGTAACCACGTGGTCACGTGCGGGTATACTCCTGCTTTCGTAGAGGAAACATGGCTTGACTGAACGTAGTCATGGAGGACGCCAGGCATGCGTCAGCTAAGCGCGCGCTGTTGATGGCGTCATGTCGTGGCGATGTGGCATGTTCGCCATTGTACTTGTCGGTGAAAATGCACTTGAGGTCCAGAACAGGCTGGCAAAATGGCAGGAAAAACTGAAGAATGTTGGATTGAAGATCAGCAGAACAAAAACCGAGCATTTGTTCTGTAACTGTGGTGGTCCTTCCAGTTTTGTGGTCCTTCCAGTTTTATTCCAGTATTGCTTTAGATGGTGTATCCTTGCCAGTCTGCTCCAACTTTCGGTAACTTGGGTCATTGATCCAAAACGAGGGCGACATAGACCGGGACGTTAAAAATAGAATAGATGCGGGATGGATGAAATGGCGACAGGTTACAGAAACAACGTGCGATCCTCGAATGCCCCTTAAACTTAAGGGGAAAATTTACTAGACGACCATAAGACCTGTCGTAATATATGGTTCTGAGTGTTAGGCCACGAAAGGGACGGATGAAAGAAGAGTACACGCGGCGGAAATGCGAATGTTGAGATGGACGTGTGGGGTAACGAGAGTGGATAAGATAAGGAATGAGTATATAAGAAGAAGTTTAAAAGTAGCACCAATTATTGAAAAATTGAGGAGTAAGAGGCTAGCGTGATATGGGCATATCATGCGTAGGGAAGAAAATCATGTGACTAAAGGAGTGTTAGATGTGAGTTTGGATGAATATAGAGTAGAGGAAGGTCGAAGAAGAGATGGATGGACTATGTGAAGATATGGGTAGGAAGGAAGTGACAACGAAGATGACGGCTTATACAGAGATGTGGAGGAGGAATACATGTTGTGCCGACCTTGCGTAATGTGGTAAGAGGGCAGGAAAAAGAAAGAAAATAGTCTCAAAACCTTCGAGATAACTTCTGGCGTCAAGTGTTTTTTTTTTTATAAACTCGTGGGCATACAAGCTGGCAGCTGTCAGCTTGTGACGGTGACCACATAACAACATCAGAAGGCCTATAAACTTCTGTAGCACTCTACACTGTAGATATAAACTGGTGTTAAGTGTTGAAGTGTTTTGTTTATTGTTGACTGCTACAGGGCACTTACTGCACTTACCCAGATAAGAATATAACTTGCAAGCTTCCGTAATGGTTTTGCGTGCGTGATTTGTCAATAACATTACCCTTCAGTATTCAGTATTTTATTGCGTTCTCTCTCTTCTTCTTCTGTTCTTCTCTGCGCCAGTAGCTTAGCATAAAGTAGCCAGTCTCAATCCCGGTCTTAATTTATATTCCAATTTTAACCGAAATCCAGTCATGAAAAGTAGCAAACAGACAGAGAGATAGAGTTACTTTTGAATTTGTGATTTTAGTTGTGTATATTAGTATTAGTAAGGATAATATTATGGATGCAATTCCGGTCTAGTTGTTTTAATATCTATTATAAGTATGTATTTACAACAACAAAACGTATTTAAGTATTCTATTGGTTATCTGGTTCCCATAGTACAAGCTCTGCTTAGTTTGGGGCTAGATAGCGCTGTGTTAAATGCCCAGCAATATTTATTTATGTTTTTATTTAATCACTAGGCTTGATGGACGTACCCTCTTCATGCTAGCAATAATGGCAACAATAATGGTCTTTTTTTAGGGTTCCGTACCCAAAGGTTAAAACGGTACCTTGTTACTAAGACTCCGCTGTCTGAATGTCCGTCTGTTACCAGGCTGTATCTCATGAACCGTGATAGTTAGACAGTTGACATTTTTACAGTTGCCGCTATAACAACATATACTAAAAACAGAATAAAATAAATATTTATTTAAGGGAGCTCCCATACAAGAAACGTGATTTTATTGCTCGTTTTTGCTCGATATTGATAATGGAAACAGGCAGACACTTGAAATATTCACAGAATATTTAGTTATATATTCACTTTAAAAATAAATAATTAAATTAAAATAAAACAAATATATAAGGGGGGCTCCCTTACAACAAACGTGATTATTTTGCTCGTTTTTATAGATAACTAGCTGACCCGCTCGCGGCTTCGCATGCGTGGTATTTCAATAAAAACATTACCCTCCTTTTGCGCACGCGGATAAAAAGTAGTATATTTCCTTTTGCAGGATATAATCTATCTCCTTTCCAAATTTCATTACGATCCGTTCATCCGTTTAGTTATGAAAAGGTAACAAACAAAATTTTGCAGTTACTATGATTATACATTGTATAAATATAGTTATTTATACATATAAACCTTCCTCTTGAATGACTCTATCTATTGCTGAAAACTGCATTAAAATACTTGAAATCCGCACTTGGCCGGTTTTTTTTTCATATGATCAGAGGGCAAGTTACATTCGATTAGCGTTTCATTCATTCATTTATTCAAGTTTCTGATGTCAAAGATCCAACATGTCACATGGGTTAGTACAAAGTATAAGTGCAATTAAACAAACAAAATTCAAATAACAATAATAAAAGTTTACGTTATAGTCTCTCAGTCAAGAGCCAATAGTCTCTCTCAAAGCCTATTCGATCAGAACCCGATTGAAGGACTTCATAATCGGTGAGTCGTATTTGCCAGCTATGACCTGAAGGATGGTGTTGGTGCTGCCCCGCACTCTACTGAGCAGTGAGGCAGTCTTTGCGTATGATGGCGTGAAACCCATCGTCCCTCGCCTCTGCAAACATGTTCGAAGCGCTGTAGAAGCGAGCCAGCCCCACCAACATCCTGAATCCATTATTATATTCAATTAACTTACTTGCTGGGATCCATTAGACGCAGATCGCATGTTCAATCGCTCTAGAAATATACGGGGGAGGCCTTTATTTAGTATTGGACGTCCTATTAAAGATATGATGTTCAGTTTTTTACAAGATTCATTTTAGTGAATGTGCGCAAGATCTTCATGACCTTCTCGCCATCCTTCCCTCTTCCACCACCGGACAAGCAGACGTGCCGAGAAGTATCACCCGTACCTGATCGGCATACCACCTTGCCGTACCAAACGATTTGCTTTCACTTTTCTTGTTAGCACAAGTAAGGAGTGAAACTCACTTCCGGTTTCTGTTTTTCCGGACCAGTATAGTCTCGGAGTCTTCAAGTCCTGAGAGAATGGGTTATTTCTAGGCAAGCGTGCTCCATCTTCGATCACACCATCACTTACCTACAATCAGGTGAGGTAGTGGTCTAGCGCTTGACTATAATCAATAAAAAAAAAAAGATGACGATAAGTTCTGTCTGGTTTTCTGAGGCACAGTTACAGTAATTTTCAGTTCATCTTTTACGTAACTTATTATTTTATAAATCATTCCTATTTACTGCCTGTTGTGGCTGGTTTTTTTATTCCCAGTTGCCTCCGATGGCGGCAACCGGAAAAATTAAACTCGCTCAACGTCTAAACTTACTAAACTTTGTTCTTATAGATGAGGAGAGGGTAATCCTCGGACAGATCGGTAGAACCCTACCCTCGACTTACACCATCGAGGAGATCGAAGACGGAGTGACAGTGAACATCGGTGGAGCCAACCTTACGCTGCACACATTGATCGATGCTGAACGCGGCGCTAGGGGAATCAAGGTTCAGTGGGATACTACTCCGCAGACAAGGCTAGAAGACTGCTTTGATTTTGGTAATGGACTTCTTCAAATCACTTTAAAAAATCAGATCAAGGTCACCAAATAATATACTACGCCTTTTATTATGTACGTCATTAAATGAAAACACGGGTAGGGCTAATGGCTAGTAGGTACTGTTGTAAATTAGTTTGTTATCAAATTCATTACCATGATTTTATTGACGTGATAAACGTCTTATAAGTCGATGAACACCGGCTGCACGCACGAAAAAGTTTCACGTTTCGCCTGAGCCGAGCGTGCAAGCGAGAGCGCGGAACAAGCGATAGAGAGGCACGATCGGCCTAAGCGTTCGACTTTCAGTATTCAGTATTCACCATTTCATAATATTGGTATATCAAAAATAGATTACAAATCATGTCAGCTAAGTAAGTAACTATAGAATAAATAAAATCAGTACAAAATTATTACAACTAAACTAAGGGGTTACAGATGAGATGCAGGTGAGTAAATGAACAGCTCATTTAATCAATTAAATGATAAAATGAATGGTTTTCTAGGAAAGTTTTTAGTTTTAGTTTAAATCCTTTCAAAGGAAGTCGTGTTGTTTCTAACGGAAGCTTATTGTACATAGCGAGCTTTATACAGGTACCTTGTTTATAGATTTTGACAAGTCTGGTTCTTGGTATGTATAATTTTTCTTTGTTTCGAGTATCATAATTATGTATGTGCATTTTCATAGGTAGTTTGTCATTAACTACATGTATTTCTATCAAGGAGTTAAGTATAATTAGCGAAATTACGGTTAATATTTTTGTTTTCCTAAAATAAGCTCTGACTGATGTTAATCTACCTAAACCATGAATGATTCTCAAAGATCTCTTTTGAGAAATGAGAACTCTTTCAACCTGGGGAGCATTACCCCAGACTGTTACGGCATAGCTAATAATATAATGGCAGTAAGCATAGTAAACAGCTATAAGAGTAGTCTTATCTGCTATGAGATATGAGATACGGGTGTACGGTCGTCAGCTGACACACAGTACGGCTGTTGATTTTTACGTTTTAAAAAGTAAACAAGCGAGCTTTTGTTTAAATGTTTGAAATATTGTGAAGAAAGGTGACTAATTAACTAGTTGTAAAGAATATTTCCAGTTTATAAAGTGCTTTACATCACAAAACAGTGAATTTAAGACTTGGAATTTTAAAGTGTTTTTAAACTACCCTATATGTAACCGTAAGTGTGATAAAATAGCGAATTATCATCTAACTTTGTTTTTTTATACGTAAATCTCGTGGTACAGTATCATTAGTATGCAAGTCTAGTGCCAGTAGTGAGAATATTGCGTTAACTCAGGATTATTTTAATAAATTAATTACTTACACGCAGTGCTGGCGCCATCTAGTGCTGGCCGTTGAAACCATAATAGAAACATAAACATTACCGTTCCGGATAGCTGCTATACTAAAGTGACTCAATTTTTTAAAATTGTTGGGCCTGTGTAATTCAAAATGACCAAGTGTGAAGCCTGCGCTCAATTCTTGTCAACATCGAGGACGGGGGTGGAGCGTGCTAAATGCAGTAAATGTTCGGCATGATATTGCTTTGCCTGCCTATTAATCCCTACAAACACAAAAATATTTAAGTCGTGGTCGTGCCCTGCGTGCAAGAACCAGCAGCCGAAGGGTGATAACACCCTGACTTCAGTTAAGGCTCTTTCGTCGGCTTACAAGTCACCGCCGCCGCCACCGCTGGCCCTGGCGCCGTCTCACGAAAATCAGCCGTCTAATGACTCGGCGCGTAACTCTGCAAAGGAACTCGAAGACAATGTCGCAATAGCACAAGAGATTAGATTGTTTAGGGAAGAACTGCAGGCTTTGCGGTCCTCCTTCACTGACGAGATCCAGAAATTGAGAGTCGAGTTGCGAGAGGAAATAAAGCAGATGTTTTCGGAATTCGGAGAATTTAAAGCTTCATTGCAGTCATATACCGAACGCATGGACCGCTTCGATGACAGGATCGCATTGATCGAAGATAAAGTGGCGGCCGCTCCAAATGAATCTACACTTATACCAACCATAGAAGGACTAAAAAAACAGTTGAATGAGCGAGTCCAAGAGCTTTTGCTTAATGATGTAGATATAGCAGGGGTGCCTGAGGGCTCCGATGACATCACACACATCGTGAAATTGATAGCTCTGAAATTTGGAGTAGCGGTAGACGACCGGGATATAGTCCATGTGGGGCGTGTGGGGATGAAAAGGTTTAACGATCGCCCGGCAAATGATGATCCCTCGACATTGCGCCCTCGAAATATTGCGGTTCGCTTTGCCCGCCGAAACACTCGGGATCAGCAGTTGCAAGCCGCGCGTGTACGCCGTGTTATCACCTCGGACGAGATCGGACTGGCGGGTGCGCCTCGGCGGATCTATCTAAACGAACGTCTTTCTCGCACCAACCGCGCGCTCTTCGCACGCGCACGCGAGGCTGCCCGTAAATTCAGCTACCGGTATGTCTGGACTAAGGAGGGGCGGATTTTTGTTCGCAAAGAAGACGGCCGGCCAGCAGAGAGAATTCGCGCTAATGCAGATGTCGATAAGATTTTTCATTCATAATCTGTTTGGCCAATTATTACGTTAATTATTATTTTTTTTCTAAATTTTATTTTTTTGCTTATATTTTGTTATTGCCATGGAAAGTTGTAAGTAATGGTTTATCTACTGAGCCGTGGAATTATTCAGTGCCACTTGATAATTTAATGTGTGCCACAAGCCTGCAAATATAACTGTTAACTTCTTAGTTTATGTTTTACGCGCTAACATTTGCGTAGTGACTATTGGAATGGCCTGGCATCTTGGATCAATCAACTTATTCAATCAATATAAATTTATAGTCATGTTTTTAGTCCTATTAATTTTTATTGCAAGACAGTGCTATTCTTGCATGGCATTATTTATATTGAATTTTATTTTTTAATATTTTATCACGGATCCTGAAATATATTTTGTATGGGTTATTTTTATAACAAAATGGCCAAGTTCAACCAATCGATTGATATACAGTAATAATTCATACTTTATTTTTTGTATTCTATGTTGTTAACACCAACATGATAAAATGATTGATAAAAATTTAAAGGTCGGTTTGTACAATGCAGGATCACTTGGTACTAAACATGATGACATTATAGCATCTTTTAGTAGGTACTCCATGGATATTATAGCTATAAATGAGACATGGCTCAAAGTCAACCAAGAGGGTCATGCCCCGGTAATCGCAAATTACAGTTTGCGTTACATCCCGCGATCATCTTCTACGTTGAGCAAGCGCGGAGGTGGGGTTGGATTCTACATTAAAAATGGGTTCGCTGCCCATACCTGGACACATCCTGTAGACCCCTTACATTATTCAGTCAATCAAATGTGGTTAACAGTTAATATCAAGGGTAAGAAAATTATTGTTGGGACTGCTTACAGACCTCCATGGCAGAATATAGACTTATTTTTTGACGCCATTACGGACTCTCTTAACGCCTCTGCCTATGACAATTATATCCTGGTTGATGACTTCAATATTAACGTTCTTAACAAAAACGACCCTGGTTATATCAAGCTAGAAATCTTCCTTAACTGTCTAGGGCTCTCGCAAAAAGTCACATCACCCACTCATTACACCGACTCAACTAAAACGTTAATAGATGTCATCTGTACCAACCTAAATTTGAAAAATATTATAGTTGTCCCAGTGGGATCGCTTACTGGCCATTGCCTTATCCTGTGCGAATACAAGATCAAGCGAGAAAAGATACCACCTACTTATCTATCCTACAGGCCGATTAAAGATATTATGATTGACCAATTTAATCAGGATTTAGACGCAATAAATTGGGACATCATGGCATCACTCGTAGATGTTAACCAAATGGTAAATTATTTAAATTGTAGTGTACTTACATTATTCGACCTTCTTGCTCCCATTAAAACTATCATTATTAAAAAGCGCAACCCTCCATGGGTCAAACCTACAATTAGAGAAATGATGAGTTTGCGTGACGAGGCCTTGATATCTTTCCGAAAAGCTAAATCTGAGAGTAAAAAACTATATTATAAAGATCTTAAGGCTGTTCCTTAAGATCCCAAAACTTTATGGAAGAATTTAAAAAATACTTTATTGTCACCAAAAAATTGCGAGTTACCCTCTCAATTCACAGACCCTAATGTAATTAATCAACATTTTCTAAATATTCCTGGTAGATTACATACACAAATATCGCAGTTGACATACTATGAATATAATAGACATTCTAACGCGGTCTTTTGTATTGATACCGTTAGCTGTGATAAAATTGCTAGAATAGTGGCGTCTCTTAAGTCAAATGCAGAAGGTGCCGATCTAATTGGCCTCGGTATGTTGGTTTTGACCCTACCTCGAACACTAGATTCGATTACCTCAATAATTAACACGTCGATCACGACTTCAATCTTTTCTGAGGTATGGAAAACTGTTGTTATTCGTCCACTACCTAAAGTACCGAACCCTGTAGAAGCGAATGATCTTCGTCCAATCAGCATTCTTCCGTGCTTATCAAAAATTATGAAAAAGGTAGTGTGTCAGCAGCTAACTCACTTTCTCGAAACGAATTCTATTTTGCCCGATGCACAGTCTGGATTTCGAAAAGGTCGCAGTACAACAACTGCACTTTTAGATGTTACCGATAACATCCTTGTCGCACAAGATAGCGGCATGCTTACGTTGCTCGTTCTGCTAGATTTTTCGCGTGCTTTTTTCTCTCTAAATACAACCCTCCTATTATCAAAGCTCAGCTATTTCGGTTTTGATGCGAGTGCTGTTAGATGGTTTAATAGCTATTTAAGCAATCGTCAGCAATATGTAAAACTGACAAAAAGTGACGGCACCAGCTTCACATTCGATGAAACCATCGTTAACAGAGGAGTGCCCCAGGGATCTATACTTGGTCCCATTTTATTCAGCCTGTATTCTTCGGACATCGTATACTGTATCCATAACTGCAAATATCACATATATGCTGACGATGTCCAGGTGTATATCTCTTTTAAAGCAGCGGACATAGACTCGACAATTGAAAGACTAAATGAGGATTTGTGTAGGATATCGAAGTAGGCTGAGGATAACAGTCTGGTGCTTAATCCACAGAAAACTAAGTTTATGATCTTGGGCACTAATCCTCAACTCGGTAAGCTTAGTCCATCTATCTGTATCTTGCTAAAGAATGAGCCAATCGAACGAGTAACCGAGGCACTAAATTTAGGTTTGGTTTTGGACGAGAACTTAAGATTCGAAAATCATGTAGCTAAGGCAGTGAAAACGTGTTTTTATAAACTAAAAGTTTTATACAAGGCCAGACGGTATCTAACTGAAGAATTGCGTATTGTTCTGGTTGAATCATTAGTCCTATCTAACCTTAATTATCTGGACACAGTGATAGGGCCTAGACTGCTTGCGCACACGCAGCGTCTCATTCAGAGAGTGCAAAACGCGTGTGCTCGTTTCTGTTTTCAGATTCCACCGAGAGGTCATGTCACGCCATTTTTAAACATTCACTCTATCCTAAAAATGAAATCTCGACAAAAATTACATTTGGCGTGCCTGATCTTTGGTGTAATTAAGTTCAACACGCCTGCGTACTTGTATGAAAAGCTCACTTGGGTGTCCAGCACCAGAAGTTGTTCCTCTCGTAAGTGCTCTAAGCAGCTATCTTCGCAAAAGCATGCCTCGGCGGCTTTTAGAGGCAGTTTCCGGTACGCAGCAACCAAGTGCTGGAACAATATCCCGCCTCCGATCCGAGACCAGCAAACAATTCATGGGTTCAAGCAAAAACTCAAAAATTTCCTTAAAGAACGGCAAAAAGAAAGCGAACCCCTCCAAATTGAAATATCTTTTATATGACGTCCTTTATTTGAAGCGTCACGAATGAGAATAGGAACTAACCAATTAACTTATATCTTTTTTTTTCGACTTCATCAGGGTAGTTCGCAGTAGATAGGCAAGTGAATGGGTTTATTACTCTAGCAATTCCTTTCGTATGTATGTTATTTGTTTTTTCTTTCTGTTTGCACTTCTTTTATTATAAAATTCTTCTATTTATAAAGCGCGCGGCGCAGTCGCACTGAGAACTATGGTGCCGGCACCCGTTTACGTGATGCAGTTGATTGACTGAGTGATCTAAATGTCCTGCCATCCTATAACTCCTTGTTAGCAATATTTTAGGGTCTTATAGTAAGTTTTGGCACTAAACGCACTAATTAATTTTAATAATGTTACTTGCATATTTTTGTTTGTATGTATTATGCTAGTTGGGTTTTAATATAAGTACTTGTTTATTTTTGTATGTGTTAGCAGACTTCCGTGTACTCACAATGGTTCCAACGGAAGACTAGCGCTATGTTACCTTGCTGTGACATAGCAAAATGCTGAGTTGGAACCTTTTTGTGGCGGCAACTAATAGCTAATAGCAATGTTATCTTTTGTTGTAATGTATTTTGTTTTAGTGTTGTTAATTATTGTTATTAGTGGTTGGCATAATAAATTATATTTTCTTTCTTTTTTTTCTTTCTATGGGTATATGTCTATATGACTTTCAAAACAAAGGGTGGAATCTAGGGTGCAACTTAAAAATTTTACTTGTTTGATGGTTCATGTATAGTCTTTCTTTTTGTAGTAAGTATAGGTTAAAATTGTAGTTTTATCAGCATTTAAAATTATTCCGTTGACCTCGAACCATTCTTTAAATTTAGCTACTATAACATCCTTGTGACGCATCTATCTCTCTTCCACTCGTTATCACGTAAAATTATCGTCCGTAAACCGACTTTACAGACAACCAAATTTTTTCTCGGTCTCGGGCTGACTGTCAGCCCGAGACCATGACCGTTGCAACACGGCCGAAACGTCGGGATAACAAATAAAAAAGGTACATACGCGATAAAAACCCGTTTTAATCAATAATTGTGTACAGTGATCTCGAAAGTTTGAAAAATACAACCAACTTTTTTTCCAACAATTTTAATTTCATGTCCTAAAACATCAATGTAACGGCCTGTATAAAATATGTAAACCATTATTCATTGCCTGTAAGTAGGTACCTGTTATACTGACTAAAGTCTAACTTTTTATTAGCTGCAGTAAAATGACGTTTTGTGGGTTGCCGGTTTTTGAAGAAAAATAAATAGGGATGTAGCTAAATGAGTGAATCATAAATGAATAATCAGTTTGGTTTTTTTTTTGAGATTTAATATTAAGTTGTAATGTATTTTTTTAACCTATTATTATTACTATACTAGAGGATTGATCTTTTTTAGTGGAAGTATAAGGAGGTACATTCAAAATGAAACAAAAACGTCATAATAATGTTATTTAATGAATTTTTGTGAACTGAATCACATCCCTATTGAGATTAGGCTGGCAACATTATTTTACGGAATGACATTTAGAAACGTCATTTTACTGCAGCTAATAAAAAGTTAGACTATAAGCGGCATCGTCGCAAACTCGACCCCGATTCACTTTAAAAATGGTTTATTGGAAATGTATCGATTAAGAAAGAAAGAAAGAAAAATATTTATTTTGTGTCCATTTTTACACTCTACGAATACAACAATTATACTTATACCTAATACAAGACTACAAAATAGGTCGTCACTCAGCGGTGTGCCACTGTAACATATAGTTACTGTAGCGCTGGTATTATGTGACGCCTTTAGTGCGTGTGAGCAGCAGAAATTAGAAACACGCGTTTACAATATAAATTAACATATGAAAGTATACAAGATTCACAAAAAACAAAAATTTAAAATTTAAATAAATATTTTTACACAATGACTACTAAACATTGCGCATACCTAACTTATAAAACAAGACAATTTATGAGATCAAAACTAAACAATAAATATAACAGTAAAATAAACAACAAATTTCTGCAAATAATAAAATAAATAAAATATTAAATATTTTGTGGAATTTTTAATTTAACATACAGAACAAAAGTAACCTTTGCAACTAAATCAAACTAAATATATACAGTATAATTTAAAAATTTATAAATTTACTGTTTAAATTTTCAAGCTACCGGAATTAAACCCACCTCTTAAATCAGTTATTAAGATTTCAGATGTGTGTTTTAAATTACCGTAGTACATAACAAAACACGTAGTATAAAAAATTCAAGCAAATTTATGTACACACGGCTACACAGCAAGCTATACATTTCCAGTATAAGCTGACCTCGCATTGTGTAGGCTTTTCGTAGAATGAGAGGTCAGCTTATACTGGAAATATATAGCTTGATGTGTAGCCGTGTGTACGACTAATTGAATAAGTACCTATCAATTATATCTTCCCGCTGCTGCTGTATCTTCCCCAACTAGCCTTGGCATGTTGCCCGTCAAAGATCATCTTGATCATTGAAACACGATATAACGTTGCAGGTACAAAGCACTGGTACGCAGGCCCGATGCAACTCCATCAGGAGTATCCAATTGAAAAGGCTGAACAGCGCTACGCCCCATGCTATACCAAAGAGGACGACAATGGAGCTATCTCAGAAAGATACTGGCTCAACTCAGCCGGGGAATACATCTACGTACACGGCCAAGTTCCTTTATTCTTGGACTACAATCACGTGCTAAGCAATCACCTCTGCTTCGGCGCACAGATCGCAGAACCCTACTCTACTGAAAGAACCCACAATGAATTGGCTTACGACATATGGTTCCTATCAGACGCGAAATCAGCACACCAACATGCGGTAGACAATTATTTGGGCAAGATATCGGGAGTTCCTGACTACCGCATGGTCCAACACCCGATCTGGTCCACCTGGGCTCAATTCTCCAGAGACATCGATGAAACTAATTTATTAGAATTCGCTCAGGAGATAAACGATTACGGGTTCAGTAATTCTCAGTTTGAAATTGATGATCTATGGGAAGTCTGCTACGGATCTCTTACTGTGAATGAGCAGAAATTCTCCAATTTCTCGAAGACTGTCCAGGATATTAAGGCACTGGGTTATCGGGTGACGATTTGGATTCATCCTTTTATCAATAAGGATTGTAGTCCGTGGTATGATGAAGCTTTAGAGATGGGGTAAGTACATGTGTTTGTTCTTTTAGAAATCTTTAATAAATAAATAATTAATAATTGCTGAGGGAGGCCTTTGTCCAGCAGTGGACGTCCTACGGCTGATATGATGATGATGATGATGATGTAATATTTCTGGACAATTCACACAACACTATCTAGCCTAAGCAGAGCTTGTATTATGGGAACCAGATAACTGATAGGTAACTTTAGGTAGTTGCAACTTTTTAGGATCTGTTTAAAGGTTCGTGACTGCATTATCTTCTAAAATTTCGTCTGGGTGTGGGTGTTCCGGGCATATAGCTTAAAAAACTGACGGCCGTTGGGGCAGAAAAGTTCCCAAGTGGAGACCACGCACTGAAAAGCGCAGCGTAGGACGTCCCCCCACTAAATGGAAAGACGACCTAATACAGGTGCAGGCCGCACAAGATCGGTTACTCTGGAAATATATGGGGGAGGGGAGCAGTGGACGTCCTGATATGATGATGATGTGCAGAAATTAATCTATTTGTTTCTTGCCAGTTACTTGGTGCTGAACGAATCCGGCAGTCCAGACACATCCTGGTGGAACAACAACGGTTCCGTTCCCGGATACATAGACTTCACCAACCCTGAAGCAGCCGAATGGTGGTACCAACGAGTGAAGTATATCGTTGATACCTATGATATCGACAGCTTGAAATTTGATGCCGGAGAGAGCAGTTTTTCTCCTAAGGTGAACAGAGATCAAGGTTTTTTTTTGTAGTAAGATAATTCTTGTCGCTTCAGATTCCATTAAATTGCACAAATTAATCAAATGTACATATAATATAGAAAAATAGCTAAGAGTGGCTTTTCGGAGCTTTAGTTGATCTCCAACACCGGAATTGTCGTACTTAATCCTTCTTCTTCTCGTATCAATTACAAAAATTTTGGGTATTAAATTAATTTTGACCTAGGTAGTAGTAGGTGGCTACTCGTAGTTGCAACATTAATTTTATTTCAGTACCTATTTACACAGTCATTTTAACTCACTTCTCAATCAACAATCTTCAACAATCACACACAGGTGATTATTGTTTTCACAACGGCAATTATGCCTTATCATTTCAGATAGCGGTCCAAAACGGTAGCATCGATTTCCAGCCCCATCACATCGTGCAGGCTTATGTCCGGACATGCGCGAGATTCGGTAACATGATCGAAGTACGCACTGGCTTCAGGTAATGTACAATTAAGAAGAAACGAAGTCTATAGCTTAGATTCATCTTATTTAAGTATACATACATAGGTATAGGTACCTAGTTAAAAACAGATAGGACGGGTTGCCCCTACCCTAATTTACCCCATCAAATAAATTGGATACAGAGTTTGGTACCATAGATGTAATGATGAAAAAGATAGAATATAGAAATATGTTTATTGTGTCCATAAAAGTTACATAGATGAGTTGTGTCCCTGTTTCCCAGAAAAGCGTAAGCTGTGGCCTAGGAAACAGTTCTCTCCTGAATGACATGATATGAATATTACAGTCTACTAGTACATGAAAACGAAATAACAAACAATTAAAGAAATGTGATGTCTAAATCGCACATGCTTGCATGGATGCTAATGCATCAGTGTTTATGTGAGTGAAAGCGTGGGTCATGTGTGTGAGTATGTGGGTGTCTTGTGTGTGTGCATGTTTGTAGAGGGTGGGTTTGTTTGTGTATGTGTGTGTGTGTATGTTCTAGTTTAGATAAGTAAAAGTCTTTTATACCGGCATAATCAAACGTATCTAACCATTGCGTTAATATGCCTTTTAATTGGTGGTTACTATATTTAAATATAATAAATTTAGAATCAAGCTACGAGCCAGAGAACAAATCAAATTGGGAATACAAAATAACTTGTATAGACTGCAGGATATCTAGCGGCTATTGTAAAATCAAAGTAAGTTCCACATTACCTAATAAGACTTATCAACTATAGGTATAACGAAAAACACAACACAGAATTTCTTGTAAAACATGCCATAATCTCTTCCAGAACCCAAGAACTCCCCATCTTCGTCCGCTTTGTAGACCGCGACTCCATCTGGGGACTCAAAAACGGTCTGTCCACCATCATCACCACCTCGATCCAGATGAACCTGAACGGATACACCCTGGTGCTACCCGACATGATCGGAGGAAATGGTTTTAATTTGGACCATGAGGAGTCAGCGCTGCCGACTAAGGAGCTCTTCATCAGATGGGTGCAGGCAAATACTTTCCTGCCAGCCATGCAGTACTCCTATGTACCGTGGAACTTTGATAACCAGGTAAAGGCGAGATAAGGTTGCCGTGAAAGTGTTTGAAGACCTATCTATCCATAACCCCCAGTGCTCAGTGGTTTATAGTACACTGATTTTTTTTTTCATTTTTTTTCATTTATTAACATTAACATCCTTTTGCACAGTCGGGTCTAAAGTAGCCTATTTCCCAATCTATCTGTATACCAAATTTTATCGACATCGCTCAAGGCCTTTTAGCCTGTAAAAGTAACAAACAAACAAACACTTTCGGATATTATGAATCAAATACAGATAGAATGTAGCAAAAAACAGCTAGTTATTCTAGATTGTTCTCAATTGCAAACGTTTGCAAATTAATTGACGTTTTACATAAACAATAGGACGCTGTCTGATTACATTATTCGTTTATTTCTCAGTCAATCAACATCACGAATGTTTTGCGTAAATTAAAACCGAGTATTGCCTTTAACTTGCACGCAGACACGTAGGCGAGGCACTGCTTTGTTATATACGACCTCCGTGGTGCAGTGGGCGAATAGCCGACTGAGACGCAGGAGGTACTGGGTTCGATTCCCGCCACGGAACAAATGTTTGCATAATCTACAGATATTTGTTCCGGGTTTGGTTGTTTCTCTATCTATACTAATATTATAGACAGGAAAGATTTGTTTGTTTGTTTGTAATGGAATAGGCTCCAAAACTACAGGACCGATAAAAAAAATTATTTCACTGTTGCGAAGATACACTATCCCCGGGTGACATAGACTACTTTTTACCCAACTGCGCAAAAGGAGGGTAATGTTTTTATTGAAAAACTACGCGTGCGAAGCCGCGGATTGCCAGCTAGTATATTATAAGTAAGTATTTACAAAAAAAATGTATATTAGTATTCTATCAGTTATCTGGTTCCCATAGTACAAGCTCTGCTTAGTTTGGGGCTAGATAGCGCTGTGTGAAATGTCCTATACACAACAAGTGGTAACAATCGCCTATATATACTATAACATCCAGTTGGGGCATTTGATTGATCCAATTATGGTTGTTTGCAATACAGCACAGACAAAACAAATAATAAATTAAAACATACATTGAAAAAAGACATTAAAAACATCACCGAGTATGAAAATGTTAGATACCTGGCTACCTTAAACACAGAAGTACAGATAAAAAACAACAAATTAAGAAATATTTGTAGGTAGTAGACTTGCTGACTGCTGACTGACTATAGGTATGTTATCTTTTCAGACTGTGGAGATAAGCAAGAAGTACACAGAGCTCCACGCAGCGTACGCTGATGAGATCTACGCGGCCATGGAGGCGTCAGTGCAGGATGGCAGTCCGGTGATCGCGCCGCTGTGGTGGCTGGACCCTCACGATAACGAATCCCTGGTTATTTGGGACGGTAAGGGACTTGAGAGAGAGAACACGTTTTACTCATTAAAAAATAAAATTGTTTGGTTACTATGCTAGAAAAGGAAGTACTTAGATCAAGCTTATCAGCATCTAGAGATATTGAAAGTTAGAAAAGTTTTTCCCTTATAAAAACACAAAGCGCACACACAAAAATAGGGATTGAATTGATTTACAATCACGATTACACTAAAAGTGGTCAGTGAAAATATAGATATCACTTTAAAACATTCCTTGAATCCTGTCTATCTTTCCAGAATACGTTCTAGGAGAGAACATCATAGTAGCACCAGTTCTGGTGGAGAACGCGACATCCCGCGACATCTACCTACCCATCGGCACCTGGCTTGAAGAGGCCGACTCTGAGAAGGTCCACACAGGCCCTGTGTGGCTCCGAAACCACCCCGCACCTTTAGACTACTTGCCTTACTTCGTGAGGGAGACGCAGACTGGCGGTGCGGCATCTCCTAGCGTTGCTGCAGTCCTGGTACTTTTGGGGCTGCTAGCTAACTTTCTATATGAATAATTATTGAGGCAAGGCAAATACCTAAGTGTGTGTAAATAAATATCGGAAAATATATTGTATTTTATTTTAATTATAAAAATTATGCCGTGGGGTGCCGGTAGTAGAATGTTACCCCTCCTCTCATGCCCGTGGATGCAGTAAGAGCCTGCTAAGGGTAACCTCCGGAAGATGGGCAGCATCGTCTTTCCGTGTATCAACATCCCGTACTGCGCTCGCCAACCCGCCTGCCAAGCGTGGTGAGTATGGCAACTACCCATCATGGAGATCCATGGAGGCCTGTGTTCAGTAGTGGACGTTTTACGGCTGAAATGATGATAAAAATTATTTTAATGTTAATTTAATTATTATAAGTCTTATATGGCAAGGGCAAGAAATACACTATGTCGATGAGTACATCTACTTGGGCCAGTTAGCTTCCTTCAAAAACAGGCAGGACAAAGAAATCGATCGTCGTATCGACAATGCCTGGAAGAGCTACTGGTCCATGAAGACATTCATGAAAGGCGACCTTCCATTATCACTAAAACGTCAACTCATCGACATGTGCATTCTGCCTGTCCTAACCTACGGTGCCCAGTCTTGGTCACTGACTGAATCTCAATAGTCCAGGCTCGGGGTTTGCCAATGAGCGACGGAGCACAGCATTTTGGGTGTCAAGAGAATACAGGATTCGGAACACCTCGCTGCGCTCTCCTCGCTGAGATTGGGCGGATCATGTCTCCCGCATGCAACCAAATGGTGGGCTAAGGTTGTAACTGGATGGATCCCTGTGGATGGAAAGCGACACCGTGGAAGGCCTAAGAAGCGGTGGCGAGATGATTTGGACGCTTTCTATAGGGACTGGCGGGATTTAGTACAAGATCGAGAAAAGTGGAGAAATGAGGGGGAGGCCTTTGCCCAGCAGTGGGACAGCATAGGCTAGATAAAAAAAAGTTTTATATGTACCAATTGACATGCCTGTAACAACCAATGTTCTGTGAGGCAGAGTTTTTATAATAACGATCCAGGACCCTTTTCATTGCGGGGCCACTCATGCGTGATGGTCACAGAACTAACGCAGACGGGTGATCATAGAAGGTACCTAAAGGTTGAGAAAGGGCTAGTTTCGTTCGACAGTTTTGTTTTGTGCCCACCTCACCTCTATTCAGTTAGAGGTTATAAAAAATTATGCATAAAATAACATCGTAGAATAGTTTCCCACAAAAGTAACCTATACTGCCCGGAAGAAGTGGCAAAGAGTCAACGAAGTTCTTAAGCCCTAAGGATGTATGTAAAGGCTTACGACGCCATCCTCACATCTCTTACTCGGTACGCAGGTCAGACAGAACCGTGAATACATATAGGGGGTCGCTAAGGGGGTAGTTAGGTGCAAGTTCAAAAATCAAGTTTTGTACCATGACCTCATTTTGTATCTGTTAGCATTTGCGCTTAGCTTATTGATCATGGACGATTTTTCAATAAAATCCCTATTAATATTTAAAACCTACCAACAAGATATGCTCACTTGATAAATATAATATATAGTAATAGTGAGGAGTGGAACTCACTTCCGGCGTATGTTTTTCCAAACCAGTATAATCTTGGAGTCCTCAAGTCCAGAGTGAATAGGTTGTTTCTAGGCAAGCGTGCTCCATCTTCGATCACATCTTCACTTACCAGCATGTGAGATAGTAGTCAAGCGCTTGGCTCAATCATCAATAAAAAATATATAAATAATATAAATATTGCTGGCCATTTCACACAGCGCTATCTAACCCCAAACTAAGCAGAGCTTGTACTATGGGAACCAGATAACTGATAGAATACTGATATATATTTTTTTTGTAAATACATATTAGGTTGGGGAAAAAGTTTCTTCGCATTTTTTACGAAAATTCAAAACATTTTTTAATATAGTTTATTTACATTTAACTAAAGTATGTAAATACCATTTTGTTCTATAACTTTTTGCCATCTTGTAGGTAGGGATATGATCCCATTGTTATAGAAATTTTGGGGCTTCTGATCAAAATACCGCGACAAGTAGTTTTGGCAGTCCTCTCGTGATGTTAACCTGACACTGCCTAAAACATTTTGAAGAGTCCGAAACAGGTGGAAATCTGAAGGTGCAAAGTCAGGACTATACGGCGGATGCATTAACACCTCCCAAACTTTTTTAATTTTTGCTGAGTGGCTAAAGATGTGTGAGGTCTAGCGTTATCATGATGAAAAACCACACCCCTTCTGTTGATTAATTCCGGCCGCTTACTCTCAACTTCTTGCTTTAATCTCATCAGTTGTTCGCAGTAGAGTTCAGAATCGATGGTCCTGTCTGGTGGTAACACACACAGCATCACCTTGTTGTGAGTTAACCCGGGTTTCGCCACAGTCTGTGAAGCCTGACCGGCCTTTGACCACGACCTTTTTCGCACGTTCTTGTCATACGTGATCCACTTTTCATCACCAGTTATCAGCTTCTTCAAAAATGGTTCGGTTTCATTACGTCGTAATAAAGAATCACAAATGAGTACACGGTTCATTAGATTTCTTTCAGTGAGCTCGTGGGGTACCCATATATCGAGCTTTTTTGTTTACCCAGTTTTTTTCTAATGCGCCAAAACTGTTTTGTGGTCAATTCCCAGTTCTTCAGCTACGTCGTAACTACTGATATGCTGATCTTGCTCCACTTTTTCAAAAATGGCATCAATTTTATCCGTAATAGGGCGACTAGAGCGACGTGCATCTTTGACATCAAAATTTCCAGATTGAAAACGCTTAAACCAAATTTGTGCTACTCTCACAGACACTGCACTAGGTCCATAAACATCGCAAATTTTTTTGCAGCTTGCGTTGCATTTTTACCTTTTTTGTAGTAAAATTTTAAAATGTATCGAATTTTTTCATTAGATTCACTCATCTTTACAGTACCAAAAACAAATAAAAATCACACATTTTCCTAATTTGAATTTGGAATTATCTTCTTTAAAATTTAAACTTTGAATGATACCAAAACCAGCCAGATACAAATAGTAGAGCCAAAGAGATTTTATTACAAGTTCATACATACTATAATGCGAAAAGACTTTTTCCCCAACCTATTACTTATAATATATAGAGAAACAACCAGACCCGAAACAAATATATGTAGATCATGCAAACATTTGTTGTCGAACCCGCGTCTCAGCTGGCTATTCACCACGGACGTCGTCAAATCCTTCTACACTATTAATGAATTCTTAGAAACTGATATTTGATTAGATTTGATAAAAGATGAAGTCTTTTTTGGTCCAAATATGAAAGTGCCGGCCAATAAAAAAATATGCTGTATTCCGTTAGAACTTGTCTCCCTGAGTATTTATTATTATGACACCAAAGCTGTAGGCTGCTGTAGCTGTAGGGTCATTGTCCTTTGTTTTATTGGAGTTCAAAAATTCAACATCTTCCTTCATTTTCAGTGAATTTAATAAACAAAATCAGATGATTTGTTCTACCATATTTTTATTTTGAACATCGTTTAGTAAGATATATTGGTTCTTGACCTATTTTGGACATGTTAATCTTGTTCTGTGTTTATTATTTTGTTTAATTAAATACTATAAAATCATCGTCGTCTGGTACAACAATAATGTTCTCCAATCAGCTGGAATTCAGCTGGAGGGGTTATTCCTGGCAAATGTCGTGCATGGCTCATGTACCATATTATGCACATAATATGGGAGCAGCATCCAATTGTTCGCTTTCCTATGCACGAGCAATAATAGTGAGCGATTGCTTGTCGGCCTGATAACGACCTATCGACAAGTTCTAACGGAATACAGCATATTTTTTTATTGGCCGGCACTTTCATATTTGGACCAAAAATGTATGAAATCCCGATGATGTCTTTTGATATTTAATATTTTCATAACATTAGTTATTTTACAAAGTTTATAAATATGTACCTATTGTTAATATGAAACGGCTATATAATAAAGAACTAATAATAGTATGCATGTGTCTGGTGAAATATGTGACACCTTAGAATTATATATAAGAACTTATGTGCCATATTTAGTCCTAGTGCGGGGACTAGTAAATTTTAACGTATAAAATTTAATGCAAATGATAAAATTGTGTATATGTATATATCTAACAAATATATTTGAAAACACGGTGAACTTTCTTTCGATCCAGTTTTGAGCTCTGTTAAGCGTCGCTCTGATAGGGTTTGCAGCATACAGCCCCGCAGAACTGCCCTAGCTGGAAGACACCACTTTTATATAAGCTGTCCTTTGTACAACAGAGTAAACAAAGCTATTGACATTTATCCGCTGTCATTCCACAGATGTAAAATTAAATGCAAAACCTGGCTTCAGTCACTAACGTACGATGATACCGAGAATATTTTGATCTCTCCTACCTAGCAAACTTAACAAGCGAACACGTATGCACTCACACACAAACTCGCGCACACACTCGCATCTACACACCCACAAACACACAAACATACATACTCATATATACACACATACTCACACACACGCAGTAGTCAACTTAAAATCATAATCATATTTAGAATAAACATTTACTTGTATCGACTTGTTTTAAGCTGGAACGTTGTTCGGTTTGGTTTTGGAAGAGTGCGCTGACACTGCTTCTCAGTTTTTTTTAACTTTTGCAGTTGTCAACGTTTTCATATGTCTATTTGTACTTTGTTTATGTTCGAAATAAATAATTTGAAATTTTGATTTTTTTTTATACGTAGCTGATTTCTTCCTGCAAAAGGGATTACGGATAAAATATTCCGAGAAACAGAACAAGATTGATATCCTGTGTTATTATATCTAGTTGTAAACCTATTTGGAATCGTTTACGCTATGTGCTGTAAATGGTGGGAAAAACATTTTATTGTCTTCTGTTTCGCGACAAATTAAAACGGCTTGTTTGTTTGTTCATCTTCCTATCTAACTATAGGTGAGTGAAGATCCTATTCAATTCAGTTCAATATTCATTAAAAAGTTAATACAAAATATGCGTTAAAAGTCAAAATTGACTGTCGTATTTATACGCTGTTAAAGGATTAGCAAGTTCAACGTCCAGTTTAGTAGGCCAAGTAATAAAAAAGCAAGCTGAAGTTGGATGGGACAGGGCACATAGCTCGAAGAACTGACAGCCGTTGTGCCAAAAATGTTCATCAGGAAATAAAGATCAGTTGCTCTGGAAATCTGTGGGGGATGCCTTCGTTCACCAGTGGACGTCCTGCGCCTGTAATGATGATGGTGAGACGCTGATAACACCTAATTGCGATCAGCCAATTCATAACACAAATGGCATAAAATGGAGGTGGATTATACGTACTTAACCAAGCAGTGGGTTGCCGCCGTTTTTTTTTTATTTTATCTAAGCATATTTAACCTATAAAGATCGAACCGCACTTCAGCGGCACGGCGCGGCGCGGCGCGGCGCGGCGCGGCGCGGATCAACGTGGCCAAATGTTATTTCTATTAATTGCAATGATGCGAACCGCATGATAGCGGCGCGGGGCGGCGAGGACCGGCGCGGCGCTGCAAACTTGGGTCCGAGAAAATATGTTGTCGTGCCGCGCCGCGCATCTGCTGCTAGTGTAGTATAGCTCGCGGCGAGGCGCGGCAAAATATTCTAGTCAGTCACTTTTAGTTCCATATGAGGCTTCAAAATTTTTAACAATTCATAGAACTTTTCTTTTGACATTCTTAAATAAGTAGGTATGAAAACGATCGGAGTCTTTCTTGTCTTCTTGAGTCTTGGGAAAAGAGTGTGGTATTCTCCCTCTTCATAGCGAGAACTTGGGATATCGTGTACCAATTTGTGTTTTTTCTTTTTTTCTAATCTTTCTGCCTCTTCGCACAGTAAACATACTACTATCGCTTTTTCCATACTTGCGTCCATCTTCAATGAAATTTTGCCACATCTGGCATTTTACGCCGCGCCGCACCGCTTCGCTGCCGCGATAGTGCGTTTAGGAGAGGCAGCGCGGCTCCGCTGGAGCGCCGCGCCGCGCCGCTGAAGTGCGGTTCGACCTTTAACCTGTACAAGTGACAACGGCTGCGTCTTTCGAACATAAATTCGACAATTTCCTACCTAAAAAAATAAATAACAGGTAACATTTTAACACAAATATAACCAACTTCAGAAAACAAAAATTTAACGAACTGAACTGTTTTTGATGACCAATATGAAAGTATATCTTTCGAAATAAAAAATAATTTTCCAGATTGGTTGGTAAATGACTGAGTTCCGAGGTAACAAACATATTTTTTTTTAAATAGAACCGTATTAAGAACCTTCTCTTTTTTGAAGTCCGTTAAATATTAAAATAAAGATAGCCTGTGTTCGCTGACAGATAAAGTTTTATGAAACTAAATTATTTACTAAGTTGTTAATTACTAGAAATTTTTACTATATTATGCATGTTCCAGTGTAGTCCTTTGACAATTTTTCACTAGGCACTGTATCTTTGCTTGGGTTCCAATAGAAATCGTCTGAGTGAGCTAGTCAAGCACTTGAAACAAATAGTAACAATGTCTAGAACAGTATCAGCTCATCGCGTGTTTTTGCGACTAATGCATCGCCTATCATCGCATCGCAAAAACAACAGAATACTATAATAATAGTGGTTTATATAATAAATAACACCAACAGCATACATACATACATACATACATAATAGCAAATATATAGTGTAGTAGATTTATAGTAGATTTTTAGTAGTAGAGGTTCTTGTAAAAGAGTTTGCATAATCTAATCCCACCATCTCAAAGTCAAAATCTTTTATTCATTAAAATCACAAGGATCACTTTGAAACGTCAATTTTACTGCATATTCCTTCGCGACCAAGCCAGGAAAGAAAGGCAAGAAAACAAGGCTGGTTATTTTTTTAATGATCTTTTTAGAATACATAACAATACAGATAATAAATTACGTCTAAATTGTAACATTTTGAACGAGTTGGAGCAATTTCAATCCCAAGCTTCTCCATCATCTAAATAATCTGATATTTTACAGTAGGCTTTTAATAAAGATTTGGTTTAATTGCGTTTTTAAATTTGTAAATTGTCAATTTTTGTACATCACTTGGGAGTTTGTTATAAAAGCGAACACCTTGCCCTTTAAACGATTTACTAACTTTATGGAGTCTACAAGTGGCAACAGCGAGTTTATCTTTATTTGTAGTATTGAAATTATGATTATCGCTATTTTTATTAAACAAATTAATAATAGGTCTTTACCTATGAAATTGCCGTTCTTCAGTACTGGTCATTTCAAATAAAAAAAGTTTGGAATTGCTTTGTATTCTAAATTCATATTAATTTTGTTTTAAAAACATAACATTCTTTTTACAAACTCAGTCTTTTGTTTATTGATTAGCGTTGTATTTTCATTACATTTGAACATTTTTCGTCATAATGGATACTTTAAAAATTCGTGTAATTATGGAATATGAGTTCCGTCGTGGCACTAACGCGTCACAAACGGCACGTAACATCAAAAACGTTTACGGAGAGAACTGTACAAACGAACGCACAACCCGTTATTGGTTTTCCCGGTTCCGTTCTGGAAGTTTTGACTTGAAAAATGAAGCTCGTGGCCATACGGAGAGTTTGGTCAACAATGATGAATTAAAGGCGATTGTGGAAGCTGACGAAACTCAAACTACAGCTGAGCTAGCAGCAGCTTTTGATGTTAGCATCAAAACAATTTTATCCATTTGCGACAAATAGGCAAGGTAAAAAAACTTGATAGATGGGTGCCCCACGATCTTAACGATCGCCAGCGCAACGTACGCGTCGAGATCTGCCTAGAGAAAGAAATGAAGGAATTTTGAACCGAATTGTTACGTGCAATGAAAAATGGATTCTGTTCAACAATCGAAAGCGCTCAGCAAGTTAGTTAGATACTGGTTCAGCACCAAAGCAATGCCCTAAACCAAAAATGACCCCTAAAAAGGTGATGGGCATTGTTTGGTGGTCTAGTGCGGGTGTGATTCACCACAGCCTTTTACAAAACGGCATGAGCATTACTGCAAATGTGTACTGTGAAGAACTGGAGACAATGATGGAGAAGCTTGCACATCGGCAACCAGCTTTGGTCAATCGGTCGTCCCCACTGCTCCTTCACGACAACGCGCGACCCCATACTGCACAACAGACAGTCTCTAAGCTGTAAGAGCTGGGGTTGGAAGCTCTCCTTCATCCGCCATACACACCAGACCTTGCACCTACCGACTATTACTTTTTCCAAAATTTAGACAACTTTTTATTGAGTAAAAAATTCAATTACCGAGAGGCCTTTGAATGCAAAATGCCTTTGAAAAGTTTGAGTTGCCTCCCGTCTAGCTGATTTTTACAAGAAGGGCATTAATAAACTGCCAATAGTTGGCCAAGATGCGTCGATTGCATGGGTGATTACTTTGAATAACAGAAATAAAAAGTTTAAAAAAATAAGTACTTTCACTTATTCCATACAAAACGGCAATTTCATAGGTAAAGACCTCATATTTTTGTGAACATACATCAGATTTTCATAGATGTATTGACAAGGGAATGTCATAATATTTATTTCTTTAAACTTGTTGCGTAATGATTGTCTGGGGCCCATATTATAAATTGCACGAACAGCTCTCTTCTGCAGCACTCCCCCACAGCAGTATACCGTATGACATAATGTTGTGGAAGTAGCTGAAGTAAACTAGTCTAGCTGTGTCTACGTCTGTAAAAAGACGGATCTTTTTGACTGCGTATGCCGCAGAACTAAGTCTCTTCGACAACTTATCAATGTGAGGGCCCCATTGAAGCTTATTATCTAGGGTTATTCCTAAGAATATGGTGGTGTCCACATGAGCCAACTCCTCATCTTTGATTTTTATATCTGCTTTAACTTGTGTAACATAAGGTAGTATAAATCTAATACACTTTGTTTTCTTTTCATTTAGAACAAGGTTGTTCATTTGAACCATTTTATGACCTTAGAGAATGCATTGTTTACATCCTCAAAGTCGGTTTGTAGTCGCTTTAATTTAAATAAAAGTGACGTGTCATCTGCAAATAGTACAACCTCATGATCGTCCCTTACAAGATGGGGAAGATCATTAATATATACTAATAACAAAAATGGTCCCAGAATTGATCCCTGTGGTACACCCACCATCTCTTTTCCTTCAATTGACAAGCAGGCGTAAGGCCATACCTCGTTAATATACCACCCATTCGCACTCACCGTTTTGGTGGAAGATCTAAAAGACACCTACACTCTTAGCTTAAAAAGACCCGGATTGTAGTCTTCATGAAAAAAAGACGATGGTAAAGTGTTTCATACATGTACGAACGTAGAACCATTACGGTGAGTACCAATGAAAAATATCGAATATCAAATAATTTTAGAACAAACACTGGTATTCTTCTCGATCGTAACGCTCTTGACAGAGCGGTCGTTGTCCACTTGTATCATTATTTTTGAGGGCAGAAGTTACACGCCAAATATAGGAACGACGCCCGGGGTTCCCAAAAAAAACCGATTCTGGAATACTAATTTATTCAGGATTTTACAATATAGATTTTACGAACTAAGTTATAACTACTTGACTGGTTCGATGTGTGAACCGAAGTGAAGCCGGCGGCGACGCGGTGCGCGGGGCTCGGCTCCGATGACGTGCGGCGGTGTCCGGCGTGTTGCAATGGTGCAGCGTCGGCTGATTCCGTCGATGCACTTTGACTCTATTTTATGTCGTAAATAATAGAATCGTGCAGGTCGGCAAATATGTAGGATTAGGTATATGTAACATCTCCCCCCTGAGATCAACGACTATTTTTGAAGATTGGGAAAAAATGTCGTTGGCAGCTTCCTCTGGTTAAGGGATGAGTCTGGTACAGCGTAAGTTGGCGCCACCTGAGTTAATTCTATCTCAGTCTTCGATGTTTCATTTGTTCGGCGTATGAAGAATCTACGATATAGTACAATGATAGTGAGTACAAGCGCACCGGATAGTATACTGTAGAAAGGTATGGTTGTATGATAGAACGATGTGGGTTGTTCTATATACACAGGATCTTGTAGGTGTATTTTATCTTGAAGATCGTGCAGTTTTCTCAGGTTGATTGAATTGATCTTGATGTGGGGTGCAGGTGAAGGTACTTCGTCCTGGTGATCTGGAACTCTGGATATCTTCAAAGGTTGTCCTTGGATATGGTCATTGACATTGACAATGGTGAAGTCATCTGTACGTAGTTTGCAGTTGTGCGGTATAGTTGCTAGATAGCTGCCGGTGAGCGTGTTGAGTTCGTCTCGTTCACATGTGAGTCGAACTTGAGTTGGTTGAGGGAACACGACGGCGTAGTGGCGGTCGTCCAGTTTTTCCATGGCGGGTTTCATCAGATCGATAGTAGTCATCTCGCAGGGTTTTCCTTTGGTCATTTCTCCTTGGATAATGTTGCTGATACAGTCAGGTTGAGACTTCAGTTGATGGTTGAGTTGATCTTCACAGATGTACCTCGTACCTAATTTCAGGCATTCAGCCTCTATGTACACGTGAATATTTCCAGTAATTGCGAGGAATGGGAAAGGTGGGATGACAGCCTGCCTATTTTTATTCGGAACTATAACCAACTTATATAAAGTATAAACTAGTGGTGATACCACGGGAAACTTAAAAGCAAAAACTAATTGATCTCCGTTATAAAACGATGCTGGTTTTATAACGTCGTAGTATTCTCTAATTTCTAAGTCTAATAACTGATCTTTAATGTAAAAAGTTTTCAGTTTACCTAACATATTTTTCATTACTTCTATACCTATCATCGAATGATGAGTTTGCGAAGCCTTGCAAAATGCTAGCGCATTTTCTAACCTACTTATTTCACTTACTAAGCTACCTATGTTGTTGCTAGTTATCGCCAATATTTGTGCGAATTTAGCTAGTTTAATTAACTCGTGTCGCGGATACGAATCGGGGTCAATTAGCATCAGCAATGTTTTATTTATTTTAACTTGATTATCTACGATTTTAGCAATAATTTTATTTTGTTCATCCATCCAATCTCGACTGAGACTGATATGATGATTATGTTCTGAAACGATTTTATCTTGATTTTTTCTTAGAACTGAAAGGGCATCATTGTATTTTACAGCATCTGTATAATCTAGATTCCCTGTAATACTCTTAATAACTGATCCAAGGCTATCTACTAAACCTCTTCTAAAACGAGTTGGCTCTAAAGTTTTTAATTGAAGCTCTGCGTTATTTAATTCGTTATTTAAGTGATCTAGCTGAGTTTCGTAGACTGCGTACGTGTAATTATCTACCTTGGTTTTTATTTCAGCGAGTTGCAACCTTACTAAGGTAATGTTAGAAACTATTTCTTTTAGTTCAATGTATTGTAAAAACGTATGATAATGAGTTGTTAGTCGCATGGGTCCTAGTTTGAAGGGTAAAAGTCCTGGTCCGTCTCCAAGTCCTTCAAGTTTTATCTCCTGTCCGTGAGTCTGTATTAGAGTCAGGAGTGACAGCAACAGGGTCAGCATCCTGTAACAATTTCGCTGTCTTAGGGACTCGTTTCAACCTATTCTTCGCGATGGGACCTTTTTTCTTAGATGTATAGATGTGAATAGGAAGGTCAGCTAAAACAGTATCCTGTGTGTATCTAGGTGCGAGCTTAGATCTACTAGCACAAGGATTACTGATAAAAATCTGTTGGTCGGGTTGGTACTCAACCTCGGATTCGCGAGTTTTATTCTGATTTTCAATAATCGCGGTCCTATTAGCGAGAGATGTCTCGTTTATGAGATCATAGACTTGTATCATCTGCTCTCTGTGGGATTGTGAATATTGTTGTAACAAATGTCCTGTAATGTCGATGTCAGTTGGGTCACGTGGGTCAGTATGTCCCAGTATGAGGTCATATGGTTTACACTTAGTGAAGCTATGTACCGAACTATTATAGGCAATCAAAGCGTATGCCATTAAATTGATAACGGGCTGATCTTTTTGTTTTAATTTTAAAATGCGCAGATGTTCAAGTAAAGTCGAATGAAAACGTTCTATATTTCCATTAGCGTTAGGTGAATGTGCTAAGGTTTGATGATGAATGATTTTATGAACCTTACAAAATTCTGAAAACATCTGATTAGTAAATTCAGTACCTTGATCTGTGATAATAGTGAGCGGTAAGCCATGATGCGTGCTAAATGTTAATAAAGCCTGTATTACACTGAGCGCTGTGCCGTCTCTAAGTAGGTAGGCCTGACCATACTTTGAGAAAACGTCTATTAAAGTAACGTATTTCTCATTTTGGGCAGTGAAGCTGTCCATGTGCACTATCTCAAAGGGCCTTGTAGCTGGTGGCACTATATTGAGCTTGGGCCTAATGGGATGTCTATCGTACTTAGCTTGTCCGCAAATCGTACAATCATTTATGAATTTGGTCACGTGATCTTTCATTCGGGGCCAGTAGTAACGGGCTGAAAGGGCTAGGTAGCATTCGTTAATGCCGCGATGGTTAGTTTTACCTTCGTGGTAATTACGAATGATCTCCTGCTGTCTGAGATATTCTTTGACATTTTCAAGTTCCTTTTTTGCAAGTACCAATTTCATACATGAGCTTTTGAATGTATCCTGTAAAATAGGGAGGATCTTATACATACCTAAAGGAGGGTTAATAAGCATACCTGTCTTAATTTTAGGGTTAACATACTCCTTTATAACATTAATTAAATCTTGTTCTAAGTTAGATTCAGATAACTGTACGGAAGTACGTGTGTGAGTGTCGAATGGCTTGGTCGCTGACGCGCGCTTCTTGACGTCACCTACTATCGTCATGATAAGCTGACGATTGAATTTATTCAAGGGCTCGTCAGTCAAGGGAATTTCAAGGATAGGGTTTTCGTCGGAAGTATGTACAGTCTCCGTTCTTGAGTCAGAGTCGTTGGGGATAGGTGGTGGTACTTCTGATGTATTACCGGCCATAGAGTTAGTCTCTTCGTTACAGATCTCAACGCGAGAGAGAGCATCGGCGTTGGTATTTTTCTTACCGGGCTTATGTTCGGTAGTAAAGTTATATTCACTTAATTTAAGTTTCCATCTAGTCAACTTAGAGTTAGGCTCCTTTAAGTTCATAACCCATTGTAAGGGTTTGTGGTCGGTAAAGATTTTGAATTTACGGCCATAGAGATAAGGACGAAAGTACTTTGTCGCCCACACGATAGCAAGTAATTCTTTTTCTATGGTGCTATAGTTTATCTCGCTTTCATTTAAAGTACGTGATGCGTACGCTATGGGCTTATCGGAGCCCGAGGGACCTTGCGAAAGAATTGCACCTATAGCAAAATTAGATGCATCGGTCGTAAGAATAAAGTCACGGTCAAAGTCAGGATATCTTAATATGGGGTCGTTTGTCAGAAGAGTTTTACATTTTTCAAAGCTATTAACATATTCAGAGTCAAATGTAATCTTTCTACCTTTCTTTAAACACTGCGTTAAGGGCTTAGTTATCCTGGCAAAGTCGGGAATGAATTTACGGTAGTAACCGATAAGACCTAAAAATGATTTTATTTCTTTAGGAGTTTTAGGTAAAGGATATTTCTGTATTGCAGAAATCTTATCGGGGTTAGGTTTAATTCCTTCTCTAGTGATAACATGTCCTAGGTATGCGGTCTCGAGTTTGAGGAACTCTGATTTATCGAGTTGAATTTTAAAATTAGATTCTCTTAGTCTCTGAAATACTTTTTCAAGGTTTACCATATGTTCCTGTAGTGACGTGGAAAAAACTATGATGTCATCTAAGTATACGAGGCAAATTACGTTATTTAGGCCTCGAAGGACGTTGTCCATGACACGTTGGAAGGTGCTAGGGCTGTTCTTCAATCCCATGGCCATTCTTAAGTATTCAAATTTTCCATTTTCCACGGAAAATGCTGTCTTATGTATGTCGGCGGGATCCATCTCAACTTGGTGAAATCCCGATGCTGAGTCTAGTGTCGTAAAATACTGACATTTCCCTAACTTATCAAGTACGTCGTTGATGTTGGGAATGGGATACTTGTCGTCAATAGTCTTTTCATTAACCTTACGAAAGTCTATCACTAATCTCCATTTTTGTCTACCCGAAGCGTCCATCTTCTTCGGAACAATCCAAATAGGTGAGCTCCACGCAGACTCCGATGGTCGGATAATACCCTGGTCTAACATTTTAGATATTTGATCCTGGACTTCCTCACGATGTATGTAAGGGTAACGATAGCTCTTTGTGTAAACGGGTATTTCGTCATGAGTCCTAATTTTATGCTTAATTTTATTCGTGAACGTTAACGCTTCACCCTCGATATAAAATACATCGGCGTAATTAGAACAAAGGGCGAGTAAGTTGGCCTTTTCCTCTGCATTTAAATGGTCAGTTCGCAATCGCGCGGTAACATCCCTAGCGCGTGACGTAATAGATTCGGTGCGCGTGCACTCCATAGTGAATACGGTCGCTTGCGTCGCGTGATCTAACGATAAAATTATATCGTTCTGGGTGTTATTTAAAACCTCTACTATACCACGGCTTTTACTAACTGTGGTTAAGCACTCGCTAATCACACAGTTACAAATAATCTGTTCCGGAATAAAAACTTCGCCGTCCGGGGCGTAAATCGGTAGTCTAACCAATTTTGATGATTCTGCTGGTATGATATCTTCGTAAAGATTCAAGTTTCGCGAGTTATAAAAGCAAATAGGGTTCACTGCGGTTTTGGTAATAAGCACTAAATCTTTAAGGTCGAGTTTAGCTTCCCATTTGGTTAATAAATCCATACCTATTAACCCGTCAAAATGATTGTGAAACCTATACACGAATAACTTAATATTTTCCGAATCTTTAAATTCTGAAAAGCATGGAAGAGTTATAGAATACTCATTTCTACTAGTAGCGTGAACGTTTGTAACTTCGAATGGATCGTAGTTAAGGGGTACATGTGAGAAATAATTTTCCACAGCCTCTGGACTAATAAATGATTGATTCGCGCCTGTATCAATGAGAAAATTTAATGGAGGGTTTGCTATATGAATATAGGGTAACTGTCTCTGAGTCTGTAAATTTAATTCTATTTTGACTTTTTTATAGTCGTAACTTTGTGAAAATCCTCGGTTTTCGACTCAGGCTGGGGTTGTTCGTCATCTACTTCCTGTACACTAACACTGCTATTTGGTTGGCAGGGATAGTCATAGTCAGTGGGGTAGTTGTAATATTCGTTGTAATAATCGTCGTAATAGTCATAGTCACCATAGTCATAGTATTCATAACCGTCACAGTCATAAGTCAAACACTCATTTACATTAACATCTTTAGTTTTAAAATAATTGGAAGGGGGTGGATTGCCTTGCTTAGCCCAGTTCCAACCACTGGATCCCGCTGGTGTCGGTCTGTCCCTAGTGACAAAGTGTGATACACCACTCATAGGCTTAGGGCCATGAAAAGAGGGTTGCGGCCTAGGAGGCATTTGAAAGCCACGCTGATAATTTTGCGGCTGAGCACTGAATATTTGTTGAGTGCGTGAAGGCATTCTCGGCTGGTTAAAAGGCGTTTTAAATGATGGGGGCTGCCTTTGTAAAAACTGTGGTCTGAAAGACTGTGAGCTAGGCCCTGAAGGCATATTAAAATTCATGGGCCTGAAGGGCTGAAAAACTTGATTGGGCACTTTAAAATTATCAAATTGGTTTCTCTGACTATCACCTATTTTCTTATCAGGAAAATACACATTCCTACTCTGAATATACATAGTGTTCATTTCATCATGCACATATTCCAGAGCCTTTTCAGTTGTTTCAGGACGCATGCACCTAATGCGTGATCCTAGAGGGTCCTTCAAACCGCGTAAAAAGGCTTGGAGGGTTAGTTTTTTATACAATTCCCGCTTAGCATCTATGGTAGTAGGCAAGGATTCATGCAAGGACACATAAGTCATGATTGTGCTAAAAAGATTTTGGCACCTCTCATAAAATTCTTGAGGGGTGCTAGAACCTTGTGTTAAAATCGCCAAATCGTTGTAGAGGGCTGTTTCGTCTCTCTGATCAGCAAAATTATTTATGAGAGAATTACGGATGCTACTCCAATCATTCGGGATGCCGTTCGCATTGATCTGTCGTGCTGCTGCGCCCACGACTTTATTAAGAATACCATTTAATAATCCCGAATTATTTAAAGGATTTCCGTCTATTCCGTATGTAGCTACTAACTGATCACACAAATTAACAAATCTAACTAACACATTGGGATTCCCATCGAATTCTGGGACCAATCGTAGAGCTTTGCAAATACTATCTAAGCTGGTAGTCATTGTGCTATTTTCACAAAAACTACTTAAACTGAAATTACTACTATCGGTACTAATATCTAAATTTTCTAAATCCCTATTACTATCAATTAAACTGTTTCTACTACTCATAAGACTCGTTAATTTTCTTGATCGAAAAATTTATGAGTTAAAAAAAAAGGACTTAATTTTAGGAAGGAAAGCAAGTACTGGAGAAAATTCAGTGGACTTACATAATCTGCATCTCGGTACTTCTTGGGAGGTAATCGATTTCTTGATTCCCGGCGAACGCCTGAGTGTGGATGACCCGGCTCGACCTTGAAAAGTCTATCACTCCTGGATTTTCCTCCTGGATTTCCTGGAATGACCCGGATTATCCTACCGCCTGCGCCAAATATAGGAACGACGCCCGGGGTTCCCAAAAAAAACCGATTCTGGAATACTAATTTATTCAGGATTTTACAATATAGATTTTACGAACTAAGTTATAACTACTTGACTGGTTCGATGTGTGAACCGAAGTGAAGCCGGCGGCGACGCGGTGCGCGGGGCTCGGCTCCGATGACGTGCGGCGGTGTCCGGCGTGTTGCAATGGTGCAGCGTCGGCTGATTCCGTCGATGCACTTTGACTCTATTTTATGTCGTAAATAATAGAATCGTGCAGGTCGGCAAATATGTAGGATTAGGTATATGTAACACGCCTCACGATATCTTGCCATTTGTCTCTGTTGACAGACATTCTCGTGCATTCATGCAGTTTGCCGCCCACAGCAGCACGGTCGGTCCACCGCATGGGCGACCTTCCGCGAGATCTGATGGCCTCCACCACTCGCTCCGCCTCGAGACTTGGACGAAGAACCAAGAACAAATAATGTTAACATTAGTGAAAACCCCTAGTTCACTTTGATTTCACATCCTACAGGGAATAATTGCATAGATTGCACAACTTTACGTAAGGAAGTAAAAATTCCAAAGCGGTGACAGTTATTGAAACGTAACTTTGTTCCTAAGTATACCTAACACATCTCTAGTGTTATTTTTCCCCTCGTAGCGCCACTTGGGTAATATTGTTTACAAGCCCTTAGCAATCTCATTGCCTATGGAGTAGGTAGATACTTATCTAATGTTTATGTAGGAAGACTTTTTTGTTGCCTATTGTTTGTCTGTAATTATGACGTTGTAAGGGACCATTTACATTAAACGCTGGCATGTGAGATAAAACAGATATATTGACCATCCATTCTTTTGGTATATCGAAATCAATTATAATAATTTCCTGGGCACTTTTAGTTAACCCCGCATGCACCGAATACCAGCTTGAATGAATACGATCAACGAATTTATTATTGTAGTCAAAAAGTGGCGGACAAAAAAGTCTTATTAAAGGATTAATAATTCATTTATTTCAGATTTGTAATCCATACAAAATTCTTAAACAAATGCATGTTTTGTAAAAGGATAATTAAGAAATACATACCGGTCAAAATCATTATAGGTAACCATCTTTTTGTTTGGTAAAAATTAAGTATTTTTTCTTGGTCGAGGAGGAAGAATACAGGCGGTAAAATTGACGTTTCAAAATGATGAATGTTGGTGATCAAATAACTAAGAAATGTGAAGAAATGCAAAACTTGCACTTGCACTTCAGTACTTGACTGAAGTGTGTTATTGAGTCAAGTGTGTTATCTTCCTAAGCAATTAGTGCAAAGTAATATAAGTTGTGAATAATTCTATCTGTTCCAGATACAAGGAATCGACTGCTGAAGGTGTCCAGTAACTATAGGAGCCGCAGTAGGGATGCTCGTCATATTAGGTGAGTAGAATCATTATTACTTGACTACGGCAAAATCAAAAGGAAGGGTTATGTTTTTAGCAGTATATCTTAGCAGGTATGTGTGATATTTCAAAGTTTAGGGCGAAGTTAAAAGTGCAGAAAATCTCCTTAATAGAGATACTCTATCTACGAGTATACCGATGACCCATGCCTCATGTCCAACAGTATCGTCCACCTCCAAAGCTATGTTGACGCTTTACATGTACCTTGTCAACGATTTGGCCTAATTATCAGTGATTCTAAGACACAAATCCTCCAACAACCACCACGGGGCTGCGAAGCTGATAAAGCATCACTAAGTCTTGATGGGAAATTTCTGGAGGAAGTGTCACCAGTGGCGTAGCTACCGGAGTGCTAGACGGGGCAGTGCCCTGGGGCCCCCAAGCTTAGGAGGCTCCTCAGACTCTGAATTACAAACTATAAATTGAACTAGTGAAAATTTCTCCCACATTCGGAATATGAATAAATGCAAAGGTATGCAAGCATTTGTGTCAAATCTCCACGTATAATGAGGCAAAATGCTTTTAATGTCGACAAATTATTATGGAATTAACTCTATCTGAAGAGACTTCCCCTTTATTAGAAGGACACAGTAGCGCCTAAACTACTCATCCGATTTTAATTAATAAGGTGTCTATCGATTCGTTATTATGTTCCGGGTAGGGCTTGCTTCGGATATCTGAATATCCGTATTATTCGGATATCCGTGTGATTTTACTATCTGGATAGTGACGATATTCGGATAATTCAAATAAATGAATAAAAAAAATTCTTCAAAAAATCACGATTTGAACATGAATTAAATACATCAAAACTATAATTTCATAATTATGTGCAGTAAGTACATGTATCTAAAAAGTAATTTGAATCTAAAACACTGTTTATCCTTTATTTTTAATAATTGTCGCATTATAAAACATTCAGAATGTCGTGACTGACAAGTTGCTTACTTATTGCTTAAGTTTTGTGACAGAACACGTGATCTAAAGTATACCTATCGAGTTTCCTTAGTCCATAGTTCTTGTCAAAAGTGATTTATATTTTAATGGTGAATGTTGGAATAACTTAAACATTGTTTATAGCTACTTAAATAACAATTATTTTCGTTTTTAACGCTTTTCCCAAAATTATACGAATTATCCGTAATATCCGGATATCCGAATAGTAAAGTTCACTACTATCCGAATTATTCGGATACCAAAATTTAACGGATACTGCAAGCCCTAGTTCCGGGTGATAATAGGCTACTGTAGTCATAGTCAGGTTTCAGTTTTTAAACTTGCATAGTTTGTTTTTCGTATGATCAAATAAATAGACGATAGTTTATACGCCGATATACAAGCTTCAGTACTAGCTGGGTATAAGACGATACATCTGTAATGTCTGGGACAGGTTTTCGGTTCCACGTAATGCGTACAGCTAAGGTAAGGAATACTCTACCTCCATCTGTCTTCTTAAATCTGTTCTAATCTGTTTCTTTAAGGTAAGAGTAGGTATATTCTAGACCTTCATGCTCCATCATAGACCACATTATCATTCACCATCATAGACTACATCAAATCAAGTTGGGCAAATCGGCGTTGTATGTATGTGTGTATGTAGGTATGTATGTTTGTCCAAGGACAACTTTCGAAGGGTTGGTCCGATCAGTGTGAAATTTGGTATAAAGGTAGGTAGTGATGACATAATTTTGGTGTGACTAAATGAGCTAAAAATGTGAGGGGTTGTGAGATATTGGGGTTCAGGAGGGGTAAAAAAACCAAAATGGGACTATCTGGTCAAACAGCACCTTTAATAAAAGGTCTTTGTGAGTACATTTTGAACCCGTTTTTAGTTTTAGTTTAAACTTTGTAGTTTTTAAGTTATTAGACATAATAAAAACTGAACTTTGACTAAATTCACAGGGTACACCAGTAAACCCACAGTGCTGAAATTTGGTATGTGTGTAGCTTTAGTAACACAAATATAGGCATTGTACCCCAAAAAAGAAACCATGAACTCCCGTTACCTGTAATTTGAATGAAACTGTAGGTCAAGTTAATTGGATTGTCATTTCGTGGCACTATTTTATTAGTCAAAGATTAAGGCCGGCTTGCGCAATGATCCCTAAAGGTATTTAGCGACTAAACATGTTTAAATTTTACGTATTTGTATGATTTGAGAACTCCTTAAATCATATTTAGCCACTAAATACGTTTATGCATCGTTGCGAGAGTCGCCCTAAGAATATTTTTTCTGTGTTTTGGAAGACTCGCGAGATCTCAGTTCGGGGCGAACTACCAGTTGTAACTATGGACAAAGCACGCCGTAATAAGCACTGTGCAAAAAGAGGAATTATCCCAGATTCGATTTCAATTTCAAAAGCCTTTAACAATTTTAATACTAAGTAAACAAAATTGCTATTTATTCTATGGCATCGGTATTAATACGGTTGTTTTGCTTTTCAGCATAGGCCTCACTCAGTTTTTTCCAAATTACGCGATCGTGAGCCTGATGATGCCAGATTACACAGTATCTAATTACCTATTCAAAATACTCTATAATAGACTATATACGTTATAACAAATTTTCATCTATACTAATATTATAAAGAGAAAAGATTATCCCAGATTCGATTTCAATTTCAAAAGCCTTTAACAATCTTAATACTAAGTATACAAAATTGGTATTTATTCTATGGCATCGGTATTAATACGGTTGTTTTGCTTTTCAGCATAGGCCTCACTCAGTTTTTTCCAAATTACGCGATCGTGAGCCTGATGATGCCAGATTACACAGTATCTAATTACCTATTCAAAATACTCTATAATAGACTATATACGTTATAACAAATTTTCATCTATACTAATATTATAAAGAGAAAAGATTTGTTGGTTTGTTTGTTTGTATTGAATAGGCTCCGAAACTACTAGCTCGATTTAAAAAAATCTTTCACTGTTGGGAAGCTACACTATCCCCGGGTGACATAGGTTGCTTTTTACCCACTGCGCAGGAGGGTAATGTTTTTATTGAAAAACTACGCGTGCGAAGCTGCGGATTGGTCAGCTAGTAGTTTATATTACGGATGCATCAAAACAATAAAACGTGAAGATAAAACTTTTTACCCATTTAAACGACGACCTTTTTTTACACATGATAAAACTTACTTCGTTTGACCACAATCTCACCTGATGGTAAGCGATGATGTGGTCTAAGATGTAGCACGAAGATCTAGAAGAAACCTATTCACTCTTACCTTAAAGAGGCCCGGATCGTATTTATTAGGAAAAACAGACGACGGTAAAGTGTTCCAAACCTCAGCTGTACGCATCAAGAACGTAGAACCAAAACGGTGTGTGCGAATGGGTGGTATATCAACCAGGTACGGATGGTACTGAGCCGTGTGCCTGCTTGTCCTTTGATGGAAGGGGGATGGTGGGATCAGACCTCCGTAGCGCAGTGGACGAATAGCCAGCTGAGACGTAGGAGGTAGCGGGTTCGATTCCCGCTGCGGAACAAATGTGTGCATTGCATGATCTACAGATATTTGTTCCGGGTCTGGATGTGTTTCTATGTATTTTAAGTATGTATTTACAAAAAAAAACGTATATAAGTATTCTATCAGTTATCTGGTTCCCATAATACAAGCTCTGCTTAGTTTGGGGCTAGATAGCGCTGTGTGAAATGTCCATAAATATATTTTTTTTGCAGTTTATTGCACGCACGGAGGGTTGTGAGATTTGGCGTAGTTAAAGTTTAATTATTGCTAACATTAAGCTAAAAAAATACGGTTGCATTTAACCGCTGTGCACTGGCAACTAGCAAATCAAAATATTTTTATTCATTAAAATCACAATTATAACTTTGAAACGTCTATTTTACTGCCTGTTCCTTCGCGACTAAGCCAGGAAATAAAGGCAAGAAACAAGGCTGGTTGTTCTTTTTAATGATCCATTTAGACATAACAATAAAAGAAAATAAATTATGTCTAGATTGTAACATTTTTGAACGAGTTGGAGCAATTTCAATCCCAAGCTTCTCTATCATCTAAATAATCCGATATTTTATAGTAGGCTTTTTTATTAAGATTTTGTTTAATTACGTTTTTAAATTTGTTAATTGTCAATTTTTGTACATCACTTTGTTGTTGAGTTTGTTATAAAAGCGTACACCTCGCTCGTTAAACGATTTACTAATTTTATGGAGTGTACACACCGCTACACACCAAGCTATAATTTCCATTATAAACTGACCTCGCATTGTGTAGGCTTTTTATAGAATGAGAGGTCAGCTATACTGGAATTGTATAGCTTGATGTGTAGCCGTGTGTACAAGTGGCAACAGCGAGTTTATTTTTATTTCTAGTATTAAAATTATGATTATCGCTAATTTCTTGAACAAATTACTAATATTTTTATGAACATACGTCAGATTTTCATAGTTATTTAATATTAAAAGATAATCATAGCTGTGAAAAGCCATGGTTTCTAGAAGTCAACCCTTTCAAAATGGGGCGTGGCAGCTGTGTTCCCACAATTAAGCCAAATTTAATGACTGCGAGTACACGTTTACCGTAAATCTTCCTTCGGCACCGACACTATGATTACCGAGAGCGATGATTGGACTCATCACATATAATCACAATAACAGGACAATGAATAAAAACTGGTCAACTGGGTATCCATTATGATGTACAAACACGCTTGATTATGTAACTATATTTCCTTTAATTACTGTATTGTCTTAATTTGAATAGTAATCAGTTCATTGATTCATCTTGTTTATTTAATAATAGCTGTTGCTCGCGACTTCGTACGCGTTACACTACTAAATCTGTGGGTAACTTAGAAATAAAGCTAAACTCGCTGTTGCAACTTGACTTGACACCCCATTTTAATCGCATGGGAACTGATTTATGGGATAAAAGGTAGATTATGTGGTAATCCAGGTTATAATATATGTATATACCTAATTTCATCGAAATCGGTTCAGCCGTTACGATGTGATTGAGTAACAAACAAACAAATAAATGAACAAACATCCAAACTTTCACATTTATAATAAAAGTGTGATACCGGATGAGCAATGTGACAGTAGGCGGCACAACAAGCTAGACTGTTTGGATTTTGAACTATTTGAAGTAAATTTTTTTATACTACTTATATGGCAAACGAGCATGCAGTCCACCAGATGTTAAGTGGCTACTGCAGCCCATAGATATCCGCATAGAATTCAAAACAAGGTATTATGTTGTCTTGATCTCTATGTGGATACGTTGCCATACTATAGGAGTTAGCTGGTATGCCTATGTGCCAGCAATTACAGGAACATACCATGACCATCTAACAGGAACACAGCAGCACAAGTACTGCTATTTGGCTGCAGATAAAGGTAAGGCGGTGGTGCCCACTTCCTCGAGCTCGTTCACAAAAGCTCTACCACAAATACCTAGGAATTGTGCGAGATGTTGTTGTCATTTCGTTTGTTCCACTCCCACAAGGCGCGGACGCCACCGTGCATTCCCTTTCCGACGATTCTATGTATTGTATCTAGATTAGTTATGGGTATAAAGGTTGCCTAACCCGATGTGTAGCCTTGTACTTAAAGACTTAAAGTTGACCGCGGCCGCATTATCGGGATTCGGTGAATGTTTGTGCTTTGTGGTCGCCGTCTATTATGTACTAGTTGTTTCCCGCGACTTCATGCGCGGACTATGACATGTGTAGCCTAACAAGTAACTTTTTAACAAAAATATAACCGACTTCAGATAACAGAAAGAACCAAACTACTGAACCAGTTTAGATGAAATTTCCATGTGACCAATCTGAATGTAATAGGTTGGGGAAAAAGTCTTTTCGCATTATAGTATGTATGAACTTGTAATAAAATCTCTTTGGCTATTTGTATCTGGCTGGTTTTGGTATCATTCAAAGTTTAAATTTTAAAGAAGATAATTCTAAATTAAAATAGGAAAATATGTGATTTTTATTGGTTTATCGTACTGTAAAGGTACGTGAATCTAATGAAGAATTTCGATACATTTTAAAATTTTACTACAAAAAAGGTAAAAATGCAACGCAAGCCGCGAAAAAATTTGCGATGTTTATGGACCTAGTGCAGTGTCTGTGAGAGTAGCACAAATTTGGTTTAAGCGTTTTCAATCCGAAAATTTTGATGTCAAAGATGCACGTTGCTCTGGTCGCCCTATTACGGATAAAATTGATTTGATTGATTGATTTGGCCATTTTTGAAAAAGTGGAGCAAGGTCGGCATATCAGTAGTTACGACGTAGCTGAAGAACTGGGAATTGACCACAAAATAGTTTTGGCGCATTTGAAAAAAAACTGGGTACACAAAAAAGCTCGATATTTGGCTACCCCACGAGCTCACTGAAAGAAACCTAATGAACCGTGTACTTCTTTGTGATTCTTTATTACGACATAATGAAACCGAACCATTTTTGAAGAAGCTGATAACTGGTGATGAAAAGTGGATCACGTACGACAAGAACGTGCGAAAAAGGTCGTGGTTAAAGGCCGGTCAGGCTTTACAGACTGTGGCGAAACCGGGGTTAACTCGCAACAAGGTGATGCTGTGTGTGTGGTGGGATTGGAAGGGCATTATTCATTATGAGCTGTTATCACCAGGCAGGACCATCGATTCTGAACTCTACTGCGATTAACTGATGAGATTAAAGCAAGAAGTTGAGAGAAAGCGGCCGGAATTAATCAACAGAAAGGGTGCGGGTTTTCATCATGATAACGCTAGACCTCATACATCTTTAGCCACTCAGCAAAAATTAAGAGAGTTTAGCTGGGAGGTGTTAATACATCCGTCGTATAGTTCTGACCTTGCACCTTTAGATTTCCCCCTGTTTCGGTCTCTTCAGAATTCTTTAGGCAGTGTCAGGTTAACATCACGAGAGGACTGCCAAAACTACTTGTCGCGGTATTTTAATCAGAAGTCCCAAAATTTCTATAGCAATGGGATTATGTCCGTATCTACAAGATTGCAAAAAGTTATCGAACAAAATGATACCTACATACTTTAGTTAAATGTAAATAAGCTATATTAAAAAATGTTTTGAATTTTCTTAAAAAATTCGAAGAAACTTTTTCCCCAACTTAATATATCCTTACAAAAAATATAGAAAACACATTATGCGTCCTTTGAAATTTGAGGGTTGCCCTTGATTTTTTTGGAATCCCATCATCAGATCCTGACTTGGTGACTTGGTTGAAATTTGAGGGTTGCCCTCGATTTTTATGGAATCCCATCATCAGATCCTGACTTGGTGACTTGGTTAAAATTTGAGGGTTGCCCTCGATTTTTTTGGAATCCCATCATCAGATCCTGACTTGGTGACTTGGTTAAAATTTGAGGGTTGCCCTCGATTTTTTTGGAATCCCATCACCAGATCCTGACAGTGGAACCACCTGGGAAGTATATCCTTATAAACAAAAAAAGAATTTCACGAATCAGTCCATCATCTTGATGTGATCACGTACAAAAAAAATACAGTCCAATTGAGAACTTCCTGTTGTTTGAAGTTAATTAAAAATAATAACTCGCTGTTGCAATTTGTAGGCTCCATATAGTTAGTAGAGTATTTGTATATTTTAAATTACATAATTAACTCATTATTCATTTTGTTGTGTCTAGCTTGTAAGGTAATAAAGAATTTTCATTCTTTTATTCATGTATAAATCTCGACAATGTATCTAATTTAGTGTTTTTTTTTATAAATTATAGGGCAACGTTTTACCACCATGTTCTGAACATATTTCTTTAGTAACACTGTATGAAAATTTTGCTTTAGCATTGCTCGCTGCGCTAGCCGCGACGAGCGCGCGCGCGGCCGATGTGAAGGTGCTGGAAGAGCCGGGACTGAAGCTCACCTTGCAAGACAACCTGCGCGGAGGCCTTAACGTAGTTCTGGAGAGACGTAAGTTACACTAATCATAATTTATCACCCAACAGTTCCGACCCTACTGTTCCCTGTATCTGTGTTTATTTATATTAAACTTGTAGACACACAAGCTGACGGGCCTCCTGATGTTAAGTGGCCACCGCCGCCTATAAACTCCTGCAGCACTCGTGGTACCGCAGTCGCGTTGCCTAGCACTTAATACCCTATTTACATCTGTCTTGAAGGTTTTCATTTTGAAGCCTACCGGAAAAACCTCCGCAGGAAGGTCATTCCACATCTTGCAGGTGCGTGGAAGAAACGAGAGGGTGAAACGCACCGTGTGAGATTTCCACGCATCTACAATATGTGGATGAGCTCGTTGCCGGTTGCGGGAGGTTTGATGGTAGAAGTGGGAAGCAGGGATTAAATTGAACAACTTTTCAGAGCATTCGCGGTTATATATTTTTTAGAAAAAGCTGAGCGCTCCGATGTCACGGTGTAGACTCAGCGGCTCCAAATCCTTAGATACTACTGGGTCATCGACGATGTAAACGGCTCTGCGTTGCAAGGAGTTTATGTGTATGAAATAGTCTAGAGACAACTAATTGCAGAGCATGCAAACATTTGTCTCGAGGCAGAAATCAAATCTCTTACGTCTAAGCCTCGCTAGTCTATTAGTATTCCTCTATGGCCTCGCTCATGCCGTCTGAGGTCTGAAGTCGTCAAATCGGTTGAATTTGTGAACTTTTAAAGGTTCACATATTCAAATTCAATCACAGCCGTAGACACTCTACGCCGTAGCAAGCGCTACACAAGCAGAGTAGATAACCTCATTACCGAAATGTTACATCGTAGACTCTCTACGCCGTAGTTGTAGCTCTACGAAAGTCTAATTAATATTATTATGTATGTCTTAGGAAGGACCTAGAGATAACTTAGAGTCTTGAAAAAACCTCCTAATCTTCCCGGCTTAGCCCAAAGCCTCTTTACGTTATTTTGTGCGTATTAGCACTAATAAAATTGCTTGTTTCTCGGTAGCGTGAAACCAGTAAAAAAATACAATCAAAATGATTTTGATTCGGCCAATACCATAAAAAACATTGACAAAAAGGCAAATTTGTCATCAGGTGAAATCTCCGAAGTGATCTCAGTGATCGGCCGTCACACCGGCGCCATTATAGACGTCGTGCAGAACGGAGACGTGGTCATCCAGTTCAAGAACGACACCACAGTGAGGATCAATACGGAAGATGTGGTTGGGCCGAGAAATGGCATCATTATTACTCTGACTTGGGAGGCGCCGAAGAATGTGAGGCTTGAAGATTGTGTAAATTTAGGTAAGAAAATAAAGATTTACTAGGCTCTCCGAAGTTTTATATTTCCCAATTTGGCTAACGTTTTAGCCCTTGAAATCGAAAGCGAAGTACCTACTCAAAGGAACCACAACATTTCGGAGTACCCTTAAATATTAAAATCTTTTTGTTTTATTGAATTTCTGAACCTACCGCTGATTCCGTTAAGGGCACTTGACAATCCTCCACTCAATAGCAATAGGGACTATTTGATACATCGTTGGCTTCCCACTAAAACCCATTCTTTATTATATAGGTTTAGCACACTGGTACGGAGGTCCACAGCAAAAGCGACAGTACTGGCCGATAGAGCGTCTGGTCCTCCCAAACTATTCCTACATCACCAAAGAGGCCGACAACTGCGCAGTCGCAGAACCTTACTGGCTCAATTCCGAAGGAGTTTTCTACTACTTTGACAAAAAGGTCCCGCTTTTCGTCGACCAAAACGATTTAGAAAAGAACGCTGCTTGCTTCATAGCGGATGTTAAACCACCCTTCTCTAACAAAAGGACGAAGAATGAGTTGATTTACGCGATAGGGGTCTTCGAAGATGTTAGAAAAGCTCATGAATACGCCGTTGAGAGGTATTTGGGAAAGCCATCTGGGATCCCGGACGAGAGAATGATAACTTACCCGATTTGGTCAACGTGGGCGCGGTACAAGCGAGATATTGACCATGGTCTAGTCTTGAAGTTTGCTGACGAAATCAATGAAAAAGGCTTCCCAAATAGCCAGTTTGAGATTGATGATCTGTGGGAGATCTGCTACGGATCACAGACTGTTGACGTTAACATGTTCCCAGATATGAAGGAGACTGTTGATCAGTTGAAGGGAAAGGGGTACAGAGTGACTATTTGGACGCATCCGTTTGTGAATAAGGGGTGCGAACCGTGGTACTCTGAAGCTAAGGAAAATGGGTAAGTTTTAATTGTGTCACCTTTATTGTAATTTGAGAGAAAGACCATTTGGTCTTCATCAACAGATAACATTCATGTTATCAACAGATAACACCTAACACTGAATATTTCATAAAACTTTATTACATAATATCGGTTCCCTAGGTTCCTAGTCTCCTCAGAATACGGATCAGTAGAAACCAGCTGGTGGAACGACAATGAGACCACGACCGCGTACATAGACTTCACCAATCCCGAGGCTCGACGCTGGTACATCAACCGGCTTCAGACGCTCAAAGATAACTATGGAATCGACAGCTTTAAGTTCGATGGAGGAGAGTCAGGGTGGACTCCACAGGTAACACCTTTGAAATTAGTGGCTAGGAATTGTATATTGCGAAGTAGGATATTATAATCATATCAGTCAGAAAAAGGCATCATTGCCAGCGGTGACGATATAGCATCCATATTAGAAGGCTGCGAACATTCCTGGAATGCTTCCAAGCACCCTCTTCCTGCGACCATTTTCCTTGTCATCTTGTCAGTTCACCGACTGGGGGATTGTCCTACACTGCGTCTTCTGATTTTGCTACAAGAACTACTTTAAAACGAAATTTTGGAAATCAAGCCTGAATAAAAAGTTTCTGTCAGACTTCCTCTGCCTTGTAAGATGTAAATACGTGCAAATGTATTGATACTGAATCTGTTGGCGTCCCTATTTTAAATAAAGAATAAACAGTATACTAAAATTTGAGACTGGTTTCTTTTCCTAGATCCCAGTGCTACAAGGAGACATCAGAGACCAGCCTGGAGTGATCACAGCGGACTACGTCAGAGCAGTCGCCCAGTTCGGACCCATGGTAGAAGTGCGCGCTGGATACAGGTAAGCATTCTCATTGAAAATTGGTGTCGTGAGATTAGTTATTATCCTAAATGACATGGCAGTAATCCAACAGTTACGACTCCACCCTGTGATTCCCCGTATCGTGCTAATCAGGAACTACGAGTACTATTCTTGTTCTTTCGTGTCAATGGCTGTTTCACTTGTAAATTTTTGATAATGCGAAGCGAGATCTCCTACTCAACTTGGGCAAATCGGCGTTGTATGTATGTATGTATGTTTGTCCGAGGATACCTTAGAAGTGTTGATCCGATCATCGTGAAATTTGATACATAAGTACGAGTAGGTAGTGATGGCACAATTTTGGAGTGACTAAATGAGCTAAAAATATTGGGGGGTTGTTGAGATATTGGTGTTCAAGAGGGGCAAAACAAATGAAAATGAGACTATTAGGTCAAATGGGACGTCAAACGCAAGGTCTTGATTAGTACATTTTGATTCCGTTTTTGTTTTTAGTGAAGTCTTTGTAATTTTTGAGTTATTAGCCATAGTAAAAACTTAACTTTGACAAAATTCACAGGGTACACCAGTGACCCCTCAGTGCTGTAATTTGGTATGCGTGTAGCTTAAGTTACACAAATATAGGCAAAAGTCTTAAATCTAGAGTAACTGCAATTTGCACCCCAAAAACCAGTATCCAATTTACATAAACTCACGTTACCTGTAATTTTAATGAAACTGTAGGTCAAGTAAGTTGGTTAATTATTTCGTAGCACTATTTTGATAGTCGCAGATTACGAATAATATATTTTTGTTTTTATGGGAAACTCGCGAGATCTCAGTTCGGGGCAAACCCCTAGTATTAGCCCAATAGAGAGTAACTTCCACACTCCTCTCTGTTGCCTAGTACGAGTACTATATTCACAGCACATAAGGGGCCGTCCATTAATTACGTGTTGAGGGGGGGAGGGGGGGGGGGGGGGGGTCTAGCCGAATCTAGCCTAATATCACGTTAGGAAGACGGGGGGTTACGGCTAATATCACGTACTTTTTTTTTATTTTATCAATGTAAATCTAGATTACGAGAGAAGCAATCTTGAAATAATTAAGCCAATTGTGTTTTTTTAAATTAGTCCAAAGCTTTTACCATATGAATAAAAATTATGAAAAGTCTCACTTGAGATAAAGGGTGGGGGGAAGGGGTTGAAACAAATCTCGCGACATCTCACCAGGGGGGGGGGGGGGGGGTCAAAAACGTATCACGTAATTAATGGACGCCCCCTAATCAGGAACAAATAATTGCAGAACATACAAACATTTATCCCGCAGCGGGAAACGAACAAGCAACTGTTGCACAGTTTGAGACACCAGAATAAAGCATGTTTTCACCTTTCAGAACTCAAAACCTGCCGATCTTTGTCCGTATGATAGACAAGGATACGTACTGGACCTTCGAGAACGGCCTCCCTACCCTTGTCACCACCCTACTTCAGATGAACATGAATGGCTACCCCCTGGTACTCCCCGACATGATTGGTGGAAATGGGTACAATGAGCCACCTAGTAAGGAGCTGTTCATAAGATGGCTCCAAGCAAATACCTTTATGCCTAGTTTGCAGTTCTCTTATGTGCCCTGGGATTATGATAACGAGGTATTGTATTGTATTGTATATATTTATTCGACAAAAAGTTATATACATAAATAAATAAATAAATATTGATGGACATTTCACACAGCACTATCTAGCCCCAAACTAAGCAGAGCTTGTACTATGGGAACCAGATAACTGATAGAATACCTGTATAAGTACCTTTTTCTTGTAAATACATACCTAGTCAGGTCATAAATTCTGTCACATGTTTAATATAAAATAATTGAAACAAGTTTATTCATTATGTAACCATTTATATACCAAAATGAACTTAACAAAACATAGATTCTTATGACGTTAAAGTTTATTCAAAATGACCTCCGTGATTTTGAATAAAGGCCTTCAATCTGCGCGGCCAGTCGTCTATCGCAGCACGAACGAGGTCCATGTCAATATCGGCGGCTGCCTTAATCAAGGATGTCTTGAGTGACTCCAAATTGGGATGAGGCTTTGAGCACGCCTTTTCCTCCAAGTGTTGCCATATCTTGTAATCTAACGGATTCAAATCTGGACTGGAGGAGGGCCAGTCTTCGTGCCGGATGAAGTCGATTTCACGCACCGCCAGCCAGTCTTGTGTGCTCTTCGCTCTATGAGCTGGCGCCGAATCTTGTTGGAATACCCAGTGCCTGTTATTGAACATGGTATGAGAAACAGGTTCCACAAGGTTCGTCAGGACTGTATTTTGATATACAACTGCATTCGTTTTTACACCTTTCTCACAAAAATGTACCTCTGTTAAGCCCCAATAAGAAACTCCCAACCATACCATGAGCGAGGATGGAAAATGACCTCGTTGGGCACGCGGAATACGGTCGCTCGCTTCTCAACTACTGTGTGCGTACACCTTATCATTTTGTTTGTTGTAGCTCTCTTCTAAGGTAAAAATTTTATCATCCGAAAAAAGAATTTCCCGATATTTTTTTCCCGCGTACCGCTTCAACAAAGCGCGGCATCTCTTCAGTCTCAGGTCCATTAGAACAGCATTTAAACGATGTCCTGTTTTTATTCGATATGCCCGAAGCCCTAAGTCTTCATTTAACACCCTTTTTACCGTGGTTCTGCTTAACCCCATCTGAAGGGCCAACAGTTTCTGCTCACGTTTGGGATTTCTTTGAATTCGCGCCTTCACAGCTTTTATCACTGCTGGAGTCCTAACAGACCGAGGGCGACCACTTCTTGACCTGTCATCTACACTAGAGTCTTCATTGTATCGTTTGATGGTGCGATAAACGAATCTTTTGGTTATATTCAAATTTTTCAGTATGTCAAAAATTTGAATTGGCGCGTAACCGCAACGATGCAACGCAATAACTGCAACACGGTCTTCTTTAAGCGTCCACTCCATATTTAAAAATGAGTAAAATTGTAAAAAGTATACATTTTTATTTTCATGAACAATTCGAAATTCGAATTCTATAAACTTTTTTGTGGCCAGCATTCTAAAAGAAAAGTTTTTACTGTGTGACAATACTTATGACCTGACTAGGTACTTATAGTATATAGAAAAACATCCAGATCCGAAACAAATATTTGTGGATCATGCAAACATTTGCTCCGCGGTGGGAGTCAACCCACTACCTCCTGCGTCTTAGCCGGCTATACGCCCACTGCGCCACGGAGGTCATACATACAGTAATAAAGCACTGTAAATCCCTAGAGGGTTGTCTCTGTGCTTAGAGACACTCGAGCCACACAACATTATTTAGATACTTACTTGAAAACTCGTCACCTTTACCTAAATATAATTTTATAGTTATAAGGTAGGTACATACGGCTACACATCAAGCTATACCTTTCCAGTATAGGCTGACCTCGCATTGTGTAGGGATTTCGTGGAATTAGAGGTCAGCTTATACTGGAACAGTATAGCGAGATGTGTAGCCATGTGTACTTATCACAATGGAGGGTTTTCACGGACATGTTTTTATAACTGCTAATAGATGGCGTTGCTCTGACATAAGCTGAATAACAAAGGAAAGTGAATTATCGATGTCGATTGCCGTGTATAGATTATTTTCTACAGTGTAGGGAACGCATCGACAATACCCCGGGTGTTGCTGCCGTCAATAGGCGACGGTGACTACTTACCATCAGGTGGGCCGTAAGCCTGTTTCCCCACAAATAACATGAAAAAACAAAAAAAAATCCGAGGAATTAGAAATAAAAAAACAAACATTTGTGTTTGTTTTTCTGACGAAGTGGGTACGACTTCTTGGTACGACACTACTTGGTAGTGGGTGAGACAAATTTTGATTTTGTGTTTTTGAGATTTTGGCACTTAAACCATATTATACCATGACGACCTCCGTGGCGCAGTGGGCGAACAGCCGGCTGAGACGCAGGTGGTAGTGGGTTCGATTCCCACCGCGGAACAAATGTTTGCATGATCTTCAGATATGTGTTCCGTGTCTGGTTGTTTTTCTATATATTATAAGTAGGTATGTATTTAAAAAAAAGTATATGTATAAGTATTCTATCAGTTATCTGGTTCCCATAGTACAAGCTCTGCTTAGTTTGGGGTTAGATAGCGCCGTGTGAAATGTCCAGTAATATTTATATTTATTTATATATTTTATTTATATATAAGCCCTCATTACAATAGACCTACCCATCTAAATTACCGTCAACAACCTAAATACCAAAAGTATGTCAAATACGGATAGGGTGTCCCAGAGAGGATACCAACGAATTTCTTGCTTCATCGGGACGAGCGCAAAGTGAAATGTGCAATAAGAAATCACATTACAGAAGCTATGACGAAATTTCACAAGTAAATACCTTTTCAGACGATAGCCATAAGCAAGAAATTCGTGGATCTCCACGCCAAGTATTCTCCTGACATCATCGACGCGTGCAAAAAGGCGGTCTCGGACGGAGCCCCCGTCAACCCTCCCATCTGGTGGATCGCACCGAATGATACCACCGCGCATGACATCTGGGACGGTAAGTCTCTCTACCTTTTGTGAAATTCCCATCGGTCATTATCTAAGGTGGTACACCCGCGTGTGGGCGTGTCTATCTTAGACCACATCACCCTCTCCACATGATTGTCTTGGTGGCTTAGCGGTTATCAGTTCTGCGAGTTAGGTAATAGTTATGTGTTATACAGATAGGTAATTCTTTATGGCACACCATAAAATAATACAAATAAAAAGAACAAACGTAAATCTATGTGATACAATTGCCGGCTTTATCGCTAAATAGCGATCTCTACCAGACAACCTTTGGAATGTGGTCAGTCCATTGTCAATTTACCTTGGCAATTCTGTTATGTAACTGATCATTTATTAGTAGGGCTCCGCACCCAAAGGGTAAAACGGGACCCTATTACTAAGACTCCGCTGTCTCTCTGTCCGTCTGACTGTCTATCTGTCCGTCTGTCACCAGGCTGTATCTCATGAACCGTGATAGTTAGACAGTTGAAACTTTCACAGATGATGTAGATATTTCTTTTGCCGCTATAACAACAAATACTAACAACAGAATAAAATAAATATTTAAGGTGGGCTCCCATACAACAAACGTGATTTTTTTTCTCGTTTTTGCTCGATAGGTACCTATTGATAACGGCAACAGGTAAACGCTTGAAATATTCACAGAATATTTAGTTACCTATATTATTCACTTTAAAAATAAATAATTAAATTCAAATAAAATTAATATTTACGGGAGACACACAACAAACATACCCATACAACAAACGTGATTTTTTGTCGTCTTTATAGATAATGGTACGGAACCCTTCGTGCGCGAGTCCGACTCGCACTTGCCTGGTTTTTTTCTAAATAAGCCAGTACCTAGGTACTTTTAGTGGACTGCATACAATGAGAAACAAAATGGCGTTTATATTTAGTTCAAAATCTGCAATCTACGTGGATGGTGGAACGTTTGAACCTTGACCTGAAGTTTGTGGCTGACTGGCGTGACGCAAATCTGGTCAAGCACAACGCCTCCAAAACTCAGGCGTGTGTGTTTTCCGCAAAACGGTCGCCTTTTCATTCCATTCCCACCCTTTGTGATATCCCATTCCTAATTTCTGAAAGTCTGAGCTTGTTGGGCGTTGAGCTCACGTCCAACCTGAACTTCGGCTCGCACATCGAATCTAGGGCCAAAATTGCTGCTATGAAGCTGGGCATCCTAGCTAAGGTTCAGCCTCTACAAAGCACAAGTCCGCTCATGTATGGAGTAGGTACTGCTGCCATCTCTGGGATGGCTCAGCCAAGTATCAGCTTGAAGCCCTTGACTCGATTGAGCGACGTGCTGCTAGACTCATTGGTGATGACTCACTAGTGGAAGCCAATTTACAAGTCTAGAGCACAGACGCCAAGTAGCCAGACTTTCAGTTTTTTACAAGATACATTTTGGAGAATGTGCGCAAGATCTTCATGACCTTATCCCTCCTTTCCCCTTCCCCCACTGGACAAGCAGACGTACCGAGAAGTACCACCCATACCTGGTCGGCATACCACCTTACCGTACTATACGATTTGCTTCAACTTTTCTTGTTAGCACAAGTGTGAAGTGGAACTCACTTCCGGCGTATATGTTTTTACAAACCAGTATAATCTTGGAGTCTTCAAGTCCAGAGTGAATAGGTTTTTTCTAGGCAAGCGTGCTCCATCTTCGATCACACCTTCACTTACCATCAGGTGAGGTAGTGGCCAAGCGCTTGGCTATAAGTTCACAACAGGGGCTCTCGTGAACTTGGTGGATAGTAAATTCGTACGGTATCGGAATTTTTAAGGCCACCCTCTAAAGTAACTAACATGGCTTGGCAGCTAGGCATCTTATTGAAGCAAAAAGTTGAGCACTTTTTGCTTCAATAAGATGCCTAGCTGCCAAGCCATGTTAGTTACTTTAGAAAGTTACTTTAAAAATCACGCTATCACAACTTAGTTATTCTTCCCTCAAACGAAAAACTTCTCTCTTCTCTGCGCTATTTGTATCCAAAGACCCTCTACGCATTGTTTATCTTCCACATAAATTGTTGTATTTTTCAGAATATCTTCTAGGCGAGAATATCCTCGTTGCCCCAGTACTAGAACACGCAACCACGGAACGCGATATCTACCTACCTGAGGGCACCTGGCTCGACCAGGGGGATGAAAACAAGCCGGTCAAGGGAGGAGATTGGATCAGGAAATACCCGGCGCCGTTGGATACTCTACCGTATTTTATTAAAGTTTAGATACCTACCTACCTAGTATTGTTAAAATAAAAAAAAATATTTATAATATATCAAATGCGCTATAATACCTACCTAATCGGTTTGTTTGTGTTCCTTCATCACCTAGAACCCGAAACTGTAGGTACACCTTTCTAAGTAGTCCGGTCAATTTAGACATTCGTAGTTACCTAAATTCCCACCAAGCTGAAAATCGGTAAGATTGTTTAAAATATCATTAAAAACAAAATTTGAAAGTTCCCCATCTTTCCCCTGTAAGGAAAAAAATTTATTCAAAGTCAAAGGTAAAAAAAATGAGTTTTTCGCGATTTTCAGCAAAACGGTAAGTTTTATCATAAAAATATTACAAACAAAAATTGTAGATCATAAAATTATCTACAAAAAATTATTTAATACTTTTTTTTCTGCGAGCCACCGTTTCTGAGCTATAACGATTCAAAAAGTTGTAAAAGTTGCTATCGTCATAATATGCACACGTTTCCTCGCCACCTATGAGGTACCTAGTGTACTTAGCGCGTTTTTTTTTGTGGTTTCCCCAGTAGGCCTATTCCACGGGTCAGTTTTGATCCTGTTTAATTTGAAACTATTGAAGAAAAAAAGGATATTAGCAGAGATTGAAAAGATAAAAGCAATTTAAGTTAAAAAAAAGTAGTGAACTTTAATCGTCCGAGTCGTAACTTTCAAAATCTTCTTCTTGTTCTTCTTCTTGATCTTCTTGTTCTTGTTCGTCTTGTTCTTGTTCTTCTTCTTCTTCTTCTTGTTCTTCTTCTTCTTGTTCTTCTTCTTGATCTTCTTGTTCTTGTTCGTCTTGTTCTTGTTCTTCTTCTTTTTGTTCGTCTTGTTCTTGTTCTTCTTCTTCTTGTTCTTCTTCTTGATCTTCTTGTTCTTGTTCGTCTTGTTCTTGTTCTTCTTCTTCTTGTTCTTCTTGTTCTTGTTCTTCTTCTTGATCTTCTTGTTCTTATTCGTCTTGTTCTTGTTCTTCTTCTTCTTGTTCTTCTTCTTGATCTTCTTGTTCTTGTTCGTCTTGTTCTTGTTCTTCTTCTTCTTGTTCGTCTTGTTCTTGTTCTTCTTCTTCTTGTTCTTCTTCTTGATCTTCTTGTTCTTGTTCGTCTTGTTCTTGTTCTTCTTCTTCTTGTTCGTCTTGTTCTTGTTCTTCTTCTTCTTCTTCTTGTTCTTCTTCTTGATCTTCTTGTTCTTGTTCGTCTTGTTCTTGTTCTTCTTCTTCTTCTTGTTCGTCTTGTTCTTCTTCTTCTTGTTCTTCTTCTTCTTGTTCGTCTTGTTCTTGTTCTTCTTCTTCTTGTTCTTCTTCTTGATCTTCTTGTTCTTGTTCGTCTTGTTCTTGTTCTTCTTCTTCTTGTTCGTCTTGTTCTTGTTCTTCTTCTTCTTGTTCTTCTTCTTGATCTTCTTGTTCTTGTTCGTCTTGTTCTTGTTCTTCTTCTTCTTGTTCGTCTTGTTCTTGTTCTTCTTCTTCTTGTTCTTCTTCTTGATCTTCTTGTTCTTGTTCGTCTTGTTCTTGTTCTTCTTCTTCTTGTTCTTCTTCTTCTTGTTCTTCTTCTTGATCTTCTTGTTCTTGTTCGTCTTGTTCTTGTTCTTCTTCTTCTTGTTCGTCTTGTTCTTGTTCTTCTTCTTCTTGTTCTTCTTCTTGATCTTCTTGTTCTTGTTCGTCTTGTTCTTGTTCTTCTTCTTCTTGTTCTTCTTCTTCTTGTTCTTCTTCTTGATCTTCTTGTTCTTGTTCGTCTTGTTCTTGTTCTTCTTCTTCTTGTTCTTCTTCTTCTTGTTCTTCTTCTTGATCTTCTTGTTCTTGTTCGTCTTGTTCTTGTTCTTCTTCTTCTTGTTCGTCTTGTTCTTGTTCTTCTTCTTCTTGTTCTTCTTCTTGATCTTCTTGTTCTTGTTCGTCTTGTTCTTGTTCTTCTTCTTCTTGTTCTTCTTCTTCTTGTTCTTCTTCTTGATCTTCTTGTTCTTGTTCGTCTTGTTCTTGTTCTTCTTCTTCTTGTTCGTCTTGTTCTTGATCTTCTTCTTCTTGTTCTTCTTCTTGATCTTCTTGTTCTTGTTCGTCTTGTTCTTGTTCTTCTTGTTCTTGTTCTTCTTCATCTTCATCCTGAGTGCATGTAAACTGCGTTAATAGCGATGTATCGCATGTTGCCTCGTTGGAATCAAACGGATCCTCTACTGTTGGTGATTCATTATTAGAGCACAACCGGCCTTGACAATGTGTACATGCCGGAGAACAGGCAAGATGGTTTCAATGGCGTATAAATTAAGGGACTGGGCTTCATTTTACCTGATATTCTTATAGTTATAACTTATGTATATTTTATATTAGTAGTGTAAGTTACAATAACCGATAGAAAAATATTTTAACATATATTACAAATATAGAGATGTATATATACGTGGCGTACTCATGCATAATAAGACGATTACAACTTTTACAACTTTTTGAATCGCTATATCTCAAAAACGGTGGCTCGTAGAAGAAAAAGTATTAATTAATTTTTTGTTGATAATTTTATGATCTACAGTTTTCGTCTGAGATATTTTTATGACAAAACTTACCGTTTTGCTGAAAATCGCGAAAAACTCATATTTTTTACCTTTGACCTTGAATAAATTGTTTTCCTTACAGGGGAAAGATGGATCTTACCGATTTACAGCTTGGTGGGAATTTAGGTAACTTTACTCTTATTTTTTGGTCTAATTTGACCGGACTAAAGTAGGTATACACTGTAGGTAGCGCGTAGTTGTATCGGCCTACGTTAATCATAAAGAATAAAGTGGGTACCTACCTACATATTTACAGATTTTGGTTTATCTACTAAATGAATAGGTAAAAAAATAAACAACTATAAAAAAAACGAAAAAGAGGAAAACAAGCTTGCATATTTTGATTATCGCAGGCTGGCCGAGACTAATAAAATCTACATTTCTTGAATTTTCGATGATTCAATCGATTCCAAATCATACCTCATTTGTCAAAATCCGTTAGGACGATGGAGGATACGCCAAATGGACAAACATACATACCTAGGAACATAGGTAATTAGGTACACACATAAATATACGCACTAAAAATGTAACCCCCTTCTGCGCAGTCGGGTCAAAAGTGGGTGCGCCATCCGCCCAGCAGCTAATAGCTGGCAGCACTTATTTATGTCCTCCGCGATCCGACCATGGGTCCTCCGTACGTGTCCTGCCAAATGCCAATGTCATTCACTGTCAGTCCGTTCAAGTCAAATTGTCAAATAAATTTTTGAATTTACTTCGGTTGGTTGTCTCAAGTTTAGGATTTATGGATTTGTTTCTAAGGCTCTCATCGATAATACAGCATTGTGTGCCTAATAATAAGAGGTGGTAATAGTTTATTCAAGTAAAACAAATGTTTTAAGATCGGTGAATGTAAAGTACAACAATAAAAAAGCCAAGTTTGTGCTATCACAATGGAAGAGCCCGTTTTACGATATGAAAAAATAGATTTCTTAGGAGAAGGACAGGTAAATATCACAATTTTAATAATATAGCTATCTATTAACACCATATCAAATATATAAAGATAAATCAACAATTTAAAAAAAGTTAAGATAACCTAAAACATTTAATGTTATTTTACGAAATCGTCACAGAAATTTCGTTTTTATTCCAGTTTGCAACAGTGTATAAAGCCAAAGATGTAAAGACAGATAAGATCGTTGCAGTCAAGAAGATAAAAATAGGCTCACGGCTAGAGGCTCAAGACGGCATCAACAGAACGGCTTTGAGAGAAATAAAACTGTTGCAAGAATTACAGCATATTAATCTTATTGGACTATTAGGTATGTTTATATATATATAATGTATTAAGAGTCCTCAGTTTTAAAAAGTAGCCCCAAGGGTTACCCCCTTATACCCTGATACATACCACCTTTTGTTAAAAACATTTTACAATAAAGATTATTCTGTTCTATTCATAATCAAGTACAATTAAAGTAAGAAGATGAGTATCTTAGTAAGAGTAGAAACTGCTAGTCACACCCACTTTAACTCTCATTTCCTTGGTTCTAACACATATGTTTATGTAATAATATCCAAGTACATATATGCAGATCATGCAAATGTTTTCCCCACAGGAATGAAATTGCTAATTCTTACTAGTTTTCTACTTGTCCACCACACCAGTTATTTACCAGTCTTTGTGATTATCAAAATGAAATCTCTATTCTGCAATTTAGTGATATTCTTGTTTTATTTTTTATTTTCACTAACATCAGGATATTTACCATAGTTTGTGAGTTGAAGATACCTACTCAAAATGGTAAATATACCGGTCTTAGTAAAACATATCATTATAACCATGATAGTTTCAAAACTTAAATCAATGTATTTTATTGACTTTTCTTAATCAGTTTAAGAATTAAAATTTATTTATTAAAATATTTTATTTTCAGATGTATTTGGACAAAAATCAAATGTGTCTCTTGTTTTTGACTTCATGGACACTGACTTAGAAATAATAGTGAAAGATAGCAACATAGTGCTAACTCCCGCCAATGTTAAGGCATACACAATAATGACTCTTAAAGGATTAGAATATCTTCACCAAAACTGGATTTTGCATAGAGATTTGAAGCCTAACAATTTACTTATAAACCGAGAAGGAATATTAAAGATTGGTGATTTTGGTTTAGCGAAAGCATTTGGTTCTCCAACAAGAATAAATACACATCAAGTGGTTACGAGATGGTACAGGTAAGAAGCTGTTATTTTGTTGACTGGTCCCTTCTATTTTTGATGGCATTGTAAAAGTCCTCAGGAATTTGAGATTTATGTTCAATTCCCACTAAGCCAAATGTTCCAGCAAATATTAATTCCAGTTGTACTACCAATCCTAGTGTAGGTCAGGACAGGATTATGTCTGCCAATTAAGCTATATTCTGGCCAATCTAGAATGTTTACTGCATATGCTATATTCAATCCAGTTGTGCTACCAATCATAGTGTAGGTCAGGACAGGATTATGTCTGCCAACTAAGCTATATTCTGCCCAATCTAGAATGTTTACTGCATATGCTATATTCAATCCAGTTGTGCTACCAATCATAGTGTAGGTCAGGACAGGATTATGTCTGCCAACTAAGCTATATTCTGCCCAATCTAGAATGTTTACCGCATATGCTATATTCTTTCCAGTTGTACTACCAATCCTAGTGTAGGTCAGGACAGGATTATGTCTGCCAACTAAGCTATATTCTGCCCAATCTAGAATGTTTACTGCATATGCTATATTCAATCCAGTTGTGCTACCAATCATAGTGTAGGCCAGGACAGGATTATGTCTGCCAATTAAGCTATATTCTGCCCAATCTAGAATGTTTACTGCATATGCTATATTCATTCCAGTTGTACTACCAATCCTAGTGTAGGTCAGGACAGGATTATGTCTGCCAACTAAGCTATATTCTGCCCAATCTAGAATGTTTACTGCATATGCTATATTCAATCCAGTTGTGCTACCAATCATAGTGTAGGTCAGGACAGGATTATGTCTGCCAATTAAGCTATATTCTGTCCAATCTAGAATGTTTACTGCATATGCTATATTCAATCCAGTTGTGCTACCAATCATAGTGTAAGTCAGGACAGGATTATGTCTGCCAATTAAGCTATATTCTGCCCAATCTAGAATGTTTACTGCATATGCTATATTCATTCCAGTTGTACTACCAATCCTAGTGTAGGTCAGGACAGGATTATGTCTGCCAACTAAGCTATATTCTGCCCAATCTAGAATGTTTACTGCATATGCTATATTCAATCCAGTTGTGCTACCAATCATAGTGTAGGTCAGGACAGGATTATGTCTGCCAATTAAGCTATATTCTGTCCAATCTAGAATGTTTACTGCATATGCTATATTCAATCCAGTTGTGCTACCAATCATAGTGTAGGTCAGGACAGGATTATGTCTGCCAATTAAGCTATATTCTGCCCAATCTAGAATGTTTACTGCATATGCTATATTCAATCCATTTGTGCTACCAATCATAGTGTAGGTCAGGACAGAATTATGTCTGCCAATTAAGCTATATTCTGCCCAATCTAGAATGTTTACTGCATATGCTATATTCAATCCAGTTGTGCTACCAATCATATAGTAAGTCAGGACAGGATTATGTCTGCCAATTAAGCTATATTCTGCCCAATCTAGAATGTTTACTGCATATGCTATATTCAATCCAGTTGTGCTACCAATCATAGTGTAAGTCAGGACAGGATTATGTCTGCCAATTAAGCTATATTCTGCCCAATCTAAATAGAATGCTTACTGCATAATGCTATATTCAATCCAGTTGCCAATCTTATACCGTATCAGTATACCAATCTTAGTGTGGGTCAGGACAGGATTATGTCTGCCAAATATCATCAGTATTATTATCAGTATTTGTAAGTCCTGGACAAATTTTACAGCAGCAACATAAAACTGATTTTCTCACAAAGTTTGAGAGATTTATATTGAGTTACTCTTACTTTAGATATAAAATGGTTTTTTTTATCCTTAAAGTAAGAGTGATTCAATAAAAATCTCTCAACTTTGTGAGAAGTTCAGTTCTATGTTGGTCCTGTAAAATTAGTCCATATTCACTTAATTCTAATAATTACGCCGATGATATTGTTAGGCCGAGGCTGTTACACAATAAGTAATAGTTGGCCATCCTCGAAGCTATACCTACTGTGCCACAGAATGGGTAATACTTGGTGTGGAATGACCTACATACCACGTTTTAACCTACCGTTGCACAGATTAATAAATAGTAGATAATAAAAATACCTATACTTTTCTAAATACTAGTGGAAGGTTCTAGAAATAATGCTCGGTATAAATAGTGCGTAGAGACGTCCGCAGAGTGAGTCTTGATTTGGCGATACGTGCGAACATTTCGGTGACTTTTAGTGGTTTATTGTGTAACAGTGGTGTGATTTAGTATGTTGTGAATCTTTGTGATTAAGATCGTGTATTTATCGTTTTAGTGTTGAATAAAAGTGTTATTTTGGTTAGATTCATTTTAATTATTTTATCCCGAGCCCTCAGCTCGTAACAATTTGGTGTCAGAAGTGGGATAAAATAATGCCGGTTCTGCCAAAGGATAACGTGGACGGTGTAAGGACGAGAGGTCAACGACAACAGGAAATAGATGCAAGGCGGTTTGGAGATTCTCCGGTTCAAGAAGCTCGGCAGAGTCGTCAGCCGATTCCGATGGAGTCAGCCGCCACCGAATCATTGGGAGCTTCATCATCATCATCATCCATGGTTCAAGATCCTGTGACAGGCGATCTTGCTGCTGTTATGGCAATGCTTTGTCGCCAACAGGAAGAGCAGCGACGTTGGCAAGAGGAACAGGCACGGCTGCAGGAAGAACAGCGTCATCAGCAAGAAAAACAGGCTCGGTTGCAAGAGGAGCAGCGTCGCCAAGATAAGGAAGAACAGCGTCGTCAGCAAGAAGAGCAGGCTCGGTTGCAGGAAAAACAGCGACGTCAGGATAAGGAAGAGCAGCGTCGTCAACAGGAGGAGCAGGCTCGGTTGCAGGAAGAACAGCGACGTTGGCAGGAAGAACAGGCTCGGTTGCAGGAGGAACAGCGCCGTCAGGAAAAAGAAAAGCAGCGTCGTTGGCAGGAAGAACAGGCTTGCTTGATGAAAGAATTGTTCAGTTCAATGGGAAAGGAACTCCTCCAGGGTGTGAAAGTGCAGATAGAACATCATGAGAGCCGTATTTCTGATATTGAAATTCAGATCGCCAAGGTAAAAAAAGCGCTGGATGTCCTTAAGTCTAGACACATCAATGTGGCTCCTATCATTACTACACCTTCAGTGCGAGATTTTAAAACGCCACCATTTGATGGAAGTTCTTCATGGTCAGCCTACAAGATTTAGTTTGAGGCTGTTGTCAAGGCCAACGGATGGATGACGGTGCAGGCCATGACGGCTTTAACACTGGGCCTTCGTGACCAGAGACACAGGGAAGGATTTCACCTATGAACAGCTTTTGGAGGCGCTGGAGTCACGCTTTGGTGACACACATCTGGAACATGCTTTTCGAGCGCAGTTAAAGGACCGGAGCCAGCGTAACTCAGAAAGTCAGAAAGTTTACAGCAGTGGGCCCTCGAGATAGAAAAGCTGGTTCGAAAGGCATACCGAACCTCTCCAGCCCCCCCTGACGGTTACTTGGTCCAGGCATTCGTTGACGGAATACGTGATTTGGAGGTGAGAGCTGCTGTAAGGCTTGGACATCATGTTGCTTTGAAAAATGCCTTGGCTCATGCGTTGGAGGTGGAGGCTGTGCGTTAGGACTACCGAGCTCACCACATCAGAGAAGTAAGGGACTCTTATACTGGCTACAGTCGTCCAAAATTTAGTCCTAGATGCTACGAGTGTGGAGAGAAAGGGCATCTGAGGTCCAATTGTCCAAAAAGAGAAGAGGTTTTGCAGGGAAGCCCCGCCAAACGCAGCAACGCGAGTGCTGGCTGATATTGAGAAAGCCCCAAGAATGACGATCTTACAAGTTCATGATGGAAATAGTCTGGCAAAGACCATCGAAGGGAAGAATCTTACGGGAGCGCGGGGCCGTTGTCACGAAGACCTTGCCCTGAAAACGTTGAACATTGTGCCAAACGAGAGCCCAAGGAAGCGGTGCCCATCAGACTGTTGATAAGTTTGAGATCGGACCTAAGTGACGAATGGGAGGAAAATTTGCAGCAGGCACAACAGGACGACAAAGACCTTAAACCAATCATTGAAAGGATCACAGCGGGTACCACTAAGCCTTTGTGGCGTGACGTTGCTGCTATGAGTACAACAACAAAGAGTTATTGGGTACAGTGGGACAGTCTGGTTATCCGCAACGGTGTGTTGTGTCGTAAATGGGAAAACGCTCGTGGAGATCACTGTCATCTGCAAATGGTGGTTCCCAAAGCCAAGGTCCTTAACGTGCTACAACTCTGCCATGAAGGATGTTCGGGAGGCCATCTGGGAGTAAAAAGGACACTGCTAAAAATAAGGGAGCGGTTTTACTGGATCCATTGTAAAGAAGATGTTAAAGACTGGTGCCGAAAATGCAAACTTGTGCGGCAGTGAGAGGGCCCCATACACGCAGAAGAGGAGCGTTAAAACTGTATAACGTTGGAGCCCCATGGGAGCGTAAAGCCCTAGATAGTGCAGGACCATCTCCTATCATAAATGAACGCGTCCGACTGGCTGGTCAGCAGGTGTCCGAGGGGGTGAAGACCCGTTATGGCCGAGATTCGAACGACTTAATGTAGGATCGAGGAGGATTTAATGTCGGTCTGGTTGCACAATCCGATACGGAAAAAAAGGAAAATCCCCTAAATTACAAGCAAAATGGGATGGACCATATCGTGTGCTGACCAGGATTAATGACGTCACATACCGAATTCAGAAGGGTTCGCGAGGTGCGCCTAAAATTGTTCATGTTGACCGACTGGCGCGATATTACGGGGCTAACAATGCTCGGGACGAGCATGTTTTAGGAGGGGGCAGTGTTACGCCGAGGCTGTTACAGAATAAGTAATAGTTGGCCGTTCTCGAAGCTATACCTACTGTGCCACAAAATGGGTGATACTTGGTATGGAATGACCTACATACCACGTTTTTACCTACCGTTGCACAGATTAAGAAATAGTAGACAATCGAAATACCTATACTTTTATAGATACTAGTGGAAGGTTCTGGAAATAATGCTCGGTATAAATAGTGCGTAGAGACGTCCGCAGAGTGAGTCTTGATTTGGCGATACGTGCAAACATTTCGGTGACTTTTAGTGGTTTAGTGTGTAACAGTGGTGTGATTTAGTGTGTTATGAATCTTTGTGATTAAGATCGTGTATTTATCGTTTTAGTGTTGAATAAAAGTGTTATTTTGGTTAGATTCATTTTAATTATTTTATCCCGAACCCTCAGCTCGTAACAATATGCTATATTCTACCAAGAAGAAAAATCTAGAATATTTGCTACATAAATGCTATATTCATTATAGTTGTGCTACAAATCTAGAATGATTGTAGGTACGCCACATACTACATTGCTTTTAAATTAAAGATATTTAGACAGTATTTTGTATATTACATATATTAGGCAAGATGTTATATTTAGTCCCCTATTGTATTTGTTTCTGTTGTGTTTTTGTGTACCTTTTTGAACTTAAATATGTAAGTTTTAAAATTAATGTACCTATATTATAATTTGTATTTTTTCTTGTGGTAGTTTTAAATATAGCGTTTTAGATTAATTCTGTAAAGTTATATTTATGTGTAATAAAATATGAAATAATATAATTTGAATTTGAAGATGTAATTACATGTAATTTATGTACAAAAAAAATATGTATACTTTTTCATTATTCTCTTATTATATTACAATCTAGCCAAGTAGGCTAATAAGTAATTGAAAAGCCAGCTTAGTTTTATAATATAACTATCTGTTGGCCGCGACTTCGTACGCGTTACACTACTAAATGTGTAGGCAACCGAGAAATTAAGCTAAACCCGCTGTTGCAACTTAACATCCCATTTTTATCCCATTGGACCTGGTTCATGGGACAAAAAGTAGCATATGTGTTAATCCAGGTTAGAATCTACGAACATACTACATTTCATCGAAATTTGTTCAGCTGTTACGACGTGATTGAGTAACAAACAAATAAATAAACAAACATTCAAACTTTTGCATTTATAATATTAGTGTGATGATTAAGAATGTGTCCATTTGTCACTTTTCTTGTAGTCTCTATTTAATATCACTTAAGGTGAGTATAGACTACAACATTTTCTCGAGCATTTCTGTGTAATGTAACGTTCTTACGCATGGTACCATACAGGCAAAAGCTCAGTTTCCAAAGCATTTCCATGTAATGTAACGTTCCTGGGAATGCTCGGCGTTGTTATGTTACGGGTAAATGCTCACAGCGAGTGTGCATTTACCAACATTTCGTTGTACCTTGCTTTCATTCTTCTTTGAAATGGCTCGTGCAAAGGCTCGACGAAATGTTACACCAATACGCTCGACGAAATGCTCACCAATATGCTCATTGGTTTGTACAATAGGCTGTAACAAAGAGGCGAGCGTGATCGACGTTTAGGATGATACTAGAACATATCACAGAGCGGCTCGTTGTTCTGTTACAAGTAAATGTTGTAGTCTATACTCACCTACACTACGTTTCACTGTTTTACACTATTAATTCAAAAGGTTTCGTTCATTTCAAAGCTCTGGAATCAATTGAGAGAAGAGCCAAGAAGCTCATAGGCAACGATGAGCTAGTTGATGCAAGGCTCCTCAGCCTGGAGCATAGACGAAAGGTTGCTAGCCTCTCGCTTTTTTATCGGGTACATTTCGGGGAGTGTGCGGCGGAAATTTTCAACCTAATCCCACCATCTCCATTCTATCATCGCGACAACCAGACGCTCTGCGGTGCGCCACCGCTATATGGTAGAAATACCTCCCATTCGCACAAAGCGCATCTCTTCGACCTTTATTATGCGCACCGCCAAAGACCGGAACGCCTTGCCAGAGTCTGTGTTTCCTGATAGCTACCACCTGGGTATCTTTAAGTCGCGAGTGAATAGGTTTCTTATAGGCAAGCGTGTACCATCGTAGACTGCATCATCGCTTACCATCAGGCGAGATCGTGGTTAAACGCAAGCCAATGTATAAAAAAAAATTCAGATATTTTTGTAGCAATTCCAAGCCATCATTTTGATTGTGTTAATCATTTTGTAGGCTTAGATATAGCAGTATTGGCGCTATTTTAATTTTTTTGACGATCATCGAAAGATGTCATAGGCTTTAGAATTTCGTCCAGTTTATTGTTGCTCGTTTATGTTTGCACTCATTGCGTTGAGCAGTTAGAGTGTTATATGACAAATATTATTTTCAGATCACCAGAGCTTTTATTTGGAGCCAGGCAGTATGGTACGGGAGTGGATATGTGGGCGATAGGGTGCATAGTAGCGGAGTTCCTACTGAGGGTCCCCTTCCTGCCGGGAGAGTCGGATCTGGACCAGTTGTCCCGCATCTTTCAGGTGTTTGGGACACCGAGTGAAGAGTCTTGGCCGGTAAGTACCACATCCTTTTATTGTATTTTTGTTGTTATTAGCTCTCCTGCCGGGCTAAAATACGCGCCGCGAAAAATGTTGTCGACGCTTCTTGAAACGCATCTTGTATCTTTTTACACAAAATACAAGATGTAAAATTTAGTTCAGGTCCAACATACTTCCCTTAAGCTAAGCATGCAATTTAAATTATATGCATTCCAAGATTTTTAAAACCATCTCAAAAATGTTCAAGCCTAGACAGGACTTGAACCCGTAACCTTCCTTTTGATACGAGGATGCACTACCAATTGTGCTACAGGCTCTTGTCACGTCAGGATCGAAATTAGTGAAATGATTCTGATTACGACTAAAGCGTCGTTAACTCCATCTACAGGAAAACTGATACAGTTTTTCGAGCTGCTCAATGCCATATGTTGCAGTTTAGTACATTGACAGGAGATGTCGGGTTGCTTATTTCAAATATGTAGTATTTTTATAGTGTACTAGCTGTTGCCCGTTACTTCGTACATGTTACACTACAAATGTGTAGGTAACCTAGAAATAAAGCTGAATTCACTGTTGCAATTTAACATCCCATTTTTATCCCATGGGATCTGATTTATGGGATAAAAGGTAGCCTATGTAGTAATCCAGGTTATAATCTACGTATATACCAAATTTCATCGAAATCGGTTCAGCCGTTACGACGTGTTTCATTAACAAACAAATAAATAAACAAACATCCAAACTTTCATATTTATAATATTAGTTTGATTTTAATTACGACGTGACAAGAGCCTGTAGTACAATTGGCAGTGCATCCTCGTATTAAGAGGAAGGTTGCGGGTTCAAGTCCTGTCTAGGCTTGAAAATTTTTGAGATGGTTTTAATAATCTTGGAATAATCTGTAAGTGTTCAGATAACTCTAAAAATACTATATAAATTATATTATCTTGTATTCGCTCTAGCAAGAGTGAGACAAAACAGTCGACAAAATTTTCTGGTGGCGGCATGTTAGCCTGGACAGGTCACACTATTTTAAATAAAGAACCAGATTAAATTATTTGTAGAGCCGTGGTGGCTTAGTGGGATGAACCCCAATTTCCGATTCTGAGGTTGCGGGTTCGAATACCGGCCAATAATTCTTCTGCTTGAAAAATTGTATGTGCGAGTTTACACTTGTTCAAAACGATGAAAGAAAACATAGTAAAGAAACTGGCATTTCTATTTTTTTACTAGCCCGTACTGTCCCACTGCTGGGCAAAGGCCTCTTCCTTCCACTTATCACGGTTTAGAGCCAGATCCTACCAGTCTTGGAAGACTTCCAAGTCGTCGCTCCAGCGCTTTTAGGCCTCCCTCGGCGTCGCTTTCCGTCTTTAGGAATCCATATGCTTGTGATCTTGGCCCACCTATCGGGTTGCATACGGGAGACGTTTCAGCTTTGCCGCCTTAACGCCCACGATGCCGGTCTTCGAGCGCAGCCAGGAGTTAATCCGGTGGATCCGCTTTACATCCAAAATGCTGCGCTCCATCGCTCTTTGGCAAACCCCTAGTTTGAACTTCTGAGACTCGGTCAGTGACCAAGACTGGGCACCGTAAGTTAGGACAGGTAGAAAACACATGTCAATGAGTTGGCGTTTTACCGTTAAGGGAAGGTCACCCTTCATAAGTTCCTTCATGGCATGTCTTCATCAGGTTAGTATTCTAATGAGCGGCGATGGGCTTCGCGTAAACGATTAAAAAATGGGCCAGTATCAAACGTATTGTTTGGACTTTGGACTTGCCTCAGACTACTGCCTTGTGGAATATCTATACAGGTCTGCATACTAAGTAAGAGATCAGAGGATGTCTATCATGTTATTAATTTCTTATATAAATTGTCACAATCAACTGTTTTCGATTATACCTTTTTTTTAATTGATGATAATCAAGCGCTTGACCACTACCTCACCTGATGGTAAGTGATGGTGTGATCGAAGATGGAGCACTCTGGACTTAAAGACTCCGAGATTATACTAGTCCGAAATAATATACGCCGCAAGTGAGTTCCACTCCTTACTCGTGCTAATAGGAAAAGTTGAATCTCTTGCAAATCTCTTAGTACGGTAAGGTGGTATTCCGACCAGGATTTAGTAACATTGAAATTGTATTTCAGGGTTTAAAGAGCCTGCTGGACTACGTACAATTCAAGCAGTTTCCGGCGCAACAGCTGCGGCACATATTCAGCGCGGCCTCCGACGACCTCATCCAGCTGCTGGAGAGCTTGCTCTCGCTGTTCCCGGCCAACCGCTGCGACTGCACACAGGCGTTACAGATGCCCTATTTTAGGTAAGAACGAGCTGTTTACCCGCTATTTCATACGCGTGGACTCGAATCATAATTATAACAGTGCCAAGTTAACCACAGACATCTTGGTGAAAGGCCGGGTTAAGAATACCCTAAACAGACAAGCAAGTATGAAGAATGTGATGAGAGTGAATGAGACAAGTGATCCGTGGTCTCTGCTTACCCCTCCGGATTAAGGCGTGACAGTATGTATAACAGTTGTAACAGCTGGTATTGCATTTCGTGGCACTATTTTGATAGTCAAAGATTACAAATAATATATATTTTGTTTTTATGGGAGACTCGCGAAATCTCAGTTCGGGGCGAACCACTAGTAGGTATTATTACACTAATATTATAAATGCGAGAGTTTGGATGTTTGTTTGTATGTTACTCAATCACGTCGTAACGGCTGAACCGATTTTGATGAAATTTAGTATGTACGAGGAGGAATCAAAAAGTAGTGAGAATGAGATAGAATATAATGACTATTGATAACTTAATAATTTATTTTTCTACATAGTCTCCGAGTCTCTCTACACACCGAGTCCAGGGCTTTTCCAAGGCTTCAATTCCTTTAAAAAAAAAGTTTTGTCTTGGTCCTGCAAAAAGCTCTCCACGGCATCCATCACCTCGTTATCGTTTTCGTACCTGTTTCCCCTTAAGTATTCTTTCAATTTGAGGAACAGATAAAAATCGCTAGGTGCCACATCAGGTGAATAAGGGGGGTGGTGAACCAATTCGAAGCCAGCTTGCGGAATGGCAGCCATCGCAACTGCCGACCTGTGCGCGGGTGCGTTGTCGTGATGAAACAGCACGCTCCTTCGAAGTTTCCCTCTCCTTTTCTCTTCGATGGCATTCTTCAACTTGGGAATTAAAGCTGCATAATATTGGCCTGTAATAGTGGTTCCACGTTCCAGGTAATCAATCAACAATATCCCTTCTGAGTCCCAAAATATTGAGGCCATAACCTTGCCAGCCGATGCCACGGCACGAAACTTCTTCGGGGTCGGAAATGATGGCCGTTTCCATTGCGAAGATTGCTGTTTTGTCTCGGGATCAAAATGATGGACCCATGTTTCGTCCATTGTTACGAAACGAGACAAAAAGTTTTCAGAATCTTCTTGAAACTTGTCCAACAATATCTTCGAAATGTCAAGTCGATTTTGTTTCTGACTGTCGGTTAACATTCTCGGCATCCATCTTGCGGAGACTTTTCACATATTCAAAGATTGTTTCAATATGGATTGAATACTTCCATATGAAATGCCCGTTTCTTAAATTAAGTATCGGATGATAACTCTTCGATCGCTCAATACAATTTTCTCGTCTTTCGCAACATTTTCTTGCGTGACTGACGTCGATGGACGGCCGCAACGATGTTCGTCTTCCGTGCTCGTTCTCCCTATTCGAAATTGAGAAGCCCACCTTGCGACAGTGAAATACGGCGGAGCAGACTCTCCTAATGTTGCCTCCAAATCGCAATGAATCTCTTGCGTCGTTAACTTTTTTAAACAGAGGTATTTAATAACACTCTCACTTCGTTTTTCTCCATTTTCGAGGACACGTTCCGACACGAAGCAAACAAATGACTACATTCAGAAAAAAACAAAAGAGAATCGAACATTTTTTTTTCTTTATTAATATGACAAATATGTATCTGAGCTATGCCTGCCAGTATTTATTTTTTTTTCTTACCAAGGAGTATGTCGTTCTCACTACTTTTTGATCCCTCCTCGTACGTAGATTATAACCTGGATTACCACATAAGCTACTTTTTAGCCCATAAATGTGATAAAAATGGGGTGTCAAGTTGCAACAGCGAGCTTAGCTTTATTTCTAGGTTACCTACAAATTTATTAGTGTAACGTATACGAAGTCGCGGGAAACAGCTAGTTTTTAATATGTATTAGTATTGTATTTATTATGGTATATATGATGTATAACTATAGGTATTTATTAATATTTTACTAAGTATTATAGTATATTATGTCCTTTTCTGTGCACGTACCCACAACTATAATCAACTACCTATCTCTGTGTTCAAAGGTTTAATGGAAGAAAATTATTATTAGGGTTAAGCTCGCCTTTGTACATGTACATTTTGTAAGGTGTTTTTGTGTGTGAATCTATTTGTGTACAATAAAGAATAACAGCGCCAACTACTGAAATTCGCATACAAGTCAGATTCAGACAAGTCACCTTTGCCTGTTTGGGTAAGTATAGCGTTAAACCCGAGCACCTCCCCCACCCCGCTCGGAGAGCTGGCAACGTCGCCTGCGTCATACAATTAACATTTGAAATCGCTGTGGTTCGACTCTTAACCGTAGATTGGTCTTCCTCTTCATATATTCCCCCATGTCCTCCACCGTTGTGGAATGTGGTGGTTCGATTGCTATTCAAACGATCAGTGGCAATTCACCAGATAACTGAACAGCAGAAATGTCTAAAGTTAGGCGCATCGAATTAGTTATGTTTTATTATTGTCGCTAAATCAATAAATTTGTAAGTACCTAAATATCTAAGTTCTGTTTCATTCCTAAACTCATCATTTCATCATGTTGACGACCTCCGTGTCGCAGTGGGCGAATAGCCGGCTGAGACGCAGACGGTTGAGGGTTCGCGTCCCGCCGCGAAACAAATGTTTGCATGATCTACAGATATTTGTTCCGTGTCTGGTTGTTTCTCTATTTAATATAAGTATGGATTTACAAAAAAAAACACGTATATAAGTATTATATCAGTTATCTGGTTCCCATAGTACAAGCTCTGCTTAGTTTGGGGCTAGATGGCGCTGTGTGGATTGTCCAGCATTATTATATATTTTTTTTGAAATGTCATTAAATACGTATTTTTTTCGTGTTAAATTTTTTATTATTTTTGAGTATGAATGTGTGCAGTTTTAGTGATTTTGCTACAATAATAAGAAGTAACTAATAAGATAGGCATATTTATAGATATTTCTGCGGTTCAGCTATCTAATAATAAATAAATAAATCTTTATTCATGTTTCATATTGCTAAGATTAACATTAGGGATTTATATATACATATAGTTAAGATTTTATACATTGTCTGAACTAGGAAAACCTGTATCTCAGGCGAAAAAGGCTGGACTGGGGTAACATATGAATACTCAAATTAACAAAATTTAGAATCTATTTACATAATGAAAAAAATAACTAAATAAATTAAATGCAAACATGGCAGGTATGAGTTTACGTACAATAAAATCTTACTTTATTACGGTTAGTAATTCCTCAGTTTCCTAGTAAGATAGATTGGATAGACAGGCTCTTTTACAGTTTGAGAAGTTCATTGAGTAGATGCTCAATTTACGATTTAGCCTGTTGTACAGCAATGGTCCTAGAGACATCTGGATGCAAAAGCATGCTTTACCTGGGGTGTTGTTAGTGCGGACGATATCTTTTCGTCTTTTGTTAGTACTTTCAGTGCTAAAGGGAAGCGCTCTGTGTTGTCTTAAAACTATGTTTAGTATAAATAGCTGCATAACTGTTAGAGCTTTACACGATTAATGAATCTTACTATCTTATATCTGATCTTACTAACAGACATTATAATTCCAGCAATAAACCAGCACCAACAGTTGGAAACAAACTGCCAATGCCGTCTAACTTCATGAAGTTAGAAGCTGAGAAACCCTCGCTGAAGAGGAAACTACTTGAAAACATTGATGGAGGCTCCTTAGCAAAAAAACTGCAGTTCTGACAACAGATCACTATGAAATATGAAACTGCCACTGATTATAGACCAAGAGGGCGCTGTAGGTAAGCCTACCTTATGAAGTACCAGAATGAAACACGTGAAGTTAAGTGTATTTTGTCTTTTGCATTGATAGGTCATTTTATTACACATCTGATTGAGAGACAAAACACTGTGTCATTATTTCAAAGATAATAAGTGTTTATTGACAACGCAATTAGATATTTCAAGCTAAAAGTGTACACATTATAAAATATGTATTTAGCTTTGAGGTAATAATAAAAATGTGTTTTGAGAGAAACAATTTTAACGTGGCATAACCCACTAATATTATAAATGCGAAAGTTTGTATGGATGTATGCGTGGATGTTTGATACTCTTTCACGCAAAAACTACTGATTGGATTATAATGAAATTTGGTATATAGGTAGATTATAACCTGAATTAACACATAAGCTACTATTTATTGACAAAACACGCGTGCTTAGCCTTGGGCGGTAGCTTTATACATACATTAGCTACATAATTTGTGTTACATATACAAATCTTTGTTAAGTTTTTTTTAATCACTTTATTCTAGTTTACATCTTTCAGACTGTGATTAATCTTTCTAATGACGCGACGTTATAACCCAACATAAAATGTTTTAACTTTGTCCCATGTATGTCTCATCCTGGTACACAATGAGGTAGAATTGTCTACAATATCTACTTGGTCTATTCCTCAAGTGCCAGTAGTGTGATTGTTAGTTGACCGAACTATTGATATTTTTCAGTGTCAATACTTTGTTTGGTACAGAGAACCGAACTATCAATACCTTTAGTAGCAATCGTTCAGTAAGTAATGTAAAAAACAACGATCCACTGCCAACCAGGCACACTAGATAAATATTGATGGACATTTCATACAGTGATATCTAGCCCCAAAGTAAGCAGAGCTTGTACTATGGGAACCAGATAACTAATAGAATACATATATACTTTTTTTGTAAATACATCATGCTTTTGATATAGTTATAGAAAAACATCCAGACCCGGAACAAATATCTGTAGATCATGCAAACATTTGTTCCGCAGCGGGCATCGAACCCGCTACCTCCTGCATCTCAGCCGGCTATTCACCCGCTGCGCCACGGAGGTCGTCATATATTTAATCGTAAGGTATTCGTTTCATAATCCCCACCATCAGATTCAGGTTGTGCCTGGTTATGGCAGTAGGTTTTGTACCATCTGAACTATTGACCCTGAAAAGTATCACTACAGGGGTCTATTAATTGTACGTTAGTTTAATGACTGAAGTGCAATTTGAGTAATATTAGTCTGACATTGGAAATGTTATGAATTTTATACAATTTGGAAGATAACTGATGAAATAAAGCAGGACTTTCTTTTTAAAAATAATTATGCGATTAAGAGTAACATGGCTTGGATCTAAGCTATTTTGAACCTAGTGTTTATGATATAAAGTTCATTTTAAATTATTAAACCTGGCTTATGACGCCAGTACACACGGCTAAACATCAAGCTATAGAATTCCAGTATAAGCTGACCTCGCATTGTGTAGGCTTTTCGTAGAATGAGAGGTCAGCTTATACTGGTAATGTATAGCTTGATGTGAAGCCGTGTGTACACTTTTATTCGTTTTTAATATAAAATGAGGTATGAACGGTGAAATTGAAGTAGAATGGTCTACTACCGTTCTATAGCAATAAATACTTCACTCACCTATATGGAGTACTATTATTTCTTCTGTGGCTAGTATTATTTCGTGTGTTACAACACAGTCCCTACAGGGACTAAAGTTAATTCCCGCTGAAATAAGACGCCCTACTGACTTCTATAAACATGTACAGTGACGAGTATGAAAATGTTCGTCAATTTCAAATTGGTTAGTTGAAGTTATCGCGAGTACATAGGTATTACCTTTTGAAACTTTGTTACAGAATAGACAGTTAAAGAAAATAATGTTTAAATGTTTTTATTTTATTTTATTTATTTGGGAAGATAAACAGTCATACATTATGAAATAGAACAAAGTGCTAATAGTTACATGAATAAATACATGACTCACGACATCATCCACAGATTAAAAAAGTTCAAAATTATTCAGATCAAAGTTGTTTGACTATTTATCTTGTCAAAAATAATTCATTGAATCTTGCATTACTGGTGTAATCGAAAACCGACTCTAAGGTGACGAACCTTTTCATTCAGTCGCTGTACCTAGACGAAAAAAATAATATGCACACACACATACACACCCTCAAATGTACTTACACACACCACAGTAGAGTAGAGAAATAAATGTAAGTTGGCCAGCGGAGTAAGGGCACTGGTGACCTGTATCACAGGTTATATAAACATATCACAGGCACCAGTCTCTCGCATAACAGGTGTACTTCAGCATCCTTAGATTTAAGTGAACTGACTAGAGAAAATAAATGATTTATATTTATATTCAGACGTTTTAATTAAATTTATAATTTTTGATGTGTAACATCTCTCGGTTTGTGAAAGTGATTTTGGCAAAAGGGTCGGAAATGTATAACAGGAAACCGCGCGCGCTATTTGATTTAATCAATGAGCGCGCGCGGTGTTCAGATGTTACACATCATAAGCAACTACTGTAGACTAGGTTTTTATCGTAAATACGTACTTATAATATCAGAGAAACACCCAGACGTAGACGGGAACAAATATCTATAAAGCATGCAACATTTGTTCCGCTGTGGGAATCGAACCCGCAGTGCCAATATTAACCGGTAAAGTCTGTCAAATGAAAGTAGACCCTGAAAAATCGCGGCAAATTCAAAAAATATCAGCGTGGCCACCCAAACATTAGGAAATAATAATGATGCCACACTCCGATTCTCATTTTCCCTAATCTGTTGAAAAAAAGTCAAGAGGAGCTACCTTAAACGACGACCTATTTAAGAATATTAAGAGAGTGACTGAAACGAAAGAAGTAAGTCAGATTCATGGGAAATGGTCATCCGTGGTTCCTGCCTACATGTTCGGGAAAGGGCATTTTTTGCCTATTTTTCCGGTTCAGAATGACAAAACCTATAAAATAGTTCAATATTATTAGACTGCAGTTGATAAGAGTGGGTTACAATTCGTTATTATTATAGTACGTGCAATTATTATTTTATACCACCCTAAATTTACCCAGCTGTAGAACATAGCGTCCGTAGGTGGAAACACATTAGTATTGCCATGTAAAAAGTTACGAAAAAATGTGAGTGCCTACTTTCGTTTGACAGAGTCTAGTAAACAATGGTCTGAACAACGTTTGTTCTGGAAAACAGTTTTCCAGAACATAATTATGCAACATTGGTTGAGGCAAAGTGTATAAGCATGTGACATTACAAAAGAAAATATTTTTAGATAAAAATATTTTTATTATTTTTGCAAAACGCACATTGAATAATAATAAAGTACAAATAATTCGATTTTACGTATAGTAAATATATTCATTCATCTTTTTCTTATTTTTCCGTGCACCAAAATTTTTGCGTAAACAGGATTATTAGCGTATTTAGCACAAGATTTAAAATCGATTACAATAAAAATTATGTATAGATTAATCTATTTGGGCCTTTAAGCAAAATTACAGTCAGTGGGTCATTGATACTACTTTTGAGTAAGTCACAGAGACATTTTTGGCGATGAACGGCAGTCTGTGGCACTTTAACACAAAGACTACCACCACAAGGCATTTCACAAAGTTTGCTCATTTAAGGAGAGGACCGGGAGCCGGTGTTGCCAATCTGAAACTGAAATAAAACTGATGGCCTTAACTATGAAGATTTGTGAAGGGTTTTCAGTTTATTTTTTTAATCTTGACTTTGAACACAGCACTGTCTAGCCCCAGTCTAAGCAAAGGTTGAAAACCAGACTACCTCCGTAGCGCAATGGGCGAATAGCCGGCTGAGACGCCGGCTATTCGCCCATTACGACGGGAGGTAGCGGGTTCGATTCCTGCCGCGGAACAAATATTTGCATGTTCTATAGATATTTGTTCCGGGTCTGTTTTTCTTTGTATGATAAGTATGTATTTACAAAAAAAAGTATATAAGTATTCTATCAGTTATCTGGTTCCCATAGTACAAGCTCTGCTTAGTTTGGGGCTGGATAACGCTGTGTGACATGTCCAGCAATATTTATTTATTTTGATAACTAAGAATACTAATTTTTTTTTCTTACATTATTGTTATTATTAGAGAATCACCCTAAATAAATATCTGGACATCATGCAAGCATTTGTTCTTCAGCAGGAATCGAACCTGCAACCTCCTACTTCTCACCCGATTATGCGCCCACTGAATATCTGTACATCGTGCAAGCATTTTGTTCCTGTAGGGTTCGAGCGATGCTTAGGCAAACAGAGTTATAAACGAAGGAATACAGTCGCAGCGTTCAGTCCGGTAGTCACGTCCCGTCGCTCATTTGTATAACTTGTAATTTTTGTATTGACTTGTGTACCGTAGAAATAGACGAAGAAGTGAATTTTAATTTAATGGACAATCTTTAAATCCTTCTGATAAACTGCAACTTGAGCCTTCTAGCAATAAAACTCTACATTGAACATACAATTCAACAGTTCCGTTCCGCAGCAGGAATCGAACCTGCAACCTCCTACGTCTCAGCCGGCTATGCGGCCACTGCGCCACAGAGGTCGTCAAATATTCAATCGTAAGCTGTGCCTGGTTGGCAGTTCCCCCTACTATTTAATCATATAAAACAAACAAACATTAACAAACTAACCTAACCAACCAGGCACACTTGAATTTCAATATTTTAATTAGATTTTTTGAGTGACTGAGCCCGGTAGCACAAACGGTAGTGCATCCTCGTATCAAGAGGAAGGTTGCGGGTTCAAGTCACGTCTAGGCTTGAAAATTTGTGAGATGGTTTTAATAATCTTGGAATTTTCCGTAAGTGTTCGGATAACACTATAAAAATAAAAGTACACTTGAGTTTGCTGGTGGGGGGATTATAAAACTAACCCATCGTAGGTGCCGTGCAAAATACGTACGAGTTTATTTTCCACATTGTGTATGCTGTTCTGACGAGATGCGTGTTTGTGGAGCGATCGCGGGGGGCGCTCGCACATCACCGCGTCGCGGCATTCCACGCGGAGAACTACACAAAACTAATTCACTAGACTCCCGCTCGATAGTTTATACCCAACGACCCTCACTAAAACTGGCGCCATTGGTGTAGGTATATGTATAAGGTATGGAACACTTTATCGTCTTCTGTTGTTCCTAAAGAATACAATCTGGGCCTCTACAACAGTAAATAGTAGATCTTCGGGCTTCATCTTAGACCACATCATCGCTTACCATCAGGAGAGATTGTGCTTAAACGAAGATCTAAGCAGTTTAATTTTTTTTGTTTGTCCAACCACCCCCAGTGATAGTAGATACTTAGATAGGATATAAAAAAATATTTTTCCCAGAGACCCCCAATATAACAGAATAACACTACAATAATTACCCACACAAACAAAACGTGCGCGGATTTGCCGACGCAACTGTAATGCAATAGGTAAATGAATGAGTTTTTTTTTTGTATGAAGTGTCTCGAGGTTTAGTAGGACGGACCATCAGTAGATTGAAAGACGATCTGATAAAGGTTGCTTCGAGGTTGTTCGAAGCCGCACAAGTTCGTTTGCTCGGGCATAAAATCGAAATCACTTAAAAACGTCAATTTTACTGCCTGTTCCTTCGCTACTAAGCCAGGAAAAGAAAGGCAAGAAACAAGGCTGGTTGTTCTTTTTAATGATCCATTTAGAATACATACAATAAAGAAAATAAATTACGTCAAAATTGTAACATTTTTGAACGATTTCGAGCAATTTCAATTCCAAGCTTCTCTATCATCTAAATAATCCGATATGTTATAGGTAGTAAGTAGGCTTTTTTTATAAAGATTTATTTTTATTTTTTTTGTAATTCATGTAGCTGAATAACAGTCCACCACAAATCAGTAGTTCGATAAGAATAAGAATAAAGTTTATTTTTCAACAAAAAAACATGCAACTTACATACTAAATTTAATACTAAAAACAAATTTAGAAGTAGGTACCTAAGAACAGCTCAATAAGTAGGCAGGTAATGTTTGTTTTATATTATAACACATTTGCTCGTAAAGGGTCTCTAATTTCACCAATTTCAATATCTTAATGTATGTCATTACGTACTTGTGCGTTATTGTTATGTAAAACGCACGAGTTTGGTAAAACGTACGGTTTATCATCTGTCGAAAACGAACGGTACTTTGTTAAATCAAAGAGTTTTTATTTCAGAAAAGTGGTCAACATTTTATGAATAAAATTAACTTAGGGAGATAAGATATAAAAAATAAACATTTAATTCCTTAATTTTGACAATAAATTACAACAATTATTATTATTAATTAATCTGTAACAAAAACAAAAAAAAATATTAATTTACTTTATTACGGGCTGTTTTTGTGCCTTTGCCTTAAAAAAAGCGCTGATGCGCGCGCATCGCTAATTTGTGAACAAGTAAAAATTATTCCGCGCGTTTTTTCTTTTCGTTCGTTCTTTTCATTCGTTTAAGAAAATCCGAGTTTTATTTATTTCCTCGCAAATATGTTATAAAACGTCGTATTATATACATGCGCTTTGATAATTACAGCCTCTGCTTTCTTGTAGCCCTCGCCTACGGCTCGGGCTAGCAATATCGCCTCGGCTGTATTTTTACAACTTACCGCACTTATATCATCATAATGTCCTGTCGCTAGTATTGCATATCGAAAGTGACGATACTATCGATATTATTGCTAATAAAAACTATCGATTGTATCGATACATACATTTCAATAGTAGAAAGTTTCTTCTTGGTATATTTCTGCCAATTTGCATTTTCTGATGTAATCTACACTTTCTTACAAGTAAAATAGTATTAATTTTATAGTACCTACCTACTATAAAGTTAATACATTACAATTTGTGCCACTTTAAAGCACAAAACTATTCAAGTATAACGTTTTTATGCAATATTATCGATAGCATCGATACTATTGTGCCTGTCGATAGTTTTTATGCAATACTATCGATAGTTCGGCAACACTAATAATATGACGATGATGATATGTGTCAAAAAGTGTATGTCATTAACTCACCGTCGTCAGTACAGTCCCCGTGATTAGTGGGCGTATGTTTCTTGCACGTTTTCATCTTGCTGGTGAAGGTCTGTAGGTACGCAAAATTTTAACTGATCCCATCTAGTTTCTTACGTCTATTTTGTTTCAAGCGGCTCACACTTCACGCCTTCTGTTGGCAAACACAACATTTTATTAATGTGTTTTTTCTACAAAATTTTGCTGAAATGTTCTTATTCATAAAATACATAAATCGACTTATAAAAGGAGAGATTAATTCGACGGCTATTTATTTCTAATGTTTGATATTGTGTTAGCCAACAAAAAGTACTGAACTACAGTTGAATTTTGCTATGGCACATTTTAAATCATTATCAGTAAAATTTTATTTGTTGCTCCGATATTGTTTTTTCTTGCATTTATAGCTTACGACAAATTCTAAACCAAAGTTAGCTGATTTTGATGATCATTCCTTCTTTATCCCCTATGTGCCAGAGCAAAAGGCGGGTACTGTACAAGATGAAATGGCTTCAGAACATTGTTCTCGTGTTATACGTGCCTTGGGGGAGTTTGGGATAAGGGAGAGCCGGCCGTAGACACCGTACTTCCGTTCATCTTCAGGCCTCAGTGTTCCCATTTTTTTCATAACCAAGTAAATCTGTAAAAGCGTAAAACATATTTATTTATCATATTATTCCTTTATTTGTGCGTTACATACAAACATCGTAATATTATGTAGCGATCTAAATGACAACGCCCTGTTAGGGCGTAGCAAAAAATATAAATGCATTTAAAATGCACACCAAAACTTATAAACTTTATAATAATATTAATCGAGCGAAGCGAGATCCCCAAATCAATATGGGCAAATCAGCGTTGTATGTATTTACATTTGTTTGTCCAAGGATAACTTTCGATACATTGATCCCATCATCGTGAAATTTGATCTAAAGGCAGTGATGACCAAATCTTGGTGTGAGTAAATGAGCTAAAAATGTGTGAGGGTTGTTAAGATATTGGGGTCCAAGAGGGGCAGTGGCATAGCGTGGGGGAGGGGGGCGCCCCGGGCGGCACTTTTTAGGGGGCGGCAAAATTTCACAATAAATAAAAAAAATTGAACCATTTCATATTTTTATCGCAACTACAACTCCGACCGATTCAAAAGAGCACGGAATTTTTCATTACTTATTCTGTGACGAATTTGGGGAATCCCCTTTTTTGAATGATATTTGATCGAGCGAGATCTCTTATTCAACCTGGCAAATCGGCGTTGTATGTATGTATATATGTTTGTTTGTCCGAGGATAACTTTCGAAGTGTTTATCCGATCATCGTGAAATTTGGTATATAGGTAGGTAGCGATGGCACAATTTTGGTGTGACTAAATGAGCTAGTAATGTAGGTGGGTTGTTAAGATATTGGGGTTCAAGAGGCAAAAAAAAAATTGGAATATACGGTCAAGTGTCATGTCTAATACAAGGTCTTTGTGTGTTCATTTCGATTCCATTTTTATTTTTAGTTTAAACTTTGCAGTTTTTAAGTTATTAGCCATAATAAAAACTAAACTTTGACAAAATACACGGGGTACACCAGTGACCCCACAATGCTGAAATTTTGTGTGCGTTTAGCTTTAGTAACACAAATAGGCAAAAGTCTGAAATCCAGAATAACTGCAATTTGTACCCCAAAAAAAACAGAAACCAAATTACATGAACTCTCGTTATCTGTAATTTGAATGAAACTGTAGGTCAAGTTATTTGGATCCGCATTTCGTGGCTCTATTTTCTTAGTCAAACATTGAGGCCGGCTTGCAAAACGATCCTTAACGTATTTCGCGAATAAATATGTTTACATTGTACGTATGATTTGACAACTCCTTAAATCATATTTAGCCACTAAATACGTTTAGGCATTTTAAAAATTATTTAAGATCAACAATGAGTAGGTTTAATTTGGCTTTCTTGGCTATTGAGCAAGAGGTGTGTGATGCTATAGACATTGATTGTGCAATAAAGACTTTGCTATAAAAAAAAGTAGACGTATAAATGTTTAATTAAAGACAGAAGTTTGTTTTTTATTCTCAGAAGTACTTATATTATTTTTCAATAAAAATATAAATAAGTACTACATAATAGTATCTAGGTTTTATTAAAAAATTGCGTTTTATATATAATTCGCTAATTATTATTTAATCTTGTCGATCGTCAAGTTGTACCTAATCTTAAGTGATAGATAGTGTACTTATTATAACAATGTATCTAAGTGGTTGAAGTAAACTAATTTTTGTATTAATAAACGTGATTGTACAAATTAGATAAACTTTTTATATAAAATCTAACCTGTATAATGCAAAACAATGATGACTTTTCTTGCCGAAATGTTCTCTAGAATTAATTTATGTACTTTATGTATACCTGGTATACATTAAATTGAAATACCTAAATAAGAGGGCGGCAAAATTATCTTCCGCCCCGGGCGGCCGACACCCACGCTACGCCACTGAAGAGGGGTAAAAAAAATCAAAATGGGACTTTCAGGTCAAATACGATGACTAATGAAAGGTCTTCATTAGTGCATTTCGGCCCCGTTTTAGTTTAAACCTTGTTGTTTTTAAGTTATTAGCCTTAATGAAAACTGAATTTTGAAGAAATTTACAGGGTACACCAGTGACCCCACAATGCTGAAATTTGGTGTTCGTTTAGCATTAGTGTCACAAATATAGGCAAAATTCTGAAATCTAGAATAACTGCAATATAAACCCCTAAAAAAATAACAATTAACATGAACTCCCGTTACGTGTAATCTATACTAATATTAGAAAGAGGAAAGATTTGTTTGTTTGTATTGAATAGGTTCCGAAACTACTGGACCGATTTAAAAAATCTTTTACTGTTGGGAAGCCACTACACTATCCCCGGGGAGATAGGCTACTTTTTACCCAACTGCGCAGAAGGAGGGTAATGTTTTTATTGAAAAACTACGCGTGCGAAGCTGCAGATTGGTCAGCCAGTTTGAAATAATTTGAATGAAACTGTAGGTCAAGTAAGTTGGTTTTGCATTTCGTGCACTATTATCCCTAAACGTATTTAGTGACTAAACATGTTTAAATTTGACGTATTTATATTATTTGACAACTCCTTAAATCATACTTAGCCACTAAATACATCGTACCTACTACCTAGGCATCGGTGCGCAAGTCGCCCTAATGGAAATGTATTATTTTGTTTTTGGGAGATTCGCAAGATCTCAGTTCGGGGCGAACCACTAGTCTAGTCAACTATAGTCACAAATCGTAATTCACTAACCTGTTCCAACATGCCATAGCTTCTAATGAGGAAATCGCGCTGCGCCAGCAAATTGATTCGCTCGCGTTCCTCCTTCTCCACTATAGGATCCGGCTCGAAGGAGCACGCCACGTACACCGGCTTGTGTTCTTTCTCAGGAATCTACAGACAGAAACAAAAGCCTTCCTTATTATATCCGATTATTTAGATGATAGAGAAGCTTGGGATTGAAATTGCTCCAACTGGGTTAAAAATGTATCGGGGCGCGTTCAAGTACCTATTACGTTACGCAATTTTTGAAGATTTTGACCCTCCCTCCGACCTATGTAACGCGCCGTAACGTTTTTCTGTACCCCCCTCTCCTTTTCTAAACGTTACGTAACCCCCAAGTGACCATTTTTACCTAAAAGTCACAATTATGTTGCGCAAAGTACAGAAAAGTCGCTAAAATACCTTTGTTATTGTTTTAATCGCTTTTGCGGTAATAATATTATTTTTTTGCTCAAATGTTAAATCAGAGAGAGAAAAAGTAAAGTGAAATGATATAGATGATGATGGTGACGACTCACAGGCTGTTGCACTAGCGAAGGTTTGTCCGTCAGCTGTTTCTTCTCCTCTGCCTTCTCCTTGCGCTTGTCCTTGTCCCTCTTAGGCTTGGCCGTCTTGTCCGTGCTGACCGTGCTGACGGTAGCAGTGTCCGTGCTGACGGTCGCGCTGGCCTCTTCTAACTTCCTCTCCCCTTCTTTCAGGGGCTTGGATTGCGAGGGCTTTTTGAGCGCCTCAGCTTTTGCTTTAGTCTGCTGTAACTTACAAATTAACTTAGGTAAGCTGGCTTTTCACTTTCCATACTAATTTCATCTAGTCTGTCTGTCTACCCGTCTGTTACGTTTTCACGACTAAACGGCTGGACCGATTTCGATGAAATATGGTATACAGATAGATTATGACCAGGATTGAGACTTTTTTTGAGACAGGATTTTACTCGACAAAAGGAGAGTGTGTTTTTTGACAAAGAAAAAAAATTATACCTACATGTTATTTTCAGGATAAATATTTTATTTAGAGCTTTTTTATATAAAACTTGTAGACACACAAGCTGACGGGTCTCTTGTGGTCAGCGTCGCCTATAAACTCTGACAGCACTCGTGGTACTGCAGTCGCGTTGCCTAGCACTTAATGCCCTATTTACACCTCTCTTGAAGGCGTTCTCAAGAACTTACCTACCTTAAAAAAGCGTAATGTTTGACTTAAGTTATTTGACTTAAGACTTAAGAGTTAACAGCTGATAGGTAAACAGAATTTTAACCGAAATCAGTAGATATTTACTCAGTAATTCTTCAATGAAAATAATCGAATACACAAAAGTCGTATAACATTTGTTTTTAACGTAAAACACAGAACAACAAATGTTCATGTTTTTAAGACGAACCGCGTCTTTTCGCGAACAGATTTATATCAAAATCATAATTTTGACTAACCTCGACGTTTCGGCCAAGTTACATCGCCGTGGTCACGAGAGACTGAGACCCGTTTTGTCTTAAAAACATGAGTATAGTTCGCGAAAATCTAAAAAAGTTCTACAACAAATATTGTTCGAGTTGAAGAACTTGGAGACCACGCACTGGAAATTGCGTGGTCGTTTTGCGTTGGTGGAAAAAAAATATCGTCCTAAAAAATCCTTATATGTTTTTTTTTACTTGCCCGTACTGTCCCACTACTGAGCAAAGGCCACTCCCTCTTCCTTCCACTTATCACGATCCAAATCCAGATCCTGCCAGTCCCTTTGGAAGACGTCCAAGTTGTTGCTCCAGCGCTATTTAGGCCTCCCTCGGCGTCGCTTTCCGTCTTTAGGAATCCATTTGCTTGTGACCTTGGCCCGCTTATCGGGTTGCATACGGGAGACATGACCCGCCCAGTCCCATTTCAGCTTAGCAGCTATGACGCCCACGTCAGCAATGCCGGTCTTCGAGTGCAACCAGGAGTTTGGAATCCAGTCGCTACATGTTACCTCCTTCAAATAAAGACAAACCTGGAACTCCTCTCTCTGTATCCTGGTGCAGTCTCCACGAGCCCTCGACGAGGCTGTTCCCGTGTATAAGGAGCCTGAAGGCTGTTGGAATAGGGACGCGTACTGTTCACCCACTGGATATACTCGCCTGCAAGAGAATATGCCTCCTATTGTACCTATCTACTAATATTGTTCATTGTTTAACTTAGACCTTAGACAAGAGAAAAGTCAAAATAAAAGCAACACAGAACATTTACAAATATAAGGCTAATAATAAGCAAATACGATGTATTTCTCACTGACCTGTAATTCCCAAGATGTGTTTCCTCCCACTGGATCTGCGTTTGCCACGGACTTTTCTCGGGCTCTTTCTGCTCTTCCCCCGGCGTGAACTCGGAGAATCTATAACAAAGCGGTTTTATGAGTCTGACCTTGCGTTCGTTTTAGACTTTTTGTGAATACAAAAAGAATCTGTTTGTGTGTCTGTCAGTATGTGGCATCTAAGCTCCCAAATGGATGGTCCAATTCGGATGTGGATTTTTTATACAAAGCGTTTATGTGTAGTCTGTTGCTCCCAGCTATATGGAAAAATAAAAGAGTATCTACGTGGGCGTAACCCTTGTAGATGCGTACATAAGTAAAGGTTATGTAGCTATGATAATTATTATTTCTAGGTACATATTGTATGGCTGCAATAGATAAGCTGTGTAAACCTGTACCCATACCTATAGGTATGGCTGATACAATAAAAACATTCTGATTCTGAAAACATTTGTGGTTCAAAGTTCATACTACCGTGAACGTAAACCAATTCGGAATATAATTAGTTAGTGACGCAGGCTGAAGCACACGATTCTGCTTACTTATTAGTCTGCAGTAATCTATCCCGTATTCGCTTCCGATCCTCTTCCAACACCCTCTTCTTGTCACATTGCCAAATGTTGAGCATGGTGAATGTGTCCGTTAGTAGACTCTCTTTCACTTCCCTGTCCAGTTGTGTATCCGTGTGGAAACTAGGAGAATGGTTTACCTGTGAAAATAATCAATAAAAATATTGACAAGTAGTAGTAGTAAGTAATCTATCTATAATCGATATCGGTCTAGCCGTTTAGTCGGGAAAACTTAACTAACAGACATAGTTACTTTCGAATTTACTCATATTAGTAAGGATAGTATAAAGATATAGAGGGAAAGATCTGGATGCTTATAGCATAGACCCTCGTAGACTCCATAAAGTTAGTAAATCGTTTAAGTGTACGCTTTTATAACAAACTCCCAAGTGATGTCCAAAAATTTACAATTAACAAATTTACGATAAAATAAAAGCCTAGGTACTATAAAATATCGGACTATTTAGATGATGAGAGAACCTTGGGATTGAAATTGGTCCAGTTCTGTCAAAAATTATACAATTTCGACGTAATTTATTGCCTTTCTTTCCTGGATTGGTAGCGAAGGAACAGGCAGTAAAATTGGTGTTTCAAATGGATCCTTGTGATTTTAATGAATAAAAAGATTTGACTTTGACTTTATAAGATCGAGTGTTTGAGTGAGGAGACTTACCCAGCAGTGGGCTTTTACATGAGCTGCTTAGAAGGGCTACGTATAGAAATTTTGGATTACGTTAGATCGGATCAGCAACCCAGATCAATATACGATATGCCCACTTAGATTATATTGTTTCGTAAGAAGTTACACACATAGAGTACGTCAAATTACAACAAAATCAGATAGTGGAACTGTGTTTTGAGACAACTTGCATAATAGGTACATATGTAAAACAATTTTTTTTTATTGACTAACTAAAAACAATGGAAATTAACGATCTTACTTCCAAAATATAAGGATTTAGTTTGTGATCTAGCAGAATATCGAAACCGAGGATTTCGAAGCAAGCATGTACCTGAAAATAAAACGGAGTTTAGTCAAAAATCAATTTTAAACAAAAGTAACTGCGGAATATACAGCGTCTAATGAATAAGGTCAGAATTGTAAGGTTTTTAAAGACATTGGTCGTGGCCATTCTATGAAAATATTTATCGTTATCATTCTACAGACTGCAGTGGACGTCTACTGTCCGGTGATGAAGTCCATTAATTACCTACTACGCGAAACAAAACTACATTTAATATTTAGAGTGTAAATAAATCTTAGGGTCCAGAGAAGCCTCTACGTTTTGCTGAACTATTCTGTGTTCAAGGCCCATCCATAGTTCAAAGAGCTGCCGGTTAGAGACCTTCGAGTAGCTTTTAAACCAGGGCCATTTTTTGCTACGAAAGATGATTATTATAGCAAGCAGTTAGATAAAGAAAATTCACCTCTGTCCAGGGGTTTTATGACTAGGGGAAGGGCGGGGAACAACGCGGACACGGTCGGCGCCTAGACACGCTGTTGTTATGCAGAGATCGTAAAATTTCGCTGCGTCTTCGGGATATTTCAAGTATCCATCTTGCCCGCTCTATCCGTCTCACGCGCCCTTCCTCTACATATGGACCAAACTATATCAAGCTGTTAGATAAGCTAGATACTATTTTACGGCTAACCTAGGTACATGTTTGTCTTATTAGAGTTCAGTCAAGCTGAACTACTTTACGACCGTAATAAGTAAGGCATAACTTAGGTTTTTCTAATCTGAAGCTCCTATGTACAGTACATGGATAATACTGGAGCAGAGTCGTGGTGGATGGCACAAACTAAGGAAGATCTAAGTATAGGTACCAGCGATGGGTGCATGGTTAGGATGATTAACACCTTACGTAAACCTTACTTTCAATATCTATTATATAATAACGTAGATAACGATCTAAATACCAAATGCAGTCAAATTGAAAATACAATAATTACAGTTAAAATACAAAACAAAAAGAGGGATATTGCAAGTGTAACCATATCGTGTGAAGGGAAACACGCGTGGTAGCTGTGCTTGAGTATCGGCCACGCGGATATGATGGTCTTCACGATGACCTGGTCTATAGAGTGCCACAGGCGGTCCAGGTCGATGCCTTGGGACACCAGGATCTTGTTCAGGGTTGAGATCTTGCTGATGGACAAATGATGATCATAGACACCGCAGGTCAAACCTATCGTGAAGTAGTGTTAGTAGAGATTTTCTCTCAACGTGTGCCTCATCGCCTCTGTTTAAAGTGTTTGTGCAGAAAAACACCAACCTAAGTTTTTTACCTGTCACTTATGACTGGTAGAAAATGCATTTAGCATTAATTCCTCAATTTGTAATTTTTTTCTGCTTGTGCAATAAATAATTAAACAAACAAAGATGTTTTATTTACGTTTTTGTTAATATTATTTATTCATTCGTAGGTGGGTACCCCATTTTCCAAGAACTGTGTCAACTGTTGTGTTTATATTTATTCGGACCGTTACCTATAATCTCGAATTCTTCAAGTCATTATTTTCTAGACAATTAATGGTTCCTTATTCGGTATCTAAAATTATTTTATTTTAGCATTAAGCCCACCTTTTGTACATAAATAAATAAAACTAATAATTTTACAAATTAATAAATAAAAAACTTCACAATAACATCCAAAAAGTTTAACCTAATCTCAAAAGCAGTCACTTATTTTTAAACTAATGTGCAAGGTCCATGCATTGTTATATAACATTTTTATTGACATTAAACTAAATTAAAATATATTTAATATGTACCGTTTACTGCCAGCTTCAGAATCGTATACATAGGTTCTACTGTGCTTGTTGAGCGCATAGTTTGTAAGGTGCATGAAAACATTCGTCGTGTTGTTCACATTTGGATCGGCGTATCGACTCGTTGCAAATCTGACAAAGTAAGACTTCATGTAAATTTTTCACAGGTCAAGAAACATAGCTAAATTCTAGGAATCAATAGGAGTTCCCATTGATGCATATGGGGACTCCCATTGATTCATAATGGGAACTCTCATTGATTCATATGGGAACTCTCATTGATTCATATGGGAACTCTCATTGATTCATATGGCAACTTTCATTGATTCATATGGGAACTCCCATTGATTCATATGGGAATGAGAGCGCCACAATTTTATAACTATAATACGAGGTTGTACGACCTGCAGGTATTTATTTGATATTTATTTGTGTGATTTATTCATAAAACCCGTTTATATTACATTTAAATTACTTTTACCTTACAAGACCTTCGTTGTAGACGAAAATACGCAAGGGATCGCACGAAGTTATCAGAGTGTAAACTCGTATGTCGAACTTATATCCATCTACTAGAAAAGGCTTTGAAAGATACACCTGAAACCATTGTAAAAAGATAAGTAAATAGATACATTATAGATAGATAGATAACTTAAAAATATAAGTAAATATAGACAGATAACTTTTAAACTTTCACGTGTTTCACACGTACAGAAATAATATAAAAATAAAAACTAAGCTAGAATAAAAAGGCAATACAATGGGCTGTCTTATCGCTCAGGGCGATTTTTTCTAGGAAACCTTTAGATGGAGCGATATTTACGAAGATATTATCAGAGTTAGATACAATGAAGGATAAATTAAAAAAATCTTACATACACTTAAAATTTATGAATTAAAGCGAAACATTGTCGGTGATAACACCGATAATGCTGTATTTAATTACAATATTATTTAAAAAAAACACCTATTTAAAAGCTAAACAATCTAAAACACATAACTTTATTCAGGCCTAAATAAAAACTAAAAAAAATCTGAGAATTTACTCTTCCTCAAACATAAGAGGCATTAAGATTTTTAAATTTTTATATTTGAATTTGTATTTTCTTGTATATTTGAATTTTTATGTGCTTTACAAATTTCTATAATTTGTATATTTGAATTTTTATGTGCTTTACAAATTTCTATAATTTGTATATTTGAATTTGTATAAGGGAATTGCCCAAAACAATAATGATCGAAAAAAATAAAACAACGATTTATATTGCAATAATGTAGTAATTACCTGACAAATAAGTTTATCAATAGGCTTGACATCTTTGAGAGATTTCGTCAGATAAATGCCGCGTCCCTGACTCCCGCACTCAGGCTTTATAATGAACGTCTTGTTTCTACGCAGTTTACTGTAGTTCAACGCTTCGCCGAAACTGAAAATATTACAATAAACCTACTATTCTCAGCGGTACTAAGACTAAAGGCTTCGTCAAATAGAACGCATACCTAGCGCGCGTCAACGCGTTATAGCGTCGCATACTAACACCGCGCCATAGCGTCGCTTTGTCTTCTACCTACTATTCAAGTTGATACAACGCGCGCGCTGGTAGTACGCGACGTTATAACGTCATGACGGATATCAGGTCGCGTCGACCGCGTCACACCAAAACACGCAACGATATAACTAAAGCCCGTCACAGACTTAGCTATAATATATATTAATATACCGTACTATAATATTTATTATAGCAAGCTACCACACACTGAGAAATATATATTTTGCCTTTATTTTTATGATGGTCGTCCTAGTGTTCGCACGCATTAATATGCAATAATTTATATTACGGTATAGCTTGGTGACGTCACAGAAATATATATTAAATCAATCAATCAATTCATTTATTTCAGATGTCAAAAATCCATATTTGTTAGTAAACTTAATTATACATGTCAAATGGTTAGTACAATTGTGACATAACAACAATTAAATAACAATATATGTGGTATGTGAGCATCTAGTGTAGGTACTGCGCATGTACCATACAACAATGGTTTAGTCGAACCTGTTTGCGAACGTATTCAGTATACCGTTGGAGCTGGCCCGAATTCTGCGCCCCAGGGATGTGCACCGCTTGCGCATGGTGCTGTAGAAACAGTCCACTCGCGCCTCGCCGAACATCCCCGACGCGCTGCAGAACCGGGGCAGCCCAACCAGCACCCTGAACGCGTTGTTGTATTGTACGCGTAGGGCGCTGTACTGTTTTTGCGTATAATTAACCCACAGGCTGCTCGTGTAGAAACTAGTACAGTAGGCTCGGAATAGGCAGATTTTGACATCAGTGGAGCAGCGAGAAAACCTGCGTGCAATCATGTTTGCTCTTACAGACAACGCCCTCCGCTCCCTCTCAATGTCTACATCGTCTTTCAGGTCAGAGGTTATCCAATGTCCAAGGTATTTAAATTGATCAACTCGCTACAGCGGCGTACCATACAATTTGATGGTAGGTATTAGCGACGGACATTGGCGACCCCTGGCCTGAAAGACCATGCATTCACTCTTTCTTACATTGTATTGTAGACCATGAAGTTGCGCATATTTTTCACAAATGCCTAACATTTTCGTTAAGCCACAGACTGAGGCGCTCAGCAGCGCCATGTCATCAGCGTAGCTAATATTATTGACCGCTACTCCGTCAATATGGCATCCGACACGCGCCCTGCTAAGCTCCTCTATCAGTGCGTTCACATACAGGTTGAAGAGCTTGGGTGAGGTGAGCCCCCCCTGCCTCACCCCGCACTCCAAACTGTACGGCTCCGAGTAGGCGCCCGACCATCTCACAACATTGACCTGATGTTGGTACCAAAACTTGAAAATACTTTGTACGTCATCAGGTAGCTTTATGTCTTCCAATTTTTGCCACAAGATGTCGTAATTCACCAGGTCAAATGCCTTCAAGAGGTCGAGGAAACACGCATAGATGGGTGTTCGTCTCTTAGTGTAGTATTTAACAGTTTGCTTTAGACTCAATATAGCAGCTTCTGTTGAAAGGCCTGATCTGAAACCGAATTGGTTATCATGTAATTGTAGATGTTGCTCTAATTGAGCACTAAGCAAACTGTCAAATACTTTCGCAACTATGGTGGCCAGTGAGATCGGTCTATAGTTGGACTTGTCACTTGTGTCACCCGTTTTGTTTTTCACGATTTGCACCACCACAGTTTTCATCATATCCGCAGGTAAGTATGAGTGTCCTACACATATGGTGTAAAACATCGCCAGCACTCCAGTTAGGTGCGGGCCAGCATTCATCAAATGTTCGATGCTGAGTCCGTCATGGCTGGCATGGAGACTTACCGCGCGACATAGCCTTTACTGCCAACTTAACATCTTTAGCTGTAAATCTAGTACCTAGCTCCCGCCCACACGGCTCAGTCCCGTTCACCGACTGTGATGGTCCCAATGGCGATTTAACAGTAAAGTGATCTCTAAACATGTTCGCTATTCCCTTACAGTCATTAATACAATCCACACTCACAGGCAGGCCAGGCTTACTGTTCAACTTATTTGTGGACTTCCAAAAATTTCGAAAATCATGTTTTGAATGTTCTGCTGTTATTTTGTCCATTTTAAGCTAGTCACTGTGCTTCTGACACCATTTTAAACGCGATTTAAAGATTTTGCGGCTTTCCTGCATTTCGTTAAACACGCGACCTTCTTTAGGTTTTCCATAGAGAACCCACATCTGGAATTTACACCTGGCCTCCCTGTCTGCTTCCCTTACATTGCAGTTCCAACCAGACACAGGTTTTTTCTTTTTAAATCTACTAACATTAAAATTATGACTTTCAGTCGCGGCCTTGCTCAAAACATTAACAATTTCCAAATACAATTGGTCAATAAAATGTCTATGATTACAATTTTTACATATAAAGTCAGCACAATTTACAAAAACATTCGGAAAGTCAATTAATCTTAATTTTTCATGGCATAATTTACTGTACAATTCAATTTGTTCTGGTTTCCTTTCACCCCACACAACTTTATTAGTTAGGTACAACACTTTGAGTACATACTACTTCAGGTTTAATTACACCAACGTCACATTCCATAATTAACGGAAAGTGATCCGACCAAATAACGTCATATTTTGGATATACATTAAGAATCGAACCTGCGGCGGCTTCAATTACCAAACAGTGGTCTAGCCACCGTCTGGACCCGTTCGCCTCGCTTATATACGTATATGTATTTGAATTTAGTCCTAAAACTTCAACGTCCGCACATATCCATTTTTGTTCCATACTAAAACACGTTAACTCGTCAAAAAATCTCTCATTGGGATGGGCATTAAAGTCACCAAGTATATAAACGGACCCAGTATTGTTGTTGTTTATAATAGCACTCACTAAGCTGAGACAATCCGTAAACTCCGAAAGATTTTCCGCTTTATCCGTAGGCATATAAACACTAGACACTAGGAACGACCTTTGGCCCATGGTAATTTTTATAGCGCACACTCGCTGGTTATCGCACTGCACTACGGACACATGTTGGAAAACACTTTTATTCCACAGTAGTGCGACCCCTCCGTAGGGCCGGCCGCGCAGCATGCCCGCCGTCGTGTCCACCGCTGAGGTCCCCGTGTAGCCGAACCGCTGGTCGATGTCTCCGAGAAACTGAATATCTTCTGGCAGCAGCCATGTTTCTTGCAGTGCAATAATGTCGGACGACCGGCACAGGTCTCTTACGTGGTCAACAGAGCGCTTAACGCTCTTACAGTTGAAGCTAACTAGTTTATATGTTGGTTTACTAAACATACTATTTAGATGGGCCGCCCACAGTGTCGCCACCGTTCATATTATTCTTTGGCTTGAAATGTATGAAACGACGGAAAATAATCCCCTGCGGCCATAGCTTATCATCCAAAAACAATGGTAGTTTAGTCTCTGACACATAAAACTTGTAGGCATTGTGGTCCTTTTCACGTCGAAACATAATTTTTTCCAAAGAAATCCTTTTTTGCGTTCTCTTATAGATATACTCGCTTATATCGGTCGTAGTGGTTTCTTTATGCACTTTGGTAATGAAAATTGGCACCTTCAAAACCTGATGTACCGCGATAACGATAATTAATTCTCGGTTTTCTTCGCTGAACGACTTTCCATTCGCCCTCCGCCTTCATAGTTTCCGCAAATGATACTTTAAGAGCAGGCAAATGATTACTACCCGCTTTGTTAGTCATTGCGTCAACCTTTGCCGATGATAAGTCGAACAGCTGATGTTCGCCGTTCGGCTGCCGTATCAAACCGGTTTGACGACGCGTCGGCGCAGGCTGCCTCGCCTCCGCACTCCCCGCGCCCTCCTTTGCCTTCGTGGCCGGCCTAGCGGCGGTTGGCTCCGCACAATCGACGCTTTTACTCGGCGATATTTGTGGGTAGACTAGCGACGATTCGGCGTGGTTTTCTTTGGGTGAATTTGATAACATGTTACTTACATTGTTATTAACATTGTCCGTCATTGTCATATCAATATGCGATAGACCTATTGGGCCACTATCCAAACACGCAGCACCTCTTCTTGTGTTTATATGGATGTTTCGGTATTGATACGGCGTTGACTCATCACCCTCAGACACAGAAATCCTGTTGCGCAATTCCAGTCTCAGCTCTTGAAGTTGTTCTGTCGTGACATATTTTGATTTTATATCACGTAACTCCGATTGCAGAATGAGTAGATCTTTGAGCAGTTTCGTAACATCTACGTGGTCAAATGTTACCGGTGGAAGTTTTTCTAAGTCGCGAGCGACAAACACCGGCATCACTTCGGGATCAGTCCCTTTAAATAGGGAGATGATATCTTCGACATCACGGCTCTCCTTCCCTTGTCGTTTGCGTAAGATTTTTCGTTTTTCGGTAGGCAGCGATTCAAATAATAACGTCTTTGATCGCACGATTTCATCATTTTTGAACGCCGACACACATATTCTCGTCAAACTTTCCTCGTCAATAATGGAAATTTTGTTTTGTACGTATGCTAACAATTCGTCTATTACAATATTGCACGTATTGCACTTCACGGTGTCAGCCATTTTTTCGTCAATTTTTATTAAATTGATTCTATTTTTATCAGAAGCGAGACCCGAGACACATTTTAAAGATTTTAGCAAAGATCAACGTCCATAGACAATTAAAGCTGAGTGTGCGGTCACTCGAAAATTAGTATAGAAAATGTATGCCTAGCTATAAAAATATGAATATATATTATAGTTAAGTCTGTGACGTGCTTAAAGCGACGCTAAAACGCCTTGACGCCGCACCGCGACAAGTACGCTTTCTATTTGACGAAGCCTTTAACGGGGACTAATCCTTATTGAGTTTTATCTAAAAAGAACTTTAAACGTCGTATTTTACAAGAACATTTTATATTTGATTTCGCCATAAAAATGGTATTTTAATCTCAATTGCTGGATTTAGGACATCGTAATTTGAACTAAAAAAACATCGACTAATGATTAATTTTACTTACTCCGCAGGTAGACACCACGTTTTCGGAAAGAAATTATACTCTTTTGGATATATTTTTTGCATCCTATTTAAATTCCTTGCTAGCAGATCTTTCCTGAAATATAAATCAAATTTTACTCACCTAAAAAAACTGTATCCACACGGGAGTAGTTGAACTATGCCAGGAGAGCTACGGGCGTAGCTCTGCTAGAAGACTTATGGGCGTACTCGTAGCTATGCGCGTAGCAATGGTGTAATGCATACTATGCATAGTTGCTGCAGCTACGAGTAGCTACAAGCGTAGCAGTTCGGCTACGGTGAGCTACGTACGTAGACAACATACAGAGCTTTCAGTGTAGCGTTGCAGCTACGTACCAAATACGCAAACAAACGATTCTTTAATGAACATTTTTCATTCCTCCTTTACTTTCATTTGTTTTACATAAATAATCCTCAAACATCTATAATAGATCTAGATATAGTCAGATATTTATATACCACCATGATGTGACATAATAAATGCCTTTTCTATCGTACTCACCTGCAAATTTCCAGCATCCCCGGGAAGTGGTTGATCCTCTGAAACCTCTTCATCTCCTTGGCCCGCTCGACCGACACGCTCATGTCTGTCCAGTAGAAGTTCCACGCGTCTTCCTCTGAAACATCTCGCATTCCGAACGCGCTTGCGACTTTGCGAATGGATTCGTAACGGCAGTTTGTTAGGCATATTGATATTTGTGATCTGAAGGACAGAAAATAAATAAAATGATTTGTAATGCTCCCAGAACTAACATCTTATGTATTTATGTACTCTCTATCTTTTTCTCCTGTGCAATTATAGATCCCATCTGATGTTGAGATCTGCTTTTCTCGTCTTCTCTTTCCACTTCACTCTATCCAACGCAAGGTCTTGGGAAACAATGCAGTCTAGAAGGTCTTGTACTTATGTACATACTTATGTTTTGTGACGATCATTTTTTAAATGGATGATCCGGATAGTTATTAAAATCGAAGAAGAAGAGAATTTAACTGTCGTGGCAATTTTTCAAATATCGGGTTATTGAGATATAGCGGGCAATGAGGCAAGTAGATGGAGATGACCCAAAGTAAAAAACTTTTCCCTTCCCAACTCTTCCTAAGAGTTCTGCTTTAGTTCTGACCAATAACAAATAAGAAACATGAACACCACGATGGCGATACTAAGTATGAAATCGTATTAAAATCTAAAGAGGTCATACACGGTACAAAAGTTGCACGGACCGTCCCACGGGCTTCGGTCGCATTGCGACAAGTTCGATCGTGTGTGTATTGGTAGTAAAGTAGACTGTACGACCTAGCTTTGTCGCAGGTCCGTTGAAATTGATATAGAACCTTGCGACACGACCGATCAGTGCGACTGTTGTAACGTATATAGCTCCTTCACCTCTTTCGTTTCTTCTTCTTGCGCGTGGCCTCCATGGGCACGATGGGCGCGGTGCGCGAGCTCGGCTGCGAGGTGTCATCCTCTCCGTACAACTTGGAGTCGTAATGACGCATCAACATAGTTGCTATGTTTTCTGCTTGCTCTTTCTCCTCTTTCGCTTGCTGTTCCGATGTTACTTTCTCGTCTATGTTTATAAAATCCGCTGTCGTATTATCGTACAAAATATACTTAATAGAATACAAAGTCGCTATGGAAATCTATGTTTATCGTTGGATTCCTATGATGATGATGATTGATAGTTTTAATCAACTATAGTTAATCTATTTCGTTAAAACTATATCAATCAACAATCGAGTATTAATGAGGAGCCTTCAGAAGCGCTTTGAGAACAAAGAATTGTTTCGTTTACCCAAATATCAAAATATTTTTATTCTTTTCATATTTTCGTCTATGATTTACCTTTTATATGTAGCCAGTGACTCTACCAGTGGCGGATTTATAAGCAGGCTGAGTAGGCGGCAGATTGTAGGGGCGGCTTTGAGGACCGTTTTTATTTTAAAAAGATTTCTCTCTGGCTGTTTTCTGATGTTTTGCAAAATCAAATGTCTAAGTTTTTACTTAGACATATACTAGCACTTTATGTCTAAGTGTAATATTTCCGATGGTTTTTCTCTCTTTCCTTTCATTGTACATTCAAGCAACGGTACTTTCAACGGCAAACTTCTATTTTATGGTTCCCAGTTCGCGGCCCCCAATCAGTAGCATAACTTCATTACCCCGCCATATCGTACATGATAAGAGCTTTGATTAGCTCGGAAATATATCCAAAATCTATTTCTTGTACAATTTCAACTAAATTGTTGGATTGAAGAGTGACAAAAATTTAACAGCCTATACTTGGGAAATGTGTAAATCCGCCACTGGACTCTACCATACCAGTGTTAACGGAAGATGATATAGCAGATTTCGGATCGGTGGCGCGAGTCGGATTAGGTACGCCACAAGGTTAAGATTGAGTATGTACTTAATATTTCGAACGCCATCTATGCACTGGAAGCTTAAGAAAAGAGCTAGCACAAAACTTATACAATACTAAAGGTAAGACCGCACCAGAGCGGCGCCGCGCGGCGCTGCACGCCGCGTCAAAAAGCGTCAAAATATTGTTTTAATGATTTTGAATAGTACGTGTCGCACTAAAACAGCGCTGCAGCAGGCGTATATTGTAAGTATATTGTAACGAGCAGCGACGCGCTGCGCAGCGCTGCTCTAATGCGGTCCTACCTTATAGGTAACAGCCCCAACAGGGTAGGTACATGTCATTTACTTACCTACTCTAATGTTAGGATGTAGTAAGGATGTAGCTGGTTTCGTGTCGCAAATAAAGAAATATGAATAAAGATGGGCGTTGATGATTTGTCTAATGTACTGATGTATGGTACTGATGTTTTAACAGATGATAGGTCTAAAGCTACTTAACTAAAAAGTTTTTTGATCTGTTACATCTTTCCGCTCGGTTTGTAGGAGTGATTTTGGTAAAAGGGACGGAAATGTGTAACAGGAAACCGGGGAAGCGCTTTGACCAATGAGCGCGCGCTATTTGATTTGACCAATGATCGCGCGCGGTGGACAGATTATTTTCACTACGAGACTATATTCCTCTTTTAATAACTAAGGCCTCTTTCATTTTAACAGAAATAAGGATTTGTCATGGAGGTTGTATTACATCATAGCATATTATGAATACAATGAGCCTCATTCTATTTTTAAATATACTTACGTTTAATCGCATTTCGGAGCCGTTATCGAGTTTTCAATGACCAACTTTCAGAGTGATGAATTCGGTAGATAAGATTAAGATTTGCTTTGTGTTTTGTATTTTGTTTGTAAATTTTTGTTTTTATGGTGTTCAATAAAAAAAGATGTTACCGACACATCATATGCGACTACTGTAAGGCTCGTATTTTTACTGACTTATAGGCCGTGTATCACGGGTTTTCACGGCCATATTTTGATAACTGCTAACAGATGGCGCTGCTCTGTCATGCTCTGATTAACAAATAAAAGTGAACTATCCACTAACTATGAATCCAAACTCTTTAAATACTTCAACTCTCTTCAAGATACCCAACAAAATTAAGCACTTTATGTAGATATATTTGTGTATTTCGTATAAGTATGTGTATTATTATTATTTTTAGTAAGTTTATTTCTAAGCTAAAGTTTGATTAAATATCCTTTTTCTGGCACTACCACTTTCTCCACACTACACAAAGGTTAGCTGGAAGAAAATACTAATTAGCATTAAGTTCGCCTACGTATCATTTTATTAGTGCAATAAAAAAATTTCTAATCTAATCCAATCTAACTATCAATGTCAATAATTACCATGTCAACAATATTTTTCAAGGAACTTGAATTATAAACCAAACATTAGTGTTTGTTTATCTGACGAAGTGAGATTATTTTAGACAAATTTTGTGTCTTTGGGACTTTGGCATATAGGTAAACCATATTTTTTGGCGGCGCATCTCCAAACAGCGCCATCTATTACGCTATGTGAAACTAGTTTTTTTTCTATTCAAATCGTAAATGAAAAGCCCTCGTTGTAAACTGGTGTAGCTCTAGATGATGCAGTCACTAAGATAAAATAATAAAATAATAAAATGTCTGTTTACCCTGCATTTTATAATTTTTTCTTTTAGCTACTGTGAACGTTTGTTTAGAACTTTGCGCTGATGGGAGATCCTCACCGCGTAATAGAGTTTCATGTGACTCTACCTGAAATATACTAAGCGATATTACACCTACTTTGACTCAGACAATGCAACTACCACTTGCTGCTGTATGGACTGTATACCTCCATCTGATGCGTTTTGGTTCGGATTCAGATGGTATAGCAGCTTTTATTGGACATCTTCCGACATAAAATATCACTGCTAAAGAATCGCCTAACAACGGAGACCTAAAACAAAAAACTATAAACGAGCTGAAAAGGATACAAAAATTATTTCAAGTAATCGTTTCAAGCCATCCCTAATTAGTAAATCACATCTCACATACCAAACTTTTGCTTGGAAGTAGTAATTTCATTAAAATTTTGCAAGATACATTATTGAAAACTGTTTTTTGTTTTTGTTTCATGTCAGCCGTCAAATCAAATAAAAACCACTTTCGAGGTTTTCTTTTCAGTTTCTCGTTGTTAGGCTCACACTTCTGAAAAAAATGAATGTGCGTTCGGATATTTCATTCCACACAAGAGATAATGTAAAACCACAAACAATTTTCTGAAGTCGTAGATGGCAACATTAAAAAGTTTATTTTTTATTTTTGAGATTTGGTCCAATTAATAAAACGTACTGTCACGTATTCGTTGCAAGCTTCAGGGTTATGTTGCATTCAATACAAAATGCACTCTATTGTATTGTAATAGGGTACGCTTTGGTTAGAATTGATATGTAGTAGAATTTCTGTAAATTTTATTGGACTCACATTTGCATCCGTCAATTCATAAACGCAAGTCAAATTCTACAATTTCTCGTAATTTTTCTGCTATTCCGCCTAAGTAAAGTACAGAGTCATTCTTTATTTGCCAAAATGGCAGAGGGACAAGAAGCCAAAAAAATCACTATCACAGTGAAAACACCAAAGGAAAAACAACAAGTGGAAATCGACGAGGATGCTGACATCAAAAAGGTGAGCACGGCGCCGCCAGAAACCCTACTCATGGCGTAATAACATTGAATATTGGACACGCAATCAGTGACGAAATACGTGAAATGATTCGGCAATGCTTTATGATGATTTGTTTCAGTTCAAGGAAGTACTGTCCCCAAAATTCGGCGCAGAACCTGAGCAGTTATGCTTGATCTTTGCCGGGAAGATTATGAATGACGGTGATTCTCTGAAGCAGCATAACATCAAGGATGGTCTCACGGTGCATCTCGTGATCAAAACGCCTCCGAGACCGGAGCCCGAAGGGGCTGCGCGCCGTCCTCCAGGTATGACGCCCATATCTGAAATGACTGATAACAGAATAACTGTGCAAATACTTTGACTTATATGGAAGTAAGTACTGTTAGTATTGATTTAAACTACCTTACAACTTCTATTGAGATACACATACATAATGTCCAATTAAAAAGCAAGATAAACAAAATCTATTTTTTATCATTTTAATATTTTAGGCCTTGCAGAGTTAGACAATTTTAGATGTAAGTTATCTTCCATTTCCATGAATGTTAAAGATAGAGAAAATGTCATCCATCATGCTCAGCGTTGTAGAATTTTTCTTGTACGTGTAGAGAATGTTTCTTCCCTTTCATTCTTGCAATTGCGCTGCTCAAGATTACACAAGTTTCATCTTTTTCTGAAAAATTACATTTAGGTAAAGAGAAAACTCTTGTCTACAATTATTGTGCTGGTCTGCTGATGATAAATAGTAAAGTTTTGTGAAAAATATGTGTATTTGAGTACTATGACCCCAGTATTAGATGTCATTGAATATCAATTAATTTGTAAGATAATTAACATTGAATGCATTACCTAGATTAAAAATATTCTGAATTTATAAATAACAATAAACTTGATGTTATTTGGATCATTCTATAGATAATATGTTCTTTTGACATTATTTCTGGCTGCTACATATATTTTGAGATGGTGTGACTTAAAAACTTTATTTCAGAATTGACTGAATTGTTAGTTTAGTCATTAACATTTTTGATTAATAAAAATTATGGACAATATCTGTTCCGATATTATCTACAGGACATACTGATTCACCAGGTCATATGTATACTAGTAGAGCATTTTAGCTACATCAGATGTTTGTTCAGCTAATATGCTCGGGCACATCAACCTGAGTGACTTTTAGCACTCTGTACAACTTATAGATTGACTTCGGACAAACTTTATTAAAAGTTGATATAGGTACATATTCTTTGACCCCACAAAACTGACATCTATGTCTCAGTCTTGATTCGGCCTTATTGCTGAACTATTTAGACAGTGTGGTGTATTACATACTTAACTATACAGTATCATTATAGTAATAAGGTGAGACCTTAATTACTGACTTGATTATTGTAGGTACCTAATTTATAAATAACTAATCTGATATAACATATTATATATTATGAAGCCTGTCAATCTTACTGTGTGTCTATAAATATAGAGGCACTACATAGGTTTTATCAATTAGTGAAAGATTCAAGTAGAATCAATTTAGTGGAACACCAGTTTTAACTAACGACCTTGTAATTAACTTTGAAATAAAGTGTGTCATATTGTCATCAGGTGCATTACAAATCATCATCAATAATATTGTATTTATATTATATATTTTTACAGCTGATATTGGCGCAACACCCTTTGGTTTGAACTCACTCGGAGGACTGGCTGGCTTGGAGAGCTTGGGTCTTGGACAAAGCACCTTTATGGACCTACAGGTTAGCTATAATCTATAGCATTTTAGTGGGGGGGTTGCCAACGAGTTACACCCCCTGTAACAGTGTAACTCGTTGACAAATCATTTCTATTTAAAAATGTAAATGGCCCATCAATTTGTGGAAAAAATAAAACAATGCGGAAAACCGGGAACGCAAATTTACTTTTTGCAACAAACATAATTTTAAGGGATGAAGAAATTCAATTAATTTTATAAGACTATGAATTTCGTCGCATTCGTGATGAAAAGTTATGTGTTATTCTCGACGTCGCGTCGGCTCTCCGAGAATCGACCTCGACCCTCGAACTCTTTTGCGTTCTCGCTCGCTCGTACGCCAAAATATCTGGGATGTAATTCATCGATTACGGCCCCTATAACAATATACTATATGTGTCTACATCAACATCCATGGGGACCCTGGAAAGCTGCTGCCACCAACCCAAAGTCCTACTCCATTACTTCAAGGAGTTAGGATGGCTGGGGTTAGGTTAGAAGGGGGATAATGCACAATACATCGCAATGCGCGACGTAAGTGCAGATCTCTTATTGCCCCCACTATGGAATTAGATAGTATATTTGTTTTCCAGGCGCGAATGCAACAGGAGCTGCTGTCGAACCCGGACATGCTGCGCCAAGTCCTGGACAACCCCCTCGTCCAGCAGATGATGAATGATCCGGAGAACATGCGCACTCTCATCACATCCAACCCTCAGATGCAGGATCTAATGTCTGTGCGTATCATTAACTTATTTATAACTATGTAGCCCTTGATTCGATTGAGCGACGTGCTGCTAGACTCATTGGCGATTACACCCTAGTGGAAGCCAATCTACAAAGTCAAGATTCATTTTGGTGAATGTGCGCAAGATCTTCATGACCTTATCCCTCCTTTCCCTTTCCACCACCGGACAAGCAGACGTACCGAGAAGTACTACCCATACCTGGTCAGCATACCACCTTGCAGTACCAAACGATTCGCATCAACTTTTCTTGTTAGCACGAGTAAGGAGTGGAACTCACTTCCGTCGTATGTTTTCCGGACCAGTAGTATATTTTTTCTATGAAGTGTTGTTAATATTACTGGCCAGAATCACCCCAATTAGGATTAAAATACTAGTTCCGGTACACCCTGTAGATTAGATTATGACCAGGATTCACACATAGGTTACTTTTATCCAACTGCGTGCACGACCATTCAAAAACATTACCATTCTTGGTAATGTTTTTATTGACAAACCATGAGTGCAAAGCTGGCTGCGGCTGGCTAGTAAACAAATAAGCTATGAAATAGGTTTGCCAAGAAACGCGACAAGCAAAACATTCGAGCAAGTTAGAGCACTAGAGGCCAGCACAATCGGTTAATACAATCATATCACATACATGAATGATAGTGTCATTTATTTGTACACTTTAATTTGTAATTGTGAATCCCACTTCTTAATTTAGAGACGGAAGAAGCAAATGTTAATTTGCATTGCCGCGTACGTAGGTCATGCTCCCTAGGAACGTGCCCTACTACGATGCACTGCCCTGCGTCCATCAACTTGTGCCTGTAATTTTACCGGCACTCGTACCATTACCACGTATAATCATACATAAATGTATTTATTCATTAAAATTACTAGGGTCACTTTAAAACGTAAATTTTACTGCCTGAATTTTACAAACCGATACACACCAATGCTGCTTGGCGGAAGAAATAGGTATGGTGGCATTACATTGCTTATCTGACTAACCCGCCCCCAACCTAAGCCAAATTGCTGTCGCGTCGCTATCGCTAGTCAGGCCATCCCTTTCACACGTGAGGTACGTACTGTACGTCTGAAAGAGATGGCCTGACTAGCGATAGCGATGCTAGAGCAATTTGGCTTAGGTAATAAGGAGGCCTTATGCTAAAAGCTAGATGAAATATGCTCCAAGAGGACCATTTTCATTCAAAGATAATAAATTATTTGAATACTTAGCAGTGAGTGAATGATCTTTGAACCATGAACATTTTATGAGACGTAAACACTTTATTCTTCACAAATAGATTACAGACATAAAAGCTTACAAAATGGACATGTAAAGGCGAGCTTAACCCTAATAAGAGTTTTCAACCAGCTAACAGATTTCGATTAGAGATGAAGATAGAGATAGTTGATTATAGTGGTGGGTACGTCATGCAAAGAAAAGGAACTTTGGAGTATAATGTATAACCTACAAATAAATAACTACAGATACATGTGCCGAAACAATGTCGCGGTACAAAAATCGAAGTATTTTTTATGAACAAAAGATTATAAAACAAACATTCTAATAAAACCTATATTTATTTACTACATAAACACTGAGTTCTCGGTGTTCGGTATCCGTCTTCAGAAACGACGTAATACCTAACAGTCACATACAAAGCTTAGACCCTGTATTTCCCTGTTTAGTATATGATTGAACTATTGTTACAGAGAAACCCGGAAATCAGTCACATGTTGAACAACCCGGAGCTGCTCAGACAGACGATGGAGCTGGCTCGCAACCCCGCCATGCTGCAGGAGCTCATGCGCTCGCACGATCGCGCGCTCTCCAACCTCGAGAGCATACCAGGTACTCATTCACGACTTCAAATGCCTTTACACTGTGCAATATTCAGACAGACTAAATTAAACACTCTGAATAGATGGGACTGCATGAACTCATCGAGTTATCTTCCACGTCAGCACCAACCTCGGGGACTCTGGAAAACTGCTGCTATTTTTTTTTATACAACTTATATGGCAAACGAGCATGCAGTCCACCAGATGTTAAGTGGCTACTGCAGCCCATGGATATCCACATAGAATTCAACACAAGGTATTATGTTGTCTTGATCTCTATGTGGATATGTTGCCATACTATAGGACTTAGCTGTTATGCCTATGTGCCAGTAATTACAGGAACACATATTTCGGTGACGATTGGGCAGAGCAAATAAAAATGCAATGAAGTGACAGTGCTATTTACTTGCTTAGGTGAAGAACGAGACAAACATGTATCATAGCCGCGCCGCATTGTCGCAGGAGTAAATGACGTAAGCGACAAAAGATAAAATCTCGAATTGCAAGAGAACCAACAAATGAAAAATAAATGCTTTTCTATTAATTTAGGCACCATAATTACCTAATAACTATGTAAAAAAATACTTTTAATCTTTTCTAGAGTCGGAGTATGAACGATATTAGTGTTTTAGAAGAGCCGATTTTGACAAATAATTGTATCGAGAGCGTTTCACCAATTGCGTTTCTGACTTTCATTTATGTAGTTTAAATCCTTATTTAAATATTGTTTATATTATATTTCGAACAAAATCCACAGCTCTTAGTATAATATAATACAGATGTATCTTATGATAAAACTTACAGCCAATAAAGGATTTACATTTTATAATTTAAATACTAATAGATTAACGACGTAAATCACTTATCGTACTAAATAGGTCCATGATGTTAAATATAAAGAATTACAATTAAAAAAAATCTTAAAATAAATATAACTTACACAACAACCATAAAAGACACACGCACACTAAACATTAAAGATATACATTCATACATCACCTATACACCTACAAATAAACACATATGCTTAAATTAACTATCCAATGCAAGTACGAGTAAGAGTAGTGTAGTGTACACCTAAATACTCCGTCCACATCTATACTGACTGTGTGAGCTTTAGAGAAGTATGTTTCATTAGTTAGGGTGTTTATTTAGGACTTGGAGAACTTCCCTTGTTTAAATATGAAATCGGTACCATTTTTTTTGTTATTGAATACTACAGTAACTTAGCGGCTCACATTTTTTTACATATCGTCTTAAGGAGCTGGGATGGCTAGGGTCAGGTTAGAAGGGAGGTAATGCTCAATACACCCTAAGCGGCACGTCAGTGCAGATCTCATTCCCAAGTGTGATAGTTAGAGTTGACACTGCCATGATAAATTAAACATAGTGTAAAGCCATTCAGACGCAGGTTTTCATTTAACCCTACACTAAAAACTCGTCAAAATAAATACAACATTCTCAGCTGAGATCCCTTGCTGAGATTTTTTGTAATTGTGGTACTGTGCGGTAAGTCATCGGTGACATCCTACTTTTAAATGGTTCCAACGGAAGATCAGCGTTGTGCCAAAAGCACAACAAATGCTGAGTTGGACGCCTTTTTGTGACGTCGGTCATTTATATATAGGTAATTGTGAGACACACATTTGTTGGGTATTGCTGTTTTTGTGTGTATTATATTGTTATATTGCGTGTATCTTACTTGTGTGCTGTGTATGTTTTGTACCGTCACAAATAAATGTTTTTCTTTCTTTCTTTCTTTCACCAAAAAGTAAAAGTTTACTATTTGTACATAAAACGGGGTATTGACCATGATTTGTGAGTTTTTGAGTATCGGCACACGGGTAAACTGGGCGCCAACCACAATCTTTTAGAAAACTATCATGTTTCAGGAGCGTTTTGTTTGAAGCTTGTAGCAACATTACTTCGATTTGAACCACAAAACTTTTAAACATTACTGTTATAATTCTAATAATGTTGTATATTTAGTGTTTTCTAGTGATTCCACCGCGTTCAGTATAAAACATTGCGAAAATAAACACGATTTCCTTACGGCTTAGGATAATTGTACGCTTTATTTGAGCTCTAATGTGAACCGTTTCGAGTGAACGATTTATGGTGACGTCACCAAAACTGCTTCGCCTTTACAATACTAGAGAAAGGTCATAAAAATTGAGAGTCATAGTACAAAATGTCAGTGTTTTTTTTTATATTAGGTAGTGTTGCGAATTCATTGTCTGTAGTACAAATCGAAACGTCACAGACCGGAATTTCATCTACATCAATCCGCGATGGGAGTATCAGTTTCATCGCAATCCTCGTCGTTCTCGATTTGATCATATTGTTACGCCGAGGCTGTTACAGAATAAGTAATAGTAAATCAATAGACAACTTCTCGAAGTTATACCTACACAGAATCGTCACAGAATAGGTAATACTTGGTATGGAATATACCTACATACCACATTTTTACCTACAGTTGCACAGATTAAGAAATAGTAGTTAGTCGAAATACCTACACTTTGCTAGTAACTAGTAGAAACATCGAGAAGGTTCTGGAAATAATGCGCGGTATATAAATAGTGCGTAGAGACGTCCGCAGAGTCAGTCTTGATTTGGCGATACGTGCGAACATTTTGGAGACTTTTAGTGGTTTATTGTGCGATAGTGATGGTGAATTAGTGTGTTGTGATTAAGTTCGTGTATTTATCATTTCAGTGTTGAATAAAAGTTTTATTTTGGTTAGATTCGTTTTAATTATTTTATCCCGAACCCTCAGCTCGTAACAATATGTTTGCTCAATAATAGTCTCAATTTCTTCTTCATCAGCGCTATCTAGTGATGGAACTTGCGAGTAACCACAGATACCGCTACAATTCGTCCATATAACAGAGCACTTTAACCCAGCCTTTCTGCATCCACAAGCTTTCTGACATCATTTTTTGCATTTGCAAGAAATCAGTTTTAACGAGCTTTCTGGAGCTTGAACAATAAGCTGTTAAAATAAAATGCCACAGGTTGGATGAATAATGGAGTAATAACCAAAACGCGCGTTGGTGTACACTTTGCGGCGCTCGTACGTCAAAACTATTGACTTTATGAAAAAAAGGTAGATACATAAATTGTAGGTAATTGTCTCTAGTTTCATTATTTTGTATATAACTGTTTTTATCGTAAAATAAGTAGGAAAGGAGGTATTGTCAAAAAACTGATTTTAGTCGCCATTTTTCCAATATGGCGGCGCAAGCGGCAAAAATCGAAATTGGTGGCAAAGTCGAAATTCGGAAAGAACACATGAAAATCTATAAAATTACCAATTTACGAAACTCTCGGAAAACTTTTCAGGTAACCACTATTTTTGGAACCAAATCACTGTACTATTGGTGAATGCTTTTGTTTGTTCCAGGTGGTTACAATGCGTTACAGCGCATGTACAGAGACATACAGGAGCCGATGCTGAACGTAGCCAGCAGCATGGCTGGGAACCCCTTCTCGGGACTAGTTGATAACTCTGGTAAGTTTTACAAAAGAAAACTGTGCTAGATTTTCCACACAGCGCTATCTAGCTCCAAACTATACAAAGCTTGTAGGTATATATTTATTTTTGTATATATGTATTAGTCTATTTATTTTATTTATTATATTCATTCATTTTATTACTTATTTTTGGTATATTTCGTTTTATTTGTTTAAGATATATGTACATATTTATGATTCTTGTACACGCACCTACCTTTAAAATCATCTCTCTCTCTCTAGCCTCAAAGGTTTGCTGGAAGAAAACTTTTCATAGGGTTAAGCTCGCCTTTGTACATGTCCTCTATTTCTGTACTTTATAATGTATTTTCTTGTGTACAATAAAGAATAAAGAAAAGCTTGATATTGTTCTGATAGAAGACTTTTTTTTAAATACTTTACACCTGTTTTGTTATGTGCGATATTAATTTAAAACACACATCCGGAATCATATTTAATGATATTAGAGGTGGGTTTAGTAATTTAAGTTAGTTTTATCCGTGCTTTCATTCAATTTCATACATAACAAAACACGTAGTGTATATACAGTGTTTTTTTTACTGTAACAGTACGGCAGCACCCATAACCAGAGGAGATACAGGTGCAGTTTCTTTTAAAACATCAGCTCGTTTTCGAAGAAAAACATTTTGGCATTAAAAATTTTTGGTCAAGTGTGAGTAGCGCCTTAAAATGAATCAAGTTGGTAAATTTTTTTTTGATGCCGATCGATGCAGTCCTATGTAAGGATCATTTTATTGTATCGGATGAAAAAAATCTGAACAGCGGAAGTTAGTCAAATTTGATAAAAAGTATTCTCTTACATCAATCGCGGTAGCGTTCCTGATACCACTTCAGCACATTAGTTGGGCTTCGTCGGTTAAGGAAGTATGCTTCAATTAAGTCTACTTTTTGCGTATTTGACAATGCCATGATAAGACAAATAAGATGATGCAATGACTGATATAAAAGTCCGACAGGTGCAAGAACCATGTTCGAAATTCAAAATTGTTCTGATATACGAAATGTTTTTGAATTGCTCATGAAAGCATGGAGTTCCTAAACTTTTTAATCGCTACAGTATTAATATTTCTTTAATGTGCAATTAGAATCTAATAAAATGTTTGTAGAAGGAATTTTGTTTGTCTTGTTGTATGAGAATCCTTTTTATCAAATTTGACTAACTTCCGCTGTTCAGATTTTTTTCATGCGATACAATAAAATGATCCTTACAAAGGACTGCATCGATCGGCATCAAAAAAAATTTTACCAACTTGATTCATTTTAAGGCGCTACTCACACTTGACCAAAAAAATTTTAGTGCCAAAATGTTTTTCTTCGAAAACGAGCTGATGTTTTAAAAGAAACTGCACCTGTATCTCCTCTGGTTATGGATGCTGCCGTACTGTTACAGTTAAAAAAACCCTCTGTATATCTCGACGCCATTAATTTCTACATATCTTACCACAGATATGACGTATTGAAATATGTTTTGCATATTTGACATGTTCTTGTTATAAACATTATTCTCACTGGAAGCGGGATTTTTACCATAATTCGTTAGTGAACTGTACCGAAATATACTAGACACTCAAAAACTCACGATTTGTGTTATATTTTTCCCGTTTTAGTGAAAATAATCGTGTATACTTTCTATTCTAAAAAGTGTGTATTTCCCAGACGGCACAAACCCTCAACAAGGCGCGGAGAACAGACAACCCCTCCCCAACCCGTGGTCCCGGGGCGGGGGCGCGGGCGCGGGGGCCGGAGCGGGTGCGGGAGGTGGCGCGGGGGCTGGCGCGGGCGCGGGACCCGGCCTCATCAACACGCCGGGCATGCAGTCGCTGCTGCAGCAGATGTCGGAGAACCCTCGCCTGGTGCAGTCGATGCTCTCCGCGCCGTACACCAACAGCATGCTGCAGGCCATGTCTGCTGATCCGGAGATGGCCTCGCAGCTCATTAACCAAGTGAGTAGCGCTGACCGATCAAATCAAATCTGCAGTGTGCGGCAAACTGCCTCTACAAAGTGTAACTCTCATAAATGCAAATTTTATCAAAAAACTTTTATAAAGGTACTTATACTGCCGTCATAATAAAGAAGGCCGTAACTGACAATTTTGTCAAAAATGAGTTATTACCATAATACTCGGAATCAGCAAAGAAAATACTATCTTATGTTCTTACACACAAAGCTGTAACTCGTTTGAAACCAGAGATATAATAAAGATTTTAGCCTTAACTACGACATAAATTCTGCTTTTTTAATCTGAAAAGCCTTTATTACACAATAACGGCCTTTTTTGTTAGTATTTTCGTTTTGCTAGTATGGAAGGCCGCAATTACCAATTAGGACTTTTTAATTAAGCAAAACTTTAAAATGTACTACAAGAAAAAGCCCTAACTTTGCAATAAGGGTTTTTTATGTATGTAAGTATTTTGAAGGGACATGCGCGCGGGAGTGGGTGCGGGGAGAGTAATATTTGGTTTGAATCCGCTTCGGTCAGTTGTCTCAGTTGCTAGCTAGACCACGCGAGGTGCAGTGTGTGTTCGGGGTGACGGGGCGACGCCTATTTTATTTAGTAAATACTCTTGGTTTCATTTTAATAAGTCATGTTTACAATCGACTGACGAAGGCTTTTATTTCTTTTAGACAAAATACCTATGCTCCAAAGCCTGCTTTGAAAACTATTCGTAACTTAGTTTACTATCAAAAAAAAGGCGCAACTGCACATTTAAGGCTATAGAAGCAAGGGTTTCGGCTTCAGGAAGATCGAGTTCCTTCTATGAAAAGCCGTAATTACCATCTACGCAATTACGCCCTTTCATATAAGTATTTCACAATTTATTATATATTTTTAGCTAGAACAGAAGGGAAAACATTAAATAAAATGAATACGCGTGTATGATTTTAAATAATCTATTGTTCAAAATAACGCCAATATTTTTTACGTTTTATAAAATAAGAACCACTAACTAATACCATTCAGTAAGTAGCGGGCCTTCATTTTAGATAAAACTGCAATTATCTCGGAATCAACGTTGACGTAGTTACGGCCTTCTTACTGATGACGGCAGTATAGCCTGCTGAGTTATTCTAATTTAAGATAGTATTATACTAAACTGTGTTTAGTTGTAATACGCTGATAACATTTATGTTCAATAAAGACCTTTTAAAAACAAAAAACAAAACCCCTGCACACTTGGTTTGAAAAATAAATGAATAAGTTCCTAGTGCTAACTGGATCTTAGCGTATTTATCTAAAAAACTTTCTTTACTTCACCTAATGTTTGTAGTGATACATGGCGTATGTTTTTCCAAACCAGTATAATCTTGGAGTCTTCAATTCCAGAGTGAATAGGTTCTTTCTAGGCAAGCGTGCTCCATCTTCGATCACACCTTCACTTACCATCAGGCGAGGTAGTGGTCAAGCGCTTGGCTATCATCAATAAAAATAAAAAAATGTATACCTCTTGCAGAACCCGATGTTCGCGAACAACCCTCAGCTGCAAGAACAGATCCGCAGCATGATGCCGCAGATGTTGAACCAGCTGCAGAATCCGGAGATGCAGCAGATGATGTCGAACCCGCAGGTAACACTCTTCTAATTTAAACGTGTCTACTGCGTCTTAAACTGTCAACACACCATTTCTCATAATACCTATGTACTCGTAACAAAATCAATTAATAAAATAATAAAATGTTGTTTAGGGACCGTTCAAGTATTACGTAAGGGGGAGGGGAGGGGGGGGGGTGGAGTCTGCTTTGCTTATTTTTTTTTACTTTTTTACACATATGGGAACCCACACATTGTCTTGCTTGAAAAAAACAGAATACTTACATTAAAAGAAAAATGCATATACCAATGGTTACGTAAGCATGGGAGGGGGGGGGGGGGGAAGAGCTAAGAGCTTTGCTTACTTTTGCTGACAGGGGGGGGGGGTGAATAGTTGTAATAAATCTGCTTACGTAATACTTGAACGGCCCCTTCAAGTGAGATCTGCAACTTTCCATTTCTGATATATTTACTTAAATCCTAATACTAATATAAATAAATACACAAATACAAATATTGCTGGACATTTCACACAGCGCTATCTAACCCCAAACTAAGCAGAGCTTGTACTATGGGAACCAGATAACCGATAGAATGCTTTTTTTTTGTAAATACATACTTTATAGAAAAACATCCAGATCCGGAACAAATATATGTACATCATGCAAACATTTGTTCCGCGGCGGAAATCGAACCCAATACCTCCTGCGTCTCAGCCGGCTGTTCGCCCACTGCGCCACGAAGATCGTCAAATGCATCGTTTCTGCAAGATAAATCGTTAGTTAGTGTCAGTTCTGTTTCTGTTCCTACCCCAAAGTATAATACAATAGCTCAGCCAAGAGTGAGCATATTAATAAGCACTGGTCGCAAATCTCTAGTGTTTTTTTAATTAATACAACGCATAGGTGACTCTTGATAGTTTTCCTGCAGTATTATCAATATGCTGTTTCCAGGTTGCACCTGTATCAATATGTGTTCCCAATAAGTTACATGTTTCAAACCTCTCGGTTTTATATCGGATGCATTTCTGAGATGCTGCGGAACTTTTCAATTTGAACCCACCATCCCCATTCTATCATCGGACAACCAGACGCTCCCTGCTACAGGGTAGATATACCTCCCATACGAACAAAGCGGTACTCTTCCACCTTTATTATGCGCACTGCCAAGGAATGGAACGCCTTGCCTGAGTCTGTGTTTCCTGATAACTACAACCTAGGCGTCTTCAAGTCGCGAGTGAATAGGTTTCTTCTAGGCAAGCGTCTACCATTGTAGAATGCATCGTCGCTTACCATCAGGCGAGATCGTGGTCAAACGCAAGCCTATAATTTATAAAAAAGACTACATATAGAGAGTCCTGATCCTCGACAGGATTGTTCCCGGGCGATCGCTCACCGGCCGACTCAAACACTTACCTTTATTTAATGTGTACTGGCTTCCGCCAGCGTTTTTGCACGCGTGTTTTGTGAATATTGAGCAGCCTATGTTTTAATCCAGACTATAGTATATCTATATACCAAATATCATCAAAATCGGTTCAGCCGTTACGACGTGATTGAGTAACAAACAAACAAACATCCAAACTTTCGTATTTATAATATTAGTAAGATTTCTTCTATGATTTAATTTGGTTTTGTGTACAGTCAAAAATATATGTGTCTAATGCACTTCATGGCTCCCACATATATAACCGACTGTCGTAGAATGTAAAAATCATGCCGCGAACTCATATAAGATTAGAATAACGCTTTATTGAACACCAGGAATACTTAAAGAGCTAGTTTATGCTAAATATAGTACCTACTTCATAGTAGCCTCTCATGAGGCCTTATCGCAGACAGAATTATCATATTTTGAATTTTTTTATTTATTTGAACATACATAAAACAAAGTCGGGTTAGTTACAACGTTTTTAACTCAAGAACGGCTGGACCCTATTTTGATGATAATGATTTGTTGGATTTATCTCCGCCCCGTATGGCAGAATAACTATTAAAATATTTAAAAAAATTATGATGAAAATTAATTTTCTCATACATATATGTAGCTAATGATGGCCGATTGACAATTCTACCGTCATATGCATGTCAAGGCGGGTACGAAGTTCGGCGTGTCAGTAACACATAAATACAATTAAAAGCCGAACACGGATAAAACACAACAATTGTAAGAGTAGTCGATTATTTGGCAATAACCCCGCACTAGGCTCGGTGCCTGTATCGTGGGAACTGTTTACGATATAAACAGTAACATAAAATTAAATTTAAAAGCCCAAACGTTATACACGGTGTCCTTTAAATCACTGTTTTCCTAGAACTAACGTTGCTCAGACCATGGTCTAATAACTGTTTATAGCATCAAATAAGAGAATAAAAAAAATCTAGACCGTCTCAAATAAGTCTTTAACTTTGTTCAAAAACTAACCGTGACATAAAGTTGACGGGTACGCTAGCCTACTCTTTAGCTAGATAGGTACCTAGTAGCTACCGGACAGCTCGCTGACTATGTTGTAAGGCGTAACGTTAAAATAGACATATAAAGTTTGCAACTTTTTATATATTTCAAAGATCGATTTCGTTTTGTTTTTTAATTTGATGTTTTAAACTGTTAGTATACCATGGTCTGAACAACGTTTGTTCTGGAAAAACAGTGAATTAAAGGGCACCGTGTATAAATAGCGATGGAGGTGTATACATAGGTACTAGAGATATAATAAATATGAAGATTTATAATGAAGGCAAATATTTGGTAAAGTTACATATCCACGTTTGTTGCAATGTGTCCATGTACCCGCAGGCCCTGAACGCGTTGCTGCAGATCCAGCAAGGCATGGAGCAGCTGCGCACGGCGGCGCCCAGCCTCGTGCCCAACCTCGGGCTGGGCGTGGGCGCGGCCGCCGCCACGCCGCCCGCCCCCGGCGCGCCGCCCAACCCCGCCGCCGCGGGACAGCCGCCCCGCCAGGCGCAGAACACAGAGCTTTTCTCACAGGTACGTGAACTGACGATGAGCAAGCTGGACTACCGGTGGCCGGGGCTCAGGGCTCGAACAACTAACGCCCGTTGGGGCAGAATGGAGACAGCGCTATGACCCCCACTAGATGGAAAGACCTGATAAAGGTGGTTACTGGAAGCCGTTGGGTGCACAAGATCGGTCGCTCTGGAAACCGATGAGGAAAAACAGGATATATTTAAAAATAGAAAATACCATAAAACAGAAAATTACTTTGTACAAAAAAGTTAAACAACTGTTTAACCGTGTGTTTAAAAAATGACTAACTATAAATTTTTGTATAGGATTTTTATAAACACGCGCCAAACAGTGTTTTATTTTTTGTGCTAAGATTAGTACAATGTGATACGATTTTTTTAAAGTAAGTATGCATATTTTCTTTGTTTATGAAGCATTTTGAATGATCCTTTTTGCGTTGTATTCAGTATAGGTTCAAGATGCTCCCATTTCAGTTTTATATAGGTCAAATCATTTTTCAAAAATTCATCCCCTGTTTATAGAAAGTACATTTTATTTTATTTAATAATACTTAGATTCACAGTTACATTACCGTATAACATACATTTATTAACAGGGGATGTATTTTTGAAAAAAAACTTGCTACCATCCCAGTGTTTGTGGTATTGTTGAAAAGCTCTCTTTAAGTAGACGTTTCATTAACCACTTTTCAGTTCAGAGTTCCGTTTATAATGAAAGAAAACCGTTTACAAATCATTTAATCTCATCATATGCAATATAAATACGCGTGACGGAAAACAATTATTTAGCCGTAAGTTTGTCTATTGACATTATTCTAAAATGTAGCAAATTTCTAATTTTTTCGACTCACATCGTACCCCAAGGCGCGCTAATAGATACGCGTGACGACGGCATGACGTCACGCCGTGACGCCGTACGAGACGGTCTTACCCCGAAGGCAAGTGGCAGGGTTCATATGTGAAACTTGTATGTAACAAGTGTCACCATGTGAATGCAATAAATGTAGTGAGTATTGGGTAAATGATTAGTACGTATATTTCAGTTTATGCAGCGGATGGTGGGCGCTATGTCTACTAACCAGTCGAACTCGTCCGCGCCGCCGGAGCAGCGCTACTCGCAGCAGCTGGAACAGCTCACTGCCATGGGCTTCCTCAACAGGGAAGCTAATCTGCAAGGTAACACTAATCTAATCAAACATTTGCATGATCTACAGATATTTGTTCCGGGTCTGGTTGTTTTTTCTATATATTATAAGTATGTATTTACAAAAAAAAGTATATGTATAAGTATTCTATCAGTTATCTGGGTCCCATAATACAAGCTCTGCTTAGTTTGGGACTAGATAGCGGTGTGCGAAATGTCCAGCAATATTTATTTGTTTATTAGCATCAATGCGGTTTTAACAAAGCTCTTAAAATTGTTAAATAGATGGGTCCAACTTATTTATACCTTAGTAGCATACAAATTATTTAAAAATATATTACAAATTACAGAATAATACAAATAATAAAGTAAGTCAAACACAAATAAAATAAATGTCAAATAAAAACAATTAATCGAATCTCCAATCCATGGTAGTGCCATGGGTAATTGGAGAACTCTTTGTAATAATAACACCTATATGTATAACCACAGACGAAATCCCAATTGCCAATAGCATTTTCCAAGGAGACTCACTCAGTCCATTGTGGTTTTGTTTGGCACTCAATCCGTTCTCCACATTGCTTAACATCTCGAACTATGGCTATAAATTTAACAACTAATAATGCAATAAGCCATCTTATGTACATGGATGATATTAAACTATTTGCTAAATAAGAAAAAGAAATTAAAACACAAGTCAAGTTGAAGTTTTACTTCAAAAATCATAAGATGTAACCGACATCCTGAAATAGTTAAAAAAAAATCTCTGTATAGTCTCAGGTCTGGATATTAAGTGATAAACAGACTTGAAGAAAATCTTTCACTTAAAATAGGATGCACCCGGTATCGTCTTTGTCTTCTGCGACGTCTCTGTTTTCGGTACAGAATCCATAAGCAAATTGCCTCCTCCACGTCCATTCTCAATTAATGTTGATACCTGACTGAACATACACAGTCTCCCACCGCGTGGCGACGCGCGGTGTCGCGTGGTCATATGAACTTACCCTTAAGATTGTTATCAAATTGGAACTGAATGTGATGCTAATGTTTGTTCCAGCTCTGATCGCGACATTCGGCGACGTCAACGCGGCGGTGGAGAGGCTACTCGCACTCGGACAGCTCTCCATGAGCTAACGTGATACCCTCCCCCAACCCCCCTCCCGTACCCACTTTATACTGTACTACAGCTTATATACTACCTACACTGTGGAAACTCACTAATACTTATACAAGCTATAGCTAATCACATTATAAGTGTGATGGTTTGAACATTCTTTTCCTATTTTAGTAAAAAAAAAATGTCGTAAAACTGCTGGAAACTGACAAAAATTACAGCAACTAATATATGGATATTGTCAAAAACGATAGCAAACAGCTGGGAAATGTAAAAAATTATAGCAGCTAACAGCTGGTAATTGACAATGATACCAAATAACACCCAGCAGTCGTAGTCCTATCCGCAAGACCATATTCTTCAACTATGAAGTAAACATAATCTTTTCAATCAAGATGGCTTCTAGGGTTTCTCTCGGGGCCATTTTTCGGCTTTTACCAACACATTAACGGGCGGTTAAACGTTTACCTGAAATTTTTGACTGACGTCCTTTTTTTATTATTGACTGGAACGACCTAGCTACACATTACACATTGTCCGTGATGCCAACACAAAAATATACATTTTGAATATTTCAATTTTTAAAATAGTTAAAGCAAGAAAAATGTTTAGCAATCATCACTCGCGCGAGTTTTAAACGGCGTATATTCAATGTACTCCACTCCCCCCTTATTCGTAGTCAACTTTGGTGTCAGTATTCTTAAATACTGACGTTATAATAAAGGCTAAATTTCACCACATAACACTTAAAATTTCTGGTTAGCCTAACATTATAAATATATTTTGACAGTTGATCGACTACGTTGATCATCTACGGTTACTATAACCGCCCGTTTGTGTGTCGGTGAACTTGGGCCTAAAGCAATAGAACGATTTAAACCGTATGTTCGTTAATCAATTAATTTTTCTCTTTTTACAAAAACAATTTAATTGATTTTGAATTTCTTTGAATGTCACTTCTGCTTTTAAGTTTGTATGAAGAGAATAAACCCTTTAATTGAATTGTTTGAACGGTAAAGGGATGAAATGGATTGTAAAATGTTCACTAATGTAAATTGGTGTGTCAAAAATCATTTTATAAATTACTATTTATTGCCCAAAGCGTTTTGTATCGACAGATTGTTATTTATGCTATTAACTATCAACTCATTATAAATACGGGATTAATCACGTGCCGTTTTATCGGAGTTACATCCGACAATGTTACGGTTCAATTCGTGTGTTTGACCACCTTCATCAGGGGTGCGATCCGCACTGCGTTTCACCTCACACTATTGCGATTCTTAGTAATTGGCAAACTTCTAAGAACGTGGGACCCATATAAATCACTCACTCTTGTCACAACATTGTAAAACGCTTTCTGAATTTTTTAGATTCTTATAAAATGTTTTCATCATCATAATAAGGCGAATATAATAGCTGATTGGTCTTATTTGGAGGCTTTCTCCTCAGGGAGGAATCAGTTTTGTGCTCTAAAAATTATATATATATTTTTTTTTTATATATTATAGGCTTGCGTTTGACCACGATCTCGCCTGATGGTAAGCGATGATGCAGTCTACGATGGTACACGCTTGCCTATAAGAAACCTATTCACTCGCGACTTAAAGATACCCAGGTTGGAAACACAGACTCTGGCAAGTCGTTCCACTCTTTGGCGGTGCGCATAATAAAGGTCGACGAGAACCGCTTTGTGCGAATGGGAGGTATTTCTATCATATAGCGGTGGCGCACCGCAGAGCGTCTGGTTGTCCGTTGATAGAAAGGAGATGGTGGGATCAGGTTGAAAAGTTCCGCCGCACACTCCCCGAAATATACTCGATAAAAAACCGAGAGGCTAGCAACCTTTCGTCGATGCTCCAGGCTGAGGAGCCTTGCATCAACTAGCTCATCGTTGCCTATGAGCTTCTTGGCTCTTCTCTCAATTGATTCTAGAGCTTCAAGTTGGTACTTCGCTGATCCGTCCCAGAGGTGAGAACAGTACTCCAAACACGAACGGACTTGTGCTTGGTACAAGTTGAGCAACTGTCCCGGTGTGAAGTAGTGCCTTACCTTTGCGAGTATACCAAGGTTTTTAGCAGCCAACTGGGCTTTCGACTCAATGTAGGAGCCGAAATTGAGAGTCGGAGTTAATGTGATACCAAGAAGCTCGAGGTGGTCAGATATCGACACGGATACATTTCGGAAAGTAGGAGTCAGATTAAATTAACTTCGTTTTGCGGAGAACAGACACGCCTGGGTCTTATTCGCATTGAACTTGACCAGATTGGCATCACCTCAGTCGGAGATTGCCTTCATGGACAAGTTTAAGCGCTTGACCATGGCCTCCCTGAGTGACTGCCATTCATTGTCCTTTTATCTGCAAAGTGAACGTACAAAAAAGTTCTACCTGTTTATTTACAATGAGAAAAAAAATTGCAAAATGTAGCTTATTTCGACTTTCAATTTGATTCATCCTCTAAACGACGTAATATTTTGTAATTTTTTCTTTCACTTAATTTTGCCCACATTGACACATGCCACAAGACTATACCTTCAAGTTGAACAAATGATGCTCTGCTGCGACGGTCTTTCACGTGGCAATTAATTATTTTAATTTTTTCCGAATAATTAGCAGGCTTATCCTTAGAAGGTGGTTGCGCGGGCGACGGGCGGCAGTGTACCACTGACTGTGGTACGGGAGGGTTGTGCTCGTCTGCCTCGCGCTTACCTATTTGCTGGTCGGTTAGATGCGTGTGTCGGAAGGTGCGGGACCGAAACAATAGCTACGCCCCTTCGCTCAAGGTGATCGGCTATGGTTAGCACCTTAATCATGGGACGTCCACTGCTGAAAATAGATCTACATCATTTATTATCAAGTCGACTTTGCATTTAGTGGGGCCTTACCAGTGCGTCGTCTTCGTTAGAGAAACGTTTTGCCCAACTTCCCCCAGATCTTCGAGATATGTGCCCCGCCCACTGCCACTTCAGCTGGCTATTTCTCTTGGCTCTTGGCAGTGAGTGGTTCGTCTATGGATCTCTCGCCATAGAGAAAATATTTTAGGTCTAGAGTATTAATATACTGCGTGGATTTTAGGTTAACGATAACTGGGACGTCTTTAAATTAGACGATCGTGTAGAATTATTTTAGATTGACACTTTTAAAAATATAATAACGTTAAATAAAAAACAATTACTTCCTCCAATTTACATGATGCTGATGATGATCATGAACATTTGTTTATATTGCTTGGGTCCAGTTCCGCCATTCTTAGTAAAACTATTCCACTATTTAAAATAGTCATCCACACATCATGCAATTTTCGCTGTACTAAAAACTATCTAAATGGTGTTAGTTCATAGCATTTTTTCAAATTTAATATTCACTTGTGTTTTTTGCATAAACAAATTCATTCCTTTTTAGGCATTAGGTATACAAAATTTATGTATAAACATAGGTTTAGTAAACAATTTATTATTTTTGTCTTAGTGTGGTATATAAGGTGTTACGGAATATGTATGTTAACCTATATAGGGGTATTGTCCTCACTTGCACGAACAAGGTTTGTTTTGCGATTTCTCGTAGTTCGTAATTAGGTTTTTGCACTGATTTTTTTGTTTGTTGTGTGTTGTTGTGAATTTGACTTTTTATCACGTACCGTTTTATCGGTCGGTATTTGTAATAATGATTGAAATAAATCACGAAAAAATCTAAAACAATTAATACAACATTTGCGTAACATGTGGGTAAAATTGGAAAAATATATCACATTATTCACACAACAGGAAAAAACTAGTGTTTTTGTAAATGATTTGTTTTCCAATTTGGCCTTTCAGGTAAACGTACATATTCTGAAGCCCCCTGTAGAATCATCATGACTTTTGTATACTTTAATTTCATGTAAGAAATATTTGTATTTCACTATCGCTTGCTCGTTTTTATATGACGACATAAAATTGTATGTTAGCATGACGCTAAATATGTATTTAGGTGTAAATATATCTGCATTGGATTAACACTAATACATTATTTCCTGCATTGTGTTTTCATGTGTATGTGAAAACGAATTGTATAGGTTTTTTTCTAGAACAATTTTTTGCATCACAAAAACTATTCCGCAACTTGACTATCGTAAACATTTTTTTTCTACATTAATAATTGTTCTCAAAGTGTTTAAACATTGAACCACGGACGTAGAAAAACTCTGGACGGACCTACCGATGACGTCATTATTCATTTAAAGTTCACTTCAAATTATATGTAAACAAAGAAAAGTCAATTTCTACGCTAGAGCGAGGGAGAGGATAATCATTCTCTCCCCCTTGCACTCGTAGAAAAGTATCGTTTCTTTGTTTACATGTTTGCAGTGAACTTTTAAATAGAGTAAGTGTTGATAAACGGTGCTTTCACGCCGATCGGCGTGTGTGTTTGCGATATGTTTACGAATCGGCGCACTCTGAGTGCGTTATTTTCTAGTTCCAGAGTTTTTGTACATCCGTCCTTTATTTGTATACTTTAAAATATTATATACGTTGTGGTGGTAAGACTATTAAATTAAACATTTGTTTTAGCCTGTTGTAATGGTTTTATAGTTATTATATTAAATTTAAGTTGTAAAAAAGTATGAGAGTTATGTTGCTCGGTAAAAACCCGTATTTGGATATTGCCTAAAACAGCTATATACTAATGTCAGAGTTCGCAGCAGCTATCACGGATACACGATAAACCTTCAAATAGTTTGTTAAAAAAAAATTACAAAAACCGTTATTTGAATTGTAATAAACTTATAGTCAAATTATAATTTCATTAAATGCTTTTTTATTTTAATTTGTTTTTAGAGTGTACTCTGTGATGTATCCTAGACTGCTAGAAAATGTCTGTCATCGTTTGAATCTGGGTGTAACAATATTATTATGTGACGGAATGTAATTATTCTAAATAAAAAATAAAAATTTAAGTGTCTGTTTTATTGTCCCCTTTACATTATTTATATGTTTTATCGGAAATTTATGTGATCCGTCAATATATAGAACTCCTAGGAAAAGCATGCAATGCCTAAAATTGATAGGAAATTAATTCAATATTTTTTTCATATTAATTTTTCCTTTTTTATATATATATATAAGAAAATCGTGTTAATTACACTATTTATAACTCAACAACGGCTGAACCGATTTGACTGAAAATTGGAGGGGAAGGGGGGGGGGGGGGTAGCTTAGAACCAGGAGAGGGACATAGGATACTTTTTATCCCGTTCGACCGCGTTCCCGTGTGACGTCCCATAAAACGTCAAAGACAATACAAGTCACTATAAAACATGGAATAACAAAACGTAATTCTGTCTATGGTTATGTAAGGTTGTAAATGTATATATATATAAAAAAATCGGGTTAGTAATGATGGCCGGGGCAACAATTCTACCAGGGTGACGTATATTGACAGCCCGCGTTATATGCATGTCAAGGCGGTACGAAGTTCGGCGGGTCAACTATAAGTTAGAATTATAGTTTATAGTTATTTATAAACATATCGGAAAAGGTCGTTAGTTTTTTTGTAACTAGTTATATTACTTACTTTTTTATTTTTTAACCGACTTCAAAAAAGGAGGAGGTTCTCAATTCGACCATGTTTTTTTTTGTTTGTACGCGATTACTCGAAGATGCCTGTACCGATTCGAGAAATTCTTTCTTTGTTTAAAAGTGTCCCATTACACATCCCATTTGGTCTCATTGGCACCAAGTCAAAATCTGTTGATGGGATCCCAAAAACATCCGAGGGCAACCCGCAAATTGTATAGGGACGCGACTCTGTTTTATATTTATTATTACCTCAGAACTCCGTCATTTATCAACCGATCTATATAATTCTTTTTTTATTTAAATACCTATATTTTCATAATGGTCTCCTAAAAACTTCATCAAAATCAGTAAGTAATTTGGATAAGTCGGTTATTTTTTTTTAGAAATGGTACTTGTAGCTTTCAGCTATTCACAAATTTTACCGTCTACTATGAATTTTTACCTAGTACCATTAAATTTTTTTTAGGAATAGTATGAATATATATAGGTATGAAATATTTTCCTCAAAGTTGAAGTTAATCTGTGCTCAATGTGATCACTGATCAATCAATCAACTGCAAACGCGAATAATAATTATTAATATTTTCGTAGGTACCACCACAGACCAATAACTACGGAGTGAAATCGCACTTCACAGGGACTTCTTTCTTTCATGGTATGAAACAAACTCTAGCCCAAAGAGTACCATCCTTTCTTTTTTTTTAGTCGTTCGCTGACTACTTGACTTCTTTTGGTTGACATAACGTTGCCCTCGCTCCAACCTCGCTCGCTGCAAATCTCCCATTGTCAATCAAGTTGGTTATTAAGTCAACACAGTGTCTGTTATGGATGCCAAAGTCAATGTCATGTTTTATTGTTTTGAATTTTCAGAATGGGTTTTTGAATTGTTTCCTGAATTGGTTTTTAGTTTTACTGAAATTCATTAAACCTATTGGTTTATTTGATGCCCATGAAAAGGTAAATACATTAGTTCGAGCTTCTCACACAAGTTAAAAAACTTTTATTCATTGCAAGTCTATTTTCAGGTAGAAATTGACAATGTATTCGCCTCGGCAGAAGATTTTATGGTTTGCGTTCAGTTCAAGGATGGTTGTGATTTTATTGCAAGCTATTGCCAACTTTGTTTTACCGAACCACAACGCGAATGTGTTTATTAGTCCTGAAGACCCGACGTTGCGGAAAAAATATGGAGACATCGTAGTTGACAAGATACTCGGCGGGATGAAGCGATGGGATGCTCAATACTTCATACACATAGCACAATACGGGTACACGTATGAGAACTGCTTGGCGTTCTTCCCTCTATTTCCATTAGTCGTAAGATATGTCGCGTATGCACTAGGCAGTGTGCTAGGAACATTACTGAACTTTCACAGTATACTCCTCATTTCAGCTACTCTGGTAAATGTAATAATGTTCATAAAATCAGCTGATGTATTACACAGACTGAGTCTACGAGTTCTTAGAAGTGAGTGCAAGGCTTACAAAGCTGTTATATTGTATTGTGTGAATCCAGCCAGCATTTTCTTCTCAGCACCATATTCAGAAACATTGTTTGCTTGGATGTCTTTTTATACTATGCTAAAATGCACAGAAAATGAAACATTAAGATTTGCTAATATAGACATTATGAGTGGTATGCCTGCAGGGTTTTCCATGATAGCTAGATCAAATGGCTCAGTCAATCTAGGTTTCATAGTTTATACTAGCTTTAAGAATATTGTTGAAAGGACATTACCAGAAATATTCTACAAGTACAGAACAGTGAAGCGTAAAATTATTATACCATTTCTGCTACTGCCGCTGTTTACTTCTAGTGTAGCACTCTTCTTAACACTGGCGATAGCACTGTTACCATTCTGTCTAGTTCAGACTTACAACTATTTCAAATACTGTGTTCAAAATGAACATAAGTTGCCTGAATTTTTGTTAAACCCAGAATTTGTGTTGCCAGGCATTGCTGAGAGCCCGTGGTGTAACCACACACTACCAATGTCATATTCCTACATACAAACCCATTACTGGGATGTAGGAATGTTCAAGTATTACAGAGTGAAACAAATTCCTAACTTCCTTCTTGCTGCACCAATTTTATTTCTGTTAATTTATCATTGTATGTCTTATATTTTGAATAACATTAGATTAAGCTTTAGACTTGGTTTGAAGTCCAACATATTTGGCTACTCCAATAAAATGGCATACAGACCTAAGCAATATTGCAGAAGTTTTGGGGCCAATGATCCAGCAATGTTTGTGTATGTAGTTCATGTGTTGTTTTTATCTATTTTTTGTATTATTTTTGTGCATATTCAAGTGTCTACTAGACTGCTGGCTTCGGCAAGTCCAGTTTTGTACTGGATATGCTCTAGCAGGATGAATGTTAGTCCTACACCTACCTCAGATCAGAATGCTATAAATGAGCATTTCAGGCGCATTGGAGTTGGGAGAAGAATACCATCCCACCACTTATCAATAGCTAACTTAGAAGGTGTGGACAATATGTACAGTAAATGGAGAACATTTGTAATATCCAGTCGGATGCCGGACTTTCCATCTCGTTTAATTCAATACTATTTCATCGGGTACTTTACTGTTGGCACAATTTTATTCTCCAACTTCTATCCGTGGACTTAGCTTATTTTGAACAGAACAGACATATCATTTCCACGTATCAGATTCAACTTTGTGATCAAAGCTTGTTTTATTACATATCATACGCTTGAAAACTTGGTAAAATTAAATGTTTTAAGTAAAAAAAACATTCCATATTAGTACCTATGCTGTAGGTGTAATCAACGAGACTTGATAATGTTAGTTAAGTAAGTTAAAAACAATATTAAAATGTTCAATTTTAAAAGATATTAATTGCCTTGCTCCTAAAATATTGCATTGAATAGAATTTGAAGTTTAAGATCGTAGTAATAGTTATTGTAGGTACATAAATAAAAGTACTTTAATAGAATAAGTTTTGAGAGTTGATAATTATATGATGCTTGAAATTGGGGCCTTTTGAGTCGTTATTATGTTATAAACGGAATACATAGTTATCTAAACTATTGATAAGTAACTATTCTCTCTTCATTCCTAAACCAATGCTTTTCTAGTCATTAATTCTAAACTTAATTATTTACATAGTTTAAGAGACATATAGTTACAGTATTGAGATTGTATTTATAATAATAAGTTAGCCAAAGAGTTTTAATCATGTTATTTATTCGAATCACTAGGCTTCAAAAGATGTATATTACGGGCACAATTTGATGAATTTTCATTATAATTAGATCAGCTGTTAATTAGGATTGCATTTTTGTAATAGGTAATTAAATTGCATTGCGCACCTCAGCTTGTCCATTACACAGCAACCGTCCATTTTTAGTAGTCACAATAGTACACATTTTACAATAGTTTCGTAGAAACCCTGTTATTGAATTTTGTTTTATGAAGAAAACTGTAGCCAGCATATTTGCCCTAATTATTATTATAAATAAGAGCCTGTAGTGTCCGTCTGTAAGGCAAAGGCCTCCCTTCCTTCTCTCCAGTCTTCTCTATTTTGGGCTATTGTGGACCAATCCTGTTAATAGGCATCAATTTCGTCCCTCCATCTTCGCCGCGGGCTGCCACGAGGTCGTTTCCCGTTTAGAGGCGTCCACCCTGTGTTGGCTTTAGCCCATAACGCATCCGACATGCGGCAGACGTGGCCCGCCCAATCCCAAATTAAGTTTACCCGCTTGTTGCCCGACATCCGCGATTTGCGTTTTAGAGCGCAGTATACTGTTACGAACGCGGTATGTCTGTCTGACCACCAGAATACTGCGCTCCATGGCAGGCTGACAAACCCCGAATCTGGACTTTTGCAGATCAGTCAAAAACAGGTCTGCGCGCCCGTAGGTGAAGATGGGGACAATGTCCTAACTAACTTACAAAATTACTATTGATTTTAAATATTAAATGATATGAAAGCGTTGCTTAAATACAGGTACATTCGACCTTTTATGACCTAGTTTATTAGGAATCACTAATCACATGTGTTTAGATGAAATATCTTAGATTTAATTTAAAGGTGATGCTTGGCTACTGTCTTTCTCTAACGATACAGTCACACGCAAGTCCTATACGAGTCAGCACATAAAATGTCACAAGCTTATTCAAACAGACATGTTCACTGCAATAAGATTTCGAATTAGCCAGCCTTAAGATGGTAGTTCGTGTCGAAACAGCAACGGTCTGTAATAATTAAGCTAGTGTCATCTTTAAGATTATGTCATTAGTATAAATCAGGAAGAGAAGAGGCCCTAAAATCGACCCTTGTGGGACACCTAATACTGATAGATCTTATCATTATCTTCAGTCACATGAAACCTCGTGTTGATTGGTCTCGGCGTACAGTAAACCACCGCGACCTTTTATAATTATGCCAGTTACAAATGAATCAGTGTTATTTTTAAGTTTTCGTCCATAACTTGTTCAAGTCCAAAATTCTAATACTGCTTTTCTAGATAATGAATGCTCGTTTTAAACAATTGTACTTAAGTGTATTGTTAGATTGATACATTATTCTAAAGTTAATCAAACCAATTATTAAGGTTGTGAAAATATACTAGTGTTATTATCGCACAAACGCTACATCTTTATCTTTCTCTAATAAGTAAAAATAAAACAAGAATTGTTTTAATAATGTTGTTTAATTTATCATGAAAATATATTTTAAGTTAAATCAAACCAAATAAAAAAAAATGAACGCGCAATTAACATACAAGTAAAGCGCCATGATGTTACACAAAGTATAACATTGGGCTTGTAATACTTCATGCACATATCCATCCTCCATCTCGCATTCAAATATTCAAGTAATTGTTTTATCTTATTATTTATATTTCTCTACTTAATATTTTTACTTATGTATACAGTTACATCGCTAATTTGACCAAAAGTTAAGAAAAAAGTATTGTCCGTCCTAAATTCTGGAATAAAACTAGACTAGACCATTGCTTTTTTTTATTTAAATGCAAAAGTACGAATGATTCAGTGGACGAGTTTAGTTTATCAGTAAAATTAGGGTAAATTTTTCTTTTTGGTTCTCAATAAATTATGTCATTAGCATCCTACTGCCATCTGGTACTGGTCACATTGCACCGGGTGGTCCATTGTGCCGGCGCTTCGCAGTGACAACACGTCCAATGTGTACAGCTTCATAGAAATACCACCACATACCTGGTCGGCATACCACCTTGCCGTACCAAATAATTTGCTTCTACTTTTCTTTTTAACATGAGTAAGGAGTGGAACTCGCTTCATATGTTTTTCCGTACCAGTCTAATCTCTGAGTCTTCAAGTCCAGAGTGAACAGGCAAGCGTGTTCCATCTTCGATCACACCATCACTTACCATCAAGTCAAGTGTTTGACTATAATTAATAAAAAATTGCTCAGCCACTAACACTTCCGGCAGGTTTATCGGCCCGCTATAGTAGGAACGGTAAACCTCTACCAAAGTACAAGAGTCCATAAGTATGTGCACATCACTCGTCGTCCTTTATAGCGGAGGCGGGGTCAGACGCGGGCTCCGGCGCGTTCACGAGCAGCGCTAGCGGCTCGCACGCCGTCTCCGCGGCGCCCCCGCCGGCGTCGTCCTGACAAGGAAAAAAAATTTCTTCACCGAAATACCCCACTGTCTAGAGAGTAAACAATTTTGAATCTTGGCCGGTTCATTGGAAATGAAACATTATCTTGAAAATTCATTATACAGGGTGGTTTTTTGGGAAGGGCAGTGATGGCCAAGTCCGAAACCACGAGAGTTAGGGAAAAGCCGTGAAAGGAGTCATGCCCTCGTTTTATAAGAAAACAATAACTAAATATTTATTATTTTTTTAAATCTTTTTTGACGGTAATGGACCCGAATGATTTTCCAAAAATAAATTACATCCTGTATTATTGAACCAGTGGATTCTATTGCTGATAAGGATCAATCTTTGCAAATAAATGTTATACTAAAAATGAAAGGAAATAGCAAATTTTTACGATTTACTTTTAATATCTCAATTTTACCTAACTAATAAGTTGCGCAAAATGGTCTCGATTGACTCTAATGCATATGTTTATACGTCTCTCTAGAGACTTTACTGCATTTGATACCATGACAGGATTTTTCCTCGATAAAATATCAAGCAATGAGCTTTGCGCTCTCAATTGTTTTGTAACGAGCTTTGTAAAGTTCGTTCTTGACGTAACCCCTTAGGAAATAATCAAGTGGTGTAAGATCGGGTGATCTTGCCGGCCATCTCACCGGACCATGAGTGCCAATGCATCTATCCCCAAAATGTTCATTCAGCATATCTTTAACCACACGGCTGTTATGAGCTGGGGCCCCATCTTGCTGGAAATACAGATCCCGTACCCTGGCTATTGGCATATTCTTTATTTCTTCTAACACGTTGTTTAAAATTTCGACATACATCGTAGCATTTAAAGTGCCGTTGTAAATCTTTATGAAAAAAATTCTGCTTCCTAGGATACCACACCAACAGTTAAACGAAAATTTAATCTTTGGATATCCTTCACGTGTTCGCAATGGATTCTCTTGAGACCAGTAATGTTCATTTTTCCGATTGTACATTAAGTTATTTGAGAAGTTTGATTCGTCGGAAAATAAGATGTTAAACAAAAAACTTCGATGCCTATCCATTTTTTCCCTAAGCCAGTGGCAAAACTCCAGGCGCCTTTCATTATCACCTGGATGAAAGTTTTGAACAACTCGTCCATAACGATAGCACTAGTATTTATGTTTTTGAAGAACTGCATAAATGGTGCTCCGGGAAACTTGAATGTTCGTTTCTGCTTGACGAGTTAAAGCACTCGGATATGCTTCGAAAAACGTCAATATTGCCAATTCTAAATTTTCGTTGACGATTCGTGGATTTCGTGTCAAAGGTGTTACTTCCAGTCGCTGTTAAGTTACTCGCCATAGCTACCAAGCACTAAGGGAAAGAGCGCTGTGGGTATTCGTTTTGATACCAGCTAAGTGCGGGAACTATGCTTCTACTATTTAAAAAATAGGCCTCCATCAAATCAAATCGTTCACTATTTGATAAATACATTCTTAAAAAGATCTTTTTATTGTCATAAACCAACACAAACAACTCAATTCGAAAATAAACAATTATTCGAAAAAATATGAATGGAATTCTTTTTTTGATTGTTTAGTATCACCACAGTATCCCGCTAATAAGACAAATGAGTTTCACACATAACGATCAAAAAGAATAGGTGAGGTTTCTTCCGTGTGAAAATGAAAAATAGTGAAACTTTGCTATTTCCATTCATTTTTCGTAACATATTTATTAGCAAAGATTGATCCTAATCCATTGGTTCAATAAAACTGGGTGTAATTTTTTTTTTGAAAAAACATTCGGGTCCATTTTCGTCCATAGTAAAAGATTTTTGAAAAAAATAAATATGCAGTTATTGTTTTCTTATAAATCGAGGGCATGACTCTTTTCACGACTTTTCCCTAACTCCCGTGGTTTCGGACTTGGCCATCACCGCCCTTCTAATTTTGCCCCTATTTTTGGTGACCTCATTGAAACCTACGAGATTATTACCAGCAAAAAACAAAAAGTATATACGTATTTTATCAGCTAGTTTATGTTCCCATGGTATAAGTTTTGCTTAGTTTGGGGCTAGATGGCGTTGTGTCAAACGTCCAGTATTATCATTTTACAAAAACGTCAATAACAAATTGATACCTGTAGCGCCAGATATTGAGATTTCTGAACTAACTTTCAATTTTTCCCAACTAATTAGAAGATGAGATTGAGTTGATGGTTTGTCTCACCTAGGCAGCCGCCAGTGCCTCTTGCAGTCTCTTCCTGGCGCGCAGCACTCTCTCCTCTTGCTTGCGCACGTCGTCCTTGCTGATGGTGACGGCGGCGATGAGCGGCTGGTCGGGGTTCAGGAACACGCCCGGGTTCTCGATGATCGCTTGCTTCGACCCTTGTTGCCCTGGAAACAAACACAACAACTTAGAACACATAGAAACTAAATACACCGCTCCTAGCGACGCGGCGTTTAGGGTGAGAGGTTGTTTGTGTGTGCAAAAAACGAATGTTCCCATTTATCTCCGGTTAATCAATCGGTTTAACTAATTTATATAAGGTTTTCCGTAAAAGGTTTGTGATTCATCGGAGATGGTTCTTAGATAGTGCTGTTAACCACCAGAGGGCGCTGTAATAAAGATGTTTAGTGAAGAAATGAGGTTCTTAATTTTTTAACTTTAAACTTGTATGGATACCTACTGATCCCCCTTAACGTCAGAAAAGGGTAGGAAGATGGTTTTTGAAAATGGGTGAAAAGGTTAAATAAAATCTGTTTAAAAATTTGCTGGTTCCCAAATTGCCAGTCATACCTTTCAGCTATACATTTTCGTAAAAATATAATTTTAAATGGTCCCATATAAATTTGAATAAAATTTGATGATGGAATCCATGAGAAAATCATCAAACTCTTCAATTTGCAAAGGTATTTGCACGACATAATATGGGCTTTTTTTACCGTGTCAACCGATTCCGAGGATTATCTGAAATTGGTTATAATTTGTTAAAAGTTACTTGTTATCCTTACCTGTTATAGGCTGTGAAGAGACGTGTAGAGTAGTCGCCAGCGACTGTATGGTAGTTGCATCAGAGTTGTAAGGACCTAGGGGCTTGATGTACTTCGGAAGGGAAGTGGTGGCTAATATCCCATTCGCGTCACAAGCTGTAAGTCCCTGTGAACACGTTATATCACATGATTAACATAAACTTTTAAAAAAGCTGTCATAAAAACTGACATAGCTAAGGACCACCCATACTAACTTTCTATTTAAAAAAACAGCGTCGGAATCCGATCATTCATACATCCCTTTAAGAACTACAGGGGACAAAAGAAAACACAATAAAATGAGTTCTTTTACAGTTTACTATCCTGTTTTTCCAGATAGATGACAGCCTGGCTGATGATGATGCATTGATTAAAGCATTTTATTCCAGCTAACCTTTGTGTAGTAGATTTAATGGTAGTGCTTTCTAAAAAATAGATTTATAAACTTAGTCTAGTTTGTAATTAACTTTATTTAAAATAACTTACTTCCAATCGCTTCTCCCAGAACAGCTGTTTAGGCTTCTCCTGTGTACCATGTTTCAAGTCTGTCTTAACTTTGCTTTCCTGAGTTTTATACACAGTAACGGGTTGCTTGAATATCGACGCGGTTTGCCGAATAGGAGGCACCAGTGAAGCATCTGAACGTACTCCTCTGTAAATAGGTACAATTATGTCTGATGTGGCTGTTTTGTGTTAGTTCAAAACCCCGTCCACTCAGCCCCACCAGTGTGGATTCAAATCAAAGAATGAAGCTATCATAATCTCCACTGCGCGAGCAGCAGTGTTATAGCGGTGGAGAGTATGAGCTATCAAATATGCTATTTCATGAATAAATCTCAATATTTGATTGCTTGATTTGAACGTTTTTGCATATCAAAAGTTCTGTCATATACAACAACCAAGCTTCACCAATCATCGCGTAGTTGGGATTATGATGGCACAATTTTTTATTTGTTTCATAATCCCCACTAGTGGGGCAAGCAGTAGGGATTATGAAACCCCCTGATTTCATCATAACAAAAAAACTACAAACCTAAAAATTATGATAAAATTTATGATGGCACAATTTTTTCTTTGTTTCATAATCGCCACTAGTGGGGCAGAGCAGTGGGGATTATGAAACCCCCTGATTTCATCATAACAAAAAAACTACAAATCTAAAAATTATGATAAAATTTAACTAGGTAATGCTAATGATTTTAAATTCTAATAAAAACTGTCAATGTGTAGTGAAATTTACTCTTCTAATACTTAATGGAACAATGCAGCCAGTGTCTTCGGGACACTTTCGCCTGATAGTGATCTGGAGTGGTTGAGCTATCTATAGATTGTTTGCAACGGTCTTTAGACGATTCAACTGTTTCTTTTGTATTTTCTACTGAGTTACCTATAAGTACTTATTTCACTAAATTTAGGATAATACATTTATTAATTATGCCTAATTTAAGTTACAATTACAATTTATTTTTTATTCATAAGTTTCCTTACATGCTAAGTATAAAACATGCTAATGTGAAATGTGGTTAAAGTGAGTAACAAATAATGATTTACCACATACCATGAATTTGATACACAAAAAACACTACGTATTGTAAATGCTCGTAGAAAAATAGGTAATTAATGTTTGATGACTGTTTGTAAGGTGCATTTTATTAAAAATTGACTACTGGTTTGGTTAGCAAAGCTGCTGCTGGGGGTCTACAATAGGATTAAAATCTGTGAGGTAAAAGCTATAGCCTAAGCATCAAGAAAGTTATTTGCTCAGACATGTAGTACCGGTTTGTCTAAAGCATGTGCGCGGCCAAACAGATAAACACAAAACTAAAGACTAGGGCACACACTAACAAGCGGTCAACAGCACTCTAACACAAGCTAAGGACTGCACTAATCACAACACAAGTGGAATAGACAAGTGATGTGGAACCTGTAATCAAACTGCGCTCGCGCTTTCTTGACCTTACACAGCAGCATAGTGTTTATCTGACCCTGTTGGAAGTCGAAACACGACAGGTCCATACTATCACCGAGATACCGTACAAGCTCGGGTTTACTGCGAAACTTTTTACCTGTAGGGCTATAGAAAATTCATTGTAATGATGCACCAGTGTTAAAAATTGTTATACCCTCATTTAGTGATGAGTATGTGATGTTGTTAGACATGTTATGTGACTAACTTTGTTTTAATTCCAGGTTTAAAAATATTCTAATAACACATTTTAGGTTTTTCTGAGGTAAAACTGTAGGATCAGACGACAACTTTTAATACAGAAAAATATGGAAATATTTATAAATTTGATGTATTGAACATGATCATAGGGTTACCTGTAATAGTAAACATCAACTTTGCCTGCAGAGAGACCTGTTTTTCTTACGATTTCCTCTCTTTGCCAGCCTTTGGGCAAAGCAGGGCATTCTGATTTTGTCTTCTCTATCGATATGTTCATATTAGAATTGCTTAGAGCAGTTGCATCGATCGATAATTGCGTGTGGTTCTGATATTCCTCCCGAGTAGAGGTTGCAGACTCCGTTAGTTAATTGGATTATGTACAAGTTTTATGCAAAACTTTACAATCGACAATAAAATCAAAGCCTTGTCAAATCTAGCGATGGAACATTTCACACTTCACAGGTAGCATGTGAAAAATCATATGAATTAAATATCATTTGTAGCATCTGCTACTTTCGTTCGCATAACCTGCAAAAAATCATTCATGTGAAATCACTTCGGGTTTCATCGTTCGCAGTATTCATTCGGGTCTGCTAAAAACCGCAGATGAGTCGCGTCGTTAGCTCTCAGCGGACGGAGCTCGGGAGCTCGGTGGGACTCGTCGAGCGTTTTCGTATATAGCCACCGCCGAGAGTCTATGAAGAAACTTTGTTTGATTGATATTTGTTGAACGCAACAGAGTTTAGAATCGCCACCATTTTTATTTCCACGAAATAAACCAATTGGAATTAAACTTGGTTTCATAAGAAAATATTTTTCTTTTTATTTAGTTATAACATTCCGATAATTTATTATACTTACTCTTTTCGTTATTTTATTTGTTCGTAACAAATATGTCTGATTTAAATAAAGTTGATGACTCATTTAAATAAAGTTTTTATATACAAAAAGTAGTTTTATTGGTCTTTGTTGGTCCACTGCTTTGTATAACTTTGGCACTAGTAGCGTTTTATTTAGCAAAACAAACAATCGAATGAATCAGACAGACTTTTGTTCCGGTTTCGGCGTCAAATAACAGTTAATAAAATATCCATGTCATAAGTTTAGATTGATTCTATTGTATGAATATTGTTTGTTTTTTCAGCTAATTCACCAATTATTAAAAGAAATTATAAAAATACGAAAAAATCGAATAAAACTGCATATTACAGTCAGTTCCAAGCCTGTTCAAGTATGAGGGAAAGATCATTGTAAAGTAAATAAATACTTAGTACACACGGCTACACATCGAGCTATACATTTTCAGTATATGCTGACCTCGCATTGTGTAGGCTTTTCGTAGAATGAGCGGTCAGCTTATACTGGAAATGTATAGCTTGATGTGTAGCCATGTGATCTTTTAGTAAGTCAGTAATATATTGACAAAGGCGTACTCCTTTATCTGACCTTTATCTGACCCTTTTGCCATACCTATCCATGCCGTGGCGGTCTAACTTCATTAAACGTCACTGTCAAACATTTCAGACAGATTAGCACACCACACAACGTCATAAACGTCACTCACTCAGTATCAAGAACAGCGAAAAATCGTTGTCTGTGATTTTTCATATGTGAAATAGCAATAGCAGGTGTGTATCCTAATGAAAAATCATTGCCAGTGATTTTTCACAGGTGAAATAGCAGTGAAAAAAAAGAATCATTTCATCATATGAATATGAATTAAAAATAGCAATCATTACCATGCCTAGTCAAATCCCAAAGCCAGGAACGGAACAAGAACAACACTACAGGTATTAAAATCTCTTTGAACACTACAACCACAGATAACTAATTATCAAATATTCATTCACAGATTTTTTTTTCGAATGGAATTATCTCGCTGTTGGCCGTTGCAGCTTAACCGAGCTTTTGGCGAGCGTAGAAGGCGCTCAGCCCTGTAAATTTTGATGAGGCAACTAGCGCAAGGGCACCACCAGGGTGGGGATAGGAGAGAAACGCCTGGGTACGTGCTTGTACCTCGTATAGGCGGCGACTGAAGGGACTCGTCGAACTCGCCGGCGAGGTCAGCGTATCCGTGAAGTGTTTACTCTGTCTAATGTAGATGACTCTTCCACATTAGCGGAGGTGATTTCATCATCCGGGTCTCTGAGAACGTGTCTCGGACGACGGAGGGTTTATTCACAGAATCACGACAGAATCTGAAAATATAACGGCAACATGTTCTGAATGCTCTAAGGGCAACATAGTGTATACAATTTTTTGGAGTGGCACTTCTAGAGTGAACAACTTTCTAAATTTTCATGTTTTAAGCGACAATCAGCATGATCATTGAGTAACTTTTAAAAACAACATTGAAAATCTTTTAGTTTTTTCCATGATTAAGTAATGTATTTTGATGAATATAAATTATATATTAAAATTAATATAAATAAATGTATGTTTATTTTATAAATACATGTAACAACGTACTAAGCATGCTTGCTTTCAGTAATATAAAAAATGTAATACATATTATATTTTTTAATCGTTCGTAAGGAGTAAACTCCAATCGTGCATCGGAGCTGACACACTTTTTTTTCTTTTAAAATATAAATTGAAAACCCCTCATTTTCAAGCTTAGTACCTTATAACCGCATTTAACAGTTAGTTCCTCAAATACCGCGAGACTTCTTTCGTTGAAGTTTTCGTTCCTCAAAACTCTCTCCTTGAGCAGCAATTTCGTGTATAGTTAGCCTAATTCTATGACAGTGACACTAACAACAGACGGTTGACTGTTGACTTTTGTTTCTTTGATTGATTTGATTGGCGTTTTTTTTCTCAAATACCTAGTATGTGTCAAAGAGCCGTTCAGTGTGTGTTTGTTGGCGGATGTTTCATAAAATTTCGTTGGGAAAAAACGATTGAATTCAATAAATTGTGATCGTTTAGAGGAAATAGTACGCTGTAATTGTTTACGTGTGGTGTGGTATTTCTAGAGTTCGCAGAAGTAAGTATTTTATTCAATTATTTGCAAAATATTTTACTGTTCCCATACCCTCGAATGATGTCAACTTTGGTCTGAAATTATACTTTCACTTTGTAAGATAATTAGAATAACAAAAAACTGTACAATTTTATAGTAGGTATATACCGGACTGTATTAAGTTTCTTTCCACAGTATTCACTAATCACGAAATAATTATGTCAATACTTATTTCTTAGAGAGAATATTTCTCATTTGCACCTATTTACAGTTACAAACCTACAATGTAAACGTAACTTAAATTCATAGCTACAAATTTATGTATGATAGATCTGACCACTACTAAGAATAAAAGCAATCATCTCTATCTAATTAAGGCTCTAAAAGTTTAAGGGAGGTTTCAGACAAGTTTATTATCACCGTCATTTCTTTGGTAATTGATTGCAGTTGCTTACTAAGTACCTAGTGTACTTACTATCCCTACTACCATCTAGTACTTCATGTACCCTAGGCTATCCACACACCGCATGTGTGTGTAGAGTGAGTAGGTCTATTTGGGCACAAATGAGGAAAAAGCCTAGTGGGCATATGCAAATAATAAGTATAATAATAATAACTAGTGGTTCGCCCCAAACTGAGAACTCGCGCGTCTTCAATTAAAATGAAAAAATATTATTTGTAATCTTTGACTATCAAAATAGTGCCATGAAATATAAACCAAATAATTTGGCCTACAGTTTAATTCAAATTACAGGTAATGTGAGTTCATGGAATGTGGTAATTTTTTTATGGGTTACAACTTGCAATTATTCGGTATTTCAGACTTTTTCCTATATTTGTGTCATTTAAGCTACACACATACCAAATTACAGCGCTGTGGGGTCACCCTGTGAATTTTGTCAAACTTTAGTTTTTATTATGGCTAATAACTCATAAAACTATAAAAACTTTATTAAAACTACGAATGGGGTCGAAATGTACTCATAAAGATCTTTTATTAGACATGTCACTTGACTTGATAGTCCCATTTTTATGTTTTTTTACCCCTCTTGTACCCTAATATCTCAACAACCCCCCCTCATTTTTAGCTCATTCAGTCACACCAAAATTGTGCCATCACTACCTACCTTTATACCAAATTTCACGATGATCGGATAAACGCTACGAAAGTTATCCTCTGACAAACAAACATACATACATTCATACTTACATATCACGCCAATTTGCCCAAGTTGATTTAGAGATCTTGCTTCACTCGATCAATAACTACTTACAGCTAGCAGCAAATGTGAGAGTTTTGTATAAGAAGAGTGCTAATGCACAAATTCTTAATCATAATTCTATTAGGTCCTTACATATGAAATTGGCGTTTTGTATGGGAGGAATATAACGTAAATTTTTTTTTGGTAAATTGATTATTTAATCAAAGTATGCACCGTTGTTATCTATGCACTTTTGCCATCTCATAGGTGGTTCATTGATCCCTTTACTAAAAAAACCATGGGGGCGAAAATCAATAAACTCTGAAGGCGGTTTGGACTGCTGCATCGGAGTTGAATGTTTTTCCTTGTAAGAAGTTGTCCAAATTCCGGAAAAAATGGTAATCTGTTGGAGCAAGGTCCGGGGAGTACGGTGGATGTCGCAGACATTCCAATTGTAGCTCATGTCTTGCGTTGTCGTGAAGCAGCAGTGGCCTAGAGCGATTAACCAATCTCGGTTGTATAGCAGCTAGTTCTTCCTTCATGGTTTGCAGTTGCTGACAATAGATATCTGCCATAATCATTAGGCCAGATTTTAGAAAGCTGTAGTGAACGACACCGGCGCTAGTCCACCAAACACTCACAAGTAACTTTTTCTGAGTCAATTTTCGTTTACGACGTATTTTGCGACGAGCACTTTCGATTATCGTACAGTATCCACTTTTCATCACAAGTAATGATTCTATTTAAAATCCTTTCATTATTGTGTCGGTTGAGCAAAGTAACACAACAGTCGACGCGTATTTGCAAGTTCTATTCACTCAATTCATGAGGTACCCATCATTCAAGTTTTTTTATTTTCCCGATTTGCTTTAAGTGAATTAATACAGTTTTATCACTTACCCCGAAGCCTGCAGCTATCTCTAAAATGCTTTGTGGTGGATCTGCTTCCACAATAGCCTTTAATTCTTCATTTTCCACTTTGGTCTCCGGCCGTCCACTGTGTTTGTTCTGAAGGTCGAAATTTCCAGAACGAAAACGTTGAAACCAAAAACGTACTGTGCTTTCTTTTGCGACACCAGCGCCGTACACGTCATTAATACTTCGAGCTGTTTTTGCAGGACTGGAGCCACGGTAGAACTCGTACTCGTAAATATACCGATATTTCATGTTTTCCATTGTGCGGTAATAACGCCAAAGAAAAAAATAAAGAGGAAAAAATAAATGAATGACTGTTTTCAAAACTCAAATGTACCAGCTGAATGAATTTATAAATTTGAATTTGGAATTCTTAACCAAAGAGGAGATATTTCAGATCAAAGTGGTCAGTACGACAAAACGCTAATTTCATATGTAAGGACCTAATATTATAAAACTAATTTAGCATAAAATCACTCAATAACCTACTTGATTGTAATAAAATTAGATTATAATTAAAGACACTGACGCAATAGATGGATAGATGACTGATAAAGGTTGCTGGGAACCATTGGGTGCAGGCAGCACAAGATTGGTTGCTATGTAAAGCTATGTTCAGCAGTGGATGTCCTATGATGATGCTAAAAAATCTGTGTGCAATGTAACTATTTATTACTCTTACTTGAAGCTGCTGAAATCTCCATGAAACTTGCATGTACACACGGCTACACATCAAGCTATACATTTCCAGTATAAGCTGACCTCTCATTCTACAAAAAGCCTACACAATGCGAGGTCAGCTTATACTGGAAATGTATAGCTTGATGTGTAGCCGTGTGTACAGGCTAATTGGTGCTCTTTGCTGCCCTTTTAAAGTCATTATCACAAACCATTAAAGTTTTTAAAATATATAAGTGGTATTAATCTGTGGATGATGTCCGTGGGTCATGCATTTATCATCATGTAACAATTAGCACCATGTTCTACTTCTTTGTATGACTGTTTATCTTCCCAAATAAATAAAATAAATTAATCACAAACCAAGGGTAGGTACTTTGAAAATATGGTGGGTCTGTAACATGGATAGGTCATGGTCTGTAAACAATGTTACATTGTTTGTGGTGACATACATTTTGAAATAAAAATAATATTGCTGGACATTTCACACAGCGCCATCTAGCCTCAAACTAAGCAAAGCTTGTACTATAGGAACCAGATGACTGATAGAATACTCATATACTTTTTTTGTGAATACAATACTTATAAGTAAATACATAGAGAAACAACCAGAGATTATGAAACAAGCTACGCCAAGAAGGCTTAATTATGCCGCTGGCCAACACTATGAATATCTATATAATAAAAATGAAATGCAGTTTTGTTGGTAAGCGATCACTTGAGAATGGTTGGACAGTTTTTTTTTACAGTTCGCTATTGTCCGTGCTAGGTTCTTAACAAAAAAAAAATGGAAAAATGGAAAAGTTAAAGCTCTTTTCTATGGGATTTTTGTATGAACTCAAGACCGTATTATAGGGTAGGTATATTTTATTATGAAATCCGTGCGAAGCCGAGGCGGGTCTGCTATACTAGACGCCAAGGCTCCTGGCAGAAGGAGTCATAAAACGTGGGACAAGTGACGGTGATATTGCCATCTCGCTAGCTCTTGCAGCCCTTACGGGAGCCGTAAGTGATGCGCCGAGTACCTATCGATCGCTAATAATCAGTACCTGTATTGAAAAGTAAATAAACACGTTTTTTGTTTGGCCCCTTTTTTATGTTATTTGTGGGGAAACAGTCTTACGGCCCACCTGATGGTAAGCGGTCACCGTCGCCTATTGACACCGGCAACACCCGGGGTATTATCGATGCGTTCCCTACACTGTAGAAACCTCTTTACATTTCTTTTGAAGCGTGCCATGTCGTAGCCTAATGGGAAAACGTCAGATGGTAGCTCATTCCGCATCTTGCAAGTATGGGGTAGAAAAGATCGCGTGAAGCGTGTGGTGCGCGATACCCAATTGTCGATGATATGTGGATGAGCTTTATTACGTTGTCGAGAAGTGCGGTGGTAAAATCTCGACGACGGGATGAGATCAAATAGCTCCTCACCCCATCTGCCACGAGTGAAATATATCTTGTTATAGTTTCCAAAAGTAATGATTCCAAGTATCTGTCGCGTCGACGAGTCGGTTGGCGTCGCCGGCTGCGCCTTGTCACATGGGCCAATCAATTACAAGTTTGAAATATTCAAACGAATGTCGATGTGGACTATCAACCTTGAACTTTCTTTCGCGAGACATTCGCCAGGTGGTGGAACCCATGGGGTTTGATTGAGCTATAATTTCAGGCTTCTATTAATGCATTATTGATTATGTTTCTGTTCAATTAAAAAAGGAGTTTCGAAGTTGTCTATGACACCTTTATTATTATTTTCAATCCTCTTATGTCCCACTGCTGGGCATAGGCCAACCCCCATTCTTTCGAGACACTTATAACAAGCGCTAAGATGGTTCAATTTGCTCGGAAATTAGTGAGCTCGTCATCTATCAAATTTTTACCACACCATAACTATTTGCATTATGTACCTTTCTCTACTTTCTCTGCAAGAGTTCCCTATGAAAGGGGTCGCCAGGGAAAGTACTGCCAGCATACCTATTTCTGCCGCAAAGCAGCATTGCTGTTTCGGTATGGTTGCCGGTGAAAATACTCAGGAGGCTTTATGCCTGTATGTCTCATGTTGACGGACGGAGGGCAGTGCATCGCAGGGCACGTTTCTAAGGTCTTAACATCAGGTAGGCCATACGCTTGCTCCATCACCAGGTCTTTTTTTTTCTTTTTATTTAAGGACTTTTAAAACTATGCTTTTGTCAGCCCTATAATGACAAAATCATAATTTAAAAACAACAACTCCCTAGTTGAAATAAACATAACATGGTTTACACAGTCCGCAAAACAGTTGCAAGCGCGCACCCTTCGATGTATCTATCGTCAAGTACGCACCCGCATACATTCAACATACCTACCGAATCAACAAAAACCATAAATCAATTTGGCTTCTTTTGAGGTTAGGACGCGATAAAATGCTGTGAAAAATTCCAACATTGACAATATTTATAGCCAACTCAACAAGAAGCATACGCCTTTCAGCTTGGTTCCGGACACACTCCATCAAAATATGGTGCACATCTTCTGGTATATCACATTCTTCACAATTAGGCGAAGACACCTTTCTCATTAAGTATGTGAACTTCTTGAGCGGCATGTGTCCGGAACGAAGCCCTGTGTGCGGTAACAATTTGTTTGCTACTTATATTTCCCATAAACCACGGCAAACGAGGAGGTTGACTTTGTATAATTTTATACCAAATGCCTTTAGTTTTAGAACGTTCGTCAAAATATTCCCGCCAGTGATCATAGCATATTCTATTATATTTCGGTAGTAATTCAGAATATGATGGTAAAATATATATTTCTAATCCATCTACAACAGCTGATTTTGCTAAACGATCTGCCTCCTCGTTGCCAGACAGTCCAATGTGTGAAGGAATCCACTGCAATACAATTTTAACGTTGTGCTGATTAAAATCTTCCAGTTTTCGAATAATGTTATACGCCACTAATATACCTCGATTTCCCGATGTGCAACGAGAAATGTGTTGCAAGGCACTTTTACTATCGCGAAAAAATCACTATGTTCAAATAAGGGTCAACACAGCGTTTTATGTAGTTCAGTGCTTCCGATATAGCAAATAGCTCCATCGTCATAATAGATAGTGTGGATGCATTTTTATAGCATTCTCCATGTTTCCCAATATAATCATAAAAGGCTGCACCAGATGCGCTAGTGCATTTTGACCCATCTGTAAATATTTTAAACCAATTCCTATATTTTTCATCTAATTCACAGAGTATGTCATGTTTTAATAGATTTTGATCATAATTTCTTTTAGCACTTTGCACACATTCTAGATTATTTTTAATTACATTTTGAATATTAATTTTAGACGGCCATAAACTTAGTAAATACATTTCAAGAGGATTTGAAGATGCAATTTTTTCATCTTTAACAGAGTTATATGTATTCATTAATAAAGGTTTCTTCTTATTTACCCAGTATCTATTACTAAAATGAGTATTAAGTGAGTTTAAATAATTTAAAGTCAGACCATTTGCCCATGATTTTGCTTTAAGACAAAACTTAAAAGCTAGGTATTGTCTTCTTAGAAATAATGAAGGTACGCAGACCTCACTCTCCATGACATGAATAAGAATAAATTTATTTGTCTTCTTATAAAACAGTAGTATTACCTACTTGATTATCTTAATAAGTAAACTAAAAATAATGTGACAATCTTAATTAAATCTACTAAACAATGAGGGTAGTTAGGTAAGTATACAGCTGAAGAACTTTACCTTCCGTGCTAGTTTACAACTGTGTTACGGCAAGGTAAGGATTCTCGTCCCATGTACATACGACTCATTTTTGAGTACAGTTTAACAGATAACAGTGGTATGGTACTGCAGGAGTACACAAATTGATACAGTAGTAATTGTAGTATACGACAGAAAAGCAGACAAAATGTGAAAAACTAAAAATATAACTGAAATAAATAATATGTATGATAATCAACACTGACATAAAATACATAGTTTTAAAAGTTAAACAATTATACAGAATTTAATAACTAAGTAATTTTATAATCTATCGACTTACTAAAAATCACGTACTTCTCTAATTTTACAATACCTAGGTACTAATAAAACTCTATAAACAAAACATAAGAAAAAAAATATGCATACTTCTAGATTCATGTCTATATTCATATATATATATACTATTTATAATAATAATCCTCCTAGCCGATTTCGGCTACAGAGACTTGACTTTGTGATTATTGGCCTAGGTGTTTAGCCTGTATGTGGCTGATGTACCCTATTTTTTCGCTAAAAGTCCGGTTACAATGAACACAAGTTAAGGCGCCATTAATGTAGTTGTAATTGATATTAGCCGGCGGTCGACTTTTAAGCTGATCTCGTTTTAAGTCTAGTTCTTGCCTCCTTTCTTCTTCAAACTCGTACACTTTGTCCTGAACATGACGCCTCCATTCAGGTCGTTTTTCAGCGAGAGCCTCCCAGCGCGACGGATCGATACAACACCTCTTCATGTGCCTCTTCTGTACGTCTTTGAAACGTAGGAACTGACCTCCGCGTTTCCGCTTACCATGTTCTAGTTCACAGAAGAAAATGCGTTTCGCCCTTCGCTCATCAGACATCCGAGACAGGTGCCCGCACCAACGCAGCTGACGCCGCATCAAATATGCCTCTATGCCACAGACATTAGCCCGTCGTAGAACATCGGTATTACGGACCCGATCCGACCACTTGATGTTAAGAATGTCGCGGAGGCATTTCAGATGGAATCTGTCTAACGTGCGTATGTGTCTGCGATACAGGCACCATGTCTCTGACGAGTACAAGATGTTAGGAAGTACAATAGCCATATACACCTTAATCTTGGTACTCAATTTGATGTTATGGGAGCGAAATACCTGGACTCGTAGTTTACCAAAAGCAGCCATAGCGGAGCCAAGTCTGCTGTTGATCTCCGAGTCAAGGTCGCATTTTGTTGTTATGCTGCTTCCCAGATATCTGAATGTATCGACCTGTTTTATGGGCTTTCCATCGATTTGCAGATTCAGTGGAGCTTGGTTAACAGTGTCCATGGCCATCACCTCTGTCTTTGTAATATTAATTTTGAGGCCAAATCTACAGCACGCAGCGTCAAGCCGAGTCATCAAGTCCTGGAGTCCCTCAGAAGATTCCGCAACGAAACATAGGTCATCAGCATACATCAATTCGGTAATGAGGTCATACGATACCTTTGTGTGCGCTTTTAACCTAGCCAGGTTAAAGATACTGCCATCTGTGCGAAAACGTATGCGGATCCCTTCGGTGTTGGCTTGTAAAGTCTCCCTCACGACAACGGAAAAGTACAGAGCAAAAAGAGTGGGTGCTAATACACAGCCTTGTTTTACACCACAAGTGACAGGGAATTGCTCTGTCTGCTCACCATTGACGGTTACGCAACAAGTCATGTTGTCGTGAAGAAGTCTTATCAAGCGTATAAATTTGTCGGTGCAACCAAGTTTCGAAAGCACAATCCACAAAGCTTCGCGAGGTACACTGTCAAAAGCTTTCTCCAGATCAACAAAACAGAGAAACAGAGGTTGACACTGTTCCCTGCTTTTCTCTTGCAGTTGTCTAAGAGAGAATATGGCCTCGCATGTGCCGCGATTGGGTCTAAACCCAAATTGCGTTTCAGGCAATATACTTTCAGAGAGCTCCATAAGACGATTTAAGAGTACTCTGGCAAAAGTTTTTCCTGGAGTAGACAGAAGTGATATACCCCTATAAGAGTTGCAAACAGATCGATCACCTTTATTTTTATACAAAGAGCAAATTAGTGATACGCCAAAACTAGGAGGAACGAACTCCATTTCCCACATGCGCTGGAAAAATTGCCAAATCTTGTAGTGCAACTCATCTCCGCCATATTTTAATAGTTCTCCTGGTATGTTATCGATGCCGACAGCCTTATTGTTTTTTTGCGCTTTGATGGCGATGATAACTTCCTCAAGAGAAGGAGGCTGATCCAGATCTACGGCTTGTGGTAAGGCAGGAAGTGATGCTAAATAGTTTATGTCAGCAGAACGATCCACATTGAGTAAGCTGTTATAGTGTTCTGCCCAGCGAGTAAGAACTTCTCCTTTGCTTACCAGGAGGGTACCTGAAAGTGATTTCAGTGGTACGTTTACTCGATGTGGACTTCCTACTAACTTTTTAATCTCGTTAAAGAAATCGCCGAGTCTATTCGAATCAGCAAGCCACTGAATATAGCGAACCTTGTTCAGCCACCACTCATCTTTTGCGTTTCGAGTTAGTCTCCTTATTTGGCTCGTACTCTCCTTTATTTTTTCAGAAGCAGTTGTCTGATTTCCCTTTCGAAGGAGCTGGCGGTGTTTTTCTAGGGCGACTGTCAATGTATTATCATTTTCGTCAAACCAGTCTTCACAGACACGAGGTTTTTGGCCTAAGATCTCAGTAGCCGCATTGATGGTATTTGTAGTTAACAGTTTCCAGCCCTCGTCTAACTGTTCATCTTCGGGGTGTATGCCTGCTGTAAAGGTATTGACAGCTTCCCTGTAATTTGCCAATATTTCAGCAGACTCTAGCTTTTTCAGATGAAGACAGTTAGGCTTAGCCCTGCGAGGTCTACGGCAAGGGCTAAGACGCAAAAATAGTTTTGTAACAACAAGTCGGTGATCCGACCAACAGTTTGCGCCCCTCATTACTCTCGTTACTTTGACATCCGCTATATCCCGTTGACGGACTATAGCATAATCAATAAGATGCCAATGCTTGGACCTTGGGTGCATCCAGGTAGTTTTGTATTTATTTGGGAGTCTAAACATGGTATTGGTAATACCCAGATGAAATTGGGAACAGAGGCTTAGTAACAGTTGCCCATTACTGTTCATGTTACCAATGCCATGTCGCCCTATCACCCGAGGCCAAGCTTCAAAATCACGTCCGACGCGAGCATTAAAGTCGCCAAGAAGCAAAACTTTCTCACAGCGCCGGATTTTAGTCAGCACTTCTGACACTTCCTCATAAAATTTGTCCTTGACGTCATCACTTTTGTCGAGTGTTGGCGAATATACGCTGATAACATTTAAGTATTTATTGTTTCGAAGATGGAAACGTAAGGACATGACACGATCAGAGATAGCAACTGGATGTTCTTCCAACTTAGAGGCTAAAGTAGTTTTAATAGCAAAGCCTACTCCTGACCGTCTAGGCTCAGAAGCTGGTGTGCCTTTCCAGAAGAAAGTGTACCCACCACCACGTTCAACAAGCTCACCTTCGTCAGCTAGATGTGTTTCGCTGAGAGCGGCTATGTCGACGTCATAGCGTTTGAGCTCGCGAGCCACAATGGCGGTTTTACGTTCTGGGCAGAGGTTGTTGGGTCGGTCTAAAAGAGTACGTACATTCCACGCACCAAAAGTCATATTCATCTGCATGTTTTTAGATTTATTCTTATTGCGAGGAATGAGCGTTTGTTTGGGGCACCTTTTCTAGCCCCCTCCCCGGCTGAGCGAGGAAAGCAGTGCCTCTCTAAATAAAGCTGCTTTGTCTCAAAGAGTGCTGCCGAACCACACTGTCACCCCGATGCAGTGCTAGAGCGACCACTCTCCTCTCCTTAGGCCACCCGTGTCCAGGTATTAGACCAAGCCCAGGACTTTTTTAAACTCGGAATGACAAAGCCAAGTCAGATGCGCAGGATATATTAAGTTGCATAAGTGTGCGCGCCGTACACAGATGCACCCTCTCCTCCTTACTCCCCTTGACCCAGTGGAACGGAGAACCGCTACGACTGGAAGGGAACAGGACGCAGTATCTGGCAACGATAAAAACTCCTATCGCTACCTTCAGGCCTTCTACAGTTGCCTGGTTGCCTCGCCACTTGAGGTGGATTGCGTTGACGCCGAAGCAACGAGCACTAGCACGGGGAGTGACCGTGCCGACTCGAGGGCCGAAACACGCCGTTGCTACAACAAAGTGTTTCGGCACTCGAGCCCCCCTCTACCAGCCTGGGTTCCTAAGGTGTGGCCGCTGCATGCTATAGCGGCGACCACTAACGACGATCGAATGCGTGCCGCGCGATCTGAGGAGCCTTTTATAGGCGATGTTGCCTCGACCACTAACGACGATCGAATCTTCGTATATTCAACGGGCAGCGTAACGACGCCCCAGAGACGTCCGCACTGTACGACGGCTCGAGCACGACTCAGTATCAGTACTTTAGTAAGCATATTATACATATATAAATAATACATTTATATATTAATATCTATATTAGAAAAAAAATAATTCAGAGATAAAGTCGCTATGGATAGATAAAAGCTTATATCTTTGTGTGTCATCTCATGTACTACAATATGTATACAAGTATCTTATCTATTTCACCCTGAGATTGTCTGGTGGAGATCGCCGCTTAGCGATAAGACCGCCAAATGTATATGTTAAATTTCAATTGCGCTTATTTTAACTATTAGGTAAATTAATTACAAAGTCATGTTATATAAAGTAATTTTTATTATTATCATGTTATTCATAGTATTTCCGGACTATCAATCTAAAATATCATATTAAGTGAGTTAGTACATACGTTCAATTATCATAATAGCCTTATGTTTTGAAAATTAGTTAAATTGTATATTTATGTTGCAATTCCAGTTCAAATGCAAACAATGCGCATACAAAACAAAAAAATATTGCCATAAGCGTCTATTTAATGGCCATTACTAGATTTTCAGTGTTCTCATAGTCATAATTAGATAAGAGGTCTTCCAGCGCTCGGCCACAAGCAAATTTAGTTTTATTTTTGAGGTTTATCTTTTTGGTAAATCAGTTGTACAGTAGTGGAGCCATGAAGTATGCAAAACCATGTGCAAAGGTGGTCTTACAGGTAGGTACCTTGGGCCTTCATGGGCCCTTCTTTTAGAAATATTATTAGTACGCTGTAATTGAGAATGTTGTATTAAAATAATGAGTTTTATGAAGAGTTTTCGCACAGATAACACCTTTGACTCTAAGTATAAATCAAAAGTAGGATAGCGGAACGGTTTAAAATATAAGATTTTTAGTATGGAACGCTGCGTGCGTTCTAATTTAATGAGATAAGTTTTTCTCGCACCACCCCAGGCCGAGATTCCATAGGTAATAATAGATTGACATAGTGTTATGTAGACTACTTTGTTTGTTATATCGTCTTTTAAGTGTCTTATCTTTTTAAATATAGGAATAAGTTTACGAATTCGGGATTTCAGAGTGTCAATTTGTAGTTTCCAATTGAGGTTCTTGTCTATTGTCATCCCCAAGTATTTAATACTTTCCGTAGCCAAGATAGAGTAGCAATCACAACTTGCGCTGGCGTTGTTAGAACCCTTACAGCTGTGAGCCTTAATCGTGAAGTCTGTGCTTGGTTGGTGGTTGTTATAAATAGAGAAAGGTATGAATTTTGTTTTATTTAGATTTAGTGTTAATAAATTATTATTGAGCCAGTCTATGACCACTCGCATACCACTTTCGGCAACCAACTTAACTTCTTCCCACGAGGAACCTTTTATAATTTTTGAGTTTTTTAGTTCAATATTGCAGAGATTGTTGATATAAATGAGAAAGAGTATTGGTTCAAGCACTGATCCCTGGGGTACCCCAACATTTATTGTTTTTTTAGAGCTGTACTTGTCATTAATTTTCAAAACTTGGGATCGGTCGAATAAATAGTTCTTGAAGAGGGCTAATGGGATCCCACGTATGCCGATTGCCTCCAGCTTTCGTAATAGTAGAGGAACAGAGACAGTATCGAAGGCCTTGGCCAGATCCAAAAAGACACCGGCACATTTTTGTTTCTTATCCAAGTTATCAGCTATGTGTGTTACTAGATCATCATTAGCGTCCACTGTAGACAAACTTTCTCTAAAGCCGTATTGGTTTTTGGAAAGAATATTATGTTTTTCTAGAAAATATACTAGGCGCGATTAATTAGTTTTTCCAGGATCTTGGATAGTGTTGGTAGAAGCTATATTGGGCGGTAATTATTAATACTGTCTCTGTCCCCCGATTTGAAAACCGGAACAACAACGGAATCCTTCAAAAGTTTGGGAAAAACCCCAGTGGGTAGACAGAGGTTACAGATATAAACTATAAGAAGGCCAAGTACACCAATGCATTTTTTTAAGAAAATTGAGGATATGCCGTCCCAGCCAGAAGAAGATGTATTTTTCAAAGAGTGTACTATGTTGTTTATTTCTATGATGTCAGTATCTAAAAGCATGAAAGAGTTAGGAAGGGTACTGCAGGGCTTATAAGACTGGGCCAAGCTCTCTTGAGTTAGATTTAGTTTATGTAAAATATTAGCAGCAAGATTTTTACCCGCATTTGCGAAAAAGTCGTTTATAAAGTCCAACGAGTCCCGAGAGCTATCCTTTAACTTTAGGAGTTCTTTTGACGGTTGCTCTTTGTTTGAACTATTTAGGTAGCAGACGCGTTTAATTACATTCCAGGTTTTCTTTATATCCCTGTTGCAGTTGTGTAAGTCTTTTCTATCATACTCGTGTTTCAAGTTGTATAGAATATTGTTACAAAAGTTTCTATAACCCTTATATGTGACTTCAAGCTTATTCTTAGGTGATTTTTTATGCCGTCTATGAAGTGTATCCCTAAATCTCATGCATCGTAATAACCCGGGAGTGATCCACGGTTGAATGATTAGTTTCCTATTGGGCACAGTATAAGATAGGGAGCAGAGATTAATAAATTAATTAATGAATTGGCGTTGTCTTTATAAATCCACCTATAATTCTGAGAGCCTGGTTCTGGATTTTATCTACTTTATAGGTATGTACATTGACACTGTTGTCATATAAATAAATACCAAAATCTATACGCCTTCTTATCAAATTAATATAAAGCCTTCTCAAATGCTTAGGATGAACTCCCCAGCTCGAACCCGCCAGTACCTTTAAAATATTCAAGATTTTTTGTGTCTTCTCGCAAATCTTATTAATATGTTTACTCCAACGAAGCGAGCGATCTAGCCAAATACCTAAATACTTGATACTTGCTTCGCAAGATAACGGTGCATTATTCACTTTTAATTCTACATATTTGATGTCGTCTATGCCCTCTACTATATAAACAAAATTTTGATTTACTTGCCGAAATGTCTAAACCAATTGAAACTAAAATTTGACCAATAATATCTAAAGAATTTTGAATACTAAAAATACAATTTTCTATTGATTTATCAGTGATAAATATCACTTACAAAAATAACAAAATCATCTGCAAATTGTGCAATTCCTGTATTAACCCTTTTGCAAATTTCATGTCACAATATTAAAAACCAAAGGGGAGATTGGATCCCCTTGGGCTAAGCCCTTAGATGTCCATCTCACTAAATCCGTTTTGCCTAAAATGTCATTAGTTATCTTTAAATGTCTTTCACTCAAAAATTCCCATAAATAATTGCACAACTTATAACCAACATTTAAATTATTCAAAGTAAGTGTAATTTTATCTATGAGAACATTATTATTGTATATGCATTTTCAAGATCAAGAAAGCATGCTAGTGTAGGTATATTTTTAGCGAAACCAATTTGTATTGTTGCAACTAACCTAGTGACTGAGTCCAAACAGGATTGGGCTTTCTTAAAACCTGTTGTGCACGGCGATAACACGTTATTTTTATCAATAAACCATTCTAATCTTTTTGTGAATGAAAATTTTTTGATGAGGCACGATATCAAAGAAATAGGTCTTAATTTGACCTCATCCGAGTCAGATCTATTTCCTGCTTTTGGAATCGGCACAACCTTAATATCTCTCCATTGTTGTGGAACGTACCCAGAATTAAATATTTGATTGTATAAACTTAATAAATAAATCTTTCCTTTCAATGGTAAGTTAAAAATCATAGAATAAGTGATGTTGTCATCACCTGGTGCTGAGTCTTTTTTTTTAACACACAGCTCGAATTCGTTTAGACTGTTCCTGTTCCAATAAAATATTGCACGAGTCAAAAATAGGTTTAGGTATTCTTACATAATCTGGCGCAATATCGCATAATAACTGTTTTTTCCAATCATATGAAACCTGGGATTTATTTTTGCGATAGCCTTTAACCCACTTCATGCGGCGCCACATTTCCGACATGGAAATACGCTCATTAGTAGAATTACAAAACTTTCGCCAATTTTTAGACTTAGCCCGTGATAATTCTTTTTAAACAATTTCATTCTTATTTTCCAACGCGGTGAGGTTATCAGGAGTTGGATTACGACGAAAGGTACTGAGCGCTAGTCGCCGCTGAGCTACAACTTTCGATAAGTCAGCATTCCAATACGGTTTAGGTATAAACTTACGTTGAGGATCCATACTTATTTTTAACCACGGAATACTGTTATCGGCTGACTGGTTTATCATACCTATGAATGTGTCATACCTTTTTTGTATATTATCTCGTGGCTGTTATGATAAAAGTTATTTAAAAGTTCTTCCACTGTCTTAGAATAAGAAATCCAGTCGGCCTTTTTGAAATTACGTCTTTTTACGTAATGTGGAACATCTTTAAAATAAGTGCAAACTTTTATCACAAAGTGGTCGCTACCCAAGTTTTCATTAAGAACAGTCCAAGTAAAATGCACAACTATGTCTGAAGATGCAAAGGTTATATCTGGAGATGATTCTTGTAGACTATTATTGACATATTCAGCTCGCGTGATGCTACCAGTATTCATATAAATAAAACCATGTTCTAAGGAAGAGTCTAGTAATTGTATACCTTTAGGATCATTTTTGCAATTTCTACGATTCTTGACCAATTTCTATGATGCCCGTTAAAATCTCCTGCTATTAATGATTTATATTGGAATTTAGAAAATAACTCATCCCAGTCTGACTGGGTTGTATGAACTGACGATGGACAATAAACAGATATTATGTTATTTATAAATTTACAATTTAAAGCCTTGATTAATAAAACCTCGATACCCGTGTTACTTAATTCAAATGGACATAAAAACCTCAATTTTAATGGATCTATGTACGAGTATACCTACTCCTCCGTATCCGTCACAACGATCCTTTCTATACCAATTATAGTCACTAATATTTATGTTTACATCTTCGTTTAGCCACGTTTCACTTATGATAGCTATATGAACTTTATGTTGGAAAAATAAACACTCAAATACTGTCTGTTTTGGTTTGATGCTCCGAGAGTTCCACTGCATTATGTTAATAAAACTTTGCAGATCACAACTGTTATCCATTGTAAAAATGGATAGGACTTTATTAAGATAATCCCCAATCTTGAAAAACTCAGCTATGTACATATAGCACTCTTCAAACACGACACTTAAAAAGTTTTTTATTTTCTCATCCAGCGTTTGCCCAGAAGCGATAACCTCCCGTAATTTATTATACAATCTCGTAAAACTAAATGCTTTCTCTTTCTTTAATTTATCTTTCTCCGATATAACTTCACACTCTTTTCCCTCACTACTTTCTGATTCTTTTCTTATGCCCTGACCTACAGTAGTTTTTTTATTCTTCTTTTTCTTCTGTTTCTTTTTAGTGTCATCATTCTTCGTAGCTTCTTCTGCTGAGTGAATGCAGTACTCATTTCCTTTCTCACATCCAGATTCTCTCTCGTCTTGCGTTTTTTTCATAAACATCAAAGCATCCCTGTACTTTCCAGCTTTTGATTGAGGCTGTTCCTCTACTTCCGTTGTCTTCGAAGATTGTAATGTTAATATATTCTATAGCTGTCTGATTTTTTCTTTCTCCTGGTACATGTCAAAAGCTTTTTTGTAAATGCAATTTTCGTCACGCATTATAGCTCGTATGTCGTTTTCTTTCTGGAATACAGGGCATTTTGATTTTTCAATCGACATGTGTAAGCCTTTACAGTTTACACATTTAAACTAATTTGTCTCGCAGTTGGCATGGTTTGATCCGCACTTGGGACAAATAATTTTTTTATAGGGCTGAACTTTACTCTGTGCCCATATCTCCACCAACCCGAACATTGCGACACAGGAAAAATGTATGGTTCCACTGTGAACCTGCAACCATATGCTTCGACATACGTGGGCACAGTGGCACTTTTAAAACATAAGCGAACAGTTTCGCTTTCAACCCAATTCCCTTCTGCTGTTTGTCTTTTCAACCGCCATACCGATGTTATCTCAAGCTCGCTCCTAAATATTGATTGTAATTCTTCCTCATTTATTTCCAAGCCTACGTTCCTCACAATCCCGTATCGAATATCCATTTCATCAGGTCTTTGGCATTTATAACCCTTCTCACTAAATTCTTCACACTGCAATAACAATTCCGCCTTCTTCTTATTTGCAAATGTTATCATTACATTATATCTGCTTTTGTATTTAATCTTTATAACATCTATGATGTTGAGGTTTCTCAACAACTTAGCCAAAGCCATTTGTTTAGGTAACGGCTCCGACGAAGTAACACTTAACTTAACTCGCATGTCTCGCTAGTAGAAGATTGCATATTAGCATTCGATCGCTTATCCGATTGTGTTTCATTTGAATTAATGTTCTCCGTTCCATTTTTGAAAAGTCGTTTGGTCTTTCGTGAAACGGGTATGAAGCGCTCTTCTGTGTCAGAATCACTGTCTTTTCTCAATATTTTCCTCCGGTAATAATATAAAGTCACGCTCATCCGCCTCCATCTCACCCGCCATCTTCGTCACGTTAATCGGACACCTATACTGATACGAATTCACACGGTACGCGGCACACCCTGCACCGTTAGGCGCACTACTCGCACCAGATCTTATAAAAAAAAAATATAAAATTCGATTAAACTCTCTCCTGTCAGTCTACAATGATCTATCAAGGAGTTTCATCCCATCCTACCTACTTTTTTACGAAGTTAAGTTTCCTCAAGAGAATAGCGCATGTGCTACTGTTGACGTCCGCTGGTCCTATCACACTAATGGATGTTTGTTTATTTATTTGTTTGTTACTCAATCACGTCGTAACGGCTGAACCGATTTCGATGAAATTTGGTATATACGTAGATTATAACCTGGATTACCACATATGCTACCTTTTAACCCATAAATCAGTTCCCATGGGATAAAAATGGGGTGTCAAGATGCAAGAGCGAGTTTAGCTTTATTTCTAGGTTACCTACACATTTAGGAATCTTGTGGTGCAATCTTTCTGCCGGTGTCCCATAAGGTGGCGTTTTATCCCTTCTCCTATTCCCTATGTTCATTCATTCTATCTCACAAAATTTAACTTCTTCCTACCACCTGTACGCAGATGACTTGCAAATTAATACTCAAGCTACAGTTGAAAATATTGACAGAGCCATTAGCTTACTAAATACTGACCTTGACCGGATATGTGACTGGAGTAAATCCTTTGGCCTTACAGTTAACCCAAACAAAACACAGGCCATTATAATTGGTAGCTCCATACAGATCTCAAAAATCAATTTTGCACAACTACCATCCATAGTTTTTGACAGAACCCCTATAGACATCACTCAGTCAGTGAAAAATCTAGGTATACAGATGGATACCTGTTTAACCTGGGTTCCCTGTATCAATGAGATTAGCCGCAGGGTATTTGCATCATCTGAATCTTTACGGAGACTTCGTAACTTCTTGCCGACTGCTACCAAGGTTACGCTTGCACAGACCCTTTTACTTCCAATCCTGGACTACGCCGACGCCTGCTATCTTGACATCACTGAAGCCCAACTGAGCAAACTTGAGCGCCTTCAAAACCTCTGTATTCGGTTCATATTTGGCTTGCGCAAGTATGACCATATTTCTGATTTTCGCACAAAGCTCAAGTGGCTCCCCATCCGTCTTCGCCGGATTGCACACATACTGTCCCTTTTGTATAACATCCTTTTTAACCCTTCTTCTCCCTTCCCCCCTTAAGGAGCGTTTTGAGTTTCTCCACCAGGCTAATGATCGCAATTTGCGTTCTTCAGATTCCCTCCAACTTAAAACTCCTGTCCATACGACAGAGTTTTATAGTCGATCCTTCACTGTAACAGCCGTACGATTGTGGAACGCTTTGCCCCTCTCTATAAGAACATCCAAGTCTATTAGTAATTTTAAAACAAAAGTGCACACCCATTATCTGTCCTTGTGTTGAAGTTGTAGCTGCTTGTTATTTCATCATGACCATTTTTAGAGTTGCTTATTTAAATTAAATTTGTGTTATTATTGGTAATTTAGGTTTATAGTATGTAGATATGTTTTTAAATTTATGTAGATGCACCGCTGTCATGTGTTACATTTTGATCCTGTCCATACAAAGGTTGTCTGGAAGAGATCGCTTTTAGCGATAAGACCGCCCATTGTACTAAATCTATTTGTAAGAATTATGTTCTGTATTTTACTTTGGTGTACAATAAAGAGTTATCTTATCTTAGGAGTGTAACGCGTACAAAGTCGCGGGCAACACCTAGTAATTGATATTTTTAAAAAATCTAGTAATATTTGAGAAATAAGCACCGAAAAAAAGATACAAATTAATTTAGTCCAAAATCTGTTAACATTACGACCGCGCTTGGTTTTTAAAATAAAAAGATTCTTAACTTCGAACGTTTATTTTAAATTCGGTCAAAAGAACAGGCTCGTAGGCATTCTACTTTCGGCCCTCCGCCACAACACCCTCAACCTCCCCATTGTCCTAGTTGTTTAGCAACAAACTGTTTATTGGTATCCACCCTAGTTGTTTTATGTACGCCGATTGATCTTTACTCAAACTAGGTTTCTAGGCCTGCTTTAATAACACCAAGATTCGCTTTAAGATAATAAAATCAGTGTAAAAGAAAAAGGACGGCCCATATGTGAATGCATGACCGAGCTAAGCAAACACGCAACTCCGCTACTTTGGTAATATTAGATACAGTATGTACTTACAAGCAAATTGCTTTTACCTCATAAAACCTACGATATTTACTTAACTATTCATCAGTGATAGAGTAGCTTCTGTGACCTTAAGGGCTGGAGTCCACTAAACACGTGTCCACATTGAATCGTGTCGACGCGCATAAGCAGAGTAGAATAGAATAGAATAATTTTTTATTGTACACCAGGAATACTTAAAAAAAACTAATTTATGTTAAATACAGTACAATGGGCGGCCTTATCGCTGAAAGCGATTTCTTCCAGACAACCTTTGGATGGAAAGTAAAGAGCGAAGCAGTAATGGACAGCAGTGCACAGAGTATATTTACAAATGAAAGCAATACTTATAATCCTAATACGTAAATAAATACCTAAAGATAGACTAATATATACCAAACCCAATAACCTAATGCAATATTCTTACAGATCTAATAAAACGAGGACAATAAAATTAAAATAAATATCTAATAAATAAACAAATAGGTAACTCAAATGACAAGAAAGCTAGGCATTTAGGTAATGCTGCTTAATCTCAGCTTAAACGAGTGCTGTGAAGGATCCCGTTTAATTTCCACAGGCAATGCATTCCAAAGGTGCACTGCTTCGACAGTGAATGATTTTCCGTAGAAGGAACTAGAGTGTACGGGTGTTTTGAGGGAAAAGTTTTCCGATGACCTGAGAGAAAAAGTATTGGAAGAATGGAGATAAGCAAACCTTTCTCTTTTCTCTTTGCTCTTCTGTCAAATCTTGGTAGCAAGCATCCGCGTTGTCCAACACAGAGAAGAAGGGATTGTGCAAGTGCAAAGGAGAACGGGCATAAGTGTATGGAAGCTGGTCTACCTTGCAATAAAAATGAGTCATATGTCAATATAAAGGTAATTCTATGTATTTTCATATGTAGAAAGTCGCATTTCTCTAAGTATTGTCCGATCTGAGTTCTACTAAAAATTGAATCTGATAATATTTAGTGCCAAACATTGAATATCGTGGTAATTAAAAAAACATTTTGTGTAATGTAATGATTTTATTTAAGTTAGGTACGTAGTAATACAAATAAAAACAACATCTTCTTAAAAAATCAAAACAATATGTTATTAAACATTATCATCATCATCATCATCGATGAAAATACTGTTAAGGAACAATGCAGGTTCATTGAACCCTTCATGACGGGCATAACCTACGTACCATATAATTGACAGTACATGGGCACAAGTACCTATAGTACGTCGCCCTGTCAAGCAGGTACAATAATATTGTGTAATATTGTTATTAATATTATTGATTAATATATAACAAAAATATTTCCTGGCTCGCTTAAATCTCCCATTTACTACTTCCACCACCCATCGGCACATGGTGACCAAACGAGACTGATTAGCTTGTTCTGTAGTGAGTTGATTTTCTCTTCTGTCTTTAGTTGGTGGCACATGATGTTCGTAGCCACAAGCTTCTATATCCTGCAAACTATCTCTAAATCCTCTGTCTAGGATAAACGCATCATTACGTTCGAGTAACCAATGCAGCGGCTCATCTTCGTTATTCATTATTTCACTCATGATCTGGGCATCGGTTCTGGTAGCGGCAAATGGCCCTTTGACATCTAATATATAGCCGTCCGTGAATACCATTAAAAACGGCTTCAACAAGTTTTGATATTTGTGTAAGCTGTATGACAGCCGTTGAAACAAAAAGTTGGAGCTTTTGTTAATATATATATGTATATCTGTACCGTCACATATAATTATGGCTTTGATGTTTTCATCGTTTCCAAATAAAGCCCTTGGAATTGTTAAGTTTCTTTGAAGGATATCATTTCTGGTAATGTGGTCCACACCTAGATGCAGCACAACGTAATCGTTGCTCAGACATTCTCGAACTATAGGCAAAAAACGTTCTAGTTTTCGACGAGACATATGAAATAACGTTGCCAGTCTCTCATCAGAGTCTCCAGTTCTAAGTTTTGTTAAATAGATGCCTAATGCAGTTCTAGGCTGGTTACAACGTTCACTTAGTGACGGAGTTTGTTCTAATATAGCTTCGAACTGATCGTAAGTGCGCCCAGTCCATAAGTGCATCTCTTCATTAGACAAGGTGCCTCTGTTTTCGAAGTCGATTCTGGGCTGGTTGTTAGCAGCCATTCTCATCAAGTCACAGAGCGATGTAAACTGAGCGTCATTAAAATCATGTGTCACATTACACATTTGCGGCAGGTTGCTCCATTCATTATTTTGTAAGTGTTCTGTACACACCCTAGCGCTATCAGGAATAAAAAGCTTGCTCTCACAAAATACATTAATTCTTATCGCGTTTGGTATATGATTACGGGTAATATTAGCACAGTTGTTGTAAATACAATGCACCGAAGTGTTCGGTGCCCTCGTGTATTCTTGAGAGTGCAATGTACCAGGCGCTCGCGCCGCTTGCTGTGCAGGTCTATGATCACGCTCAGTCCTCTGCCAACATCGGTGACACAAGCTTCGAGTACTGTCGAACACCACCTGAAAATAATAACAATTAATACTTAAAATAAATAAATCCTATGCCTAACTACTCAATATAATAAAAATAAAAGGTAACTAACCTCCAACACAGCATGTTGTTGTATAAACGCGGCGAATTCTGGTCGTTCCCTTTGCAGGTTATCAGCCAAGATATGCTGCTGGTACCGTCCGCGGTAAAGTCCTCGACGACACATCACACAGTTTCGAAAAACTTCCATTATCGGTAGGCAGTTCAAAAGTCAATAAGTCGAGCCAAAGTTAACACATTAGGGAAAGAAACAGGGTCCAAAAGCAAGCCAGGGTCAGTAAAAACAGAGAAAGAAGTTCAAACACAGCACTATCGTAACAAGACGTGACGTAGCCACTCACTTGATGCGATGCGACTGATTATTGTAGCCGTCCGGCGCGGCGCGTACACAACCGTTCCCCTCCCCCGCGTACGCATCCCTCTCCCCACGGCCCTTACATCGCTCTTCTCCCTTCTCGCTCTTGCTACTGCATTGTATAGGAGCCTTTATGTATGGATATAGTAATCGTGAAACCGTTATTTTAATTTCTTTAAAACAAAAAATGCTGGTGTTTGCATGGCTGTAACTCAAAACGGACAGACTTTTGGGGAAAGTTCCAATAGTATATTTTGATGTACTATTGTATGCCAATTCGAAAATGTGCTGCTCATTTTTATTGGACTGTAGACCAGGATGCCCGTTCTCCTTTGGTGCAGAGTAGTATTTTTTAAAAGTTCCTTGTGAAAGGGCTCACACGGGGAAGAACTACCAACATACCTATTTCTGTCACCAATCAGGTTGCTGGTGAAATTACAGGCACATGACACCTAATGCAATATTCTTACAGATCTAATAAAACGAGGACAATAAAATTAAAATAAATATCTAATAAATAAACAAATAGGTAACTCAAATGACAAGAAAGCTAGGCATATAGGTAATGCTGCTTAATCTCAGCTTAAACGAGTGCTGTGAAGGATCCCGTTTAATTTCCACAGGCAAAGCATTCCAAAGGTGCACTGCTTCGATAGTGAATGATTTTCCGTAGAAGGAACTAGAGTGTACGGGTGTTTTGAGGGATAAGTTTTCCGATGACCTGAGAGAAAAAGTATTGGAAGAATGGAGATAAGCAAACCTTTCTCTTTTCTCTTTGCTCTTCTGTCAAATCTTGGTAGCAAGCATCCGCGTTGTCCAACACAGATAGAAGAAGGGATTGTGCAAGTGCAAATTTGGTGCAGAGTAGTATTTTTTAAAAGTTCCTTGTGAAAGGGCTCACACGGGAAAGAACTACCAACATACCTATTTCTGTCACCAATCAGGATTGCTGCGTTTGATTGGTATGGTTGCTGGTGAAATTACAGGCACATGAAGCTTAACACCTATAGCCTCAAGTTGATGCAGAGGAGAGCATCGTATGGCAAGTTCCAGAGGTGCGTGACCTACGCGGAAATACTTTGTTATGGTTACCACTTAGCTTAGAGGTGGGCCATAAGCTCGTTCCATCTCCAGGTTGTATATAAAAAAAATAGTTAAACTACGAAAGTTTGATTTTATTTCAATCATTATAAATACGGGATTTATCACGTACCGTTTTATCGATGTTACGACCGACAATGTTTTGGTTCAATTCGTGAACCTTCATCAGGGTGCGAGTGATGTATTATATCTGTAACAAATCTATTTGTAAGAATTATGTTCTGTATTTTACTTTGGTGTACAATAAAGAGTTATCTTATCTTATAGGATTATGGTACGTGGTAAATCGCGTATTTATTATAATCGTAGTTTAATTTCATAAAGATACTCTTCCCAGCCGAAATTGCGCGCTGCTCCTACGATACGTTTATTTAAAGTTTACTTAGAACAGGTTTTAAAATGAGCCGTTTGCAGTGAATCAAGATTTTTTTTCTTTGACGTAATGACATAGTGGGACACGCAATTTAAGACTGGAAGTTCTCTAAAGTTAACTGATTAGCATTCGCCTGCATTTTCTGAACCTATGGGGGCGGGGAGAGGGCGCGGGGGGCCGTCCAAGCCCTGCGCGAACTCAAAGTTCTTAAAGGGAACTGAGAGATCATTACTGCAATTAACTGACAGGTTGATATCCACCGGCGGACTGTTCATCAGTGGAACCCCGCAATTTTCTGCGTCACGTCAATTCGATTCAACTCAGCGTGCCTGATGGCCGTAAGCCTTGAGTCTCAGATAAGACAAGATAAGATAATATTATTTGCCAAAACATTGTTACGGTATGTCAGTACGGTCTTAAATTAAGTGTAAGTTCATTTATGCTCTACGGTAATTTCTTCTATTCTCTGTATTTAGGATTAAAATATAAAACCTCTTTGCTCGGTGATTAATTTCTCTACTTGCCTGCAAACTCAAGTCTTCATCTAAGTAATGCTACCACTTAACCGAAGTACCCTTAAGTTAAGTGTTTTTAACTGTTTATTTCGAACAATACAACAGAAATAAACTATCTGACTTTTAAATAGATACGAACTGCAATTGAGATCTTGATGAGTTTAGCCGAGGTCGAGCTAGTTCAAATATTAACTCTTTTGAGCTAAGCTAAAAAGCTTAGGCTCTGAGAATGCCAAGGTGGCGTCTCGCACTGATTGTCTTGTCTGGCTTTGTAAGACGATTTTTTTATATGTTCTTCCTGGAGATGGAACTTGCTTATGTCCCACCCAGTGGCGGATTTACAAGCAGGCCAGTGGCGGATTTACCAGCAGGCTGAGTAGGCTTGAGCATAGGGCGGCGGATTTTTATAGTGGAAAATTTAGGGAGCGTTTTCTGATGTCAAGGCTACTTTCCGATGACTTTTCCCTCTTCCCTTTCATTGTACATTCAACGGTACAACAAATTTCTATACTCTATGGTATATATTTATTTGTTTTATTGTTGCCTGCATTAAATGATTTATTATTATGAATGGATTTCGTGGCCCCCAACCTGTAGCATACAATACCGCCTTAATACTCGTACACACGGCTACACATCAAGCTATATTTCCAGTATAAGCTGACCTCTCATTCTACGAAAAACCTACATAATGCGAGGTCAGCTTATACTCGCAATGTATAGCTTGATGTGTAGCCGTGTGTAGGTGCTTTGATAGCTCTGAAATATATCAAAAACTATTACTTGTGCAATTTCTAAATTGTTAGATTGTAAACATAATCTATGAACTAACAATTATAGAGGTATGGGCGGCCAAACTTTTGCAGTATCTACTTGGGAAACGAGTAAATCCGCCATTAGTCCCACCTGATGTTAAGTGGTAACCATCGCCTATGATAAAGTATTGCCTCGTAGGTCACGCATCGTAGAAACGTGCCTTTAGTTGCACTGCCCTACGTCCATCAACTTGAAACAATTGTAAAGTATTTAGTATTTATTTATTTATTTCAATGCAATATACCTACATTACAGGTTTCATAAAAGTAATCTAGAAGTATGTACCCTGTAAGGGCGTGGCAAGGCACACAAACAACATATAGATTTTCATTAGTAGTTATGTTCTTAAACATGCTTTTCCTTTTGTTTCCTCGATGTTATTTCTGTTTTTCTGTGCGCACATAAGTTACGTTTCAAGCCAGATTAAATTGTTATTTTATTTAAGTTATATATTTTTTGCTTGTAATGTGTAATGTGTGCCTTATAAAATAAAATAAAAATAAATAAATTACGAACTAAAAGTAGGTATCATAGGTAAAAAAAAAAAATTTAATTAAATTAACTTATCTCAAAAAATCGTTTAAATTATAATAGGATTTGTTAATAAGTATCTTTCTAAGCTTTATACTAAATGTTTGATCTTTACATTCATTTTTGATCACAATTGGAATTTTATTGTATGTTTTAATTGACATATAAATATAAATATTGCTGGACATTTCACACAGCGCTACCTAGCCCCAAACTAAGCAGAGCTTGTACTATGGGAACCAGATAACTGATAGAATACTTGTATACTGTTATTTTTTGTAAATACTTACTTATAATATATAGAAAAACATCCAGACCCGGAACAAATATCTGTAGATTATACAAACATTTGTTCCGCGGCGGGAATCGAACCCGCTACCTCTTGCGTCACAGCCGGCTATTCGCCCACTGCACCACGGACGTCGCATATAATATGGGCCTTTCATGTATATTTCTAATCTGGGTACTGGAAGCACTAGATATGTCTGTAAAGCCCCATGTGCCTGTAATTTCACCGGCAATCATAGGTACTCATCATACCGAAACACAGCAATGCTGCTTGGCAGCGGAAATAGGCAAAAATATAGGCAATGCACGATTTTTTTTATAGAAAATGCTTCCTAGGGGTACGGTTCGTGTTACAAATAAATTGGCTAATCGCTTGCGGAGGAAGCAAGCACAGTGGTATATCAAAGACCTATTCAATGATACCGTACGATGGGGTACGCGAATAATAGTACGCGAGTAGCAGATATAGGTACTCTTTAAAAGCTATTAGCTAACTAACTTAATTAACTTACTTTGAGACCTTTCTATAACCATTCCAAATTTTAGCTTCATAGTCCAAGACCATAAGTTAAATCTATGACTACAGACAGATGAACCTGGCGAAACTATGCGGGTTTGACTACGGATCCCTAATATCACTCCCGTCCGTGTAACATCAGGGTTATTTCTCTTGAAACTCCATACAAATGGCCGCGAGCGGAGCGCAAGCTTGCGAAGCGAATAACTCGATTAAAGCTCCAGCCATTAAGCTCTTCTGTTATCAGCTCCGAAGGAAGGAAGGTAGGGCTGCTTTGTTGCTTTAGCCGAAATGGCAGGCGCGGTCGGTGACGTCACCAGGCTTGCAGAAATGGCGCGACATTTACCGGAGCCGCCACGCCCGTACCCACCCTAATCTCTGTCATGGCGGGATTGGCAGGGTTGTCAGACCAAATCCTCCCCCAAGGTTACCGCGGACGATTGACCTTATTCCCTTGGTAGGCTTTATAGTCTATTGTCTTTACCGTGGTATATTTTTATACGATTTATAGTCGTTTAGTTTTACCGTGGTACTCCCAGCAATTGACGTGGTAATGACAATGGTGATGGGAATTAGCGCTTAAAACGTGTAATGAACACAAGGACGTGAACGACAATTTTCCTGTCAGACCTTGAATAGCGTTATAATAATCCAAACTGGGTGGCATGAATAATAAGAATTTAAATGACTCCGCTCTTATATCTTCCTCAACTCAATTATGTTATTTATTGATTGAGATCTCCAAATCAACTTGGGCAATTTGCCCATGTATGTATGTTTGTTTGTCCGAGGATAACTTTCGAAGCGTTGATCCGATCATCGTGAAGTTTGGTATAAAGGTATGTAGTGAGGGCACAATTCTGTTGTGATGCTTCTGCGCTAAATGAGCTAAAAATGTGGGAGGTTGTTGAGATATTGGTGTCCAAGAGAGGTAAAACAAATCCAAAATACGACTATCCGGTCAAATGGCATATCTAATGAAAGGCCTTTATGAGTGCATTTCGACCATGTTTTTATTTTAAGTTTAAACCTTGTAGTTTTTAAGTTATTAGCCATAATAAAAATTGAACTTTGACGAAATTCACAAGTTACACCAGTGACCCACAGTGCTGAAATTTGGTATGCGTGTAGCTTTAGTAACACAAATATAGGGAAAAGTCTGAAATCCAAAATAACTGCAATTTATACCCCCAAAAAAGGGTAAGAATCCAAAAAAATATGAACTTCCGTTACCTGTAATTTGAATGGAACTGTAGGTCAAGTGAGTTGGTTATGTATTTCGTGGCACTCTTTTGATAGTCAAAGATTACAAATAATATTTTTTTCTGTTTTTATGGGAAACTCGCGAGATCTCAGTCAGTTCTGGGCGAACCATTATGCTACGGGCAGGCATACATACAGTGAAATGTTTAAACATTCTCAACGACCTCTCTGTGGCGTGGTAGGCTGAGTCGCAAGAGCAGTTTGCGGATTTATTTCCGCCGCGGGACGAATGTTTGCATAATCTGCCAATATTTGTGCCAGATCTGAGTGTTATTACCACAGTACTTGAAGTTCTTTTTACATGTGACACAGGAAATGCTGAGTTGGAACCTTTTATGCCGGATATAATAACTTGAATGTTATTTTATTTAATTATTTCTAATTTATATTTTTGTGTACTTATAAGTTAATTAGTGGCTGTCACATAACATTTTTTTCTTGCTTTCTTTCCTTTATACATATGACCACAACACAGAGAAGCCTAGTGTGTAGTCAGAAGTATATACACAGGTACTCAAGTGACTGTTAAACGTTATTATTATATATTTTTAAACCATATCAAAAACTTTTTTCTGGTAAACTGGTTCCGGTTGGCAGCCCCCTGCAGCTACATTTCTACCATATTTCCCAGTCGACAAAAAAATGTGAAGATTAGATCTAACTATAGAAATTTGCGTTGCGGCTGAGCTCCAACCACGAGCTTCTTAAAATATTATCCGCCTACATTGATAGGTGAAGTGAAGCCAATATTTTTAGTTCTTCACTATCGAAACCAGATAAATTTTCGTGGACCCCCGCTTAGTGAACCCCCATTTTTTTGTCAAGCCAAAAAAAATCGACCCCCTCGAGTCTCCCGTGAACTTTTGAGGGTCCACCTGGACCACTTTGGGAATCAATGATCTAAGTGAACTAATCATAAGTTCAGTTAAAATTGTTCCTAGTGTGTAATCATCTGTATAATATTGAAAATGACAGTAGATGCGGCTTTATAACAACTACGTAGGAAAATACCACCTATTATGTCATTTTATAACCTACCGGAGAGTAATCTTGGTGATAAAACTTATTGCATTGAAGATAGCCGTAATATAATTATTGTTGTATAATATGCTGTTATTATTTTATTGGTTTTATTGAACCTCATAATAAAAAATAACGAACTACTTGCACCTGCATTATCATTAAATGCGGGATTTATTACGGGATAACATTGTCATGTTAATTCATCATAAACATTTTTACAGTTGATTATTTAAATTAAATTTGTGTTATTATTGGTAATTTAGGTTTATAGTATGTAGATATGTTTTTAAATTTATATAGACGCACCGCCGTCATGTGTTACATTTTGATCCTGTCCATACAAAGGTGGTCTGGAAGAGATCGCTTTTAGCGATAAGACCGCCCATTGTACTAAATCTATTTGTAAGAATTATGTTCTGCATTTTACTTTGGTGTACAATAAAGAGTTATCTTATCTTATCTTATCTTATTGTCGGTCGTAACACCTATAAAATGGTATGTGATAAATCACGTATTTATAGTTATTATTATAATTAAGAGCCTGTAGTGTCCCACTGCAGTGCAAAGGCCTCCCTTCCTTCTCTCCAGTTTTATCTATTTTGGGCTATTGTGGACCAATCCTGTAAATGGGTATCAATTTCGTCCCTCCATCTTTTTTTTAAACTAAATAGATCTTCGTTTGACCACAATCTCACCTGATGGTAAGCGATGATGTGGTCTAAGATGAAGCACGAAGATCTAGAAGAAACCTATTCACTCTTTTTTTATACATTATATATAAATAATATAATAATAAATATTAATATAAACGCAAGCCGCGTTTCACCACGATCTCGCCTGATGGTAAGCGATGATGCAGTCTACGATGGTACACGCTTGCCTAGAAGAAACCTATCCACTCGCGACTTAAAGATACCCAGGTTGTACCTATCAGGAAACACAGACTCTAGTAAGGCGTTCCACTCTCTGGCGGTGCGCATAAATAAAGGTCGAAGAGAACAGCTTTGTGCGAATGGGACGTATTTCTACCATATAGCGGTGGCGCATCGCAGAGCGTCTGGTTGTCTGTTGATAGAATGGAGATGGTGGAATCAGGATCTTTTTTTTTGTTATTCCAATTTATTATATGGATCATTATAAAGATACATGTCGGTCCTATCGTATGTACAAATTAATTAAATCAAAGATACGAAGCAAACAAAACAAACAAATAACTTATTTAAATCGGTATTTAAATCCTTCTTATTATTTATAATATCAATTGAAATATGTATCATGAGTTTTCAAGTTTTTTTAAAACATGACAGTACCCTTCCCACACGGTGCGTCTCGCCGCCGCCGCCGGCTGTTCTGCGTCCGTCTGCAATATCACGGACTGTGGGAAGCCGTCTTTACTGATTTCCAAAATACAGGATAGGGGACTGCTATGTTAACATATCCACTTTATCATAAGTTATACAACTACAAGTCCCAAGGCGTTAATCGCAGGTTGCTTTTAAACGATTTTGGCATGTTGTTCTAAGTGGTGTATGTCGTGTATACGGATTTCCCGTGCAAATACATAATGGATTAAAACTGCACTTGTGTATAGAATGACGATACTGCGATAAGCGCAAGCAAATATGCTTAAATGATGCTCGAAGTGCAACTAATGGTTTGCGTTTGTTAACAGGTCGTTATGCCCCGGACGGCGCTCTGTCTGTGAGGCGCTTTGCGACTGTGCCTTCAGGTTAGTAAGTTTCTTTCGCCAACTTCCAAAGAGGTTCTCAATTTAAGGCGTATAATATAAAGATGGCCAAAAGAGCCGAATGAATGAAAAACACTTTATTGTACACATTAAAAAAATAGAAGTTACAGACAAAATAGAATCCACAGAGCAAATAGTACAATGTGCGGTCTTATCGCTTTGAAGCGATTTCTTCCAGACAACCTTTGGATGGAGAGGACTAAGTCAAAGATATGGTCGAGGGTGCACTTAAGATATGGATGAAGGGATTGCAACTAATACCTAAATAAAATACAAATAGACATAAATGAATTATTAAATTACATACCTAAATATAATATATAAAATTATGATATATACACTTGAGAGCAATAAAATCGCACATCCGCACATTTTTACTTAAAAGTTAAATTTTTTTTTATTTGGAGCTTACAGCAAATTAAAATCAAATTAAATTAAAGTGCATAATCTAGGCATTCGCAGAACTGATAAAGGGTTGACATTTACCTTTAAAAACAACTCATTAGCAACAAAACAATAGACCCCCTTATGTCGCTCGATCCAGGTAAGGCCGGCGGCGGGATTTATCGCAGGTATAAAAGAGTGCATATTGAGGGAATGGTCATCATTTGCATACCAACGTACAGTGTGAAAGGTTCTCTATTGATATTGGCTTCAAACGGAACACGAAAATGGATACTACACCAGAAGTAGCCGCTCAAGTGGTTGCCCTTGTTGAATCGGGGCTTAAGCAAAGTCAAGTGGCTCGACAATTGAGTTTGAGCCGATTTACCGTTCGGCGTGTATACCAGAGGTATCAAGAGACTGGTGGCTACCAACGGCGACAAGGATCGGGCCGTCCCCGTGCTACAACAGAGCGTGATAACCGCTTTCTTATAACGACATCTTTAAGAAATCGTCGTTTGAACGCAGTTCAACTGGGCCAACGACTTCAAGAAGTTCGTGAAGTAGAAGTTAGCCGGTGGACAGTCAGAAGACGATTGAGAGAAGGTGGCCTGACTGCACACAGGCCAGCAAACGGGCCGAAATTGACCCCAGCCCACCGAGAAGCCCGCCTTCAGTTCGCTCGAGACCATTTGAATTGGACCGAAGAGCAGTGGAGTGCAGTCCTGTTCTCTGATGAGTGCAGGATGTGCTTGCATGGCAACGACGGACGGGGGAAGGTGTATAGAAGATCGGGAGAGCGATTTGCCCAATGCTGCATAACAGAACGTGTCGCCTATGGCGGTGGATCAATCATGTTTTGGGGAGGCATGTCTATGGAAGCAAAAACCGAGCTTGCCTTCATCACCGGACCGAATACTGGTCGCCAATCAAGAGGATTGACTTCCATACGATACATTGAGGAAGTACTCGAGAGCCACGTCGTACCTTATGCTGGGTTTATCGGCGAAAACTTTCTGTTTATGCAAGATAATGCAAGACCGCATACTGCTGGCATAGTGATCGAGTACCTTCAAGAGGTGGATGTGACCGTTATGGAGTGGCCAGCTCGAAGCCCAGACCTCAATCCCATCGAACATCTATGGGACGAGCTGAAAAGAAGAGTTCGAGGCCGAGATGCTCCTCCATCGACTCTACAGGAGCTGCAACAGGCGATCGCAGAGGAATGGGAGGCTATTCCTCAAGACTTTATCAAAAGTCTAGTAACATCAATGAAAACACGGATGGAGTCAGTGATTCAGGCTAGGGGAGGGAACACTCGGTATTAATAACAAACTTTTAATTAATTTTATCTTTTAATTTCATAACTTTGACACCAATACTTGAATAAAGAATTTTTTACTAAACATGCATTTTTGTTATTGATCCACAAAAGCATTTTTATGTAATGATTGAAAGACAAATCAGATACCACTGGATAGGTATTAAAATAGACTATAAATCTGCATTACAGAAACATAATATTTTTTGTTTTTTTTTTAGTTATGTCAAAAAATCATGAATGTGCGATTTTTTTGCTCTCAAGTTTATAATATTTATAATACATACCTATATCAGTTAAATATACGATAAATATACATTAGTTTATGTGCGATACTATGACGTTTCTGATAAATATAAGCTTAAGGAAAAAAAAGGCTATAAGGAAAATATTAAATACATATTATATATATTATAAAATTACAAAATTCTACGTCGTTTAGAGGTTGAATCAAATTGAAAGTCGAAATCAGCTACATATTTTTATTTTGTTTCTCATAGTAAATAAACAGGTAGAACTTTTTTGTATGTTCACTTTGCAGATTAAAGGTCAATGAATGACATAATTTTTTGAGCACATGAACCTGATTCCTCCCTGAGGAGCAACTCTCTAAATAAGACCAATCATCTACTATATTCGCCTTAAATCGCCTGCCGTAAATTGCATTTACGGAGCCGATTTCGATTTTACAATGATCAACTTTCAAAGCATGAGTGATGGTGTATTGACGTAATCCTTGACGAGTTAATGATTAACGATACGTTAATAAAATTTACGATTGCTTAAAAAAACAAATTTAACGTAAACTATTTTGTATCCATTCAAACAACATGCCCATTCCGTTTGATCGTTTCGGGAATTGGAATCGTCAAACACGAAAATAAAGTGTTGCATGTTTATTTTAGTGCTTTGGCTATTTTAGCTTAGACAATATCAGGTGTGCATTGTCTAAATGTCAGCTTTGATTGATGTTTTCGCCATGTTTTCAATGGAGTGACCTCAATGCGGAAATAGGGTGGGATTTGTGAAGGTTACAGCGCGCCTACTAAACTATGTTTGCGAAAGTATAATTCGGCGGAAGCTTTCCCAAAGGAGAATGTCCACTGGTCGGCTTCAAATTAATGCTATTTAAAAAAAGAAGAGCTCGAAGAACTGATGGCCGTTGGGGCAGAAAGGTTCTAATAGAGTAGAGTGCCCGGTACTGGAAAGCGCAGCGTAGGACGGCCCCCAACTAGATGGAAAGACGACCTGATAAAGGTTGCTGGGAGCCGTTGGGTGGAGGCTGCACAAGATCGGTCTCTCTGAGAAATCTATAGGGGAGGACGTCCTGCCTGTCTGATATAATGAAAAAAATAGATTTTGTTAAAGTAGGTTTGGAACAGAAGCCAGGTGATTAAAAGTAGCCCAAAAACGGCCGGTCCATTATCCTATCAAGTCCAAATTCCTTCCACATCATCAGATCAGCTTAATGTCACCATAATGCCCTATCATACAGACTAGATAGATCTTATGCAGTATTTCGACTCAAGTTTAAACGGAATTAGGTAAAAATAGACTTATATGATTTGTACTAAAAATATTTTTATGTGTCCGGTGTTTTATAAAAAACTTTGAATTCTGTGGTTAGTACTGATAACCTATAGTTAGCAACCATTACAGACATAGATATAACCATTTACACGAACATATTTTAGGGCTCAATATTCGTTGGCTTGTCGTGACACTGATTAAATAAATAAATATTGCTGGACATGTCACACGGCGCTATCCAGCCCCAAAGTAAGCAGAGCTTGTACTATGGGAACCATATAACTGATAGAATACTTATATACTTTTTTTTGTAAATACATACTTATTATATATAGAAAAATATCCAGACCCGGAGGAAATATCTATAGAACATGCAAACATTTGCAAACATTCCGCGGCGCCACGGAGGTAGACTAAATTGATTGCTGTCTTAGATTTCGATCGCTGATCATTTTCAATGATCAGCGATCAGACAATCGCGAGAGAAGATAATTTAGGGTCACAAATACTCTATATTATTTTAACAACAAGTTGTATAGAAAGGGTTGTTGTATTTTTATTTTTTTTATTCCATGATGCCATTTTCATCATCATATCAGCCATAGGACGTCCATTCAAGAACATAGGCCTCCCCCCCATCACGGGGGGGAGGGGGGGGGGGATTTGCTCGTACTCGCCACGCTGGGCATGAGGGTTAGCGAGCGCATTTGGGGGACGCTGTTAGCCATCCCCCAGCTTTTTCCCGTGGTAGCCTCGTATGACACCCACGGGACGAGATGGGGGGCTTATACTGAAGCTGGGCAACCACGGCAAGTATGGCCACGGGCCTAGTATAAAGTCGGCATGAGAACCTGTATAATGAAAAAATATTTCAAGTATTTATATGCCACAAGTCTTTAAAATATTTAAATGTTAAAGTGACCATATAAAGACAAAGTTATATATAATCTTAATTTACTTCAATATGTAGTATTGACAGCAGGCTCTCAATGTTCTCATCAAACGGAGCAATATTGCCTTTGTCTAACCATCATTCTCAGCCCGTGTCGAGCCACTGCTGAGCATAGGCCTCTCTTCGTTTGTGCCATTCTTCCCGATCCTGTGCCAGTCTGAACCACGTACGAGTCACGGACTTATTGATGTCGTCGACTCATCTCGCTGATGGACGTCGCCTATTTTGATTCCTTTGATAATACACGGTCAATAATAATAACTAGTAGTACGCCCCGAACTGAGATCTCGCGAGTCTCCCAAAACAAAAAAAATATTCTTAGGGCGACTCGCAACGATGCCTAAACGTATTTAGGGGCTAAACATGATTTAAGGAGTTGTCAAATCATATAAATACAACGTACAATTTAAACTTGTTTAGTCGCTAAATACGTTTAAGGATCGTTGTGCAAGCCGGCCTTAATCTTTGACTAATAAAATAGTGCCACGAAATGCGGTACCAAATAACTTGATCTACAGTTTCATTCAAATTACAGGTAACGGGAGTTCATGTCAATTGGTTATTCTTTTTTGGGGTGCAAATTGCAGTTAATCTGAATTTCAGACTTTTGCCTTTATTTGTGTCACTAAAGCTACACGCATACCAAATTTCAGCACTGTGGGGTTACTGGTGTACCCTGTGAATTTTGTCAAAGTTCAGTTTTTATTATGGCTAATAACTTAAAAACTACAAAGCATAAACTAAAAATTGGGGCGAAATGAACACACAAAGACATTTTATTAGACATGCCACTTGACCGTATAGTCCCATTTTGGTTTTTTTACCCCTCTTGAACACCAATATCTCAACAACCCCCCCACATTTTTAGCTCATTTAGTCACACCAAAATTGTGCCATCGCTACCTACCTATATACAAAATTTCACGATGATCGGATAAACGCTTCGAAAGTTATCCTCGAACAAACAAACATCCATAAATACATACAACGCCGATTTGCCCAAGTTGATTTAGAGATCTCGCTTCGCTCGTTCAAATAACCCATAGTAATAAGTACGTAGGTGATAATCTGATAATACTCGGGTGGGAATTTTATGATTCAATTTGTGGTTAAATCTAATAGCTATACTGCCTATTAGAATAAATGTACTTGTAAGTTCTTCAATATGTTTGTCATCTGTTGTCATATACAGAATTAAAAAGTAAATATCAAGAAGTTTATATAATTTGTCAACGGTTAGCCCAAAATTTGTGGGATCCAACATGCTGTCAAGTAATTTCTACGAAGTTTTAATAAGCAGTTATCATAACTGTCGAAATTACGAGTGTACTACTCGACGAGTTCAAGGTGTTTGAAGATAGTTTTTAACTTATTTCTGAAAGGAGGTTATCAATTGTTCTTTTAGGGTTGGCCGGCGGATTTCAGTGCTTTTTCTTGACTGTCGTGTGCTCCTACACACCATGCCGTGCTTACTTCTCTGTCCTCTCAGCCCACTACTTGCACCCGGGGAACACCTAAATGAACTTAAAAGATCTTATCTCATTTCAGAAATTATCTACACATTTCTAGAATAACGGTGTAGGGACAAAAATCTCCTTGTTATAAATGCAAGAGTAATACTTAGCAAAAATCGGTTTTAGGGTCGAAAATTGTTTTGTATGAATTCTCCATAGATTGTAAAAACAAGACACATCGATATGTTTATTAAATGACTATGAAAAATAGGTCAGTCTATACACGCCGTTATGGAACAGTTTACCTGATTGACTTGAAACGACCCGATGAAACCTCACTTATCAGTTTCCACCTACGCTTACGGCTCGGCTATATCGGTGGGGTGACCGCATAGACGCATGATGGCTGCCGCGCCTTACTCAATCACTACGGGGACCATGCTTAATGTTGCTAAAAGTAGAACGCGAATCATTGCAGTATAGGAAACCCGACCTTACGAATCAAGCTGTAAGGCTCGCTATCGTGAGCAATTTAAGGGGTTTAAGGGGTGGTTTGTTGACATGGCCCTTCGTTTCGGCCTAATTTGACGGCTTTGATTATGCTAAGAGATGTTTATGTGGGTTAATGTGCTGTTTCTGTTAATATTCAAATTGACTATTGACGTTTTGGAAGAGCTTGTACGAAATTACTTTGGTTTACAAATGCTAGCTTGCTTTGTACTGAACAGTTTTATCATAATACTTGTCATATCATTAAAAATTAGGTCGTTTCTTAGCAATAGTATATACAGTTACTAGACGTACATTAACCATTTTAAACAAGCTTACGCTGCGACTTGATGTGTGAACATACTCTATTCATTTTATGTGTTTGATCAAACCGCGTAATCAACCTTATGTGTTCCTCCAATTCTTTGTTATTGGTTTATCAAGTTTAGTCAGAATTGTAATGGAATATCTTTAATGTATAAGAAGAATGTAAACCTTACATTTTCATGTATGATATTACGCAAGCGTGGATTTTGGCGAGCATATTTTCTGACTGAACAATAACTTCCGTTCGAAGTGCTATTTCCGTTCAGCCTAATTTGCGTCTTTATTTTTGGGGTCGTTATGCCCTAAATTGCTCAATGATTTCATCTCGGGGACGCCTAAAAATGATTCCATTTATGAGTATGAATAGTGCAGCCTTGAACGACACCTCCAAAAGCACATGTTTGCCTACTACGTTGACCTGATCCTGACCTGATTTATTGCGTGATGTTAATTTTGCTAGATTTTCACATAACATCATCACACCCAGCGTATTTACAGGAGTCATAAAATGAACTATATGTCCTCGTGCAGTCAACGTCAAAAGTAGATTAAAAACTAAATTAAGAGTATCTCTTTCTTCAGCATAAACAAGGAGATGTAACTAAATTTTGCAAATAGGTCGAGATAAAATCTGCAATAATCTGCATGTCTCTGACTATGTCTACTCCGTACTGTACAGTGATCAACAAAGGTTTTATATCACAATAAAATAGTGTAAGTGCTAACTAATAAAACAATATTGAGCACAGATGTCACAGTTCCATCAAAATGAAACGTTCAATGAACACGTTATCAAGAATAAAAATATAAAAACTTATTATTGGAATGTTGCCAGATCTGCGTAGCTTTCACAGATTCAGACTTATTTTAAATTTTAAGGCATATCTTTTTGTAATGTTCTTGTTGTTGAACATTGTCTAGTTTCAATTGACGTTATAAGTATAAGTGTCATAGTCATTCTGTCTGAAAACCACCCCTAGGTCACCTAGGGTTGAAAATGGAGTTCACTTTAAATTATACTATTAATTGGGTTTATCAAGTACTATATACTTTTCAAAGTAAATTAATCGTGATTCGAGCAACAGGGTCTGATGATGGAGCCAGCTGGGAATCTACAGAACTCTTTAATAGATAACAGTAGAAGGGTCGATTTCAGGTACAAATAACACTCATGATAACGTGTACTTTCGATCTTCAAAATAGAGAGTTACACAGCACGTGTGTAACCTTTTTTTTTTTGCAGTTAGTCAAAGTCAAAAACTTCGGCTTCGTACCTACACTTTTAGTAGTTCAATGCGTACGAAGTCGCGGCGGATACATGCAGTTTGTTAAGTATAGTTAGTTTTTAGTTAATATCCTGCAATTTGTGTCATTTCCTGTATTTATGCTATTTTATTCTAATAATATACCTATCTATAATGAAAGTAAAATTTATAAATACAAATTGTATTATTCTTTACAACATTAATCCATATTTTACTGCAAAAAAGTAAAATGGGGAAGTTGTATCTATATTATATATAGTTGTATCTATAATACTAATATTATAAAGAGGAAAGATTTGTATTTTTGTGTGTATGTTTGTAATGAATAAACTCAAAAACTACTGGTCCGATTTCAAAAGTTCTTTCACCATTGGAAAGCTACATTCACCTTAAGTAACATAGGCTACTTTTTAGTCAACTGCGCAAAGGAGGGTAATGTTTTTATTGAAAAACTACGCGTGCGAAGCTGCGGATTGGTCAGCTAGTAACTTATAAAATGAACAAATCTCAATAAATATGACGTCGATTATTTGAACTGGATAAGACAAGACTACTGCTGTTAATAAATTATCTTTGAGAGTATCGTACTAAATCTTGGATCTTCGGCACGTAGGTATAAGAATTGAGAAATGAAGTCATAAACACGATCATACTTACCTACTACTCATAAAAATGTAGTCGTCAAATGCGCTATATTATCACTTCGTCATATTTTTCTGAGTAATAGATCAAAGTTTCCTTTTATCTTATACTATATTCTCAGAAAAATATATACGCGAGATGACGTCGAAACAATCACGTCCATTCAAATATTTGAAGCCATTCAATTTTAACGCGTCAAATTATAATATTATGCGAAAGTTTATCTAACTTTGTTGTACAATCCACCACCGTAGCGACTGAACTAATTTGAACGAAACATTGAATAAATGAGGTTCGTATTTGTAACCTGAAATAACTGGCCTCTACTTTAATCAAAACTATGGGCAGCATAAACAGATATTCTACTGCATGCTTGCCCTTTGTGCTGTTCTCAATGGAACAGAAGATTATTTCACAGAACCGGTTTACTGGATTTCATTTCCCGTCATAAGTGGATAATCGCTGGTTACCGAAACCTGTGCTGGTATTGGCACATTCTTGTCGTGGACCGACGCTGCCAATTTCAACATTAATTTGTTAAGCAAGTTCGTTTGCACTGGTAACTAAAACAGTATCCATATTCTTTATGTGTAAAATCACTCATTTAACAGATCTCTATAAATAAATAGGAAATCAATATCGAAAATAATAATCGTAATTGTTTGTTATTATTATATAAGAATTGTTTAATAATTTTTATAATCATGTTTTAAATTTATATTGTTTAATATTTCATGCTTATTATCTGATTATGGAGGATCTGCATTTAATGTTAATTTTATCATCTGCTGCTTTGTAACTGTAATTTAAGCTGGCGTTTATTTATTTGATGACGACCTCCGTGGTGCAGTGGGCGAATATCCGGCTGAGACGCAGAAGGTGGCGGGTTCGATTCCCGCCGTGGAATAAATGTTTGTATGATCTACAGATATTTGTTCCGGGTCTGGTTGTTTCTCTATATATTATAAGTATGTATTTACAAAAAAAAATGTATGTAAGTATTCTATCAGTTATCTGGTTCCCATAGTACAAGCTTTGCTTAGTTTGGGACTACATAGCGCTGTGTGAAATGTCCAGCAATATTTATTTATTATTTTTATAATTTGATACTATTATATATTTTTTGGGCTGAAAGAAAGGATACTGTAAGACGTTGGGTGCAGACTAGGGAATGTAATCCCGACTCGAGATTGCAAATTCGAGATCCCGCGGGATTAGAAATATCAATCCCGCGGGATCCCGGAATTTTCGGGATCCTGTCTAGTTTAAAAAAAATGTAAAATTCGGATGACTGAAAAAGCTAATAACTGCTTGTTTGTGATAGTGAGGTTAACTAAAATAACATATTACTCGAAAGAAAATAAAAATCTTTATTCTTTAATCTTACCAACTAAATAATTATCGTCACCTGTCGCTAATATTCGGAAATAGTCGGAATAGTTTTCTAACGCTGTTTGGCGTTCCTGCCGCTCGCGGCCGTCAGTCAGCGCGCCGCTTGCGCCCCGAGTGGACGTGTGTAGCGTCGCTGACGCTGCCGCCCTATCCCGTCAATCTCGAACGGGATTTCGTCATATGATGCGTCGGGATTGATCCCGAATAATTACACGAGATCTCGCGAGATCGGGATCGGGATTGCATTCCCTAGTGCAGACTGTATAAAAGGTCGTCTGATCCGCGCGATTTTCAAGATGCAGAACAGGCGTGGGGTTTACTCAGGAGTTTATTAGCTGTTACTCTAACTTGGCGATTGAACTTAACTACTTATGACTGGTACATTAACTGAGGCAGACGGAACGTGCTTTACGAAGTACGGAAGCGCTTAGTTGTAAATGTCATCTAAACGTTGACCGTTTTGAACGTTTCTATTACATTTTAAGGCGTATATATTAGCTGATTGGTCTTATTTGGAGGCTTTCTCCTCAGGGAGGAATCAGTCCGCAAAAAATATATGTCATTCATTGACCTTTTATCTGCAAAGTGAACATGCGAAAAAGTTCTACCTGTTTATTTTACTATGAAAAAAAAATAACAAAATGTAGCTGTTTTCGACTTTTAATTTGATTCAACTTCGAAACGACGTAAATTTTTGTAAGTTTTCTTTCACCTAAATGTAGGCAACGACTATACCTTCAAGTTGAACATATGATGCTGTGCTGCGACGATCTTTCACGTGGCAATTAATTATTTTCAATTTTTCCGAATAATTAGCGGGCGTATCCTTAGAAGGTGGTTGCGCGGGCGACAGACGGCAGTGTATCGCTGACTGTCGTACGGGAGGATTGTGTTCGTCTGCCTCGCGCTCACCTATTTTCTGGTCGGTTAGATGCGTGTAGCGGAAGGTGCGGGGCCGAAACAATAGCTACGCCCATTCGCTCAAGGTCATCGGCTACGGTTAGCGCCTTAAAAAGGAATTTCTCTGTCTCTCACGATTACAAAAAAACGTTTGATCCATCCGTGAAAACCGCCATATAGTGCTTTTTAACCACCACAAGCAACATAAAGTGTCGCCTATACCTAAAGAGCAGTGTTAGTATGTGAATTGTCGATCGACAAATTGACCTTTAATAGACAAAATCGTCTAAATCGCTCGACTCAGTTGCGAAATTTATCGATCGGCAAGTTCCGTATACTCTATAATATCCTTGCAAAGTTTGATAAGATTCTTTAGGCTGGCAGCCTTGAAAGAACAAAAAATTAAAAAAGCTGCCAAGTGCAAGTCGGACTCGTCCATGAAGGGTTCCGTAGTAGCAAGTAACATAATATAAAAGTTCTTGTAGATCTCGTTCAAACCATTTTTCGGTGGAAGTTTGCATGGTACAGCATATATTTTTTTTAGTTTTATCATTCTCTTATTTTAGAAGTTACAGGGGGTGGGAGGGAGTTACATTTTACCACTTTAGAAGTGTCTCTCGCGCAAACTATTCGGTTTAGAAAAAAATGATATTAGAAACCTCAATATCATTTTTGAAGACCTATCCATAGATAACCCACACGTATGGGTTTGATGAAAAAAAATGTTTCAGTTTTAAGTATGGGGAACCCCCAAAATTTATTGAGTTTTTTTCTATTTTTGTGTGAAAATCTTAATGTGGTTCACAGAATACATCTACTTACCAAGTTTTAACAGTATAGTTCTTATAGTTTCGGAAAAAAGTAGCTGTGACATACGGACGGACAGACAGACAGACATGACGATAAAGATAAAGATAATTTATTCGCAGAAAGTTAGTTGGTTCAATTTTACACTGGTCTTAATGTACATTTTAAGCTCTTAACATTCTACCAGATAGTGTCCTGGTGTGCAAAAATATTACATATAAAATAATTAAAAATTAAAATTAACTATTCCGACACAATATAAAAATGACAATAAAATAAAATAAAATAAATGTTATGTCTAGTACTTATAATTAAAATATTCTGCAATAGTGTAAAAACATTTTGATGACAACCATTTGTTAATTCGATGAATCCATAATGGTTCCGTTTTTTGCCATTTGGCTACGGAACCCTAAAAAGCTTATTTGTCTGTAATCTATTTGTGTACAATAATAATAAATTTGCGGGAATTCCGCGTCACTGGCCTAATTCGTGACCGTTTATGTGTGTTTGATTGGAGTTAATATTGGCGTTCGCGTCGCAAATGTTTACGCCAGTAATAATGTCGTCACGCGTTTCATGATCCAACGTACACTATGTTTTATGCTTGTGCGTTGCCAGAAGAAACTCTAGAGTACTAGAGTCGCTTCAAAAGTACGAGCTTTTCAGTTTGTTGGCGATATAATATGACTAACTTCATATTAAATAACAAAAAACACACGCCTAACAGCCACATACAAGTTCTGAATCCACACCGGGATTTCCTTTATCGTAGGATCGCAGATCGTTTTAACATTTTGCCTGTCCGGAATTGAAACTTTCATCTATATCATCTCAGCTGGCTCCTCGCATTTTTACGCCATAGTGGTCTTCAAATCTTGCCTGATTGTCCACGCAATGTTCTACGGTCATCATCATATTGTGGATAAGAGACCAGTAGCGTCCTAAACAACCAAGCGCTTTAGTGATTAGCGATTGCTGAGCTATGTCGGAGACCTTCAGGCAGTCTTTCAATTATAGGAACCTAGTGTTGGCTCCTAGCTCTTAGTTTACCCATACTACTAAAAAACTTGGAGTCCTTAACCGTGCCAAACAGTATTTTACGGCACAACAACGGCTATTGCTATACAAAGCGCAAGTTCGGCCGTACGTAGAATACTGTTCTCATCTTTGACACGGAGCTCCAAAGTACCAATTGCTTCGTTTTGACTCCCTTCAGAGAAGAGACATTAGAATCATCGGTGGTCCCAAACTCGCCGACAGGCTGGAACCGCTGAGTCAACGCCGTGACATCGGATCGCTCAGTGTATTCTACCGCCTGTATAATGGGAAATGTTCTGAGGAGCTATTTGATCTCATCCCGTCGTCGAGATTTTACCACCGCACTTCTCGACAACGTAATAAAGCTCATCCACATATAATCGACAATTGGGTATCGCGCACCACACGCTTCACGCGATCTTTTCTACCCCATACTTGCAAGATGTGGAATGAGCTACCATCTGAGGCTTTCCCATTAGACTACGACATGGCACGCTTCAAGAGAAATGTAAAGAGGTTTCTACAGTGTAGGGAACTCATCGACAATACCCCGGGTGTTGCCGGTGTCAATAGGCGACGGTGACCGCTTACCATCAGGTGGGCCATAAGCCTGTTTCCCCACAAATAACATAAAAAAAACTCTTTCTGTTCTTGCTTTGACAATCAATAAACCTAAGCTATATAGCCTCTAAGCTATTGGTCCGTCATATTATAATCATCGCTTCTCGTTAAATCGAGCGTTGCGCAAGTATCATAGTGGTTCCGACCGGTCCACCCGGTGCACGCGTACCTAGTTTGAACTTAAACGGTGTGTGTCTGTACTTGACTCATTCAAGTTGGCAATCGCAAACAAATCATTCTACTCACATATTGATTGTTGATTTGGTATTCGTTTATATTTGAAGATTTTGTTGTTGCTCTTCTCCAATTTCAATTATTCTTTCGTATCCATTGTTAATTCTTGGTTGCGTCAGGTCACTAACTTTATTGAGGTATTTGATTGGATTGTTATTTTATAGCGGGTTCCTATATCCTTCGGTAACCAGCTACGACTTTTTTCTCCTAAAAAAAGTGTCATAACTTTGACACTAATTTGACACTTTTTCAAGGAGATACGAGTCGTAGTCAGTTCCTGACGGATAATAGGAACCTGCCATTAGTGTGCATAATTATTGTTTGTGACGTCTTTTCAACACTTATTTGACATGTTCAGTAAAAGACAGATTCTTTATGAGGCCAATGTTTTATTTCAGGGTTACCTAATTGTTATCTAATGCCAAAGCTTTGTTGTTTGTTCACAATGAAATACGTTGTAGAACATATTACTTAACGTGGTAAAACCGAATGGCATAGAATTAAATAAATAAATATACATATTGCTGGACATTTCACACAGCGCTATCTAGCCCCAAACTAAGCAGAACTTGTACTATGGGAACCAGTTAACTGATAGAATACATATTATATATATTTTTTGTAAATACATACTTATAATATATAGAGAAACAACCAGACCTGGAACAAATATCTATAGATCATGCAAACATTTGTTCCGCGGCGGGAATCGAACCCGCTACCTTCTGCGTCTCAGCCGGCTATTCGCCCACTGCGCCACGGAGGTTGTCAAAATCGAATTGTCGAGTGGGTATAATATATGGCATTAATAATATGTGTTTTCGAAGTTTCCATATAATATTTGAATGAATCAAATATTTTTAAAGATGCCAGACTAGTTAAGCAAAACTAAGTTAAGGATATCAACTTTTTACAAATCAGCAATTCACATTCGCTTTTATAATTAAAAGAACATCGCTCTTAGATTTTCCATGTCGGGATTTTTAAAGTGCTATCGAACCATTGAATCGTATCGTATTATAAGTATTGACGTCTACAAAAACGGCATTGTATGTGGTGCTGAACGATAGTTTCAACGAAAGTGGAGTCGCTGGCGTTGGTAGAGCCGACTCACCTTGGGCTTTGCTGTTACGTGCGGTACGCTAAAATACACTACTATCAAAACAGTGTGTTTCATTCCTCGCGTCGGGTCGGACGCTTGTCGGTCCAAACCTTATGGAACATAGCGTTGCGAAAATTATATACCTTTGTGAGAGTATCCTTGTGCCTTAGTGAAAATATTCCTCAGAAATAATTAAACTTTATTATTGTGAAGTGAAGTGACCGTACATTGGATTGTGTGGGATCTGTCTGGCTGAATCCCAGAATAATGCTGTTGTACAAGTAGAATGTAAGCAAATATTGCATGCCTAATTCATACGTATCTAAACAGTTACCAAAAATCGTGGCTAATTTGGTCTTTACTTGAGGAAATATTTTGCGATTACCTTGGAGATAAGAGCTAGACGTATTTATTAGATTTTGTATCTTATAAGTTGTTTTGGTGATAAATTACTTTTTCAAAACAAGCTTTTATTACATTCATAATCAGAACCGCAAGCAGATTCAAAAAAGCCCAAACGCACGCACGGCACACCGTGGAAGCAAACCTATCAAAAATTTAGTTTGTAAATGCATTTTTGCCGCTTCCATATTGGGCTTTATACCAAAATCCTTCTCCTAGATCGATCGCAAACCAATGCTGCTAACGCCTATCGCGCTAAATTACACAAGTCAAAGTATGAAGTGATGAAGTCGACCAAGGCATACTTTTGTTAAAATTCAGCTGTTAAAGCCAGAAAACATTCTTTATTGCACACCAAGAAAACAATACAGCTAATAAGAATTACAATACTTATCACTGAATAGCGATCCATATTGTATTTATAGTACACATCTTGGATGGTCCCCTATATTTTGGATTTAATGTGACGTTGTATTAGTTTTCGTGTTCTCCTCAGCAAGCCCTTTCATTTGATACCCATACTATGGTAGTGCAGAAAAAATAACTAGTCCGCCATCTTGGATGATCAGCCATATTGGAATTAGAATGACGTCACATAGCTAAGCCTGCATTGTCATCCAAAATAAGAGTGTATACCTCATTTCAGTTCAATCGGTTAAAGTTAACTGATTTAAAATTCAGTTGCAAGATTCCACCCGGACAAAAATTCATACATCATCACCATCCACAGCCCGACTCCACCCACTGCTGGGTATAGGCCTCCCCAAGTTTGTGCCATCCGCCACGATTCTGCGCTAGTCTCACCCATTGACGTGACTCTAACGGTGTCGTCCACCCATCTCGCTGCCGTACGTCCTACCCTTCTACATATATTGCAAAAAGCTTGTATAAAAAGTCACCCGTCTATGAAGAATCGTAAAAATATACAAAGCATTTATAATTAGTAGTTAGGTATGTAATACGTACATTACTGTTTTGCATTATGTGCAAATATAATACAAATATATAACATTGCATTATTTGAGATCAAAGTAAAGTTTAAAAATAAGCATTCAAATTTTACTTAGGTCTATCTATCGAATTTTCATTAGTTCCCTTTCTGTGCACTACCGCTACATTTCTGAACGCAAGGTTTTCTGGAAGAGAATGTTATTTAGCTTTAAGTTCTCCTTTTTACAATAAGTACAATAAAGTATTATCAATCAATCGGTCACAAGGCTTTTTTGGCCTTTGTAGTCTGTACCTTATTTAGGTCAGTGACGTATCGCAAGGACCGAAAAAGAACTAGTATGATGTATGTAAAACTGTAGCATTATATGAACACCTATGACATTTAACCCATCATACATACAGTAACCACCTCAAGTATTCGATTGATAGGTCCATGATAAGATAACAAACGCACAACTCCGCAAAATTCACAGACTATCGTGAATCATGCATGATACAAAAAGACTGTTATCGGTGCAGATAATTTCAAGACATAACATCCGAACTGACACTGAGGGATCCTCATCATATCGTCGGCCTAATTGTCAGAATTCGCAAGTTCATAAGGACAAATTTTACAGGAGCAACTAAAAACTGTTTTTCCCGCAAAGTTTGAGAGATTTTTAGAGAGTTACTTTAGGTATTTTGAGGTTTAGGTAACTGAGGGTTTTTTTACAAGCTTTTTATTAATTTGCAATGTATGTATGTTTGTCCTCGTGGAATCTTGCAACTGAATTTTAAACCCGTTCCCCTCAACCGATTCAGTTGAAATATGGAAGACATATGTAACTTCGGTGACAATGCACTAGACACTAGTATAGCCTACTATAATCCATTTGAATCTGCTTGCGGTTCCGATTATGAATTTTATAAAAGCTTGCTTTAAAAAAGTAATTTTTCATCAAAAAACTTATTAATACCTAAAGTAAGAGTGACTTGATAAAAAATCTCTTAACGCGCCGGCGAACTCTGAGCACAACTTCAATTCGGCCGCGTCAAAAACTTCGGCCTGAATATCGCTATCCCTGTTTAGTGACGAAGTTTAGCCACGCAGAGCGACAACGATAGCAATAGAACGATTCTAAAGATTAGATTTTGACCGTGTTCCGTAATACCAAAAATGATGACTGAAAACTTGTTGTATTTTTCTCATTGTGTTGTTATTATGTAACTAGACGATATAATCTATGTTCCCATGACTAGGGTACGTAAGATGTTGTTGTTTTTAATACGAAACAATTAGGTTGAAAACAGGTCTTTTATGACGTAAAAACATGCAGAATGCGATACGCTTCTATTTCATTTTAGGTAAGTATTTTATTATAGATAAGTATATGGTTGGGAACCTAGATAAATACTATTCAAATTAAAATAATTACTTATTAAGGTAGAAATATGCTCCAGTTAGAAATGATCTTGGTAGTACGTGTTGTATGGGCGATTGTCCCTATGGTGTCCCCTTAAGCTTTGTGAGAAAATATTTTTTTTAGTTGCTCTTGTAAAATTTGGCCACATGGTATGGACGAATCCTGATAATTAGGCAGATGATATTTTAAATATGCGTTATTTTACTTGTTAGTTCAGTATATTATACAAAGATAGGTATGTATTAGTTTACTTTATAACTATTTATATATCTAAATTATAAATAACTTTTACCAAAACTTTATTAATAATCTGTAGTAGGTACACCGCACTCTATTATAACTTCACTAATATTCTATTTGTCCAAAGGTTGCCTGGAACAGATCGCGCTCAGCGATATGGTCGCCCATTGCCTTTTACGTTTTATTTTAGTGGTTTATTTTTTATGTGTGGTAATTACAATCAAGAGTTATCTTATCATTAATTCATTACTAGCAAAAATATGGAGACATTTACCCGTCCGAAGTCCTGAGTTGTAAATGTCACTATAATCTAAAAGTTGTATATTTAGAACTATGTTGAATGTTTGTAGGTATATTTTTCATATCGTATATTATAAAAAGCGTATAGTTATATAGTTTTTTTTATGTTATTTGTGGGGAAACAGGCTTACGGCCCACCTTATGGTAAGTGGTCACCGTCGCCTATTGACACCGGCAACACCCGGGGTATTGTCGATGCGTTCCCTACACTGAAGAAACCTCTTTACATTTCTCTTGAAGCGTGCCATGTCGTAGTCTAATGGGAAAACCTCAGAAGGTAGCTCATTCCACATCTTGCAAGTATAGGGTAGAAAAGATCGCGTGAAGCGTGTGGTGCGCGATACCCAATTGTCGTGTATGTGGATGAGCTTTATTACGTAGTATAGTATATTTGTAGGGGTAATCCCAAAAACTACGGTAATTCTTTTTAATGATAGTAAACTCCACTTTTCTTGGGGGCTAAATGTAATTTGATTAATTTCCGTGTGTAGCCGGCCCTAGTAGTCAGGTAGTTTTTCATAGAGTTGACTACTAGTGTAATCGAATCGCAATGCTAAATCCAGTTGATTTATTAAGAACAACCAGGTAAACTATGCTGAAAACTAATAATTAAAAATTATCCTGTTTATTATGTTTATAACAATACTAATTGACCCGCCCGCGGCTTCGCACGCGTGGTTTGTCAGTAAAAACATTACCCTCCTGCGCGGTTAAAAAGTAGCCTATGCCCCAATCCCGGTCACAAATAGTCACAATCTATCTATATATCGACTATATAATAGGTTGGGGAAAAAGTCTTTTCGCATTATAGTATGTATGAACTTGTAATTAAATCTCTTTGGCTATACTATTTGGCTGGTTTTGGTATCATTCAAAGTTTAAATTTTAAAGAAGATAATTCCAAATTCAAATTAGGAAAATGTGTGATTTTTATTTTTGTTTTTCGTACTGTAAAGATGAGTGAATCTAATGAAGAAATTCGACACATTTTAAAATTTTACTACAAAAAAGGTAAAAATGCAACGCAAGTCGCGAAAAAAAATTGCGATGTTTATGGACCTAGTGCAGTGTTTGTGAGAGTAGCACAAATTTGGTTTAAGCGTTTTCAATCCGGAAATTTTGATGTCATAGATGCACGTCGCGCTGGTCGCCCTATTACGGATAAAATTGATGCCATTTTTGAAAAAGTGTAGCAAGATCGGCATATCAGTAGTTACGACGTAGCTGAAGAACTGGGAATTGACCACAAAACAGTTTTGGCGCATTTGACAAAAAGCTCGATATTTGGGTACCCCACGAACTCACTGAAAGAAACCTAATGAACCGTGTACTCATTTGTGATTCTTTATTACGACGTAATGAAACCGAACCATTTTTGAAGAAGCTGATAACTGGTGATGAAAAGTGGATCACGTACGACAAGAACGTGCGAAAAAGGTCGAGGTCAAAGGTCGGTCAGGCTTCACAGACTGGCGAAACCCGGGTTAACTCGCAACATGATGATGCTGTGTGTGTGGTGGGATTGGAAGGGCATTATTCACTATGAGCTGTTACCACCAGGCAGGACCATCGATACTGAACTCTACTGCGAACAACTGATGAGATTAAAGCAAGAAGTTGAGAGAAAGCGGCCGGAATTAATCAACAGAAGGGGTGTGGTTTTTCATCATGATAACGCTAGACCTCACACATCTTTAGCCACTCAGCCAAAATTAAGAGTATGGCTGGGAGGTGTTAATGCATCCGCCGTATAGTCCTGACCTTGCACCTTCAGATTTCCACCTGTTTCGGTCTCTTCAGAATTCTTTAGGCAGTGTCAGGTTAACATCACGAGAGGACTGCCAAAACTACTTGTCGCGGTATTTTGATCAGAAGCCCCAAAATTTCTATAGCAATGGGATCATGTTCCTACCTACAAGATGGCAAAAAGTTATCGATTAAAATGGTACCTACATACTTTAGTTAAATGTAAATAAACTATGTATATTAAAAAAATGATTTCAATTTTCTTAAAAAATGCTAAGAAACTTTTCCCCAACCTAATACATATAGGGAATGCATCTAAAGACTACCTCATAATTTTAACCCCTTACAACCCTTCCCCCCCCCCCCCCCCCCCGGGATGGTTTTGCAAAAAAGTTTAAAACACGTATTTCTTACCAAAAGCCTAAATATGAATTTTCAGATCCCTAACTAGATGAATTATGGATTGCCAATACAGACTTTCAACTTCCATTTCACCCCCTTCAAGATTATTTTTTGAGCCAAAATATAGCCTATGCCCTTCTCGAGAATATAATCTATCGCCTTGCAAAATTTCATTACAATCCGTTTAGTCGTAAAAAGGTGACAAACGAACAGAGTTACTTTCGCATTTATAATATTAGTATGGACATAATTTTCATTATCTATACCAATATTATAAATTCGAAAGCAACTCTTCTCTCTGTCTGTTTGTTACGTTTTCACGACTAAAACGGCTTGACCGATTTCGATGTAAATTTGGTATATAAATAGATTATGACCGGGATTGGAACGTAAGCTACTTTTTACCCGACTGCGTATAGCGAGGGTAATGTTTTTAAACACAAACCACGCGTGCGGGAGCCGCGTGCGGGTCAGCTAGACATTTATATCAATTTAGAAGTCGTAATTTCATAATCTAATATGTTTTCCTGTTTCAAAATTTTCCTTCCTTGTTATTATAACAGTATATAACATTACTTATCAGTATTGTTACAATTTACACCATACATAACATATCTGTAACCGGGAACCGCCCATGCAAAACCAAGTAAAGTTCAAATCTGTCAAAGATATCTGATCGATGTACCTACTCAGGGCCGGCCCTAGCCTTTGATCTGGGTAGAGCGAGATAAACGTAGCTGTCACCCTTGTAATTTTACAATAAGACTAGGTGCAAGGCTTGTCTAGCCGCTCCAAACAGTCAGATTTAGCTTTTAGCAAAGTCTGTAGATCTACGGATTTATGTAGAGGCAATCTATGGATTTTACAGCGTACACCCAACGGATTTCTCAAAAGGCGCCATCAAAATTTTATTTTGCGTAGGAAATTATTTTACGCATTTGGCTTTTTGGTGCCCCTTGCCATCTGGTGCCTAGAGTGACCGCTCCTCTCGCATCTAGTACATCCAGGGCGCCGGCCCTGGGCTGGGGTAGTCCCCAGGGCCGGCGCTGGATGTACTTAGCTTTTATTTACCCCTTTAAATAAATAAATAATAAATAAAACGTTCATTTTTCCCTTTGGGAAACAGGCGTTACGTATACATTTGCTTCTAATATCATTTCCTTCTAATGTATAAAAATCTCGTGTCACAATTTTTGTAGTCGCACTCCTCCGAAACGAGTCGACCGATTTTAATAATTTGTTTTATATTTGGTAGATATGAGAATAGGTCGTAAAGTATTTTTCACTCTCCTCCTCCCACCCCCCCCCCCCCCCCCCTCCCTCCTCCCCGCCCCATTTTTTTATCGAGATTTTTCGATATATATATTGTTTGAATATCGATTTTTTAATCGATATTCGAACAATATTTATACTAGTGGTTCGTCCCAAACTAAGATCTCGTGAGTCTCCAAAAACAAAAAACAAAAATATTTTTAAGGCGACTCGCGCCACGATGCCTTAACTTATGTCAAATCGTACAAATACGTAACATTTAAAATGTTTAGTCTCTAAATACGTTTAGGAATCGTTGTGCAAGCCGGCCTTAATCTTTGACTAATAAAATAGTGGCACGAAATGTTTTAACAAACTTGACCAACAGTTTCATTCAAATTACAGGTAACGGGAGTTCATGTCAATTTGTTCCATTTTTGGGGTACAAATTGCAGTTATTTTGGATTTCCGACTTTTGCCTATATTTGTGTTACTAAAGTTACACGCATACCAAATTTCAGCACTGTGGGGTCACTGGTGTACCCTGTGAATTTTGTCAAAGTTAGAAAGATAGATAGATAGATAATTCTTTATTGTTACACCAAATTAAAATAACTTAACCTAGAAAACTTAAAGACTAATACATGGTGGTACAATGGGCGGCCTTATCGCTCAAAGCGATCTCTTCCAGGCAAACTGGATGGACTGGATTGAAAAGACGTGTGAGGAGGTGGGGTTACAATAAATACCTATTTATGTAGGATAAAAATAAATAAATACCTAAACCTAAAATATACCTACATATTGTACTAACATAAATAAATATAAATTATATACATATATACTTTTACAATAAATATCGAAAAGAAATACAATGTTTACTCTAAAGAAGCCGCTAAGTATAGTTTGCAGACCTCATTTTTAAAAATACGTAAAGATTTAGCAAGTCTGATGGAAACGGGCAAGTCATTCCATAATCCGACAGCTCGTACCGTAAACGAGTTACTAAAGAAGTAGGAATTATGGGATGGAGTTTTCAACTGGAGAGTAGTCGAAGAACGCATATTGCGGGTATGGGATAGATTTAGGAATTCAAAGCATTGTTTGAGATACGGCGGAGAAGAAGAAGTAAATAGAATTTTATAAGTTCAGTTTTTATTATGGCTAATAACTCAAAAATTACAAAGTTTAAACTAAAAAAAATAGGGTCAAAATGTACTCACAAAGACCTTTTATTAGATATGCCACTTGACCGGATAGTCCCATTTTGTTTTTTTTTTACCCTTCTTGAACCCCAATATCTCAACAACCCCCCGACATTATTAGCTCATTTAGTCACACCAAAATTGTGCCATCACTACCTAACTAAACCAAATTTCACGATAATCGGATATCCGCTTCGAAAGTTATCCTCGGACAAACAAACATACATAACAACAATGCCGATTTGCCCAAGTTGAGATCTCGCTTCGCTCCATCAATAATTTAACCGTCGATCATTGACGGAAAGTCATTTACATGAAGTGTCGCGTCACTTTGACAAAAGTGTTTTATATAGTTTTTATCCCGAAGTTCCTACGGGAACGGGAAATATCAAGCGTGCGAAGCCGCGGGCGGATCAGCTAGTTATCGTTATGAAAATATGGTCAGCAGTCAACAATTGCAACTATGTGACTTCACAGAGATTGTTAGCATGCCAAGAACATCTATACAGAACTTGAGTCAGACAAATTATAATAATAATAAATAATAAGTATTGCTGGACATTTCACACAGCGCTAACTAGCCCCAAACTAAGCAGAGCTTGTACTATGGGAACCAGTTAACTGATAGAGTACCTACTCATACTTTTTTTTGTCAATACATATATAATATAGAAAAACATCCAAACCCGGAACAAATATCTGTAGATCATGCATCCATTTGCTCCGCAGCTGGAATCGAAAACGCTACCTCCTGCGTCTCACTCAGTCGGCTATTCGCCCACTGCGCCATAGAGGTCTTCAATAATTAATAATTTTATTTTCCTAACTTACGTCTGCAGCTTTAACACACGTGGTTTCTCAATTAAAGTGGCCTTTGTTTTAATACAGTTCATCATCATCAGTCTATCTACATACCAAATTTAATCGAAATAAGTTCAGCCGTTACGACACTTAATTTAGTAACAAACTACTAAACTTTCGCATTTATAATATTAGTGTGGTGATTATTATGTGTGACGGGACCATTTAATGTGCTACAGATTAGCATAACCTATTACCAAATTAATAATGCGTTCAGGGCGCTGTTGCGTCTCCCGCGCTTCTGTAGTGCCTCAGGCATGCTCGCCAAAGCACGCGCAGACATCTTTGATGCCAACTGTCGTAAAAAAACAGCCTCACTACTGCGCACGGTACGCGAGAGCAGCAACACCATCCTGAATGTCATCCATCACCAACAAACTCGATTGTCCTCTGATGTGGAAACTCACGCAGAGGACTAAATCGCAATTAGTAATTAAGTACTAACTAGATTTAAGCGTTTTACTAACAAAATGGATCCATTGTTGTCTTAATCTATACTAATATTATAAAGAGGAAAGATTTGTATTTTTGTGTGTGTGTATGTTTGTAATGAATAAACTTAAAAACTACTGGTCTGATTTCAAAAATTCTTTCACCATTAGAATGCTACGTTATCCCTGAGTAACATATGCTACTTATTATCCAACTGCGCAGAGGGAGGGTAATGTTTTTATTGAAAAACTACGCGTGCGAAGCTGCGGATTGGTCAGCTAGTGAATAAATAAAATAGTAAAAATAACCTAAAGAATGATAGATTTTTAGAAATATTCTCTAGGTATCTGTATTGACATGGAGGCTCACGAAGGAGGCTGTGTACAAAATAAGCACAGAGAGCCATGGAGCGCGCCATGCTCGGCATCACACTCTTAGATCCAGTTCCCAATACTAAAATTAGCAAGCAGACTACAACGTACAAGACGTCGGCAAGCGAATATTGGGGCTCAAGTGGAGTTGGGCAGGACACTTGGCCAGATGTAGTGACGGCAGGTGGACCAAGGCTCTAACAGAGTGGAGGCCGAGAACTGGGCATCGAAATAGGGGACGTCAACCCGCGAGATGGGTCGACGACATCCATAAGACCGTGGGTCGTTCGTGGTTCAGACTGGCACAGGATCGGGAAGAATGGCAGAAACAAAGAGAGGTCTATGCCCAGCAGTGGGTCGACACGGGCTTAAAATGATGATATATATTATGTATTGTTTTTCTTCTGTAAGGATGACACATTTGCTATATTCGTGTCCATTATTAAAGAATCAAATACCATACTTATCATATAACTGATCCAATAACATGTACAGCGCAATACACGCTACTTGTAATTGCTGGTTGTACATTGCATTGCATACATTTTTGCGCGAACTAGATCGCTTGAAAGTACTTGAGAGATAAGCATTGCACTTTGTTAACTTCAAAACAATTCACCATCGTAGGTAAAATCACAGAACACAATTTTTTTATGTTCTGCGGGTAAAATTTACGTAATCCGAATCTGTAATGGGTTCGCAAAAGATCGGACGCTCTTTTTTATACTACATGGAGATGGAACAAGTATACGGCCCACCTGGTGTTAGTGGTAACCATCGCCTATAACAAAGCATTGCCTCGTAGGTCACGCACTTTAAAAATTTGCCCTAAGATGCACTGCCACTGTATCCATCAATTTGAGACATACAGGTGTAAAGCCTCATGTGCCTGTAATTTCACCGGCAACCATACCCTTCAAACAGAAACAGCAATGCTTCTTGCAGAAATTGGTATGGTGGTATTCTCTCCGGGCGAGCCCTTTCACATAAATAAATAAATAAATATTGCTGGACATTTCACACAGCGCGCTACCTAGCCCCAAACTAAGCAGAACTTGTACTATGGGAAGCAGATAACTGATGGAATACATAAATAATTTTTTTGTACATACATACTTACCTATAATATAGGTATAGAGAAGCAACCAGACCTGAAACAAATATCTGTAGATCACATGGAACTCTTCTACTCTTAAATTAATTAATTTAGAGGCGATTCTAGTTATATAACTCTACATATAAATTTCCGCATTACAGTGACTCGTTCTATATGAATCAATGCTGGGTCTGTGTTCTATCAGTGCATGTCCTATGCACGTGGACTCTGAAGAGCATATAGATTAAACGTGAATTCTGAAGAGCCTATAATTTAGATTAGTTTAATATTCTACTGTACGTTCATGTTGATGCTTTGCTATGAGTTGTGTGTATGAAGTTCAATCGATTATCTATACTATCTATACTAATAATATAAAGAGGAAAGATTTGTATTTTTGTGTGTATGTTTGTAATGAATAAACTCAAAAACAACTGGTCCAACAAATTGGAAAGCTACATTCACCCTGAGTAACATAGGCTACTTTTTACCCAACTGCGCATAGGAGGGTAATGTTTTTAATGAAAAACTACGCGTGCGAAGCTGCAGATTGGTCAGCTGGTAATATTATAAAGAGGAAAGATTTGTTTGTTTTTATTAGGCTCCGAAACTACTGGACCGATTTAAAAAAATCTTTCACTGTTGGGAAGCTACACTATCCCCGGGTGACATAGGCTACTTTTTACCCAACTGCGCATAGGAGGGTAATGTTTTTAATGAAAAACTTCGCGTGCGAAGCTGCAGATTGGTCAGCTGGTAATATTATAAAGAGGAAAGATTTGTTTGTTTTTATTAGGCTCCGAAACTACTGGACCGATTTAAAAAAATCTTTCACTGTTGGGAAGCTACACTATCCCCGGGTGACATAGGCTACTTTTTACCCAACTGCGCAGAAGGAGGGTAATGTTTTTAATGAAAAACTACGCGTGCGAAGCTGCAGATTGGTCAGCTGGTAATATTTATAAAGAGGAAAGACTTGTTTGTTTTTATTAGGCTCCGAAACTACTGGACCGAATTAAAAAATTTTTTCACTGTTGGGAAGCTACACTATCCCCGGGTGGCATAGGCTACTTTTTACCCAACTGCGCAGAAGGAGGGTAATGTTTTTAATGAAAAACTACGCGTGCGAAGCTGCAGATTGGTCAGCTGGTAATATTATAAAGAGGAAAGATTTGTTTGTTTTTATTAGGCTCCGAAACTACTGGACCGATTTAAAAAATTTTTTCACTGTTGGGAAGCTACACTATCCCCGGGTGAAATAGGCTACTTTTTACCCAACTGCGCAGAAGGAGGGTAATTTTTTTATTGAAAATCTACGCGTGTGAAGCTGCGGATTGGTCAGCTAGCAATATTATAAAGAGGAAAGATTTGTTTGTTTGTATTGAATAGGCTCCGAAACTACTGGACCGATTTAAAAATTCTTTCACTGTTGGGAAGCTACACTATCCCCGGGTGACATAGGCTACTTTTTACCTAACTGCGCATAGGAGGGTAATGTTTTTAATGAAAAAGTACGCGTGTGAAGCTGCGGATTGGTCAGCTAGTAATATTATAAAGAGGAAAGATTTGTTTGTTGGTTTTAGGCTCCGAAACTACTGGACTGATTTAAAAAATGTTTTCACTGTTGGGAAGCTACACTATCCCCGGGTGACATAGGCTACTTTTTACCCAACTGCGCATAGGAGGGTAATGTTTTTAATGAAAAAGTACGCGTGTGCAGCTGCGGATTGGTCAGCTAGTAATATTATAAAGAGGAAAGATTTGTTTGTTTGTTTTAGGCTCCGAAACTACTGGACTGATTTAAAAAATTCTTTCACTGTTGGGAAGCTACACTATCCCCGGGTGATATAGGCTACTTTTTACCCAGCTGCGCAGAAGGAGGGTAATGTTGTTATTGAAAAACTACGAGTGCGAAGCTGCGGATTGGTCAGCTAGTAAGACATATAGAGGTATAGTTTGACCGAAACCGCTGTACCGCGCCTGAGGTATGCGCGCGGCGAGACGGGGGGAAGTATCGGCCGCTCCGATCCATCGTCAGACGCACATGAGATAAATATCCAAAGATGGGTCGAGCGCTATCTCGTGATGTCAAGACCATCATCATGTCCAAAAAAATTAAAACAATTACTGGGATCGCGATAGGAGATTTGATATTATTATCGATCCATTAATAATTTTGCAGAACGACTCTGATTCAAGTTCCGATAGCGAAACGGAAGGTGAAGTTGAAGCAGAATATCTGTAGACAATTTAGTTACTTATAAATATAAACATATCGTTCTGTTGGTTACGTTTTCACGACTAAAAAGCTGGACCGATTTCGATGAAATTTGGTATATAGATAAACTAGTGGTTCTGTGAGAACAGTAGACCTCGCGTTCCATGTCCAAAAAGTAATTTTCAACAAAATTAACGAAGAAAGACCAATTTTAAATAAATTTCACGTGCTTGAATTTTCCAATAGGTAAGCCTATATAATTTTACTTAGAAAACTTTCGTGATTGATTTCAATCATTATTATAAATACGGGATTTATCACGTACCGTCTTATCGGTGTTTCGACCGACAATGTTTCGGTTCAATTCGTGAACCTTCATCAGGGTGAGTGCGATCCGCTCCGAATAACGAGCGAAGCAAGACGTTATTTGGTACGTGTATAGATAAGATAAGACGGTACGTGATAAATCCCGTATTTATAATAATGAAGCCTATATAAATTTTGAGCAAAATATTGGTATAAGTTTTAGCGATTACTCGCGTTCCCTTTGTCTTAGGAGGTCTAATCTGGTGAAGACTGCGTAGTCTGATTGGTATAGGTAGGTTATTTAATACGCATTTTCAAAAAATAAAACAAAAATTGAATTCAGTCCATATATAACGTTACAGCAAACTTTACCCCCTTTCACCTCAATCAAAAAACACGATCGACTAAAAAAATTTAAATAAATCAAGGAACTTGTATGCCGATTTTCGTCAATATCGTTTGAAAAATGCGACCTGTAGGCGAGAACAGACAGACAGCCGGACAAAATCATTTTTGACCAATCTCGAAACTGAGACGCTTTGCTCGCTCGGTGAATTATGACCGGGATTGGGACATAGGCTACTTTTTACCTGACTGCGCAGAAGGAGGGTAATGTGTTTATTGACAAAACGTGGTAAGCTGCGGGTGGGTCAGCCAGTAGGTATAGCATGATGACATCGACGATAAAAACTCGATAACTTCTAGATGAAGACGTAATCGTCACACCGTGTCATGATATTTTTCATCATTATTTATAGTATCATAATCTAAGTACTTGTATTGATCGATACGCCAGGACTTCATTATTGAATCTGATATCGGAATATCTGAGATCATTACTCGTAGATAGTGTAAGTATTTTCATTATAGATTTACATCAAATTAAATTAGAATTACATAGATGTGGATAATATTATTTGTGTCAAAGAATACGTCCGTTCATCCAGCCAGTGGGTGGATGTGGGCAGAAGATAATAAATAAACATTGCTGGATATTTCACACAGCGCTATCTAGCCCCAAACCAAGCAGAGCTTGTACCGGTTCCCGTCCCTGTTATCCAGATAAGTTCGTATGAAGCTTCGTAGCAAGAGTAGAGGCAGTACTTCGTTATAGGCGATGGTTATCACTTAACATCAGTTGGGCCATATGCTTGTTCCATCTACAAGTCGTATAAAAAAAAGACTATACGGGAAAACCGATTTTGATGAAGTTTGGTATATATGTAGATTGATTGTGACTTGTATTCAGACATAGGCTAGTTTTTATGAGAAACTATGTTTCATAAAATACATTTTTTTTATTTCTCATAAGTTGTATTTAGCTTGTAAGGTATAATCAAGAATTATCATTCATTCCTTAATTCATGTATGTGAAACCACGGGCGGAAGTTAGTTTTTTTTTCTATCCTATCTCGTACCACTGCTGGGCAAAGGTCTCCAAGCATCCCTATCCGTCGATATCTCCCACCATCCTCTTTGGAAGACCCCGGCGTCGCCTTCCGTTTTTAGGCACATAGTTCATGGTGTTACAATATGGGCCCATTTCTCGGAGTGCATTCGGGCAACGTGGGCCGCACAGTCTCTGCAATGTCGGTAAATGAGCGCAGCATGGTGTTATGCACAAAAGAAGAAGCTTGTAAACAAATAAAATCGCTCAGAACCTACTGGTATGAGTGATCCACTAGGAATCTAGAAATAATAATCATTTACCTTCATTATTATAAATACGGGATTTATCACGTACCGTCTTATCGGTGTTTCGACCGACAATGTTTCGGTTCAATTCGTGAACCTTCATCAGGGTGAGTGCGATCCGCTCCGCATAACGTCTCGCCTCGCACTCATACGACGATAAGACGGTACGTGATAAATCCCGTATTTATAATAATGATTGAAATCAATCACGAAAGTTTTCTAAGTTAAATCATTTACCTTATTTGTACACTCAACGTACGTAAAGTAATACTTATAGCTATTCGTAATTATATCGATTTCAAACCTACATTTGTATATATTGGTAAGCACAATAACCATTATCTAATCGGTGTTCCACTGAATGAACATTACGCCTTAATTACTTTCTGTTATCCGTGAAACGAGTTTTTATATAAAACGCCAGTTAACTAATGATTAAACAGTCGTAGCAATTCGGTATACTAAACTCGTATTTCATTTAATATCAACGATTGACAGGAAATAGTGGTCAATCAAAATATGTAGATAAACTAATTATAATGTCAAAATTTTATTTTGGGGTATGCGAACTATTTCTGAAGTAACCTGTGCTCTAGCGGCCTTATTCCAAAAAAATTCAATAGTCTAGGTTTAAACCTGAACTAAGAAGTCTAAGTTTGTTTCGGTATTAATGTTGGTACCAGGATTAAAGTGCGTTTTAGACTGTGTTTTGGAATAAGGCCGTGAATGTTTGTTTTGGGACAAGGTGAAAAATTACTGTCCAGTTATTATTATAAATACGGGATTTATCACGTACCGTCTTATCGGTGTTTCGACCGACAATGTCAGTGTCGACAGAATCAGTGCGAGGCGAGACGTTATTCGGAGCGGATCGCACTCACTCTGATGAAGGTTCACGAATTGAACCGAAACATTGTCGGTCGAAACGCCGATAAGACGGTACGTGATAAATCCCGTATTTATAATAATGATTGAAATTAATCACGAAAGTTTTCTAAGTCTGTCCAGTTATCTACCAGACCGTTCGCTTGTCGAGTGTGTGTTGAGATGTATGTTTACCTGCAGAAAATGATGACGTGGCTGTCGCTCCGGATAGGCCTTGTAAGCCATGAACGTGTAGGGACACACTCACAGATCAGTTCATACATGTACCGTTGTGGAAATATAAATTGGTAATTGAAAGATGCATCTACTCATTCCAACCTCCTCATCAAGAAAGGAATTAATCAGTGCATTAGGGGTTGCATCATTATTATGATTATCACGAACCCCTTAAAAACGTAACTGCCTTCTTACCTACCAACAGGCGTCGCTTAATCATGTTTTGTAGATGTTACAAGTCTATGCCATGATGATAACGAGATGTATGTTTACCTGCAGAAAATGATGACGTGGCTGTCGCCCCGGATAGGCCTTGTAAGCCATGAACGTGTAGGGACACACTCACAGATCAGTTCATACATGTACCGTTGTGGAAATATAAATTGGTAATTGAAAGATGCATCTACTCATTCCAACCTCCTCATCAAGAAAGGAATTAATCAGTGCATTAAGGGTTGTATCATTATTATGATTATCACGAAACCCTTAAAAACGTAACTGCCTTCTTACCTACCAACAGGCGTCGCTTAATCATGTTTTGTAGATGTTACAAGTCTATGCCATGATGATAACGAGATGTATGTTTGCAAAGTAAATAAGTATTAAGCCTTTACTAAATCCTAATAATGAAAGCAGTTAATATTATAGGAATGTTTCTACAACAAACAGTAGTTACTTTGCCCCCAAAACTTGTAATGTTATCTATCACTTAAAATACAAAGGATAATATTATTGTTTGATTTCGAATCACGCACGCATGACTCAGTTTCTGATTCGTCGCCAGTTGGATGAAATTTCAGATTTTTGAAGTAAAACTTCTTTACGCACGCCTGACTTGGGGAGTAAGCTGGTGAATGCGTGACGAGAGCGTTACGAAAAGTGTGATGATGGGTGAGGCGAACGGAAGTTGAGAGGGAGATATAAGTTAGTGAAGATAGAAAAAGAGATAGTTACGTTTCGTATATTACTGTAGGGGTAAGAGAGAGAGGTGCGAGCACACATTTTCTTTCTCTTTTCCTCTCATAGCCAGTGCATGATATATATATATATATATATATATAAAATGTGTGCTCGTACCTCTCTCTCTTACCCCTACAGTAATATACGAAACGTAACTATATATATATATATATATCTCAGTCAGTAGTTGTAGTATCTCGTTTGCGAGTTTGATAGCGTTACGCTAACGGTGATTTGTTGATTATTTTTCGTAATTTCATTTCGTTCTTGAACAATTTTATAAATTAATATTTTGAAAAAGAAGTTTTATTTCAGTCGTGTGGTCTAAAGCACACTTTTTGTTTAGATTTTCTTGTAACCTTATTCACAGAAAAACTTAGAAGGACATCATTACAGTAACTATAACAAAAATAAGTGCGTTTATAAATTACAACATAGAGCTTTTTCTATCAGATCCGAGTTCACGGACGCCGCTACATCTTTTTAAAGATGTAGAACCTCACGTACGATGATGATAATGAAAGCGCAAGCAAGTAACTTGATTACACCGTAAATACCTAAAAAAATACTTGAGAGGTGTATAAAACCAAATAATATTCTAGAATATTGGAAATATCCAATTTGGGTGCAAAGGCCGGATATCGAGCGAATTAAAAACTTATTAAAAACTATTTTATATATGTTATAATAACTACGTACGCGTTATCTAATTTAGGCCACATTAATTGCTCATAACATTTTAAGAACTAATCATAAATCAGTCTGTTTCTTATAGCTCTACCGCCTGCCGCGTTACTCTCTGATGAGAGCGAATGAGCTTTAATTTCACGTGGCTTCATGTTAGGTTCTAACTTCTAAGGCATGTCGGAATTTTATTGAGTGGAAAAATCCATTGGTCAGAACTTCACAAGTCCGGGAGTCGAACTTCGAGTAATGAATCATTTTCTTAATCACACTAGATCTCGCACACACACCAGTCATACTCTTTTTGCATTTTTAAAACAACAAATTATTGGGTTTGATTAAATGACTTATCCTGATCAGAGACTGATGGTTTTCTATAAGGAATCACAACAATATGCAACTTGTGTACTTTGAATTACACTAGTATGGCACAAAAAGTGAAAGGAGACAACTGAACATGCGGGTTGAGGTCAACTTCTAATTTTTATTATCAAATGCCAGATTAGTTTTTGGTTAGCTTACGTAGCAAATTGAAGATTTACCACAAAATATCAAATCACAACGTAATCTCGAGTAAATACAGATCGTATCTCAAGGCCTAACCTGTGATATGATGTCACTGACGTACGGGCTGGTTGTTCTACACTAAAATTCGATATACGTCGCGTCGTTCATCAACCTTGGTGTTCGCTCATCTACAAACGGAACGGTGATGTACAAACTAAGGACCATTAGATATGGCAATCTAAATACTGTGAAGCTTTTAGTATTATAAATGATGTGTTACAAATGTCAATAAAGTTAGTTTTCAATACGTCTTATGGTCCCAATATTAATTGACAAATCAAATCAACAATGCACAACTGATGTGTTGCCACAGTTGCTGCCCTGCACGCACAAAGTCACTTAGAAGCAAAAGCTGTGCTAACCCCCAAAAAACTTCAGTATTTTACGGCACAACAACGGCTATTGCTGTACAAAGCGCAAGTTCGGCTGCACATAGAATACTGTTCCCATCTTTGGCACGGAGCTCCCAAGTACCAATTGCTTCGTTTTGACTCCCTTCAGAGAAGAGCCATTAGAATCATCGGTGATCCCAAACTCGCCGACAGGCTGGAACCGCTGAGTCAAGGCCGTGACATCGGATCGCTCAGTGTATTCTACCGCCTGTTCTGTATAATGGAGTTGTCTGTATGTTCTGAGGAGCTATTTGATCTCATCCCGTCGCCGACGTCGAGATTTCACCACCGCACTTTTCGACAACGTAATAAAGCTTATCCACATATCGTCGATAATTGGGTATCACACACCACACTCCTCAAGCGATCTTTTCTACCCCATACTTGCAAGATGTGGAATGAGTTACCATCTGAGGCTTTCCCATTAGGCTACGACATGACACGCTTCAAGAGAAATGTAAAGAGGTTTCTACAGTGTAGGGAACGCATCGACAATACCCCGGCTGTTGCCGGTGTCAATAGGCGACGGTGACCGCTTACCATCAGGTGGGCCGTAAGCCTGTTTCCCCACAAATAACATAAAAAAAAAACAAAAATGCCACCACGGAAGACCAGCGCTGTAGCGGTGTAAATTTTATGCTACTACAGCATAATGCTGAGTGGTAACCGTTTTTGCTTTAACAACATTACCAATATGCCTTGTGATGCAAAATAAACGTTATTTACTTTGCTTTAAATTAATCAGTTCGTATTCATGTTCATAATCGTCCAGTTTTTCTAGCAAACAAAAGCTTGCTCTAAAAATATATTAATCGCTTTTTTTTAAATTGTTTATAGATAGCCTTGCAGTGAAATATCAAAACCAAAGAGAAAATATAATAAAAATTATGGACATTGTTCAGCTGTGTTGCAGATTTTATTACTGGGTACAAAATTTCGTTGCCATGCACTTAGATGGTTAACGGTTTAGATTAATTTTATCTGTATATTCGAGTATTGGCGTCATGATTATGAATTTTATATGTACCTTTTTATTTGTTCAATTGAGTGTCTGTTGCTAGATAGATAGAAGTCAATTGTAGACCATGTGACTGGGCTATCAAGCAGCGCATCTCAATTCGCTTAATAAAGTTTAATTGTCTCATTATGAGCACTGCTTGACGTTGTACTATGTTTGAGGATAGATGCTCAATTCTTATTTATATCATTGGCATTGACTTTGTCTTCGTTTGTCAAATGAATAGCTAATTCTTAGGCACACATGACGCACTGCGTTAGGTCAGTTACAGTTGCCAGGATAAGGTTTGTAATATAGTCTCTATTATGTAAAAGACCTAATATTTGGGTAATTATTGTGCTGTGTATAGGTTTATTCTGCGGTGGATCATAAAATAAATAAATAAATAATGCTGGACATTTTACAAACCGCTATCTAGCCCCAAACTAAGTCAAGCTTGTATTATGGGAACCAGATAACTGATACAATACTCAATAGGTTGGGGAAAAAGTCTTTTCGCATTATAGTATGTATGAATTTGTAATAAAATCTCTTTGGCTATACTATTTGTATCTGGCTGGTTTTGGTATCATTCAAAGTTTAAATTTTAAAGAAGATAATTCCAAATTCAAATTAGGAAAATTGGTGATTTTTATTTGTTTTTCGTACTGTAAAGATGAGTGAATCTAATGAATAAATTCGATAAATTTTAAAATTTTACTACATAAAAAGGTAAAAATGCAACGGAAGCCGCGAAAAAACTTCGAGATGTTTTTGGACCTAGTGCAGTGTCTGTGAGAGTAGCACAAATTTGGTTTAAGCGTTTTCAATCCGGAAATTTTGATGTGAAAGATGCACGTCGCTTTGGTCGCCCTATTACGGATAAAATTGATGCCATTTTTGAAAAAGTGGAGCAAGATCGGCATATCAGTAGTTACGACGTAGCTGAAGAACTGGGAATTGACCACAAAACAGTTTTGGCGCATTTGCAAAAACTGGGTACACAAAAAAGCTCGATATTTGGGTACCCCACGAGCTCACTGAAAGAAACCTAATGAACCGTGTACTCATTTGTGATTCTTTATTACGACGTAATGAAACCGAACCATTTTTGAAGAAGCTGATAACTGGTGATGAAAAGTGGATTACGTACGACAAGAACGTGCGAAGAAGGTCGTGGTCTAGGGCCGGTCAGGCTTCACAGACTGTGGCGAAACCCGGGTTAACTCGCAACAAGGTGATGCTGTGTGTGTGGTGGGATTGGAAGGGCATTATTCATTATGAGCTGTTACCACCAGGCAGGACCATCGAATCTGAACTCTACTGCGAACAACTGATGAGATTAAAGTAAGAAGTTGAGAGAAAGCGGCCGGAATTAATCAACAGAAGGGTTGTGGTTTTTCATCATGATAACGCTAGACCTCACACATCTTTAGCCACTCAGCAAAAATTAAGAGAGTTTGGCTGGGAGGTGTTAATGCATCCGACGTATAGTCCTGACCTTGCACCTTCAGATTTCCACCTGCATTGGTCTCTTCAGAATTCTTTAGGCAGAGTCAGGTTAACATCACGAGAGGACTGCCAAAACTACTTGTCGCGGTATTTTGATCAGAAGCCACAAAATTTCTATAGCAATAGGATCATGTCCCTACCTACAAGATGGCAAAAAGTTATCGAACAAAATGGTATCTACATACTTTAGTTAAATGTAAATAAACTATATTAAAAAATGTTTTTAATTTTCTTAAAAAATGCGAAGAAACTTTTTCCCCAGCCTAATTTATACTTTTTTTATATAGATAAACACCCAGACCCGGAACAAATACCTGTAGATCATGCAAACATTGGTTCCGTGGCGGGAATTGAACCCGCTACCTCCTGCGTGTCTGCCGGCTATTTGCCCACTGCGCTATGGAGGTCGTGAAAATGTTTAGCGATTAATTACATTGTTTTATAAATTTAGTGAAGTTCGTTTGTTTTGTTGCAGGAACCCGAAGTGCATAGCCGTATCGCAGGATGCCGATCGCGCCGCGCGGTTCTCCGCCCGTCACGACACAGCCATACCACCATCTCCCCAGGAGACCTAGCTTAGGCCCCAAGTGCCCTTCTATAATATAACGTCTAACGTTTTGTACACCTCTTTTATACCGACCTATAAGTATAAGTACGCAGTGTTAGTGTTTTAAGTGTCGCGCGCGAGTGTATGTATGTGTGTCGATGGTACGGACGACATGGGAAAGTCCTCGGCAAGAACACATGGCCAAGGTGAGTAGTGTAGTGTCCATTGTCCCATACTCTATGCTGTACCGCCCTCGGGACACCTGTCCTCAAGGTCGCACTTACCTTATAAATGTATGTACTTAGATACTACCCCCTCGACCTTCGAGAATTGTTACAGTTATTAGCTGGACTATTCGGAATGCAGAACTGTTTTAATATTTTGAACATTGTTAAAATATGTCTGTGGCATCGTAGTTTCCAAATGGATGGACCGATTCGGATGCGGTTTTTTTAAATAGAAAGCTAATTTAATTGGCGTGGTTTTAAGCTAAGCCAGTTTTGAAACCCGGAGGGAAAAGAGAGGTCGAGGTTTTTAAAATTTTCTAAAATCTGTTTATTTGCACAAGCTCACCTGATGATAATCAATGATGTGTTCTAAGATGAAGCCTATTCACTTATGCCATAAAGATATACACACCCGGATTGTATTTTTATGTTAAAAGTTTAATAAAAGTAAGACAAACTATGAATTAACATGCTAGTTGATAGTACAATCTAAATAAGTAGGTATAATCCATCCACTGACATAATTACCTCGCGATGTTATTAAAACCTCCACTATTATTTCTCAACAACCGTTTTAGGCAATAATAATAGCATTATCACCCTTGGTTTATTCATTTTGTCTGTTAGCAGTTTATGTATTTTAAACCATACTTGCTGCTTCTTTTTCCTTTTTAACCGACTCCAAAAATGGAGGTTCTTAATTCAATTTTTTTTTTCAATTCTTTTATTTATTTCAGATGTCACAGATCCATATTTGTTAGTAAAAAACTTAATTAAACATGTCAAATGGGTTAGTACATAATAAATTCAAACACAAATAATAAAAATAAAATACAAATAACAAAAAATAATCATAAGTCACATGTATATATATATATATATATATATATATATATATATATAATTCGTCAGAATATTTTATTTATTTTCATCAGCGCATTCAGTTCAACGATAATTCTTTCGACGTTGTCCGATTCAAATTATCCTTATTTTGATAAAATGGTTGTACCTCAGCAGGGGTAGTCTCATATACATTAATCGTGTAAAATTTGATCAAGATCTGATGATCCGTGAGAGAATCATCAAACTTCAATTTTTTTTTCGTTATTCTAATATCGGTTATATTTTTGTTAAAAAGTTCTTTTACGATGTGTCCGATTTTCAAAGCGTAGCCAAAGTTTTTTTCTGATTGACCATCAGTTTTCTGTTGTAGAAGTAAATAGAACGCAGTAGGGTAGGGACGCAAAAAATCACCATGCGTGATTCACCAAATTTTTCAGTAATACAAGAATGTTAGTAAACGACGTGACGCGACGACGAGTCGTTGCCTCTCGTTGAAACCCTGCCAAATCGCTGTCAATAAACTAGGCATGTACTCGCTGTTTAGTTACATTGTCTTCTCTACCTTCTTTATTGTTTGATCAATCTTTTCCTATTTATATGCATTCTTTAAAGCATGTTTATTTATGCTTATATATCATAAACATCATAAACGTCTCTTTGTTAGCGCGATATAATGCACGCAAATATAAAGAAAACATCGTCGCCGGGCCAGCTGCTTTGTGAACGGTGATTAGGCAAGGATAAACAGGGATTCTTTGAACAGGATGTCGTCAGTGGCCCATGTATAACTCGCACCAGTTTTCGTTTCGTCTTAGATATTATTTTTACCCTGGTTTTGTGTAAATAGTACGTTGATGGTTGTTCACTTTTCAAAAAGTTCTAAGTAGTATAAAATAGCAATAAATTTCTATATCGTTTACTTAATAATCTGAATTGGGATTCCCTGTTCTATTGTTAAGTTTGTCATTGAGTAGGAATCGCGTGGGTACGGCAACCCCGAGACGAGGAACGAAACGGCGCATTGATGGTCGCATAGCGTGCGCGCGCCGCGGCTCCAGACTCTTGTGCGGCGCTAGTGAGCAGTCTCGGCCCCGCTCTGGGTCCGGGCGCGCGTGACGCGTGCTGCGCTGAGGGACGCTGGCCGCGCGGAGTGGCGCGCGGCATGGGGCGGGGGTAGCGGCGCGGATGTGCACGCGCTCGGAGGCCGTGGAGCTGGAGGTGCTGGGCGCGGAGGGCGGAGAGCGCGCGCCGCCGCGCCCGCTGCGCCTCTCGCTGCTCGACCTCCTCGGCAAGCTGGTGCGCCGCGACCAGCCCGCGCCGCCGCACCGCCGCGCCAGGCACAACCACCGCTTCCGCACCTTCGTCTCGTGCGGTCTGTACAACTGCAATACTACTTAACCGGACATACGCAAATTATAATTTCACTGTCTTTCGTAGTGACAACTGCGTCGCAGTTGCGTTGTGTCCGATTCTTAGGTTTCAGAGAAGTTGCCGCTTTCGCTTGCGTAATGCCGATGGTCCTGTAATGGATTAGTGAACTTGGTGTAGGATGAGCAGAGAAGTGGATAATGGCCAAGGTCGGTCCCGGTGCGCCCCCACACGGTCAACGGCCGAGGCGAGACGGCGCTTCAGCGCTTCGCGATGACCCCGCAGCGCTGTTGTTATCGACCGCAAATGTTTCACTTCACTAAATTTAATTAGAATGCCATTCAAAACTGAACTCTGTCGGGTGCATTGATTTATCCGCGCCAATACCTACACGTATTGTTTACTTATCCGTCTGATGTTTACAATCTTCAACTTATTAGGCAACGTATTTCCTTATTTTCAATTTCAATTGGAACACGTCTTAATCTTAAGTTTCCAACTGATTTATTCAGAATACGTTTTTCAATAGGTAGATCATTTTTTACTCACAATATTCTTTGTAGAAGGTAGGAAAAAGACATACATACCAGGAAATCAACATACTGCGTTATGGTTTCATGCCGATTAGCATGTGTTTTACACTTCCTACGCAAAGCTAATTTTCATACATCATTACGTCTGCGAATTTGCACTATGCTTATTGGAAAAGTCGTCTAGACTGTATCATACTCCCTATTCGTCATACCTCTGAATTAAATAAATTAGCAGTCAAGGGCGTAGGCATTACTGTTCTACACAATTAGCTAAATATTTGCTAAAATTAGCTATTTCATTGATGGTTCTGGTATTTATTAATGTTGGTTGGTATCGATCGATGAAACTCGTGCTTTGGTTCATAATACATTTCTGATGTTATTAGTTGCATTTACATTTCATGCAACTGTATGATAGTAAGTTAAACAGTTTATGTAAAGATAAACAATGACTTACTTATTCATTGAGCGAATAAACAGCTCTTGTGAAGCAAATTGAAGGAATTCACCCGATTCAATGCGGGCAGTAATGAAGCCGTTGCTTGCTTTGTCGTCCCGTGTTTACTTTACCAGCAAATTAAGATCTATGTCACGAAAATGTCATGTATTATGTTAATTTACGAGCTTTTATAACGAGGACAAAGGTTTCTTTAAATTGTTGTCGTTATTTCAGCCCCCAAAGAACTCATTGTGACGTAAGTGTTTTTTTTAACAACTCTAGTCCTCGAACTCGTATTAAGTAGTACTTCAAACTAACAAATTTCATCGAGATTGCTCCTAAAATATGCCGAATCTTATCTGTTAACATACAATTATGTAAATGCATAAGTTTACAATAAATAAGGATACTTTTTTACTATGATGATGTAACATATTTAAGACTAGCTGTTGCTCGCGACTTCGTACGCGTTACACTACTAAATTTGTAGGTAACCTAGAAATAAAGCTAAACTCGCTGTTGCAACTTGACACCTCATTTTTAGGGTTCCGTACCCTAAGGGTAAAACGGCACCCTATTAATGAGGCTCCGCTATCTGTCTGTCTGTCACCACGCTGTATCTCATGAACCGTGATAGTAAGACAATTGAAATTTCAATAGATGAAATTTCAATTTCATAGATGATGTATTTCTGTTGCCGCTATAACAACAAATACTAAAAACAGAATGAAATAAATATTTAAGGGACCTCCCATACAACAAACGTGATTTTTTTGCTCGTTTTAGCTCGATATTGATAATGGCAACAATTAAACGGCAAACGGATTTCAAGCGTCTAACGCTTGAAATATTCACAGAATGTTTATTTATATATTCACTTTAAAAATAAATAATTAAATTAAAATTAAACAAGTATTTAAGAGGGGCTCCCATACAACAAATGTGATTTTATTGCCGTTTTTATAGATAATGGTACGGAACCCTTCGTGCGCGAGTCCGACTCGCATTTGGCCGATTTTATTATACCATGACAAGGCAACTGATTTATGAGATGATGGCCTATGTGGTGATCCGGGTTATAATCTACGTATATACCCAATTTCATCGAAATCGGTTCAGCCGTTACGGTGTGATTGAGTAACAAACATCCAAACTTTCGCATTTATAATATTTGTACGGAACCAGGTGAACCAGGGCGGGCTGTGGTTGTTTCGAGCGGACTGTATGCGATGGTGCACGATTGTTGCAGAAAACTGCTCTCAATATATGGCAAATCGTCTTCCCGCACTAGCGATGCCACCCCAAGCGCATTTTATTGTCTCAACTAATCATATGCTTACATCGTTATTGTGACCTTGGAATCCTTCGACCTTTCATGTCCTTGATGTTTCAAGTTTATTGACCTCCCTATGACATGGCATTTTTCCTAAACAAATTTCTAATTTTCTACTATTACGAGGCGTACTCAGGCAAACCTACATCTACCACTATTTCAGGATTCATATAGGCGTACTCCTACGTTAATTTGCTGCCAATATCAAACTGCTACCTAAATTACAGGATTCTAGCTTGGATAGTCTATATTTCTACTTTAGGTCAGTCAGCAATAATCCTATGTACCTACGAAAACTGAGACCCCTATTTCCTTGCATTTTATTCTTTCTCTTCATACCTACTTTTTATTCATAATAATAATCAAATTTCCTACAAAAGCCTAATATCTATTGTTTCCTAACTATGTGATTTAATTCTGCTTTATCTTCAAATGTCAAACCTCAAAATTATACCTAAAAACTATTTACAATACAAATCTAAGTCCGGTCGTTCGGAACAATATTAGTGTGATACGAGGGCTGCTATTTATGTATCCGGAATAAAATAAAATAACTATCATTGACTGTTAAATATGGTTTTATTGCTTTTCAAAATATTCGCCATGATGATCAATGCACTTTTGCATTCGGTGAAACCAGTTTTCATAGCACTTTTTCCAATCGGAAGACGGTATCTCCAAAACATGATTTTTGAATGCCTCAACGGCTTCTTCTCGGGTTGAAAATCGTTGACCACGTAATTTATTCTTCACGGTTGGGAATAAAAAGAAGTCGTTGGGTGCCAAATCAGTGCTATATGGCGTATGACCCGTTAATTCCACCGTTTCACCCTCCAAATATCGGGTCGTATCACCCGAAGTGTGACAGCTTGCATTGTCGTGATGGAGAATGATTCTGCGTAGTGGATTATTCTTCCTGATTTCTGCAAAGACTTCTGGCAAACAAATGGTCGTGTACCACTCTGAATTAACAGATTTACAATTTTCTAGGGGTACAGTAGCCACGTGTCCATCTATACAAAAAAAACAGGCGACCATTTGCTTCAAAGTGCTTTTCGCACGAGCAACTTTTGTTGGGTTCGGCTCATGTTGGAAGACCCAAACTGTTGACTGTTGCTTAGTTTCGGGGTCATATGCATAAATCCAGGATTCATCACCTGTGTAGATATTATATACAGCTTTTGATGCACCACAATTGTATTTTTTTATCATTTTTTTGCACCAATCGACACGAGCCTGTTTTTTATCTATTGTCAAGTTGTGCGGTATCCAACGCGAACAAACTTTTTTTGCAGCCAAGTGTTCGTGTAATATCTTATGTATACTCGTCATACTAATGCCCAAGATCGCCTCTATCTCTCGATATGTCACATGACGATCTTGCATTATTAGTTTACGCACTGCGTCGATGTTTCGTGGCACAACAACTGATTTAGGCCGACCATCTTTAATTTCGTCCGTGAGCATACGACGTCCACGATTAAACTCACTAAACCAGTGATACACAGTAGTCTTCGATGGTGCTTTATCCCCAAAAGTCGAACTGAGTTGATCGATACACTGCTGTTGAGTTAGACCACGTCGAAAATCATAAAAAATCATCGCACGAAAATTTTCTCGAGATAAATCCATTGTGATAATGACACGCAATTTTTGAAATCGCGCCACACAATGAAAATAATTGACAGACGGACGAAATAACCTGCATTCTACAGCCAAAGAGTTCCATTTTCAAACGTGATAATTTCTTTTTAAATATTATTTATGCAGTGGCCAGTTCCGGATTCTTAAATAGCAGCCTATGTTATTGCGTGGTATGAATCCATCATTAGCATTTATTTTAATGGTATTTTTTTCCTTGAGGAATTTCCTTGTTGGTACTCTAAATAATAATTAAAGTCATTGGTTTAATACGCAGTGAATGAAAAATAAAGCATGCCGTTATTGTTTTTTTTGCTATACCTATTGAGAAACTAAAAACAAGTAGTCTAGACAATGTCTTAGATACAAAGATCATACTCTTTAACAATTTGGTTGTATGTCTAGGAAAGCATAGAATATTATAGCGCACGAGTGGTATAGTGAATTTCACGTATGTGTTTCAAGTATGTACCCTTTGCGAGTTTATTACTTGACGATACAAAGTCAAAAGTATATTGCGGGGAGAGATGGTCCTAAAACATTATGACTCGTAAACCGTGTGGAGATCGATCCGCGTCCCTGCGGCGCCGATTCCACTCGAAGCGTCACTACCACGGCCAAACTCAATTCTAAACTAAGTAACGAATTTATGCGTTTTTTCCTCGAGAAAAGAAATAATGTTGTTTGGCTTCGGGCAAAAAGACTTCGTCAAAAAGTCATCTACGTAATAACCGTTTCTGCTGATGTTCGAATGTTAGCGTTGCATATCGAATCACGACTTCCTGTCTGATTGAATAGAATTAGTTGTGTTGCTTCTTATTAAGTTATTTGTAGTCCCACCCACTCCAATTTAGGGAGTCAGCCTTCGTTTTCACTCTACACAACAAAGAAGCTTTGAGTTTGTGTCAAAGTACAATGATTCCTCAAAACATTTTCCTTAACTTCAAGTTTCTTTAACATTTCAACATGTGCCTTATTTTCAAGGGCAGTAATTTTGTATTATATGAGCTGAGTTTTCTTTCCTCGTGTCATTGGTTCTTTTTTGTGTTGTCTGATCTTCAGTCAAACAGCATTTGCCTAATTTTCTAGGTCAAGAATGTGGTTTTCTACAAAGAACTGTCATTGGTCGTTTATGATCTTATATAGGTTTTCTTACAAGACCTTCAGTGTAATGACTCGTGTGGTGAAAGGATTTAGTTCAAATGCGACAAAACAGTTAGTGAATCGTGATGAAACACTTAGATATTTCCATCGTTTGGGTAATTGTTTTGTGTAGGCTGATGGCTGTCGTTATTTTCACGACATGCATGTATGAATATGGATTGTTCAAGGAAAGTTTTATCATTCGGTTCGTTGTGGAAAATGGTAAAAGAATGCAAATGCCATGCTACAATTATCTTTTAAAAAAAAAACTAATTTGCGTGTTAGATGTTTTGAATTGAAATATCTTTCCAAGTTTAGCTTGCTATGGTAACGACGAGACCCATGTACTTTTGACCCATGACCATCAATTAACGAAAATATAATTACGTCGGGTTTCGCTTATTTCACTGTTCATTTTGCTAAGCTAAGTGGCTTGAGCTGAAAGCCGGTGTTTTCTATTACAAAGATCCTGAACTGTGTCTGAATAAACACTGCTAAAGCTTCAGGTACTCTGAGTTTATTAATAAAGAAATTAATTCGTTCATTGAAATTGTTTTATCGTGTGAGTGCGTGGCCACTGGGCTCGGACATTCATCTTTTAACCTTAAATCCTAAGAGTTAAAAAATATGCGAGGACATGCCAAAGAGCATACACATACTGCCTTAAATTGTCTATGAGTAGGTACTTTTGTATTCTGCGATGGGGCCGCGTTGTGTCATTCGCGTTGCTTGAATGAACATCTAATTATCTTTGCTGCTAGTGACGGGTCACGTCCTCGAAAGACAGCTATTTATTTATGGTCTCTCGAGTACCTTCACTGGCCTGAAGGATATTCTGTCCTATGGCATACATTAAGTTTTATGGATATTAATCTCGAGTGGCTGTTACTGAGCGCTCTTAGGGTTTAATGTCAGTAAAGAAAATACGTGTATATAACAGCCCTAAAGTAGATTCAGAATCATTCAATGTTTATTCTCGAACAAAAATCTTAGTAACCCATTTCATATAGATTGAGAAGTTGTGAAAAACTACGCTCATGTTTACTCAACTTCGACACAATGTTATTTCTAGGTGATAGTGAGGACCTATTAAGATAAGATATCGCTAGCATGGGATTTCTTTCACTAATTAAGTTACATAGTTTGTTAACATATTTCCAATATTTGATAGATCGCGGATATCTCAAAATATCTTCGTTATCTAAATCTCGATAATGTTGATGAGTCATTCATTGGCAGCTTTTCCTATACATTCAGAGAACACCTACTCACGCGTCTTCACAAACAATACAGGCTATTCAAGCAAACAATACAAAACAATGACTGCTTAGCGATGTTAATTAAATTCATACTTATACCTATAATTGTGTTGCAAAGTTGTCTGCAAGCATCTTATTTGCACTGTTTATTGTTACAGAGAATGAACGGAGAATCAAAGCGAATAACAGGGAATACAACGCTCAGTTCCGTTATGCCGTAAGTTGAATGTGCAGTACCTAAGTATCCAATTCTACTAACGTATCATTTTTTCCGTAGTCTGTCACAAACGCTTAGTCAAAGATAAAGGAATCGTCAATGGTGTTGTCCAGCTAATCTAGCTATCCGGAAACACCTTCCGCTCGATAACGTTAGTTGGAATTGCTTATGCCTATAGTTCTATTTAGGTCTGACAGGATGACAATTTCTCCTGCACTATCGCAATCCGTTTACTAATCTCCGTCAGTAAATGTCTTTTGACGCTTATTTCCACTTTGTACCGTCACACTAAAGGACGCACTAATCGCGTCTTCTTACCTTCACGAATCTGACGTGGCTTTTGTGCCATTCATTTGGCAGTCGGGTTACTTTCCTTGACAATAGTTACTCGCACGCAACTTTTGCCTTCATGTTTCCGACTTCAGTCTGTCCTTGGAACTAAGTTAAAAATAAACTTCTTCATTTTCCCAACGAGTGATTTATTTATACAACAAAGTTTATTGCTAATTTATACAAAGCGTCGTCGACTCTTGATGTCTTATTTCTTATTATTTTCCCAGAACCCTTCAATGTGTTCAAACCCGAATGAAATGACTGTAATGAAATTAACAATTCAAAAGAATCTGCAGGTCCTAGTTATCTTGCTTGAACCAACAGTTATTTTTTATCGAAATGATTTCCTTGAATCCTGTTAATAATTATTGAGCATGCCTATATTTATTGTTACTTTATCAGACGTAATTCCTATCTTTATATCTTTCAACCTATTGTTGGCTTTTAATTGAATAAAAGGGGGTTTATTCCTGGTATTTTGGTAAATTAAACGACGGTCCAATTATTAAATCCAATTTCAAGTCAAGGGGCCTATTGCTTTCATTTTATGTTGTTTTTTTCAATCTAATCCCACTATTGGACTACTATTCCCACTATTAAAATATTGTCCAGGCTAATAACTTGACCATTCTTCCTTTGAATCCAACGCATCATTTTCCAAATTGTCAACCTTCCCTTCTGGATTTAATATTAATTTCATCTTCAGTTCATGTCGCCAAGCACGGTCAGTGTACAGCGGATGAATTTTCATATCACGATTTATTATTCCTTTCATATAAAGTTCGCCCTCCCAAAGCCAAGCCAAAAATTATTTTTCAGCGCAATTTTGGAGGTATGGATGTGGAGTCTTTGCGCAATGATGCCCAAAACGCGGACTGGTCTGAGGTTTTTAACACTGAATCAATTGATGATAAAGTTGATTGTTTTAACGGTATCATGACGAGATTGTACGACGTGCATGCCCCAGTACGAGCGGTCAAAATGAAACATCTCCCGGCGCCGTGGCTTACCGACCAGATACGAGCCGAAATTCACAAGAAACTCGCAGCCAAGGTTAGATTCAAACGCAATAATTCTGATGCAAACCGGGAGAAGTATGCTGAGAGTAGAAATCACTGCAATAGGGTGTGTAGAGATGCTCAACGCCGATATATCCATGAATCTGTAGAAAATAATGACCCTACGAAAGTATGGAAGTTCTTGCGGTCACTAGGAGTTGGAAAATCACGCCAAGATACTATTCCTAAGGACTTGGACGTAGATTCTTTGAATCTACATTTCTCCTCTTCATCTAATTTTGATGGATCTACTAAGACACAAACATTAAATTATCTTTCTTCATTACCAACTCCTGACTCTTCACCTTTTTTGTTTCGCCAATTTACTGATTGTGATGTTAAGAAGAGCATATCATCCATTACATCTAATGCAGTTGGTAGTGACTGCATTAGTAAAAGAATGATAACTCCGATTCTTAATGAAATCGTCCACGTAATTACGTATCTGCTTAATTCTTCCATCGACACTGGAACGTTTCCAAGGGCGTGGAAGGAAGCTCAAATAACCCCGCTTCCTAAAAAAACAAATCCTTCGTCCTTTTCCGAGTACCGTCCTATATCCATTCTCCCGTTCCTATCCAAAGTCTTAGAGCGTCTTATACATCACCAACTCAGCTCATTCCTTAACGCAAACAACCTCTTGAATCCCTTTCAGTCCGGGTTTCGCCCAGGCCATAGCACTGTTTCTGCTCTCATCAAAATCACCGATGATATCAGGCATGGTATGGAATCTGGGCTGGTCACTGTCCTATCCCTGCTGGATTTCAGCAATGCCTTTAACAATGTGGATTTCGATATACTGTTAGCTTTTCTTCGCTCTCTTAACATATCTCCAACAGTAATTGACTGGTTTCGTAGTTACCTGTTTGGACGCCGGCAACGTATCCGTATTGACGACACATTTTCCTCTTGGTGTCAATTGAGTGCTGGTGTACCTCAGGGCGGCGTTTTATCTCCTCTTCTTTTTGCCATCTTTATTAATTCCATCTCTGAACAACTCTCATCGTCCTACCACCTTTATGCAGATGATTTGCAAATTTATACCCAAGCCCCTGTTGGATGGTTACGTGAAGCAATTACTGACATAAATAGTGATCTCCAGAGTATTCTTCAGTGGAGCAAATCATACGGGCTGAAAGTAAATCCAACGAAAACTCAAGTGATTGTTATAGGAAGCTTGCGGATGATTACACAAATCGATTGGCTTGATTTACCTGAAGTGAAATTTGACGGTACATCAATAGAAGTTAGCAAGGTAGTCAAGAATCTGGGGGTACTCATGGATCGTCAGTTATCTTGGGGACCACAACTAGCAGCGGTAAGCCGAAAGACCTTTGCTGCAGCTGCCTCTCTTAAACGGCTGCGAAACTTCCTTCCGACTTCCACCAAAATTGCACTTGCACAGACATTGCTGCATCCCATTCTCGATTACGCTGACGCCAGCTATCTTGATTTAACTGAAGACCAACTCAACAAGCTTGAGCGTCTCCAGAATTTCTCTATTAGATTCATATTTGGCTTGCGCAAGTTCGACCACATTTCTGAGTATCGCCACAGACTTAAGTGGTTACCCATCCGCCTTCGCCGGAATGCGCATATCCTTTCCCTCCTTTACAGCATCCTTTTCATCCCTTCTACTCCGTCCTACCTCAAAGAACGCTTTGACTTTCTTCACCTTGCCAACTCTCGATCCTTACGTTCCTCTGAAACCCTTCAATTAAAAACTCCCCACCATACCTCAGTATTTTATAGTACCTCTTTTACTCTGCAGGCTACCAGACTCTGGAATGCCCTACCTGTCTCAATTCGTCATGCAAAATCTCTCCCTATCTTTAAAAACATGGTCAGACAACACTTTCTGTCATCCATTGCTCACTAGGCCATTTATTTATTTATACATTTTTATAATTTATGTATGTAGGTATGACAATATATATATATAAATATATATATATATATATATATATATATGTATCTTAATATTAATATTTATTAATTTTATGATAATATTATTTAATATAATTAAGCATTTTATTTTATATTAACTATATTTTTTATAAATTGTAATATATGCTTGTTTTTAAAAAAAAAAAAAAAACTGATTCTAAAAAAATCTTATGCCGCCGTCCTTATTTGTTCATATAGATTCTGTCCATCCAAAGGTTGCCTGGAAGAGATCGCTTTTAGCGATAAGGCCGCCCATTGTACCTATGATTTAAAATTGTATTTTCTTTTATATGTTTGTATTTAATGGTGTGCAATAAAGAAATTATCTAATCTAATCTAATCTAATCTAATCTATTGGTCAAAATTCGCCCCCAAAGTTACTGCTCTGATTCTATAATTTTAATCAGTCTGACTGGTTCTATACTGACTCTTGGTTAACTCGGTGAGTTAACCAAGTGTCGGTATAGATTCTTTCGTTTCTTCCTTGTTATAGTACAACACAACTTTTTCATATCCTGTGTTAGTGGAAACCGAAAGAGCTGTGGTTTACAGTGGCCTTTACTTTACCGTAAGTTTGAAATTAAACTTTTATTTCAGAACAACTACATCAAAACATCGAAGTACTCGATCATAACCTTCCTCCCGCTGAATTTGCTCGAGCAATTTCAGCGGTTGGCGAACTTCTACTTCCTGTGCCTGTTGGTACTCCAGCTGATCCCGGCCATATCTTCACTGACGCCGATCACTACTGCGATACCGCTGATCGGTGTGCTAGCCCTAACTGCCGTTAAAGACGCCTACGATGACTTTGTAAGTAAACCACGAACTGCTTTTAGATATGAGTAGTATAAAGTATTATAACTATACTAGTGGTTCGCCTCGAACTTAGATCTCGCGAGTCTCCAAACAAAAAAAAATATTATAAATTAATATGGGGGACTACGAAATACACAACCAACTAACTTGACCTACGAACAAAGTAACTGGAGTTCATGTCATTTGAATACTCTTTTTAGGGGTAGGAGTTGCAGTTATTCTGAATTTCAGACGTTTCCCTATATTTGTGTCACTAAAGCTACACGAATACCAAATTTCAGCACTGTGGGGTCACTGGAGTGTACCCTGTGAATTTCGTCAAAGTTCCAGTTTCTATTATGGCTAATAAATAACACAAAAACTACAAGGATTAAATTAAAAATAATAACGGGGTCGAAATGTACTAATGAAGACCTTTCATTCGATGCTCCACTTAACCGAATAGTTTCATTTTGATTTTTTTTACCCTCTTGAACCCCAATGTTTCAACAACCCCCAACATTTTTAGCTCATTTAGTCACACCAGGATTGTGCCATCACAACCGACCTATATACCAAATCTCACGATGATATGATCAACGCTTCGAAAGTTATCCTCGGACAAACAAACATACATACATACAACGCCGATTTGCCCAAGTTGATTGGGAGATCTCGCTTCGCTCGATCAATAAAATCCACCTTGAGAAATACGCGTAAAGAATATTATATTACTTTGTAGTTACATTGGTTCTCCAGTCTATATGCAGACTCTGACAGCCCTTTCCCACGGCAACGTCCCTTTTTTTGCGGGTACAGTTTTTTGCAGGATCCCGTGTAGTAGTGTACGCTGCTAAGCTAACCTACTAAGCTTCAAAACTAGTATTCACACGAGTATCCTGTTTGCAGTATCCAGCAAAAAACAGGAAACAGGATACTCGTGTGAATACTAGTATTGAAGCACGTACACTACTAAACGGGATCCTGCAAAAAACTGTACCTGCAAAAAACGGGATGTTGCCGTGGCAAAGAGCTGTAAAGCCAAAATATATTTGTTACTCAACCACGTTGTGAAAACTGAACCGCATTTTGCAATAGTGATATTATTAATGCGACCAATAAAAATTAATATGAATGTTTTGTTATCAGAATTAGATTATTAATACGCGAGGTGAATCAAACTGTGGACAAAAGCTAGTTACAGTCAGTATTCATTAATTCACCATTTCATAACAAACATTGCATAGTAATGGTACAAGTAAGGTACGTGGATATTACATTTTATCACGATGATTATAATCAATCAGTCCTATTCACATCACCATTATTACTGACATTTAAAGTGCACTTGTTAATATTGAGCTGTGATACGATACGAGATTGATTCTTATTCCCTTGAGATAATGCTGAATTGTGAAGAGCTTTTCAATTTGCAATCTATTTTATGTCATCAGCAGGCTCATTGGTTTCATGCTGCGTAATGGTGCCGTGTTATCTGAAAAAGCCAATTTCGATCTAATTTGTAGTATTTATAGAGATCAAATTCAATCTAAAAAAATGTAATAGACATTTTCAAAGATCATATTTTCAATTTTACGCTGGATATATACTTTTGCATTCGAAACATCAAAACTAGTTTCATTCATTCCGTTTGAGCCTCAATTCATAATATTTAAATGTGACATTCCACCAACATTCGGCGGATATATAAAAATATTAAATTAAGTAACCGCTCGTCAAATTGATCATAAGTCTTTTATAATAAATGAGAACTTTCATGGATGTTATTGTCTGCTAGAGGACTGAATAGGTAGTAAGAATTGTTTACATCCATAATTGGAAAATAAACCGGGGATTCCCAACTAAGCAAATATCTATTTAAGGTTACGAACTAGGTACCTATGTTGTTTCTAAACCCTAGAATTTTGCAGTATTATTTTATTTTTATATTGTATTAGCTTTAACAATACCTAGTTCACCCATTCTTTTGTGAGAGAAAAATAAACGACTTTATTATTATTTATTATCTATACCATAGATAAACGATACCAATACAAAGTATCTTATCATGCCTGCACTCCATTTCGTACTCACATACTTTTACAAGCATACTCTCATGACTGTTTCCCGAAGGATCCGGAGACTACATAGGTATTTCCACTTTACGATCCTTCTCTGGTTTGATTTATGTACTCTTGTCACATGCATTATAACTCGTAGTTTTCCATCCATACAGATTATAAACATCTAATTACTCTAGGTTCGTTTAAAAACGAGAATATTTTTTTTCTATGGTACTTGTTCTTTTATGGTTTTCTTATATGGTGTTAAAAACCTTTTGGGACGCCTTTTGGGACGCGCGTAAAAAGGGACTCTTCAAGACGCGCTGTATTATTCTGCCTTTAATATTTTTTTTACAATTGTGTCCAGGAGCTAATCAGGGCCATATTAAACGCAGCGGGCCTAACGCAGGGTAACCAAAAAGGTACAAGTGTAATGACGAATGAACAGTGAGCGTTTTCCCCTCATGCACAATAGGGACTGATTGAATTATGCATATCTTTTTATGAATCCGTCAGTTTGCATAATGTCAGTTAATCCAATTTTCTACATGTGTGGGACAGACGCTAGACGGGGCTGGAAAAGTAGAACAATTACGTTTGCACTGATCACTTAGTTAGATAAAACATAGGTCGTGGCCACAGCACTTACGAGAGGGCGAACGCGTTTGCTACTTTGCGATCTTAATACACAGCGTAGAAGATATTTACTATTATTTTATTGTTTGGCTAGGTCTTGTGTGCCCGCCCGGTTTAGAGGTGGTAAAAAATATTCCTGTTACTTAACTCGGTGAACGTGAAAGTTTCACTGGAATGCGCAGCGTAGGACGGTCTTCTAGATGGAACGCCGAACGATATTAAGCGCCGCTGGGAACGGTTAGATGCAGGCCGCTCAAGACCGCTCGCTCTGGTAACATATAAAGCCCTATCAATGAATAAATTCATGAACACCAAAATAGAAAAGACTGTAAATATGTCCAGCAGTGGTCGTCCTTTGGCTGATATGATATTCTTTCTAGGTTGTCCGTACCATGTCTAAGTTTTTCTTTTATTTCAGCAACGCCACCAAAACGACTCACAAGTGAACCACCGACGCGCGAAAACCTTGCGCAATGGGAAGCTCGTGGAGGAGAAGTGGGCGTCTGTACAGGTACACTTAAACTCCCCCCATTTGTTTCTTTCCAAGGCGGTCTCGGAAACTTGCGTTTGACCACGATCTCGCCTGATGGTAAGCGATGATGCAGTTTACGATGGATCGCGCTTGCCTAGAAGAAACCTGTTCACTCGCGACTTGAAGTCCCCCAGATTGTAGTTATCAGGAAACACAGACTCAGGCAAGGCGTTCCACTCTTTAGCCACTCTTTTACCTTCTTATACGTTCTCCTTTAGCTGGCGTATGTAGCTTATTCGCGGCCTTCCTTTTTATGAAGATGGTGATGACTCCAAAATGTTGTTTATTCATGCAGGTGGGAGACGTCATCCGGCTGGAGAACGACCAGTTCGTCGCAGCCGATATCCTGCTCCTCAGCAGTTCGGAGCCGAACGGACTCTGTTACATAGAGACCGCCGAGCTGGATGGGTAAGTCCAACAACCGTGTTTTTACGCCTGAATTTCATCAAAATTCATTCTAAATGTGCTGGTTTTTAAGTGAGCTTTGCCTTAAAAATATCATCTCGTTACTCGTACTTCGCTTTTTAGGCAGATTTTTTATGCCACCTGGAGATGGAACAAGCCTGGTGTTAAGTGGTAACCATCGCCTATAACAAAGATTGCAACATATATTACGCACCTTAGGAACGTGCCCTACGATGCACTGCCCTACCTCCAACAAATTGAGGCATACAGGTGTAAAGCCTCATGTGTCTGTAATTTCACCGGCAACCATACCCTTCAAACCGAAACGCAGAAGTGCTGCTTGGCGGCAGAAATAGATACGGTGGCAGTACTTCCCCGGACGAGCCCTCTTTTCACAAGGAACTCTACTACTCTTAAACTAATTCAAACATTAGAGTAAATAAATTCACACAAAATCATTGATTTTCTTAACAAATAACATCTAAACTGGAAGTTATTCTAGATATAGTCGACCAAATCCATTTAAGCTATTTGTACTCTCGGCTCAAGGTCGATGTTATTGTATATAAAGAACCTGAATGTAGAAATATGCAATAGTAAGTTTCCTCGAATTTGTGCTCTAATTTTCATGATACTAGCCATTTTGGAGATAAAATATAGAAGAAAACTGTAGTTCTGAATTTCGCCTATTTTTTTCCTACATTTCCACTAAAACTGCTAGGGGAGATAAAGATAACGACCAGTTCAATTTGCCAGAATCAATTTGTTTTTTTTTGGTAGATAATATTTTGCGAAAAAAAATTCTGGTTTTTTTTATTTAGACTAGTTGCCAGTGCAAAGCAAATTCGACCGTAATTCATAATATTTTTTTAGCTTATTATAAGCTATCACTTCTTCTTCTCCCTAATATAAACTTTAAATATGCTACTCTCAGGCCATTATAATAGGTAACATTTGACAGTTCATCAAAATTCAACAACGTAACCTTGTAACGGCGGCCATAAAATAATATATTGTTTCGTTTTGTTAGAACTGCACGATTGCTTAACATTTTTCAATTAAGATTAGATATTTATTGTAATAATGACCGATACGAGTACGAGTTCGGTACGAGTTGTACCGAACTGACAGACGTCAGCAGACGTCAAATGTTACCTATTAAAATGGCTCTATAGTAAATCTCACACTCCTCCGTGCACGCAATGACCTAAAAAGGCGGTTAATTTTTTTTACTTTTGATGATCTCCGTGGCGCAGTGGGTGATTAACCGGTTGAGACGGTAGTGGATTCGATTCCCGCTGCGGAACAAATGTTTGCATGATTTCTATATATTATAAGTAAGTATGTATTTACAAAAAAATGTATATAAGTATTCTATCAGTTATTTGGTTTCCATAGTACAAGCTCTGCTTAGTTTGGGGCTAGATAGCGCTGTGTGAAATGTCTAGCAATATTTATTTTTTTACTTCACGTTTTTGTGTATTTTATGTAAGATAGTCATCATCAGATGCTAAACTTACAAGTTAACAAGCTATCTATGTTTAAAAACTGAAACCCGACTACGTAATTTCTTTTATTTTCTTATCGTGAAGTCCTAAAAACACAATTCCTAAAGAAGGTTGACCTAGAACCAGATTCGCGAGTCTTGCAAAGTTATTTCTGGCGGCGCCGGCGAAAATTAATCTCAGTGAATTAATTATTGGTCGTCAATGGGTGAGACTAGCGCAGGATCGTGGCGGATGGCGCAAACTTGGGGAGGCCTATACCCAACAGTAGGTGAAGTCGGGCTGTGGATGATGATGATTTTATATTAGCTGTTGGCCGCGACTTCGTACACGTACACTACTAAACGTTGTGTAGGTAACCTAGAAATAAAGCTAAACTCGCTGTTGCAACTTGACTTGACACCCCATTTTTATCCCATGGGAACTGATTTACGGGATAAAAGGTAGCCTATGTGGTAATCCAGGTTATAATCTACGTATATACCAAATTTCATCGAAATCGGGTCAGCCGTTACGACGTGACTGAGTAACAACTACTCATCAAGTCATCATCACATCTATTCCAGTATAAACTGACCTCGCATTGTGTAGGCTTTTTGTAGAATGAGAGGTCAGCTTACACTGGAAATGTATAGCTTGATGTGTAGCCGTGTGTACATAGAAATACTAATTATATTATAATATATGCACATGCAAAGTTCATGACATGTATGCTTACGGCCAATTACAAATTTTTGTACTCCAGGAATACTTAAAAAAAAACTAGTTAATGCTAAATTTAGTACAATGGGCGGCCTTATCGCTGAAAGCTATTTCTTTCTTCCATGCAACCTTTGAATGGAAAGTAATGAGCAAAGCAGTAATGGACAGCGGTGCACAGAGTGTAATTACAAACGAAGATAAATAAAATAATATTAAACAACTGTACTGTAACTAGCTTCCGCGAGCATACGTGATTACTCAATAAAATGACATAATCTTGCCACAGATGAATTTTTTTCCCGGAATCGGTCCGGTCGTTTAGCCGTTTCCATAACAAACATAAATATATACAGAGATAATACTATATAATTCATTTCTATACTAATATTATAAAGAGGAAAGATTTGTGATTTTGTATTTTTGTGTGTATGTTTGTAATAAATAAACTCAAAAACTACTGTCCCGAATAGTACAAAAGTAAAATAGAACAAAAGTATGTTCTACAATATTAAAGAACATTTCAATATGACGACCTCCGTGGTGCAGTGGGCGAATAGCCGGCTGAGACGCAGGAGGTGCGGGTTCGATTCCCGTCGCGGAACAAATGTTTGCACGATCTACAGATATTTGTTCCGGGTCTGGTTGTTTATCTATATATTATAAGTATGTATTTACAAAAAGAAATGTATATAAGTATTCTATAAGTTATCTGGTTCCCATAGTACTTAAAAGCTCTGCTTAGTTTGGGACTAGATAGCGCTGTGTGAAATGTCAAGCAATATTTAATATCTACAAAAAACTTCGCGGTACCATATGTCCAACTATTATCGTTATATCGCAATTACCACATTTTACATTTTAAAAGTTGATAGACATACCTAGAACTAGAATAAATAAAAATTATAACATTATTTTTGTAACGAATAAACTCAAAAACTACTTGACCGATTTAAAAAATTCTTTCATCATTAGAATGATACATTATTCCTAAGTAACATAAGCTACTAGGGGAAGCCGTTGGGGAAGAAAGGTTCTCGAGTGGATACCACGGACTGGAAGCCGCAGCGTAGGCCGGCCCCCCGATCTCCGACCGACGATCAAGTAAGAATCGCGGGGAGCCGTTGGGCGCAAACGGCTACCAACCGCTCGTTGTGGCGATCTAAAGGGGAGGCCTATGTTCAGCAGTGGACGTCTGTTTTTATTGATAAACCATGCGTGCGAAGCTGCAGGCAGGTCAGCTAGTATTAAATAAGACAACTTACAAGTCCATTAGTGTAAGGTTAGTTAGGTTAGGTTATAAAACGTAAATATCATCTATGTTAGTGATATTAGTAATTACTTCGCATTTAGGCCAGTTTAATATCTGATCTTACATTTAGTTGTTTTCAGTTCATGGCATTTCCGTGATAGTTCAGTCTATTTCAGTATATCCGACGGGCTTACACGTACATTACGGTCGTGGTCTATCGTGGAGATTTCCCCAAAGAGTACATTATATTTATTAGTGTGCTCAGAATTTAGTCCACATCGTATAAACATTGATCTATTCATTAATAAATCAATAATGCTAGACTATTTTACACACCGCTATCTAGACCCTTACTAAGCTAAGCTTTTTTTGTTTTAATATACTTATACAAGCTTCCGCCCGCGGCTTCGCACGCGTTGTTTGCCAATAAAAAGTAGCATATGTGTTAATCTAGGTTATTATCTACATACAAAATTACCACAATACCAAATTTCATTAAAAACCATTCAGTAGTTTTTGCGTGAAAGAGTAACAAACATCCACACATACATCCATACAAACTTTCGTGTTATATTAGTGGGATAGTGGAAAGTGGAATTATGTAGAGAAACTCTCGAAACAAAGTGTTTCTCTACACTATCCCACTTCCCACTATCCCACTTCCCACTATCCCACTAATCTATACTAATACACTACACTAATATCTGATATAATACAAACGTTTGTTCCAATCGTACTCGCCATCTTCTGGGTCTCGGCTATTCGGTCACTGCGCCACGGCACGGAGGTCGTCAAAATGTCTATACGACCCGAGTATATCGTTTTACCTATCACTATTTTTGCTGGCTACTGACACAGAGGGGTATTATAGTTTGGGGCCTTTGTCCGTCGTCTGTATGTCAGTCTGTGGCATCGCATCGTAACCCTCAAATGGATAAACCGATGTTTACCTAAATGATTCGTTTAGAAAGAGAGAGAGAAAGAAAGTAAATACATTTATTTGAACACACATACAACATTGTAACACACATAACACATGCTAGTAAAAATATATAATTTAAAAAAAAAACAGCGATACGTACCAGAGACCTTTGCCCCGCAGAGTTCAGGTTAAACAAATGACTCGCCTTGAAGATATTCCTAGCTAAGATGTATATTGTGGCTGAGCTTATCTCGATTCTCTCTTGCCAATATCTCTAGGGGAACATAACACTCAGGTAGTCTTATGTTGCTCTATTTCAGAGTCGCAAGCAAACTAATGATGTGTTGGCACGTTTGTTAAAATATACTGCAACTTTCAAGTAGTTTTCTTAGAAGTATTAGGTGTTTTTTTAGGGTTCCGTATCCAAAGGGTTAAACGGCACTCTATTACTAAGACTCCGCTGTCTGTCTGTCCGTCCGTCACCAGGCTTCTCATGAACCGTGATAGTTCGACAGTTGAAATTTTCATAGATGATGTATTTCTGTTGCCGCTATAACAACAAATACTAAAAACAGAATAAAATAAATATTTAATGGGGGCTCCCATACAACAAACGTGATTTTTTTGCTCGTTTTTGCTCGATATTGATAACGGCAACAGGTACACGCATGAAATATTCATAGAATATTTAGTTATAGTACATATATTCATTTTGCAACTAGGTTTTAATATTTAACTAAAATACTGAATCTGATGTACCTACCCTAGTGTTGTGAAGTTCGTTACTGAAAATAAATTATCTTATCTTTAAATTTTAAAAATAAATAATTAAATTAAAATAAAACAAATATTTAATGGCGGCTCCCATGCAACAAACGTGATTTTTTTTACTCTTTTTTATAAATAGTACGGAACCCTACGTGCGCGAGTCCGACTCGCACTTGGCTGGTTTATTTTTCATGTATACTATTTTTTAAAGTTTATAATTTAAATTAAGTTATTATAATTTGGTGTAACAATATAGAATTATCTATGTATTTAGTGAAGGAGGCCTTTGTAAACCAGCCGGATTTGTTGTCTGAGTCTTCACGGTCGTGAGGAAAAGGAAATTGACTAAAATATTACATTGAATAAAGAAATTTTGATTTAGATTTTTCATTACTTCACACTCTTAAAGGGTAATTACTACCACAATACTTATTTCTGCTGCCAAGCAGCATTGCTGTGTTTCGGTTTGAAGGGTATGGTTGCCGGTGAAATTACAGACACATGAAGTTTTACACATGTATGCCTCAAGTTAATGGATGCAGAGCCAGTGCGTCGTAGGGCACGCATTCATGTGCCAGCTTAGTGGCAATGAGGCAATACTTTGTTATATGCGATAGATGCCCTTAACATCAGGTGGGCTATATGCTTGCTCCATCAAAAGGTCGTATAAAAAACGCAAGAGAAAAAACGAATGTGCTTTAGACCACACGACTGAAGTAAAACTTCTTTTTCAAAATATTAATTTATAAAATGGTTCAAGAACGAAATGAAATTACGAAAAACAATCAAACGAACTACTGACTGAGATATATATATTTCATGCACTGGCTATGAGAGGAAGAGAGAAAGAAAATGTGCGCGTACACCTCTCTCTCTTGCTTCCACAGTAATATACGAAACGTAACTCTCTCTCTCTCTTTCTATATTCACTAACTTATATCTCCCTCTCAACTACCGTTCGCACTTTTCGTAACGAATTCACCAGCTTACTTCCCAAGTCAAGCGTGCGTAAAGAAGTTTTACTTCAAAAAGATATGGTTAGAAGAGTGTAAAATATGAATGTGGATGGATATAGGAGTAGAGGTAGGTCGGAGAAGAGAAGAATGAATGTGAATGGTGATAAGTTTACAGATGAAAAAGATGTTGGCACAGGGCAGGGAAGATGAAGAGGGCAGAAAGTTCCTCGTGTAGACACCGCGCACTGGAAAGCGCAGCGCAGGACGGCCCGGCCCCCTACTAGATGCTTTACATTTCATTTCTTTATTGTACACAAATAGATTTACAGATAAAAATATCTTACAAAATGGACATGTACAAAGGCGAGCTTAACCCTAATAAGAGTTTTCTTCCAGCAAACCTTTGAAGATAGATATATTTGATTATTATTTACATATTTAATTTGATTGTTTGTTACAGGGAGACAAATCTGAAATGTCGTCAGTGCCTTCTGGAGACGGCGGCGATGGGTCAGGACGACGCACAACTGGGCAACTTCGACGGTGAGATCGTCTGCGAGACGCCCAACAATCTACTTAATAAGTTTGATGGTAAGATCTCTTTGTAAAACATAATTGTCTTCCTAAACTTTAGATTTCACTCACTTTCACCATAATACTTCAATAGGTAAAGATGGCGCGCGAACTATTATCCAAAATTTGAGGATAAAACCCACAGCCAAAACAACTTAATACGTTTTATTACGTTAATAGGAAGGAGCCTCGGAATAATTCAAAATTCTAAAACTTTATTCATTAAAATCACAAGAATCACTTTGAAACGTCAATTTTCGGAGAGGCAAACTAAATTATTTGCGTACACCTTTTATTGGTACCAAGTTAAAAGTAACCTGTTTTAGTAGAGGCATTGCGCTCGGTAACACAGGAAAGTCTCACTGGATTTGGTATCTGTATTTGATTTTGCAGGTCATTATTACAGATATGGGATTTATCACGTGCCGTTTTATCGGTGTTACGGCCGACAATGTATCGGTTCAATTCGTGAGCCTTCATTAGCATTAATTCATTAGCCGGGTCTCGCCTCTCACTGATAAAATACCGATACTGTAATAATGATGGAAATAAATCACGAGAGTTTTCTAATTAAAAAGTTTTTGTAAGTTTCTGTATCTATACGAATATTATAAAGAGGAAAGATTTGTATGTTTGTAACCAATAAACTCAAAAACTACGGGTCCGATTTCAAAAACTCTCACCATTAGAATGCTACATTATCCCTGAGCAACATTACCTTACATTATTACCTACTTTGTACCCAATGCGCAGAAGGAGGGTAATGTTTTGATTGAAAAACTACGCGTGTGAAGCTGCGGATTTGTCAGCTAGTAGTGGTAGTAGGTAAAGTAGATGTACATGTAGATGAATTAGAAGCAACACATTTTATGAATTAAAACTTTCGTGATTGATTTCAATCATTATTATAAATACGGGATTTATCACGTACCGTCTTATCGGTGTTTCGACCGACAATGTTTCGGTTCAATTCGTGAACCTTCATCAGGGTGAGTGCGATCCGCTCCGAATAACGTCTCGCCTCGCACTCAACCGATAAGACGGTACGTGATAAATCCCGTATGTATAATAATGATTTTATGAATGAATGAATGAAAACACTTTATTGTACACAGTATAAACAAAAAAAAATACAAACAAAATAGAAAATATAAAGCAAAAAGTACAATGGGCGGTCTTATCGCTTAGAAGCGATCTTTTCCAGACAACCTTTAGATGGAGAGGATTTATATCTAAATTTGGAGAGCTTTTATTGCTACGATAAAATAATAGAGATTTGCTCTACATATCGGATGTCGGAAATAAAATGAAACTGAACTGATTCGGACACTAATTAAGATTTGGTGTAATCGAGCCGTTATAAACCTAAAAGATAAAGTCCGAACTAACGCAAAACCAAAAACACACAAAAACTTCTAAATCTAATAACAAAGTATAGTTTTTTTTTGTTATTTTGTTACCTTTAGCGGCCTACTGCTAGACCCTTTGGGCCGCCATGACACAAGTTTCGCCATCAGTTGCAGTTGAGGATATTTTACTCTTTATCGGCAGTTCGTTGCGATAGGAGAGTATTTTCTTAACAACTCGGTTGTTCCCAAAGCATTACCTTTTCCGCTATCGCAACTAAGTTTCATAACTAGTTATGGACTTTTTATTCGCCGTTGCAACCACAGAAATATATTACTTGTTTTTAAAAATAATGGTTATAATCCTGTTAACTTACTTTATAAAGTTACTGTTATGCTATAAACCAAACGTTTGTGAAACTCAATTGTCAGGGCGGCCAAAAGGTGCTGATCATAGACGACCTCCGTGGTGCAGTGGGTGAATAACCGGCTGAGACGCAGGAGGTAGCGGGTACGATTCCCGCCGCGGAACAAATGTTTGCATGATCTACATATGTTTGTTCCGGTCTGGTTGTTTCCTCTATATGTATTTACAAAAAAAATGTATATAAGTATTCTATCAGTTAACTGGTTCCCATATTACAAGCTCTGCTTAGTTTGGGGCTAGATAGCGCTGTGTGAAATGTGCCAGCAATATTTATATTTATTTATTTTAAAAATAATGGTTACAATCTTGTTAACTTACTTTATAAAGTTACTGTTATGCTATAAACCAAACGATTGTGAAACTCAATTGTCAGGGCGGCCAAAAGGTGCTGATCATAGACGACCTCCGTGGTGCAGTGGGTGAATAACCGGCTGAGACGCAGGAGGTAGCGGGTACGATTCCCGCCGCGGAACAAATGTTTGCATGATCTACATATGTTTGTTCCGGTCTGGTTGTTTCCTCTATATGTATTTACAAAAAAAATGTATATAAGTATTCTATCAGTTATCTGGTTCCCATATTACAAGCTCTGCTTAGTTTGGGGCTAGATAGCGCTGTGTGAAATGTGCCAGCAATATTTATATTTATTTATTTTAAAAATAATGGTTACAATCTTGTTAACTTACTTTATAAAGTTACTGTTATGCTATAAACCAAACGATTGTGAAACTCAATTGTCAGGGCGGCCAAAAGGTGCTGATCATAGACGACCTCGGTGGTGCAGTGGGCGAATAGCCGGCTGAGACGCAGGAGGTAGCGGGTACGATTCCCGCCGTGGAACAAATGTTTTCATGATCTACATATGTTTGTTCCGGTCTGGTTGCTTCCTCTATATGTATTTACAAAAAAAATGTATATAAGTATTCTATCAGTTATCTGGTTCCCATATTACAAGCTCTGCTTAGTTTGGGGCTAGATAGCGCTGTGTGAAATGTGCCAGCAATATTTATATTTATTTATTTTAAAAATAATGGTTACAATCTTGGTAACTTACTTTATAAAGTTACTGTTATGCTATAAACCAAACGTTTGTGAAACTCAATTGTCAGGGCGGCCAAAAGGTGCTGATTATAGACGACCTCCGTGGTGCAGTGGGCGAATAACCGGCTGAGACGCAGGAGGTAGCGGGTACGATTCCCGCCGTGGAACAAATGTTTGCATGATCTTCATATGTTTGTTCCGGTCTGGTTGTTTCCTCTATATGTATTTACAAAAAAAATGTATATAAGTATTCTATCAGTAATCTGGTTCCCATAATACAAGCTCTGCTTAGTTTGGGGCTAGATAGCGCTGTGTGAAATGTGCCAGCAATATTTATATTTATTTATTTTAAAAATAATGGTTACAATCTTGTTAACTTACTTTATAAAGTTACTGTTATGCTATAAACCAAACGTTTGTGAAACTCAATTGTCAGGGCGGCCAAAAGGTGCTGATCATAGACGACCTCCGTGGTGCAGTGGGCGAATAGCCGGCTGAGACGGAGGAGGTAGCGGGTACGATTCCCGCCGTGGAACAAATGTTTGCATGATCTACATATGTTTGTTCCGGTCTGGTTGTTTCCTCTATATGTATTTACAAAAAAAATGTATATAAGTATTCTATAAGTTATCTGGTTCCCATATTACAAGCTCTGCTTAGTTTGGGGCTAGATAGCGCTGTGTGAAATGTGCCAGCAATATTTATATTTATTTATTTTAAAAATAATGGTTACAATCTTGGTAACTTACTTTATAAAGTTACTGTTATGCTATAAACCAAACGTTTGTGAAACTCAATTGTCAGGGCGGCCAAAAGGTGATTGGTCATAGGTCTTGCCCAAATTTATCAACTTCCTCAATTTAGTTAAAACATTGTTTAGTATTTTATCTAAGTTAATTAATACGGGTCAGATAATGACACTAATTAATTAGGCACATTGTAAACATTATAGTAGGCTCATAACGATAAGAAAAGTGAAACATAGAAAAAAGGTTAGATAAAAATATAAACGAATGATGGTTATGATGGGAATCTTCTAAGGATCGCGATAGGTGGTAGGAGTTGCCCTTTGCCCAGCAGTGGGAAAATATTATAAATATAAACTACAACCGACGAACTCCGTGGTGCAGTGGGCGAATAGCCGGCTGAGACGCAGAAGGTAGCGGGTTCGATTTCCGCCGCGGAATAAATGTTTGCATGACCTATACAGATATTTGTTCCGGGTCTGGTTGTTTCTCTATATATTATAAGTATGTATTTACAAAAAAAATGTATATAAGTATTCTATCAGTTATCTGGTTCCCATAATACAAGCTCTGCTTAGTTTGGGGCTAGATAGCGCTGTGTGAAATGTCCAGCAATATTTATTTTATTATTTATTTTTAACCAAGTTTAAACAAAAACTATTAGGATATTATTAATAAAGTAGAGTATTTTATATTTGTTTGTTTTTCGAACTTTAACGCGGACCTCTTAGTCATAGTTTAGTGTTTTTTTTATACGACCTGGAGAACTTGCATATGTCCCACGTGGTGTTAAGTGGTAATCATTGCCTATGATAAAGTATCGTTTTTTTATTGATTTTGGAACGATACTTAAAGATTCGATAACTATACAAACATTCAGTGGCGATTCACAAGATAACTGAACAGCAGAAGTGTCAAAACATATGCGTATCGAATTACGTAGTGTTATTGTTGTCGTACATTTAATAAAATTGCACACTACTATATTGTAAGTATGTATTTATAAAAAAGTACATTCTATTAGTTATCTGGTTTGCTTAGTTTGGCTAGATGGCGCTGTGTGGAATCTCCAGCATAATAATAATAATAATAATAAATATTGCTGGACCTTTCACACAGCTCTATCTAGCCCCAAACTAAGCAGAGCTTGTATTATGGGAACCAGATAACTGATAGAATACTTATATACATTTTTTTTGTAAATACATACTTATAATATATAGGGAAATAACCAGACCAGAAACAAATATCTGTAGATCATGCAAACATTTGTTCCGCGGCGGGAATCGTACCCGCTACCTCCTGCGTCTCAGCCGGCTATTCGCCCACTGCACCACGGAGGTCGTCATTATCTATTTATTTTACTGAGTTCGTGTAGTAAGTAAAGAAATATGACAATATGTTTAAATAAAATGATGATTTATCCAGATCCAGACCTGTAATAGGATGTATAATTTAATAACCTACATAAAAATACTTAGTTTTATGAAGATGTTGGTCTTTTGAATAAGTAGGGATATAGCCCGAATGAAATCATGGGGAACCCCTAGTATATAAAGATTAGACCTAAAACTCGTCACTTGTTTTAATGTGACTAATTTTTCCTCGAATAGTACACAATACTACAATGTATATGACCTATTCATACTAATATTATAAAGAGGAAAGATTTGTATTTTTGTGTGTATGTTTGTAATGAATAAACTCAAAAACTGCTGGACCGATTTCAAAACTTCTTTCACAATTGGAAAGCTACATTCACCCTGATGAAAAGATTAGGGATCTTTACTAAAACTTAAGTAACGTAACCCAAGGTGTAAAAAAGTGCCCTAAAACGTCTTTCGTCGCATGCGCTGCGGAATCTATTGATGATAGAACAAAAGTATGCTCTACAATATTAAAGAACATATCAGTATCTAAAAAAAACTTCGTAATATTATAAAGAGGAAATATTTGTTTGTTTGTCTGTATTGAATAGGCTCCGAAACTACTGGACCGATTTAAAAATTCTTTCATTGTTGGGAAGCTACACTATCTCCGGATGACACAGGCTACTATATACCCAACTGCGGAGAAGGAGGGTAATCTTTTTATTAAAAAACTACGCGTGCGAAGCTGCGGATTGGTTAGCTAGTAAATAATAAATAGTTAGAATTAGGGCGTGAAAACTATTAGCACGTAATGTTAATATAAGCACAAGTTATCTTACACTTCACTTCAATTATCATTTAGTAGAGTAGTAATTTCATCAGCTGTTGTGACAATAAGAAACAAATACCTAACGCGTAATAGAAGATTGTTAAACGAGGGGATAAAGCAGTGTCTTGCGTCACATAACCAACACAGAGTCTGGGTGAAGTTAAACTATTACTTTGTTTTAATTGTTGTGTGATGTGGGTTCAAATAAATGTATTTTCTTTCTTTATCTTTCACGGGCGCTATACTGAATCCCGAAAGTAATGAAGGATTCTACTGTTAACTCACGAGCGGAGCGAGGGAGTTACTAGAATCCTGAGTACAGAGAGGGATATAAGCACGCCCAAGATGCTGACAGCTTTATCCACAAGGAGTCTACTTTTCACACTTTCTGCAAGACAATATAAACCAAATCTAGGTTAGTGCATTATGTGCAGAGCTTAGTTCGATTTACGAATAAGTTCTTATTCTGTGGGTCTCTTTGGTACAAAATTGAATACAGATGAGGTTCCAAATTCAAATCACATTTTGCCCGCGAAGGCATAATGAAATTCAGTACAACTTTACTCCCGGCTCAGCCGTAGGGATTTAATCACCTGCTTTCGGTGAGGTTTACATGACATATAATTTGACAGTGTCGAGCATAATGTGATTTGAATTTGCAACCTTATCTGTATTAAAATTTGAACCAAAGAGAACCACACAATAAGAACTTATTCGTAAATCGAACTAAGCTCTGCACAGAATTCACCAACCTAGATTTGGTTTTTATTGTCTCGCAGAAAGTGTGAAAAGTAGAGTATTCTCCTCGTGAATAAAGCTGTCTGCTTGGGCGTGCCCATCCCTCTCTAAACTCAGGATTCTAGTAACTCCCTCGCTCCGCTCGTGAATTAACTCTAGAATCCTTCGTTACGTTCGGGATTCAATATAGCGCCCGTGACGCAAGACCCTTCTTTATCGCCTCGTTTAATAATCTACTATTCTATTCCATTCTATACTATGGATACAGCGAAATTATTAGGAAAGGGTTTAACGTGTTTTGACACCGGCATTTTACGCATAAAACGCCATTTTACAGACAGCACGCATAAATCGTTGCAACGAACTATAAGTTGACCGTGACGACATCCGGCCAGCGATTTCACGGCAATTGCAACAGTGTAACACGTGTGAGGTAAATTGCAGTATTTCAATTTGTGCATCAGTATGCATAATTATCAACTTACAACCTGTATTATTTGTTTGTTAATTTATGTCAGGTCATTGACTGCATTGAACATTCAGCATGCCCTTAAAAAGTGCCTTGTATAGCTCAAACAAGGCTCTTCAAGAACTTCCTTGATTAGTTTAAAACTAGTTTGGAACCTATACATTTGTGTACATACCTAGCTTTAAGTTTCATGTTGTTATATGTAGATTTGATATACTGTATTATTTTTTGTAGTTATTATGTGTTGGAAATAAAAGTCTTGGTTTGATTTGAAAATGTACATCTTTATTACGTCAACAAGAACGAACAAGTCTACTTTAGGTACCCTGACCAAATCCAGCATCTATTAGGTTCGTAACGGCTCGAATACACAAAATCTTAGTGTCCAAATCAAATAGAGGTATATATTATAGGATAGGTACCTCAAATCTCTATTATTTTATCGTAGCAATAATCGTAGCTAATAGAGAACCTTTCTACCCAGCGGCCGTTAGTTTTTCGAGCTACGTGCACTCCCACTCCCAGTATAGACGTTATCCTCCAATGAACCTGCGATATTTATACTACGTGTTTTGTTATGTACAACATTAAATGAAAACACGGGTAGGGCTAATGCCTAGTATTGTTGTAAAATAGGTTTTATTCAAATTAATTACCATAGCATTTTTTTTATTTTCAAACAACCTTAATCATCATCATCATCATCAGCCGGTAGACGTCCACTGCTGAACATAGGCCTCCCCCTTAGATCGCCACAACGAGCGGTTGGTAGCCGTTTGCGCTCAACGGCTCCCCGCGATTCTTAGTAGATCGTCGGTCCACCTTGTGGGGGGGCCGGCCTACGCTGCGTCTTCCAGTCCGTGGTCTCCACTCGAGAACCTTTCTTCCCCAACGATTATCGGTTCTACGAGCGATGTGGCCTGCCCATTGCCACTTCAACTTGCTAATTTTGAGAGACAACCTTAATATCAAGTCCTAAAACATTAATGATAAAATAGGTAAACAAATCATATTCATTCATCATGTATGTAGGTACCTGTTAAACTGACTAAGCGGCATCGTCGCAAAGGCGCCGCCGATTTACGTTATAAATACATTACCCTCCTTTTGCGCACTCGAGTAAAAAGTAGCCAATGTCATTCCCAGGATATAATCTATCTCCTTGCCAAATTTCATTACGATCCGTTCAGCCGTTTAGTTATGAAAAGGTAACAAACAAACAGTTACTTTCGCAGTTACTATGTATGTATTATACATATAAACCTTCCTCTTGAATCACTATCTATTGCTGAATACTGCATTAAAATCCGTTGTGTAGTTTAATAGATCTAAGCAAACAGACAGCGGAAGCGACTTCAGTTTATACTATGTAAAGATGTATCGATTACTGGATAAATATTCAAGCTACCGATATTATATTCACCTCTAAAATCATTTATTACGTTTCCGGATGTCTGTTTTAAATTAATGTCGTACATAACAAAACAGGTTGTTTACACGGACGAAAGTCCAAGACGTCGGAACAAGGGTGGTGGAATTGGGCAGGACACTTGGCTAGATGAGGTGATGGCAAGTTGAGTAAATCTTTGACCTAATGGTGCCCAAGAACAGGCCAAAGAAGTCCGGGACGTCCAACGGCGCGGTGGGTTGACGTTATAAAGAAAGTCGCGGGTAACTCCTGGATGCGCGCAGCATAAGACCGGGAAGGGTGCCGTTTACAAAGAGAAGCCTACACCCAGCAGTGGGTGCTTGTGGGCTGTGGATGATGATGATAATATATACTACAGAAGAAATATTTGTCATCAGGTACGCTAAGCTGGCGCAACCAACACTTCTCGCTGGACAACGACAAGATCCTGCTGCGCGGCTGCGTGCTGCGCAACACGCAGTGGTGCTACGGCGTCGTCGTGTTCGCCGGGAAGGACACCAAGCTCATGCAGAACTCGGGCAAGACGAAGTTCAAGCGCACGAGCATAGATAGGCTACTTAATTTTCTTATTATAGGGGTGAGTAAGATTACTTTTCAAAAAAAAGGAGGAGGTTCACAATTCGTCAGAATTTTTTTATGTATGTTGCCCGATTACTCGGAGACGCCTGAACCGATTTGAGAAAATGTTTTTTGTTTAAAAGGGTAGGTATACTTTCCAGGTGGTCCCATTGGCACCAAGTCAGGATCTGGTGATGGGATCCCAAAGAAATCGAAGGCAACCCTCAAATTTTATAGGGACGCAATTTGGTTTTATGTTTTTACCTCAGAACTCCGTCATTTATCAACCGATTTGGAAAATTATTTTTTTGTTGAAAGGATATACTTTCGTCCGTTAGATTTTTATTAAAAGTTACTTGTAAAACATCGGTTAAAGAACGGTAATAATAATAAATTACTATTTGCATTAAAAAGGCATTGCATTAAAAATATTCGGTTGGGAAAAAGTTTCTACGCATTTTTTAAGAAAATTCAAAACATTTTTTAATATAGTTTATTTACATTTACCTTAAGTATGTAGGTACCATTTTGTTCGATAACTTTTTGCCATCTTGTAGTTAGGGACATGATCCCATTGCTATAGAAATGTTGGGGCTTCTGATCAAAATACCGCGACAAGTAGTTTTGGCAGTCCTCTGGTGATGTTAACCTGACACTGCCTAAAGAGTTCTGAAGAGACCGAAACAGGTGAAAATCTGAAGGTGCAAGGTCAGGACTATACGGCGGATGCATTAACACCTCCCAGCCAAACGCTCTTAATTTTTGCTGAGTGGCTAAAGATGTGTGAGGTCTAGCGTTATCATGATGAAAAACCACACCCCTTCTGTTGATTAATTCCGGCCGCTTTCTCTCAACATCTTGCTTTAATTTCATCAGTTGTTCGCAGTAGAATTCAGAATCGATGGTCCTGCCTGGTGGTAACAGCTCATAATGAATAATGCCCTTCCAATCCCACCACACACACAGCATCACCTTGTTGCGAGTTAACCCGGGTTTCGCCACAGTCTGTGAAGCCTGACCGGCCTTTGACCACGGCCTTTTTCACACGTTCTTGTCGTACGTGATCCACTTTTCATCACCAGTTATCAGCTTCTTCAAAAATGGTTCGGTTTCATTACGTCTTAATAAAGAATCACAAATGAGTACACGGTTCATTAGGTTTCTTTCAGTGAGCTCGTGGGGTACCCAAATATCGACCTTTTTTGTGTACCCAGTTTTTTTCAAATGCACCAAAACTGTTTTGTGGTCAATTCCCAGTTCTTCAGCTACGTCATAACTACTGACATGCCGATCTTGCTCCACTTTTTCAAAAATGGCATCAACTTTATCCGTAATAGGGCGACCAGAGCGACGTGCATCTTTGACATCAAAATTTCCGGATTGAAAACGCTTAAACCAAATTTGTGCTACTCTCACAGACACTGCACTAGGTCCATAAACATCGCAAATTTTTTTCGCGGCTTGCGTTGCATTTTTACCTATTTTGTAGTAAAGTTTTAAAATATATCGAATTTCTTCATTAGATTCACTCATCTTTACAGTACGAAAAACAAAAATAAAAATCACACATTTTCCTAATTTGAATTTGGAATTATCTTCTTTAACATTTAAACTTTGAATGATACCAAAACCAGCCAGATACAAATAGTATAGCCAAAGAGATTTTATTACAAGTTGATACATACTATAATGCGATATTCACCATGATTTGTGATTTTTGAGTATCCCGATATTTAGACGCAGTTGCATGCGCCTTGATAGTTTCAAAAGTTATATTTAATAAATCATTTGATTCGGGCAATAATAAAAATAGTTACAGGATAGTAAATAACTTATTGTACGGCACATAAAGACCTTTGCCTAAAATACGTCTTATAATAAAAACTCTTATTTATTTACTAGACGCGAGTTTTCGATGTTAACACAATGTCCAAGTGACTATGGGAATTAGTATTGGTATTAAACTTGTTAGTGTGACTGGGTGGTCTACGCTGGCCGGACGGAGCCAGCAACACCTTGACAGCCTGAGGGAACGCGATGTCGTGGTCGGCCGAGAAAGCGTTGGCGGGACGATCCCAATGCCTTTGAAAGATGATGGTGGGGATAGCTAAGATTAGAGATGTTTGGAAGGATTTGGGGGAGACCTTTGCCCAGCAGAAGGACGACAGAGGTTAAACAAAAAAAACTTGTTATAATATGGCTTATATAAAAGTTTGATGACTTTAAAATGTAATTGCCCGTTGTAAGACAATTCTCAGCAATTTGTGGTAATTATGTTATGCATTCTAGCTAGCCCGTACTCTTTGGGTACGGAACCCTAAAAAACCCACCAGGCCTTAGTAAATTGAACACATTATAATCAAGTATTCAAATTCAATAGCGCACCCTGGGAGAGAGCTCGACGTCCAGCAGTGGGCTGTTATAGGTTGATGATGATGATGATTCAAATTCAAGGAAGCAGGCACAAAATAAGACTTTCTTAAGATAATTTTTTGAAGTACTCTTTGAACACATTACCAAACCTTAGAGTTAGAGGATTTTATTCAAGAATATTTTTCAAAAGTTAATGAGCCTTGAAATATCAGAAGCTTAGAGATTTCGAATTAACTTTGCTCGTAAATATTATGAAAAAAATGTGAAAATGTTGAGGTTAGTTGGCATATGTTAGTTTTTCACTACATAAAATTTCCCCAATTTCTCAATCATATTAAAACTCAATTTAGCAACTGTATTTTTGTGCGATGTCCAATTTACTTTTAAAAGAAATTACTTTATTCTATTTAGTGTAAGTTCGGTGGTTTGCTCTAAGACGGTCTGTAGTTCCTAAATTTGTCAATTAAACACAAGCTATTCTAAACCTTATCCCTTTCTGTATACAGATAGTGTTCTTCTTGTTATCAATGTGCGTCTTCTGCACGGTGGCGTGCGGCGTGTGGGAGTGGCTGACGGGACGCTACTTCCAAGTGTTCCTGCCGTGGGACACGCTGGTCCCCGCCGAGCCGACCTACGGCGCCGTGGTCATCGCGCTGCTCGTCTTCTTTTCTTACGCCATCGTCATGAACACTGTAGTGCCTATATCGCTCTATGTCTCTGTTGAGGTAAGTCTATATAACTCAACTATTTAAGTGTTGTCCCCTAGGACGATATACAAATTTAATTGCGGTGACGATTCCGCGGAGCATCCGGAAATGCAAAAAAGTGACAGTGCTATTTACTTGCTTAAGTGAAGAACGAGACACATGTATCATAGTCGCGCCGCATTGTCGCAGGAGTAAATGACGTAAGTGACAAAAGATAAAATCTCGAATTGCATGAGAACCACCATATTAATTTTTTTTTTCCATTAATTTAGGTACCATAATTACCGACATAACTATGTAAAAAAATCTTTAAATCTTTAGTCGGAAAATAAGTCGGAGAATGAACAATATTAGTGTTTTAGAAGAGCCGATTTTGACAAATAATTGTATCGAGAAAAGTTTCACCAATTGCGTTTCTGACTTACATTTTTGTAGTTTAAATTCTCAAGTTAATATTGCATAAATATGAAATCAGTACCATTTTTCGTTATTGGACACGACAGTTACTTAGCGGCTCAAATTTTTTTACATATCGCCATAAGGCGCGTTCTCTGCCAAACCCTTGAACACTATTTAAATTAATAACTCTAGATACTAAACGTTTCCTCTGAATAGATGCTCCTTTATACAACCTGTTTTGTTATGTACGACATTAATTTAAAACACACATCCGGAATCGTATTAACTGATTTTAGAGATTAATCCAGTAATCGGTAAATTTCCAATAAATAATTTATTACGTAAATCGGCGGCGCCTTGGCTACGATGCCGCTTAGTCAGCTTAACAGGTAACTACTTACATGATGAATGAATATGATTTGCTTACTTGTTTTATATACGCTGATTCATTGTTAATTTATGACTTAAAAAATATTAAAAATTAGTGGTTTAAAATTTAAAATTTTCTATGGTAATGAATTTGAAAAAAACCTGTTTTCCTACTATACTAGCTATTAGCCCTACCCGTGTTTTCATTTAATGTCGTACATAACAAAACACGTAGTATATTAGCGTCTTTCTTATAATACTTTTTAAAAACTCCCTCAAGTGACTAATTCTAAAAAGTGATATCTATAAAATGAGAGTACATAATGGCAATAAACATTAGTACTTTGTTTCAGTTGATATCAAGTGCTCTGATTCTCAAATTCTATAGATTCTGTAATGAATACATAAAAAAACTAATCCAATCTGCCTTCTCATCTCTATTACCAAATCAGCTCGCGGGTATCAAAATTTGAATTTGTATTGTCATCAAAACTTAACTTAAAACCTACAGCCGGTTTTGGTAGCAGGTGAGAGTATTATAATATTTTTTCTTTTTTCGTCTGTTTAACTTATGTACCTTCCATTTGAAACTATTTTTTTCTTCGCCTACTTCTAGAAGGACCGTCGTTTTTAGTAAAAATTTACTAAAAAAAAAAGTAAAAATTTGTTTTAGTAAACTTTCCGTGTATTGTTTTCGTGTAACGTCCAGCTTAGTGGGCCAAAAAATCAAAAAGTGGAATTGAGAAGGAATCCGCTTGCAAGATTTTTACCACACAAACATACAAAAGTATACAACGTTGTTTTTCTATAAATAAAATGTAATTATTAAATATTGATTTCATCTTCCTCAGGTGATAAGATTTGCGCAGAGTTTCCTCATAAACTGGGACGAACAAATGTATTATGAAAAGACTGGAACCGCGGCTAAAGCGAGAACAACCACTCTGAATGAGGAACTCGGTAAGAGAAAATACAAAAAAAAAAATTTAAAATTACATTAGCACAACTACAGTGATTCATTGTTCCCTGTGTTAGTTTTCACTGGGAATATGTTTTTTTTCTGAGAACATGTTTAACTTGACATAATTACTGATTTAAACGGGTATTTATCGCATATGTTTGTTATACGACGTTTTGACTGTGTTGCAACAGCCGTGGTCGCGGGTATACTACAGAAAAGGTACATACGCGGTAAATACCCGATTAAATCAGTATTTATGTATATGTCTGTAAAATACTGTGTTTACCTTTCTTGGAATATTTTTGTTTGTTTCGTCTGACTGGTTTTTGATTGGTTAAATTGAGTTTGTTTGGGTTGTGGTTGAAGGACGGTGGTCTTGAAAAGGGCGTTACCTATGCTAGATTGTCCTTCTGATACGGACCTTTAACTCCCGGACCGGATCTTTAAGTCGACATTGTTCACTTTGATGTGGACGAAGAATACATATTGTGCTGTCCCCATGTAATGTAGGAAGAGGATAAGAAGATACACAATGCTGGACATTTTACACAGCGCTATCTAGCCCCAAACAAAGCAAAGCTTTTACTATGGAAACCAGATAACAGATAGAATACATACTTATATAAATAATATTTTTTTACTTATATTATATAGAGAAATACCCAAACCAAAAACAATAATCTGTAGATCATGCAAACAGTTGTTTCGCGTCGGGAATCGAACCCACAACCTTCTGTGTCTCAGCCGGCTATTCACCCACTGTACCACGGAGATCGTCGAATGATAATGACGATGATCGTAGTTCCCTTTACTTTACACCTGTATGCCTCACGTTGATGGACGCAGGGCAGTACATCGTAGGACACATTTTCAATGTGCGTGACCTACGAGGCAATTCTCTGTTACAGGCGATGGGTACCTACCACGTAACATCAGGTGGGCCAAAAGCTTGTTCCGTCTCCTGCTAAAATAAAAAAATAAAAACTTTTTGAATTTGTTGTATCCGATGTTTTCTTTGGTTCTATCAAAAAATAATATCAACATTATCAAAGTTATGTTAAATAACTGTGACCTTGTGGTTTATTAATCACTAGCTGACCAATCCGCAGCATCGCACGCGTAGTTTTTAATAAAAACATTACCCTCCTTTGCGCAGTTGGGTAAAAAGTAGCCTATGTTACTCAGGGTGAATATAGCTTTCCAATGGTAAAAGAATTTTTGAAATAGGACCAGTAGTTTGTGAGTTTATTCATTACAAACATACCCACAAAAATACAAATCTTTCCTCTTTATAATATTAGTATAGATTAACAACCTACTTATCCATTGTTCTGGTAAAAGGCAATTGTAATATTCAATTACTTGTTGAATACAATTGTTAATATTCAGTCTCAAAATATTACCTAACGATAAGAGCTATTGTATACTATGGGGGGGAGTCAAATTGCAAGTAACCAGTCAAAACTATAAACATACATGCTTTAAATAAGAAATAATTGTGTAGGGATTTGTTACCATGGTATTTCACATGCAAACGACAGGAGTTTTTAGTTTGGGGTTAACTATGTTAGTGATTGTTCGAGATTAAAACCGGCTTAAACCACAGAAGCTAAGTTCGATCGAACGTTCGATGAGGTCCTTCCGAGATCCTGTATGTGCGTGCGTCTGTTTTCGCTCGTTGTACTAAACTTTACTTCTGTACTTCTTTACGCAAGGGGTGCTGGTTTGATTCCTACCGCGGGACAAAAATTTGTAGGCTCTGCAAATATTTTCTCTGACTCTGAATGTTGTAGAACCACAATACATACTCATTTCCTGATACCCACAACACAGAGAGAAAAGTGAAACTACCTTATGTAATTTCTTGTGGTTATTTATTTGTTGTACATTTTGCAGGGCAAATCCAATACATATTCTCTGACAAAACGGGCACATTAACGCAAAACATAATGACGTTTAACAAGTGTTCAATAGCCGGTGTGTGTTACGGAGACGTCGTCGACGAAGCCACGGGAGAAACTATAGAACTCACAGAGGTAAGTCATTTACACTAACGTATACTCTGATTCTGCTCCCTTAAAGTTGATATTCGTAAAGCACAGCAGTAGAACAATCACAATATTATGCATGTAGGCGTCTTCGAAATGTCAAGAAACGAGGAGACAAGCACCTTATGATTCCACATTTATTTTACTTTGCATGTTTGAATTTTTATTGATTTTTTGTATTTGTTACTTATAGAGTTTTTTCATCCCGCGCTTTGGGGTCTGTGAATTGTTTTTCATTATGATATGTTATATGTTTGTTTGTTATGTGTATGTTTTACCCCTGTTTATTTTATTCAGCACAATCTATAGGCTACAAATGTATAGCGTTTCAAATCTTACACGTAAATACTTCGCATGTACAGACATTGCCTTTTATATAGTTATTTTGAAAGTGGTTTTCTATTTTAAAACAGAATTGTTTATATTAGAAACAATTTGCTTTTGCAATGCGAATAGATTATAATTAGGTACACTATGATTTATTAAGAAATGGCAGACGTTTGACAGACATTTGTTTATTTCTTCCGTCGGTTTTGATAGACTTGACAAGGTACGTCAAAACTGACAAAACAAATAGACATTGCAACGATTAGCGCCACAAGTGTGATCTAACTGTCGCTATAAAGAGTGATCTACTCAAAGGGGCTCTGCCGTGGCACGCGTCAATGGTTTTACAATTAAATGAAGCCAATTGGCGAGTCCCTCTTCTGCACTTGTTTAGACTGTACTTAGGCCAATCTAAATGTCATGTTTAGTTTTAGCAGTTTTAAGGCATGAATCTTAAACGTATGTTGTTTTTTAGTGTTGTTTTCTAACAAGAACTTCTGTATTAAAATACTTTGTCAAATAGTTATTATTAATCAATGATCGAATCTGTGGTTACACAGTATACAATGAACACTCATTTAGCCTGCCTAAGATATGGAGCTCAGAATAGAATGTTCGATTCACGGATTGATATGAACCAGTAGATATGGTGCAAATATTACTGCGCCCCTTTTCATGCAAAATATAGGCTAAGTGAGGTTAATAAATTGTTCTACGCAACGCTCAGTCGATCTCATAATGGCACCCAAAAATTTCAACACCAACGTCACTTGACCCACGTTCGAATCGGCTATACAGGTAGGTACAGGCTTTAAGTGCTGATGGTTAGGTTAGGTTAGGATTTAGGTGATGAGATGATGATATCCACTTAGTCGGCTTAGGCTACAGTGACATTGTTCTTGTTTGATTTTGTTGGTACGCTCTGAGAATTACTTTTGGCTTTATATGTGACAGTTAAAGCGCGTCCTGGAACTTGGAACCGGTCGCTGTATAAACGATCTTCAACCGATGTAAAGGCGTCGGTAGTGAGTTAGTGTCAGTTCGGGGTGTAAGAGTGTTTGGGTGACAGCGGCAGAACGGCGGCGGCTCGGGCGGGACGGCGGCGTGGCGCGCGGGCGGCGGCGCGGGGGCGGCGGGAGGCGGCGGCAGCGGGGCGGCGGCGCGGGCGCGGCTGCTCGACCAGGAGCACGAGGCGGGCCGCAGCACGCCCGGCGCCAGGCCGCATCTCAACACACACCGCGTACGCACACACCACTACCAGCGACACAACAGACTAGTGACCTACTAAACTGATACCTAATTGACGTCCACAAAATGCCTTTCTTATCCGATGGGAGTTTTAAGTTGCGTTCACAGATGATATAATATCGACGCCTGTAACTGCAACGTTTAGCATGTAAAGCTGTGCCTCAAAGCGAACGGCTGACTATCTGTTCCTTAGACGCTTGTCACTAAAAATAATATTTGAGAGAGGAGGCTACGCATTAAAGTGCTAGAAGAAATGCGATCGAAAGTCGACTAAATTAAAAAAAAACTTGTTAATTCATAGTAAAAGGTTCCGATAACTAAAACTATTAATTTTTGCAAATAATATATAAAAATTCAGTCTACCACGTGTCATAAAGCTTAACTAATGATGGAGAAGGTTGATCATTAAAGCTTGTTTGGATACAAATTTCAACAAGTACATCATGTTTAGTACGGCACTACATAGTCTGGTTTGTCGCTGGCATTAGGCTCTTTACGAGATAGGTTCGAAGAAGCGAGCAGATTTGTAGGCAACGTGATAAACAAGACTGCCAGTATCGCATTTTAAATTAAAAAGACAATTAATATTTATTAAAATCGGAATAATCATTACGGGCACACACGACTAGTACAAAAATAATAAAACCGGGCAAGTGCGAGTTGGACTCGCGCACGAAGGGTTCCGTACCATTATCAATAAAAACGGCAAACAAATCACGTTTGTTGTATGGCACCCCCCTAATATTTGTTTTATTTTAAATTAATCATACATTTTTAAAGTGAATATATAACTAAATATTCTGTGAATATTACAAGCGTCTACCTTTTGCCGTTATCAACATCGAGCTAAAACGAGAAAAAAAATCCCCTTAAATATTAATTTCATTCTGTTTTTTAGTATTTGTTGTTATAGCGTCAAAAGAAATACATCATATGTGAGAATTTCAACTGTCTAACTATCACGGTTATACAAGATCAAGATACAGCCTGGTGACAGACGGACAGGCAGACTGACAGCTGACAGTAATAGGGTGTCGTTTTACCTTTTGGGTACGGAACCCTAAAATGGCTTTAAATCTCGTAAACGGACTCTGTATCGAAAAAGTGTTGATAAAACCTCAGTGTTTTAAAAGACATATTACACTATGGGGGTGAGTGAGTTGCTTTTATTATCTTGCATACAATTAAAGTTATAATCAAAAGTGTCGATTGGCAGAGCGAGCTGGAAAATGAAGTAATAAAATGTAAAAATAACAATACTAAAGTCTAACTTTTTATTAGCTGCAGTAAAATGACGTTTTGTGGGTTGCCGGTTTTTGAAGAAAAATAAATAGGGATGTAGCTAAATGAGTGAATCATAAATGAATAATCAGTTTGGTTTTTTTTTTGAGATTTAATATTAAGTTGTAATGTATTTTTTTAACCTATTATTATTACTATACTAGAGGATTAATCTTTTTTAGTGGATGTATAGGGAGGTTCATTCAAAAAGAAACAAAAACGTCATAATAATGTTATTTAATTAATTTTTGTGAACTGAATCACATCCCTATTGAGATTAGGCTGGCAACATTATTTTACGGAATTACATTTAGAAACGTCATTTTACTGCAGCTAATAAAAAGTTAGACTATAGGGAAAAATATACGGCAATTAACAAAATCATTATGAAGGTTCACGAATTGAATCGAAACATTGTCGGTCGAAACACCGATAAGACGGTACGTGATAAATCCCTTAGAATAATGATTCAAATCAACAAAATTATATAGAAACCGCCTAAATTGTAATGATTTGATAAACCTAACTTATCAATCAATGTCACCCGTCACATATCTATAAATGTCACATAAATAATAAATAAATGTAAATAGGTGCAAATTCTGGCATTAATTTTAAGTATATTTCCTCTAAATAGTTTAATAAAAAAGAACTGCCCCCTGATTACCTAAGCCTAATTGCTTTCGTATCGCTATCGCTAGTCAGACCATCCCTTTCACACGTACAGTACGTACCTCACGTGTGAAAGGGATGGCCTGACTAGCGATAGCAACGCGACAGCAATTTGTCTTAGGTAATAAGGCTACGGTTCTAGTTATCGGTTTAGTTGTTTGTTACTATATGATAATGTGCTAAAATTTATAGCGAAAATATAGATAAAAAAAAACTAACAAAAGCCATTTAATGTTTCCAAAATCATTATGAATGAGGGGGTTATATCTGGTGGTCCTGTTCATGAATTACTATCCAGCAGTCCTGTTTATAAATTACGGTCTGGCAGTCTTGTTTATAAATTACGATCTGGCAGTCCTTTTTATAAAATAATAGTATATTTAAATGTTCCGCTATCTGCTCGGCTTCTATTAAGTTTAAATCTATATTCGTTTGTGAGTTTAATCTTGCGTACAAATATGGATGGTTATGGATAGTCACTAAAATAATGCTTATTGCAAAGACCTTTCCAAAACGAAATGTCACATAACCTTTATACTTATATATTTTTGTTTATTTTCCTCGGAATGGTGGTAATAAGTTAACACATAGAAAACACAACACACTAGGTTTTTCCGATACATTTCACACCGACTTCTTCATCTGAAAACTGTCTTCCTGCTATTCGTGTCATGTATTTTGTTTAGAACTGTCACTAGGAATTTTAGTTATCTATGGTATATATTCTAGAACTATGCTCAATCGTTAATCGAGATTTAAGATGAGTTATTTTTTTTTATTTATTTATTGAGGAACAACAAACAACTACATTATACTGTTTAATTACAATTCGTGTAGGTACATTCAGGGAATGTTAGAGTTATTGGTAATGTAGCCCACAACGTTATCCACATATTAAAACAAATACTTGTTACAAATAAGGAGCTGTTAAAGAGTACAACGGCAAGTGTCGAAGTATCTCATATTCACAAGAGTAAGTAAAAATAAAGATCTACTTAGGTACTAGAAAATAGAGATACATAGTGAAATTATACAACTAAAGTAGGTAACCAAGATGAATACAGGACAGAATCAGCACTAAAAAGGATAATATTAACTCGATTTTTAAAATTATAGACATTACAAGCATAAATAAATAATAATGCTGGACATTTCACACTTCACTATCTAGCCCCAAACTAAGCAAATCTTGTACTATGGGAGCCAGATAACTGATTTTTGTTTACATATTTTGTTCGTCTATATGTCCCCAAAGTTACATAGTGCAAGTTGCATAGTGCGACGCAATATTATAAAAAAAAATGGCGGAGCGGGATTATGCCAGCCTCCACACAAAAAAAAAATTAAACCTCTTTCCAATTAATGTTACATTCAACTATATATGTAATATATTAATTTTTAAAAAATAAACATTCAAAGTGAGATCAGTCAAAGTATTATGATAAATATGAAAATGTCGTAATTGCTCAAATAAATACCACAGAAACAAATTATGGTAAGCCGTAAGCATTACATTTGATATTGTTTTATTGTGTTATAATTATAATTTAAAATTCATTGTATTATAAAACAATAACATCAGAATTTGTAAACGCAGTATCCAAAATATATACTTGAGTCTCGATTTAGTTTTGAGTTTAGTTCTGGAATGCGCCACAAAGTGTATCTTAATCCTAAGATTTAAAATTATCCCAGATAATAATTTTTGCTAGGCAAGAAGTAGTGGGCCAGTGGCATAGATGGTGATCGCATCATAGGGGTCGCAGGTTCAAATCCCGCTTGGGAATTTTGGGAATATTTTAAATTCTAGGAATCTTCTTTTTATGGCCAGGGGTATGTGTTTGTATTGTAAATATGTGTTGTATTGTGAAGAAAGCTATCACTGTCGTGCATGATTCGCTTTGCATCGTGGTTTATGCTTTTTTTGTTAACATTTATTTTGTATACATCATTGTTATAGGCAAATCTACGATCTCTTTTAAACCTTTTAAATCATTGCTAAATTCGACTTTATCACTTCATATCATGGATGATTTTTGCATGTTTATACATTACTTGAATAATCTAAGCGGAGTGAAGCTACAACTTGTCTGAAAAGTTTACAAGGCGATGTAACAAACTAAAGTTCTCTACAAGGTACTTTGGAGTGTATGTAATCTGAAATGAGATCAATGCTCTAAAGAAAACGAAAACACTTGGTATATAATTCAGCACATCATCTGTTTTAAATGCAAAAACAGAATTCAATTCATTCAAACACAGTCTAAATAACAACTGATTTCAAAGTTTATGAAATGTTCCTAAAATATATTTTTGTTTACTTAAATTAATTTTTAAACAAGGTGTTTATTTTGTACTTTTTTGGTGATAACATTATAATGAATGCTGATGGCTCTGAATCAGACACAGTTTACAAAAAAAATGGAAATCTCAAACACAGTGGCGCCATCTAAACTTTTCAGTCGAATAGAACATGCACGTTCCTATTCACACCGCTAAGAGCTATCGAGTACCGTGTCAACCTAGATCTGTCTAATAGACCTTATTATGCAAGACATAAGAATGATAATCGTCTCCACAGAGTTCGGAGCCGTTGGATTTCTCGTTCAACCCTGAGTACGAGCCAGAGTTTAAGTTCTTTGACGCGAGTTTGTTGGACGCGTCGAAGAGTGGCAATACAGATGTGCACGATTTTTTTCGTCTGCTTGCCTTGTGCCATACCGTTATGCCTGATCAGAAAAATGGCCGGTTAGAGTATCAGGTAAGATATAGTATTTTTTGTGACGTGAATACGTTTTTAAAATTGCTTCCATAGTGGGAGGCAATTCAAAAAACGAATGATAACAAAATCGGGGGATACAGTTTGGTGTTGCAGCTACATATCTATCATTTCCATCCAAATTTTAATTACACCGCTGGATAGCTAAAGGATCAAAGAGTTCGTTACGTAAGTGAGGACTGTGACGCATCGCGCGCGGTGAAGGGGGCAGCGCTGCCATTTTGAGGTCATTTAGCTGCGTTTCGAGATTTCCATTTAGTGTGACCCGAAGGACTTCTAAGTGTTTAAACATGATTATAACATATGTAAAATAGCGTATTTTATATGTTGTTTAGATGATATTACCTGTTACGTACACGTATTCACGTACAACACATGTCTGTGTCCGTGACACAGCCACACCCCATTTTTTTACGATCTTGAGATGGAACAAGCATTAGTTTGGCATTGCCAAAGTATCTATCTAGAACAGATTTTTCAGAAATCTGCTGGAAGTGTTTTCTGAGTTTACCGCTCACAAAACTAGAGCGCTGCTAAATTAATATAAATTTAGGTGGGTACGGAACCCTTGACAGGCAGTCTCACTCGCACTTTACCGGACCAGTTATTTGACTCTTAACTATGTGTAGTTTTTTATTTGTCGCAAGCTATTAAACTTTTAAGGCACAGTTCTAAAAACTGTTCGTGATTGAGACTTCGTGTTATTTGTCCTGTAATCTTTGCACAGATTTCTATCTAACTATATTCATTTGGGAATTTTCGCTTTGAAAACTTTGGAGGGGGGTAGGTTATTTTATTTACAAAATAGCATGTTACGCATTCCAATCTACTATTTTGGTCCGGATAATTAAACTGACAAATCCAATCTATATTAGATTGCGAGTATAGTGAAATAATGGCGTGATAACGAGGCCTTTTTTTTGTAGATGAAACATGCTTATGGGCCATGCACTGCTGTGCTTCCATCAACTTGAGTTATACAGGTGTAAAGCCTCATATGCCTGTAATTTCACCGGCAACCATACCTTTCAAATCGAAACACAGCGACGCTGCTTGGTTGCAGAAATGATTTGGTGGTATTATTTCCCCGGGCGAGCTATTCACAAGGAACTACTACTTTTAAACCATACATAGCAGTGGGTGGATGTGGGCTGTTAGAAATGTCCAACATTATTTGTTTATTTAATGTTGTTTGTTTGTGTTTCAGGCTCAGTCGCCAGACGAGTCGGCGCTGGTATCTGCGGCAAGAAATTTTGGTTTTGTGTTCAGAGAACGATCGCCTAATAGTATTACAATAGAAGTAATGGGTAAAACAGAGGTGAGTGCTACACTTTTTTTTTAATTCCCGATGCAAATAATAAAAGAATAGTTACAGGATATCACTCATTTCCGAGCAGACCGGTCCATCTTAGAGCCTGAAAGAAGTATCTGAAAAGAATGAAGGAGGCCTTTGCCCAGCAGTGGGACAGAACTGGCTATAATAATAATATATAAAATCATAACATATCAATGGAGTTAAAAAAGTTTTTACATTTGATTTATAATGTTTTTCTTTCATTATTATAAATACTTGATTTATCACGTCGGTGTTATCTTATCGATGTTTCAACCGACAATGTTTCGGTTCAATTCGTCAACTTTGATCAGGGTGAGTGCGATCCGCTCCGAATAACGTCTCGCCTCGCATTACGCGCGAGTAGACGATAAGACGGTACGTGATAAATCCCATAGGATAATGAAATCAATCACGAAAGTATTCTAAATATAAATGTTTTTGTTTGTTTCAGGTGTATGAATTGTTATGTATATTAGATTTTAATAATGTTAGGAAAAGAATGTCCGTGATATTGAGGAAGGATGGAGAAATTAGGTTATATACTAAAGGTGCTGATAATGTAATATATGACAGATTAAAAAATAACCAAATGGAAGTTAAATCAAAAACGCAGGAACATTTAAATGTGAGTAAACTCTACTTTTGTATATTGAGTATTGTTTTTTTTTCACGAGCTGGAGATGGACCAACTCTATGGTAACCATCGATTACGACAAAGCATTCATTATATTCATGTTAGAGATTTTTTTTAAAGTACAAAGCTGTGTCTTTTAAAAAATAAATAATAGTCAATAATAATAATAGTCTTTATTAATAGTCAATCGTTTGTTGCTTATCATCATACATTTTTGATAAGACCAACATAATTTATGAAAAAGAACAATCAGCCTTGTTTCTTGCCTTTCTTTCCTGGCTTGGTCGCGAAGGAACGGGCAGTAAAATTGACATTTCAAAGTGGGATCACTTTGAAATGTCAATTTTACTGCCCGTTACTTCCGTTCCTTGTGAGTTTAATGAATAAATAGATTTTGATTTTGAGTGATCGCGAAAGTTTGAAAAATACTAATGTATCCTAGTCCGTAGGAGGCTTAAGTGGCCTTTAGGCGTTACTTATGCTTGTAATGTTGTGTAGAAATTCGCGGGCGAAGGGCTCCGCACGCTGGCGCTGGCGTGGCGGCCGCTCGAGGAGCGCATGTTCTGCGAGTGGAAGCGGCGGCACCAGCAGGCGGCGCTCGCCATACACGCGCGCGACGACCAGCTCGACGCCATCTACGAGGAGATAGAGACGGATCTCTTGCTGCTAGGTACACACAAACCATACTAATGTTACATTTATTTCAGGCAATAATTTACAAGTTGTAAAACCAAATTCTACGTGCCATATAAATATATACCTCAGTGACTAACATACATATTATAATACTTAAAACTATCTGCTGACACGTACAGTTTGCGACGTGCGACGCGCTTGCGCTGTGTGGTGTAGTCGCCGGCGAAAACGACAAAACAACACACTTTTTTGCCAAAACTCTTTCTTATAAAAGTAGACAAATCTGCAGTTGGAACACGCAACACAACAGCTTTGAAATCATTGTGATTCAACTTGACGTTACGCGAAACAATATAAGAAAAAAAGATATACAATTTTTGGCAAAGCCAGTGCACGTCCTTCTAAAAGTAGGCACAAATGAAATGGAAATGAAATAATGTTTAGCTTTACGGATTTCATCCTGTATTAGATGCAGTTATGAAAAATGAAATGTGGTTAAATTACAAGATGTCAGTTTTAGTTTCAACACATATCGTATATTTGAATTTATCATAATGGCAATGTCATATAGACAGTCACAATAAAATTATAATTGTTTCGTAAACAAATTAAGGTCACTGACATGAGTGACATAGCAGAGGATTAGCAAGCTGAAGTGGCAGCGGGCGGGGCACTTAGCTCGCAGAAGTGACGGCCGTTGGGGCAGAAGGTTATTTCTTGCACTGAGAGACTGCACTGGAAATCGCAGCGTAGGACGACCTGATACAGGTTGCTGGGAGCCGTTGAGTGCAGGCCGCTAAGGAAATCTATGGGAGAGGCCAATGTTCAGCAGCAGATGATGACATTTTTGTTTATAAAAGAGTAAAATAGCTAGTTACAAGAATAAAATTCTAAAAATAATGTGTTTCTTGCAGGAGTTACAGCGATAGAAGACAAATTACAAGACGGAGTACCTGAAACGATAGCAAATCTCAGTATGGCCGGTATTAAAGTTTGGGTCTTAACTGGAGACAAACAAGGTGCGTTTTCCTATTCTTCTATATATATAAAAATTGAAATGGTGTTCGTTGGTAAGCGCAACACTTGAAAACGATTGGACAGATTTGGATGATTTGTTGAAAAGAAGTCCGGAAAATGGGAAAATTCGGGACAAACTGAAAGTGCTTTATTATCAAGCTTTTTATTAACTTGCAATGTTTGTGTGTTTGTCCGGGTGGAATCTTGCAACTTAATTTTAAACCCGTTCCCCTGAACTGATTGAGCTGAAATTTGGAATACAAATGTAACTTCGGTGACAATGCAACAATATGGTACCATGAAGATGGTATCATTATGGAGGCGGATGCTAGACAACGGAACTTCTGAATGGATTATAGTAGGCTACTAGTGTTTGGGCTCATTTGAATCTGCTTGCGGTTCCGATTATGAATTTAATAAAAGTTTGTTTTGCAAAAGTAATTTTTCAACAAAAAACTTATAGTTCTATGGGATTTTTGTATGAAATCAAAACAAAGACTATATTTTATTTTGAAGCCATGCAAAACCGGGGCGGGTCATCTAGTTACAAAAGCTAAGCGTAAGCTTAGCTTCCGCGTTTTAAACTTGCTGTAAAGCAATTTTAAAACGCGGTGTTATTAGGAACTGAAGCTTCTCCAAAAACTGTTATTTACATTTTTATCAATTCACATGTATGGTCCAAGTTTTTCCTAATAGAAATTATTTTTCCATAAAGTTATACTGCGTGTTTTGTTATGCACGACATTATATGAAAACACGGGTAGGGCTAACGGCTAGTATTGTTGTAAAATAGGTTTTATTCAAATTCATTCAAACAACCTTAACATCAATGAATCAGCCTGTATAAAATAGGTAAATAAATCATATTCAGTCATCATGTAAGTAGGTACCTGTTAAACTGACTAAGCGGCATCGGCGCATAGGCGCCGCTGATTTACGTCCGGTGTGCAGCGGCTCTTAAAAGACGACCCAATTTGGTTGGACCAACCGCCCGTTCTGATAATAGTGATTGCGGTTGGCCCGACAGCGCCCGACCAGCCTTCATACAATGCAATATGGTTGTACGAGACGTCACATCGGGTGGTTGGTTCCAACCAAACTGGGTCGCCTGTTAATGCTTTCACACGTGTAACATAACGAACAGTTATCTGCGCCATATTATATAGCTCTGCTGTATATGGTATAGCGCGTGCATTAATATATCACTATAAAACTGCTTATTGGAAAATTATCGATTACTGGATAAATATTCAAGTTACCGGCATTAAACCCACCTCCAAAATCTGTTAATACGATTGTTAGGTATATTACAAAACAGATCCTCTCGCCAACGCTTCTTGGGCGACCCCGACCGCGTCTTCCATCAGAGCTCCAGGTTGTAGCTAGATTAGCCGACCTATCAGGGTGCATTCTGCTAATGTGTCCACCCAATCCCAATCAAGCCTGGCTGTCTTTTATTTCTGTTGCCTTCGAGCAGGAATGGTGGAGTATCGCACATGATAGAGACCGATGGAAGGACTTGGGGGAGACCTTCCAGCAGTGGGACAATATATGTTGATTTAAAAATAAAATTACAAGACAAGTTGTATATTTTCAGAAACGGCCATAAACATAGGGTACTCGTGTCAGCTGCTGACGGACGACATGGCGGAGGTGTTCATAATAGACGGCGCGTCGCACGACGACGTCGACCGGCAGCTCGCCAAGTGCAGAGACTCCATACGCGTCGTCAACACATTCCTACCGCATGGTACGTACATCAGGTATCTGCTAAGAAGCTGAAGATCGACGATAAACCGAGTAATGGAAATTTTACTTATATTCTATAGATAACTTTGAAATTTTTTACCAAATATTCTTTGCTAAATGCCGCATCCATTTCTAACATCTTTGTTTCACTATCTTTGTTACGCGTGTTAATTTTTTTGTTAATACCCTCTATTTTTCTTTTAAGAGGTAATGTTATTAATCTTACTCACTGTACGTTTAACATTAAAAACATTATTTTTAAGTTCTCATGTAAGTGAATATGTTATTCTTATGAGAATAAAGTTTCTTAAACCAGAAGCTGTCATGCTCTATTAGAGGTAGACCCGATTTCCAATCCGAAAGCTGTGGGTTCCAATCTCGATTAGCTAGTAATTTTTAGGTTTCCGTACCTCAAAAGGTAAAAAAGGAATCCTTATAAGATCACTCTCTTTTCGTCTGTCCGTCTGTATGTCCGTGTGTCACCACCGATTTGCTCAGGAACGGGTGGACCTAGCAAGTTGATATTTATACCAAATACTGAGGTATATAGTCCCTATTATAGGTGTATAATTAAAAATCAAGGTCCGAGTCAACACGATAAAAAATTTGCCCAAAAACTTGTACTAAAATTTACCTAAGTTTTCCATTTTTTTTTTCAGAATGTTCCCTTTACTTGTGCTGTAAGAGCTTGCTTTTAATCAAAATTGACAATTCTAGGTCAACCGGAAGTACCCTATAGGTTTTAAGTCAAAAGCCTATATGGTAGTTCCCGTTGACCTAGAATCACGAAATTTGACAAATAGCAAGGTCTTACAGCACAAATAAAAGAAAAATTCCAAAAATTAAATAAAATTTGAAAATTAATGGGTGTACATACTAAATTACATACATACTAAATTGACGCCAATTAAGATCTCTGAGTTGTATGGGCGCTCATACAATTTAGAAGACTAGCTTAATCGGCATCAACCTCAAACAAGGTAAATTTAAGTGGGGCTCCCATACAACAGACATGATTTTTTTGCCGTTTTTATAGATAATACGTACGGAACCCTTCGTACGCGAGTCCGACTCGCACTTGGCCGGTTTTTATTTTTACTGGAAAATATGTGGGTGTTTAATCAAAGGTGTTAAACATACTCAAGAGTACTAAAAAATCGAGGTAGGTAGCATCGCTACACTGCCTGCCGCTTTTTTAACGTGAAAACTTTTTTTTCAGCTTAACTAACCTTTTAGAGCACCTTAATATTCACGTGACGTCGCACTAATAACTCGTAGCGCAAGCCGTTCCATTGCATAATTATGACTAATTCTTCGGTCGCGCACTGAGTTTCTCTTTTCCAAACAGAAGTGATAGTGTAGGGCCTGCCTTGCTCCATCTTAAATCCTGACTCATTCTACTACAACAGCTGCGCCTTTCACCCAACTATTACTTGCCACCATAAAATCATGGACGCTTTTTAATTCTGTTTTTTTCTAAAACTCCCAGTTAAACCCTCCGTCGTCCGATAAGCCCTCCGTCGTCCGAGACACGTTCTCGGAGACCCGGATGATGAAATCACCTCCGCTAATGCGGAAGAGATTTCTGAGTCATCTACATTAGACAGAGCAAACACTTCACAGATACACCGACCTCGCCGGCGAGGTCGACGAGTCCCATCAGTCGCCGCCTATACGAGGTACAAGCACGTACCCGGGCGTTTCTCTCCTATCCCTAGCAACAGCCCAAGCCGAGGATCGTACCTAAGTGATGTCCTTGCGCTGGTTGCCTCGTCAAAACCTTACAGGGCTGAGCGCCCTCTGCGCTCGCCAAGTTCAAAGTTCGGTTAAGCTGCAACGGCCTCAGAGGCCAACAGCAAGATTAGTTCATACGAAAAAAAAAACTCGCAGTGTTTATAGATGGCATTGCGAGTACCTACTGAAGTATTCAAATTGTTAACATCACGTTTTTAGAACATCCTCTTCTTCATCCTTTTCTCAGACAGAGAAAACAGATTTACTTTCGAATTTATAATATTAGTAAGGATTTCGTTTATTCTAGAAATCTATGGCCGTTGTTCAGCCGTGGACATCCTATGGCGGATATGGTGATGAACGAAATAACAAAGTTTCCCTCAGCAGGTACACCGTCGGAGCCGGGCCACCAGAGCGAGACGGCGAACGGCGACGCGACGTCCCGGCCCTCTCCCTCGCGCGCTGCCAACGTGAAGCTGAACGCGCCCGCAGTCTCCGTGGTTACATTTAGGTGGGAACTAAACACATTAGCACGCAGGTAGAGACTAACAGAGCTAGTTACCACCGCTGCCTCGCCGCTAGTGTTGCCTCTTGTATTGTGTGTAGCTCTTACAATGTACATGGTTTAAAACATTAAGGCCTTAAGGCCGCTGCGCAACGGATGCGTCCACGTTCCATTTACGTTGTAATGTATGGGACACGAACACGGTAAACTATTAGCGCAACGTGCACGCATCCTGTACATTACAACGCAGTGGAACGTGCACGTCTGCGCGTATGCATCCGGTGTGCAGCGACTCTTAAAAGACGACCCAATTTGGTTGGACCAACCGCCCGTTCTGATAATAATGATTACGGTTAGCCCGACAGCGCCCGACCAGCCTTCACACAATGCAATATGGTGGTACGTGTCGTCACATCGGGTGGTTGGTTCCAGCCAAACTGGGTCGTCTGTTAATGCTTTCACACGTGTAACATAACGAACAGTATCTGCGCCATATTATATAGCTCTGCTGTATATGGTATAGCGCGTGCATTAATATAGCACTATAAGTACAGCGCTTGTTTAAAAGCACCTCATGAATTGCAACTGTTGGCCTGTTCAGTCTGTTTCGTTCAATTAATTCCTAATTCATTTAATTTATAACGTTAAAAAACAGCCTAACGTTCTAAATTAGTTATTCACATAGTGTCTCTAAGGTGGCGGTTTGAATCGTCTGCGACCGAAGACCAAGACAGCCACACTTTTAACTTCAGGTTTCCGATTACGTAAGCCAGTCGCTGTCAGTCGCTTGTCGTTCGGATCAGGCTGTCCCTTACACACATGAGATACACACTCTAGGTGTGAAGGGGACGGCCTGACCGAACGACCGGTGACGAAAGGAAAGAAGTCAAGTAGTATCTGTCTCGACATCACAAAGATCACTTTGAAACCTTCATTTTACCGCCTGTTCCTCCGCGACTAAGCCAGGAAAGAATCAGTTAAGAAACAGGAGGCTGGTTATTTTTAATGATCCAATAGGTACAATACACAAGTTAAAAGTGGTATTTATAATCAATTCATTAAAAGAAAATGTGTACAGATATTATTAATATTGAAGACATAGCCAAATTTATTATAATTATCAACAATATAGTCAGCCATACTTTAATAAGATTTCTTTATTTAATTACTTACTAACTAACGCCAGCGGCTTCGTACGCTTTGTTTCTCAACAAAAAGTAGCCTATGTGTTAATCCAGGTTAGTATACGTACATACCAAATTTCATCGAAATCGGTTCAGCCGTTACGACAAACAATCGAGTAACAAACAACTTCCGCATTTATAATATTAGTGTGATTAGAAGCGCTTTCCGGGAGTTTATTATAAAAATTCCCCATAAACTACTATTAAGTTTCTCTAACCGTAACTTGTGAAAGTCAATGTTCAGAAGTAGAGTACAGTAGCTAACTGTACTGTATATGTTTCAAGAGCTTCCGTCAGCGGCTTCGCACGCGTTGTTATTCAACAAAAAGTACCATCTACTTACATACCAAATTTCATCGAAATCGGTTCAGCCGTTACGACGTGATTGAGTAACAAACAAACATCCAAACTTTCGCATTTATGATAATACTGTGATACGATTGTGCAAAACCATTGTTTTGATATAAATCTTTTATAACCGACTTTAAAAAAAGGAAAAAATATTCTCCTTTGTCGGTTTTTTATGTATAACTTTTATAACTATAATATATAACATATTTAATATATAACTGGTTGAACCAATTTGGATGAACGTTTGTTTAGTTCCCAAAGTGGTCCAGGTTGACCCCCAGGGGTCCACGGGAGACTCGGCGGGGGTCTGCGTTAGCTTGACAAAAAAATTGGGGTTCACAATTTGTAAGCGGGGGTCCACAAAAATGTATCTGGTTTCGATAGTAGAGAACTAAAATGTTGGCTTGACTTCACCTATCAATGTAGGCAGATAATATGGAATTCAGCCGCAACGCATTTGCGTTGTTATAGTTAGATAAAATAATTAGATCTTATCTTTACATTTTTTGTCGACTGGTAATATGGTAGCAATGTAGCTGCAGGGGGTCCACCGGAACCAGCAAAATTTTGAAAGTGGTCTATAAGAAAAAAAGTTTGGGAACCTCTGGTTTAGTTGATATAGGGATGGTCAATAAGTTACATTGCGGTAAAATAATTTGAAGGTACTTTAAGTAGATGTACACGGTAGATGAAAAAAAAATGCTTCCATCCTAGTGTGTGTGGTATTGTTGGAAAGCTCTTTAAAATGAAAAGGTTTTATTAATCACTTTTCATTTTGAAAAAACCTAATGGCTAATATTATTTTACAACAATATTAAGCCATTAGCCCTAACCGTGTTTTCATTTAATGTCGTACATAACCAAACACGTAGTCTAAAAAAGAAGATTTAGGACCTGAATGCGCCTCATAGAGATTTCTTTTATACATACTGTAGAATGATTGCATGGTGGCGGAAAAAGCTTAAATTGGAATGGTAAAAATTTTATAAATTTAATGAAAATGAAAATTTAGCAATAAGACCGCCAATTGTATCACGTATAGTTACGTTGTTCTTTTTAATTGTATTGTTTTATGGTGTTCAATAAAGAATCATTTATCTATCAGAGGCAGGTAGGAAGGCACACCAGCAGCGTCTCCATCAGACATGATAGGCTATTTCCTTGAGGGCGGGTAGAACGTGTAATCGAAATATTACAAAATGAACACTTCACTAATCACACTTTATAACTAGGTACGGATACCTAGAGCTACAAGTGGGCACGACACTGAACGCGGACACTTCCCACTACACTGTACGGCTGACAAACAACAACTGAACGTTCGTTGCTCGGCCGGTTCGCTATAGTAGTAGACTCCGTCTAGCGCCGACCAATGGCGCTCGCGTTCATATGAAATCCAATCACAGCCGACCGCTGTTATTCTGTTTTGTGTCGGTATTCATGACCGGATGCGACATATCTATCTATGAACGTAGAAATATGTAATTCGAGTAGCAATAAGTTTAAAAGTGCGTGTGTAATTTCAGCAACGAGTACGTGAGCGGCGGCGGCGGCGGCGGCGCGTTCGCGGCCGAGGCGCACGAGCACAACAACGACGACGCCAACGGGTTCGCCATAGTCATCAACGGACACTCGCTCGTGCACTGTCTGCATCCCAAGCTGGAGAACAAGTGAGTCATATACCACACCACATGGAGCTCCACCTGATATAAAGTCGTAACACTAATTAGATAGAAACATCCACCTGATACAAAGTCGTAACACTAATTAGATAGAAACATCCACCTGATGTAAAGTCGTAACACTAATTAAATAGAAACATCCACCTGATGTAAAGTCGTAACACTAATTAGATAGAAACATCCACCTGATATTCTATTTAATTAGTGTTACGACTGATGTAAAGTCGTAACACTAATTAGATAGAAACATCCACCTGATACAAAGTCGTAACACTAATTAGATAGAAACATCCACCTGATGTAAAGTCGTAACACTAAGTAGATAGGAACATCCACCTGATGTAAAGTCGTAACACTAATTAAATAGAAACATCCACCTGATGTAAAGTCGTAACACTAAGTAGATAGGAACATCCACCTGATGTAAAGTCGTAACACTAGTTAGATAGAAACATCCACCTGATGTAAAGCCGTAACACTAATTAAATAGAAACATCCACCTGATGTAAAGTCGTAATACTAATTAAATAGAAACATCCACCTGATGTAAAGTCGTAACACTAATTAAATAAAAACATCCACCTGATGTAAAGTCGTAACACTAATTCAATAGAAACATCCACCTGATGTAAAGTCGTAACACTAAGTAGATAGGAACATCCACCTGATGTAAAGTCGTAACACTAATTAAATAGAAACATCCACCTGATGTAAAGTCGTAACACTAATTAAATAGAAACATCCACCTGATGTAAAGTCGTAACACTAATTAGATAGAAACATCCACCTGATGTAAAGTCGTAACACTAATTAAATAGAAACATCCACCTGATGTGAAGTCGTAACACTAATTAAATAGAAACATCCACCTGATGTGAAGTCGTAACACTAATTAAATAGAAACATCCACCTGATGTGAAGTCGTAACACTAATTAAATAGAAACATCCACCTGATGTAAAGTCGTAACACTAATTAAATAGATACATCCATCTGCTGTAATGTCTTAACACTAATTAAATAGAAACATTCACCTGATTTAAAGTCGTAACACTAATTAGATAGAAACATCCACCTGATGTAAAGTCGTAACACTAAGTAGATAGGAACATCCACCTGATGTAAAGTCGTAACACTAATTAAATAGAAACATCCACCTGATGTAAAGTCGTAACACTAATTAAATAGAAACATCCACCTGATGTGAAGTCGTAACACTAATTAAATAGAAACATCCACCTGATGTGAAGTCGTAACACTAATTAAATAGATACATCCATCTGCTATAATGTCTTAACACTAATTAAATAGAAACATTCACCTGATGTAAAGTCGTAACACTAATTAGATAGAAACATCCACCTGATGTAAAGTCGTAACACTAAGTAGATAGGAACATCCACCTGATGTAAAGTCGTAACACTAATTAGATAGAAACATCCACCTGATGTAAAGTCGTAACACTAATTAAATAGAAACATCCGCCTGATGTGAAGTCGTAACACTAATTAAATAGAAACATCCACCTGATGTGAAGTCGTAACACTAATTAAATAGATACATCCATCTGATGTGAAGTCGTAACACTAATTAAATAGAAACATCCGCCTGATGTGAAGTCGTAACACTAATTAAATAGAAACATCCACCTGATGTGAAGTCGTAACACTAATTAAATAGATACATCCACCTGATGTGAAGTCGTAACACTAATTAAATAGAAATATTCACCTGATGTGAAGTCGTAACACTAATTAAATAGAAACATCCACCTGATGTGAAGTCGTAACACTAATTAAATAGATACATCCACCTGATGTGAAGTCGTAACACTAATTAAATAGAAATATTCACCTGATGTGAAGTCGTAACACTAATTAAATAGAAACATCCACCTGATGTGAAGTCGTAACACTAAGTAGATAGGAACATCCACCTGATGTTAAGTCGTAACACTAATTAGATAGAAACATCCACCTGATACAAAGTCGTAACACTAATTAGATAGAAACATCCACCTGGTGTAAAGTCGTAACACTAAGTAGATAGGAACATCCACCTGATGTAAAGTCGTAACACTAATTAAATAGAAACATCCACCTGATGTAAAGTCGTAACACTAAGTAGATAGGAACATCCACCTGATGTAAAGTCGTAACACTAATTAGATAGAAACATCCACCTGGTGTAAAGTCGTAACACTAAGTAGATAGGAACATCCACCTGATGTAAAGTCGTAACACTAATTAAATAGAAACATCCACCTGATGTAAAGTCGTAACACTAATTAAATAGATACATCCATCTGCTGTAATGTCTTAACACTAATTAAATAGAAACATTCACCTGATGTAAAGTCGTAACACTAATTAGATAGAAACATCCACCTGATGTAAAGTCGTAACACTAAGTAGATAGGAACATCCACCTGATGTAAAGTCGTAACACTAATTAAATAGAAACATCCACCTGATGTGAAGTCGTAACACTAAGTAGATAGGAACATCCACCTGATGTTAAGTCGTAACACTAATTAGATAGAAACATCCACCTGATACAAAGTCGTAACACTAATTAGTTAGAAACATCCACCTGATGTAAAGTCGTAACACTAAGTAGATAGGAACATCCACCTGATGTAAAGTCGTAACACTAAGTAGATAGGAACATCCACCTGATGTAAAGTCGTAACACTAATTAGATAGAAACATCCACCTAATGTAAAGCCGTAACACTAATTAAATAGAAACATCCACCTGATGTAAAGTCGTAATACTAATTAAATAGATACATCCACCTGATGTTAAGTCGTAACACTAATTAGATAGAAACATCCACCTGATACAAAGTCGTAACACTAATTAGTTAGAAACATCCACCTGATGTAAAGTCGTAACACTAAGTAGATAGGAACATCCACCTGATGTAAAGTCGTAACACTAAGTAGATAGGAACATCCACCTGATGTAAAGTCGTAACACTAATTAGATAGAAACATCCACCTAATGTAAAGCCGTAACACTAATTAAATAGAAACATCCACCTGATGTGAAGTCGTAACACTAATTAAATAGATACATCCATCTGCTATAATGTCTTAACACTAATTAAATAGAAACATTCACCTGATGTAAAGTCGTAACACTAATTAGATAGAAACATCCACCTGATGTAAAGTCGTAACACTAAGTAGATAGGAACATCCACCTGATGTAAAGTCGTAACACTAATTAGATAGAAACATCCACCTGATGTAAAGCCGTAACACTAATTAAATAGAAACATCCACCTGATGTAAAGTCGTAATACTAATTAGATAGAAACATCCACCTGATGTAAAGTCGTAACACTAATTAAATAAAAACATCCACCTGATGTAAAGTCGTAACACTAATTCAATAGAAACATCCACCTGATGTAAAGTCGTAACACTAAGTAGATAGGAACATCCACCTGATGTAAAGTCGTAACACTAATTAGATAGAAACATCCACCTGATGTAAAGTCGTAACACTAATTAAATAGAAACATCCACCTGATGTGAAGTCGTAACACTAATTAAATAGAAACATCCACCTGATGTGAAGTCGTAACACTAATTAAATAGAAACATCCACCTGATGTGAAGTCGTAACACTAATTAAATAGAAACATCCACCTGATGTAAAGTCGTAACACTAATTAAATAGATACATCCATCTGCTGTAATGTCTTAACACTAATTAGATAGAAACATCCACCTGATGTAAAGTCGTAACACTAAGTAGATAGGAACATCCACCTGATGTAAAGTCGTAACACTAATTAAATAGAAACATCCGCCTGATGTGAAGTCGTAACACTAATTAAATAGAAACATCCACCTGATGTGAAGTCGTAACACTAATTAAATAGAAACATCCACCTGATGTGAAGTCGTAACACTAATTAAATAGAAACATCCACCTGATGTAAAGTCGTAACACTAATTAAATAGATACATCCATCTGCTGTAATGTCTTAACACTAATTAAATAGAAACATTCACCTGATGTAAAGTCGTAACACTAATTAGATAGAAACATCCACCTGATGTAAAGTCGTAACACTAAGTAGATAGGAACATCCACCTGATGTAAAGTCGTAACACTAATTAAATAGAAACATCCGCCTGATGTGAAGTCGTAACACTAATTAAATAGAAACATCCACCTGATGTGAAGTCGTAACACTAATTAAATAGATACATCCACCTGATGTGAAGTCGTAACACTAAGTAGATAGGAACATCCACCTGATGTGAAGTCGTAACACTAATTAAATAGAAACATCCACCTGATGTAAAGTCGTAACACTAAGTAGATAGGAACATCCACCTGATGTGAATTCGTAACACTAATTAAATAGAAACATCCACCTGATGTAAAGTCGTAACACTAATTAAATAGAAATATCTACCTGATGTCAAGTCGTAACACTAATTAGATAGGAACAGAATTTAAGTTGAGTACAACGAGCGTAAACAGTCACACGCAAACATAGACGCGCGCGTACGGGAATCTCGATCAAATTGGTCGAAGTTTCGTTCACTGAGTTGAGTATAAAGTATCTGGTTCCCATAGTACAAGCTTTGCTTAGTTTGGCGCTGTGAAATATCCAGAATTATTATGTTTCGTTGCATAGGTTTCTCGACGTAGTTCTGCAGTGCCGGTCCGTGATCTGCTGCCGCGTGACGCCGCTGCAGAAGGCCATGGTGGTGGAGCTGATCAAGAAGAGCCGCAAGGCCGTCACGCTCGCCATCGGCGACGGCGCCAACGACGTCTCCATGATCAAAGGTCAACCACCTTTCTGAAAGGCTATCGAAACTGACAGATCTATTTTAAACTAAACATAAACCTTGTTAAACAACTGTTTAACGCGTTAAAACCAATTTTTGTATTGATTTTTTTAAACACGCTCTAAACAGTGTTTATTTTTTTATTGATAAGACCCCTAGAATCGAGTTATGGAATTCAAATGGTTTTGGGCGGGACACTTGGCTAGACGTGATGACAGGTGGAGCAGGGCAGCGACTGAATGCTGGCCGAAGAGCGGGTATAGATGAGTAGAACGTCCGGCATCGAGATGGGTGGACGACATCGTTAAAGTCGCGGCCCGTCAATGGATGGCATAAACTTGGGGAGGCCTATACCCAACAATGGGTGAAGTTAGGGGGTAGATGATGATGAAGACCCCTAGCCTTTTTTTTGTACAAAATCTGAGGTGAAAAGTTCATCTAGCATCGTACCTATGATAAAGTTTTACCAAAATTATTTTCATAAAAAAGGAGTAAATGGTTCGTCGGTCAGTTTGTCTTTAAGTGTGATAATGTGTGTGCAGCGGCGCACATAGGCGTGGGCATCTCGGGGCAGGAGGGCATGCAGGCGGTGCTGGCCTCCGACTACTCCATCGCGCAGTTCCGCTTCCTGCAGCGCCTGCTGCTGGTGCACGGCCGCTGGTCCTACTACAGGATGTGCAAGTTCCTGCGCTACTTCTTCTACAAGAACTTCGCCTTCACCGTGTGCCACTTCTGGTTCGCGTTCTTCTGCGGGTTCAGCGCTCAGGTACTAATATTTACACCATTATTTTTTAAAATCAACATTTCTTTATTAATTTAGTAAACTGTGGGTGACCCAACCCATGCAGGTTGGGATTTCCTCTGTTAAGTTGCAATAACCTGTATTAGAGAAGTCCCCACTTTCATATTACTAATTTATTTACATACACAAAGATCTGATTTTTATCAGTGTTACACGTTATGTTACATAAACTTATAATAAATTTGCACGCTCACGAAGCATTCACGTGTGCTCCTCGCTTACACATAACATTACCGTGTTTTAGCAAATAAATTGATTTCAATTCATTTCATTTCATACGCCTATCTTTTTAATCTAGTTAAGGTAAATACTACGTGTTTAGTTATGTACGACATTAAACGAAAACATGGGCCTGGCTAATGGCTAGTATTGTTATAAAATAGGTTTTTAATCAAATTGTAAACCATAGAAAAATTTAAATTTTCATACAAGTTTTTTTGCGTGCATCTGCATACAATACAAAACTAATATCATTTAACTTAAGGTAAACTTATGGTTGGTTGTGTTAGCGGATAAGGCCGTGCTCACATTGGATACGATTTCATCCGAATTTGATTCGCGTGTAAACGTACGAGTACGCACGAATGATCCCGACCTTTCAAGGAGTATGGGAGCGCTCACACTGCATACGATCAGTCGTACGTATACGTACGTTTACTTACGACGTCCGAATACAATCCGAATTCGTTGGGATTTATCACGCAGTCGTGCGTTCAGTTTTACATAAAAAATGGACACAATGGATGTAGAAAAGTTAATTAACTTGATTTACTGTCTGTCTAGGGTCATTATGTAAATCTTCCATGATGAAATTCACCGAAATCATCTCTTTTTAAAAATATTTCGCGCACTCATTCAGTTGTTCGTATACGACGACGCTGTCGCAATCTCCGATGTAGAAGAAGACTATCTTGAAGATACAGCTTATTCATCGCAACAAAGATGACTTAACGTATGCGATATCACCGGTGCACTACCTTTTTGACGGAGAAAAACGTATTCAGTGTGAGCACTCAATTCGTACGAACAGTATTCGTACGTTTACGTACGAACAAATTCGTGTCCAAAGTGAGCACGGCCTAATCGTAGTCCAAGTGGTGTAACAAGTGAAACTTGTGTAATTAATTCAGAAAGCTGTAAGCGTCCCATATAATAAAATGATAAATGTTTGTCCACAGACGGTGTTCGACGAGATGTTCATATCAGTGTACAATCTGTTCTACACCTCCCTCCCAGTGCTGGCCCTCGGAGTGTTCGAGCAGGACGTGTCCGACGTGACATCACTGCAGTTCCCCAAGCTGTACGCGCCGGGACACACCAGCCAGCTGTTCAACAAGGCGGAGTTCATCAAGTCCACCGTGCACGGCTGCTTCACCTCGCTCGTACTCTTCCTTATACCTTACGGTGAGTGGTCTACAATAGATATTAGAATGGCAAAGTAGTGACGTCACAAGGTGGACACTTTCTTATACCTACCATATGGTAGGAGCATAGATACTTCTTAAAATGAGAAAGCGTTATTTAGTTACATTATTGAAAAATCGATCAATAAACAAACTTGTATGTGTTTCCAGGTACTTACAAAGATGGATTAGCGCCGGACGGAAAGATATTATCTGATCATAGATTATTAGGGAGCGTGGTCGCCACGATTTTAATTATTGACAATACAACACAGGTAAGTAAACCATACATTTCATTAATAATACCAAACTGTAACATAACCAACATTCAACATAAGCGGTTCTCTTCGACCTTTATTATGCGCACCGCCAAAGAGTTGAACGCCTTGCCAGACTCTGTGTTTCCTGATAGCTACAATCTTACCATCAGGCGAGATCGTGGTTAAACGCAATGTATAAAAAAAAACAATTCATGTTTAATTTTGGTTTTTTCTAGCTTGTAAGGAATTTGGAAGAACGAAGAATTTTCATTCATTCATTTATTTAAACAGTCATATAGAGAGACACATGTATGTATTATACATAAAAACCTTCCTTTTTGAATAGTTCTATCTATTGCTGAAAACTACATTAAAACCCGTTGAGTAGTTTAAAAGATCTAAGGGAACAGACAGCGGAAACGACTTTATTTTAAGTAAAGATAAAGATTCGTTCTTAATTCCTTACGCTTGAGTTACTTTCCAATTTATATTATTAATAACATTAAAATACAAGTAATGGTGTAATTCACTATGGGTAGTTATTAAATAAATGTACCTGTGTTTGTTCAGATCGCGCTCGACACGACGTACTGGACGGTGTTCAACCACGTGACGATATGGGGCTCTCTCGTCTCGTACTTCGTGCTCGACTACTTCTACAACTACGCGATCGGTGGGCCCTACGTCGGCTCGCTCACCGTCGCGCTCACGCAGGCCACCTTCTGGTTTACTGCCGTACTTACTGTGAGTACTCATCGTACCCTCTACTATCAAACAGTCCGGTCTAGGATTGGCTCGTCTCGTACTTCGTGCTCGACTACTTCTACAACTACGCGATCGGCGGGCCCTACGTCGGCTCGCTCACCGTCGCGCTCACGCAGGCCACCTTCTGGTTTACTGCCGTACTTACTGTGAGTACTCATCGTACCCTCTACTATCAAACAGTCCGGTCTAGGATTGGCTCGTCTCGTACTTCGTGCTCGACTACTTCTACAACTACGCGATCGGCGGGCCCTACGTCGGCTCGCTCACCGTCGCGCTCACGCAGGCCACCTTCTGGTTTACTGCCGTACTTACTGTGAGTACTCATCGTACCCTCTACTATCAAACAGTCCGGTCTAGGATTGGCTCGTCTCGTACTTCGTGCTCGACTACTTCTACAACTACGCGATCGGCGGGCCCTACGTCGGCTCGCTCACCGTCGCGCTCACGCAGGCCACCTTCTGGTTTACTGCCGTACTTACTGTGAGTACTCATCGTACCCTCTACTATCAAACAGTCCGGTCTAGGATTGGCTCGTCTCGTACTTCGTGCTCGACTACTTCTACAACTACGCGATCGGCGGGCCCTACGTCGGCTCGCTCACCGTCGCGCTCACGCAGGCCACCTTCTGGTTTACTGCCGTACTTACTGTGAGTACTCATCGTACCCTCTACTATCAAACAGTCCGGTCTAGGATTGGCTCGTCTCGTACTTCGTGCTCGACTACTTCTACAACTACGCGATCGGCGGGCCCTACGTCGGCTCGCTCACCGTCGCGCTCACGCAGGCCACCTTCTGGTTTACTGCCGTACTTACTGTGAGTACTCATCGTACCCTCTACTATCAAACAGTCCGGTCTAGGATTGGCTCGTCTCGTACTTCGTGCTCGACTACTTCTACAACTACGCGATCGGCGGGCCCTACGTCGGCTCGCTCACCGTCGCGCTCACGCAGGCCACCTTCTGGTTTACTGCCGTACTTACTGTGAGTACTCATCGTACCCTCTACTATCAAACAGTCCGGTCTAGGATTGGCTCGTCTCGTACTTCGTGCTCGACTACTTCTACAACTACGCGATCGGCGGGCCCTACGTCGGCTCGCTCACCGTCGCGCTCACGCAGGCCACCTTCTGGTTTACTGCCGTACTTACTGTGAGTACTCATCGTACCCTCTACTATCAAACAGTCCGGTCTAGGATTGGCTCGTCTCGTACTTCGTGCTCGACTACTTCTACAACTACGCGATCGGCGGGCCCTACGTCGGCTCGCTCACCGTCGCGCTCACGCAGGCCACCTTCTGGTTTACTGCCGTACTTACTGTGAGTACTCATCGTACCCTCTACTATCAAACAGTCCGGTCTAGGATTGGCTCGTCTCGTACTTCGTGCTCGACTACTTCTACAACTACGCGATCGGCGGGCCCTACGTCGGCTCGCTCACCGTCGCGCTCACGCAGGCCACCTTCTGGTTTACTGCCGTACTTACTGTGAGTACTCATCGTACCCTCTACTATCAAACAGTCCGGTCTAGGATTGGCTCGTCTCGTACTTCGTGCTCGACTACTTCTACAACTACGCGATCGGCGGGCCCTACGTCGGCTCGCTCACCGTCGCGCTCACGCAGGCCACCTTCTGGTTTACTGCCGTACTTACTGTGAGTACTCATCGTACCCTCTACTATCAAACAGTCCGGTCTAGGATTGGCTCGTCTCGTACTTCGTGCTCGACTACTTCTACAACTACGCGATCGGCGGGCCCTACGTCGGCTCGCTCACCGTCGCGCTCACGCAGGCCACCTTCTGGTTTACTGCCGTACTTACTGTGAGTACTCATCGTACCCTCTACTATCAAACAGTCCGGTCTAGGATTGGCTCGTCTCGTACTTCGTGCTCGACTACTTCTACAACTACGCGATCGGTGGGCCCTACGTCGGCTCGCTCACCGTCGCGCTCACGCAGGCCACCTTCTGGTTTACTGCCGTACTTACTGTGAGTACTCATCGTACCCTCTACTATCAAACAGTCCGGTCTAGGATTGGCTCGTCTCGTACTTCGTGCTCGACTACTTCTACAACTACGCGATCGGCGGGCCCTACGTCGGCTCGCTCACCGTCGCGCTCACTCAGGCCACCTTCTGGTTCACTGCCCTACTTACTGTGAGTACTCATCGTACCCTCTACTATCAAACAGTCCGGTCTAGGATTGGCTCGTCTCGTACTTCGTGCTCGACTACTTCTACAACTACGCGATCGGCGGGCCCTACGTCGGCTCGCTCACCGTCGCGCTCACTCAGGCCACCTTCTGGTTCACTGCCCTACTTACTGTGAGTACTCATCGTACCCTCTACTATCAAACAGTCCGGTCTAGGATTGGCTCGTCTCGTACTTCGTGCTCGACTACTTCTACAACTACGCGATCGGTGGGCCCTACGTCGGCTCGCTCACCGTCGCGCTCACTCAGGCCACCTTCTGGTTCACTACCCTACTTACTGTGAGTACTCATCGTACCCTCTACTATCAAACAGTCCGGTCTAGGATTGGCTCGTCTCGTACTTCGTGCTCGACTACTTCTACAACTACGCGATCGGTGGGCCCTACGTCGGCTCGCTCACCGTCGCGCTCACGCAGGCCACCTTCTGGTTTACTGCCGTACTTACTGTGAGTACTCATCGTACCCTCTACTATCAAACAGTCCGGTCTAGGATTGGCTCGTCTCGTACTTCGTGCTCGACTACTTCTACAACTACGCGATCGGTGGGCCCTACGTCGGCTCGCTCACCGTCGCGCTCACTCAGGCCACCTTCTGGTTCACTACCCTACTTACTGTGAGTACTCATCGTACCCTCTACTATCAAACAGTCCGGTCTAGGATTGGCTCGTCTCGTACTTCGTGCTCGACTACTTCTACAACTACGCGATCGGTGGGCCCTACGTCGGCTCGCTCACCGTCGCGCTCACGCAGGCCACCTTCTGGTTTACTGCCGTACTTACTGTGAGTACTCATCGTACCCTCTACTATCAAACAGTCCGGTCTAGGATTGGCTCGTCTCGTACTTCGTGCTCGACTACTTCTACAACTACGCGATCGGTGGGCCCTACGTCGGCTCGCTCACCGTCGCGCTCACTCAGGCCACCTTCTGTTTCACTGCCCTACTTACTGTGAGTACTCATCGTACCCTCTACTATCAAACAGTCCGGTCTAGGATTGGCTCGTCTCGTACTTCGTGCTCGACTACTTCTACAACTACGCGATCGGTGGGCCCTACGTCGGCTCGCTCACCGTCGCGCTCACTCAGGCCACCTTCTGTTTCACTGCCCTACTTACTGTGAGTACTCATCGTACCCTCTACTATCAAACAGTCCGGTCTAGGATTGGCTCGTCTCGTACTTCGTGCTCGACTACTTCTACAACTACGCGATCGGTGGGCCCTACGTCGGCTCGCTCACCGTCGCGCTCACTCAGGCCACCTTCTGGTTCACTACCCTACTTACTGTGAGTACTCATCGTACCCTCTACTATCAAACAGTCCGGTCTAGGATTGGCTCGTCTCGTACTTCGTGCTCGACTACTTCTACAACTACGCGATCGGTGGGCCCTACGTCGGCTCGCTCACCGTCGCGCTCACGCAGGCCACCTTCTGGTTTACTGCCGTACTTACTGTGAGTACTCATCGTACCCTCTACTATCAAACAGTCCGGTCTAGGATTGGCTCGTCTCGTACTTCGTGCTCGACTACTTCTACAACTACGCGATCGGTGGGCCCTACGTCGGCTCGCTCACCGTCGCGCTCACTCAGGCCACCTTCTGGTTCACTACCCTACTTACTGTGAGTACTCATCGTACCCTCTACTATCAAACAGTCCGGTCTAGGATTGGCTCGTCTCGTACTTCGTGCTCGACTACTTCTACAATTACGCGATCGGCGGGCCCTACGTCGGCTCGCTCACCGTCGCGCTCACTCAGGCCACCTTCTGGTTCACTGCCCTACTTACTGTGAGTACTCATCGTACCCTATACTATCAAACAGTCTGGTCTAGGATTGGCTCGTCTCGTACTTCGTGCTCGACTACTTCTACAACTACGCGATCGGTGGGCCCTACGTCGGCTCGCTCACCGTCGCGCTCACTCAGGCCACCTTCTGGTTTACTGCCGTACTTACTGTGAGTACTCATCGTACCCTCTACTATCAAACAGTCCGGTCTAGGATTGGCTCGTCTCGTACTTCGTGCTCGACTACTTCTACAACTACGCGATCGGCGGGCCCTACGTCGGCTCGCTCACCGTCGCGCTCACTCAGGCCACCTTCTGGTTCACTGCCCTACTTACTGTGAGTACTCATCGTACCCTCTACTATCAAACAGTCCGGTCTAGGATTGGCTCGTCTCGTACTTCGTGCTCGACTACTTCTACAACTACGCGATCGGTGGGCCCTACGTCGGCTCGCTCACCGTCGCGCTCACTCAGGCCACCTTCTGGTTCACTACCCTACTTACTGTGAGTACTCATCGTACCCTCTACTATCAAACAGTCCGGTCTAGGATTGGCTCGTCTCGTACTTCGTGCTCGACTACTTCTACAACTACGCGATCGGTGGGCCCTACGTCGGCTCGCTCACCGTCGCGCTCACGCAGGCCACCTTCTGGTTTACTGCCGTACTTACTGTGAGTACTCATCGTACCCTCTACTATCAAACAGTCCGGTCTAGGATTGGCTCGTCTCGTACTTCGTGCTCGACTACTTCTACAACTACGCGATCGGCGGGCCCTACGTCGGCTCGCTCACCGTCGCGCTCACTCAGGCCACCTTCTGGTTCACTGCCCTACTTACTGTGAGTACTCATCGTACCCTCTACTATCAAACAGTCCGGTCTAGGATTGGCTCGTCTCGTACTTCGTGCTCGACTACTTCTACAACTACGCGATCGGTGGGCCCTACGTCGGCTCGCTCACCGTCGCGCTCACTCAGGCCACCTTCTGGTTCACTACCCTACTTACTGTGAGTACTCATCGTACCCTCTACTATCAAACAGTCCGGTCTAGGATTGGCTCGTCTCGTACTTCGTGCTCGACTACTTCTACAATTACGCGATCGGCGGGCCCTACGTCGGCTCGCTCACCGTCGCGCTCACTCAGGCCACCTTCTGGTTCACTGCCCTACTTACTGTGAGTACTCATCGTACCCTATACTATCAAACAGTCTGGTCTAGGATTGGCTCGTCTCGTACTTCGTGCTCGACTACTTCTACAACTACGCGATCGGTGGGCCCTACGTCGGCTCGCTCACCGTCGCGCTCACTCAGGCCACCTTCTGGTTCACTGCCCTACTTACTGTGAGTACTCATCGTACCCTCTACTATCAAACAGTCCGGTCTAGGATTGGCTCGTCTCGTACTTCGTGCTCGACTACTTCTACAACTACGCGATCGGTGGGCCCTACGTCGGCTCGCTCACCGTCGCGCTCACTCAGGCCACCTTCTGGTTCACTGCCCTACTTACTGTGAGTACTCATCGTACCCTCTACTATCAAACAGTCCGGTCTAGGATTGGCTCGTCTCGTACTTCGTGCTCGACTACTTCTACAATTATGCGATCGGCGGGCCCTACGTCGGCTCGCTCACCGTCGCGCTCACTCAGGCCACCTTCTGGTTCACTGCCCTACTTACTGTGAGTACTCATCGTACCCTCTACTGTCAAACAGTCCGGTCAAGGATTGGCTCGTCTCGTACTTCGTGCTCGACTACTTCTACAACTACGCGATCGGCGGGCCCTACGTCGGCTCGCTCACCGTCGCGCTCACTCAGGCCACCTTCTGGTTCACTGCCCTACTTACTGTGAGTACTCATCGTACCCTCTACTATCAAACAGTCCGGTCTAGGATTGGCTCGTCTCGTACTTCGTGCTCGACTACTTCTACAACTACGCGATCGGTGGGCCCTACGTCGGCTCGCTCACCGTCGCGCTCACTCAGGCCACCTTCTGGTTCACTGCCCTACTTACTGTGAGTACTCATCGTACCCTCTACTGTCGAACAGTCCGGTCTAGGATTGGCTCGTCTCGTACTTCGTGCTCGACTACTTCTACAACTACGCGATCGGTGGGCCCTACGTCGGCTCGCTCACCGTCGCGCTCACTCAGGCCACCTTCTGTTTCACTGCCCTACTTACTGTGAGTACTCATCGTACCCTCTACTGTCGAACAGTCCGGTCTAGGATTGGTTCGTCTCGTACTTCGTGCTCGACTACTTCTACAACTACGCGATCGGCGGGCCCTACGTCGGCTCGCTCACCGTCGCGCTCACGCAGGCCACCTTCTGATTCACTGCCGTACTTACTGTGAGTATTCTTCGCTGGACGTCTGCATCTTTCGAAAAGTACGATCTAGAACTCGCTCGTCCCGTACTCTAGTCAGGCCAAGAACGCAAATTCAATCGCACCTGGGGCAGGATTTTAAGCGGGATAGAGTAGCCTTCTCTCTGCACTGCCTCTGTCTGTCACTCTCTGTTCTGTCTTCGAAAAATATTTTTTTTATTTTTATAGTTTCTCGCGAGATATAACTGCTTATTTGGGTGCTGGATATAAAATACTTCAAAATCAGCCATAGTCTAGCGATCGCTTTGGATTTTTTTAAAACTTATTAATACACAGATAAACAGTTATATTACTCTATATTATATTATAAACTAATGAAGATAATACTGAACTGAAACCAAATTGAATCTACATTATGTAATGCTGAACGTTTATAATCTGACGCGGCAAAGTAGCGGCTACTTAGAAATAAATAAAAGTTTACAAGAAATAGTAGCACTTCAACTGTGTAATACAATTTTTATTAGTAAATTTAAATATATAAAAGAAGTGCCCTGTTACAGCGATAGCGCTATTTGAAAAAAAACACCTGTTTTTTGTCTATACTAATGGGTGAACAGCATCAGAACAAGGGGCCAGATGTGAAAAGTTAGAGATGAGTATGATAATGGGTCCGCATCCCGCAGATGATAATCCTGATGGTGCCGGTGGTGTCGTGGCGGCTGGCGTGGTCGTGCACGGCGCCCACGCTGTGCGAGCGACTGCGCGCACGCCAGCGCTGGCGTGCCGCCGCCCCCGCGCCCCGCACGCCGTCCGCGCGCCGCGCGCGCCGCTCCGTGCGCTCCGGCTACGCGTTCGCGCACCAGGAGGGCTTCGGGCGGCTCATCACCTCGGGCAAGATGCTGCGGCGCATCCCGCACGCGGACGCGGCGCTGTCGGCGCTGGCGGCACTGCCGGGCAAGTTCCACCCGCGGCCGCCGTCGCCGCCGCCGTCGCCCGTCGCCGCGCCGCGCGCGCCCACGCAGCCGCTCGACACGGTCGACTTATGAGACGCGCGCAGGCGCGGGCGGCGCGTGCGAGCTCACCGCTCCCGGACCGATCCGCGCGAAGATTCCACTAGATTTTTTACCTGTGCGTTTCGTTTGATCGTTTGGACGACCGTCGTCGAAGTCCGGAATCCTAGGAAAAAGTGCATTTAAAATGTGGTAGGTCGCGGGCAGACAAAACGCCGCATGGTTTATTTTATAATTCGTAATTGCCAAAGAGAAATTGCATTATAGACGTCGCAAAATATCTACTTATTGACGCTTAATTTTGTATTTGTTCGATATACGCGATGGATTTGCAAACAGGCGACATCTTGTAAGCTCTCCTCCAAATCCAGAACAATATCAGTGTTTATTTCTATGCTGCAATATTAAAGTTAAAAATCCACTTCAAATCGCACAGTTTAAAGACGCTGCAATATTTAATAAGATGGATTTTCAACTTTGTTATTTACTAGCTGCCGCCCGCGGCTTCGCACGCGTGGTTTGTCGATTTATTACGACGAATTAGGTAAAAAGCAGCCTATGTCGGCCCCGGCCATAATCTATCTGTATACAAAATTTTATCGAAACCGGTCCAGCCGTATAGCCGTGAAATCGTAATAAATAGACAGAGTTACTTTGGAATGTATTATAATATAGTAAGGATAAGTAGTAGGATTAATAACGGATGTAACCGTTCTTCAAAACGTGTCGCCTATTTGCCAATTCACCCAATATAAAATTGTTATGCATTTCGACCGTATCATAAGTTTCTGTAAATTAGCTTTTTTGTATATTTCTCTTAATATAATATTTGTTTCGTATGTATTTAATTTAAAGTTGCCTCGTTTTTAGTTAATGTATCGCAATAAACTGTTATTATACAGATTAGTAAGATTTTAACGCTTAAACGTTATTGTAAAGTACGTATGCCTCTTAAATGCAATAAAAATGTTTTTATAATAATATGTAGCGTTTTATCTGCACGTGATTGGACATTTTGCTTTGAAATCATTTTTTTAATAAAAAGGAAATTCTGTTTATGTGTTTCATTGTATTTGCCTGAAAAATAAAACGTATTGTGTATCCGTGTACTAGGTACATACTACCGATAGTATCGAAGAACGGGGCCCATGTAAGTATCTAACAGAAATAATACCCACCTCCACATCGATATGGCTGGTAGAAAATGTTTAAGCGTTAAGCCCACCTACAGTTATAGTACTAGGCCATAAATTAATAATAATAATACATTTGTTTATTTTCTCTCGACAAAAGGTTTACAAATATCACTTATATCTAAGGGTTCTTATTCTGAAGTACACCTGTTTTGCGAGAGACTGGTGCCTGTGATAGGTTTATAAAACCTGTGATACAGGTCACCAGAGCCCCACTCCTTACATTTTATTAATACATATATTAGACAGTGATACATGCATGTGTGTGTGTTTATGAAGATGTGTAAGAGTGTGTCTGTGCTGTGTGTATTTGTGTGGGTCAGTGTGTGTGCAAACTTTTAGTTTTTTTTTTCTAGGTTCATATTTATAGAATTCAGCAAGGAGTCTTATTTCAGAGGGGTCATGACACCTTCAGTTTCTTCGTTATTTAGAGTTTTAAGCCATTCACTTATTACTTTTTTGCATTTATATTTAGTGAGGGGGTAAATTGAGAGTAGGTAAGTTGTTTAATTTATTATATATGTAAGGTCCTAGGAAGCAAAAAAAGTTATGAGAAAGTCTAGTGTGATAGGAGGCAGATCGGCATACAGTACCCTTCCTCCGCTTTCCTTTTATTGTTTCTGGATTGTAACTTAGCTGAACGTGTTTACTAAGTGTGATATGTAGTAAAAAAGTTTGCCTTGACTGTAAGGACATCCCATTTATTATAGAGGTCCACAGTAGGGATGCGATACGGCAGGCCGGCGCTCACCTTCAAAATAGATCTCTGAGCTCTCTCTAGGTGTATGAGATGAGTTTTAGCTGCACCACCCCAAGAGGTGATGCATTATTCGACAATAGCTTGACAGAGGGCCAGGTAGACCATTTTGATCACCCTGCGGTCGGCTACATTCTTCAGTGCTTTGAATATGAAAATGAGTTTGCGTAGCCGCGTGACAAGGCATCAATCTGTTGTTTAAAAATGAGAGTCTGATCAATAGTGACGCCTAGATATTTTATGGACACTGTCCGTTCAAGGCAGGAACAGGTGCAATTATTTGTACCAGGAAGACAATTATGAGCTCTGATGATGAGTAGGGAGAGGGAGCAGGTTTGTTCTATGAACAAAGGCCACGGACTTCACGGGACGCGTAACGTGCTTAAAAGTAATAAAATCACCGTCGACCGTTTTTAGGGGGGGGGGGGGGGGGGGAGTGATCTATGGCTGGTGTACTTCCACATTAGCGTTGTCACTGTCTAACAGTTACTTTAGATTGAACACTAGTAGGGGAGGATTGCGGGGGCTGCATCACAATCTTCCTATGGTAATCTGTTTGTGTCGCGATTTGCACCGACGCGTTCGACCAACAGCGATGCGCGATGCAAATGATGCAAACTTGCGAGAGAGATGGGAAGCAGCTCCCCCAATCTTCCTATGGTAATCTGTTTGTGTCGCGATTTGCACTGTAATATTTTATCACACCTGACAACAATTTTGTTACACGATATTGTATCGACATGGCACTGTAATAAGGAGCCTTTGTTTTGCTTATCAAAGAATGATAATAATGTTATGTTCAGTTTACAACACAGTTAAGAAAATTATGAAAGAGAATGGTAACTTTAACATTAGGCATTTCCTACCAAATAGGTAATAAATAACACAGGTCTGCGGTGAAAAAGTTAATTAAATAATTTCATATCAAACGTGTAGATGTTGACCAATATATTGCAAAAAATAAGTGCAATATTGTGCGTAAAATATTATGAGTGTATTTGTCGACGTGCAAGGATTCAAAACGGATTATAATGATTTCATCATAAAAGAAATAGCGGTAAAATCTAGTCAACAGATAAATACTCTCTTATTTATGCCGCCATTTCCCTACGGAGAATTAACAAATACAGAAAAAAAACAGGTTTGTTGGATAGAACGAAACAGGAAGATATTTTGGAATCAAGGATCTATACCATATTCTTATCATAAAAATTATATTAGAGGACTCATAAATAACAAAAATATTATATACGTTAAAGGTTTAGAAAAAGTGATGTGGTTAAAAAAAATTTTAGAAGATAACATGGATTACAATTTATGTATTTTTAATCTAGAGGATAAAGGTTGTCCTAGTTTGCTAGCTTTATATGAAGACTACAAGTCTTGCTTAGATGTGTATCGATGTGAGTATCACACTTCACATTGTGCTTTAAAAAATGTTTCTTGTATGCAAAAATGGTGCTTAGAAAATAAATGTGTTTAAAAAATATATATTTTGTTTAGAATTGTACCCACAATACCATGCAATTATACAACAACAGAACAATATTCCATCAGTTCATTTTGTGTAAGTGAACTGAATCAGTCAGTTCTGGTTCAGTCAACGGACTGGTAAATCAATTAGGTATATTTTAGCGCAGTAGTTTTAAGCCGATTGAAAAGCAGAACCAGTTAAGATCATCCAGATTAAATACAAGCGGTTTATGAAACAATAGCATAATGTTCCAGCAGATCATTTTGTGTAAGTGAACTGACTAATAACTGACTGGTAAATCAATTATATTTTACCGCAGTAGTTTTAAACCAATTGATAAGCAAAACTAGTTAAGATCATCCAGATTAAATACAAGCGGTTTATGAAACCGAATAGGCTAAGTAGTTTTCGATTGGCGTGATTCGATGTAGATAAGCGATGTCTCGCAGGAGAATGGGGACGATCTGTCTAAACCAAGTGAGGCAGAAGCTGTGGTTGTCCGATTTCTATGACACAAACAAATTACCATAGGGGAGGATTGTTCCATCAGTTCATTTTGTGTAAGTGAACTGACTGATAACGGACTGGTAAATCAATTAGGTATATTTTAGCGCAGTATCGATAGCGATGCAGTAGGGGAGGATTGGGGGGGCTGCCTCACATCTCTCTCGCTTCGCTCGAGCGATGCGAGGCAGCTCCCCCAATCTTCCTATGGTAATCTGTTTGTGTCATAGAAATCGGACAACCACAGCTTCTGCCTCACTTGGTTTAGACAGATCGTCCCCATTCTCCTGCATGACATCGCTCATCTACATCGAATCACGCCAATCGAAAACTACTGCGGTAAAATATAATTGATTTACCAGTCAGTTATTAGTCAGTTCACTTACACAAAATGATCTGCTGGAACATTATGCTATTGTTTCATAAACCTCTTGTATTTAATCTGGATGATCTTAACTGGTTCTGCTTTTCAATCGGCTTAAAACTACTGCGCTAAAATATACCTAATTGATTTACCAGTCCGTTGACTGAACCAGAACTGACTGATTCAGTTCACTTACACAAAATGAACTGATGGAATATTGTTCTGTTGTTGTATAATTTCTTTTCGAAATCCTAAGATACTGCCGATACTGTTCGATGCTTGGAAATTTATGCTCTCTGTGCAATATATAAAGATTGTTGAAGTATTGCAGTTCGATTCAATCTTTAGTTCACAGTTAATAATATTATTTATGTATTCATAAATGTCTTGTAAATCGTACGAACCATTTGGTATTTTAATTTGATTATCATTCTCACCATAAGTAAATACATTGTTATTGCTAGTTATGTTCGGTATAGCATTGTAAACAGAAAAATATAATAAACCACATTCATAACGGTCTTCTAAAATCAAAGGAGGATGAAACGTTGTCTCTAACACGGACTGGTTTCCGGAAAATGTTAAAGTGAATGACATTGTCCTGAACTGAACTATGATTTTACAAAGACTGAAAAAGGTTACATAAAACATGCTATTTATTTGGTATTTATGCTAATTTTTCGCCAGAAATTATTTAAAAACTTAAGACACAGGTGACCACATTTTAGCGCAGTAGTTTTAAGCCGATTGAAAAGCAGAACCAGTTAAGATCATCCTGATTAAATACAAGCGGTTTATGAAACAATATCATAATGTTCCAGCAGATCATTTTGTGTAAGTGAACTGACTAATAACTGACTGGTAAATCAATTATATTTTACCGCAGTAGTTTTAAACCGATTGAAAAACAGAACCAGTTAAGATCATCCAGATTAAATACAAGCGGTCTAAGAAACCATAGCCTAAGTAGTTTTCGATTAGCGTGATTCGTTGAAGATTAGCGATGTCATGTAGAAGAATTGGAACGATCTGTCTAAACCAAGTGAGGCTGTGGTTAGCCGATTTCTATGACAGAATCAGTCCACAGTTTACCATAGGAGGACATCGCTCGAGCGAAGCGAGAGAGATGTGATGCAGGCCCCCCAATACTCCCCTACTAACACTAGTGCTTGGTGCAGTCGATAAAAATGAATGAATGACGAAAAATTAAAGAGTATGGACTAACCTACTTTTTAAAATTGAAATCGTGATCAAATTATAAGAAGTTTTTATTTAACTTGCAATGTTTGTTGAATTTTAAACCAGTTCTCCCAACCAATTGAGCTGAAATTTTGAATACAACGTAACTTAGGTGACAATGCAATAATTTGGTACCATGGAGGTGGTTTCATGATGGAGACGGATGCTAGATAATGTACATTCTAAGTGGATACTAATGTACTAGGCTACTAGTGTTTGGGCTCATTTGAATCTGCTTGCGGTTACATTATGACGTCACCAAAAATCCAAAAGGGTGGAAGTAACAATAAAGAGTTGCAGGTTAGGTGTTTGCAGTTTGTTAGCATTGCATGCGTTGATGGCGTGTCAATAACCATTCAGGAATGTAGAAAATCACAAGAATATAACTAAAGCATTTAACATTTCATATATTTTTTATTTAGATGGAGAAGTCAGCCATTCACGAAAAATAAAAAAAAACTCCTTTTTAGCAGTCTGGTAAAAAGAAATTACAAAATCAAAACTTATTACACTAATATTATAAATGCGAAAGTATGGATGTTTGTTTATTTATTAATTTGTTTGTTACTCAATCACGTCGTAACGGCTTAACCGATTTCTATGAAATTTAGTATATACATACTTAGATTATAACGTGGATTAACACATAGGCTACTTTTATCTCATAACTCAGGTCCCATGGGTTTAGTACCGGTAGTTAGAATATTAAATAAATAAATATGGCTGGACATTTCTATCAAGCCCCAAACTAAGCAGAGCTTATACTGTGGGTACCAGATAACTGATAGAATACTTATATACTTTTTTTTGTAGTACATACTTATAATAAGCATATAGAAAAACATCCAGACCCGGAACAAATATCTGTATATCATACAAATATTTGTTTCACGGCGAGAATCGAACCCGCTACTTCCTGCGTCTCAGCCGGCTATTCGCCCACTGTACCACAGAGGTCGTCAAAATCGTCGTAAAGGTCGTCGTATTTATCCGATAATCGAAATATTTCCAACAAACAATTTTAGTAACGTAAATCCGTTGCGCCATTGCGATGCTGACGCTCAGTTTAACAGGTACTTACATCTTCTATAAAGATAACGTCGGTCGTGGTAACGGTTGAACCATATGCTTGTTCCATATCCAAATGTATAAAAAAGTTGCAAACAAACAGACAGAGACACAGAGCTGCTTTTGAATTTATTATTTAGTATGGATAAGTACCTTGCAAAACAACATCAGCATCATTATGTTGATGATGATGATGATTAGGAGAGCTGTGTCCGGTATTTGAAGCTCTACTTACAAATTCTGGCAAATTTAATTTTGGAACAGCATCTTTACATAGTTTCCTGTATTTGTTAGACTTTTTATTGATACACTCAGGTTCAAAATGCAAACTGCATATATAACTATGTTTTCTTGGAATCCAAGCCTGCTCTCTGGGGACTGCTTTCACCCACTCTCTCTTTCTTAATGGATCAGTTGAAAATCTGAAAGTGTGTGAGTTCGTTCATTCATTCATATCGATATTTTTATCGATAGTGTCAAGCCCTATCACCATATGATTAGAATGAACGTAATGAAGAATGAATACTAAATGACATTATAATCCGACTCATTTTGGTGTACCTACCACAATTTCAGTTAAACTGCCCAAAAAATTTACTTATAAAATGGTGTGTAAAAATCATTTGCAGTAATCGTAACATATTTATTTGATTTTATGAAAATATAGTGGCTTCAATGGGATACAATTATACTCACATGTGAAAATAAATATTAACTGCTCGGCACTATAGCTTTTACCAAATAATACGGCTCACTTCGTCATTTTATTCACTATGTTTTGTCCTCGAGAACTAAAGTCACACTGACAAGACAATTTCGTTTACTATGGAAAAATGACTGAGTTCGTGGCAAGAGGGGTAAAGGCGAAAACGGCCGAGTTGCGCGTCCAGTGAAGTCCGTGGCAAAGGCAATTTATTTAGTTTTCGAGATGTTTAATGTTAAGACATTGCTCTCGAGCCATGAACAGACCTCGCTCATGCCTTGTTGAGCAGATTTAAAAACATTTTCCCAGCTTCTCCCACGGAAGAATAGCGTCGTGTCGTCTGCAAATGTTAGGATTGTGCCGTCGTGGATTCGCATACTACACAGGTTATTTATGTAGACGAGAAACAGCGTTGGACCAAGTATGCTGCCTTGTGGAACACCATAACTCACTGTTTGTTCGGCACTCGTCCATTGGTCAATTATAACTCGCTGTTTTCTATCCCACAGATAATTCTTGAAGAGCTCAAGCGGGATACCTCGGACTCCAATCTGTTCGAAATTTTTTAGAAGATGGGGGATTGAGACCGTGTCAAAAGCTTTAGCCAAGTCGAGGAAGATTGCTAGACACTTCATTCTTTCATCTAGATTAGTTACAATCGAGTTGACAAGTTTGTGAACAGTATCGTTTGTTGACTTCCCTGAGCGAAATCCGTATTGAGATGAAGAGAGAAGGTTGTTTGACTCAAGGTAATCAACCAGACGTTTGTTCACAACGCATTCTAGAATTTTTGACAGGGCTGGAAGAATAGAAATTGGCCTAAAGTTATTGACACAGTCCCTCTTTCCCCCCTTATGGATAGGTTTGATCAGAGCAATTTTGAACGCTTGTGGAAATATGCCGGATGAGATGGCGAGGTTACATGTATGAGTGACAGGTATGACGAGTAGGTGTGAATATCTTTTAATTTCTTTACTAGATATTTGATCAAGTCCCACCGCACAGTTTTCTTTCAAATTATTTATTAATATATTTATTTCCGTCTCGTCTGTGGGTAGAAGAACAAGTGATTTACTAAGGGTGGTTGTCATTGATTTAAGGGTGGGAGAGCTTTGCGTTAAGGACAAGTTTGAGTGGTAAGGTGTATTCTCAGCCAGTTTTCTACCAATACTAGCAAAGAAGTTGTTAACGTCGTTCACACTACCCATAGGATTGGTCATAGATATAAGACTTGAAGAGTGATCAACTACTTTGTTCAGACCACCAATACATTTAATCACCTCCCATATTTTTTTCTTATTATCTTTAGCAACTTCTAACTCGTGTTTCTCATAGCTTCTTTTTGCTCTTTTTAGCAATATTGTACAGTAGTTTCTGTACCTTTTGTATGTTACTTTAAGAACTTCATAATCAGGATTTTATTTCAATTTCTTATGAAGATTATCTCTATTTTTCATACAGCGCAAGAGCCCCTTGGTTCTCCAAGGTTTATTCATTCTTTGACGATTGGGAGTTTTTTGTGCTTTTGAGCTTTCTATTATTGCGGCTGAGAGGTAGCCGACGAGAAGGTCTGTAGCCGTATTTACGTTATCACATCTTAGGATGTTTTCAAAGTTTATTTTGTTAAAAGCAGTGTCTAAGGATTCATAGTCTATACGTGTAGATGGTTTATTAGCGAAGTCAAGTTGCGAGTTCAACTTAATACTCAAGCAGACACATTCGTGATCCGTGATCGATGAATCAACCACAAAGCACACGGCCTCAAGTTTGGTTTTAATCATCATGTGGTCGAGGCAGGAATGGCCACGTGTTGGCACAGCTTTACAAAAAGACTATCTGCCATAATCAATCGGCCACCTTTAAAATTGTAGAACATTGTTCCTGTCGCACGAAATACTAAAAGTAATAAATACGGGCCTTTATAATCAAATAATAGCAGAGCTGTGTGCGTCATATATACTATTTGTTGTTAATTAAGCCTAACAACTCCAACAAAAATTGTTATTTTACTAAAATTTATATCAAAATGGAATCGCTACTTTTGTGCTTAGATCGCAAATAAACCGGGCCACCCGCTACCCTAAACACTGATTCGATTTTCTCAAAAAGTAGGTAGGTATCAAATTATAGGTTACGCACGAGAGTGGCAAGAGTGACAACGACAACTACAAACTGATTTTAATGACAGTGACGTCTCGTCTCGCGGTTGGTTGTATGGTGGGATTTAAATTCAAACATTTTGATTTTAAATTCAATATTTTTTTCAGTTTGAAAGACAACACCATTTAATAACATCTAGATGCCATTAGATAAATGAAAGCGGTAGCGTGTCAAGCCAGGTTACAGCAAGCTAACAGAACTGACGAGCAGCACCGTATGTAATAATATTACACGAACGATTTGGAGCCACTTTTCGCCACATAATTCAATAAACTATTTCACATAAACATGTCAAATTTGGCTCCTTTAAAAAGGATGTACGATCGTGTAGGATCGTTTACAGCCCTTGTAACAATTTAATATTTGTCCATTTGTCGATTTCAATAATCTGGCAACAAAGATTTTAAAACTGTGCTGCTGTCAGCAGAGTTGCCAGTTCGGCCCCTAGCCTTTGGTCTGTGTGAACAGTGCAAAAGTGACCACCCCTCGTCTGTGTGACGTTTTTGAGAGTTTCCGCCGTTGGACTCATTTTTACGACGCAACTTTACGTGACGATTTACTCGTGAAAACTTAGCGTAAGACGATGTTGGTTGGTTATTTATTCAGAAAATATATTTAGTTTTGCATTACGATATAAAAAAGTGTCATTTATGTAGGGAAACCAATTTTTACATTGATAAACACGAAGCACTACTCTTAGGCAAGGTTAGTTTCAAATCAATTTCATGCAATCCACCTTAGACAATTTTCGAATGTCAGAACATAACCATTGTATTGTCATAATATTTTAGCCTATAAGTACTTATTTTTGTATTATTTCTTATTGTGTGGTAATTCAATAAAGAGTTATATATCTATCTATAACCATAAGCTACAAAAATAGGGCTTTCTAACGATACATATACTTTCGGTAATTTTATCGGATTATCAACAAATGAATAAATAAAAAGACCCGATAATGGAATGAGAAATTATTTCGGCCTATGATAGATGTGCATTTCAAATGCGTTCGTCTGTGCATGGGACGGATCCTGACTTATTGATGATTCAGTCAAGAGTCAGTAGCCTGTGTATGTTACGGATCCTGGTGTGACAAAGTGTGTTTTACTTTTATTCAGAGGTGTAATAAAAGTATCAGTAGGTATTATTGACAATAACTCCAACAAAAACACAAATACAATTAGGTACAAAATATTTATTTGAGCAAAAAAACAAACTTAGGTATAACAGTGTTTTGTGTTGTGGTAAATTATGTAAGTTCAAGTACCTATTTGAACTTACATAATTTACTACGAGTGATCTCAACGACCCTGGCCAAAATCAAAGATCGACCACCGGAAGGAGTATAAGGCATTGAAGGATCCATTTTTACCTGAAATGGTTTGAAATGATAAAGTAATCCTGATCATTTATATTATAAAAAAAAATAGCAATTTTGAAAAGCGACTATAACAAGCTCTAATTACAATTAAATTATAATGAGACCACCCTTGAAGTATCCCCTTTCCAACAAAAAATAATCTCAATTATGCCAGAACAAACATAAAAAAGTCTTGAAAGGTAATTGAAAACCTCCTCCTTTTTGAATTCTGTCAAAATACCAATTATGAATTTTACATCGTCGGCAAAAAGTAACATCCCTCTATATCTCTGTCAGGGTTCGTATCATACACAGCAGACTACAAAATGGTAGTAACCATGTACGTATACACGTCCGCCATTTTGAACTTGTGCATGTGTGAGTGCATTTTTCAGTTGAAACCGTTACATGTTTTCGAAAATATACATTTAGATAAATATTTCAGAATTATTATGTACTTACCACAGAGTAGATAAATAAAATCTTCATAAAACTTCCAATAAAAATATATAAATTACGAAAAAATAAAAGCTAGGTAGAACATCAAGACTGTTGAAAGAAAAAAACGAAGTGTTGGTTTGAAACTTATGGGTTATTTTGTGATTCAAATAATTTGAGAGTAAAACTTTGTTATGTATCAAAATTGAACTTACACGACTAATAAAACAATAAAATATAGCATTTACTTACCAAATTCTATGAATAATCACTAAATAATATTTTTTTCTCGCAGCGCGACGCTCACGTACTCGTAACGGTTGATGAGTGACTTTGATAGCTCTTACTAGTCAAACTGTTTGAATAATTTATAAAAGTTTTTATTTTCTATGGTAGGTCAATTCATTCACTACATTTTTCATGGAGTTATATACCATATAACATAAAGAATACAGCTTAAAATCGTAAAACTAGACAGGTGTATTAATGATAAGGTTCCTTAGCATACACATACGACTAGGTATGTCAGAATCCTATACCAACACAGATCAAAGGCTAGGGGGCCGATTATCGGCCTTGGCAGCCATCGGCCTTTTGGTGGCCTTTACTCGCCATTAATAAAACAATAAAAATATTACAAATTTTACAATTATTGTGAATAAAAATAAAGTCTTGGTAAATTTTGAAATTCTTATCGAGCAACCGATAGTGCTGTGCCTTTAAAGCACTACGCGATTCTACTTTTATCGATGTAAACCTGCCCGGCGCCGGCGAACAACGCGTCGGGATTTCAAATCCGTCAAAAGTAAATAACATATGTGAGTCGTATGTCTCATTCTACCTCGTATATTGGCACTAATATGTAAAGTCTGTCCAGTCTGTGTTTTTAAAATCATTTTAATATATTTTTAGTTAATTAACGTTTTTTAATTTTAATTGCGGCCTTTCGTGCCAAAAATCGGCCTTTTTCTGATTGAGATGCTGGACGAAGAATTTTAGAATTTAGTCATTGCATTGACACTGACATGTCACTAAACTAAGACGGCAATGGCAAATGCACAAGACCGTGCGACGCCAAAAAAAAAAAGTCGGCAACAATTCGTTTGTGTTGTTGAAGAAATTTATTTAGAAGAGTTATTTCATTAAAATAATTCAAGAATAATGTGTGAATTCTACCATGTAGTCCCTTGGTATAATAGTGAGGAGTGGCTCAACGCTTACAGTGCAATTTATTCAGAAAATAGTAATAAACAAGATGCACTTAACCTACTCTTGTTGTGGAAGGCGCGGTGTCCTTTCTTGCCGTCTGGTATAGAATCCACGTTGTGTTTGTTACAAGTTCGCGTTCAAGACTTGAATAGCAATGACAATGTTACTAATGATCAGATCTTACGTCTAGCGTACTCTTCTGCGGTTATGCGCTTCGTGAACCACATGCTCGATACCGAAACGTCACGAGGCGCCAGTTTGTATCAAGCAGCGAGAAATCTGGGTGTTCCTGATTGGGTTATCGATTTGAGACATGATACTGCACACAGCAACAACCTACCATCCTTAACATTGCTAAGAAATGCTTGCGTGATATGTCTGGAATGGCTTAAAAATAATTACTGGGACAAACATAAAGACTGCATTGAAGATTACACAAGTGGACAACCAGATACTGAAACCAATGATGAGAATAGAATAAATGCATTAATATATATCTACAGTTGCTTGAGTATTTGCAAGTACTGTAAAATTAAAAAGATATCAGACATACCAGATGTTAGCATGCAAAAATCAATATTAAGTGATGCAACAGCATTGCTTGGAGTTGTTGACTTTTCCAATATAAATACTGTTTCTGTTGGCAGTCTTCTTGACATTATGCATCTCCAAGCCAACAAGTTCTTGAAGGCAAAGGATACAGTCTTATTTGTAAATAAAGCATTGCTTGGAGAAGAGTCCCTGTTCCTCTCATTAGATCTGGTGGATTTTCTCAGCAAAAATGAATTCAGTAGAAACAAGCTAAGTCGGAGATATGTTCACTGTTTTGAAGTACTACTTACCTTTCTACATACAAATGACCTGCTTATGGAGTTTGTCCTGGCTTTAATTAAGATGACGCAGCACTGTGATTGTCCTAACAAAACTTTACTTGCTGCTTTGTGGGTATCAGAGATACTGTCATCTTTCAAGAAATCTAAGCAGTTCTTGGAAAGAACTCAACCGTAAGCCTTTTAGTATTGTTGGCTGCAGGCATCTGTGAAACTGTGGGGCAGGCCATGTTCAGTAGACTAAACTCACATAAAATATTGGTGCAATGGCTGACATATTTTAATATTATAGTTATGATGACTCAATTTTATAAATTTACTTTGGAAATATAGTATCATACCATGAAGGTTACAACAAAATACTAATTATTGTTTCTTTTGCAGAATGAATATTAATGGATCATCAACTAAAAAGAAAGATTTGAAGCAGATGTACTTCCACTGGTTCCCAAATGAAAGAGCTACAGGACTAATTCTTGACTTACACAAGCCAGTTCCTACAAAACTGACCGATATCAACTTTTTACAGCCAATCATTTCAACTTACAATCCTTTTTTAAGTTACTTTGTAAGTGACCTATTGGTGCTGGTTGAGCCTAAGATACCCAAAGAAGTATCTAGAAAGATTTGTAAACTGGCACAACTAATATCAAGTCCTGAAAAGTTCCCCGTCCAAATATCACCAGATAAGGTCTATACAGTTGCTGATGTGAAGAAGGGTGACGACTTGGAAATTTATGATGTATCTATCTCGAATTATCTCAATAAACCATCAATTGATATGAGTGCTGACTTTATCTCTGGTATTTGGAAAATAGCATCCAGACAGAGCTGGTCATCATATCCTATAGGACAAGCATCTAAGCAGTTTGAAAATGTAGATGTAGAAATGAGTTAATTTACCTACCTATAAATCTATAAAATAAAACGAAGTTTCCACAGAAATGTTTACTTTTTATTTATATTTTGAATAATGTTTTGGTTACATTTCATTATAGGATTCCTAAAAATATTAAACAATATACATGCTATATGATACAAGATTCATTATGATTGTTTATGAATATCCAGAGATACCGGAGTACACCACGTGACCCTCATTTATGAGTTTCGTATTTATTGGTCCTTAGGGATTATGAATAGTTTACTTGTAGTTACCATTAAATTTTTTATCATTCCAGACTTTCAATAAAGTAGATACAAACCATAGCAATGCTTTTACATGTCATGAATCTGTATGAGTTGTTGGTATCAAATGAAATTAATTTGATTAGGATCGCGATAACATTAGTGCTAGATATTCTTTGCGATACAAAATAGACACCTTTTAATACCAAAGAATTTTGTTTAGATATTGCTGACAGCAACAGGAAATAAAAATGTATACATATGCACCATTTAAAATGAGATTAAATATTGCAGTCATTCATCTGCTAGGCACGGCACTTCTACAAAGTAACAGTGCCAAAAGATAACTCCGACAGTAAAGTAGTACCTCACTAAATATTAACACTAACAATATTTACACAGCAGGAGACAACACTAATATCTACAAACACTTCTAGTGTCAAGTTTCGGTAGCCATTGCACATTGAGCTTTGAAGGAAATAACTTACAATTTATTAAATTGGCTGAGTATGTTCCATATTACAAATTAATTCGTTTAAAATATATTCGCTAAAATAATGTGATACAGAAGTTTAGGTTACAGTATCATTTCTACGCTAAAATAATATACTGTTAGAATATTTCACACTCACAAGAGTGAAGCCACTTCGTTCAAGCCAGACACAAACATGGATGGAAATGAAGTGAAGGCACAGAAATTACAATTACACAACCGAAATTAAATAGGATATACAATTTTATACCCACTGGGAAACCAGGAATCAATCAAAATAATTCCGTAAAAATATTTAAAATTTAAATGCAACCTCAACAAAATGCGTTTTGGAATAACTTAGTTTAAACCTGAGATTCAATCATTTGGTCACATCGGCTTCGTATTTGTAACCAAATATTTCTCATGCCTTTTAAAACGGAAAATAAAGCGAATAATTAGGTTTTCACAGGATAATTCGTTGTCTGATAGATAAAATAATTAGATTAAATAAAATGTTAAAACATTTGTGACTTACAAATTTACAATACATTCAATAGCTTAATAGACAGTCTTTTATATTACGAAAGCACTAGTACATATTCTGCGCAGTATTCTAAGCTACTCTAATACTGCTCCTACTCACATACGGTTTTACTCTAACGAGCAAACACGTCGAGTAATAACTACGGTTCGGGCTCTACGTACACACATTCAGCATTCATCTTATCGAGCGGCGCGACGCGTCATTCAGTATTCACCGAACCGCTCGTTTCATAAGATGTCTGTTCAACAAAGGAGACAGCGGCTGCATTTAGCAAGCCTCACAATTCTTAATTGATTATCTTTTGATTTGACGTTCCATAACCATGCGGATACAGAGCTGCTACCCACATTCGATTCGAAAGAAGCATTCAAACACAGAGGACCGTATACCCCCTACCTTGGTTCATCCACTCCAGAAAAAATGACCAAACCCAAGCTAACTGTAGCATGTCCCAATCCTACCATTAAAGCAATCAGGAAACTCTATTATATCCAAACCTATCTCGAGAGGATGGATCCTACTAGTAAATTAATTGAATTAATAACTAAAATGATAGAAGACAAATTATCGACCCTCCCACCCGAGTTTAGTCAGAATCAGCTCAGCGATTGGTGCGGGAAAAACTACGGTGGAAGCTACGAACATAGGTTCAAGGCCTCATCGCAAAAACGATCGGCTCTTTTTGCCCTCTTGACGAACTTAGCTACTCACTTCACTATAAACACCAATCAACTCGGAAGATCATTGAGAGCCAATGAAGATTATAATCTATTTTTTCAAGAGATATTCTTATTCATTCAAAGCTACATTTCTGAATTGGCTGTCCAGGGATACGAAGTAAACGATCTATAGATCGTACAGTTATTTCTGCGTTATTGGTTAAGATTTCAGATACAAATCTGAAAACTGTGCTGTTTTCTCTCTTTTATTGTAAAGAGGTCAAACTCTGGTACGAAAGATTTATCGAGCTTCAGCTCGATCGTATTCAAGATTGCGACCACTGATACAGCTAGAAGAGCGCTCAGAAGTTCATCCATTACTGAGTTGGACGTAGCAGCTAGAAAGCCTCCCAGAAAGAGGGTCAACTCACCAGCTAAAGAAGATACGTCGGCTGAACCTTCTGTTCAGAGCGAAATTCAAACCACTGTCGTTATACCAGTTAGGGTAACAGCGGTAATGGCTCCGCAATATACGAATTGGAGCTTTGAGAACGAGCTTTACTCTACTCAAAGTTTTGTTCCCCTTGTAGATTTGGTCAGGTGTTTGGGACTGGCGCAACGAGTGCCTTTTGCCATTAAAGCTAGACGTGATGAAGCAAGGGAGACTATTAACAATCTGATTGCTTCAGATTTTCAAAAGTATTCAAAAACAAGCCGATTCCCAGAGGATCCGCACATTAACACACAACCGGAGTCGTTGCAGATTTACTTGATAAAGTAATGTCTGCTTTAGACTACGGTGAGAGATTCTGTGCTGATTCTGGCCTTCAGCCACAGCAATCGAAGTTCAATTCTTTGGATGACGCAAAACAGGCTTATTGTAAAGGTATTCAACGTACGTTAGATATTTTAGTTAAAACAAAACCCGAAGCTAGGTCCCTGTTTGAAATGCAAACTCGAGTTTCTTTTAAGGCTAATAATAACCTTACTTGGGCTTAAATTTTACCTTTTATTGTGTAAGTTGTCTAGTGTAAGATATAATTAGACATGCTCATATTCTTTTGTAATCTTTAATGTTTAAATTAAAATTTGTTTTAATCTTTGGAATCATAACTCTAATGACTCCTACAAATGCAGGACCATTGGACCATTTTGCCTCAGCTCTGATGACGGCAATTTCTGCCGATACGACCATCAATTATGATCTTTCTGGTGTTGCAAAGGTGACTACACTTGGTGGAGCTTTCGTATATTCTGCGAGTTTGTTCAACAAAGATAAAGAGTCAACCATTTTAAAACCAGAAGATATGTTTAAAATCTTTCAACGTTTGGCGGTGAGCGGTTACACTTTTAGGTCTGTGGAAGTATTAACTTTCACATCCACTTCAAGATTGCCGCTTCCTGCTTGGCGTCTACAACTTAAGTACACCCCTTCTGGAACCATTAATATGTAATTTTGTTAGATAAGTTCATTCTATTATATTTAGTATTCTTTCTTTATTAGTGTTAAAGTGTCTAGCTCAAACCAAATAGAAATGATAATTATCCAAATAATTCTTCTATTAAGTTTCCCTGGAAAAAGTAGCCTGTAATGTGAGATTAAATATCGATTGATATTTACTCTCTAACCATTCAAGTCTGAAGTTATCGTTGTTACAACATCGAAATGTCTTCTAACCACAACAACATCAAATTTGTTAAGTACCCAACTAGTACTAGGAACGCACTTCCTTACATGCAAATCTCTGATAAGTATGCTAAGGTTTATGCAGAGCATGAAAAGAAAGAGGACGCTAATAAGCCACCAATTTCTAATAGCAAAGAACTGTCTAACTTCATGTTCGGTAAATAATATTTATAATTCAAAACTCTATGGTTTGAGTTAAGTTTCTTTATTTCTTTTCTATTTCATTATTCTTTCATATATATACATATAAATATACATATTCATTACTCGACGTGTTTGCTCGTTAGAGTAAGACCTTATGTGAGTACCCAGCATTAGAGACCGCCCCACCCACCACAACATTACGTCAAACTAACAAATTTAAAAACGTAATTAAACAAAATCTTTTTAAAAAAGCCTACTATAAAATATCGGATTATTTAGATGATAGAGAAGCTTGGGATTGAAATTGCTCCAACTCGTTCAAAATGTTACAATTTAGACGTAATTTATTTCCTGTATTGTTATGTATTCTAAAAGGATCATTAAAAAAACGACCAGCCTTGTTTTTTGCCTTTCTTTCCTGGCTTGGTCGCGAAGGAACAGGCAGTAAAATTGACGTTTCAAAGTGATCCTTGTGATTTTAATGAATAAACGATTTTGACTTTGACTTCAATGCGATATGTTCAGTACACAAACTCATTTTGAATTGTCTTGGTGTGGTATTGACGCACACATGAATTGACATGAAATGTCCCGGAGCGTTCATTTTTAGAGTAGACTACAATTATTGGCATTATCATAAAATAATCGCAAATTCATTGAACATTGTTGCCTGAAATAACCCTTCTTTTAATATTAAATTTATCTTAAGACATTACACAGATTAGATAACAGCTAGTGAATAGCCGATTTTTATTTGATAATGCGTACATCACATACATACATCACACACAGCATTATCTATTCTGCAGATTAACTGTAAAATTTAAAGAAAGGATGTCATGGTTACTATTTTTTGCTTTGTAAGAGTAATTCCTGGATTAATAATGAACAATTCAATAAATATAGCCACGTAATTGCACCTTGATGTAAAGATACAATTTCCACAATTAAAAAGTTCAGATGTTTAATACGGCTGAACTAGTTTGAATTAAAATTGAAATAAAGTGCGTGATCTAGAATTTGATTGGGTACCACGCTAGCGAAGACGCGGGCAGACGGAAGTTTTTAGAGCCGTTAGTGGTAGCAGTTTGCATTATATTAACAGTAGTGAATAGTGATCGATCAATTAAGTGTTGGCTTTAGTTACAAATCCATTTGACAAATTTATTATTATTATTATTGAAACCAGCATTTAAAGCGACGCAGCTATGATGTCTAAATAGGCGGAATGCCAAATGACAATGATTGAATCAAATTAAGCGCGAGGCCTCATTAGTGCGTTGCGTTGCGTCGTCGCACGCGACGTGTCAACGCACTGACGGACGGGAGGAAGCGGGGGGAGGGAGTTCCACTGCTAGAGGGGCAATCGAGGGACATATACAGAACATTTTATTGTGTCTACGTTTGTTTACTCGGATGGGCAGCGTTTGGAAAACTTCGCAACGTCTTTTCGTCCAACATACCTCAGTGCCTTAAGACGAAAGTCTTCAATCAGTGTGTGCTACCAGTGATGACATATGGAACCGAGACGTGGTCCTTCACTATTGGCCTTATGAATAAGCTCAGAGTAGCTCAACGAGCTATGGAGAGGGCTATGCTCGGGGTTTCTCTACGGGATCGAATCAGAAATGAGGAGATACGTAAGAGAACTCAAGTCACCGACATAGCCCGACGGATTAGCACGTTGAAGTGGCAATGGGCAGGCCACATAGCGCGCAAAACAGATGGCCGATGGGGCCGGAAAGTTCTCGAATGGAGGCCACGGACCGGCAAGCGCAGCGTAGGACGTCCACCTACAAGATGGGAAGACGACTTGGTAAGAACCGCAGGTCGGCGTTGGATGCAGGCCACTTCCAACCGCAGTTCCTGGAGATCAATGAGGGAGGCCTTTGTCCAGCAGTGGCTGTCCTACGGCTGATATGATGATGACGTTTGTTTCGGCGGTGGCGTTACAAAAGCGACAATTCAATACGTTTGTACCGATCCATTGTCGAATGAAGACTGAAATCCGCGTGTGCGCTGCGACGTCGAGCGTCGTCGCAACGCAACGCACTAATGAGGCCTCACCCTATATGGAATGGATCACCATTTTAATAAATTGTTCCTACTCTAACAGTAATTTCTAACTTAAGAGCTAATTAAGTCTGTACGTCCTGGAATCTCAAACCCTTTTGTAGAATTGAACATGAACAATAAGGATAGACAGTTTGTAATCTAAACTTACAACTAAATATACGTAAAACAAAGGTCATTGGAACAAAATAATGTTAAAAGGCAATATTTTTAAATCACAATTAGACAAGATCTTACATATTTACAGTTAGTAATCAAAAAAATCTGCATAGTTCAGCAGTTTTCATATAAAAATAGTTTTGCTTGAAAAATTCGTTATAAAAGATTAAGAATAGCGTAAACAGTGAGACGGCGGCGCGCGGCGTCACAACTCTATAAAACTGGAACATGCGAGTAAACATTTGATAAACACGTCGCAAACTTATCTTTAGCTTCGAGATTTGAGGAATATAACACCACTAGAACAAAGGCTTCTTGAAAAATATAATTTTACCGATAATCCGGTACTCTAGTATGGCCTTTCGAAGAATCGTTAGTTAGACGTTGTTTCAAACAACCTTTTCAAATAATATCCTTTTTGGTAGACACTAACAACGAATTTCAACAATAGACGAGGCAACATCACAATTGATCATGAAACATACCGATAGTTACCAACGGCTTACATTTACCTAAAGTCATGAAAGAGCACATCTAACTATCTACCAAAATCCTCTTAATTCTTCAACTGTGACGCTTTATTTTTACACAAAGCTGTTGTACATATTCTTCTAATATCTTCTTTCTTGAGGCAAGGACCATAAATGAAGTGTTCCTTCACTGTAACTGTTCTTTGAAAGTGCTTCTCGCACAATAAAATGTCAGTCCCGGTTATAAAAATCGTCCAACCAGTGTCTTATACAATCTGGACTGACTGACAACAAATGAGGCAGTTTTATTACTCCATGATGTTATCATCTGATGACATATCTGTAGCATCTAGTTGGAATTGTACTGAAGCTTTTATCGGTGGCCATAAAAGAACATATAGGTGCCCCCCAGTTCTGCAGTCTCTACATCATGATGAGATCATCTGAGAACAGATGTCTGTAGCATCCTGCATTTGGTGTTGTTGATTTCTTTGTACTGGTAGCCGTAGGGAAGCTTGTCAGTGTTGCAGAGTCCTACATAGTCAGTGTTAACAACATGATGCGATCATTATGAGGACAGTTGCTTTTATTTATTCTACTGATTTCTTCTGTTAATAATTCAGTTGTTTACTTGTGATCTTGAAAGTTTCACTACACCATGTTGGGATTATCTGATAACAGATGTCAGCATCCTGCAATTGGTGTTGTTGATTTCTTCATACTGGTAGCCGTTGAGAAGCCTCTAGGTGATGTCCAGTTATTCATAGACAGTGTTAACAACATGTTGGAATTATTTAAGACAGTTGTCTATAGCATCTTCTACTAATTTCTGTAATGTTGCTGTTATTAACTGGTGACCACATAAAAACACAATTTCACTACACCATTCTGTGATTATTTGAGAACAGATGTCTGGAGTATTCTCCTAACTTTTTCGTACACCGGTGGTCATAAAAAAACCTGAGGCTATATCACTAGACCATGATAGGATCGTCTGAGGAGAGCTGACGATGAAGGCGCTGGGAGCGGATGGAACCGGCCGTGCTGAGGTCGTCTGTGCTGCCCAGCTCGCCGTCGTGGTCGGTGGTGGACAGTAGATCGTCGTCCGATGTCGCTCTGTGGACAAACACTTATTAGTTTACTTGTGGACGTAGGTTTACCGAAACCTGCCAAAATGCGATCCAATAGTCAAAATGGTACACTAGTATTCGCCTCCCAGTATCATGAGTCAGACATACTACAATCGAATATTGCATGGTATGTAGATATTCGTCTTTCTTATTGATTGAGAATAATATACTACGACTTAAATCAAAATGAATCAAGTCACAAGCATAATATATTTTCGTGAGTTTTTCACATAGAACTGACACATAAAGCATGAGTTTTACGCTACAGCTCGTTCAAATACGACCATTGATTTCTAATACTGATTATAGATACAGGCAAGTTATGACTCTGCAGACTGTTTATTTATATTGTTATGGAGTAAACTACACCAAACCAAAGCCAAGCTACGAAAATGTTTTTCAACAATAGCATGCAAGTCAATAGTTTTTATTGTGCAACGCATTTTACCATCTTTGGTCCAGAGTCATCACCCACTGATCGACGATCAACCGTGCATACTATCAACACTTCTCAAAGCATCATCATATCAGGCTTAGTCCACTGCTGAAAATAGGCCTCCCCCAAATATCACCCGAGCGACCGATGTTATATGTGGGCTGCACTCAACGGCTCCCAGAAACCTGGCTGAGCCCCAATCACTTATCACTTCTACTATTTTTAAGTGCGTATTTTTATTTGATATTGGTATAGTTTAATCTATTATATAATGTATTTAAGTAGGTTTATTTATGTAGTATGTACCTACATCATGCTATTTTTATTATTCGTGAATTGAATTTTTTTTTATTGCACAAAAGTACATAGATCTGTACATAGGCTAGTTTAATGCTAGCAAGCATTCTCTTGCAAATTTTCATTAGTTTCCTTTCCTGTGCACTACCTACACAACTTTATCTACAATACACAAAGGTTATCTGGAAGAGAATGGTCTTTAGCATTAAGTTCGCCTTTGTACTAGTTTTATAAGTGCAATAAAGAATTTTCAAATCGATCAAACAACCTCCCAGAAACTATAGAAATTGTCAAACAGATTAATTTCTAAGATTGGGGGGTTTGGGGGGACAGACTTATAAAATTGTATAAAAAAAGAAGCTAATTAGATCGAATATTAAAACTATAAGCTTATGTATGAATGCTACGTACACGTACAGTGCACAGGTGCAAATTAGCTCTAAATAAATATGGTGTGCAACTATTTATGTACAAGTTGTGAATAAAAGCCTAGTGTTAAATGTAGGGTTTCGAACCCGCGATACCATGCAAACTACGGAACCATTACCGGATATAATTCTGTACCTCGCACGTCCTTTTATGTTCTTCTTCACTCATAAAAAAGGTTGCCGCCGACTGTCTGTCTTCATAATATAGCTACTTGGCTTGCCTGTCCATTTCTAAGCCCCCATGTAAAAAGAGGGGGGTTTCCGAGGACGGATACCGAACACCGAGAGAGAGCTCACGTCCGAAATTGCAGTGTTTATGTAGTAAACAAATAGAAGTTTTTATTATAATACTAGTTGATCCGGCAAATTTCGTACCGCCTTGACATGCATTTGACGCGGCCAATGTATTGTCAATCGGCAATCATTAGCTACATCTATGTATGAGAAAATGAATTTTCGTCATCATTTTTTTAGCGTAAATTTTTCCAATATTTTAATAGTTATTCTGCTATTCGGGGCGGAGACAAATCCAACAAAACAAAGATCATCAAAATCGGTCCAGCCGTTCTTGAGTTATTAGTGGTGTAACTAACCCGACTTTGTTTTATATACATATATAGATATAGATGTATTTTAGGCTATCGTTAAAGGCCACAGAATAACCTTGTTTTAACAAAAAAAGTTAAACAATGTTTAACGCGTCTTTAAAAAAATTCTTATTAATTTTTGTTTAGGGTTTTTTTAAAGAGTGTTTAAAAAAACCGGTCCACCCGTTCCGGAGGACTGCGACCACTGTGAGATTTTTATATATAGAAAAAAAATATTAGGATTTTCTAAAAACGAGCAGACAAGCCACCGTGAGAACATTATATTTAATTTCCGGTAACGTAAATGAGTATATAAGTATCTGTTTGCAATGCCAATTATCAAGGAAATAAATCCATAACATTTAAAAATCCACGTTATTATAAGGAGTCGGCGACAACCACGAAACTTAAATAATAATGAATGTGCACAATACATACGTGTTGACGGAGCAATACCTAATGAGGGTAGGCAGGTGGGACTGCAGCAGCAGCTTCTCCTTCTCGATCTCATGTATGTGCCCCACCAGCAGCTGCTCCTCGGGGCGCGCGCCGCCGCCGCGCGGCAGGTCCGCCAGCCGCTTGCTGGCCGTCTGGCACGCGCTGTCCAGCGTCTTAATGTCGTTCAGCATCATGCGGACCTGCAGCCACAAGTAGACAACCGTACACACACAACTGCACCTACTCTACTAAAAACTATTCGCTACGATATAAGGGTGCTAATGCACAATACACCTTATTCCACATATTATTCCCCGCCTTAGAATTAAACTAGATTCCGGCGCGAGGTTTCGCACGCGTGATTCCTAAAAAAAAGTAGCCTATGTCTCAATCCAGGTCATTAAATAAATATTGCTGTACATTTCACACAGCGCCATCTAGCCCCAAACTAAGCAAAGCTTGTACTATGGGAACCAGATAACTGATATAATACGTATATACGTTTTCTTTGTAAATACATGCATAAAATATATAGAGAAAGAAGCAGACCCGGAACCAAATATGTGTAGCTCATGCAAACATTTGTTCCTACGTCTCTGCCGGTAATACACCCGCTGTGCCACGGAGGTCGTCAACCTGTATACCAAATTTCGTCGAGATCGATCCAGCCGTTTGGTTGCAACAAACAGACAAATAGAGAGACTAGAGTTACTTTCGAATTTAATATATGAAGATGAATTCGGTCGCTCTGAAAATTTAGGGGATGACTCAAAAACAAGTTCATACAAGCCACAAAATTGAAGGAAAATGGCAGCACTCCATAAAGTTAGTAAATCGTTTAAAGGGCAAGGTTTTCGCTTTAATAACAAACTCCCAAGTGATGTACAAAAATTGACAACTAACAAATTTAAAAACGCAATTTAATAAATTTTTTATAAAAAAGTCTACTGTAAAGTATCGGATTATTTAGATGGTAGAGAAGCTTGGGATTGAAATTGCTCCAACTCGTTCAAAATGTTACAATTTAGAAGTAATTTATGGTCTGTATTGTAATGTATTCTAAAAGGATCATTAAAAAAAACAACCAGCCTTGTTTCTTGCGTTTCTTTTCTGGCTTGGTCGCGAAGGAACAGGCAGTAAAATTGACGTTTCAAAGTGATCCTTGTGATTTTAATGAATAAAAGATTTTGAATTTGACTTTGACTTTGAGTGGTTAGTGGTGGGGTAGGGGTGTAGTTACCGTCTTCATCTTATGTACGAGTATGGCCTCTATGCAGGAGGTCTGGCGCGCGATGTCGTGCAGCGAGTCCTGCGCGGGCTGCACCTTCTGCGTGCGCAGGATGCACGGCGCGAACACTATCGCTAGTGCGTTCGGACCCATCCTACGGAACACACATACACGCATTACACCACCAACGCCGGGCAAAAACTTCATCTGGCCCCCTCTCCTCCAGCATTTGAGAGGGGGTGTTAACGTTTGAAGCATTCCAGATCAAATGAACAGCCAGGTGAAATAAGTATCGATAGTACGGCATGCGCTGGATGCCAAGCGCTGTTTGAAACAAGCTTTTTTTTAAACATCGGCGTCCCCTGATATTGCCGCCCGGGGCAGGTGCCCCGGTTTACCCCCCTAGATCCGGGCTGCATTACACCGCACCACACTTCACGGCTACGAATAGGAGAACCATAAGCTTAATTTACATTGTCACGGAATAGAAGCGAATTTTTGTAACGAAATAGTACAAAGCATAATGAACTTTATGTCAATTGTGAACTTTCCCTTATTTTTTTAAAGTAAGTATACTGCATTAAAAAAACGAGTGTGCTTTAGACCACACGACTGAAGTAAAACTTATTTTTCAAAATATTAATTTATAAAATTGTTCAATTACAAAATTGACCACTCGTCTATAGGTCGATCAGTCTATTCTTCATTCACTATTGTTCATTCTGGACAGACGCAACTCGCACTCGCACATTAACGTTTAAAAATATACGAAACGTAACTCTCTCTCTTTCTATCTTCACTAACTTATATCTCTCTCTTAACTTCCGTTCGCACTTTTCGTAACGCATTCACCAGCTTACTCCACAATGACTATGCCGGGACTAGAACCCGCTAAATGAGGAAAAAATATCATCAGATCGAAAGGGACACACCGATTTTGTACCAATTTGTTTAGATGCAAAGTAAAAGTACAAAGTAAACTTTACAGTGGTAAGTAAACATAAATATATGACCTTGAAATGCATGGGATTTGCCTTTTACCAAAATTGAACGCAAAATAAGCAGAGAAAAGTTATAGAACAAATGAAACTATATATTCAATAATGTCTTGGTTATTCGGGATTTTAAAATACAGTATATATTACCTTTTTTATGATAAAAAAAATATTTTATACATATAAATTCTTGTAACAGATTATTAAATATGCAAGTTACCGGTTATGGTTTTCCCCTAACGCCACCCTCGCCAAGTGGAATATCAGCGTCTCGACAAGATCGAAGTTAGGTTTAGGAAGCTTCTTCAGTAGCCCGAATATTGTCTGCACTCGTTCCTGCAATATAAATAATATTCTACTCCATACTCATACATTAAAAGTAGAGTCCGCAGTACTGGGGGCACTGCATATCGCTTTTGTCAGAGTATTTCTTCTGTTTTGTTTTTTTATAGCTGAAAGCGATCAATTACATCCAAAATATTTTAGGGGGTCGGATGGATGGATGTAGAAGTGGAGGAGAAGAGATGGATCGACTGTGTGGTAGATGATGTGAGTAAGAAAGGAGTGGCGGAGATGACGGCTAATAGAGGAAGTTGGAAGAAGAATACATGTTGTGCGATACTTGGTAGTATCGTAAAGTTTTGTTGGCAACCTCTTGTGGACTGTCACCCGGCACAACTTAACACTCGACAACTTATTTTTTCTACTTAGCTAACCTTTAGAGCATCTCAACGTCTATACGAATTACTCGAGTAACTCATTCCGCAGATATGACTAATTCTTTGGTCACGCAGAGTGAATTTCGAGGCTCCCTACTCAATGACTCGGGCGTATGATGACGTAGTGTACTAACAGGCAACGTACTGTCTATTTTCAGAATATACACCACACTTGAGATATGAGATAAAATTAAAAATTTTGGAGACAACTAAAGCGTTTCATCGCTAAATCTGGCAGGACCTGAGAAAGCAAGCCTTTTTTTCAAGTTGAGACTTTACTGTAAAGGGGGTAAGTACCTGAGGGTCCGAGATCTCCGCCGCCATGATGAAGTCGTCGTACAGGTCGAAGGTGAGCAGCGGCTCGGGCAGGTCTCGGAAGAAGCCCTTGAGCACGGAGGCGCGCACGTGCACGGCGTACGTGTCCAGCAGCTCGATGCCCTCCTCCGGCCGCGAGTCCAGCAGCTCACGCAGCTCACGCACCTGGGGGCGCACTAGCTCCGTAACAACTACATTTACAACATCATCATATCAGCTCTAGCACGTCCACTGCTTAGCATAGACCTCCCCCTTAGATCTCCAGAGCCACCAATCTGGTGCACCCAACGGCTCCCAGCAACCTTTATCAGGTCGTCTATCCATATTTTTTATACTACCAGGAGGGTAGGTCACGCACCTTAGAAACGTGCCCTACGATGCATCTAGTGAGAGGCCAATACGCTGCGCTTTCAGCCCCAACGGCCGGCAGTTCTTCGAGCTTCCTGCAGTAATTCCAACTAGATATCGGGTCGATGAAGTAGCACCAATAATTAACGTTGTGTTTAATCGATATTTCAACCTAGTTTCTGATCGCGGCTTCGCATGCTTTCACTTCTTTCAATGAAATTTGGCATAAGGATCGATTATAACCTGGATTGAGACATAGTCAACTTTGAATTGATAAGAAACGCGCGCGAAAGCTTGTAAGTAATAAGTTGTTACCTTAGAACTAAGTCCACTTTTTCTGTAAAGTCCCTCGGTATAAAGGCCAACCATCTCTATAGTTATGATCAGTCTGTCCACTACTATTGGAATATTGCTATCGCGCGTCGGCAGTTCACTCAGCGGCACACCAAACACCTAAAACAAACTAAACTTCAGCAATCTATTGACATAATTATATAAATTGCTACAGCTCAGTCCTAAAATCGTTACGTAAGCTTTTTGCGATTCTTTCTTCTTGCCCTGTGGAACGCAAAGTAAACTCACTTCCGGCGTATGTTTTTCCAAACCAGTAAAATCTTGGAGTCTTCAAGTCCAGAGTGAATAAGTTATTTTTAGGCAAGCGTGATCCATCTTCGATCACACCTTCACTTACCATCAGGTGAGGTAGCGGTCAAGCACTTGGCTATCATCAATAAAATAAAAAAAACCCTCCACCTGGATATGTTACAACAATAGAAGAACCGCAGGTCAACATCTACCAGGGGCCTAATTCTACTAAACCAATCGCTTCACTACGACAGTTGTATCGTCGCAAAATCACCATTACGGATACCTTTTGCTATTCTACTATCACAATCTTGTTTCATTGACTGCCATTGCTATGACAACCCCATTGAATATTTGGCAGCTTATGACAACAACAACATTCATAATCATTAATTAATGGTATGGATCCATAATCATTTTTCTTATAAATTAACAGAACTGGGCCCCTGATCAGAGTGGAAAATCTTCAATAGACTGCGGACTTAAATAGGCCGCTGCAGGAATAACCTCTGTACATCTTATTCTGTTCAGTGTACAGCGTCGCTAGTGTCTACTGAACAGCCGCGTTTGTATCTAGTTTAGTACTTATGCGATTGAGTCCCAATATTGTCCACCTCGTGGCCTACCATAATCTTTTAGAAAACCATCATGTTTCACGAGCGTTTTCTTTCAAGCTTGTAGCAACATTACTTCGATTTGAACCACAAAACTTTTAAATATTAATGTTATAATTCTAATAATGATGTATATTTAGAGCTTTCTAGTGATTCCACCGCGTTCAGTATAAAACATTGCGAAAATAAACACGATTTCCTTACTTTTTAGGATAATTGTACGCTTTATTTGAGCTCTAATGTGAACCGTTTTGAGTGAACGATTTATGGTGACGTCACCAAAACGGCTTCGCCTTTACAATATTAAAGTAAACTTACTAATTGAGGGTCATGGTACGAAATTTCAGTGTAATATTACTTTATTATTGCTATAAGAGATTGAGGTTGACCCTATGAACAGATAAGTTGGTGGCTCTGTATGACTGTTGCCGCGAATCGTGAGCATGACACCTGCCTGCGCAGTTGCTATTTACACATGCGCAAACTGCCCCCCACTGTGCTATTTTGTGCTCACGACCCGTGACAGCCACTATACAAGTGGTTTGATAGAGGCAACATACCACTTTTATTGCATACCACATCGGCGATGCAATGAGAATGACATGCCCGCGATGACACACGTCCTTACATACCCGTCGTGCCCAAGCACAAGCACCACGATGGATCTAACACAATATAAGTAAAGCTATTGACACGCTAAGAGGAAGAAGGTGAATTAATGACATACTAAAACGCCACGATGCACGTAGCGTCGTACTGCTCAAAATAGCTATAAGACCAAGACATCGACAAGAATGAAGAAGAGAAGTCCAAATAACTATTTAATTAAGTAGTTGATTATCTGTAAAATTTTAATCGTTGATTCAAAATAGTTTTTGGGGTTCATTGCATAAGACATCGCATTAATGTCAGACAATCTTACAAAAAAAATATTTATGGCTGGTTTCTATATGCGTCAGTTACCGACGGATATAGGAACCCGCCATTAAGCAGTGAATACGCGCGTTATAATACCTTTCCTCTCCTTTGATAAACACCAAACTGTTCTCTCCCGCCCGCGTCCACCGCGCCTACTATCGACGCTGACGCCATGTTGTTTTTCAGACATACCGTTGAAACCTGAGAAAATAATGTTTATTTGATACAGAAATAATTAACAATTAATCTACCTCATGTTTTTAAGACATAACGGGTCTTTTCGCGCACAAATTTATATCAAAATCATAATTTTGACTAACCTCGACGTTTCGGCCAAGTTACATCGGCCGTGGTCACGAGAGACAATGAACCTACCTAACTTATGAAGGTGAAGCTTTTGCCGGCGTCCCTGGTAAGACGAACTTATTTGCTTTAAAACAAAGAAAGGAATAATTAAAGTCCGCCATCTTGTATTTGTCGACACAATTTTACCACAATGGAATTAGAGAATGAACTAAAAACATTAAAAAGACTGAAACTAGAGTAGTTTAAGAGATTGGTGCGCCAGCGCTCCTTGAGAAGTTGAAGATAAATCAGCCTCTGATACCATCATTGCGTTTGACTTAGGTTTGAAATGTAAATTCTGTAACGTTTTAACTTATCTATATGTTTTTTTATATATTATTACCTGTATACATATCTGGTAGATAATGCTATTAGCATTAAGTCCTCCTACAACTATTCTGTTTTGTGTGAAAGTATTAAATAAATAAGTAAAGCTATGCAATATCTTTACACAATTTACCGTTTTCTGTCTCTTTCTGTAAGTTCCCAATGACACGCACGACGCAGAACCCTAAGACGAAATTGACTCAGACCTGTGACGTAAGCCCAATCAAAATTCTAGAAAGAGATAACTACTGGCTATCCGACCTGCTCATATTTTTTGCCCACATTTATTTTACGATGGAGAACACTCAGTCCATTCACTGTCGATGGTTTATCGTCATAATATCAGACACAAGACGTCCTCTGATAAACATAGGCCTCCCTTAAGGGGAGACCGGAGGGGAATCGCCCATACAACACGTACTACCAAGATCATTTCTAATTGGAGCATATTTCTACCTTAATAAGGTATTATTTTAATTTGAATAGTATTTATCTAGGTTCCTAACCATATATTAGATCAAAATATTTAGCTAAAATGAAATAGAAGCGTATCGCATTCTGCATGTTTTTGCGTCATAAAAGACCTGTTTTCAACCTAATTTTTTCGTAATAAAAACAACAACATCTTACGTATCCTAGTCATGCGAACATAGATTATATCGTCTAGTTACAGAATAACAGAACAATGAGAAAAATACAACAAGTTTTCAGTCATCATTTTTGGTATTACGGAACACGGTCAAAATCTAATCAAATTTAGAATCGTTCATTTTCATTTCATTTTCACTGTCGCTCTGCGTGGCTAAACTTCGTCACTAAACAGGGTTAGCGAGGAGGCCGCGTCAAAAACTTCGGCCTGAATAGGCCGAAGTTTTTGACGCGGCCGAATTGAAGTTGCGCTCGGGGTTCGCTGGCTTCTTAATATAAATTACCAAAGCGATCGATCTTGTGCGGCCTGCAAACGGCTCCCAGCCCAGCAACCTTTAGTAGATCGTTTCCAGTCGATAGTTACCATTAATCACTTATACTATCCGCCATCTTGAATAGTATGTGACGTCACAATTGTACGTACCTTCGTGTAGCACTTCTTGTGCGAGGCGAGCTTGCAAGTCTGGCATATGAGCGAGCGCTCGATGGGCCACATGAAGAACGTCTTGCAGATCTCGCACTCGGTCGGGATGTTGATCATAGAAAGTACAAACGCGTGCCCTTTGTATTGTATTGGATCGTCCACCTGACAACAAATAACATTTAAAGAAGTTATAGAGTACATTATTATAAATACTGGATTTATCACTTACTGTAAACGTACATCGGTGTTACGAACGACAATTTTTCGGTTCAATTATTTTTTATTGTACACAGATAGATAACAGACAAAAACAGCTTACAAAATGGACATGTACAAAGGCGAGCTTAACCCTAATAAGAGTTTTCTTCCAGAAAACCTTGAATAAAATACTTTCATCAGGATGAGTGCGATCCGCTCTGCACTGCGTCTCGTATCCCGAATATAATATTGAAATAAATCAGGACAGTTTCGTAGTTTGTTTTTCGTCACATACTCACTTTCCGCTTCTTATCCTTCTTCCTCTTGGTCCTTGCCTTGTCGGTGTCGTGGTGCGTCATGAACTCATCCATGAAGCCGCGGAAGGCGTTGACGCCCATGGTGATGGAGAGCGTGGAGCCCTCGCGCGCGCACACGGTCTCCATCACGTGCAGGAAGTTGCCGATCAGGTCCTTGTACTTGAGGGCGGAACCGCGCGTCTCCACGATGCTGTACGACGCGACGAGGTTGTCTTTGAACTCTAGGAGTGCGTGTTTGAATACCCTGTCGACCTACATAAATTTAAGTGTTAAAAATGTATAAAATCTATACTAAATTGTTTTTCTTTGCTGTTACTGTTTATGTTACTAATTAAATAATAAAATCCAGGATGTAGTTTCGAAAAACACTTCAACAGTAGGAATAAGTGGAAATTTTAACATTATCAAAGTGGACTTGTTTGCCACGTTCAGGGTATAAAAGAAAATTAATTAAAATAAGTAAATTCATCCCTGAAGACGTTTGAAGGAGAAGTCTTCCCATTCAATAGGATAATGCAAATTGCCCGATAAATGACTGGCTTATAGAGCAAACGTGCCTAACTTGCAAAATAAACATAATTATCTCTTTATGTCTACCTGCGCACCATAAAACAAATCGATCCCATAGAAACAATTACTTACCTCAGATTGCTTTTTATTTTCATTAGACTCCATCTGATAAATCTTCTCCGTTATAAAGTTCTGCATCGCTTGCAACTCCGTGCCGTCCGATATAATCTTATCCGTGCGATCCATGAATTCCGACGTGCCAGTTAGGTTGAAGTTAGAGCTCGCAGAACTTTTAGAGAGATCTAGAAGATTGTTCTGATTCGGTGTGATTCTCTTCCTGAAATTAAATAATATTACTGGACATTTCACACACCCGAGTTCGAAATAGCACACTGCGCTCGAACACTGGTACCACTGATGTAGGTCGCAACTCGCAAGGCAGCCAAGCTGAAATGGGAGTGGGCGGGCCACGTGATCCGCGTGGAAAAACATAGACGCGCCAAAGAAATCACACGATGTATCCCGGAGAGACGGCGGAAGACGACGCGCTCGCCCGAGAAAACTATGACCTGGATATCTTTAACAGGGATTGGGTAGAGTTGGCCAGAGACCGAGAGGAGTGGATAGAATTGGGGGAGACCTTTGTCCAGCAGTAGACAGTACAGGTTAGAAAAAAGAAGAATGTATACCTGTACTTGTGGCGGCCTCTGTTGGTGGTGGAAGTGCAAGGCATGTTGATGACGCCCTTGTTCTGAATGCATTTGGTGTGGTAGAGCTGTTTGCAGTCGATGCAGCGCTGCCCTTGCGTCACGAACGCGTCGATCGCTTCCTGGCAGTACACGCACTTGTCGGCTTTCGCGAAGCGAGTGCCTTTGCGGAACCTAAAACATACATCACTACTGTTTTAATTCCCATGAAGGACATCCCCGGATCTATAAATAAATAAATCTATCCCACAAGAAAGTAGTCAGAGGAAAGTTCAAACGTTACAATTGATATGTACCTACTTTTTGCATAGAAGTTAAGCATTCACATGACAGGTTGCAAAACCATCGCCACAATTATTTAAGTGGCCTTTTTTATTATTTGTCCTACCTAACTGTATGTGTAAAGACAATGTGCTTCTAGAACATCATCATAAATATAGTCTTATAAAGATTAGTCAATAACAGATCGATACCTGTAAACCTATAATGCTGTCTACTGAGATCTGTTTGAAGTAATTTCCTTTTATTAGAGATGAGACCCATACCCTTGCATTTGAAATGTTGTTCCGTGTATACCTGTGTCCTGCGATGCGGAACAGCCCATTCTCGGTCTGTCCGATGAAGCCGGCGGAGCGCGGGTCTACGGGGCGCAGATCACCGGGCGCGGGGTCAGAGTTGCGTCGTCGCAAGGAGTTCGTAGTGCTGTTGCTTTCCCGGATTTCCATCGGCAGTTTAACTCTGAACAATATAAACTGATTCATAGATCATTTGTGGAAATTTACAAGGTAGATTTTTTAGAGTGTGTCGACCTCCATATTACAATTAATTAGATGTTTCTTGTGTCAAGTTTTTCTACAAAGTCGTTTAGAACTGCGTTTAAGGTTGGAAGGTTATACTTCGAGGTTATACAAAGGGTTAACACTTTTCTTTTTTTTGCCACGCCAAGTTAATGTTATCAAAACGTACTAACATTTTAGTCTAAAAATCATACAATTTAGGAGAGCTTTCTGCATATCCCTATAGAAGCAAAACTTATTTTACTTGAACTGAGGAACCCCAACACTACCGATGTACTACTTACCGTGCAGACGCGTCTACCACGAGGTCTGGCGGGGGGTGTCGCGGGGAGCGGCGCGGAGAGCGCCGAGCGGCGCGGGCGGGCGGCGCGGGGGGGTCCGATGTACTGCTCGCTGATGGTACCACAGCTAGGGACGCTATGTCGTACGCTGAAATATAAACATAGCTTTATTGCCAACATATGGATTTTTAACCCTGCTCAGAAATAAATATAATTGTCCACTGTCCGTGGCTCCGGTCTTGAGGAGGTGATGGTTAAGTTCAGTGTCCCGTGATGATTCCCACCATCATCCTTAGATCTTCGCGTTTCATCTTTAACAAGGTGTTTGTTGTTTTTCTGTTTTTTGCCAGAAGCATTGTCTTTGTCTGCCTGCAGTCGGCTCTACGTTCCCAGTCTTTCTGGTGCTCCTGTTCGGAATTAATTCTCAGTCTGTTTTTAATTTCCGCAGTTGGGGGATTGGAGAGATTTATATATATTTTTAATTGATGATAACTAAGCGCTTGACCACTACCTCACCTGATGGTAAGTGAAGGTGTGATCGAAGATGGAGCACGCTTGCCTAGAAAGAACCTATTCACTCTGGACTTGAAGACTCCAAGATTATACTGGTTTGGAAAAACATACGCCGGAAGTGAGTTCCACTCCTTACTTGTGCTTACAAGAAAAGTTGAGGCAAATCGTATCATATAAATATCATTTGTGTTTGGTGTTAGCTTGGCTCCTTATCTCGCTTGGGAGTCTGCCTTGTTGTTCTCTGGACAGGAACCGTGAGCTTTAGTCCATTTGATGGTTACACTATGATTCTCATTTCTGTATAGCACTATACCACTTCGCGATAGTAGGTAAGCTTTTAACCTACCTACTTAGCACATGCTGAGCGGGCGCCATTTTGGCGCGACTATTTTTAATTTGGTAGTTAAAAGTTGCGTGGGATGTTCCTGTTATCTAAGCATTTACGAGGGGCGTTCAATGTATTCTCGGTATAGGCATGAAAGAATAAGCAGAAAAATTCTGAATAAAATTTATTGTTCAATGTAGTTAGTTCCCTAGGATCTGAACGCACTTATTTGTCCTGGAAAATAACTTTTCAATTCCCTCCAAAAAATATGTTTCTTCCTGGTCTGAAAAATGATCGTTAATTGCTGCGATGAAGAGTTAAACTCTTCATCGTCGGAAAAATGCTTACCTCGAAGTTCTTTTTTGAGATTTGGGAACAGAAAGTAATCACTAGGGGCTAGGTCCGGGCTGTAGGGTGGATGATTGATTTCTTCAAATCCGCAATCCCGCACGGAGGCATTGGCAATGCGCGCCTTGTGAACAGGCGCGTTGTCGTGCAGAAGCAATACACCTGCGGTCAATTTTCCGTCTTTTTTCTTTTATTGTCTCCTTTAAATTGCGCCAGTAATACTCTCACCTTTTTTTGTGTACTCAATTAATAAGATTCCCTTGGAATCCCAAAACACTATGGCCATGAGCTTTCCGGCGGATGGGCTGACTTTGAACTTCTTCGGTGGGGCTGTTCCTTTTTATGCCACTGCATAGACTCCTGCTTGCTCTCAGGATCATAGTGATGAACCCACGTTTCATCACCAGTAACAATCCGATCATAAATACTTTGCGGATTTTCACCACAGAGCTCCAAAAACTCCTTGCAACAACCAATTCGCACTTGTTTTGAAGCGCTGTGAGCATTCGCGGCACCCATCTTGCACTGACCTTTGACAAATTCAGATAATCATGAAGGATAGTGTGAATGGTACCCACGGATAGCTTGGTTCTTTCTGCTAATATTTTCACTCTCATGCGGGCATCTTCGAGTACAAGTTTCTCAACATTTTTTTCGTTTTCTTCAGTAGCGGCACTAATCGGCCCACCGGCACGAGGGTCGTCTTCAATACTCTCTCTACCCCGTTTAAATTCACTTGACCACTTCTGAATTGTATATAATGAAGGGGCATAATCTTGGTAAACAGCCAAATTTTTTCTGAATTGCTTTTTGAGTCTTTCCTCGTTTTGTGAGGAATTTTATCACAGCGCGATGCTCGATTTTTTTCATCATTGACGTATCAGTCATCGTAGTTGCCTTTCCGAAATGATATTTTGAATACTAATGACGACATTCAAATAAAATTTTGTATTTATCCCCTCAATGAGTGTCATAAACTAATGAGATAATTTAATTACCCTCATCATTAGTATATTAGCCCGATACCGAGAATACATTGAACTCCCCTCGTACTTATTTGAATTTCATGACTTCTGGCATTTTTGTCTTATTTTATGTAGAAATTAACGTAATTAGCCAGAAATCAAGGTATCCCACCATCTGTTACTATGTTTCTTGTGTATGTCATGTCGTGTCAAATAAATGTTTTTCATTTCATTTCATTAATAAGTGCCGCGCTGTCTGTTATGAATATTAGTTCTACCTTCTGGTTTACAGTTGATAAGCGAGGAGCAGACCCAATTGTTGTTTGCAACATCTTATACTACGTGTTTTGTTATGTACGACATAAAATGAAAACACGGTTTTTGAGATTACCCCTTACAATACAAACTAACAAACAACAAGATTTACCTCTTTATAATATGAGTATAGATTTCCTTACCATAGTAATAAAACAGGAACTTTAAACATATATTCAAATAACCCATCACAAGCATCAGTAATATTAGAAGCACGACAATAACCACTAAACACTTTTCTAACTTCTGACTCCTAAGCACAACACACTCCATGTTCCTTACTTAAAGTTATAAATGCAAGTGCGTAGATTTAAAAGCAAATATTCTGTTTACTGCAAATCTTCTAAGTGATTAGTATAATTACCGTTATTTCCCATTAGAATTAATGAGTGCACGAAGTTTGGAGATAACAAACAAAGTGTTGAGAAAGGCACTGCTAAAGGAGTTTACGTTGATAATATCAGCAGTTGTTTTGCGATACGAATGCAGTAAATGAGATGCCAACCGCAACATTATGTGATAAGCCTGGCGTGGAAGTCTCCACCATGGTGGCGATTCTGTTGTTTACTCACTAATTATAATATCGTAACATACCAACGCTCTTATTTCGTTTACGCTATAGACCGAATTAGCATGACATTAAAAAGTCTCATTTTTAGGGTTCCGTACCTCAAAACGTAAAAAAGGAACCCTTATAAGATCACTCTCTTGTCCGTCTGTCTGTCCATGTGTCACCACCGATTTTCTCAGGAACGGGTGGACCTAGCCAGTTTAAATTTATACCAGGTCCCTATTAGGTGTATAAAAATCAAGGTCCTGAATCAACACGATAAAAAGATATGGGCAAAATTTAGATTTTCACGAAAACTTGCAGGTACCAAAATTTTCCACCTATTTTATTTTTCGGAATTTTCCCTTTACTTGTGATGTAAGAAGACCTTGCTTTTAACCAAAATTGACAATTCTAGATCTAACGGAAGTACCCTATAGGTTTTGGGTCGAAAACCTATATGGTAGTTCTCGTTGACCTAAAATCACGAAATATGGAAAAAAACCAAGGTCTTACAGCACAAATAAAGGAGCAATTTCAAAAAATAAAAAAAAAATTAAATTAAAGGGCGTCCCCATGCATACATAGTTGACGCCAATTAAGATAGTCCTCTGAGTTGTATGGGCGCTCATACAATTTAGAGGACTAGCTTAATCGACACCAACCTCAAATAGGGTAAATAAATAAAATTGTGCAATAGCACAATGCAATAGCATAAAATAAATATTTAAGTGGGGCTCCCATACAACAGACATAACTTTTTTGCCGTTTTTATAGATACGGAGCCATTCGTGCGCGAGTCCGACTCGCACTTGGCCGGTTTTTTTAAATTAAGTTATTTAAGTATAATTGGCGTCTCTGCGGGGTAGTTTTAGTTACCAAAAAAATTGGTGTTGACTTTATCCTATCCGCAAATATGCGAATTTACCCAGCCGTTAAGTCGCCGACGACTGAGGGGAACTATGTATACCTGTGTCTAGACTGGGTGTGGAGGCGGACGCGTTGACGGGCATGTGCGAGCGCGGGTCGCGGCGCACAGGCGGCAGCGACACCAGGCCCGCCGTCGACGCGGAGCGACGGTACGACTGAGGGGAACTATGTATACCTGTGTCTAAACTGGGTGTGGAGGCGGAGGCGTTGACGGGCATGTGCGAGCGCGGGTCGCGGCGCACCGGCGGCAGCGACACCAGGCCCGCCGTCGACGCGGAGCGACGGTACGACTGAGGGGAACTATGTATACCTGTGTCTAGACTGGGTGTGGAGGCGGACGCGTTGACGGGCATGTGCGAGCGCGGGTCGCGGCGCACAGGCGGCAGCGACACCAGGCCCGCCGTCGACGCGGAGCGACGGTACGACTGAGGGGAACTATGTATACCTGTGTCTAGACTGGGTGTGGAGGCGGACGCGTTGACGGGCATGTGCGAGCGCGGGTCGCGGCGCACAGGCGGCAGCGACACCAGGCCCGCCGTCGACGCGGAGCGACGGTACGACTGAGGGGAACTATGTATACCTGTGTCTAGACTGGGTGTGGAGGCGGAGGCGTTGACGGGCATGTGCGGCGCGGGTCGCGGCGCACAGGCGGCAGCGACACCAGGCCCGCCGTCGACGCGGAGCGACGGTACGACTGAGGAGAACTATGTATACCTGTGTCTAGACTGGGTGTGGAGGCGGACGCGTTGACGGGCATGTGCGAGCGCGGGTCGCGGCGCACAGGCGGCAGCGACACCAGGCCTGCCGTTGACGCGGAGCGACGGTACGACTGAGGGGAACTATGTATACCTGTGTCTAAACTGGGTGTGGAGGCGGAGGCGTTGACGGGCATGTGCGAGCGCGGGTCGCGGCGCACCGGCGGCAGCGACACCAGGCCCGCCGTCGACGCGGAGCGACGGTACGACTGAGGGGAACTATGTATACCTGTGTCTAGACTGGGTGTGGAGGCGGACGCGTTGACGGGCATGTGCGAGCGCGGGTCGCGGCGCACAGGCGGCAGCGACACCAGGCCCGCCGTCGACGCGGAGCGACGGTACGACTGAGGGGAACTATGTATACCTGTGTCTAAACTGGGTGTGGAGGCGGAGGCGTTGACGGGCATGTGCGAGCGCGGGTCGCGGCGCACCGGCGGCAGCGACACCAGGCCCGCCGTCGACGCGGAGCGACGGTACGACTGAGGGGAACTCTTTCTACAAATAACATACAAATAAAAGTTACAAAGAAGAACAAAGCAACACATAAAATACATTCGTATAATCACAACTAATCTCTGCACATGCGTCTTGTTAATGGACTATGGTATACGCCAACTCTCCTGCCAGACGGGGGTCACAAAACGTGACAAGCGGCGATAATATTGTTATCTCGCTCGTTCCTGTAGCCGTTGTTATCCTGAGCCGTTAGTGATGCGCCGTACATATAGATAACTATCGATACTGCCTACGCCCGTGGAGGAGCTTTGGCGTATGCCACAGTAGTTCACGCTGTGCTTTTTTAAACTATAAAAACTAAAATATGTTAAACTTATTATTTTCAAAAAGAAGCGTAGAGTTATTTATTGCTTTGTCTTTTCTATCCGTGTAATTACCCGGGATGATGATCCCGAGCCCCAGCTCGCAATGCACTTACTTAGAAGTGGTATTGTTGGTATCGGCGCCGCTGTCCCCCGGCTTCCACTTGCCGAATCGTCGCAGGTACTCCTCGCTCGTGCTCATCAGCTCCACCAGTTCCGCTAGCTCCTTCTCGCACTTCTAAAACAACACATTCAAAAGTTAAGGTTAGTTAAAAGTTAACATTATTGTCAATTTAGGTACATTTACTGGTGGCAGTCTACCGTTCTCCTTCAAATAAAAATATTGATGAATTCCTTAATAGCCTTGACAGTACTCTTTCCCAACTTAACGAGTTCTCTACTATTGTTTTAGTTGGTGACATTAACATTAACATTGTTCCAAACTCAAGCGACTCTAACTCTGATGAGTATCTTAATCTGGTGAGACCAGATTAAAATACTCATCAGAGTTAGAGTCACATGCGATGCTCCCAGCACACGTTTTACCTACTCGTAATAGTAACTGTTTAGACCACATCATATTTAAATCTCCGTATTCCGCCGTAACTATGGTCCTTGACTGTCTGATCACTGACCACGCCCCTATTCTTTTTTGTATTAATATGAAAGCACAACGTAGAGCTCCTAAGAAATCCACAGCTAAACTAGACCTCGCTGCAATTGTTAAAGAAATAGCAGAAACAGACTTTTCATCAATCTTCACTTCAAGTGACCCAAATTCTGCTGCTCAGATTCTTGTTAACTTGCTCGGCTCTATTATTCAAAAATACAGACAATCTGTAAGCATTTCAAATAAAAAGCGCATCATAAAGCCATGGATTACTCCTGGTCTTCTGAGGTGCATTCGACACAGAGACTCGCTGTACAGAAAATTTAACAAAGACAGAGAAAATCTAACAAAAAAGACTATATTTACCCGCTACCGCAACTTTTGTAACAATCTTCTAAAAAAAATTAAGCGCGAATACGAACGTGACGAGCTACGGAAGGCCAGGAATAATCCAAAGGCAACGTGGAATATTATCAAGGATATGGCAAACCTATATATAAAACAATCTTCCTCTGAGGAGCTACTAACACTGTCTGTAAACCCATCCACCTCTCTCAATATGGTTAACAGTTTCTTTGCAAATGTGGGAAAAGACTTGGCCTCTAAAATACACCTAACCCAACCGTATCTAACACATAAGAAAGACTTCCCAAACCCTCCTAATTCAGCTCCTCTCGACTATGGCTTTATATCCCACTGACAATGAAGAGATAGAAAACATTATCTTAAACCTCAAAACGAAATGTGCCGCCGGTTGGGACGGCATTCCTACATCTGTCGTTAAGGGCTCCAGACACATCCTAGCCCCCATTCTCAACTATCTTTATAATTTATGCATGTCTACCGGCACTTTTCCCTCGGTATTTAAGAAAGCTTTAGTTCATCCCATTTACAAGGGAGGTGACAGAGACAGAGTCACTAATTATCGGCCAATTTCAGTTCTCACCGTATTGTCAAGTGTTTGAAAAAATTTTGAACAACCGTCTTATAAAATACCTTAATGATAAAAATATATTGTCAGATAACCAATTCGGCTTTAGAAGAAACAGGTCGACTGAAGATGCTGTTACTGAACTCACTACTGCGATTGTCAAAAACCTCGACAAAAAGCTTAAAACAATTGGTATATTCATTGATTTATCTAAGGCATTTGACACTGTCTCTGTCCCCATCCTATTGGATAAACTCGCGGAGATTGGTATTAGAGGTATTACTAACAGCCATTTTGAGAGCTACCTCTATGACCGCAGACAGGTAGTCGTAATTAATAATTTGTCTAGCAAGGAAGAGGGTATAAGTTTCGGTGTCCCGCAGGGCAGTGTTCTTGGACCTACTCTCTTTCTTATATACATTAACGACTTGTGCAATTTGTCTCTCCCGAACTGCAGTATATTTACGTATGCTGATGATACAGCTCTTCTAATACACAGCAGGTCACGACTGGGCAGAGGCTAACTCACTTGCGGAATCTGCTCTTAAATCGGTCCTCACATAGCTCTCACAGAACCTTCTTACTCTAAATGTTCCTAAAACTAAATTCATAACTTTCTCCCCTAGTATCAGAACTCAACCTCCCTCCTCTTTCATTCTTCGTGCCCATGCCTGTTCTGCAGCAGGACCAAACCCATGCCACTGTCCCAAATTGGAACGCACTCTTAAGTATTAAATATTTAGGTGTCTGGTTGGATAGAACTATGTCTTGGGTGCCGCATATTGAGTGTACAGTGTTCAGAATCAGAAAATTAATGTACATTTTTAAGCAACTTCGTAACAGAGCTGACATTCTTTGCCTTAAAATGGTTTACTATGCTCTAGCTCAATCGGTTTTATCCTATTGTATGGGGCGGTTCTACTAAGACTCTCATGTTGAGAGTGGAAAGAGCCCAGAGAGCTGTATTGAAGGTCATGACTTCTAAATCTAGACTCTTTCCCACTGCTACCCTATATTCGATCTGTGAAGTTCTTACAGTGCGACAACTATTTGTCCTAGCGACAGTTTTGCGGAAACACGGTGAACTTTCTTTCGATCCAGTTTTAAGCTCTCTTAAGCGTCGCTCTGATATGGTTTGCAGCAGCATACAGCCCCGCAGAACTGCCCTAGCTGGAAGACACTACTTTTATATAAGCTGTCCTTTGTACAACAGAGTAAACAAAGCTATTGACATTTATCCGCTGTCATTCCACAGATGTAAAATTAAATGCAAAAACTGGCTTCAGTCACTAACGTACGATGATACCGAGAATATTTTGATCTTTCCTACTTAGCAAACTTAACAACAAGCGAACACGTATGCACTCTCACACAAACTCGCGCACACACTCACATCTACACACACAAACACACACATACCACACAAACACTCACCATACACATACTCACACACGCGCAGTATTCAACTTAAAATCATAATCATATTTAGAATAAACATTTCCTTGTATCGACTTGTTTTAAGCTGGAACGTTGTTCGGTTTGGTTTTGGAAGAGGGCGCTGACACTGCTTCTCAGTTTTTTTAACTTTTGCAGTTGTCAACGTTTTCATTTGTCTATTGTACTTTGTTTATGTTCCAAATAAATAATTTTGAATTTTTTTGAAAAAAAAAAATTACTTATGTATACTGTTTTATTTTATAGTGTGTGTGTGTAGTAAGTGATTAGTTTTGGTTTTGTTAATATTATAATCCATCCAAAGGTTGTCTGGAAGAAATAGCTTAGAAACGATAAGATATAAATAGATTATACTAACTTTATCCATTTTATTCGCCATCAGATAGCTCTGGTCTATGGTGAGCCACAGGATCTCGTTGGCGAGGTCTTCAGCGGTGATCTTGTTGGGCATCGACACTGCTTGCTGCGGGTACTTGCTCGTGCTGCAGTTCCATTGGTTGCTTTCCGGCGATAGAGATTTACTTGACTCTTGACTGGAATCCAAAATCGTATTCAAACTCTTAGCCTCGCCGCAAACGAGCCACAAAACCCCGCCACTTGAAGCGGCCACTAGACCACACGGAGCGAGAAGCGGCGTCTCGTGGCGTGTAGCGACCACTGGCGTCATCCGTGTTTGGCGTTAATATTTTTTGTTATCATTTAATGTCTGTGGCGCGTGGCTCGTGCGCGAGGACGCAAACATGTTTAACGTGTCTCGCGACTTGTGCTTTGACCCATTACCTACTTAAATAAATTAAAAGTCTAATCTGCCAACTGATTTTAATATGAAAGGGCTGCAGTATAATGAATGTACAAAGGTAGCATAATCATTAGTCATCTAATTGAAGTTATTTTAAAGTCTTATCCATATTTGTTTTGGGTATGTATTTACAAAACAAAAGTATACAAGTATTCTATCTATCTAGTTCTCATAATAAAATAAATAAAATAAAAATATTTTATTTCAGACAACTAGAGTCCATATCTTAAAGACTAAAACACACACAAGAAAAAAACAAAGAAGAACAACTAAGTATACAAAAATAAAAATAGGTACTGGGTGAAAATAGAAAACGCCATTTTGTGCCAAGGGTGACTGAGGAAATTATTTCCTTCATTAATCATCCTCCGCACAAAACACTTCCAGAGCGGAGATGTGCTACACTCAGCCACTGTCCTCAGGATGCTGTTGCGACTGCCCCGAACTCTGCTCATCAGCGATGCCGTTTTTTAGTGCATGATGGCGTGAAAGCCATCTGTATGATAGTAGGCAAACGTCCCCGATGCACTGCAGTATCGGGGCAACCGCAACATCATCCGGAAGATTTTATTATATTGGATGCGTAAGACCTCCAATGATCTTTTGGTATGTCGGACCCACAGACTTCCCGTGTAAAAGCTCTGACAGTACGCTTTAAGAAGCGTAACTTTAACTTGTTCAGTACAACCATAAAAAATGGAGCGCTGTGTGAAATGTCCAGCAATATTTACTTATGTATACTATTATTATAAATCAAAAGCAACTCTGTTGTACTGATTTCCATGAAATTTGTTAAATTCGTCGGATTTTCTTTGTTCTTTTGGATGTGTAACATCTTTCCTCTCGGTTTGTGGGAATGATTTTAGCAAAAGGGACGGAAATGTGTAAGAGGAAACCGGTGAAGCGTGTGCTTTGGACCAATGAGCTCGCGCCATGGTCAGATGTTACACATATTATGCGACTACTGTAAGGCTCCTAGTTTTTTTAATGACTATTGTTTGATAGAAAGGGAAGTACCTTAGGGGTCCCATATAAGTTTGGTCAGGCTCAGGAAAGAATCTATAAGAAAATCATCATATTTTTCAATTTGAAAAGGTTTCTGCGCTTTTATACATTTTCAGTTTTCTGAAGTTAGTTATATTATTGATAAATTTAGTCCAATTTTATTTAAATGATAGCACTAGTCATTTACCTTGAAGAACTGGTTGGTTTCAGCGGCAGCTTAGCTACATTTTGGTCAATCGATATCCTTTCTTTCTTCTTCTGTAACGCGAATATCGTGTAGTCTAGGACATTCTTTAAGCTGCAAAGAAAATGAAGATTTATTTAGATAACATTTAGAGCTAGAATTATGTACTTTCATCCATACTTATATGGAAGAACATGCTAGTTAGCGTTAAGTTCGCCTATGGATTATTTTATTAGTTATAGTTTTTTTATATTATAAATTCGAAAGTGACTGTCTGTCTGTTTGTTATGTGTTATTAACTAAACGGCCCGACCAAATTCGATAAAATTTGGTACATAGATTATGACCGGGATTGGGACATAGGCTACTGTTTACACGACTGCGCAGGAGGGTAATGTTTTAATAGACAAACCACGCGTGCGAAGCCACGGGCGGGTTAACTAGTAATTTAGACGACCTCCGTGGCGCAGTAGGCGAACAGCCGGCTGAGACGCAGAAGGTTGCGGGATCGATTCTTGCCGCGGAACAAACGTTTGCATTATTTACAGATATTTGTTCCGGGTCTGATTGTTACTCTATATATTACGAAAAAAACAGTATTAGAGTATTGTATCAGTTATCTAGTTCCCATAGTACAAGCGTTGCTTAGTTTGGGGCTAGATAGCACTGTGCGAAATGTCCTGCATTATTTATTTATATAAACTTGGTGTAAATTCGTAGTTATTCCGACAAGCGGTAGGTTTACAGTCTGTCAGATGTTCGACTTGCCGCTGACTACCCCTTAGTGGAAAGTTCAGCTTTAGGTAAAAGATACTTACTCAGATGAGATTGGTAGTGACTGTGTCGGCCTCAACTGTCTTGACTTTTCTGAATCCAGTTGAAGGATCATTTCCCTATGAAAATAAGAACAATTCAATCAGAAAAAGTGCTCATTTATAGCGAGAAAAATCTCTACACAAAAAAATAAACTTTACTTGTACCACAGTAAATTAATGGTATTCACTAAGGGACGTTACGGAGGTTGTTTTAACGGAACCCGGAGTCGGAGATTTAAATTTGGTTCGCCGGAGTCGGAATAGGAGATGGTGGTGGTTCAATGAAGTAGTTCCAAATAACACTTGATTTTTGCTTCATTGTCCAAATCAAAACAGATAAAATTAATTGAAACGCCGCACAAAACAAAACAAATAATCTACATTGCGAAACACACAATAAAAGAAATATCAATGAAACAGCATGTATAAAATATGATCATCATCATGTAAGTAGACTGACTGAGGGCATCGACGCATAGGCACTGCCGATTATTGGAAATTTATCGATTGCTGGACAAATATTTAAGCTACCGGTATTAATCCCACCACTAAAATCCATAAATACAATTCCGGATGTGTGTTTTAAAGTATTGTCGTACATTTCATTACAGGTTGTATGTAATGTCTTTGTGGAGCTATCCTTCTGAAACTGCAGGTACTATTAAGTATTCTGTGCCTCAGGCAGGCTTCAATAAATTATATTTCAGTTACTTGTTCATAGGTTTTGGATTACTTACAATTGCTTATCAATATTCGACTTGACTCTGTCCCCGGTCGGCTCCCGTCGCGCCATAATCACCTCCTCATCAGCAAACTGCGGTAGACCATCATGCTATACAAACACATACAAAACGGTATATCACACTAACTATCTAATTCAAGCTTTGTGACCGTTGAACAAAGTCGATTTTGCTTCAGAAAAATATAAAGATACGTTCTGATATATTTAAAACAAATCGATCAAATTGTTTTCCCAAGGATCTCTTTGAAACGTCAATTTTACTGCCTGTTCCTTCGCGACCAAGCTAGGAAAGAAAGGCAAGAAGCAAGGCTGGTTGTTCTTTAAGATACTTTTAGAATACATAACAATAAATAGTAGATAATAAAGGGATAAAGCAGTGTCTTGCGTAACAGGCGCTATTGAATCCCGCACGTAACGAACTAATAACTAGAATCTAGAAACTACCTCGCTACGCTCGTGATTTAACTCTAGAATCCTGAGCGCAGAGAGGGATATAAGCACGCTCAAGATGCAGACAGCTTTATCCACGAGGAGAATACTCTACTTTTCACACTTTCTGCAAGACAAATTTTATCTTTGGGACAGCGTTTTGCGGCATTAGCGTTATAAGATACGTAAAATATAAGAAGACTTAGGAAGATATAAAAAGACATAGGAAAACATAGAAAGACTTTAGACGACATAATACACATTTTCCGTTCTGTACAGAGGCTAGTTCGATTAACGAATAAGTTCTTATTGTGTCTCTTTGGTTCAAATTTAAATACAAATGAGGTTCCAAATTCAAATCATTATATACCCCCGGCTAAGCCAAAGGGATTTAATTACCTACTTTCGGCGAGGTTTATATGACATTGTCGAGCAGGTGATGTGAAAACAACTTTAGGTACATTAAAATAATAGAAAGTGACTTAGTATAATTAGCAAGTAAGAAAAACTGTGATACAACGGATATTGTCAACATTAATTTGTGACAAACCTGTTACATTGTGTCAATATATTATTATTATTAAAAATATAAGAAATTAGATACGAGTGGAAAATATATACATAGAAAGTGACTTAGCATAATTAGCAAGTAGGTAAGGAACTGTAATACAGAAAAAAGGCTTTTTCACACCACCTGCTCGACAATGTCAGATTATATGTCATGTAAACCGCACCGAAAGCAGATGATTAAATCCCTACGGCTGCGCCGGGTGTAAGTTGTACTGAATTTCATTATGCCCTCGCGGGCATATTGTGATTTGTATTTGGAACCTCATCAGTATTAATATTTGAACTAAAGAGACTTACACCCACACAATAAGAACTTACTTCGTAAATCGAACTAACCTTTACACAGAATGCACCAACCTAGATTTGGTTTTTATTGTCTCGCAGAAAGTGTGAAACGTAGAGTATTCTCCTTGTGGATAAAGTTGTCTGCATCTTGGGCGTGCTTATATCCCTCTCTGGTCGCGGATCAGCGGAGCGAGGGAGTTAACTCTAGCATCCTTCAATACGTTCGGGGTTCAATATAGCGCCCGTGACGCAAGACACTGCTTTATCCCCTCGTTTACTAATCTACTATTGTTATGATTACCTCGGAGTGATCGATAACGGGCGGCAGTCGCTTCCTGAGGTCCGGCAGGGTCCTCCGCCGCAGCAGGTACCCGCGCGCGGCCGCCTGAAAGAGCGCGAGGCCCTTGCAGAACTTGATGTACCAGACGCGGCCGCGCACCGCTCGGAACCACGTCTGCACCTTCAGCGCCGCGGAGTTGCGCCCTTGGAGCCATTGTCTGCAACAACATGCTCTAAATTACTGCCGTGACAATCAATATGTCGCATCCGGTCATGAATAGCGACACAAAACAGAATAACAGCGGTCGGCTGTTATTGGATTTCATCGGAACGCCAGCGTCATTGGTCGGCGCTAGACGGAGTCTACTACTTCAACAGCGAACTGGCCGAGCAAGGAACGCTCAGTTGTTGTTTGTCAGCCGTACAGTACAGTCGTGGGAACTGTCCGCGTTCCGTGTCGTGCCTACTTCTAGCTCTAGGTATCCATACCTAGTTATACAGTGTGATTAGTGAAGTGTTGATTTTGTAATGATTCGAATAGACGTTGATTTTGCGTATCATTAGAACTGACATTACCCACTACGCGCCCTCAAGGAAATAGGCTATCATGGGTGATGGAGATGGTTCTGGTTTTCCTTCGTGCCCCCGACAAATATAAAAAAACAAATCTGGACACATCTAGTCCCAAACAAAGCAGAGCTTGTAGTACTATGGGAACAAGACTGTTAGAATACTTATATACTTTTTTTTACATACATAATTATAATGTATATAGAAAAACATCCAGACCTGGAACAAATATCTATAGGTACATCATGCAAACATTGTTGCGCGGTTGGAATCGAACCTAAAACCTCTTGCGTCTCAGCCGGCTGCGCCACAGAGGTCGTCAAAATAATGAACAAAGAAACTGATGATGATTACTCAAATGAAGCACAAGATCGGTCGTTCTGGAATCTATAAGTGAAGTGTTTAGCAGTGTGCGTCATTGCTGATAAGATGACTTTTTTATTTATTAGTTTTAGAGTGGGAGGAATAAAATCTGCATCCGCATTGGGCTGTATTGAGCATATCTCCCCCCCCTCCCCCTTCCAACCTGACCCCCGCTATCGTTACCTATGGTGGTGGTTAGGATTTAAGTTACTCGACAGTCGGAATAAACTGAGCACTCGATCACATATCGTTGAGGTTTTATGTTCTTCGAGGTCCTGTCACAGATTCTTAGATTAGAATATAATTTATTTGACACACAAAGAAACACAGAACGGATCATAAACAAAATAGGTAGACAAACTGAAAAAAATATGAATGAGATAGATACCTACAGTTAGAATGTAAAACATGGTAGTACCTACCTAACCAGTAAGTATTAGACTGTAATGAATTCGGCTTTATTTTAATGAAGTAGTTACAAGACTCTAAGTGGTTGTCAACTTGTCTTGGTAATGGGCTATGTATACCTGCAATGGTACTGTAGGACGGTGGTAGCTCGCCGCAGCGCCAGGAAGCGCCTCCTCTCGAGCACGGCGCGGAACCAGCGCTGGATGGTGATGATGGACGCCATGATCTGCTGATGCAGCCGGTACTCCAGCTTCGTCTGCTCGCTTTCACGCATGAAGATTTTTGTAGCACCTGCAAGTACATTCAAGCTCAGACCCTTGAAGAGTTAATCTAACTGGACGAAAGTTGAGATCGTATCAGAAATGAGGAGATCCGTCGACAATCTAAGGTCACAGACAAAGCCAAAAGGATAAGCAAGCAGAAGTGGCAGGCTTAATTTAAAATGATACGTAACTTTATGTTATATATATACAATGACAAAATCTAGAATCTCAATAGAAAATGCACTGACCTAATTGATAATTATCTCTGTCCAAGTTGAGGGTAGCTAGGAAATGCCTGACATCAGCCTGCGAGCTGAGCAAGCCTTTCGGAAGCAGTATCCTGTAGAGCTGTATGAACTCCTCGTAGGTGAGGCGTACGTTGTAGCCCGCCTGGCGGATGCGGACGGTCTCCAGCATGCCGGTGTAGCGCAGCTGGCGCTGCACCGTCTCCTCGTCGAACACGTGGGGGACTTTGTCGCTGTTTGATTTTATACATCTGGAAAATTAAGATATTATTAAGAGCCCACTTCGTGGACGCCGTGACGACCTTCGTGGCACAGTGACTGAATAGCCGTCTACGACGCAGGAGATTGCGGGTTTGATTCACACCGCGGAACAAATGTTTGCATGATCTACAGATATTTGTTTTATGTTTTTTATCTATACAGGGTGTTTATACTGACGATATTCAAGAGGTTTTTCAAAACATACAAAAAGACTTTTCGAAAAAAAAAACTATTATAAATTTTAAAGGAAAACGACTAAGTTTAGGTGATTAATTCGATATAAAACTTGCAATACAAACTGCATACTCTTGCAATCGACATTCAAATATAAAGGCCGATTTGATGTCTCTTTCGGTAATGGCTGCGGGTTTTGGGTTAGAAAGGAATAATAAGAGATATCTCGAGTCGTCACCAATACAGTATCTGTGGTTAGATGGCAAGCATTATGCAATAGCACAACATATGTTTAATAAAGTGTTTGTTTTTATATGCCAAAATAAATTTCACATATCTATGAATGAATATGTATTTATTTATAAAGAAAATGGTTTACAAGGTGTACTTATATAACTAGTTATAATTCTAGGATACCTAAGGTGTTGTATCTTGTAGGTCTGCACTACAACCTTATTATCTATATCATATGCTTTGGTACCTTGCTCCAACTAAGTTTAAAAAAAAACTTGTGTTTAGACGCAAAGGATCTCTGCTTTGGCTCGATAGAATAGGATGGGCGTGAAAATGTAGGTAGGTACATATGACTGACTACAGATACTATGGGTATAATATAGCCAGACTGAGCCTTATACTATTATGAATATGTACATCATTATATTGCTTCTTTAGAAGCAAGGAAAAAAACCATTAATAAAAACTATAGACTAAAAATAATACTTATCAACTAAAGCCCGTGTTGTAATGGTAAACATTTCACAAATTTAGTTATTATCCTCATCAAAATAACCCCTTTCATTCTTGTGCGTTTATTGTCAAACACCCTATATACTATAAGAAACAACATAGCAGAAACAATGTCGCCGTAGCCGAAATCGGCCTGGACGACATCATCACTATATATTATATGAATGTATATACAAAAAAAACGTATATAAATATTCTACCAGTGATCTGGTTCGCATAGTACAAGCTCTGCTTAGTTTGGGGCTAGATAGCGCTGTGTGAAATGTCCAGCAATATTTATTTATTTAATGGTGCTCCCACACAGCAGTTATACAACGTTATAGGCTTTCCTTCCTTTCATTCCACACTATTGTGCACGTGCGTGGTCCAGTCTTCTTTAACAAGTCAAGTATAAATTATTGTATTCTTTATTGCACTAAAAATAAGACACACGCGAACTTAATGCTAATTAGCCCATTGTACATGTACCCACATGATCTTAACATTATGTTTTTACTCACTTAAGCAAAGAAGTTACAAGGTCTTCTTTTAAATATTTGTTTCATCAAATACATTATTTATTTATTCAATGAATCAACGATACATGCTACTTTTTACCCAACTGCAAAGAAGGAGGATAATGTTTTAGGGTGTATGTATGTCTTTTCATTCAGTATAGCAGTCGGTTTTTAGATAATCTAAACATGTACTTATTAATGATGACCTTGAAGACGAGTGAAATGATTCATTTGTCGTTCGTCCAGTTATCAACCAAGTCATATCAATCTGACCTGACACAGACAGATGAAAGACCCGTATGTTGTTTAGGAACGCAGAATTCATGGTTGAGACTGGATTCATTGATTCATTGCTGTGTATCTGTTTGAAGGGCAGTTGAAATCACATACACATGACGCTTTACACCTGTATGTCTCAAGTTGATGATGCATAGTAGGGCACGTTTCTAAGGTGCGTGTCCTACGAGGCAATGCTTTGTTATAGGCGATGGTTACCACTTAACATCAGGTGGCCCATCAGCTTTGTTCCATCTCCATATTGTATAAACAAAAAAAAATGTAGTTACTTTGCACAAACCTGATAAAGAAGGGATTCGCTTGGTTCAGAGTCTCCATCAGCGCCGCCAACGAGTGTTGGAACTGTGCGGCCACAGTCTGAGGCTGTTTCCGTTTCCCGGTGGGCGCGGCCGTGCGCCCCGCGAGGGTCTTCACGCTCTGCAGGTTTTTGAGACCTTTCTTCGCGCGCTCGCGAGGCCTGAACGACTTGTTCTTCCTGTATTTCGAAATGTTGTTTAGGGAATGTACGAAAAAGGTTGTTCTGTGAGAGATATTTCCGTTGCAAAATGTGATAGCTTTTAGTAAATTTTCTTCTGAAGCAGAGGCTTCTTCTTTTGTCAGTAGTTCCCTGTATTTTATCTATATATAATCCTATGTCAGAAACTATAGCGAGATATGGGCTAACATGCACGCTTACATCCTACATTTGTTTCATATTCGCACGAGAAAGAGCGAGACAAAACATTAGACTAAACTTTATCGTAGCGCGCATGTTAGCCTGGCTCCAGTAAGACATTGGATCATAGATAAATCTTATATATAGAATATCAAAAAAGAATCAATGAATTTACTTGTAGGTATATGTTTTTGTGTATTCTAATTTCATATATTTTCAAAAATAGTAACAATTCTCAAATTTATAATCTCTCAATGAACAACGTTTTAGATACCAACACCTAAGAATGCGCTCACAGCGTCTTTTGTGTATAACAGACATGCAACTAACTTACAAACTCAGTATTAAAGAGGCTTATTTGCAGTACGAAAATAAAGTTGCTTTATAAATAGTGCCCAGTAGTTTGCCGCATAAGCTAGAAGACAATGCAACAAAAAGCGACAGTATGAAGCTGGCCGCAATGAAACTGAACAATGAAAGACAATACAATGACATAAAACGAGAGAAAATTGCGCGGAAAATTAAACACCCATTGCCATCACCGTGATAGAAAAGACCCCAACCTTATAACGCTGATTCATCAAACAAAATCTACCGAAATAACCGTAGGTAGAAAGCTTCTACCTTTGTCAAATGGAACCCGAGTCTAGCCTTCTTTATATTTATTGTTTTTAAAGATCTTATGTATAATTAATCTCAGTTTGAAGGATTATATAAACTAATGGTGCTTCCACACAGCAGTTACACAACGTTATATAACACTGAAGTATAAGATTAGTCTGTTACATTTAGAAAAATGTTACAAAATGTTACCGTGGTACAAAATTAAGCGCTTAAACACTATGACTTGTCAGGAGGTTAATACATTAATATGCGGATAAAAATGGTTCATATAAAAATTATATTAAAATTCCGCTGTATATAAAGTTATATAAATGCTGCGGGAGCACTTTGGGAGCACCACAATGCCTCAATCGAAATTAATTACCATAATGCACCATTTTTTTGTAAAGCTCACTGCCTTGCCGGGAATAATTCCATTTCAATATGCGCTCCTGTGCGATGACGTAAGCTTTGTAATAAGCAGTGTCTCTTATCTGACCGTGCGGGACAGTCGCATGCTGAAACTAACTTCACTATCGTATTTATTTCTCGTACGGTTCGAGATCTGCCGATAATTACCAAGGTGACTGTACTATTTCTAATGCAACATAACTAAAGACAGGTTACAGATCATTACGATAATTGTAATTGCTTGTTATGGAAATTGGTATTTGAAAATGTATTCGTGTTGTTCGATATTTGTTTGATGAATCGAGTGCGTGCGAGACAGAGACAGAACATGTCACGTGTAGCATCACGTACATAACGATCTGGCTGGCGCGTTGCATGACGTCCGTGTCGTCGAATCGTTCCTCTCGGTCGACGCGACGCGTACGAGTCTCGGCGATTCTGTAACTCTTTGTCCCTTTCCCACCGACCCTCGTAGATATAGCTGTCTCTGTCCGTTGCTTAGTATCGGCCGGACGAGCGGGCGATTCGCGCGCTCTACTCCTACCCCCACGTGGAAAATGTAGTATAACATAATTAATGAATACAATCAGAACTAAAAATAAAGCATGCTAAAGTGGTGGTACTAGAGAACTAATAGACACAATTCTAAAGATTTACGTAGGTATAACAGACAATTTGTAGTACGAAGCAGATATTCGTAGACGCCACAAGGGATGATATAGTACGTTCAGACAGGGCCGTCTTTAGCAAAGGGGAAAAGTTTGTTGTGATATATTTAATAATTTTCGTACTTAAGGTTGCTAAAGCTGTCAAAACGATTGACATTGTGCATTTCACATTTCCATTTTGCTACTGTAATTGGGACGTTAGAGTGAGAATTCTCCCTTTACGGATACATTACAAACCTTTGTGTCTTATTTCAATCATTATTATAAAAACGGGATTGATGGACGTTCGTACAACTGTCGGTCGTTACACCGATAAAACTGTACGTGATAAATCCCGTATTAACAATAACAACATTATCAATATTCATTTGTTCATTAAATAACAAGGATCACTTTGAAATATCAATTTTACCACCTGTTCCTCCGCGACTAAGCCAAAAAAGGTCCTGGGTATTCTTTTTAATGATTATACTAAAAAAATGAAATTAAGTCAAATAGCCGGTGAACGGGCTTTGTCGCGCATGTATTCAGGAAGAAGAGACGGTGGAGCACGTGATGCTTCACTGTGCGGCCACGAGCGATATCAGGCTGAGGACGGATCTGCAGGAGCTCATCAAATCCTCATCCGCTAACACCACAACAACATCCACGGGGATCTTGGAAAGCTGCATCCATCAACCCAAAATCCTGCTCCGTTACTTCAAGGAGCTAGGATGGCTTGGGGTCAGGTTAGAAGGGAGGTATTGCACAATACACCCCAATGCATGACTTGACTTAGCCGGTGAATTGTATCGAGTGTGTGCTATAGTATTTGTTAAAGACGGCCCCTCGTTGCAACGTGTACGTGTACTAGTGCACATAGAACATACAGTAAGCATGCGTAACATCGGGGACTTACGCAATGCGGTTGATTGCGAGATTGATCGACGATACTGACGCCAGTTGGCTGAGCAACAACAAACAGTTGTATTACGTCACAACGCTTGCAAAGCTCACATACATTTACATTACATTATGGGAAAACGTAGCAAGACTTGGCACTTGTTATAACTCACTAATCATAATGGTATTGATTCTGTTAACGCATTTTTTTTCCTTAAAGATTATTAAGATATTAAGCAATGATCCTCTTCATCCAAAGATTGTCTGGAAGATATCGCTTAGATAAGACCGCCTATTATGATTCTTTATTAACTGTTGTGTCTAGCTTGAATGGTATAAAAAAGAATTTTCATTCATTCATATCATACACAAATATCAATAAATTACAAATAAAACTAATCGATTGCGATATTTGGTTGAATACAGGGTCGATTGTGTTTACGTAACATCACATCTCTAGCTTAGACCACTGCCCCCCGCACGTCGCCTCATACCACCATTTGGTTCCTAAAAAGAGCTATTGCGCAGCCTTCTGCACGAACTTCAGACTCGCCAAGATACGTTGACCGTATTGTATCAGCAGTTCGGTTTTTAGTCCGGTCGACCAAAAGCACCTTTTAGTAGCAATAGTTCGGTAAGTAATGTAAACATCGACCGACTGCTAACCAGGCACTCTGGATGGAAGTAAGTCGTTAGGTTTTTTTGTACCTTCCGCACTTACGTACACCGAAGTGTCAATAGTTCGGTCAACCAGACTAACAACCAAACTACTGATACAAGAGGGATTTTTAAACATATTTCATTATAAACTATCAAAATATTTATCCTTGAGAAAAGAACAGTAGAACAATTCGAAAATTGGTATGCCTAGAAAATTATGAAACACAATCATCACCAAATATTCATTTCCAAATTCTAATACCAAATCTTGCTATAAACTCCCAACAAATACGAAATTATCTTTCCTATTCAATTAATATCATCTTCATGCCTGAATTATTTAAATAATTTGTTAGTATACATTTTTTAAGCGTCATCATCAATGCAAATTGGACACAATTACTATACATTAAAGTTCATTTTACATAGTAGAGACTAGTTGCACATAGTAGACTCACCTGATTAGACTGTCATTGGGAGCGTGTATGGAGGCACGCGGCAGTTTGGATGGACCTTCTATTCTTTGAACACGATGCCTTCTTCCCGCTTCGAGGAACGCGAAATAACCCCTGGAAACGTAATGTCGCTTGATAACTTCACATCACCACACTAATAATACTACCTTTTAAAATTACTGGAAAAATATTCAAGCTACCGGTATTAAACCCACCTCTAAAATCTGTAAATACTATTCCAGATGTGTGTTTTAAATTAATGTCGTACATAGCAAAACAGGTTGTATATAGAAAAATGTCCAAACCCGAAACAAATATCTGGAAACCATGCAAACATTAGTTCCGCAGCGAGAATCGGACCGGCAACCTCATACGTCTCAGCCAGCTATTCGCCCACTGCGCCACACGTCGTCTGGTTGTGTCTGTCATTGGCGAAAATCGAACTGTTTGGGTTCGACATAATATTTGCAGGGGAATATTTGATGTTACGCATACAAGCACAGATTTAGGACGATTTAATGTAATTTTTGTGTATTCTAGCAAATAAACGATTGTATTTGTTATTTACCTGAAAAACGCCCTAACGATCGCCCATCGGAAGACGGCGACGGGATCGACCCCGACCAGCTCCCGCACGAAGGCCAGCGACGAGTTCTTGAGCACACTCACGATGTCCGGCCGCATCGAGTCGAGGTTCTTCTCGCGCATTGCTGTCACCTAAAGATATACATTTTTCATCAAGGTGTTCGCTTTTATAACAAACTCCCAAGTGATGTACAAAAATTGACAATTTACAAATTTAAAAACGCAATGAAACAAAATCTTTATAAAAAGCCTACTATAAAATATCGGATTATTTAGAATCTAAATAATCCGAGATGATAGAGAAGCTTGGGTTTAAAATTGCTCCAACTCGTTCAAAATGTTACAATTTAGACGTAATTTATTTCCTGTATTTTTAAGTATTCTAAAAAGATCATTAAAAAACAACCAGCCTTGTTTCTTGCCTTTCTTTCCTGGCTTGGTCGCGAAGGAACAGGCAGTAAAATTGAGGTTTCAAAGTGATCCTTGTGATTTTAATGAATAAAAGATTTTGACTTTGATCATTCATGCCCTGAAAGTTTAACTTTGCCGTAACACAGTTTTTAACTAGCACGGAAGGTATGTTCCGCAACCTTAGTGATTACATCACACTACTATTATAAATGCGAAAGTTTGGATGTTTGTTTATTTATTCATTTGTTACTCAATCACGTCGTAACGGCTAAACTGATTTTGATGAAATTTGGTATGCACGTAGATTATAACCTTGAATAACACATAGGCTACTTTTTATGGACACATCAAGCATGCGAAGCAAGTAATTAGTCAAAACTTCGAAATGGAAAGGATAATACGAGTTATTTAGGAATATTGAATTGTGTGAATTTAGGGGTGGTCTTAAGATCGATTTGGCTGAGGAATAGTTGTGAAGAGCTTACCTGGTATTTAACTTTGCCCGCGTAGTGAACCACGACGAAGGCCGGCTCCCGCCGCTGCGGCTTTTCGTAGAAGTTATTGTTCTCGTGCGCAGAGTTGAACTTCTGTAAGATCGTCTCGTTTGTCGCCCATGGGAAGCTGAAACAAACACGATTTTCGTTTGAATCATCATATTAGCCAATAGGCCCCCTATAGAGAAGGCAGCCCGTGTTATCAGAGAAGCTGATATCCTCCTGCTCGTACTTGAACACGTGCTTTTTGAAGTAGTACTAGAGGTGCTCGTTAGATAACTCAAGTTGTAACTCACTTGCACTGATCGTCCAAAAGCGGCAGCAATCCGTTCAGCTTCCCCTCTATCAACTGAAGGCAGTCCGTGTTGTCGGAGAAGCCGATATCCGTCCCCCGGATCCCCTCCCCCCTGTACTCCTCCTGCTCGTACTTGAACACGTGCTGGTTGAAGTAGTACTGGAGGTGCTCGTTAGATAACTCAAGTTGTAACTCACTTGCACTGATCGTCCAAAAGCGGCAGCAATCCGTTCAGCTTCCCCTCTATCAACTGAAGGCAGTCCGTGTTGTCGGAGAAGCCGATATCCGTCCCCCGGATCCCCTCCCCCCTGTACTCCTCCTGCTCGTACTTGAACACGTGCTGGTTGAAGTAGTACTGGAGGTGCTCGTTAGATAACTCAAGTTGTAACTCACTTGCACTGATCGTCCAAAAGCGGCAGCAATCCGTTCAGCTTCCCCTCTATCAGCTGAAGGCAGTCCGTGTTGTCGGAGAAGCCGATATCCGTCCCCCGGATCCCCTCCCCCCTGTACTCCTCCTGCTCGTACTTGAACACGTGCTGGTTGAAGTAGTACTGGAGGTGCTCGTTAGATAACTCAAGTTGTAACTCACTTGCACTGATCGTCCAAAAGCGGCAGCAATCCGTTCAGCTTCCCCTCTATCAACTGAAGGCAGTCCGTGTTGTCGGAGAAGCCGATATCCGTCCACCGGATCCCCTCCCCCCTGTACTCCTCCTGCTCGTACTTGAACACGTGCTGGTTGAAGTAGTACTGGAGGTGCTCGTTAGATAACTCAAGTTGTAACTCACTTGCACTGATCGTCCAAAAGCGGCAGCAATCCGTTCAGCTTCCCCTCTATCAACTGAAGGCAGTCCGTGTTGTCGGAGAAGCCGATATCCGTCCCCCGGATCCCCTCCCCCCTGTACTCCTCCTGCTCGTACTTGAACACGTGCTGGTTGAAGTAGTACTGGAGGTGCTCGTTAGATAACTCAAGTTGTAACTCACTTGCACTGATCGTCCAAAAGCGGCAGCAATCCGTTCAGCTTCCCCTCTATCAACTGAAGGCAGTCCGTGTTGTCGGAGAAGCCGATATCCGTCCCCCGGATCCCCTCCCCCCTGTACTCCTCCTGCTCGTACTTGAACACGTGCTGGTTGAAGTAGTACTGGAGGTGCTCGTTAGATAACTCAAGTTGTAACTCACTTGCACTGATCGTCCAAAAGCGGCAGCAATCCGTTCAGCTTCCCCTCTATCAGCTGAAGGCAGTCCGTGTTGTCGGAGAAGCCGATATCCGTCCCCCGGATCCCCTCCCCCCTGTACTCCTCCTGCTCGTACTTGAACACGTGCTGGTTGAAGTAGTACTGGAGGTGCTCGTTAGATAACTCAAGTTGTAACTCACTTGCACTGATCGTCCAAAAGCGGCAGCAATCCGTTCAGCTTCCCCTCTATCAACTGAAGGCAGTCCGTGTTGTCGGAGAAGCCGATATCCGTCCACCGGATCCCCTCCCCCCTGTACTCCTCCTGCTCGTACTTGAACACGTGCTGGTTGAAGTAGTACTGGAGGTGCTCGTTAGATAACTCAAGTTGTAACTCACTTGCACTGATCGTCCAAAAGCGGCAGCAATCCGTTCAGCTTCCCCTCTATCAACTGAAGGCAGTCCGTGTTGTCGGAGAAGCCGAAATCCGTCCACCGGATCCCCTCCCCCCTGTACTCCTCCTGCTCGTACTTGAACACGTGCTGGTTGAAGTAGTACTGGAGGTGCTCGTTAGATAACTCAAGTTGTAACTCACTTGCACTGATCGTCCAAAAGCGGCAGCAATCCGTTCTGCTTCCCCTCTATCAGCTGAAGACAGCCCGTGTTGTCGGAGAAGCCGATGTCCGTCCACCGGATCCCCTCCCTCCTATACTCCTCCTGCTCGTACTTGAACACGTGCTGGTTGAAGTAGTACTGGAGGTGCTCGATAGATAACTCAAGTTGTAACTCACTTGCACTGATCGTCCAAAAGCGGCAGCAATCCGTTCAGCTTCCCCTCTATCAGCTGAAGGCAGCCCGTGTTATCGGAGAAGCCGATGTCCGTCCACCGGATCCCCTCCCTCCTGTACTCCTCCTGTTCGTACTTGAACACGTGCTGGTTGAAGTAGTACTGGAGGTGCTCGTTAGCGTAGTTGATGCACAGCTGCTCGAAACTGTTGCTCGGACCGAAGTCTTCGAACCCGAAAATGTCGAGGACACCTGAAAGTATGCAGAATATGGATCTTGTGTAGCTCTTGTTTATTTACTGAATTCTTCATACATAATATAACTGGAAGAGAATGCATTAAGTTCGCCTATGTACAGATTGCCTGTCCGCAGACCTGGTCTTTGACCAACATACAAAACTATAAACTCAAGGTTTGCTGCTCTTCTCGGATTCAACTGTATTGACCGCGTACGCAGCACAGAGCTGCGCTCTCGAACACAAATCGTAGATGAAGCTACGACAGCCGCCAAGTTCAAGTGGGACGGGGCTGGTCATGTACGCCGTATGTCGGGTGATCAGTGGGCTAAACTCACCACCGAGTGGAACCCCGACACAGATTTTTTTTTGTTCGTCACGACGAAGATGTCGTGGCAAACCAAATAAAAAGATGGAGGGACGAGCTCACTAATTTCCGAGTGGACTTGACCATCTTAGCGCCTGAAAGAATGGGGGGGGGGGGGGGAGAGGCCTTTGGCCAGCATTGGGCTGATAATAATAATAATGTGCAGATTATTTTTACTTTGTGCAATAAATAATTTTCATTCATTCATATTATAAATTCGAATGTAACTGTCCCTCTGTTTGTTACGTTTTCAGAACTAAACGTCTGGACCAATTTAAATGAATATACTAGATAATGAAAATAGAATTTGGTATACAGATAGGTTATGACCTGTATAGACATAGGCTTTACATAGACATAGGATTCGATCGTCGTTAGTGGTCGCCGCTATAGCATGCAGCGGCCACACCTTAGGAACCTAGGCTGGTAGAGGGGGGCTCGAGTGCCGAAACACTTTGTTGTAGCAACGGCGTGTTTCGGCCCTCGAGTCGGCACGGTCACTCCCCGTGCTAGTGCTCGTTGCTTCGGCGTCAACGCAATCCACCTCAAGTGGCGAGGCAACCAGGCAACTGTAGAAGGCCTGAAGGTAGCGATAGGAGTTTTTATCGTTGCCAGATACTGCGTCCTGTTCCCTTCCAGTCGTAGCGGTTCTCCGTTCCACTGGGTCAAGGGGAGTAAGGAGGAGAGGGTGCATCTGTGTACGGCGCGCACACTTATGCAACTTAATATATCCTGCGCATCTGACTTGGCTTTGTCATTCCGAGTTTAAAAAAGTCCTGGGCTTGGTCTAATACCTGGACACGGGTGGCCTAAGGAGAGGAGAGTGGTCGCTCTAGCACTGCATCGGGGTGACAGTGTGGTTCGGCAGCACTCTTTGAGACAAAGCAGCTTTATTTAGAGAGGCACTGCTTTCCTCGCTCAGCCGGGGAGGGGGCTAGAAAAGGTGCCCCAAACAAACGCTCATTCCTCGCAATAAGAATAAATCTAAAAACATGCAGATGAATATGACTTTTGGTGCGTGGAATGTACGTACTCTTTTAGACCGACCCAACAACCTCTGCCCAGAACGTAAAACCGCCATTGTGGATCGCGAGCTCAAACGCTATGACGTCGACATAGCCGCTCTCAGCGAAACACATCTAGCTGACGAAGGTGAGCTTGTTGAACGTGGTGGTGGGTACACTTTCTTCTGGAAAGGCACACCAGCTTCTGAGCCTAGACGGTCAGGAGTAGGCTTTGCTATTAAAACTACTTTAGCCTCTAAGTTGGAAGAACATCCAGTTGCTATCTCTGATCGTGTCATGTCCTTACGTTTCCATCTTCGAAACAATAAGTACTTAAATGTTATCAGCGTATATTCGCCAACACTCGACAAAAGTGATGACGTCAAGGACAAATTTTATGAGGAAGTGTCAGAAGTGCTGACTAAAATCCGGCGCTGTGAGAAAGTTTTGCTTCTTGGCGACTTTAATGCTCGCGTCGGACGTGATTTTGAAGCTTGGCCTCGGGTGATAGGGCGACATGGCATTGGTAACATGAACAGTAATGGGCAACTGTTACTAAGCCTCTGTTCCCAATTTCATCTGGGTATTACCAATACCATGTTTAGACTCCCAAATAAATACAAAACTACCTGGATGCACCCAAGGTCCAAGCATTGGCATCTTATTGATTATGCTATAGTCCGTCAACGGGATATAGCGGATGTCAAAGTAACGAGAGTAATGAGGGGCGCAAACTGTTGGTCGGATCACCGACTTGTTGTTACAAAACTATTTTTGCGTCTTAGCCCTTGCCGTAGACCTCGCAGGGCTAAGCCTAACTGTCTTCATCTGAAAAAGCTAGAGTCTGCTGAAATATTGGCAAATTACAGGGAAGCTGTCAATACCTTTACAGCAGGCATACACCCCGAAGATGAACAGTTAGACGAGGGCTGGAAACTGTTAACTACAAATACCATCAATGCGGCTACTGAGATCTTAGGCCAAAAACCTCGTGTCTGTGAAGACTGGTTTGACGAAAATGATAATACATTGACAGTCGCCCTAGAAAAACACCGCCAGCTCCTTCGAAAGGGAAATCAGACAACTGCTTCTGAAAAAATAAAGGAGAGTACGAGCCAAATAAGGAGACTAACTCGAAACGCAAAAGATGAGTGGTGGCTGAACAAGGTTCGCTATATTCAGTGGCTTGCTGATTCGAATAGACTCGGCGATTTCTTTAACGAGATTAAAAAGTTAGTAGGAAGTCCACATCGAGTAAACGTACCACTGAAATCACTTTCAGGTACCCTCCTGGTAAGCAAAGGAGAAGTTCTTACTCGCTGGGCAGAACACTATAACAGCTTACTCAATGTGGATCGTTCTGCTGACATAAACTATTTAGCATCACTTCCTGCCTTACCACAAGCCGTAGATCTGGATCAGCCTCCTTCTCTTGAGGAAGTTATCATCGCCATCAAAGCGCAGAAAAACAATAAGGTTGTCGGCATCGATAACATACCAGGAGAACTATTAAAATATGGCGGAGATGAGTTGCACTACAAGATTTGGCAATTTTTCCAGCGCATGTGGGAAATGGAGTTCGTTCCTCCTAGTTTTGGCGTATCACTAATTTGCTCTTTGTATAAAAATAAAGGTGATCGATCTGTTTGCAACTCTTATTAGACGACGTCCGTGGCGCAGTGGGCGAACAGCCGGCTGAGACGCAGGAGGTAGTGGGTTCGATTCCCGTAGCGGGACAAATGTTTGCATGATCTACAGATATTTGTTCCGGGTCTGGTTGTTTTTCTATATATTATAAGTATGTATTTACAAAAAAAAAGTATATAAGTATTCTATCAGTTATCTGGTTCTCATAGTACAAGCTCTGCTTAGTTTGGGGCTAGATAGCGCTGTGTGAAATGTCCAGCAATATTTATATTTATTTATTTATAGGGGTATATCACTTCTGTCTACTCCAGGAAAAACTTTTGCCAGAGTACTCTTAAATCGTCTTATGGAGCTCTCTGAAAGTATATTGCCTGAAACGCAATTTGGGTTTAGACCCAATCGCGGCACATGCGAGGCCATATTCTCTCTTAGACAACTGCAAGAGAAAAGCAGGGAACAGTGTCAACCTCTGTTTCTCTGTTTTGTTGATCTGGAGAAAGCTTTTGACAGTGTACCTCGCGAAGCTTTGTGGATTGTGCTTTCGAAACTTGGTTGCACCGACAAATTTATACGCTTGATAAGACTTCTTCACAACAACATGACTTGTTGCGTAACCGTCAATGGTGAGCAGACAGAGCAATTCCCTGTCACTTGTGGTGTAAAACAAGGCTGTGTATTAGCACCCACTCTTTTTGCTCTGTACTTTTCCGTTGTCGTGAGGGAGACTTTACAAGCCAACACCGAAGGGATCCGCATACGTTTTCGCACAGATGGCAGTATCTTTAACCTGGCTAGGTTAAAAGCGCACACAAAGGTATCGTATGACCTCATTACCGAATTGATGTATGCTGATGACCTATGTTTCGTTGCGGAATCTTCTGAGGGACTCCAGGACTTGATGACTCGGCTTGACGCTGCGTGCTGTAGATTTGGCCTCAAAATTAATATTACAAAGACAGAGGTGATGGCCATGGACACTGTTAACCAAGCTCCACTGAATCTGCAAATCGATGGAAAGCCCATAAAACAGGTCGATACATTCAGATATCTGGGAAGCAGCATAACAACAAAATGCGACCTTGACTCGGAGATCAACAGCAGACTTGGCTCCGCTATGGCTGCTTTTGGTAAACTACGAGTCCAGGTATTTCGCTCCCATAACATCAAATTGAGTACCAAGATTAAGGTGTATATGGCTATTGTACTTCCTAACATCTTGTACTCGTCAGAGACATGGTGCCTGTATCGCAGACACATACGCACGTTAGACAGATTCCATCTGAAATGCCTCCGCGACATTCTTAACATCAAGTGGTCGGATCGGGTCCGTAATACCGATGTTCTACGACGGGCTAATGTCTGTGGCATAGAGGCATATTTGATGCGGCGTCAGCTGCGTTGGTGCGGGCACCTGTCTCGGATGTCTGATGAGCGAAGGGCGAAACGCATTTTCTTCTGTGAACTAGAACATGGTAAGCGGAAACGCGGAGGTCAGTTCCTACGTTTCAAAGACGTACAGAAGAGGCACATGAAGAGGTGTTGTATCGATCCGTCGCGCTGGGAGGCTCTCGCTGAAAAACGACCTGAATGGAGGCGTCATGTTCAGGACAAAGTGTACGAGTTTGAAGAAGAAAGGAGGCAAGAACTAGACTTAAAACGAGATCAGCTTAAAAGTCGACCGCCGGCTAATATCAATTACAACTACATTAATGGCGCCTTAACTTGTGTTCATTGTAACCGGACTTTTAGCGCAAAAATAGGGTACATCAGCCACATACAGGCTAAACACCTAGGCCAATAATCACAAAGTCAAGTCTCTGTAGCCGAAATCGGCTAGGAGGATTATTATTATTAGACATAGGCTTCTTTCATTGACAAACCACGCATCATTCCATTGATTTATTGTCATAATTAAAATATTTTACCCTCGCATTCAAAGTGTCATAACGTTAGCAAAATTGCATTGCGTCACTGAGTGAGGTGAGGTCGGCACAATTAGATGCAGAGAGTGTTGACACATTACGCAGTTAGTTGTACACCTCAAAACCACAAACGAATTACGCAAATAACGTAAGCATTCGTGACTACCACCAAAAGTTTCTGAAGTAGCAATGCGTTTTTCGCAAATGTCAACTTTGGCCAATCAAATTATGAAAACTTTAAGAGAAGCCAATGGCATTGGCCAATATATGGTGACATTGGCGACTTGATAACGTGCTCATATTCTTCTCACAACTGGAATCGTATTTACAGATTTTAGAGGTGGGTTTAATACCGGTAGCTTGAATATTTATCCAGTAATCGATACATTTTCAATAAGCAATTTTTAAACTACAAATCGGCGGTGCCTATGGGTCGATGCCACTTAGTCAGTCTACTTACATTATGAATTAATATGATTTGTTTACATATTTTATTTTTAGGACTTGTGTGAAAGTGTTTCTAAAAATTAAAAATTTTCTATTGTAACGAATTTAAAAAACCTATTTTTCAACAATACTAGCGATTAGCCCTATCCGTGTTTGTATTTAATGTCGTACATAAAATAACCATTCAGTCATTGTCCTGCTCTGTCGTGGTGCCTTGTCACCACGTCTAGCCAATGGTGGCCGAGGAGCGCCTATAGAAGGGTAAGACGACCAGCAGCGAGATGGGTGGACGACATCGTAAAGCTCGCGGGCCGTTAGTGGGTGAGATTAGCGCAGGATCGTGGTGGATGGCACAAACTTGGGGAGGCCTATACCCAACAATGGGTGAACCCAGGCTGTGGATGATGATGATACTAAACACGTTGCATAATTTGAGTTCTTTTCCGCAATAAAGTAGTTTAAATACATACCTATACTGTTACCCTGATGATCCCGAAGCGTGTCCTTCTTCGAGAGTAAAGCGTGGTTGACCTGCATCACGATCCAGTCGAACAGCGCGCCGTACAGACACTTGGCGACCGCGTCTCTAGTCGCTATCGCTTCCGGCAATCTGTAGATACACAATTACGTTACAAACACTAAAAACCTGACTATAAATATTAGTCCTAACATATTAGTGTATAACCAACTGAAAAAGGATATGGCGACAGGTTACAGGAACAACGTGCGATCCTCGAATACCCCTTAAACTTAAGGGGAAAATTTACAAAACAATCATAAGATCTGTTGTAATGTATGGTTCTTTTTTTTAATTGGATAGAACTTCGTTTGACCACAATCTCATCTGATGGTAAGCGATGATGTGGTCTAAGATGAAGCACGGGTTCTTCTAGATCTTCTAGAAGAACCCTATATACTCTTACCTAAAAGAGGCCTGCATTGTGTTAATTACGAAAAACAGACGAAGGTAGTGGTCCATACCTTAGCTGTGCGTAGAACGTTCAAGAACGTAGAACCAAAACGGTGTGTGCGAATGGGTGGTATATCAACTAGGTACGGATGGTACTGAGCCGTGCGCCTGCTTGTGTGTTGGGCCACGAAAGGGACGGATGAAAGAAGAGTGCACGCGGCGGAAATGCGAATGTTGAGATGGATGTGTGGTGTAACGAGAATGGATAAAATAAGGAATGAGTATATTAGAAGTTTGAAAGTAGCGCCAGTGATAGAAAAGTTGAGGAGTAAGAGGCTAGCGTGGTATGGGCAGGTAATGCGGAGGGAAGAAAATCATGCGACTAAAAGAGTGTTAGATATGAGTATGGATGGATATAGAAAAGGAGGAAAGTCGAAAAAGAGATGGATTGTCTGCGTGAAGAATGGTATGGGTAGGAAAAACGTGAATTAGTTTTTAAAAAATAGTTCCTAGCGTTCCAACCAACCTCATTCCCCATAAATGACGCTGGCGCTGTCTGGAGATAATTAAGCCGCCAAAAAATGTGGTTGCCCATGCCAAAATCTTAGAGACACAAACTAACAATACCATGTCTAAAACAGCAGGATATTTTGTTGTTGTGCGACATATTTTGTAAGCTAGGTTGTGAATTTACTTTGACGACCTCCGTGGTGCAGTGGGCGAATAGCCAGCGGAGACGCAGGAGGTAACGGGTTCGATTCCCGGCGCGTAACAAATGTTTGCATGATCTACAGATATTTGTTCCGGGTCTGGATGTTTTTCTATATATGATAAGTATGTATTTACAAAAAAAAGTATATAAGTATTCTATCAGTTATCTGGTTTCCATAGTACAAGCTCTGCTTAGTTTGGGGCTAAATATAGTTGTGTGAAATGTCCAAAACTATTTATTTATTTATTTAATAAACATACTTGTTATAAATAAGTATGGTCTCCCCGGAGGCCCTGGGCCGCCTGGTGGTCAGCGCCGCCATCAGGGTCTCCTGCTTCACCCGCAGCAGCGAGGATATCTGCGCCACCACCTCAGGGTTCTTGACGCCGACCGCTTCGTCGTGGTGGTATGACTTGCGGTGCGGTTGGAATTCCACGTTACCTGAAATTGATTGATGCTCGTTAAGAGATAAGATTTGTAACATTGAACACAAACACACTTAATATTAACAAAAACATTCATAAACAAACAATTTACAAATTTACGAAATAAGAGCAAAAACAGACAAGAACGAACAACAAAAGATATAAAAAAACCTATAAGTGTGAGTCGGACTCGCTGAGGGTTCCGTACACATTTGTACCGACAGTTTCGATGATCAATTACGTACTTTAAGTAACGACTGTATATATGATTTAATTACAAATGTGTGGTTTTCAGATTTTATCTAGTACTTGTAGTTTAAGACGATATTACTCGCCAAATTACATAGTTCTAGGTCAACGGAAAGTACCCTATAAATTTTGATTCCCTTCAGTGTCGAAATATACGTTTTTTGCGGCATAAACGGTCGTATCTTTTTTACATTATCTTAGAAGTTTGTTTTTTTTTCACAGTTTCAAGGGACTGTAAACCTGAGTATATTGTTTAAATTTCAACTCGATACCTCTACGCGTTCCCGAGATAAAGGGTCTTGACAGACAGACGTACAGCAAAGTGATGCAATGAGGGTTCCGTTTTTTCCTTTTGAGATACGGAACCCTAAAAAAAGAACATCAATAATAAAGATAACATAAATAATAATAAAATGTGTATGTTGCGTTGTGATAAATTTAGTTTACTTGTTTAATGGATTAACTGTAGCAATCCTTACTCATATTATAAACTTACTAGTGGACCCGCCGAACTTCGAACCGCCTTGACCTGCATATAACGCGGGCTGTCAATATACGTCACCCATTGTCAATTGTTGTCCCCGGCCATCATTATGTATGAGAAAATGAAATGACTTCCACAAATAATTCAATATCAAAATTAGCCAAATCGCTCCACCCGTTCTCGAGTTTTATAGCGAGACTAACGAACAGCAATTCATTTTTATATATATAGACAATATATCGGAATAACTCCGACCGAAGCATCCGTTTCAAACGATATTCATTTTTTTACATCCTCTTTGACGATATTTGCGGCACGCATTCTATCAATTCTATGTCAAACGTCATAAGGTTACATTATAAAAGCGCTAAGGTTAGATTATAAATAATTTTATATGGTGGTTAAGTATTCTTAAATTTTCTAATTTTGCGCGCAATTTTCTTAATTTTTTCTTTTATAAGAACTTTCTCCTGAAAAAGAATTAGCGAAATCGGTCCAGCCGTTCATGCGTGATGGCGTGGCCAAGGGAAATAGGGATTCATTTTTATATATAGAGATTCGAACGTAACTCTAGTTGTTTGTTTGTTACAGTTTCACGACTAGGGTGCACCTATTTCAATTAAATTTGGTGTATAGATAGAACATGACTGGGATTGAGACAAATTTATTTATTTTTAGAATTTTAGGAAAAATTACAGTTACAGCTAGGTTACAGAAAAGGTATTTGAGTAGAAAATAAGCAACAATAAATGCTACTTATTCTAAGATGGCCAATTATAAGTTTCCGCAGATAAGGTAAGAGATGAATAGTAATATATAAACAGGTAAGGTAAACGACACATAAAATGGGAAAAGAAATTAAATAAAAGAGATATCAATACACACACACACACACATACACGACATCGGTTAAGTACCTAATCTATATATTGAAATAATTGTCACTAAGTAAGCGTTTAAGCTTACTTATTTTTGTGTTGAATAGATCAACCTCCTAATTTGCCTTAGCCAATGAATTAAAGGAGTGACAAGCTCTCACCATAAAAGAATTTTGGATATATGGTATATACTTCACCAAATATGCTACTTTTTACCCGACTGCGTAGAAGGAGGGTAATGTTTTTATTGACAATCTACGCGTGCGATGCCGCAGGCGGAAGCTTATTGCACACTATTATAAATAAAGACGCAAAACAAAAATGTATTTTCAAATCAGGTAAAGTGGACGACTTTATCGCTAAAAATGATGTCTTTAAGGCAACCTTTGGAGGGACAGAACTTAAAGTTTTGTAGGTTAAGTAATTGTAATTTGGCGTAACAATAAAGAGTTATCTATCATCTAGACTAGATAATCTTCATAAGACCGAAAGTGTAGTTTATCTCTCAATTAACATACAATTTGCCGATGTCACTCCGATAATATATTGCAAGATAAGTATTATCATGAATTACACAGCCCTAATCTTTATCAACTGATAAGTGGATACTTCAACAAAGCGTTTACAAACTTATAAAACAGTTAGGAGTACAGGCACTTGATATAACATCACTTACCCAATAGGAGTACCGCAGATAGGACGGCAAACAGCCTGCGTTGTTTATCCAACGTGAACCCGACCATCTCCATCGACTGCTTCAGTCGAGAGAACTCGTACTGCTCATCGACGCCCGGCACTTCACTACACCCGGTCCTCGACAGATAATTGTACTTTTCCACACTGAGTAAATGTAACTGCTCCTTTTCCGCCTCCGAAGCGCCGGCCAGCAGGTAGTAGAACACATGGTAGTTCCTCTCGTTTCTACCCTGGCTGCATATCCGAGACTTTTCTAAAAGATACTTCTGTACAACAGCACCGTGGACCATTCCATTTTCTTTATAATTAACTTGGATAAACTTTCCGAATCGACTCGAGTTGTTATTGTGAGCTGTTTTCGCGTTACCGAATGCTTCTAATACGGGCCCCGCGCTCAGAATGGTCTGTTCTACGCCGCTGCCGTGAGATCCCTTCTGACTGAGCGCTGTGAGGTGGTGCAGGAGGAAGTTTGTACTCTCAGTCTTGCCCGAGCCGCTCTCGCCGCTGATGACGATGCACTGGTTCGTCCGCTCCCGCAGCATGCAGTGGTAGGCCGCATCCGCAACGGCGAATATGTGCGGCGGGAGGCTCGACCCTATCCGCTTATTCTGATACAACTTCACATACTTTGGATTGTAAATAGGGTAGAATTTGAACGGGTTGAGAGCTATCAGTATCGATCCGACGTACGTATAGATATAGCCAGCCGTGAACCTGGCCTTTAGGTTATCTAGCAGAGTCTGCTCGTTGAGCTCCGGCAGTTGGCACAGATCGGGGTATTCTCTGTCCTTCGGCTGGTACAGAAACCTCTGGAAGTAGTCCTTGATCAGCTGAGGGTCCACGGAAAAGTTCTCCATCCATGGTTCGTCTGTGATTTTTTCGCGGAGGTAAAACCTGAAAGTAAAGAACTGGTTAGCGAAAGCAGAGTGCCGGTCGCTTTGTTTGGAGAGGCTTACAATATTTATACTTTTGCGTCATGTTTGTGATGATGGAATCTAAATATTTACTATTTATTATATATATGGTAGCGGTATTTGTGAGTGCATGTTGGATGATTGGCAGGATGGGAACGCGTTATCGCGGCGCGGGGCAGGAAGAGTGACTCACCGCGCATAGGGACATTATCCCCAATCACTGCTACAGCTTTATTTATTTTAAGAGCTAAATAAAATAAGTAAAAATTTTAAATTAGCATGCCGGGTTCCGCTTTTGCGTACTCCTTAAAAACGCTCCTAATTATTTTAAGAGTACACTGAATAGCGGAACTCATAAGGGGCATAAAAAACAGACCAAACTTTCCTTCTTTTTAGTACCATTATTTGTCATAGATTCTGTTAAACTATAATATGCCTAAAGATAAAAATCTTATCAGGCATATTTCATTAATGATACATTGTATACATCCAGATTAGATGCAAACTTATTACGAACAAATAAATTGTCCAATATATAGAACATTATTTATTCTATTAAGATAGGCGAACTTAACTTATCTTAACTAACTTAACTTTTCAGTAATTTCTGAGATTACCCACATATAAACTTTACCTCTTTAAAATATTAGTACATATATAGATTGGCTACTCTTAATCTAAACCTGGGTTGCGAAGTAAAAATTCAAAATCAAACTTATGGTTTTTTTAAACATAACTTCGTATGAGCAAATCCTGGTTTTTGAGCTTTTAGGTCGCCCAAAGGCGAATTAACTACGTTTTCAGCTAAGACCGGCATCTTACCGTGTCCTCTAAAACATGGAATGCCACTGTAGGTCACCCATTCAAGTAGAAAGTCTTTATAGGTAAATTAATGACAGAAAATGTTGCTTAATCTAGCGGATCTGTTAGGATAACGAGCGATTTTGTACCTAAAACAAATATTTGAGTTCAATAGATGTATTGTTCCGCCCTAAACAGTACCTACATTGTTATATTTCCTGTGTATTTGTACTAAATACTCGGTACTTCGCAAGTGCTAATTGTTAGGCCTGTCAATCTACCACGTTTGTTTTTCATTTGTGTGACCGAGACAGGGATAGTCCTAACTTCCTAAGCATGGCACGCGCAAAGTTACGTCATTATTTATCAGCCTCTGTATTGATTGCATTTATGCTAATGGCAGCAATAATTTTAATAATATCCTGCCGTTAGATTTACCTACATGAATTATAGCAAAGTTGCATACGCAGTGTTGCTCTATAAGGATCAAATAATATTTTTTTTTTTTATTGTTGATAGCCAAGCGCTTGACCACTAACCTCACCTGATGGTAAGTGAAGGTGTGATCGAAGATGGATCACGCTAGCCTAGAAAGAACCTATTCACTCTGGACTTGAAAACTCCAAGATTATACTGGTTTAAATATAATAATATACATAAGACTAATGAAAACAGGCTTCTTTCTCGTTGGCTCCGGCCCCGGTAATGCCTATGTTAAAGGTCCAGCCTTAGTGCCTGTGTTGTAAAATAATAATAATACATAGAATATATAAATAAATAAATGTTGCTGGACAACTCACACAGCGCTATCTAGCCCAAACTAAGCAGAGCTTGTATTATGGGAACCAGATAACTGATAAGAATACTTATATACTTTTTTTGTAAATACTTACTTATAATATGTATATAGAAAAACATCCAGACCCGGAACAAATTTTGTAGATCATGCAAACATTTGTTCCGCGACGGGAATCAAACCCGCTACCTCCTGCGTCTTAGCCAACTATTCGCCCACTGCGCCACAGAGGTCGTCAAATAGTACGATACAGTACGAAATCAAACTTTAAACTAATATTATAAATGAAAAAGTGAGTCTGTTTATTACTATTTCACGGCTAAACATTAGCCGATGAAATTTGGCACAGATATAGCTTGCATTCTGAAGGGGCAGGCTACAATGGCCTGAGGGCTATGTTTTTCGCGCGTATCTAATACTCTTTCTTTATTACTTCGTAACACCCAAACTAGGTGGATTTAGATAAAAATAGCGATAATATCAAAATATCTTTATGATTAAATTTTCTGATAACTGACTTAAATTTCTTAAAATGTTTTCTCGTTCCTGGAAAATATCTTAGTCCCACGGGAAATCAAAATGTATCTTATTTATTCGATAATAATAAGTTATTTAGCAGAATAATATAAGCTCTGCGAGCGGAATAATATCTTCCCCCTTCTAACCTTCGTACCTCGCCCAGTGTCATGAGTCCTTACCTAATATTTTTTAATAAATCGTAATGTGTAACCTAACAGCAATATTACACCATATAAACTCACCTACTTTTGTAAACTGCACTCTAGAAGCCCAAGACACAAGCTCCATGCATAGTTTGGGTCTCGCTGTCAAGCTAATTTTTTTTTGTATCTGGTTTAAGAAACGTGGCAAATGATGTATTTTTCTTTTGACAATAAACATTTTTATCTTTATTTTATCTTTTATCTGTAAAACCCGAGACCACTCGATATTTAAAAACACTCTACTGGTAAACATGTTAAAATATTGAAATAAAAACTTGTAGAAGGATGCTTTCCAAAAAGTGTCTTTATTAAAATATAGGTTTTATCTAATACACTAGAGTTTTTTTTTCAATCTTTAAGCATGCAGGGGATTACCAGTTAGCGACACTGTTTCTACGATATTTGAACTATCATAACTAACAAATTACCATCTACGACTTGTTAATTAAGGTATGACAAACACCGTAGTAAGTACCTTACCCGCCTCTACGGCAACTTATGCAGCCCATGCAAAGTCGGGTGGGTTAGCTAGTTAACAATATGTCAATATACTTATAAGGATACAAATATACTCAAATTAAATCAGATATAATCTATAGTTGCGTGTAGAAAACTGCGATTTGAGCAATTACGGAACAATAGGAAGCGCTCGTGGCTTGCTTCGTCTCTAACAGATCAGATAAGTTGGGCCTTGGGCTACGTTACTCACGGTCACCACATGGATGGGTGGCCGCTAGTGACAATTACAACACTTCCGCTATAATCAATATCATGAATATATTTTAAAAAATGGTCTTATAGGGTTTCAGTTTTCATAATTATTGTGTAAGAAAATAAAATAAGCTAATTCCATATCATTCAATGGTTGCCTGGAAAATATCGCTCTCAGTGATAAGATCGCTCATTATACATATTGCTGTAAAAGTCTTAGACATAAATAATTTACTCTTTGCTGTTAATATGTTACAAAATAAGGTTTTTAACTAAATATAATAAGGTGCATAAAGCTTAAGGTATCTGCCGGTTAGGGCTTGCAAAGTTATACAATTTTTTAAAGATATTTGTATTGTATAAGTGGGGTAATTCGATAGAGTTATCTACCGATAACCGTTGGGGAAGAAAGGTTCTCGAGTGGAGACCACGGACTGGAAGACGCAGCGTAGGCCGGCCCCCCACAAGGTGGACCGACGATCTAGTAAGAATCGCGGGGAGCCGTTGGGCGCAAACGGCTCCCAACCGCTCGTTGTGGCGATCTAAGAGGGAGGCCTATGTTCAGCAGTGGACGTCTTCCTGCTGATGATGATAATCTACCTATCTATAAGTGCAACAAATTATCGCGATCGGATAATATTCACGCAGTGGAAATGCGTTATCCCTTTTTGTAAACGTAGGTGCTTTAATTTTTTTTATACAATTTTATATAGCAAACGAGCATGCAGTCCACCAGATGTTAAGTGGCTACTGCAGCCCATGGATATCCACATAGAATTCAACACAAGGAATTATGTTGTCTTGATTTCTATGTGGATACGTTGTCATACTATAGGACTTAGCTGGTATGCCTATGTGCCAGTAATTACAGGAACATACCATTACGATCTAACCGGAACACAGCAGCACAAGTACTGCTATTTGGCGGCAGATAAAGGTAAGGCGGTGGTGCCCAATTCCTCGAGCCCGTCCACAAAAGCTCTACCACCGGTGAATCTGAATTTATGAAATTTAATGTTAAAATGTTCATTGAATAGTTTATTTTAATGTGTAAATTTTTATTGTAAATTAGCGCCCTCGGTAATCAGTAATTTGCTATGCTCGTAAGTAATGGACAAACAAGTATAAAGTGCCATTACCTAGTTTCAAGACATTATTGTACATTTGTTTAAGCAAAAAAATATCTTGTATGAAAAGGCTTTTTGATGTAGTCCTCTAAACGATTTACTACCAGGTTTAAGTCGTTGAACCATGAGGGTTTTCGCAGGCCCAATAACTCCAAAACCAAGTTTGATAACATCCGTAAATACTGATTGTGCATATTCATGAATTCTTCAGTGCCTTAAGACGAAAGTCTTTAATCAGTGTGTGTTACCAGTGATGACATATGGAACCGAGATGTGGTCCTTCACTATTGGCCTTATGAATAAGCTCAGAGTCGCTCAACGAGCTATGGAGAGGGCTGTGCTCGGGATTTCTCTACGGGATCGAATCAGAAATGAGGAGATACGTAGGAGAACTCAAGTCACCGACATAGCCCGACGGATTAGCACGTTGAAGTGGCAATGGGCAGGCCATATAGCGCGCAGAACGGATGGCCGTTGGGGCCGGAAGGTTCTCGAGTGGAGGCCACGGACCGGCAAGCGCAGCGTAGGACGTCCACCTACAAGATGGGCAGACGACTTGGTAAGAACCGCAGGTCGGCGTTGGATGCAGGCCGCTTCCAACCGCAGTTCTTGGAGATCAATGAGGGAGGCCTTTGTCCAGCAGTGGACGTCCTACGGCTGATATGATGATGATTAATTATTTATGGTACACTAGCAGACCCGCCCGCAGTGTCGCATGCGAGGCTTGTCAATAAAAACCTTCCTTGTGCGCAATCGGGTAAAATGCCTATGTCTCAATCCCGGTCATAATCTATCTACATATATATGTATATACTAAATTTTATAGAAATCTGTATAGCCGATAAGTCGTAAAAACGTAACAAACAAAGTAACTTTCGAATATGGATAACAACAATTGCAGAACTCAATACAAAAAACAAGATAATTGAAAACTAAAAACAACTGATATGTACAAAGGGCGGTCTTATCGCTTAAAGCAATTTCTTCTAGACAACTTTAGGATAGATACGACTTCATGGAAGAAAAGGAAGGCAGTACATATTTGCGAGCAATAATGTGAATCATCTACAGATCAATATGTAGAAGCAATGTAAGCAAATAGTATCACGGTGACAAGTCTAATGCAGTCTACACACCAAAGCCGCCGACACGCCGACACAGCCCGGCGGCATTGTTGTTAGCGCCATGTCGCCGGGTAGCACGCGCGGGTGCCAACATTATTGTCTAATGGCGGGTTCCTATATACATCGGTAACCAGCTACGACTCGTATCTCTTTGAAAACGTGTCATAAGTTTGACACAGAAATGAGTCGTAGCTGGTTACCGACTGATATAGGAACCCGTCATAAATCAGGACTTTTCAACCAGGGGAACGCGCCCCCCTAGGGGGCTAGAGAGATCCTATGAGAGGCATAATGTGTTCGGACATTTTAATCTACCAACTAATGAATGTTCATGATTTAACACAACACACAGATTTAGTCGCTTCACCTATTTCCAATCGGACGAACTAACTATAATACCACTATTAATAGTGTAATAATCAAACAAATTTTGTTTGATCACTCATTGTAGTAAACAAGGCACCCTCTGGATCTATCCGCGCGTGCGCGGGGTGTACTGAACATACAGTAACATCAAATACATACGGCCATGAAAATATTTTAAATAATCCGAGGACATAGAGGGGGGGGGGGGGGGGGGGGCTGGTTGGGAAACCCTGGTCTAAATAAAGCCGCCGGGCTGTGTCGGCGTGTCGGCGGGTTTGGTGTGTAGACTGCTTAATGAATGAATGTTAGCACATCGTAGTACAGATAGTTCGCAGGTGTTTATGCAAGGTTAGAGGTAAGGTATCCGTCGTACACTTGTACCGGGCAGATAATTACATACTGCACAACTTGATTTTATACTGAACTTGCTAGTTGTATAAAGATTGTAATTCATAACGTTCACTTATATTTTTAACTCTGCCGCAAAAATAATGGTGTTATTATCTATCTGTGGCGTCGTGTGTGAGGCTTAACACCTGTACGCCTAAGTGTGTATGCCGAAGTGCACATAAAATTATGTTTAACAAGCTAAGTGCATAAAAAGCATTATATAAGTTCTAGATTTACTACGTGAAATAGTTATAAATAAATATTAATTTTGTCAAAATACTTTTTAGAGGCGCTCCAGCCTGTCGAGTCAGTGGATTATTAGATGTTTAAAATACCTAGACTGTGTTTAACGATATTTTGTTATTTATGAATTTCTGATAATAAAGACCTTTGAAAACAAACAAAAAACCTGTATGCCTAAGTTGATAGACGCAGGGCAGTGCATCGTAGGGCACATTTCTAACGTGCGCGACCTACGAGGCAATTCTCTGTTATAGGCGATGGTTACCACTTAACATCAGGTGGGCCATATCTCCATCTATACTAAAATTATAAAGAGGAAAGATTTGTATTTTTGTGTGCATGTTTGTAATGAATAAACTCAAAAACTACTGGACCGATTTAAAAAATTCTTTGACTGTTGGGAAGCAACACTATCCCCGGGCGACATAGGCTACTTTTTACCCAACTGCGTATAAGGAGGGTAATGTTTATATTTAAAAACTACGCGTGCAATGCTGCGGATTGGTCAGCTAGTAACGAATAAACTCAAAAACTACTGTGCCGATTTCAAAAATTCTTTCACCATTGGAAAGCTACATTAACCCTGAGTGACAAAGGCTACATTTATTGCTAGAAAATACTAGGGATCCTTTATTCAAACTTAAGTAACACAACCCAAGGTGTAAAAAAGTGCCCTAAAACGTCTTTCGTCGCATGCGCTGCGGAAACTATTGATAATAGAACAAAAGTATGTTCTACAATATTAAAGAACATATCAATATCTACAAAAATAATATTATAACGAGGAAAGATTTGTTTGTTTGCATTGAATAGGCTACTGGACCGATTTAAAAAAATCATTCAGCGTTGGGAAGCTACACTATCCCCGGGTGACATAGGCTACTTTTTATCCAACTGCGCAGAAGGAGGGTAATATTCTTATTGAAAAACTACGTGAAGCTGCGGATTGGTCAGCTAGTAGATTATAACCTAGACCAGGAATCCCCAAACTATTTTGGACAAGTGACCCCTTTTCCAAAATGAACTGTTACCTCAGACCCCCATGGCCAAATTACCTACTTTTAAGATTAACCCCCTTATTCATAATGATCCGCTAACTTAAAACAGCTGATACAGAGTGTTATTTTTCATTCTGACTTAGGTCAATAGAAGAAGACAGAGTGAGAATTAGCAATGTTTTAAATTAGTTAGCAGACTATTATGAATAAGGGGGCCTATCTTTCTTTTTTCCTATTGATACTAAATACCTAGGTACTAAGGTACCAATTGGAAAACTTTGCACTTGGTTAAGTGAGTAAAGTTGACTTCATCAAAATTTAACAAAATAAAAAGACATACAATTCAGTAAATATCAAGTTTAATTTATAATGATTATTACAAATTAAGTACTTAAAGAATCTTAAGTAGGTAGGAAATTATATTTTAAAAAATATTAATTCACAGAGGAAATAAAACATTCAGTGTGATGGATGAACCTGGTTACTATCTACCAATCTAGCTACATCCGGTTCAATATTGGTGAGTTGTAGCCTTAAATCTCCACGTTCGTTGATTTTCAAACGGTTTCTTTGTTTCGTCAAAATGTTTGTTACCACACTGAAGCTTTTTTCAACTAGGTATGATGATGGAAAAGCGATAAGGTATTTTTCAGCAATGTTCCACAATGTAGGATACTGTGTTTCAATGTTGCGTTGCAACCAGAATTTCTGATAGCATTGGTTGAACTTCTGCTTAAGCTCTTCGTCTGTGCTGATGGTATTCAACTCTTCTTGCATTATCACATTGGCTTCTTCTATGGCTGTGGTATTGTGCGGATTTATTATCCATTGAGGAATTTGAGTAAATTTAAAAGATCCTCAAACCTCTCCGTAAAATCCTTGTGTAATGCGTCCAAGTGAGTGACATATAATAAAATGTCATCATCTTGAAGCATTTCTGGTAATTTTGACAAATGCGGAAACTGCGAGTATTCTTTTCTGCCTAAATTTTGTTTATAAAGGATTAGTTTACCCACGAAGGCCGATATTATTGATTGTGTTTTAATCAAGTTAAGATCGTCACCCTGCAGCTGCAAATTAACTTTGTTGAATATTCCAAAGATATCATTCAAGTAATAAATATCTGTTTTACAATTGTTCAGATTTTCTTTCAAATTCGGATCTTTTTCTTGTAAAAACACATACAAAAATGCCTGAAAATCTTTATAAGCAAGAGCCTCTTGATAGCCAGCGAACTTCAGTGTGCAGAAGTAATCGAGTAAAGACTTCGTCGTTTTTCTCACATAGCTGAGCAAATAACCGAGAGTTCAAAGAATTACTTCGTATCTTGTAGATAGCATTTATTACATATTGTAAAGACTTATGCAATCTAGGACTTAGCTTTTTTGCTACTAAATGCTGCCTGTGAATCACGCAGTGAATGACCAGTACATCAGGCAGTTGTCGCTTTAAGTGAGCTATAAAACCACGATGACGACCAACCATAGACGGTGCACCATCAGTCGCAACAGAAACAATGTTTTTCCATGGAATAGCTTTGTCAGTAAAAAAAATGTTCCACGGCCTGAAAAATCGATTCTCCTCTGGTATCAGTCTCTAAATATGTAGCAAAAAGCAGTTCTTGGCACATATTTTCATCTTTGATATATCGAACATATCCTAACAACAGAGCTTCATTGCCGGGTAATGTAGACTCGTCCAACTGGAGAGAGAATCTGTTGGTCTGTAAGAACTTGCATAAAATGTTTTCCACATCCCGTCCCATCTCGTCTATGCGTCTCTGAACGGTGTTATTGCTCAAAGGTATTCTCTTTAAAATATCATGTGCGGGTTTGTGCAATACCTTGTTAAGGACCTCCGCAATGGCTGGTAAGATAAGCTGCTCTCCAATTGTGTGGGGTTTCCCCGACTTCGCTATTAGTAAAGATATATTATAGGACGCTCGTAAACCATCATCGTCTTTAATAGATGATGACGCAAATAACGATCTTATGGATGGTCTTTTGTCTAGCTTTTCTTTAAGTGCTTGAAAAAATGACCAGGGCTCACTTTTTTTGTCAGCATGAACTCTTGATAAGTGGTCATCCATTTTTGAAGGCTTCATGGCATCGTTACTGAATACTTTTTCACATATGAGACACATCGGCAAGTGTTGATTTGATGGAGATGCAATAAATCCGAACTTCAAGTAGTCCAAACTGTATTGTCTGCATTTTTTTTCGTGTCCGCCATCATAAAACTCTCAGTAATCCTGCAAATAAAAAAATAAGAAACTACCTAAATAAAAAACAATAATAAACTGTTAAACTTACTGTTATTTTTTTACAATTGAAACAACTGAGGCAACTGCAAACTGTTGCAAACAATCTACACATAGCTCAACTGATCACTATCACACAGTGGGGCAATGCAGACAGCGGCCCCAAGACGCTGGCTGCATTACCCCATTGTATGGCAATGCTGATGCGCTGTGCCGGATAAAAACTGTTTGGTACTTACCCTGTTAATTTTTCATAAACTGCAGATATTGTATGGTTACGCTATTAACTCGCGTAGGGAGTTCAGCATTTCGTAAATTCTTTTGCAATCACTTTACTTCACTTAATTTAGCTATGTTATAACTTTGTAATCTCTTGAAATAAATGAGTACTTATATGAGTTATTATCGTTCAAGCTCCAACGAATTTCAAAACGCAAATGAACATTCAATTTTTTTTTTTTTCGAATGGACTAATCTCGCTGTTGGCCTCTGAGGCCGTGACAGCTTAACCGAACTTTTGGCGAGCGCAGATGGCGCTCAGCCCTGTAAGTTTTTTAGGCAACTAGCGCAAGGGCACCACTTAGGTACGAACCTCGGCTTGGGCTGTTGCCGGGATGGGGATAGGAGAGAAACGCCCGGGTACATGTCTGTACCTCGTATAAGCGGCGACTGAAGGGACAAATGAACATTCAACCTAAGTGCAAGCTCGTTAAATAGTAAAATATCGGGAACATGTTTGGACTTGCAACTTGATCATGAATTCGTTCGTATTTAATCGCGTAAGCGTCAAATAGAGAGTAAGTCAAAACGCGCCTGAAAGACGTACGCTCGAACTCATTATCTTGCACAAACTTGTCCACACTGACTTGCCGAGTTTTTCATCTTGTTCTCTTCGAACTTGAGACTTTACATTACTACAACAATGCTATTTCCTACAAAAATATTAATTATTCTTAGTACACGTAACACAACATAAACAATACAGTACCTACCTACCTATCTTGATAGATTTAAATAAGAACTTGTGTTAATTAAATAGGGGTCGATTTTTAGACCTCGTCGACCCCCAAAATCAGTTTTCGTTTATGTCGACCCCTAGGAAACCGATATCGACCCCGGGATCGATATCAACCACTTTGGGAATCCCTGACCTAGACTAACTTAAAGGATAGTTTTTGTTAACAAACCATGCGTGCGAAGCCGCTGGCAGAAGCTAGTGTAGTATAAAATAAAACGGAGGGAACGATACGGACGCGTTTTTTTAACAGAAAGAGCTGATGTGGTTCTTAGCTATGTCAGTTTTACGGGTTTTTGAAGTAATACTTTTTTACGCACGCTTGACTTGGGGAGTAAGCTGGCGAATGCGTTACGAAAAGAGCGAACGGAAGTTTAGAGGGAGATATAAATTAGTGAAGATAGAAAGAGAGAGTTACGTTTCGTATATTTTTAAATGTTAATGTGCGAGTGCGAGTTGCGTCTGTCCAGAATGAACATAAGACTGATCGACCTGCAGACGTGTGGACAATTTTATAAATTAATATTTACAAAAAGAAGTTTTACTTCAGTCTAAAGCACACTCGTTTTTTTATGTACCGAACTACCCAGTAGGGTAATGTTTTAGGGTGTATATTTGTATGTATATCATTTGATGCAAACTGCCCTTGTAGCATGACCACCGTAGAGTTTATCACTATCGAAGGATAGAGCACGTAGAAAAACGACCGCACGATTTGTTCTACTCTCTACGTTCAAAACAAAAAATCTTGTTTTATTACGGTACCTCGCGCACCCGATCGTTGGGGTATCGTTGAATAGGTCTTCTAAAAACAATATACGGTTTCCTCAATACAGGTTTTTTTTTTATAATTCTCTCTAGGTGACTAATTTCTAAAAATAAAGGCTAAATGAGTATCTATTATTGGCATTAAAGCATTAGCTATAAGAGTTTGTTTACATTGATATTATGTGCTGTTGATTCTGTATTGAAAAAATAAAAAAAAAAAGCTTCAAATTGGCTATTTTATAAGTCTTGTGGCCGTAAACGTGTTACTGTTACCAGACGAGTGAATCTGCGTGCAGAAGCTAGTTAGTAGTTACTATACAAGATATGAGCGACGAATTACACTTATGCGGTCCAATGATACTGTTCCCTTTAACAATGTACATTGTTAAGGAAAATTAAAATACTAAAATTAAACTGTGCTACAAACTCATAACAATTTACCCCAGTGTATATAATTCTAAACCTACTTGAATTAATAAATAAATAAATATATATTGCTGGACATTTCACACAGCGCTATCTAGCCCCAAACTAAGCAGACCTTGTACTGTGGGAACCAGATAACTGATAGAATACTTTTATATACTTTTTTTTGTAAATACATACTTATAATATATAGAAAAACAACCAGAACCGGAATAAATATCTGTAGATCATGCAAACATTTGTTCCGCGGCGGGAATCGAACCCACTACCTCCTGCGTCTCAGCCGGCTGTTCGCCCATTGCACCACGGAGGTCGTCAGGTCGTCAGAATAGTTCACTTCTTCATAGTTCACATGAAATTTCAAGGTTTTTAAACTCCAAAGCAAAAGTATTATAAATTCTGCAGGAGCTTCGCGGTCACAATATTTAGTTTTAACGTATGCAAGTATATTTCCACGTATTTTTGCGTCATAAATCAAAAACTTCCTCACCTATAAATAAATAAGCTAGTCTTTGATGTATGAAAAGTTTTAGCCTAATTCTAGCGATAAGTGATTAACAGGCTTACAGCTAGGGTTGCCACCTTTTTTTGAGACGGATATATTATTTTTAATTACGGTAAAACAAAAATAGAGTACATAGAGTATCCAATACCACATAGAGATCAAGACAACATAATAGCTTGTTTTGAATTCTATGTGGATATCCATGGGCTGCAGTAGCCACTTAACATCTGGTGGACTGCATGCTCGTTTGCCATATAAGTAGTATAAAAAAATATCTTTATAAACATAATTTTGACAACTCATTTCGACATTTTACGTGGTTTTGGATATCATTAAAAAGCCAGTAACAGTCAGAGTTACGTAAACAGTATTTTAGTGTACTTTATTGGTGTCTTAGATTTTATATAATGCACCTACACCTGCACAAAAAAGAGGGCAATACTCTAATTTAGAGTACCGGTGTCAACCCTACTCACAGCTGTGGAAATACTCACCTGTAGAATTGTCCCGTGCTGCTGTTGGCAGTTCTGTTATTAGGCCACAATAACATGACTCCGACGGGCGACTCGTCGGGGCCGAGTCGTCTCTCCTTGCATTCGCCGCTAACTGTGTCCCCCACCACCTAATACAGGAAAAAATATTAAAATATTAAATACTATCTGTTGCCCGCGACTTCGTACGCGTTACACTACTAAATGTGTAGGTAACCAAGAAATAAAGCTAAACTCGCTATTGCAACTTGACTTGACACCCCCCATTTTTCTCACATGCAATGGGACCTGGATTTATGGGATAAAAAGTAGCGTACATATGTGTTAATCCAGGTTATAACCTACGTACATAATAAAATGTCATCGAAATCGGTTAACAAAAAAAACGTCCAAACTTTCGCATTTATAATATGTTCTTTTAAAAAAATCATAACATGTGTGATAAAATACTAGCTGCCACCCGCGCCTTCGCACACGTATTTCCATCCCACGGGAACTGATTTATGGGATGAAAAAGCCTATGTCATGGAATAGGTCATCATCAAATCAACCTATGTTCCGAATTTCAACCAAATCGGTTCAGTAGTTTTGGCGTTAGAGACGAACTAACGTCCATCCAAATTTTCGCATTTATAATAATAAATACTAGCTGACCAATAAGCAGCTTCACACGCGTAGTTTTTCAATAAAATATTACACTCCTTCTGCGCAGTTGGGTAAAAAGTAGCCTATGTCACCCGGAGATAGTGTAGCTTCCCAACGGTGAAAAATTTTTTTAAATCCGTCCAGTAGTTTCGGAGCCTATTCAATGCAAACAAACAAACAAACAAATCTTTCCTCTTTATAATATTATATCTTTGTAGATGTTGATATGTTATTACTTGCACGGGCGCCGTCAGCGTGTTCGACTCGAGGAGTCTCTCTCTTCGTGGTGTAATACGTCTGCTGGTGTACCTCAAGGTGGCGTTTTATCTCCTCTTCTTTTTGCAATCTTCATAAACTCTATTTCTCTTAATCTTTCTTCGTCTTTTCACCTCTACGCAGACGATCTTCAGATTTATAATCAAGCTACGCTCAGTAATATTGCTGATGCTGTTGACGTTACCAATTGCGATTTACGCCGTATTGCAGAGTGGAGCAAGCTCCACGGTTTGAAAGTTAATCCTACCAAAACGCAAACCATTATTGTAGGTAGTTCAAGAACGCTTAGCAAAATTGATTGGTCCACTGTCCCACAAGTTGTCTTTGACGGAATAGCAATCCCATACAGCGAAACCGTTAAGAATTTAGGTATCATCATTGACCGCAACTTTTCATGGAAGGCTCAGCTTGAACTAACCAGCCGGAAATTGTTTGCGTCAGCTGGTTCACTAAGGAGACTACGAAACTTTTTGCCTACGTCCACCAAGACTGCGCTTGCACAATCGCTTTTACATCCCGTACTAGACTATGCCGATGCTTGTTATCTGGACCTCACTGAGGAACAGCTTAACAAGCTCAAGCGTTTACAAAATTTTTGTATTAGATTTATATTTGGCCTCCGTAAATATGATCATGTGTCTCCCTTCCGTTCAAAGCTTAAATGGCTTCCGATTCGTCTTCGTCGGAATACGCATATCCTTTTTCTTCTCTATTCTATTCTTTTCAATCCCTTCTCTCCTCACTATCTGAAAGATAGATTTGAATTTCTCCATTCTTCAAATAACTATACTCTTAGGTCATCAGAAAACTTGATACTCAGAACTCCTTCGCACAGCACTTCCTTTTACAGCGCTTCTTTTACTGTCCAGGCTGTTCAGCTGTGGAATGCTCTGCCCGAAGAAGTAAGACGGTCATCGTCCTTACACACCTTCAAATTGAAGGTGAAACATCATTACCTGACGATGTCATCTTCCTAGCGTTATTTATTTACTATTTATGTACTTATTTTATCTGTTAGTATAGTTTGCTATATGTATATACCTATATATTAGTCTATTTTATAAGTATATTAAGTATTAGGATTAAAACTTCATATTATTATTATATCTTAGAATATATTATGTGTACATGTAATGTATCCGCTAAAGTACACCGCACTCCGTAATTTTTAAAAATTTCACTCCATCCAAAGGTTGCCTGGAAGAGATCGCTTTTAGCGATAAGGCCGCCCATTGTATTGCCTTATTTATTTTAACCCAGTACTTATTTTTTTATTATTTCTGTTTGTGTGGTAATTCAATAAAGAGTTATCTATCTATCTATCTATCTATATGTTCTTTAATATTGTAGAACATACTTTTGTTCTATCATCAATAGTTTCCGCAGCGCATGCGACGAAAGACGTTTTAGGGCACTTTTTTATACCTTGGATTACGTTACTTAAGTTTTAGTAAGGATCCCTAACTTTTTCTAGCAATAAATATAGTCTATGTCACTCAGGGTGAATGTAGCTTTCCAATGGTTAAAGAATTTTGAAATCGACAGAGTAGTTTTTGAGTTTATTCATTACAAACATGAACACAAAAATACAAATCTTTCCTCTTTATAATATTAGTATAGACTAGCTTCCGTCAGCGGCTTCGCACGCGTAGTTTGTCAACAAAAAGTAGCCTGTGTTAATCCAGGTTTTAATCTATGTACCTACATACCAAATTTCATCGAAATCGGTTCAGCCGTTACGACGTGAAAGAGTAACAAACATACACACATACATCCATACAAACTTTCGCGTTTATAATATTAGTGCGATGGCATAGTGATACTATTGTTTTGACTTTATTATGATTTGAACTTAAATGTTTTTGAATCTATGAATGAGAGTACAAACACATTTAATTTTGTCTTGTTAAATCAAACTATTTATTAATTTGATATAATAATTTAAATAGTTCAAGGCATGTTTTAATAATACGACTGACGACCTCCGTGGTGCTGTGGGCGTATAGCCGGCTGAGACGCAGGAGGTTGCGGGTTTGCGGGACAAATGTTTACATGGTCTATAGATATTTTTTTCGAGTTTGGGTATTTTTCTATATATTAGTAAGTACTTACAACAAAAAATATATATATATATATATATATATATATATAAGTATTGTATTAGTTGTCTGGTTCCCACAGTACAAGCTTTGCTTAGTTTGGGGTTAGATGGCGCTGTGTGAAATGTCCAGCATTATTTCATCATCATTTTCAGCCCGTGTCGACCCACTGCTGGGCATAGGCCTCTTTGTTTCTGCCATTCTCCCCGATCCTATGACAGTCTGAACCACGTACGACCCACGGTCTTATGGATGTCGTCGACCCATCTCGCTGGTGGACGTCCCCTATTTCGATGCCCAGTTCTCGGCCTCCACTCTGTTAGAGCCTTAGTCCACCTGTCGTCACTACGTCTGGCCAAGTGTGCTGCCAACTCCACTTGAGCCTCAATATTCGCTTGCTGACGTCTCGTACTTTAGTCTACTTGCGAATTTCAGTATTATATATTTAATAATAAATATGTATAAGTAAAGTTTGTATGTACCTAATCTCAGAAACCGATGGTAAAAATTAATTAACTGATAAAAGGCTACCTATCCCGGATTGCTTTAAGCTATATTATATCAAACTTAATATTATATATTCGAAAGTAACATTAGACAACAACGTATTTATCAAATGCGACAAGCGTATCACAGAAAAGTTTTTAAACGAGGTAGTTTAAGTAAACTTTTAGTAAAGTTCTTTACAGAAAGGATGATTTTTAAAAAGTAATTGAGTACTGAAATTAATTAAGCTTTTGATATATTCCGAATCTTAGGCTGCTTTTCCACCAGAGATGTGCTATGCTACGTTGCTATGGCTGCGTTTGATATCCACCAATTATATTCATTGGTCCACATGGTATAGCACTGGTGGAAACGGATTCAACTAAGCTATGTTTTTTATATGGAAGGATGCGTGCTATGGATGGTCGCGAGTGGTAGCTATGTGAAGAGCAGAGTACTCAGTAGGCCCGCGTTTGCACAAATTACTCGCTCCGCTACATAGCTTAGTATCAGTGGAAACGGATGCGTGCTATGGATGGTCGCGAGTGGTAGCTATGTGAAGAGCAGAGTACTCAGTAGGCCCGCGTTTGCACAAATTACTCGCTCCGCTACATAGCTTAGTATCAGTGGAAACGGATGCGTGCTATGGATGGTCGCGAGTGGTAGCTATGTGAAGAGCCGAGTACTCAGTAGGCCCGCGTTTGCACATCTTACTCGCTCCGCTACATAGCTTAGTATCAGTGGAAACGGATGCGTGCTATGGATGGTCGCGAGTGGTAGCTATGTGAAGAGCAGAGAACTCAGTAGGCCCGCGTTTGCACATCTTACTCGCTCCGCTACATAGCTTAGTATCAGTGGAAACGGATGCGTGCTATGGATGGTCGCGAGTGGTAGCTATATGAAGAGCAGAGTACTCAGTTAGGCCCGCGTTTGCACATCTTACTCGCTCCGCTACATAGCTTAGTATCAGTGGAAACGGATGAGTGCTATGGATGGTCGCGAGTGGTAGCTATGTGAAGAGCAGAGTACATACTCAGTAGGCCCGGGTTTGCACATCTTACTCGATCCGCTACATAGCTTAGTATCAGTGGAAACGGATGCGTGCTATGGATGGTTGCGAGTGGTAGCTATGTGAAGAGCAGAGTACTCAGTAGGCCCGCGTTTGCACAAATTACTCGCTCCGCTACATAGCTTAGTATCAGTGGAAACGGATGCGTGCTATGGATGGTCGCGAGTGGTAGCTATGTGAAGAGCCGAGTACTCAGTAGGCCCGCGTTTGCACATCTTACTCGCTCCGCTACATAGCTTAGTATCAGTGGAAACGGATGCGTGCTATGGATGGTCGCGAGTGGTAGCTATGTGAAGAGCAGAGAACTCAGTAGGCCCGCGTTTGCACATCTTACTCGCTCCGCTACATAGCTTAGTATCAGTGGAAACGGATGCGTGCTATGGATGGTCGCGAGTGGTAGCTATATGAAGAGCAGAGTACTCAGTTAGGCCCGCGTTTGCACATCTTACTCGCTCCGCTACATAGCTTAGTATCAGTGGAAACGGATGAGTGCTATGGATGGTCGCGAGTGGTAGCTATGTGAAGAGCAGAGTACATGCTCAGTAGGCCCGGGTTTGCACATCTTACTCGATCCGCTACATAGCTTAGTATCAGTGGAAACGGATGCGTGCTATGGATGGTTGCGAGTGGTAGCTATGTGAAGAGCAAAGTACTCAGTAGGCCTGCGTTTGTACATCTTACTTATACATCTTAGTATCAGTGGAAACGGTGACATAGTTTCATAGCTTAGCTTTTACATCCTCGCAGCATAGCTGCATAGTACATCTCTGGTGTAAAAGCAGCCTTAAGCAGTTGAATGCAATCGCAGAAACCACCTGAGATATAAATGTGCTATAAATATGCAAGTATTGCATTTCAATGCACATTGTAATCCACCTTAGAGGCAAGCACACGACGACTTAATACGACGTCTGTGGCGCAATGGGCGAACAGCCAGCTGAGACGCAAGAGGTTGCTGGTTCGATTCCCGCCGCGGAACAAATGTTTGCACGATCTACAGGTATTTCTCCGGGTCTGGATGTTTCTCTATATATTATAATTTATGTATTTACAAAAAAAACGAGTGTGCTTTAGACCGACTGAAGTAAAACTTCTTTTTCAAAATATTAATTTATAAAATTGTTCAATTACAATATTGTCCACACGTCTGTAGGTCGATCAGTCTATGTTCATTCTGGACAGACGCAACTCGCACTCGCACATATACGAAACGTAACTATCTCTCTCTTTCTAACTTCACCAACTTATATCTCCCTCTCAACTTCCGCTCGCACTTTTCGCAACGCATTCACCAGCTTACTCCCCAAGTCACGCGTGCGAAGTTTTACTTCCAAAAGTATATAAGTATTATATCAGTTATCTGGTTTACTTACTTTGGGGCTAGATAGCGTTGTGTGAGATGTCTAGCATTATTAATTCTGTGCGATTTTACAATGAACTCCCGGAAATCCCGGTCTAAGCGCCAATTTCTAGATTTAAATCTATACTAACATTATAAATTCGAAAGTGACCCTGTCTCTCTCTCTGTCTGTTACGTTTTCACGACAAAACGGCTAGACCGATTTCGATGAAATTTGGTATAAAGATAGATTATGACCGGGATTCGGACATATGCTACTTTTTACCCGACTGCGCAGAAGTATTGTAAGACGACCTCCGTGGTGCAGTGGGCGAATAGCCGGCTGAGACGCAAGAGGTAGCGGGTTCGATTCCCGCAGCGGAACAAATGTTTGCATGATTTACAGATATTTGTTCCGGGTCTGGTTGTTTCTTTATAAATTATAAGTGTGTGTTTACAAAAAAAATGTACCTATGTAAGTATTCTATCAGCTATCTGGTTTCCATCGTACACACGGCTACACATCAAGATCATACAATACATTTCCAGTATAAGCTGACCTCGCATTGTGTAGGCTTTTCGTAGAATGAGAGGTCAGCTTATACTGGAACGTATAGTATAGATATGTAGCCGTGTGTACAAGCTCTGCTTAGTTTGGGGCTAGATAGCGCTGTCCAGCAATATTTATTTATATTTATTGTAATGTTATTAAACCACGCGTGCGATTTTTAATTTGTTTAGTTAACTGGCCACTGGCTTACAAATGATAAATCCAATTAGCAAATGACAACCAATCAGACTAGACTACATTGCAAGTAATCTCATTCTCAACATGAGTGTATCTACGCGCGCGCATGTTTCACACATGATCAAGCAAAGGAAGTATTCGTCTTATGCTGACTCATTCGGTAGCAAAAAGTATTTGACATTACCGAGACTGTCAATGATACATACTTATCTATAATGGTAATTATTTTTAGATTATTGTTTTTGTTGGTCTGTTTTACATTAACTACTAGCTGACCCGGCCCGGCTCGGCGCGGATTTATCTAAATAAAATACAGCACTCAGGGATAGTGTAGTTTTATATCAGTAAAAGAACTTTCAAAATCCGTTGAGTAGTTTCGAAGATTACAAAAATTAACAAAAAATAATTATATTATAAAATTTAAATTAAAAAATCAAAGTGACGACTTGCTAGTCTGGTAATAGTCACAGAAGGTATGTAGACAGTGGTACTCTTCAAGAAGTAATTGTAGACAGGCGGTGTTTGAGCTCATTATAATACTAGCCGCCGCCCGCGTCTACGCACGCGTGGTTCGTCAATACTTTCTTCTGCACACGTCTGGATAAAGTAGCATATGTCCCAGCCCCAGTTTTAATTTGTATACCTACCAAATTTGATTGAAATTGGTCTTAAGGTTTAGTTGTAAGAACGTAACAAAAGAGTTCTAATTCTAGTTCTAAACAGCACGCTGGATCCCACTGCTGCGCAAAGGCCTCCTATCCCTTCTTCCATTCAACCCAGTCTAGCGCTTCTGTCGACCAGTTCGCACTGTGCGCGTCAAGTTCGTCCCACCATCTCCGTCCTGGCCGGCCATGCGATCTCGCGCCTTGTGGGACCCACTCGGTGGTTATCTTAGCCCACAGCTAAAGAGTTATACTTTTGAATTTATAATATTAGTATGGATAAACAACTTATTGTAATTCTTCTAGGATGGGGGATTAAAGTCTGCACTGATGTTTGGCACTGGGGTTGTTTATTACCCCTCGGACCCCAACCATCCTTACTTCTCGTAGTAGCCGTGAAGCTCTTAAGTATCTTTGTAGGTACACACCTCTGCCAATTCATAAGGTCCTCCCGTCCCATCTGCGAGGCTAAGCTTTTCAGTGATGCAATTGACTATTTCCTCCGAGCTGGTCTGTTTGGATGCTTCCACCGACAGGGCTTCATAGTGTGGTGACAGAGCACCTACAAATACCTGCACAACAAAAATAGGTAAGCATTACAGCAATGTCCATTTTCATCATTCAACCATAGAAAGGAGGATGATAGTTTAGTTTGATTGACAGGCATATTAGAGAAAAATTTTAATCTGAGATTTTTAGATTTTATGGAAAGTTAATTACTAAATTAAAAGGGTATTATCGTGTATGTACCTTTTTAATACAGTCGAATCGTTGGGATAATTATCGAGAGAAGCGAGATCTCCAAATCAACTTGGGCAAATCGGCGTTGTATGTATGTATGTTTGTTTGTCCGAGGATAACTTTCGAAGCGTTTATCGGATCATCATAAAATTTGGTATATAGGTAGGTAGTGATGGCACAATGTTAGTGTGACTCAATGAGCTAAACATGTGGGGGGGGGGGGGGGGTTTGTTAAGATATTGGGGTTCAAGAGGGGTAAAAAAAAAACAAATTGGGACTATCTGGTCAAATGGCACATCTAATAAAAGGTCCTTGTGAGTACATTTCAACCCCGTTTATTATTTTAAGTTTAAAACTTGTAGTTTTTAAGTTATTAGCCATAATAAAAACTGAACTTTGACAAAACTCACAGGGTACACCAGTGACCCCACAGTTATTTGGTATGCGTGTAGCTTAAGTGACACAAATATAGGCAAAAGTTCGAAATCCAGAATAACAACAATTTCTACCCCAAAAAAGTATAATCAATTAACATGAACTCCCGTTACCTGTAATTTGGATGAAACTGTGGGTCAAGTAAACAGGTTCTGCATTTCGTGGCACTATTTTGATAAAAGATTAGGAATAATATTTTTTTGTTTTTATGGTAGTCTCGCGAGATCTCAGTTCATAAACTTTCCATTAACATATTAATTGGTAGACGGTACAGTGTAATAATAACTGTAAGCCAAGGATTAAAGTAACTTTTGTGATAATGCAATAATGCCAGTACACCTGTTGATGCATCTACTCAAGTCATCTCAGCGCTCACATCACAATATACACCTGCCGAAATTTATGATTTTGTAATATTAAAGTACCTAGTTATTATCTAGTTGGAATAAGATCTGCACTGATGATGGAATGGTTTGTGCATTACTCTACACACAAGCAGTATCATATTAATAGCTTCCACCCGTAGCTTTACACTTGCGGTTTCTCAGTAAAAAGAAGTATATATCTCAATCTAGATCATAATCAATCGATATAACAAATTTCATAAAAATCAACTCACCGTTACGAAGTGAACAAACTCACTTTTGCATTCATAATATTAATATGATATTTAGGAGATATGATAATACTTCCAAGTTCCGGTTTAATTAATGTAGTAGCATTTGAGTCAGTGTAACCAGGACATTGAATTTAAATCATAATGATAACGAGCCCACGTAATTAAATGTTATGAAGTTCTTAGTATAATTTTCACTAATGTAATGAATCATTTTTAGGGGAATATATGGCTAATTACTGCTATTCTTAAGCCTTTTTAACATCATTTTGAGAAATTTAAAAGTTTCTCAGTTTATATACTTTCTCTGCTGTGTTGTATCTGATGTTGACTGATAGTGTTATTAGGTTAGAAGTATATTTTGTTGCGCTTATAACCAACAATGAATAAGACTATATACAGTTATCAACTAAGTATGATTTAAACAGTGCCTGAGCAAGTTGCAGCATTGACTAGAGTAAAGAGTGCAACCACTGTAGTCCCTGGGGCAGGTTTTTTGATAGAGTAGCCAGCCCACCACCTATCCACATAGCTTAGCTAGCCTTAGTACTAACCTGCACAATATATCTGTGGTTTTCAGGAAGAGCCATCATGGATCATTGTCTTACTCTTTTGGGTTTGCAACTGTAGTTATTTCTTCCTAGCAGCATTCACTCTCTGCATATTTGCTATTGCATCTGTTTGGACCATGATCTCCAAACTTGCCTGCTTCCCCTTTCTAGTACAAGTCGTGATTGAATAAAAGCATGTGGAGGTTTCAACATCTGACCCCCGCAGAGACAAACAGGTAATCAACCGTAACAAGCCCGAAATAACACTCCCATCTGTTTACGATGTTACATCCAACACCACTATCCCGTGCCTCGGATCACAACAACACGATATCGATGTATACGAAGAACTAAATTATACACAAAGAAGAGAAATCTTTGATTTGGGTCACATACTGATTGAATAAAATAGTTGTCCAGCTTACTCTCAACTTTTCAACTGAACTGGTTTTGCTGATACAACAATTATATGGCGAATGTGTACAAACAAATGCTGTAGACAACTTTTCACATTTCCCAAACACTTGTGAGATAAAAACAACACTGAAACACAAAGTGCAGCTAAATCGGTGCTTCCGAGTCTCCGACAACCTGTTATTTGTCACAAGCAGCTCTCCCGAATGCACCACGGAACTGCACCAGATAATCAATACCACTAAAAGATATCAAAATGTTCAATAGTATCGTTATACACTTTACAACTTTTTATGCTATATTTAATTAGTTTTTAGAAATTATTCAGAGAAAGGAGAAACTGTAATCTGCTGCTCAACCACCATTTTTATTTTTTCGGTCTTTTTCACTCGGTCGCGGACGGAACGATTTGATTGAACTGAATCGTGTATGTATCAATCAATAACTCTGCGAAATTAAAAAGCTTCTAATTGCAAGAAAAAGTAACATAGTTGATAGATTTCCAACTATGTCGTAATAAACCATTGACAACTTTTATGCTAGAAACCAAACTACTCAATCTATTTTATAACTCATTCAATTTAAAACAAAGTTATTTTGTCTATGATGAATTTAACACTATATGTCAATGTCAAATGTCATTGAAGGTCATGACAGCATCATTGAATATCGCAGTGTTGCTACACTTAATAATTTAATTCACACCGTGTTATGTTAAAGTAAACATTCGGTTATAATTTTTAACATGGGTAATTTTAACTTCTTCCCCGGCGTGGCGCGGCAGTGGCGACGGCGCATTTTTACACGGCACTTATGTACATTGTTTACTTCCGTTAGGATATTATTGTTCTGTGGTTTACTTCCTCTAAGATCGTATCGTTATAAAGGTTTGCAACAGAAGCCATCAATCCACACTACCAAGAAACAGGTGAAGAGATGCTCTTAGGATGATTTTATTTATGGCATGCAGGTAATCTTATAACTTAAGTAGGTACCTACAATTAGTTTTAATTATATCAGCACAGAAGAACTGTTGTAGGTATGTAATGTACATACTAACCGTATGACTTCGGTCTCATAAACTAAGTTATTACAAAATCACCTTCCATATCCTGTTTTCAATCAGTCGTGTCGTCTTAAATAAAACACTAGGAATAAATTAATGTAATTTTATTTGCAGTGTTCGTTCAATTATTATTTTAAGAATGCTTCTTTGTGATTCTTTTCATGAACGAAAATTAGGTATTTGTACAAATAATTAACTATGCACATATGGCCGTAGTTATGCTCTACCTACAAATAAGGACGGATAAAGTGTGTTTCAAGAAAAAATATTTTCTATGGGAGCCTGCATATTAAATAATAATGCTAAAACATTATTTTCAACCTTATTTTCATCAGAACCTGTTAGTCCTGTTAGTCGGATGTAGAGTCAGTTTAACTATAGGGATTAGCGACCTACGAGTATTTAGGCCCATCAGGTAGGTACTATTACAATACAAATAGCTAACAGAGAACTGATTATGACATGAAGAAGACGGAACCTACGCGAGAGTTAAGACCGCCATTTGTATTACAGATTTACGTTTTTTGTTTAGTTTCGCAATAAAGTCTTTTTATCTATACGAGGTCGACGAAACAACAGAAAAATATATACCTAATGCCATAAGCATATTCCATCTCAAAGTAGAATAAAAAAAATGCGACATGGCACTAAACTGTCTTACCTACTAAGCGCGACAGAAGTGCCTTCATAATTGGAATTAAGCGTGACTGTTTACTAGACACCGGTAGTAGGTACGTACGTAGATAGATAGATAGTTAAACATAGTAAGTACTTACATAAGAATAAAAAATAAGTTTTTGTATTATTGATTAGTTTGTTCTGGCAATATAAATTGTAGGGCAGCGTCAAAGTCCTTCGATAAATAAATACTAAATTGCATGTGATTTTATTAATAGGTAAGTACCTATTTGCAAAATTTTAAATAACTTAGAAGTAACTTAAATACTAACATTGGAGTAACTTACTACTAAATGCTTATCTATATGGTCCTACTACTAGTTCATATTAGAATATCTGCACATATCGAATAGTTAATGATCTCGCCAGTGTTCTGGCTAATGATGATTATGATGAGGATATCCTACAAACAAATCACTTTTGCTCCATGACACGTACAAGAGGAAAGAACGAGGTAGGTATTGACCAACATAGGCCTCTTTACAGACATATATAGGATAGATAGATTCACTACGTATAAAAAATACATGTTCTTAAATTTAACAAAATCGTACTAAAATAAGTTAGGTTAAGTAAATCAATAGCGTGAACTAGTAAATCCTGGCAACGATTAGTCTTTCTGCACAATCTACACAAAGTCCGTACAAACACAAGTCTTTGGAACTAAAGTCTCATTCATAAAACCAGAATACCCCTCGTAGATCGTCTATAGGAGTGAGGAGTGTTGGCAGCGCGTCTCGCCGCAGCCGCAGCGGCCGCAGCGCGCCTCGCATGCACCTTCCCGTGCTTTGCAAGATGGTCAGATCTCGCGAATCTCTTCCCGCACTGGCTACATCTGTAAGGCTTATCCCCGGAGTGGCTGCGGCGATGTCTCGCCAGCTCGTCGGAACGCGCAAAACGCCACACGCAGCCTGTCCACGTACATCTGTAAGGCTTCTCTCCACTGTGACGTCGCAAATGCGCTCTCACGTGCGAAGCTTTGGCGTAAAGTTTCCCGCACTTTTCAACAGGACAACGAAACGCTCCTTGCTCTGGACAAAACTGCGGCTCACCGAACGTCAACGGCTTCGTCATTTTCTCGGGTACGTTCTCGCTCTCCCATTCATGATGAACCGGGAGATAATCATGCGACTCCAAAGCGAATAATGAATCACCGCACAGCGAAGTCGTTCCCGAATTTTGAGTATCGTTAGAAACATCACTATTCAAAGCTTCTAATAGAAACTCGTCAATTATAGTGCTGTCCAAATCTTCGAAATCGAATGCCGACGACGCGCCGTGATTGGTTTCTTCCTTGTTTAGATCACTAACACCGATTACGAAACTGTCACTGAGATCCAAATCATTGAGTTGCCAGTCAGACGTATCAAAGGACGGCAACTCAAAGTTGTAGAGACTCTCCGCCGGAGACACTTCGAAAAGAAAATGATCGTTGAGAAGAGCATCTTCTAGAAGCACACTCGTGCTGTTGCTATCGGTAAACATGGTAAATCTGGAAAGTAAACAATGCATATTGTTAAGGTAATCAATATTACATTGACATTTTCTTTATGTTCCTACCACTGTCTTTGAGATTAAATAAAAACTAAAACTTTTCTAAACAAAACCTTACCTGTTAGATTTTGTACAAAAAAAATGGTTTTTATGCAAAACCGAATTTAAATTTCACTCGAAAAACCCCAAATACAAATAAAAAGAACTCACAATTGTTTTCCAGTTTGAGATATGAATTGTCAATATAATTTCGGGATGACACAGCCGCTGTTGACGAGTCCCGGGGTTGTAATGGAGTGGTCGAGCCGCCGGACACAGTGATAACGGCGCGGCGGCAGCGCTCGCGACGATCGCCGATAATCACCGGATCCACATATGCCAGTGCCAGTATACATGTCACTGGTAGGTAATCTGTAGTTCTAACAAAGGCAATAATTCATCTTGTTATCGATTGCAGTAAAGCGACCTTTATTGCGACGTACCAAAGTTGAATTCCTTTGGTATAATAGGGTCAAATTATTGGTAGTTACGTTTCAATCGCTATGTGCTTAATTCAAAACTCTATTTACGAACTTTAAACGTTTTCTGTCATTTCGACCACTCACTGCTGGTTATAAGGCCTCCTCTCTCCGGTGACTCTCGTATCTCATCAACTGATCAACGTTTTCTACACTTCTATTCTATTTTCAGCCATTTGTGTCCCACTGCTGGACAAAGGCCTCCCCCATTCCTGGCAGAAGAATACAGAGTTAATATAGATTTCCCAGAGGTTTTATTATATTAGCGAATGAATTTTGATGACACCTAGTGCCCGACTGACCCGAAATTTCACAGGTCAGTCGGGCACTATCATTTAAATTAAGTAATACTATGTATTGCCTCGTAGCACCCAAAATGCTGGATTTAGATAAATTGGCTGTTAAATGAATCATCGTGTCCTCGAAATGTCAAATTGTCCTACACAAATAGTGAAGAATGGCCAACCAGATAAGAACAATTTATTTTGTTCTACGAGTAGGAACCATGAGATTTTTTTAAGTAAAACTTCTTTACGCACGCTTGGCCCAAGTCAAACACGCAAGCTTACTCCCCAAGGAGTAAGCTGGTGAATGCGTTACGAAGTTAGTGAAGATAGAAAGAGAGAGAGTTACGTTTCGTATATTACTGTAGGAGCAAGAGAGAGAGAGAGGTGCGCGTGAACATTTTCTTTCTCTTTTCCTTTCATAGCCAGTGCATGAAATATATATATATTTTAGTCAGTAAGTAGTTTGTTTGATTATTTTTCGTAATTTCATTTCGTTCTTGAACAATTCTATAGAATAATATTGTGAAAAAGAAGTTTTACTTCAGTCGTGTAAACTCGTGTGGACTAACTAAAGCACACTCGTTTTTTTTTCTAAATGAGGCGATTTTTATTGATATTATGATTGGTGGGCTTTCGGTTGATTGATTAAATCACAAAAGTTTTCTTGGTAAAATGATTATCTTACTTGTTTTCAAGATTTTCCAGTGTTGCTCTCTTTACATTTTAATTTATAACGTCTACTTATAAACAGATATGCAGATAATAAACAATTAACAGAACCATTTAATAAATTGTTATTGAGACTTACGATCATTCAATGTTGTTATCAGGCGGTTGACCGGTAATTCATATCCTACAGTTCTTTTACCTATGTAACTTTGTAAAAACACATAAGTGTTGTATTTTGTACAAAGTACAATAGGTATTTACATACTTACAACATGGAGTATAAATATATTATAGTTTTTGTGTGGACCGAGAAAACATCATCATCAGCCGGAAGACGTCCACTGCAGAATATAGGCCTCCCCCTTAGATCGCCACAACGAGCGGTTGGTAGCCGTTTGCGCCCTAGATCGTCGGTCCACCTTGTGGGGGGCCGGCCTACGCTGCGTCTTCCAGTCCGTGGTCTCCACTCGAGAACCTTTCTTCCCCAACGGTTATCGGTTATCGGTGTGTGTTGCCAGTGATGAACTATGGCACTGAAACGTGGTCTTTTACTCATGGCCTCATAACCAAGCTTAAGGTCGCTCAACGAGCTATGGAGAGGGCTATGCTCAGGGTTTCTTTGCGTGACAAAATCCGCAATGAGGAAATCCGCAGAAGAACTAAAGTTGCCGACATAGCTTTCAAAATTAGCAAGTTGAAGTGGCAATGGGCAGGCTACATCGCTCGTAGAACCGATAACCGTTGGGGAGAAAACATCCTACAATCAAATTTGAATTGTTTTATGACCACTCTAGAACTGTGATCAAGCGAGAATAGTTTTTTCGTACCACTTGCTCAAAAAAGTGACATTCTATGCCACAAAAAGCGAACATAACAATAGTCATTTTTAATCTGTTAAAAACAGGGAAAGAAAATTGTACTGAATTTCATTCATCCTCTAGGGGAAGAATGTGATTTAAATTTGGAATGCTTACCGAAATTTATACTGAACTACATCTGTGAATGAATGAATGAATGAAAATTCTTTATTATACCTTACAAGCTAGACACAACAGATTTATAAAAAAAAAACAAATAAAAGTAAGCATAATGGGCGGTCTTATCGCTTAACAAAGCGATCTCTTCCAGACAACCTTTGGATGGAGAGGATCATTGCTTAATGGAAGATTGGCCGAGGTGTAAAAAGAATAAACTTAATAATAGAAAAAGAAATTAGTTATATACATACATATTAGGTACATAAATAACTTTTAAATAAATAAATAAATATCATATATAAAATCTATCTATCTGTGTTTACACCATTGAGTTTTTATATAAAGCATTATACATCTTTTTGAAAAAGGAATACGCATTTATTACGCAGTTATGATTATTTAATAAAATTACGAAAACCGACGAGGCCGTATGAGCTTGATGCCTTTGCTTTTCCGACAAAAAAATATTAGTCTAGGAATTTGCCGCGTTTTTGTTTTCTTCAAATACATAAACGTTAAGTTTATTTTAATTTATTTTTATAAATAAGTTAATGTTCTAAAAATACGTTACGATGTTAAATGGAAGCGACAGTGACAGTGAATTGTCGGATTCCATCAATGCAAATGCTGCCACAATTATAAATAATTTGCTTCCAACAAAATCCAAGGAAAATTATTTAAAAACTTATGAAGAATTTGCAACGTGGAGAAGTGCGAGAGGCCTATCAATTTCAGAATCAGTACTTCTTGTCTATTTTGATTATTTATCCAAGACAAAGAATCCGAATACACTTTGGTGCATATACTCAAAACTGAAAGCTACAATAAGCATCAAACACAGCATTGAAATAAATAGATTCACAAAATAACTGGCTTTTTTAAAAATAAAATCAGAAGGGCATTGCGCAAAGAAGTCTAAAATTTTTACGACTCAAAATGTGGAAAAAATTCTTATTGAAGCTCCTGACGAAACTTTTCTGGCCACAAAAGTAAGTATACATGATTTAACTATGAATATTTCGTATCTTAGTAATGGTAATTATTCTATATATTTACCTATTTTTATCTTTGTTATAGGTGGCCTTAATGTTTGGACTCAATGGTGCTTGCCGCGGATGTGAACTTGTAAACTTAAAGGTGGAGGACGTTGAAAATCATTCCAATGAGTTACTGCTGATTAATGTAAAGGAAACTAAGACAAAGAAAAATCGGCCATTCATTGTACAAGGACAATATACTAAAATCATTCATAAATACCAAGCATTACGTCCCACCAACATGGAAAACAATAGATTTTTTATAAACTATCGGAATGGGAAATGTACCTACTCGACAAGCCATCGGCAAAAATAAAATTAGCTATATGCCAAAGGAAATTGCTAAATATTTAAAACTTAAAGATGTTGAACTCTACACCGGTCACTGCTTTAGAAGAACTTCGGCGACTTTCTTGGCGGATTCAGGGGCGTCAATAAAAAGACACGGTGGTTGGAGCTCTGATAGAGTAGCTGAGGGTTATATCGAAAGCTCAATGGCGAATAAAACCATATTAAGCAGTCAAATTAACAAAAATATAAAACTTAATCCATCAGAGCCACAACCATCAACTTCCGGCATCTTATCTTCGTCCGTAACTCACGATGCACCACCACAACTATCTCCGACGTATACTATCTACAATGAAACGCAAGTTCCTCAGACGCAAGAACAGAGAAATACTCAAATCAACTCATCAACAATAAATGTACCAAACAAAAATGTAACTCTCTCTATCAATAATTGGACCAATATTTCGAATGTTAACTTTTACTTTTAATTGTCATTATTTTTAATAAATGCTTATCTCATATTATTATTATTGTGTTAATTTTTTCGCAAATGGTACGAAAAGTAGAGTATTTTCCTCGGTGATAAAGCTGTCTTAGTCTTGGGTGAACTTAAATCCCTCGCTACACTCAGGACACGTCTTAAATCCCTCGCTTCGCTCGTGATTTAAGTTTTTAACACCCTCGCTACGCTCGGGTGTAAACCTCGAGTCCTTCGTTACGCTCGCGATTTAAATCTCCACCCGCGACAGAAAACACTGCTTTATTCCCTTGGTTAATAATCTACTATTTGACTATTCTCTTTTTAGAATTCTGGTATAGGTTCAGGACAAAATGAATAAAACACTGTATAAACATGTATATGAAGGTAACGTAGGTAAAGCTTAGCTTAGAGCGATATTTTATTTTTTTCATTATAATTGAATGGGATTTTTTGAAGACGTACTTAAGTAGGTAATTTAAACTAGTGCTTCGCACCGAACTGAGATCTCGCGAGTCTCCCGTAAAAACAAAATAATATTATTCGTAATCTTTGACTATCAAAATAGTGCCACTAAATAAACTACCACATTACTTGATCTACAGTTTAATTCAAATTACAGGAAACGGGAGTTCATGTTATTTGGTGATGGTTTTTCGGGGTGCAAAATGCAGTTATTCTGGCTTTCAGACTTTTGCCTATATTAGTGTCACTAAAGCTACACGAATACCAAATTTCAGCATTGTGGGGTTGCTGGTGTACACTGCGAATTTTGTCAAAGTTTTGTTTCTAATATGACTAATAATTCAAAAACTACAACGATTAAACTAAAAATAAAAACATGGTTTAAATGTACTAATGAAGACCTTTCATTTGACGTCCCTCTTGACCTACTAATCTAATTTTTTTTTTTACCCCTCTTGAGCCCTAATATCTCAAAAACCCCCCAACATTTTTAGCTCATTTACTCACACCAAAATTGCGTCATCACTTTATGTATCAAATTTCACGATGATCGAATCAACGCTTCGAAAGTTATCTTTGGACAAACAAACATACATACAACGCCGATTTGCCCAACTTGATTTGGAGATAGGGACTGTACCTACCAAAACAAAGAAAATAGTTTCCTAGGTAAGTATCATGCACGTCAATTTCAACGTAATGTTATGTAAAAACCTGATTAAAACTCCAATTGACCGCACTTGTTATTATTGCAAGCTCCTGATAACAGAGAGCAGATACAATTCTTTGCAGTTGAAATAAACATTTGTGCATGACTGTGATCCGGACTTTATGTAGATTTCTACTTACTAGTGGTTTGCCCCGAACTGAGATCTCGCTAATCTCCCAAAAAACAAAATAAATATTATTCTTAAGGGGACACCGGAGGGACAATCGCCCATACAACACGTACTACCAAGATCATTTTTAATTGGAGCATATTTCTACCCGAATAAGGTATTATTTTAATTTGAATAGTATTTATCTAGGTTCCCAACCATATATTAGATTAAAATACTTACCTAAAATGAAATAGAAGCGTATCGCATTCTGCATATTTTTACGTCATAAAAGACCTGTTTTCAACCTAATTGTTTCGTATTAAAAACAACAACATCTTACGTATCCTAGTCATGGGAACATAGATTATATCGTCTAGTTACAGAATAACGTATGGTTGGGAACCTAGATAAATACTATTCAAATTAAAATAATACCTTATTAAGGTAGAAATATGCTCCAATTAGAAATGATCTTGGTAGTACGTGTTGTATGGGCGATTGTCCCTCCGGTGTCCCCTTAAGGCGTCTTGCACAACTATGCCTACATGTATTTAGTGGCTAAATATGATTTAAGGAGTTGTCAAATCATACAAATACGTAAAATTTAAACATGTTTAGTCGCTAAATACGTTAAGTGATCTTTGTGCAAGCCGACCTTAATCTTTGACTAATAAATTAGTGCCACGAAATGCATATCCAAATGTTCATTCCTACACATACAGTTTCATACAAATTAGAGGTAACGGGGGTTCATGTTAATTGGTTACGGTTTTTAGGGATAGAAATTGCAGTTATTCTGGATTTCACACTTTTCCCTATATTTGTGCCACTAAAGCTACACGTAAGTACCTATACCAATTTTCAGCGTTGTGGGGTCACTGATGTAGGTACCCAGTAAATTTTGACAAAGTTCAGTTCTTATTAAGTCTAATAACTTAAAAACTACAAGGTTTAAACTAATAATATAAACGGAGTCGAAATGTACTTACAAAGACCTTTCATTAGACGTGCCATTTGACCGGATAGTCCCATTTTGTTTTTTTTACCCCTCTTCAACCCCAATATCTCAACAACCCCCCCATATTTTTAGCTCATTTAGTCACACCAAAATTGTGCCATCACTAACCTATATATCAGATTTCAAGATGATCGGATAACCGCTTCGAAAGTTATCCTCGGACAAACAATGAAACTTACATACATGCATACAACGCCGATTTTCCCAAGTTGATTTGGAGATCTCGCTTCGCTCGATCAACTAACTAACCAGCCAGTAGTGCCTAGAAGCGAAAAGGGTAGCCAAGACAGTACCAGTGAGATCACAAGAAGAAGTAGAAGTGAAAGAATACTCAGCACTCAGCACTCAGCAGTAGCAGCGGCATCCGGTCTAATGAACGTCGCCAAAACACAATCCAGTAACCCGGATGAACGAACAGAACGAAATACATGATAAGAGCATTATTCAAATATTTGCGGGTTTTTCCTTGTTTACGGAAGTGAAATTATCCTATTGCCCAGGATGCACGAGAAGCTTATCAAGCTAGTAATTCTAGCTTCGTGTACACACAACTGTACCTAACTTCGGTGATAATGCGAATGTGAATGAAGTCTCACAGTGATCGGAGTAGGTAGAGCTGTTTAGGTTTGTTGACCGCAAACATTGATGTTAATATGGATATTCCATTAGATTCCGACTTGCTTGAAGCTGCATCGCATTATAGAAAATATTATGAAGAAATAATGAATGTTGTTTCTCGATTAAACAGCTTTGAATCAATGGCAATACGAAATGCGAAAAATATTCTAGAAAAAGAGAATCTACGGAATCAATTAGTGTATATAGAAAATCATTATACGATTATTTAACTTTCTTTAAAAGAGTTGCAGAAACGAAATTTAACATTAAGCGACTCATTTTTGGCTTTTGATCAAGTCAGAGCTGCTTTAAATGAGTGTGATTCTGATAGAATATAAATAAAAATTGAAAAAGTTTTGGATAGGAATCCTGACATTGATATCCTCAGAGGATTTGAAGAAAAATTGTCAAAAAATGAAGTAAATGATGAAATTTTGTCATATAAATTTGTTCCACTAACATCCACAGATGTCGTACGCTCATTTTCTACATATAAATGGGTGTTAGATGTAAAAAGAAAAAGACTAAAATTAGAAAATTTTGAATAAATAATGGTAATATATTTTAACTTAGGTCACTTAGGTACTCAGTCTTCTACTGAAGCTTAAGACGAACTAGACCAAGAAATAGGTAATTTCTTGGTCTAGTTCGTCTTGAGCTTCAGTCACAGATGTCGAACGCTCCTTTTCTACATATAAATGGGTGTTAGATGTAAAAAGAAAAGGAGCGTTCGACATCTGTGGATCTTAGTGGAACAAATTCGTAGACAAAATTTCATCATTTACTTCATTTTTTGACAATTTTTCTTCAAATTCTCCAAGAATGACATTTTTTGTTTGAATAAGTAAATTATTGTTTAACGTGTTGATCAATTTAATCAGGATTTTATCGTAAATACATATTGCTTGTTCTGTTTGTATATTTTAATTTTTTGAGGAACAAATAATTTGTATGGTAATATGTTCTTGTACAACTTCAGAATGATAATGTTAAATGATTGTTGAGTCTTATATGAATATAAGAAATTGTTACATAAAAAATATATGTGGTTTAATGAATCAAGTTTCTATCTATTTAGTATACTATCCTTAAACCCGTCCTTAAACTTGCCCGTCGGAGCGGAAGTGTATTCTTTCATTACTCCTTAAGGCGAAAATAGCTTTTTATTATTTTTCTACTTAAAAAGCATATCCCGGGATTTTGGGAATATCCATATTATTCTTACATATGGCAAGTACACAAAATAGCTCTACCTAGTCCGATCACTGCATGATGGAGACGGATTATAGACAACGGAACTTCTACTAGTTTAACGGAACCTTTAATAGGCAACTAGTGTTTCGGCTCATTTGAATCTGCTTGCGGTATCGATTATGAATTTTATGAAAGTTTCTTTTAAAAATATAATATTTCAACTAAAAACTATTTTTTAAGGTAGTAAGCTAGTGAGAAAGATAACATATTATGATAAGAGGCCGGCGAATCCCGAGCGCCACTTCAATTCGGCCGCGTCAAAAATTTCGGCCTGAATATCTATCCCTGTTTAGTGACGAAGTTTAGCCACGCAGAGCGACAGTGATAGCAATAGAACGATTCTAAATTTAATTAGATTTTGACCGTGTTCCGTAATACCAAAAATTATGACTGAAAACTTGTATTTTTCTCATTGTGTTGTTATTCTGTAACTAGAATATATAATCTATGTTCCCATTACTAGGATACGTAAGATGTTGTTGTTTTTAATACGAAACAATTAGGTTGTAAACAGGTCTTTTATGACGTAAAACATGCAGAATGCGATACGCTTCTATTTCATTTTAGGTAAGTATTTTGATCTAATATATGGTTGGGAACCTAGATAAATACTATTAAAATTAAAATAATACCTTCCTTATTAAGGTAGAAATATGCTCCAATTAGAAATGATCGTGGTAGTACGTGTTGTATGGGCAATTCGCCTCCGGTGTCCCCTTAACCTAGGGTTTTAAATATCATCAGCCCCGGATCCAGTATTTTTCCGAACCAGGGCAGAAATTTAATGTGGCGCGCCCTTTTCTCCAGCGTTTAAGAGGGGAATCAAATGAGCAGCCAGGTGAACTATATAGATGGACTGCCCACGGGCGGGGAGTGGATTAATCTATCGTACACGCTAAAGTAAGCGCTTTTTGAAACAAGTTCTTGTTAGGGTTCCGTAGTCAAATAGCAAAAACCGGAACCCTAATGGATTCGTCATATCTGTCTGTCTGTCCGTCCGTATGTCATAGTCACTTTTTTCCGAAACTATAAGAACTATACTGTTGAAACTTGGTAAGTAGATGTATTCTGTGAACCGCATTAAGATTTTCACACAAAAATAGAAAAAAAACAATAAATTTTGGGGGTTCTCTATACTTAGAACTGAAACTCAAAAATTTTATTTTCATCAAACCCATCATACGTGTGGGGTCTTGCTGCTACGGAACCCTTCATGGACGAGTCCGACTCGCACTTGGCTGCTTTTTTCAAACATATTCTTATTGAAGAATTTGGCGCCCCTTGAAATTGCCGTCCGGGGCGGGTTTGCCCCCCCCCCCCCCCCCCCCCCCCCCCCCCCCTCTAGATCCGGGGCTGAATATCATCCCTAAAGTCACGAACCAGACGGAATATAAACCCATAACCTTGCTCTTGATACGACGTTGCGAAAACACTTCCGTAAGAGTTTAAAAAAATTTAAAATCTTATCGTAACGTCCGTCAGATGACACTTTAAAATAAAATCATTTGTTATTATTTCTTAATCGATTCACTGTCTTTCTAAAAAATAAAGAATATTGATTTTGACAAAATGTACAAACACAAAAAGTCAATACATAATTATTTTGACTGTTTGTTGCGTTTTCGCAATTAAACGGCTGGACCGATTTCTATGAAATTTGGTATAATAGATTATGACCTGAACTGAGACAGGCTACTTTTTATTGAAAAACCACGCGTGCGAAACCGCGGGCGGAAGCGTATTATAGCGTCTAGAAATAAAAAATCACTTAGATTTCTATATCTAAGTATTTAGAATAAGCTAGACAGACTAAGATTATTCCACCAGACTAAGCTAGTACACAAACCACAAAATATAGAATAATTGTATTCTGTGGTAAAATCAGGGGCGGCTATTAACTTAAAAAATATCTATTTTACAAGCTTTCTATTTACTTGCAATGTATGTATGTTTGTCCGGGTGGAATCTTGCAACTGAGTTTTAAACCCGTTCCCCTCAACCGATTGAGCTGAAATTTGGAATACATATGTATGTAACTTCGGCGACAATGCAATAATATGGCACCATGGAGGTGGTCTCATGGTAGAGACGGATGCTAGACAATGGAACTTCTGAATGGATTATAGTAGGCTACTAGTGTTTGGGCTCATTTAAATCTGCTTGCGGTTCCGATTATGATTTTTATAAAAGCTTGTTTTGAAACAGTAATTTTTTACAATAATCTTTTTTATTTAATATCTAGCATTAAGTTCGCCTATGTTCAGATATATTATAGAATTTTCAATTAATCAACACCTATATAGATCCCCATCCTATTAAACTTTGACGACCTCCGTGGTGCAATGGGCTAATATCCGGCTGAAATGAAGGAGGTAGCGGGTTCGATTCCCGCTGCGGAACAAATGTTTGCATGATCTACAGATATTTGTTTCTCTATACATATATTATAAGTATGTATTAACAAAATATATATATATATATATGTATATATTTTTTTTGTTAATACATACTTATAATATACATATGTATAGAGAAACAAACATAAATATATATATATATATATATATATATATAAATAAGTATTGTTACGCAGAGGCTGTTACAGAATAATTAATAGTCGGTTTTTCTTGAAGTTATACCTACTGTGTCACAGAATAGGCAATACTTGGTATGGAATGACCTACATACCACGTTTTTACCTACCGTTGCACAGATTAAGAAAAAGTAGACATTCGAAATACCTGTACTTTTCTAGAGTGACTTGGCCAGTTTACGACCATAATCTTTGAAGTAACTTATTTCTTAAAAATTATGTTGTTTTCCTTCAAACAGTACTTGGAAGTGATAGAAAAAACATCAAATAATCTAAATATCGCCAGTTTGAATATTTTTTATGATTGTTAGTATTAAATAATTAGGGTTTATCAAAAAAGTGCTATTTTCTCAGTTCCCGACCACTTGTGGCCAGTTCACGTCCGACATTTTTGCCAGTTGGCGTCCACTGCAATGCCACTGAAAAAAGAACGTTAGCATAATAATCTTAAGGTTGAAAATAAGAACAACAATTAAAGGTTCATATTTATTTGATAATTTCACAAAACTGACACGTATCATACTTCGACGCCGCTTCTACATAGGTCAAATCTTTAAAAATAGTACACTTTAGATAGTACAAACGCATACATTTGTCTGTGTATGTGATAATGAAACATGGTCGTTAGGTGACCAATTCTCGACCACCTCAATAATGCTTATTGAAGTGTCTGCATTTTAATTGTATTAACATATTTTGCTGGTCGCAATCTAACGTGTGAATAAACCATATCCTAAAGAACATAATGGCAGAGTACAGCATGCCGCTCCATGCAGTATATATTAGAAAATGTATAAAGAAGATTAGTCGGAAACAGTCATTTGCCGACCATGCGGTCGAGAAACGATGAAAGCGTAATTTTAGTATGTTAGTTCCGCGAACACCCATTATTTTAGTTAAAAACACACATTTTTTAATGAAATAATACTTTTGATATAAATACTATGTTTTTTTACATCACAAGCCACTTTTCTGTGCGAAAATCTCAATAAAAACAGTTTTACTCACGTTTGAAAAAGTGTCCTCTCACTATTTTTTTTGTACTGTTGCACAACCATTTCGATACATCCACTACGGCTCTAGTTTCGAGGCTCACTGAAGGAGTATCACGTGTCATAGGCCTAAAACGGTTTCGCAGGTGGGTGAGGAATAGACTGATGTTTCGTTAGAAAACAAAACGAGCGTGCGCATCAGTCAGTTTGACTATTTTTAATGATTTTACGAAAAAGTGGCCGTGAACTAGTGGTGGTCGGCTATCTAACACTTTCACCCTACTAGTGGAAGTTTCTGGAAATAATGCTCGGTATAAATAGTGCATAGAGACGTCCGCAGAGTCAGTCTTAATTTGGCGATACGTGCGAACATTTCGGTGACTTTTAGTGGTTTATTGTGCGATAGTGTTGTGAATTAGTGTGTTGTCATTAAGATCGTGTATTTTGCATTTTAGTGTTGAATAAAAGTGTTATTTTGGCTAGATTAATATTAATTATTTTATCCCGAACCCTCAGCTCGTAACAGTATTCTATCAGTTATCTGGTTCCCATAGTACAAGCTCTGCTTAGTTTGGGGCTAGATAGCGCTGTGTGAAAAAAAAAACTATTGTACCTACCTAGCTTGAGACGCTCATAGCTAATTATCATGCCTATACTTGAAAAAACATAGACATATAATATATATTGAATAACATCTCTGCGACATTTGTTAAACTGACATTTCTGTAGGAATGTCAGTTTAACCCTATAGGGTTGTTATGATACAGAAAAAAATATCGATAGTAATTATCGATAAAGCTTTGTAGTAAGACCAATTGTTGGACTTTTGAGGGCTCTAACAACCCGTAACGACTGCCATTAGATATTTGTATGGCAGCCGGGACCGACGGCTTAACGTGCTTTCCGAGGCACGATCAGACCAGTGCAAAAACCCATATTCATGCATACAAATATTTGCTCTGAGCGAGGATCGAACCCGCGACCTCCTGCGCAGCAGTCGTGTTCACTACCGCTTCGCCACGAAGGCTGTTTGCCATAATTATATGTTTATTGGATTATATTATGATTTGGGTAATAAAATTAAACGAATATTTTAAAACATACATTTATTTATTCCAAAGGAGTACACCCCAAATCACTTTCAGAATCGCTAGACCAATCTTGTAAATTTATAATAAACTCTTGTTCGCAAATATTATCAAATCGAACGTCCCGCTCCCAATCTTCTTCCATTAATTTTCTGCATTTGGTAACTACCTTTTTCCAATCTTCTACAGATACATTTTCAACCGCAGTAACTGCAACATTTTATTTGCCGTGAAACGCGGTGTTGTGTTATGTCTAGCAGCGTAACCTTGAAAGAAAAACATATTTTAATATCATAAATTATACAGGAGTTAATACATAAAGAATCTGTCTAACTGAAATTCGAGCAAACAAACCTTTTACTTGGGCCCAGATATGCTCGATCGGATTATACTGGCAGTGATATGGAGGCAGTCTTATGACGTTATGACCCTTTTCTTGGGCTATGTCATCTAAGACATACGTTGGTGTGCTGGGTTTGTGCAGACCAACGAGTCTCAATAATTCGTTTTTAAGCATTGTATCATTGGCCTCTATTCCTTTTTCTTGAAGCCATGCAATTATTTCTAACTTCCTGTTTGCCGAAGTTGGTGGTTTGTGCTTTTGGACCGAGTGATATGGGGCGTTATCCATAATTATATAATGTGGTTCCTTCAAATTATCTAATAATTTTAAAAACCACTCATTAAATTTTTCAAAATTCATTTCTTCATGGTATTCATTGGTCTTCGTAGATTTGAATGCCAATAGGCAATTAGGCACAAAACCAGATGACGTCCCAGCATGAGTTATTATTAATCTTTGACCTTTGCCTTCGGGTACTTTGGTGGTCGATTGTGCCGTATCATCGGTCCAAGCTTTGGATACGGTATGATTGGCGTTTAGCCATGTCTTGTCTAGAAAGACAACTTTGTCCCAATTTGTAATTTTTTTGACTTTCCGGAGAAAATTCACTCGAGCAAGAGCAATGTCGGTTCGTTCCATTATAATTTTTCTTTTGTCACTTATTTTGTAGGAAAATTCAATATTTTTCAAAATCTTCGATAGTGATGGCAAGCTTCCTTTAAACAAGTCTGCGTCTTTTAGGGACGCCGCCAGTTTTTTTAATATAGGTAATTCGCCCCGTGTATAATAACCATATATGTACATGGTTACGAATCGCAGCGGAGCGGCGTCAAAGTCGTCAATTTTTGTGACAGGAGCAGCCTTTCTTTTTTTTATTTGGCGTTGAAAGCTTTTTCTCCTCGTCTTCAGTCAATACTGCGGTTGAAGATTCGCCATATTTTTCTTTACTGATGCGAATTACTGTCGCGCGTCCAATGCCAAGAGCATCTGCAACTCTGTCACACAACTTTTGCCATGGGTAATAGCGGTCCACCATTTTGGTTTTCTCGCTCAAAATATTCACGCAAGCGAAACTCACGACTTTGACTGTTCAAAACAGTTTTCTTCGTTCTCTTTGGCATTATGCCAACAAACAATGAAAACAAACAATAACAAGAAAGAAACTAACAATAATAAACAATCTTAACAAATTAACAGCAATAGTAACAAAAACAAAGTGATGAGAACGGAAAACACGTGGCGTATACAAGGCGTTAGCACTCGTACTGAGGAGAATGGGTCATGTCAAACAAGATGGCGGCGCGTTGGCGCCATCTTGCGGAAGAAGACACGCCGCTGCCAAACTTCTCTCGAACCCCAAAGTTGTCGGAAGGAATGTTACGAGTAGGTTAGAATTTAGATTTTATTTACTCACTATTGTAAATAATGTTATTTTTTTAAATATTCAATATTGTTATTTTTTTAAATTAAATGATAAATTAATTTTGAATTAAGTTTTATACAAAATATCGATAGTTTATAGTCTGTGGTCACGATGATTCATCGCCCATCACTATAATTAGCTCAGCATTCCCATAAAGTATGACATTGACTGGTACGTTTGTCCGTACTGTTAAATTCAGAACTTCATAGGCGCGATTTTACTGACAGCTGTCCCAGAGATCAAGCTATGTTTTTTCTAGTATAACGATTGTGCATGCCAGATCATATTGTAGTAGGTAGTGTGTAACATGTCGTTCCAAAAGTAATAGTCACTTTTTTATACTACTTGGAGATGGAACAAGCATATGTCCCACCTGATGTTAAGTAACAACCATCGCCTATAACAAAGTATTGTCTCATAGGTCACGCACCTTAGAAATGTGTCTACCACGATAGTCCATAACTTAGGCTTAGGTGTAAAGTGTGCCTATAATTTCACCGGCTAGCGTACCCTTCAAACAGAAAAACAGCAATGCTGCTTCGCGGTGGAAATAGGTATGGTGGTACCTATTTCAGCCAATTCAATGATACGTTAAAAATTTCATTGCATCAATAAGCCGCTCTAGCATATGTTAAGGCAGGAGAATAGATTAATGATAATTATAATAATAATCCTCCTAGCCGATTTCGGCTACAGAGACTTGACTTTGTGATTATTGGCCTAGGTGTTTAGCCTGTATGTGGCTGATGTACCCTATTTTTGCGCTAAAAGTCCGGTTACAATGAACACAAGTTAAGGCGCCATTAATGTAGTTGTAATTGATATTAGCCGGCGGTCGACTTTTAAGCTGATCTCGTTTTAAGTCTAGTTCTTGCCTCCTTTCTTCTTCAAACTCGTACACTTTGTCCTGAACATGACGCCTCCATTCAGGTCGTTTTTCAGCGAGAGCCTCCCAGCGCGACGGATCGATACAACACCTCTTCATGTGCCTCTTCTGTACGTCTTTGAAACGTAGGAACTGACCTCCGCGTTTCCGCTTACCATGTTCTAGTTCACAGAAGAAAATGCGTTTCGCCCTTCGCTCATCAGACATCCGAGACAGGTGCCCGCACCAACGCAGCTGACGCCGCATCAAATATGCCTCTATGCCACAGACTCTATGCCCGTCGTAGAACATCGGTATTACGGACCCGATCCGACCACTTGATGTTAAGAATGTCGCGGAGGCATTTCAGATGGAATCTGTCTAACGTGCGTATGTGTCTGCGATACAGGCACCATGTCTCTGACGAGTACAAGATGTTAGGAAGTACAATAGCCATATACACCTTAATCTTGGTACTCAATTTGATGTTATGGGAGCGAAATACCTGGACTCGTAGTTTACCAAAAGCAGCCATAGCGGAGCCAAGTCTGCTGTTGATCTCCGAGTCAAGGTCGCATTTTGTTGTTATGCTGCTTCCCAGATATCTGAATGTATCGACCTGTTTTATGGGCTTTCCATCGATTTGCAGATTCAGTGGAGCTTGGTTAACAGTGTCCATGGCCATCACCTCTGTCTTTGTAATATTAATTTTGAGGCCAAATCTACAGCACGCAGCGTCAAGCCGAGTCATCAAGTCCTGGAGTCCCTCAGAAGATTCCGCAACGAAACATAGGTCATCAGCATACATCAATTCGGTAATGAGGTCATACGATACCTTTGTGTGCGCTTTTAACCTAGCCAGGTTAAAGATACTGCCATCTGTGCGAAAACGTATGCGGATCCCTTCGGTGTTGGCTTGTAAAGTCTCCCTCACGACAACGGAAAAGTACAGAGCAAAAAGAGTGGGTGCTAATACACAGCCTTGTTTTACACCACAAGTGACAGGGAATTGCTCTGTCTGCTCACCATTGACGGTTACGCAACAAGTCATGTTGTCGTGAAGAAGTCTTATCAAGCGTATAAATTTGTCGGTGCAACCAAGTTTCGAAAGCACAATCCACAAAGCTTCGCGAGGTACACTGTCAAAAGCTTTCTCCAGATCAACAAAACAGAGAAACAGAGGTTGACACTGTTCCCTGCTTTTCTCTTGCAGTTGTCTAAGAGAGAATATGGCCTCGCATGTGCCGCGATTGGGTCTAAACCCAAATTGCGTTTCAGGCAATATACTTTCAGAGAGCTCCATAAGACGATTTAAGAGTACTCTGGCAAAAGTTTTTCCTGGAGTAGACAGAAGTGATATACCCCTATAAGAGTTGCAAACAGATCGATCACCTTTATTTTTATACAAAGAGCAAATTAGTGATACGCCAAAACTAGGAGGAACGAACTCCATTTCCCACATGCGCTGGAAAAATTGCCAAATCTTGTAGTGCAACTCATCTCCGCCATATTTTAATAGTTCTCCTGGTATGTTATCGATGCCGACAGCCTTATTGTTTTTCTGCGCTTTGATGGCGATGATAACTTCCTCAAGAGAAGGAGGCTGATCCAGATCTACGGCTTGTGGTAAGGCAGGAAGTGATGCTAAATAGTTTATGTCAGCAGAACGATCCACATTGAGTAAGCTGTTATAGTGTTCTGCCCAGCGAGTAAGAACTTCTCCTTTGCTTACCAGGAGGGTACCTGAAAGTGATTTCAGTGGTACGTTTACTCGATGTGGACTTCCTACTAACTTTTTAATCTCGTTAAAGAAATCGCCGAGTCTATTCGAATCAGCAAGCCACTGAATATAGCGAACCTTGTTCAGCCACCACTCATCTTTTGCGTTTCGAGTTAGTCTCCTTATTTGGCTCGTACTCTCCTTTATTTTTTCAGAAGCAGTTGTCTGATTTCCCTTTCGAAGGAGCTGGCGGTGTTTTTCTAGGGCGACTGTCAATGTATTATCATTTTCGTCAAACCAGTCTTCACAGACACGAGGTTTTTGGCCTAAGATCTCAGTAGCCGCATTGATGGTATTTGTAGTTAACAGTTTCCAGCCCTCGTCTAACTGTTCATCTTCGGGGTGTATGCCTGCTGTAAAGGTATTGACAGCTTCCCTGTAATTTGCCAATATTTCAGCAGACTCTAGCTTTTTCAGATGAAGACAGTTAGGCTTAGCCCTGCGAGGTCTACGGCAAGGGCTAAGACGCAAAAATAGTTTTGTAACAACAAGTCGGTGATCCGACCAACAGTTTGCGCCCCTCATTACTCTCGTTACTTTGACATCCGCTATATCCCGTTGACGGACTATAGCATAATCAATAAGATGCCAATGCTTGGACCTTGGGTGCATCCAGGTAGTTTTGTATTTATTTGGGAGTCTAAACATGGTATTGGTAATACCCAGATGAAATTAGGAACAGAGGCTTAGTAACAGTTGCCCATTACTGTTCATGTTACCAATGCCATGTCGCCCTATCACCCGAGGCCAAGCTTCAAAATCACGTCCGACGCGAGCATTAAAGTCGCCAAGAAGCAAAACTTTCTCACAGCGCCGGATTTTAGTCAGCACTTCTGACACTTCCTCATAAAATTTGTCCTTGACGTCATCACTTTTGTCGAGTGTTGGCGAATATACGCTGATAACATTTAAGTACTTATTGTTTCGAAGATGGAAACGTAAGGACATGACACGATCAGAGATAGCAACTGGATGTTCTTCCAACTTAGAGGCTAAAGTAGTTTTAATAGCAAAGCCTACTCCTGACCGTCTAGGCTCAGAAGCTGGTGTGCCTTTCCAGAAGAAAGTGTACCCACCACCACGTTCAACAAGCTCACCTTCGTCAGCTAGATGTGTTTCGCTGAGAGCGGCTATGTCGACGTCATAGCGTTTGAGCTCGCGAGCCACAATGGCGGTTTTACGTTCTGGGCAGAGGTTGTTGGGTCGGTCTAAAAGAGTACGTACATTCCACGCACCAAAAGTCATATTCATCTGCATGTTTTTAGATTTATTCTTATTGCGAGGAATGAGCGTTTGTTTGGGGCACCTTTTCTAGCCCCCTCCCCGGCTGAGCGAGGAAAGCAGTGCCTCTCTAAATAAAGCTGCTTTGTCTCAAAGAGTGCTGCCGAACCACACTGTCACCCCGATGCAGTGCTAGAGCGACCACTCTCCTCTCCTTAGGCCACCCGTGTCCAGGTATTAGACCAAGCCCAGGACTTTTTTAAACTCGGAATGACAAAGCCAAGTCAGATGCGCAGGATATATTAAGTTGCATAAGTGTGCGCGCCGTACACAGATGCACCCTCTCCTCCTTACTCCCCTTGACCCAGTGGAACGGAGAACCGCTACGACTGGAAGGGAACAGGACGCAGTATCTGGCAACGATAAAAACTCCTATCGCTACCTTCAGGCCTTCTACAGTTGCCTGGTTGCCTCGCCACTTGAGGTGGATTGCGTTGACGCCGAAGCAACGAGCACTAGCACGGGGAGTGACCGTGCCGACTCGAGGGCCGAAACACGCCGTTGCTACAACAAAGTGTTTCGGCACTCGAGCCCCCATCTACCAGCCTAGGTTCCTAAGGTGTGGCCGCTGCATGCTATAGCGGCGACCACTAACGACGATCGAATGATAATTATATGTATTATAATATACTTATATATAGTCAAATAGTTAAAGGTCAAAATGAATGAGTCAAAACGGTGAGTCAAAGCGGCCGGCGGTCAGTCTACGTGGAACTGTGATCTTTAGATAGGTATAGACACAATCTGCATCCAAGGAGTTAAACAATTCGCGATAGCTGTGTCTTTTACGAAACTGTCCTTCATCATTTTGCAGCTCCGTATCTAGATCCCCCTAAGGGGGGGAGACCGGTGCACCCGCTCTAGGCCGCAATTTCAGGGCGGCGGCGCCCAAATTCTTCAATAAAAGTATATTTGAATAACAAAGTTGTTTCAAAACGCGCTTAGTATAGATTGCATGTCTTACTATCGATTATTTCACTCCCTGCCCGTAGTCCACCTACATAACTCTAGCCGTTCATTTGATTTAGTATGCTTCAAACTTGAATACCCCCCTCTCAAACGCTGGAGGAGAGGTTTCTGCCCCGGTCAGGAAAAAATCTAGATCCGGGGCTGTTCAAGATAAGTTTGTGAATTCCAGAACTTAAATCTAAGGTTGTTTGAAAAAGATCGTTTTCTAGAATCTTATTTATGAAGTGTCTATAGACGACAATTTTATCAATATCAAATAAAAAAACCTATTAAAAAAAATTAAAACTGGTATAGAAAGAATGTGCATTAATGAGTCAAATTGAATTTTCTAAGTTTTCAAAAGCATACATACTTAACTCAAAGTGGCTCTACAAAAAGGTGATTTTAAATTTTGCATCTTAATTAAAAGTTCAGTTCTTTTAAGACTCAACAAGAGTCATTGAGTCATTTGACAATACTTGAGGGCATTCTTGAAAGTAACTTTGATAAGCGTGTTACTTGTCAAACGTTAGTTACCGGGTGATTTTCTAGGTACAGAATAGGAAGGGAGGATCCAGAACCATGCTGATTTTACGAACTATTGTTAAGCACAGCGGGAATTATATTTGCTGTAGGTATGACTTTCACGCGAGTAGTCATTACAATAGTCACTGAAGTTTAACAACTTAGTTAGAAGATTGGTAATCTCTCTAATATTTAATTCAATCCATTTATTTCAGTTGTCAAAGATCCGTATTTGTTAGTAAAAAAAAAACTTAATTAAATATGTCAAGTGGGTTAAATGGGTTAGTAAAAATTAAATTCAAACACAAATAATAAAATATAATACAAATACCTCAAAATAATCATAAGTCACAGATATATGACTGCCTCCGAGGTGCAGTGGGCAAATAGCCGGCTGAGACGTAGGAGGTAGCGGGTTCATTCCCGCCGCGGAACAAATGTTTGCATGATCTACAAATATTAGTTCCGGGTCTGGTTGTTTCCCTATATATTATAAGTATGTATTTACAAAAAAAAATTATATAAGTATTCTATCAGTTATCTGGTTCCCATAATACAAGCTCTGCTTAGTTTGGGGCTAGATAGAGCTGTGTGAAATGCCCAGCAATATTTATTATTTATTTATTATTATATTCAAGTACTCTCACTCACAAAATTAAACTGATAGACATAAGGAAATTAAATTTAAATCTTCCCACTTTATAATACCTACAGACCTCGGATTTTTTGCATATAACATCTCTGCCGATAACTTGTTGGCATCTGCAAAAGCTAATTACTGTACTTTTCTGTTGCGTCACACGCGCTCGTCTCGCCAGCCGTATCAGTGCCGGCGGCGCGCGGTGCCAGCCACCGCCAGCATCTGCCAGACCAGATCAACTTACATACACACTATCAATTATACTGTAGCTAAGTACATATCATTCATAGCAAAAAACTACGTGTTTTATTATTACGACATTGTAAAATAGTTTTTTTCTAATTAAATACCATGGATCTTAAAATTTCAAGTCTTAAAATATCAATGAAACAGCATGTACAAAATAGGTAAACAAATCATATTCATTAACAAGTCGGTAGGTACTGGCTAATCGTCGCAAAGGCGCTGCCGATTTAGGTTAAAATTGTTTATGTATTGGAAATGTATCGATTACTGGATAAATATTCACGCTACCACCGCCGGTATGAAAACCACCTCTAAAATCAGTTTACACGATTCCGGATTGCGGATGTGCGTTTTAAATTAATGTAGTGCATAACAAAACGGTTGTAAAAACTTATTCACCTATTAATTCGATTTATAGTTTTGACGTTTACGGATTGTTATATGCGTAATAATTAGGGATCGGCGTAGGTAGTGCTATTTTGGGCTAATGAATCTGAATGATAGGTTAAAATGGATATGCCCCGGGATATATTCTCCGATTCCCGAGAATATTTGTCTGAATATATTGTCACATGCATAGCGCCGCGTATTGTGTATGTACTCGCAGCAAATTTGTGCGTATAGTGAAACCGATTCCTCACCTCACCTGCGATAAGCTACAAAAGCGTGAGGAAATGGGATGTCTTTAGTGACCAATACAACATGTATTTGCATAAAGCTGAATAGTGACTATGTAAAATACGAATTCCTAAAAAAACCTATTAAATAATATATTTCCCGGGATTTGGAAGGCATATCCATGTTAAGTTAACGGCCACTAATTCCCGTGAATAGCACTACCTACGCCGATCACTAGTAATAATGCTGCCACACCCCAACCGCTAGTGTAGGTACAGCGCAGATTTTAACATGAGTGATTCAGTTCAGATCAGTTGCGGTTCAATTTTCTTTTTAATTGAGTCAGAGTCTCAGCTCTTATCAACTCAATGAACTAACGAGTCAGATCAACTGTTTACTTTTTGACGTCATTAATTGTTTTTCCTCTATGTGATAATGACACGATGTGACTATGACTCTATGTGATTAAGACAGGTGGACTAAGGCACTAACAGAGTGCAGGCCGAGAACTGGGCATCGAAATAGGGGACGTCCACCAGCGAGATGGGTCGCACAGTCGACTGGCACAGGATCGGGAAGAATGGCAGAAACAAGGAGAGGCCTATGCCCAGCAGTGAGTCGACACGGGCTGAAAATGATGATAAAGTCAAAATCTTTTATTCATTCAAATCACAAGGATCACTTTGAAAGGTCAATTTTAATTCGCGACCAAGCCAGGAAAGAAAGGCAAGAAAACAAGGCTGGTTGTTTTTTTTTAATGATCCTTTTAAAATACATAACAATACAGGAAATAAATTAGATACGTCTAAATTGTAACATTTTGAACGAGATGGAGCAATTTCAATCCCAAGCTTCTCTATCATCTAAATAATCCGATATTTTATAGTAGGCTTTTTTATAAAGATTTTGTTTAATTGCGTTTTTAAATTTGTTAATTGTCAATTTTTGTACATCACTTGGGAGTTTGTTATAAAAGCGAACACGTTGCCCTTTAAACGATTTACTAACTTTATGGAGTCTACAAAGGGCAACAGCGAGTTTATCTTTATTTCTAGTATTAAAATTATGATTATCGCTATTTTTCTTAAACAAATTAATATTTTTGTGAACATAGGTACATAATATTTTCATAGATGTATTGACCAGGGAATGTCATAATATTTATTTCTTTAAACTTATTGCGTAATGATTCTCTGGGGCCCATATTATAAATTGCACGAACAGCCCTCTTCTGCAGCACAAAAACGGTGTTTATATCTGCAGCACTTCCCCACAGCAGTATACCGTATGACATAATGCTGTGGAAGTATCTGAAGTAAACTAGTCTAGCTGTGTCTACGTCTGTAAAAAGACGTATCTTTTTGACTGAGTATGCCGCAGAACTAAGTCTCTTCGACAACTTATCAATGATGATGCCAATGACGACACGCTAAACGTAAAAAATTTTACTTATGGATTTGATTGTTTTCCAATTTATTATGTCCTGTCCATCCAAAGGTTGCCTGGAAGAGATCGCTTTTAGCGATAAGGCCGCCCATTGTACCTATGATTTAAAAGTGTATTTTTATATGTTTATATTTAATAGTGTGCAATATATAAATTATCTATCTATCTATTTATTTACAACACAAAAGGTATATATGAATTCTGTCAGTTATCTGGTTCCCATAGTACAGGCTCTGCTTAGTTTTGGGCAAGGTAGCGCTGTGTGAGCAATATTTTTTTTTATGTATAGAATAAACGAACAAACGACTGTATGCACCAAAGTGGTCGCCCAACTAAGTGATGACCGCGTGGAACTTTACCCACTGCATTTGGTAGAAACTATTAAATATTCAGTGGTTTCATTAGTACCAACTGTTACTGATACTGTTACATAGAGGTATTCCAGTTTTTTCATTGTCCAAGTCAATTATGGCAAATACCTATGCACCTCGGGGTTTCTCCCATAAGTTTCCAATGCACAACAAATTAATTTACTTCCTGTGAAATAATGTAATATACAACATGTTGATTGTTTATTTTATTACATATACCAAATAATAAGAAATATCTTGCTTGTGGTTTTTAGATTAATAGTGGAATTATTTGCAATTCATCAGTACAATAAAGAATAGGGTTAACAAAAATAGAGTTATATCAAATAAATAATAAATATTGCTGGACAATTCACACAGCGCTATCTAGCCCCAAACTAGGTAAGCAGAGCTTGTATTATGGGAACCAGATAACTGATAGAATACTTATATACTTTTTTTTTTGTAAATACATACTTACTTATAATATATAGAAAAACATCCAGACCCGGAACAAATATCTGTACATCATGCAAACATTTGTTCCGCGGCGGGAATCGAACCCGCTACCTCCTGCGTCTCAGCCGGCTATTCGCCCACTGCGCCACGGAGGTCGTCCACCCACACAGACTATGATGGGGACAAAATGGTCCTTTCTCAGTATAGGCTGATTCGAACCTTGTTGGGTACGATGACGCGCTGGTTTTCTGACAGTACGGCCTGAATCCAACGGCTCCCAGCAAACTTTATCAGGTCATTATTCCATCTATTGAGGGACCGTCCTACGCTGCTTTTTCCAGTGCGTGCTCCAGAACCTTTCTTACCCAAGGGCCAGTTCTCATGTTCTTCGAGCTATGAGCCCCACCACTGCCACTTCAGACAAAGGTTAGCTGGAAGAAAATTAGCACATTATGTTAGTTAGCACATGTGTTAAAGAATTTTCCATCTACATATATAGGTATATTATATGTTTTTGTACATTGATTTGATAAATAAATCGGTGGCTGGCGGTACCAGCGTCTGTTCACAATGCTCCGATTACATACACCAGATAAAATGACGGAAGGTACACGTCCACACGGCTACACATCAAGCTATAATGTCATGGGCATTACATTACTGGACATTTATAGCTTGATGTGTAACCGTGTGTACGTAAGCATTTGTAGGAAATAATTGCCATTCGTAACTGTTTCTTTTATTAGATTAATTTTAGCGTTCTTTTCCGCGCATCGGGAATGTTCGTGGAGGCGTTATCACCGAATTGTTAGAGCCACATTGAATATGAACGTTAAACTTGAAAGGTCCCGTTTGATGAAGTCTACGCTCCGACCCACTCGCGCACATATCCAAAACCTCGAGAGCTTTTAACTCGAACTTGCAAATCGCTTTGACTGTCTAGAAGTAGATGCATCAGTGGACGAGATCAATAACAGGTTCGTAGAAACCGTCCATACGGTGGGGTCCCAGTTCTTTAAGACCCCCCGTACCAATAGACCTCAGAAACTCTCTGATGACACCCTTAACCTCATGGCTGAACGACGTTCTTTGCGACTGCAGTCTCCCGGTGATGCTCAGTCACATAGGCAGCTCAATAGAAAGATTTGGAAATCCTTGCGGCACGATATTCGTACCTTTAATACATCTCGTATTAAAGATATGATAGAGCGTAATAAAGGCTCCAAAGTGTTCGCGAGAGATAATTCTATTGGGCGGAGCCGCATGACGAAGCTGAAGAGGGAAGATGGCAGCATAACGTCAAGTAAAGCGGAAGTGTTAAGGGAAGTCCAAAGGTTCTATGGACGGCTCTACGATTCGGTCACTAAACCTGTTTGCAGTGCGGCCAACGACCCAAGAGCCAAACTGACCCGACATTATACCGAAGATATTTCGGACATCAGCCTGTATGAGATCAGGATGGCCTTGAAGCAGCTTAAGAACGACAAGGCGCCGGGTGAGGACGGAATCACTTCAGAGCTTCTGAAAGCGGGTGGATCACCGGTACTTAAAGTCCTTCAGAAGCTCTTTAATTCCGCCTTGCTTGAAGGTACGACGCCAAAAGCATGGAACGAGGGCGTGGTGGTTCTGTTCTTCAAGAAAGGTGACAACACCTTCCTTAAGAATTACGGACCCATCTCGCTTTTGAGCCATGTTTATAAGCTGTTTTCGAGGGTCATCGCGAACCGTCTCGAACGCAGGTTTGATGACTTCCAGCCTCCCGAACAAGCCGGGTTCCGTAAAGGCTACAGTACCATAGACCACATACATACGATGCGGCAAGTCATACAGAAGACCGAAGAGTATAACTTGCCGCTATGTCTCGCGTTTGTGAACTATGAGAAAGCCTTCGATTCGATCGAAACATGGGCCGTGCTTGAGTCTCTCCAACGATGCCGTATTGACTATCGGTACATCGAAGTGTTGAAGTGTTTGTATAAAAACGCCACTATGTCAGTCCGAGTACACGAACAGAGCTCGAAGGCGATTCCCTTAAAAAGAGGCGTAAGACAGGGAGATGTCATCTCTCCGAAACTGTTTACGTCCGCATTGGAAGATGCCTTCAAGCTTCTGGAATGGAAAGGACTGGGCATCAATATTAACGGCGAATACATCACTCACCTTCGGTTTGCCGACGATATTGTGGTCATGGCAAAGTCGATGGAAGAGCTCAGCACGATGCTCGAAGGCCTCAATCGAGTCTCCCAACGGGTAGGACTTAAAATGAACATGGACAAGACGAAAATCATGTCGAATGTCCATGTCGTCCCTGCCCCAGTTATGGTTGAGAACTCGGCTCTTGAAGTTGTCGACGCGTATGTATACCTAGGACAAACAGTCCAATTAGGTAGGTCCAACTTCGAGAAAGAGGTCAATCGTCGAATCCAACTCGGATGGGCAGCGTTTGGGAAACTTCACAACGTCTTTTCGTCCAACATACCTCAGTGCCTTAAGACGAAAGTCTTCAATCAGTGTGTGTTACCAGTGATGACATATGGAACCGAGACGTGGTCCTTCACTATTGGCCTTATGAATAAGCTCAGAGTCGCTCAACGAGCTATGGAGAGGGCTATGCTCGGGGTTTCTCTACGGGATCGAATCAGAAATGAGGAGATACGTAGGAGAACTCAAGTCACCGACATAGCCCGACGGATTAGCACGTTGAAGTGGCAATGTAGCGCAGAACGGATGGCCGTTGGGGCCGGAAGGTTCTCGAGTGGAGGTCACGGACCGGCAAGCGCAGCGTAGGACGTCCACCTACAAGATGGGCAGACGACTTGGTAAGAACCGCAGGTCGGCGTTGGATGCAGGCCGCTTCCAACCGCAGTTCCTGGAGATCAATGAAGGAGGCCTTTGTCCAGCAGTGGTCGTCCTACGGCTGATATGATGATGATGATTATTATTTATCTGAGTGGATCTGATCCCGCCATCTCCTTCCATCAAAGAACAAGGCGCACGGCTCTTATTCTACGAAAAGTCTACACAATGCGAGGTCAGCTTATACTGGAAATGTATAGCTTGATGTGTAGCTGTGTGTACCATCCGTACCTAGTTGATATACCTACCACCCATTCGCTAACACCGTTTTGGTTCTACGTTCTTGATGTGTACAGCTAAGGTATGGAACACGTTGCTGTCGTCTGTTTTTCCTAAAGAATACAATCCGGGTCTTAATAAGGTAAGAGTGAATAGGTTTCTTCTAGATCTTCGTGCTTCATCTTAGACCACATCTTAGGTTACCATCAGGTGAAAATGTGGCCAAACAAAGATCTATCCAGTTAAAAAAACATTTAATAAGATTTATTTTTCCAACCAAAAAATCATACGAGTAAACAGCCTGAATATATCAGTCGTAGGTTATTTGTATCAGTAGGTAATATCACCAAAATACCCAGGACGTATCATGTTTACATACGATTTGGAATTTATCATGCATCTGGTCATCTCTACCCTACGCTAATTATATGAGGTAAAGTTTGTTGTTTGTATGTTTTAGGGTTAATCTCAGAAACTACTTAACCAATTCTGAAATGGTTAATTTCAATTCTGAAAATAAATCTTATTAAATGTTTTTTTAACTGGATAGTTAAAAAAACATTTAATAAGATTTATTTTTCCAACCAAAAAATCATACGAGTAAACAGCCTGAATATATCAGTCGTAGGTTATTTGTATCAGTAGGTAATATCACCAAAATACCCATGACGTATCATGTTTACATACGATTTGGAATTTATCATGCATCTGGTCATCTCTACCCTACGCTAATTATATGAGGTAAAGTTTGTTGTTTGTATGTTTTAGGGTTAATCTCAGAAACTACTTAACCAATTCTGAAAATTATTTCACTGATAGCTACACTATCCTTGAGCATGGCCGTGGCTAGGAGGGGGCTAGGAGGTGGTACCTTAAAATACCAATACCGATTAATTATATTTATTTAAGTATTAATTATTTATTCGGCCTTGAGATGGTATTACTGGCCTATGAAAAGAAAAGAATGAAGATTTGCTCTATCTATCATCCTTGACCTAGACCTAGACCGAGACCGAGATCGAGACCGAGACTGCGACCGACACCGAGACCGAGACCGAGCTATAAGGAGTACCTATATTGAGAGTTCACCACAAAAATAAGGTATTTAAGTCATATTTATAAAGAGCGTATGATCGAAAATCATAAAGAAGAACAGTCGCCGTGGTCAAAATCATCATTTTATTTTGATAAACATCCGCGCGATGCCGGGTGAGTCAGCTAATATTGATAATTCGACGACATACGCGATAACAACCTCGTTAGCCACATGGCGTAGAGTGAAAAATAGCAAACATAATGGTGATAAGTTAAGCTCAAATTTCTAGCATCCCTGCGATATTCGGGCCGCTATCTCGGTGGGTTTTTTTTTATTTTATTCATTTAACAAACAACTGCAATATATTATGTATAGGTACAGTCTGTTAGCACATGGTATATCATGTGTGAGCTATTGATATTGAAGTCCACGGCGATATCCACATACGTTTTATAAGTAACTTCTTAACAAAAATATAACTGACTTAACCAAACTACTGAACTGATTTTGATGAAATTTCTATGAGACCAATATGAAAGTATACCATTTCAAATAAAAAAATAATTTTCCAAATCCGTTGATAAATGACGGAGTTATGAGGTAATAACAAATATTAAACCGAATACCGTCCCTATAAAATTTGAGTTTCGATTTTTTTGGGATCTCATTATCAGATCCTGACTTGGTGCCAATGGGACCACCTTTTGAACAAAAAAAGAATTTCTCGAATCGGGCTAGGCGTCTTCGAGAAGAGGAAATGAGGAGCGTTTATCATGCAAAAAAGAGCCATTCGAACTATAGACCGCATTCCACAATGGGAATAATGTAAAGAGCACTTTCAAGCATTCAATATTTTGACAGTTCCCAGCCTATACATTTTAGTAGTCCTAATGGACTAGTCAAAAACCCACTTAAATACGAATCTCTAGAACAAAGGAAAAACAGAATAAAAACAAGACGAAAAGATCTTGAGATACCTCTATGCCCGAGGTTGAATGTTGCCAAACATGGCTCTCGGTATCAAGCTGTAAGACTTTTTAACTCACTGCCTACTGATATGAAAGTTATCGAGAGTCCTTTCACTTTCAAGTCGAGACTTAAACAGCTATTGTTGAAGGGGTGTTTCTATACAATTAATGATTTTATGACATATAATAATTAAATAGTATTTTCTGACGTATATGCTGTTTCGATGTTTTAATGAATCTGTGACATAATTGTAATCATTTTAAGTAATTTAATTTTATTTTTGTTCACATTATTTTTCTTTAGACTTTTCCTTATGTTTAGGTTATGCTCGTTTTATTTTAGTTTTAATGATTTGAATTATACGACATTTGTAAATATTGATGTAATTTGTAATTTCAAATACAATTGATAATTGTTTCTTGAATAAAATGAAATGAAAAGTAACATAAAATAAATATATTTTATGTTACTTTTCATTTACGACGAATTGAGAAACTGCTCCTTTTGTGAAGTCAGCTAAAAATAAATGTTCCAGCGAGAGGGTCTGTTAGAGCCTACAGGGTAACCATATGGGTTTATTATGGTTGAGGTTGAACTTTGAAATGTTCACGGGTTTTTTCATGTTAGGATGGAATTTCAGCGCTCCATTTGCACCAAAACAAAACTAGAAGTACCTATGATTCTAGTAATTTTAACATTAGTAGAGTTCCGGTTGTAAATTTTGTCCTCCGTGGCGCAGTGGGTGAAAAGCCGGTTGAGACGCAGGAGCTTGCGGGTTCGATTTCCGCCGCGGAACAAATGTTTGCATGATCTATAGATATTTGTTTCGGGTCTGGTTGTTTCACAATATAAATATTTACAAAAAATAATGTAATAGGTTGCGGAAAAGTCTTTTCGCATTATAGTATGTATGAACTTGTAATAAAATCTCTTTGACTATACTATTTGTATCTGGCTGCTTTTGGTATCAATCAAAGTTTAAATTTTAAAGAAAATAATTCCAAATTCAAATAAGGAAAATGTGTGATTTTTATTTGTTTTTCGTACTGTAAAGGTGAGTGAATCTAATGAATAAATTCGATACATTTTAAAATTTTACCACAAAAAAGGTAAAAATGTAACGCAAGCCGCGAAAAAAAATTGCGATGTTTATGGACCTAGTGCAGTGTCTGTGAGCGTAGCACAAATTTAGTTTAAGCGTTTTCAATCCGGAAATTTTGATGTCAAAGATGCACGTCGCTCTGGTCGCCCTATTACGGATAAAATTAATGCCATTTTTGAAAAAGTGGAGCAAGATCGGCATAACAGTAGTTACGACGTAGCTGAAGAACTGGGAATTGACCACAAAACAGTTTTGGCACATTTGAGAAATACTGGGTAAGTACAATATAAAGCTCGTTATTTGGGTACCCTACGAGCTCACTGAAATAAACCTAATGAACCGTGTACTCATTTGTGATTCTTTATTACGACGTAATGGCCGTGTGGTCCCGGCGTAATAATAGGGCCACCCCTTTTCATCCCGCGGGAGCCGTGTGAGCCGGCAAAGGGAGATGTTCCAGGTAATGGGCAGCAGCATTCTTCTGTGTACTAATCACCAACCACTGCGATCACCAAGCCGCCTGCCAAGCGTGGTAATTATGGCAACCCCCCCCCCTATGACAGACACAACAAACAAACGGCCTCCAGTCCCCGGCGGCTCCGTCATCCCTGGAAGTGGTAGCAACCAGGGCAATGGCGGAGCAGGGGGTGCTAAAAATCCCCGGCAGCTATCCAGCTACCACCACCGACGACTGGACCTGGCAACGTACAACACACGAATGCTCAGGGCTGACGAGAAGATTGTCGAGCTGGAGGAAGAACTGAGCAAGCTACGTTGGGACATCCTAGGAATCCGGAAGTCGGAAGACAGGGTCAGGACACGATGATCCTTAACTCCGGTAACTTGCTCTTCTACCGGGAGGGAGATCAACTATCCCAGGGTGGTGTCGGGTTTCTCGTCCGCAAGTCCCTCGTTAACAACGTGACAAAAGTCGACAATGTGTCGAACAGGGTAGCATACCTTATACTCAGAGTTACTGAAAGGTATTCGTTGAAGGTCATACAGGTATATGCGCCGACCTCGAAACACCCAGACGATGAAGTGGAAGCCATGTATGAGGAGATCTCCGAAGCCATACATACTTCCAAGACTCTTTTCACGGTTGTAATGGGGGACTTCAACGCAAAGCTAGGCACAAGGAAAGACGATGAGCTGAGAGTGGGGCCATTTAGATTCGGGCGGCGGAACCGAAGGGGCCAGAGTCTGGCCGACTTCATGGAGAAGGAGGGCCTCTTCATGATGAACTCCTTCTATGAGAAGCGGCCAGCCAGAAAGTGGACGTGGATAAGCCCCGACGGTTTCACTAGAAATGAGATAGACTTCATTATGACGACCAAGAAGCAAATATTTGATGATGTCTACGTGATCAGCAGGGTGAAAACCGGGAGCGATCACCGCATTGTTAGAGGCACATTGAATATCGATGTTAAGCTTGAAAGGGCACGTCTGATGAAGTCTGCGCTCCGTCCAAATCCTGCCCAAATCCAAAACCCCGAGAGCTTTCAGCTAGAACTGCACAATCGCTTCCAGTGCCTAGCCAGCTGCATTGATATTGACGAGATAAACAACAGGTTGGTGGAAGCTGTCCAAGCGGTGGGATCTAAGTTCTTTAAGGCCCCCCGCCGAACTAAGCACCAGAAACCTTCAGATGAAACCATTAATCTAATGAAGGACCGGGATGAAATGAGATTGCAGTCTTCAGCTGATATGTCGGCCTACGGCGTGCTTAATAGACGAATCTCGAAATCTCTGCGACGCAATCTGCGTACCTTTAACACATCACATATTAAGGTCGCAATAGAAAGGAACAAGGGTTCAAAAGTGTTTGCAAAGCATTCGTCTATAGGGCAAAGCCAAATGACTAAGCTGAAGACAGACAGCGGCACTATCATTTCGTCGAAACCGGAGATTCTGAGAGAGGTCGAAAAGTTCTATGGACAGATGTACACCTCAACACAAAACCCCGTTGGTCAGTTGGCTCAGGACACCAGAGCCAAACTAACACGACACTATACCGAAGACATCCCGGACATCAACCTGTACGAGATTAGGATCGCTTTGAAACAGCTTAAAAACAACAAGGCACCAGGTGAGGATGGAGTTACGACAGAACTTCTGAGAGCGGGTGGAAAACCGGTACTTCAAGTCCTCCAGAAGTTATTTAACTCCGTCGTCCTTGAAGGAACCACGCCAAAAGCGTGGGATAAGAGCGTGGTGGTGCTTTTCTTTGAAAAAGGTGATAAAACCTTATTAAAGAACTACAGGCCCATCTCGCTCTTGAGCCACGTTTACAAGCTGTTTTCGAGAGTGATTACGAACCGTCTCGTACGCAGGTTTGATGACTTCCAGCCTCCCGAACAAGCCGGTTTCCGAAAAGGCTTTAGTACCATAGACCACATCCACACGGTACGCCAGATTATACAGAAGACCGAGGAGTATAATCGGCCGTTATGTCTAGCGTTTGTGGACTATGAAAAAGCCTTCGATTCAATCGAGACCTGGGCGGTACTGCAGTCTCTTCAGCGATGCCAAATCGACTATAGGTATATCGAAGTGTTGAAGTGTTTGTATAGTAACGCCACTATGTCAGTCCGTCTACAGGACCAGAGTACGGAACCAATCCAATTGCAGAGAGGCGTGAGACAGGGAGACGTAATTTCTCCGTAACTGTTCACGGAAGCATTGGAGGACGTTTTCTAAACTCTTGGTCTGGGTCAGACTTGGCATCAATATCAATGGCGAATACATCACTCACCTTCGTTTTGCCGATGATATAGCCATTATGGCCGAACCGCTCGAGGAACTCGGTACCATGCTCAGCGACCTCAGTAGGGTCTACCAACAGGTGGATCTTAAAATGAACATGGATAAGATGAAAATCATGTCAAATATCCATGTTGCACCCGTACCGGTAGTTATTGGGGGCGATACTCTCGAACTTGTCGACGAATATGTATACCTAGGACAAACTGTCCAATTAGGTAAGTCCAACTTCGACAAAGAGGTCGCACGAAGAATCCAACTCGGCTGGGCAGCGTTCGGGAAACTTTGCGATATCTTCTCGTCCAAAATTCCCCAGAGCCTGAAGACTAAAGTCTTCAACCAGTGTGTGTTGCCAGTGATGACCTATGGCACTGAAACGTGGTCCTTTACTCATGGTCTCATGACCAAGCTCATTGTCGCTCAACGAGCTATGGAGAAGGCTATGCTCAGGGTTTCTTTGCGTGACAAAATCCGCAATGAGGAAATCCGCAGAAGAACTAAAGTTGCCGACATAGCTCTCAAAATTAGCAAGTTGAAGTGGCAATGGGCAGGCTACATCGCTCGTAGAACCGATAACCGTTGGGGAAGAAAGGTTCTCGAGTGGAGACTACGGACTGGAAGACGCAGCGTAGGCCGGCCTCCCACAAGGTGGACCGACGATCTAGTAAGAATGCGGGGAGTCGTTGGGCGCAAACGGCTACCAACCGCTCGTTGTGGCGATCTAAGGGGGACGCCTATGTTCAGCAGTGGACGTCTACCGGCTGATGATGATGATGAATGAAACCGAACCATTTTTGAAGAAGCTGATAACTGGTGATGAAAAGTGGATCACGTAGGCACGACAAGAACGTGCGAAAAAGGTCGTTGTCAAAGGCCGGTCAGGCTTCACAGACTGTGGCGAAACCCGGGTTAACTCGCAACAAGGTGATGCTGTGTGTGTGGTGGGATTGGAAGGGCATTATTCATTATGAGCTGTTACCACCAGGCAGGACCACCGATTCTGAACTCTACTGCGAACCACTGATGAGATTAAAGCAAGAAGTTGAGAGAAAGCGGCCGGAATTAATCAAGAGAAGGGGTGTGGTTTTTCATCATGATAACGCTAGACCTCACACATCTTTAGCCACTCAGCAAAAATTAAGAGAGTTTGGCTGGGAGGTGTTAATGCATCCGCCGTATAGTCCTGACCTTGCACCTTCAGATTTCCACCTGTTTCGGTCTCTTCAGAATTATTTAGGCAGTGTCAGGTTATTATCACGAGAGGACTGCCAAAACTACTTGCCGCGGTATTTTGATCAGAAGCCCCAAAATTTCTATAGCAATGGGATCATGTCCCTACCTACAAGATGGCAAAAAGTTATCGAACAAAATGGTATCTACATACTTTAGTTAAATGTAAATAAACTATATTAAAAAATGTTTTGAATTTTCTTAACAAATGCGTAGAAACTTTTTTTTACCCCAACCTAATAATATAAGTTATCTGGTTCCCATACTACAAGCTTCGCTAGTTTAGGGCTAGATGGCGCTGTGTGAAATGTCCAGCATTATTTATTTATTTAAAATAAATATAAAAGTAACACAAATTGTCAAGTCCCTCTTTACAGGCTTAGCCAACGATCGCTTGGTCCTTGGTTTGTGATCAGTGGTTTACCGAATCAGTGGTAACCGTTACCTATTATAAGTATATGTTGCCAGTGCAGTGGTCGAATACGACCGTCGGTTTGTCACTTTCGAGCAATAAATAGTGTGTTTTGTATGGGACTGAGTATATAATAAAATAAAATCGATAAACAGTTCCCATCTATCAAAGATAAAACTCAATACCGGACCCAAAGAGCATGGGCACTTTAACCGAATAAACCTCCCCCCCCCCCCCCCCTTCCTTATAGCTTCTAAGCGGGCACAACTGGGATGGGTGACCTCTGGTTCCAATTTTAGCTGAGGGCTGTTTGTTTTGTTTTTAAAAGGTCTTTATTGAACATAAATGTTATCAGCGTATTACAACTAAACACAGTTTAGTATAATACTATCTTAAAATAGAATAACTCAGCAGGCTATAGCACCTTTATATAAATTTTTTGATAAAATTAGTATTTATGAGAGATAGATAGATAGATAATTCTTTATTTTTACACCAATTTAAAATAACTTAACCTAGAAAACTTAAAGACTAATACATGGTGGTACAATGGGCGGCCTTATCGCTCAAAGCGATCTCTTCCAGGCAACCTTTACACTGAGAGTTACACTTTTTAAATCAGTTTTCTTAATTTTATGCAGACAAAATTTTTCTAGAAGTACTTATTAAAAAAGTTGATATGAGCACTTTGTGTAGCGCGCATTTTTAAGGTCGCATTTTTAATTTTAAGGCTGAGGGCTACTGTGCTACGGAATTCACGTTATGATGTTAGTCCTTGCTATGTTCGATTCCCGCCGCGGAACAAATGTTTGCATGATCTACAGATATTTGTTCCGGGTCTGGTTGTTTTTCTATATATTAAAAGTATGTATTTACAAAAAAAAGTATATAAGTATTATTTGTTCCGAGCTGATATCCGGAATCCATCTTGAGTCAAGCACCTGTCTTTTTCACGTTTTTATCGTAGCAACTTCCTCTCTTCGACTTCCGGTGCACCGTGATTGGTCGACGCATTTTTTCGGTTACGATTGTGGCAAGTTTGCGACGACCCATAGGGCGCTCTTTTGCTTCATTATAGCGTCGTTTTTCGTAGCGTTAACACGTCTAGCAACTATTCATTTTGAATTTGTATTATATAATTACAAATCAGTGGCGTAGCGTGCCTTGTCGGGGCCCCGTATAAAAATTTTTTTGGAGGCCCTTATATGGAGGTAAAGATTTTTCACAAAAGAAAAAAAATATTGTGAGAAGTAATATTTATTTATCACATAATTTACCCATTTTACAAATAAAAATCGAATTTTAAATATTCACTCTCCTTGCCTTTTTATCGGCAAACTGATTTATTAAATCATTTATGGCTGATGATGATGTTAGTTTTTCTAAAGTTTCTGCCTCTATGGACAATAGTGAGATGTCTGACAGCCGTTCTTGTCCCATCGAAGTTCTTAAGTAATTTTTTATTAATTTTAATTTTGAAAAACTTCTTTCTGCCGTTGCGGTTGTAACTGGAAGGGTCAAGAATAAAAAGCATGCTGTGATTACCTCGGGAAAACTAGATGCAAGACTATTGAATTTTACTAGCAATAATTCAATGAGTTCTTTAATGGAATAAATTTTTTTAATTTCAGAATTTAAGCATGTTTTTAGAGCCTTTAATTGGTCACAAAGATTAAGTGAGATGTCTTTACTGTATTTAGCAGACAGTTTTCCGGAAGCGTTTAATATCTCTTCGCTTGAAGAAGATAGGAGTTTCTCCGGTTGTAATATTTCGAATATACTACTCAGGTTGCAAAGGCTCTGAAATCTTTCTTTAGTTTGAGAAATTAATATATCTAAACAGCAATAGTATACATTGACTTTGAAATAGGATTCCGGGTCGGAAATTCTCTCATCTTGTGATAACTCATCAAAAAAACGCTTCGTTATCTTTCGCCTACCGTTTTTAAAAACAGTTGTTACCCCCCACTTTTTTGCTAAATCTTTGGATTTATTTAGCAAACTATTAAATTAATTCTGATTTCTTAATTGGCACAGTCTATTTAAAAGATTACTTAATAAAATACTAGATTTCTGTAAGTCATTATTTTCATGCTGTAGAGCTTTAGAAACAGGATTAATAATTTCAAATAGTGAAGAAAAAAATGTAACGAGCACTAAGAAATCAAAACTCTCTAAAATATTAATTATACTTTTACATTCTTCACGTTCATCTTTTTTATTTGAAATTAAATTTAGTTGGTACAAAGTTTTCATGATTAGTAAAAAAATTTTCTTTACTGCTAATAAAGCGTCGTTCCTAGAAGACCATCTGGTAGGACATACCTTTTTAAGGGTAATCAAATATTTTTCAGATGAATCGTCACTTAGCATAGCCCAGCGTTTTATACTATTGCCAAAAAAAGTATATATTTTTTCTAAATTATCGAAAAAAGTCGATACTTCACGAACATGTCTCGCAGCATCGTTCAAAACCAAGTTTAAAGCGTGCGCAGCACAATGAACATAATAGGCATTTGGAGCATGCTCTTTTATTAGGGTTTGTAATCCTCCATACACACCCGACATAACATTTGCTCCATCGTATCCCTGTCCTCTAAATTTAGTCAAATCAATTCCATATTCTTTAGTCAAATTTAAAATGACAGTTTTCAGACCTGCAGCACTGCAATCGGTTACTGCTATGAATCCTAAAAAGGACTCACAGATTTTTATTTCTTTAGGCACATTATCATCATTTTCTGTAACCGAGATATATCGAAAAACTACAGATAGTTGGTCAATTTTTGACAAGTCTTGTGTTGTATCCAGAATTATTGTCAGAAATGGAGCTTTTTTAATTTCTGAGATAATACTGTTCCTAACGTTAGTACCAAGCAAACTAATAATTTCGTTTTGAATCGTAGGGCTTAAATAATTTATTTCACCTTTCGGTTTTAGAAAAAGTTCTTTTAAAGTTGCATCATAGTTAGATAGCAGACGTGAAATTGCCATAAAATTGCCAGAATCAGAATCATGCCCCCTCAAAGGTAGATTACAAGATACTAAAGTAATTATAACATTAATTATACGATGCAGTACATCTCTCCAGAATGTAATTTTACTATCGATTTCACTTTTCAATAGAGTATCGATGGTATTTCCTTGCAACCAATTATTATAAGAGAGTGAGGCACTAATATGCTGCTGTGACTTTTCATGGTCAAGAATAGTTTGTGTGAAATTGCTTCTAACCGAAACACCGTTAACCCAAGCAGAGGAGTACGATTTGTTTTGACGATCTGCTAATAACCAACAGAAGTGACAGTACGGTTTGTTTAAAACGTTAGAATAACATAACCATGGTCTTATAATTTTTATGCCTGCCTGATTGAAATATGAATAATAATAAGCTGAAAAAGGTCGGTTATTTTCTGAAACTTTTGGAAATGGTCCTTGTGGTTTAAATGGACCCAATTTAAAAATTATTTTTCGTTCGCATTCAGTTAAATTGTCACCAAAATTTCCTCTATCTGATGAAATTATATTACAATCTGCATTATCTGCAGATATATCAGAATCGTTGACTTGGGGTTCCTCGATTTCTGGATGGACATCCGATAAAGTATGTGCTTGGCTTTCTTCTATTTTCGGATGGATATGTGACGAAGAACATGCTTCAGAAGAATCTAAAAATAAACGAGTAATTGTTAAAAAATAAATACGAATGCTTTGATACTAAACTAAAAAGAGTTATATATAAATAAATAACGTTACTAAGGGTCACAGTTAGAGAGTGTTCAGTTCAGACGCACACAGATTCTACGCGGATTGTGCTCGTACCTATTAGTAGATACAAAATCACCTGCAGCCCGTCCGTGCATTACTATACACCTGCGTGCTATTTAAACGCAGCGCGTAGTGTAGTGGCCATACAAAACGAGAACCCGAAAGCGAGTCTGCACAGAAGTTCTCAACACGCAATTAACGATACGATACGGACTGATAAACAAACAACAAAACAAATCGATCCTATAGATAAGTTAGAATTTTGTTTTTTTTAATCAAGGCACGGAACCCTAAAAACAGTATAATTGTGAAAATCGAGGGGGGAGACAACTTTTTGTGACGGACAGATGGACAGACCGAAATTAAAAGATTTCCTTGTTTATCACTACGGGCCCCTAATAAATGGGTTGGGTAGTAGTGTAGTACTTACCTTTCCAATCTAAATCACTCACAGTATCTTGTCTCTGAAAAAATGAAGAAATTTTGGGCACTTTTTTATAACCTCGTCCCTTTTCTGTTTAATTTTTCTTTTCTCAGCGCCGCTGGGATAATCTCTTTTCCTTTCACTCATTTCTTTTACAAATCGTTACTAATACTGCTAAACCAGAAGAACAATATTGTTTGTACTGAATTACAATGTAATGCACATTTATATAAAGCGCGTAAATAAACAGTGCACTGCACTCCGTGGTTTAACATCCAATGCAAAGTACAACAACGTACACGTACATCGCGATATCGATGAAGGATTTCCGGGGATTCCCCGCTGAGTTGAAGATGAAGTAAGTAAAACGGGGAAGTCCCGCAGCCCGCCATAACGATGTAGTGTTGCCAACTTTTGAACGCACGCTTAAGGCGGGAAAAAAAGGAATTGCTTTATAGAATTTTGTCATTTGTAAAATAAAATAAATTAGAAAGTTTTTATTCTTTTTCCTTACACACTTTGGGGGCCCCCGTGGCCCGGGGGCCCCGTATAATTGATACGGCAAATACGGCGGTAGCTACGCCCCTGTTACAAATCCTCTCTTCGATTATGGAGGACGAAAATAATTTAGAACAAAGTGATAATTCTATCGAACACGTGTCGCGAAAAAGAACCCGTTCTTCAAGTTCGAGCAGTGCATCGTCGCCGGAGTTCAGTCCCAGAAACTTCTGGATCTCACGCGCCAGCTATTGAAGGTAATGGATCAATTGAATATTTATCTGACAGCACAGTACTTTCCGGGCCGATTCAATTGCGAAGTAGATGCCCTATCACGAGGCAAGGCTTGTCCAGAATGGCATCTGTTGCCCCCAGCGACGAACAAAATTTTCCAGATGTGGGGCACACCGCTAGTAGACCTATTTGCGTCGGTAACAGCTTGCGTTGTAATGAGGTACGTGTCACTGAACACGCAGGATTCGAAGGCACTATATCACAACGCGTTCCTTCGCCAGTGTTATGAACTAGCATGGGTATTTCCTCCACCGAACTTGATACCCCAGGTATTGTCTCAGCTGAACACAGCGAAAGGTCAGTACATCTTGATCGCTCCAAAGTGGAAGATGGTATTTTGGCGAGCAGACCTACAAGCCCGGGCTATTCGAGGCCCTTACCGCATCCCACATCTTCCGGAGGTTCTGATCGACACGAGAACCGGAATACACCCGCCAGAAATACAAGACATTCATTTGGAAGCCTGGCTGATTTTGGGTGGACAGACAAAATCAAAGATTGGTCAGTAGAAGAAAAATCTCTGCTATTTTCAAGTTGGCGGCCATCTACTATAAGCACTTACGTACCTGCATGGAATAAATGGAAAGCATGGTGTGTCTCTAACAATGCTTCTTACAAAAATCCGTACCCAGAACAAGTAGCTCGTTACCTGGCATATCTACACAAAAGCGAAGGTTTAGCCTTCGCCAGTTCTAGTATCGGCCCATATTGGTGCACAAATCTGTAATTGCGACCTTTACTGATTTGTCAGGAAATACTACATTGTCATCTAACTTTCTTATTAAACATATTCTTAAAGCTATTTCAGTTGCAAAGGGTAAGAAAATGAAACCACCTATTTGGAACGCAAAAAGTGTAATACAATATTTGGAAAATATGCACCAGATGACAATAGTTTGTACCAAGTATCACGATGTGCCGCTATATTATTGTTGCTAGCGGCAGGGCGACGGGGCACGACCTCACACTGCTGAACACCAAACCCGACCAATACATAGATGAAGGTGACGCCATTGTCTTGTGGCCTTGTTTTGGATCGAAGACAGACGACATTAATTACAGACAATCTGGATGGAGAGTCAAAGCACATCCGAACAAAAACCTTGACTGTGTATTTTGGATTCGTCAGTTAATCAGCACTTCACAAGATCGTCGGAAACCAGGTACCTTGTCAGAACTTTTTATAACTGCTAGAGGAGATCCTAAGCCAGCATCTAAAACGGTTATCGGTGGTTGGAGCTTAAGGACGCGGGTATAGAAGCCACACCAGGCTCAGTGCGATCTGCTGTAGCGTCTCTCAATTGGCTAGAAAAGTTTCACATTGATCAAATTCTTGAGAATGAAAATTGGCGACAAGAACATACTTTTAGAACATATTACCACAAAGTGATTTCAGATCATGCAGTTAGCAATGATAATTCAATTTCTTTATCTAATTTCTTTCAACCAATTCGATAATGATTCCTTACATGATCTTTGTTTATGATTATTATGATTTATTGTGATACGAGAAATAAATAAATTTTACTTTAGTTATATTTATTTTTATGTTTTCAATACATTACACATTATAGCATCAACATAATTATATAAATTATGGGCATACCAGGAGATAACAAACACATCACTCAAGATGGATTCCGGATATCGGCTCGGAACAAATAATAGAGAGTTTTAACTAACAATAAAACTTACCTATTATTTTTCAAACGATATCCGGAATCCAGGTAATGCCTACCTGGTACATCATGAGTAAGTATAATGAAGCAAAAGAGCGCCCTATGGGTCGTCGCAAACTTGCCACAATCGTAACCGAAAAAATGTGTCGACCAATCACGGCGCACCGGAAGTCGAAGAGAGGAAGTTGCTACGATAAAAACGTGAAAAAGACAGGTGCTTGACTCAAGATGGATTCCGGATATCGTTGGAAAAATAATAGGTAAGTTTTATTGTTAGTTAAAACTCTCTATTCTATCAGTTATCTGGTTCACATAGTACAAGCTCTGCTTAGTTCGGGACTAGATAGCGCTGTGTGAAATGTCCAGCAATATTTATTTATTTTTTATTTATGTTGTTATGTGGGTGGTCTTACGCTAGCACCACAAATGTCTGCAAAGTTTAAACAAACATTTGCACTCTGCCATCCAGTGGCGGTTTGGACACATAGGTTTTTCTAAAAAAAATTATACCATCTGGAGATTCTTCTTCTTCGTGGCGATATGGTTCATATTATTTTAAACATCAAATGTTGTTTTGCCAATACTTGAGCACAGCAACAGCGTCATCTGTGGCATCATCCCTCAGGATACATGAATAAGGGCACAATAGGCAGCTTAGTAAGTGTTCCATAGTCTGAGGGTCTGTACCGCATGGGCAATTAGTCGCTTACTCTCCAATGTAGCCCCATTTGATAATATTCTCTCTCATATCTGGAAATGGAACAAGCATACGGCCTTCCGGCCCTGCGACCATCAAAAAGTTGATGGATTATCGTGGTAGGCACATTTCATTACGATCATTAAGTCATCGCCTGACGTGAAAATAACACTCTTCAGATCCTTCTGCCAGTCGTTCTACACATGTCAACTCTGGACAGATTATACTAAGAAGTCGCACAGCGGTATACGAGTGGCTTACAATAACGTCTTCAGACACATGATGGGTCTGAGGCGCTATTGTAGCGATTCGGAAGTGTACGCAGAGGCTGGGATTGACTCTTTCAATGCGATCCAAAGAAAGAGGATCGCTTCCTTCATTTCCAGAGTCGACATGTGTAGAAACACAATCATCAAGTCTAGCGGACAGAGTGATGCTGACGGCAGCATATCGACGTTGGGTGGAAATAGCCACCTAACCAAAGTACCTAATTTTTAAATAACTTTTATAGTATTTTAATTATTGTGTAATTGTTTAAATTTGCTTATTTTAATTTTAGTTTAGTGTAGATTATAAAATATGGATCACTGTGTCTGAAATAAAGAAGAATTATTAATATAGGTGTTCGGCAAGCTGGACGACATCCTTAAGTCGCCTAAAACTCCACAGAGTCTGAAGACCCGCTTATTTGTGCAATGTGTTCTGCCCACCATGACTTACGGTGCCGAGACATGGACGCTCACGCAGGAGGCTGTGTACAGGTTAAGAGTTGCACAGAGAGCCCTGGAGCGTACCATGCTCGGCATCAAACTCTTAGATCGAGTTCCAAACGTCGAGATCCGTAGAATAACGAAGGTTCATGATGTTGGGAATCGAGTTACGGAGCTCAAATGGTCTTGAGCGGGACACTTGGCAAGACGTGGTGATGACAGGTGGAGCAGGGTAGCAACTGAATGGTGGCCGAGGAATGGCTGTAGAAGGGTAGGACGTCCGGCAGCGAGATGGGTGGACGACATCGTTAGAGTCGCGGGCCGTCATTGGGTGAGACTAGCGCAGGATCGTGGCGGATGGCACTAACTTGGGGAGGCCTATACTCAACAGTGGGCTGTTTATGATGATGATGATTATTATTATTATTAAGATTATTGTCTTGCCTGTCTTTTCAAAACAGTATTTCTTTTAGGCATATTAACTTTAAAGTCGCAAACAATCTTAAAAAACTAAATTTAGCAAACAAATTCATATAACAGCAATAATACAATTAAGAACGCGACTGTAGACTGGATGTGCGCGGGGTGTCGTATCAGTGCGGGGGACGGAATGCGACTGGAGAGCCAATCGGCGCTACGCACGCCCGCCCTTCAGTCCGCTAGCCCCCCTCAGGTACCTTATTTTTTACTTCTGCGCAATAACGGTCAGCGCTAAAGTTTCGTGCCGCTACTTATAGCACTACCCCGGACGAGTCCTTTCACAAGAAACTCTAGTACTCTCATCGGTTGGCCGATAGGAACTTGTGCGTTGGGATCTAGGAGTCTAGGAGTTAAAATAAGCAACAAAATGTATAGTTTGCGCATATCTTTTTCTTTAATACGAGCATTTTACAACAATATTGAAACGAAATCATCATTTTGAGATCTGCTGCCAACATACACTACGGCGCTCAACAAATAAACATAATTAACGCGCACACTAATCTATATAAACAAGTCGCATAAGTACATACAGGCTTCCAGATATATTCTATACACTAAATCTATATCACCTAAACGCTCCCTGAACGTTCGTCTATTTGCACAGTCACTTGATCGGATTTGTTCGTAATGTCTTAGTAACGTCACTAGTATATAACTTCGTACACTGTGGCCTTCTTGTCGCCTGAACCCGTTACGATGTACTTGTCGTCCGATGAGATATCGCAGCTGAGTACTGATGATGACTCTTTTGACTGTAACAAAAAATAATAATTTAAGTATGCATGATTTTTTTTTGTTTATTTAATTGTTATTCGACAGAAAGTAGATACTAATAGTAATACCTAAAGTTAGTCTCGGTGCTTAGAGCCACTCAATAGAATAATACATTTATTGACATAAATAATCTATACTAATATTATAAATCTGAAATCACGATAAGTTGCCAAATGACCAAGCTAGGAAAGAAAGGCAAGTTAATCTTTATAAAGATCCTTTTAAAAGAACAATAGGTAGGTACATTAAAGAATATATGTTACGTCTAAATTTTAACACTTTGGAGCTTAATGGTGCAATTTCAATCCTAAACTTTTTTATCATCTAAATAATCCTATAGGTAGGCTTTTCTATAAAGATTTTGTTTAATTATGTTTTTCAATCTGTTAATTGTAAATGTATGTAGGTGAATCACTTGAGAGTTTGTTATAAAAGCGTACACCTTGCCCTGATAGACTATAGAGCATAGATATAAAATTAAATAAAAATGTATTTTAATCAGAAAACATAGATCCACAATATTAAGACAAGTTTTTAAATGATAACGCAATATATTTAATACATTAAGATTAGAATTACAACTAAATAAATAACACAAAACTTTATTAATAAAATAAATTTGTCCGATATTGGGATTAATTACAGCTGACAACCAGCATCTCTGCGTTCGACTCTCATGTCTAGCTCTCAGCTAGAGCCCCAATTAATTTGTTGGCATTCTGCGCTTGATGGATGCTATTTTGTATATTGCTTCAATTAAGTCTACTTTTTGTGTATTTGACAATGCCATGATAGGACAAATAAGATGATGCAATGACTGATATAAAAGTCCGACACATGCAAGAACCATGTTCGAAATTCAAAATTGTTCTGAAATACGAAATGTTTTGGAATTGCTCATGGGAGCATGGAGTTCATAAACTTCTGAATCGCTACATTATTAATACTTCTTTAATGTGCAATTAGAATCTAATAAAATGTTTGTTGGAGGAATTTTGCTTTGTCCTGTTGTATGAGAATACATTTTATCAAATTTGACTAGTTTCCGCTGCTCAGATTTTTTTCATCCGATACAATAAAATGATCCTTGCATAGAACTGCATCCTTTTATAAAACAATAGGTACATTATAGAATATATGTTACGTCTAAATTTTATCACTTAGGAGCTTAATTAAGGGTGCAAAAAAAAATTACCAACTTGATTCATTTTAAGGCGCTACGCACGCTTGACCAAAAAAAATTTAATGCCAAAATGTTTTTCTTCCAAAACGAGCTGATGTTTTAAAAGAAACTGCACCTGTATCTCCTCTGGTTATGGGTGCTGCCGTACTGTCCCAGTTAAAAAAATACACTGTATACTGCCCCCGCAATCACGACATAAATTTAAAACACATGCAGAATCGTATTAACTAATTTTAGAGATTGGTTTAATACCGGTAGCTTGAATATTGATCTAGTAATCGATACATTTCCGATAAAGAATATTTAACGTAATTCAGCGGCGCCTTTGCGACGATGCCGCTTAGTCAGTTTAACAGGTACCTACTTAGATACATGTTGAATGAATATGATTTGTTTACCTATTTTATACAGGCTGTTTCATTGATATTTTAGGACTTGAAATTATGGTAGATGGAAAATTAAAAAAATCATGGTACTAAACTAATAAAAAACTATTTTACTACAATATAAGCCATCAGCCCAACCCGTGATTTAAATTAATGTCGTAAATGCTGTGACACGCAGTATACAATATTTTGTTTCTATAGCATAGAGATGTGATATTAATGTGTAAAGTACATACTATGATACATTTGTAAAACTAAAACCATGCTTAAAAATAATAACTAAAAATTTTACGAAGAATATGGTCTGCCTTCCTGTTGCTATGTTGGCAGGGTTCATATGTGAAAATATCTCTACCTGTAACAAATTCGTGTAACACACAGTGCCGGCGGTACCCGGGCACAGGACGCAGAAATGACCAGACCAGAACCGGTTATGATTAGAAAATATTACAAGGGCGCGGTAATAGCAGCTCGCACCGGGCGCATAAAACGCTAATTATGACACTCTAACACAATATGAAAGCAATAAATCTATTGAGTATGTTACCTGGAATATGCTAGCTCCGTAGGGCGTGCGCCACGCATTCAGCAGATTGTCCTTGCCGGTGGAAACGAACCACTTCCCGCACGACGCGAACCGAAGCGACAGCACACACGACTCGTGCAGGTGCAACTGGTACTTGTCGGGCTTCACCGCGTGGAGGACCTCCACGTTACTGTTCTCCATGCCTACTGCTAACCATTCGCCTGCAATTATAAAGAACAATATTTATAACTATAGATTACTCACTATACGCCAAGACTCGTGGCAAACCAATAAACATGTAAGCTCCCGGAAAACGTTAAATCTGCTGCTAGTTTCCAGACTAAAACACTGACTAATCGAGCAGACATTCTATGACATCGATGAGCTTATGCCAGGCAGGCAACAGTGCAGCCCCATTGTAGTTAGTTAAATTTTACATTGTTATAATGTCTTGTATTAAAACATTCTTTATTTTATATAAAGAAAGTCGTGTTAGTTACACTATTTATAACTCAAGAACGGCTGAACCGATTTGGCTGAAAATTGGTGGGGAGATAGCTTAGAACTAGGAGACGGACATTTATCCCGTTCGACTGCGTTCCCGTGTGACGTGAGATAAAACATCAAAGAGAATACAAGTCACTATAAAACGTGGTTTAACAAAAATGCATCTGACGTGGAATAACAAAACGCAAATGACAGCTAAACGTAATTTTGTCTATGGTTAAGTATGGTTGTAAAATGATGGCCGGGGGACAACAATTGACAATTCTACCCGGGTGACGTATATTGACAGCCCGCGTTATATGCATGTCAAGGCGGTACGAAGTTCGGCGGGTCAACTAGTAACTTAATAATTTATTATATTCCTTTTGTTACTTTGATTTTTTTTTCTAATTTAATTTTGTATTTATGTATTTTATCATAACCTCATTTTAATTGGGACGCTAACATTATCGATAGATACTCGGAGCGCATCACTAACGGCTCCCCGAAGGGCTGCAAGAGCGAGCGATATAGTAATATCATGGTCACTTGTCCCACATTTTATAACTCCGTCTGCCAGGAGCATTGGCGTCTAGTATAGCTTTATATAGTTTTATTCTTTCTGAGTGTCTGGTTGAAGTAACGTGTGATATGAGAGTGCTTGTCTGGGTTAACGCATAAGCATTGAAATTATGAACTGCACGGGACAGAATACAGAATGGCGACTTCTTCTATCGAAGAGCATGCGGGACGCTGAGCCATAGCAGTTAGTAATGTAGCCAGTGAGGGCACTTATTTATTTAATACTTTCACACAAAACAGATTAGTGCTAGGAGAACTTAATGCTAATAGCTACCTACCAGCCATCTTGGTCTGCTAATAGAAGGCGAAGGACACTTCTACCTGATAGTGATCATTAAGCATTTATACTATCTGTATAATTTTCGTTCTGAACGGTTTACATATAGCTCTACTGTGTGGCATCTTGGATCAATCAACTTATTCAATAAATATAAATTTATAGTCATGTTTTTAGTCATATTAATTTTTATTGCAAGACAGTGCTATTCTTGCATAACATTATTTATATTGAATTTTATTTTTTACTATTTTACCACGTATCCTGAAATTTATTTTTTATTGGTTATTTTTTTAACTAAATGGCCTAGTTCAACCAAGTTTATTACAAAACAGTGCTATTCTTGTATAACATTATTCATATTGAATTTTATTTTTTACTATTTTATCACGGATCCTGAAATATATTTTTTATGGGTTATTTTTATAACAAAATGGCCAAGTTCAACCAATCGATTGATACACAGTAATAATTCATACTTTATTTTTTGTATTCTATGTTGTAAACACCAACATGATAAAAATGATTGAGAAAAATTTAAAGGTCGGTTTGTACAATGCAGGATCACTTGGTACTAAACATGATGACATTATAGCATCTTTTAGTAGGTACTCCATGGATATTATAGCTATAAATGAGACATGGCTCAAAGTCAACCAAGAGGGTCGTGCCCCGGTAATCGCAAATTACAGTTTGCGTCACATGCCGCGATCATCTTCTACGTTGAGAAAGCGCGGAGGTGGGGTTGGATTCTACATTAAAAATGGGTTCGCTGCCCATACCTGGACACACCCTGTAGACCCCTTACATTGTTCAGTCGATCAAATGTGGTTAACAGTTAATATCAAGGGTAAGAAAATTATTGTTGGGACTGCTTACAGACCTCCATGGCAGAATATAGACTTATTTTTTGACGCCATTACGGACTCTCTTAACGCCTCTGCCTGTGACAATTATATTCTGGTTGGTGACTTCAATATTAACGTTCTTAACAAAAACGACCCTGGTTATACCAAGCTAGAAATCTTCCTTAACTGTCTAGGGCTCTCGCAAAAAGTCACATCACCCACTCATTACACCGACTCAACTGAAACGTTAATAGATGTCGTCTGTACCAATCTAAACTTGAAAAATATTATAGTTGACCCAGTGGGGTCGCTTACTGGCCATTGCCTTATCCTGTGCGAATGCAAGATCAAGCGAGAAAAGATACCACCTACTTGTCTATCCTACAGGCCGATTAAAGATATTATGATTGACCAATTTAATCAGGATTTAGACGCAATAAATTGGGAATTCATGGCATCACTCGTAGATGTTAACCAAATGGTAAATTATTTTAATTGTAGTGTACTTACATTATTCGACCTTCATGCTCCCATTAAAACTATCTTTATTAAAAAGCGCAACCCTCCATGGTTCACACCTACAATTAGAGAAATGATGAGTTTGCGTGACGAGGCCTTGATATCTTTCCGAAAAGCTAAATCTGAGAGTAAAAAACTATATTATAAAGATCTTAAGGCTGTTGTGAACCAAGCCCTATATAGTGAAAAAACCTTGTACTATAGGGAAAATATAAGTAATAAATTAAGAGATCCCAAAACTTTATGGAAGAATTTAAAAAATACTTTATTGTCACCAAAAAATTGCGAGTCTCAATTCACAGACCCTAATGTAATTAATCAACATTTTCTAAATATTCCTGGTAGATTAAATACACAAATATCGCAGTTGACATACTATGAATATAATAGACATTCTAACGCGGTCTTTTGTATTGATACCGTTAGCTGCGATAAAATTGCTAGAATAGTGGCGTCTCTTAAGTCAAATGCAGAAGGTGCTGATCTAATTGGCCTCGGTATGTTGGTTTTGACCCTACCTCAAACACTAGATTTGATTACCTCAATAATTAACACGTCGATCACGACTTCGATCTTTCCTGAGGTATGGAAAACTGCTGTTATTCGTCCACTACCTAAAGTACCGAACCCTGTAGAAGCGAAGGATCTTCGTCCAATCAGCATTCTTCCGTGCTTATCAAAAATTATGGAAAAGGTAGTGTGTCAGCAGCTAACTCACTTTCTCGAAACGAATTCTATTTTGCCCGATGCACAGTCTGGATTTCGAAAAGGTCGCAGTACAACAACTGCACTTTTAGATGTTACCGATAACATCCTTGTCGCACAAGATAGCGGCATGCTTACGTTGCTCGTTCTGCTAGATTTTTCGCGTGCCTTTGACGCTCTAAATACAACCCTCCTATTATCAAAGCTCAGCTATTTCGGTTTTGATGCGAGTGCTGTTAGATGGTTTAATAGCTATTTAAGCAATCGTAGGCAATATGTAAAACTGACAAAAAGTGATGGCACCAGCGTCACATCCGATGAAACCATCGTTAACAGAGGAGTGCCCCAGGGATCTATACTTGGTCCTATTTTATTCAGCCTGTATTCTTCGGACATCGTATACTGTATCCATAACTGCAAATATCACATATATGCTGACGATGTCCAGGTGTATATCTCTTTTAAAGCAGCGGACATAGACTCGACAATTGAAAGACTAAATGAGGATTTGTGTAGGATATCGAAGTGGGCTGAGGATAACAGTCTGGTGCTTAATCCACAGAAAACTAAGTTTATGATCTTGGGCACTAATCCTCAACTCGGTAAGCTTAGTCCATCTATCTGTATCTTGCTAAAGAATGAGCCAATCGAACGAGTAACCGAGGCACGAAATTTAGGTTTGGTTTTGGACGAGAACTTAAGATTCGAAAATCATGTAGCTAAGGCAGTGAAAACGTGTTTTTATAAACTAAAAGTTTTATACAAGGCCAGATGGTATCTAACTGAAGAATTGCGTATTGTTCTGGTTGAATCATTAGTCCTATCTAACCTTAATTATCTGGACACAGTGATAGGGCCTAGACTGCTTGCGCGCACGCAGCGTCTCATTCAGAGAGTGCAAAACGCGTGTGCTCGTTTCTGTTTTCAGATTCCACCGAGAGGTCATGTCACGCCATTTTTAAACATTCACTCTATCCTAAAAATGAAATCTCGACAAAAATTACATTTGGCGTGCCTGATCTTTGGTGTAATTAAGTTTAACACGCCTGCGTACTTGTATGAAAAGCTCACTTGGGTGTCCAGCACCAGAAGTTGTTCCTCTCGTAAGTGCTCTAAGCAGCTATCTTCGCAAAAGCATGCCTCGGCGGCTTTTAGAGGCAGTTTCCGGTACGCTGCAACCAAGTGCTGGAACAATATCCCGCCTCCGATCCGAGACCAGCAAACCATTCATGGGTTCAAGCAAAAACTCAAAAATTTCCTTAAAGAACGGCAAAAAGAAAGCGAACCCCTCCAAATTGAATTATCTTTTATATGACGTCCTTTATTTGAAGCGTCACGAATGAGAATAGGAACTAACAAATTAACTTATATCTTTTTCTTCGACTTCCATCAGGGTAGTTCGCAGTAGATAGGCAAGTGAATGGGTTTATTACTCTAGCAATTCCTTTCGTATGTATGTTATTTGTTTTTTCTTTCTGTTTGCACTTCTTTTATTATAAAATTCTTCTATTTATAAAGCGCGCGGCGCAGTCGCACTGACAACTATGGTGCCGGCACCCGTTTACGTGATGCAGTTGATTGACTGAGTGATCTAAATGTCCTGCCATCCTATAACTCCTTGTTAGCAATATTTTAGGGTCTTATAGTAAGTTTTGGCACTAAGCGCACTAATTAATTTTAATAATGTTACTTGCATATTTTTGTTTGTATTTATAATGCTAGTTGGGTTTTAATATAAGTACTTGTTTATTTTTATATTTTTGTATGTGTTAGCAGACTTCCGTGTACTCACAATGGTTCCAACGGAAGACCAGCGCTATGTTACCTTGCTGTGACATAGCAAAATGCTGAGTTGGAACCTTTTTGTGGCGGCTACTAATAACTAATAGCAATGTTATCTTTTGTTGTAATGTATTTTGTTTGAGTGTTGTTAATTATTGTTATTAGTGGTTGGCATAATAAATTATATTTTCTTTTTCTTTCTTTCTTTACTGTATTGTATTTTACAACGACATGTGTAAATATTTGTTTATTTCTTTGACACCTACAAGCTCACACACAGTTTTATTTCCCTGGGTGGGAAGTCAATGAGTTTTATAACTAAAAACTTACGCATTTTTACCTATGTGAAATAAGATATAAGTTGCAAGTATGTACAATACCTGTGGGGCAATATCCTAATGAGAATATCTGTGAACTGAAATCGTGTTGCTGTAATTGTCTGCCTTCTCTCAAGTCCCAAGATCTGAAAAGAAGCACAAATCATATTCATAAAACGGTATAAATCTTATCACACTAGTATTATAAATGCGAAAGTTTAGATTTTTGTTTGTTACTCAATCACGTCGTAACGGCTGAATCGATTTCGATGAAATTTGGTATGTAAGTAGGCTACTTTTTGTTGATAAACAACGCGTACGAAGCCGCTGGCTGAAGTTAGTGGTATATAAATTTAGAGTGACCCAAAGGAACTTAATATAATAGTCCATCCATTAATTCTTGTTCATGTTGGTCATTGATTTTTTTAATGTAGGCTGATCTTGTTTAACCCTTGGACAGAAGTCATTCCCTTCTATCTGGCGACACGTCTATGGGTATATTCGCGATGTAAGTGGACTTACCGCACTGTGTTATCGAGTCCGCCGGTCCACAGCTTAGTGCCGTCCGCGGAGATGTCTATGCAGGAGGCGCCGTCTGTGTGTCCCTGGAACTGCCGCACCAGGGTCTGATTGTGGAGGTCCCACACTGCTATATTTCCATCTGAACAACAGCTGAAGCAGACCTGGAAATGCAAAAAAAATATTGAAACAATTTGTCAAATAGGTACCTTAGAAAACTTTCGTGATTGATTTCAATCATTATTATAAATACGGAATTTATCACGTACCGTCTTATCGGTGTTTCAACCGACAATGTTTCGGTTCAATTCGTGAACCTTCATCAGGGTGAGTGCGATCCGCTCCGAATAACGTCTCGCCTCGCACATTATTCGGAGCGGATCGCACTCACCCTGATGAAGGTTCACGAATTGAACCGAAACATTGTCGGTCGAAACACCGATAAGACGGTACGTGATAAATTCCGTATTTATAATAATGATTAAATAGGTACCTATATGGAGTTTTTGGATTTTAGCAAAGCCTTTGGCATGGTTGCTTATGAAGTAAATATAAATATGAATGACTATATTTATAGTTTTCGTATGCTTTGGAAATGAGTGAGCACGAGTGGGTGGTAAATCCAAATAATTATTTTAAAGTAAAAACAATTTGAATAAAAAAGCTCTCTGACATTAGTAAGGTGTTACGCAATGTTCTCGGCTAGGAGCTATAAGTTTAACTCGTTTCACAACTGCTTGTGTCATGTATGAATGGTTCGGGCAGACGAATAGATTCTTTCCCCAAACGGGTTCTTTTACCAGACATTACTATTCTAACGCAGGATTAAAATGTAGTATCCCTTGCAGATGTTTCTTTGCATTGTTTATGTACTAAATAAATAAAAGTTTCTATTTTAATATGTATTTTTGGGTAAGATTTTTATCTTTATGAGCCATAGAATAAGTTAATCACTATTCTGTAACTATTTTATTGTTGCCTGAATTAAATATAATATATATTATACTAGCTGAACAATCCGCAGCTTCACACGCGGAGTTTTTTAATAAAAACATTACCCTCCTTCTCCGCAGTTGGGTAAAAAGTAGCCTGTGTCACCCGAAGATAGTGTAGCTTCCCAACAGAGAAAGAATTTTTTAAATCGGTCCAGTAGTTTCGGAGCCTATTCAATACAAACAAACAAACAAATCTTTCCTCTTTATAAGATTACAAAGTTTTTTGTAGATATTGATATTTTTTTTAATATTGTAGAACATACTTTTGTTCTATCATCAATAGTTTCCGCAGCGCATGCGACGAAAGACGTTTTAGGGCACTTTTTTACACCTTGGGTTACGTTACTTAAGTTTTAGTAAGGATCTCTAGTTTTTTCTAGCAATAAATATACCCTATGTCACTCAGAGTGAATGTAGCTTTCCAATGGTTAAATAATTTTTGAAATCGGCACAGTAGTTTTTGAGTTTATTCATTACAAACATACACACAAAAATAAAAAAAAAACAAATCTTTCGGGAATGGGCCGGTCTCTTTCATGTCTGATGAGCTGTGGGCCAAAATTAACTCTGAGCCAGCGGGCGGTGCCGTGGCACACCACGCCGGAGGTGGCGGGACGAGCTGGACGCCTTTGAGAGGCATTTACCCAACAATGGGACAATATGAGCAAATAGTAGTAATAGTAATTAAATTATTCATAACTGTTAGATTTCGTTACCTTAGAGTCTGGACTAATGGCAAGTGCATAGCAGGCGGGTGCCGACGACGTCAGTTCCGCCTTGATCCTCGGCGTCGGTGACGCCAAGTCCCAGATGGACAGGTTGGACGCCTCTCCTCCCACGATGAGTGTGCGACCGTCGGGGAGGAGTTTCACTGATCTTATGTAGTTGTCTCTTTGCTGGAAAGAAGATGCCGGAAGAAATTATACGAATGGAAGTGACAGAGCTTAAAAACAAAATATTTACATAACAGTAGAATTAACTAACTCTTGAGAGAAAAGACGCACGGAAAGTACAAAAGTTGGCCTTGTAATTATTCAACTTGCAGCTGGCTACTGAATTACTCTCCAGTGGTATATCCTTACAGATCAGTTAGAGATTCGAGAACTATCTAAAACAAAATACCAAAATAAGAAGTGGTAAGAGTCGATGACAGTTACCCACTCACCAAGCAATCCAGTTGGCTCACTGGTGCCTTGCTGGGCTGGCTGATGTCCCACACCTTGACGCAGCCCTTGCCTCCAGTGTACACGTATTTGGTCGGCGAAGATACGGTAACCGCGCAGACAACTTCGCCGTGAGCTAATGCTTGGACTTGCCGCGCGTGCCTTGGTATGCCGGGACCGATGAGGGCGTCAGGGGGAAAAGGGACCGGCTGCATTTGACCTTCAGCCGACACGTGGAATGAGTATGCCCTGGAAACGAGATAAACAGACAATGTACAAATGTATATACCATGGTGCTCGTAGTAGTTCGTCGCGTAATGTGGGGTCAAGGTTATTAATGTGACTGTTAGCTGATCGCTTTTTAATAAAAAATAATAATTTAATAGTTTTAGTTATGTACTTCAATTCTCTGTGGGATTGCCCGCATACAAAATGGGTTTAATTAGTAATCAATCACAGATAATGTCTTTTATTTCCAATAATATATATATATATATATATATCTGTTTCTAAATAATAGTCTGCTTGATTTGTAGCTTATTTTAACGGTACGCACATGTTATTGCACTCCAAATCGAAACAGCATTGTAATGTTGTATTCGTTGTGATCTTTCTAAGTGGTTGTAATGTTTTGTGCGTCTAATACAAAATAAAAAATAAAATTTCTCATAATATTATTTTAGCCGATATTTGATAATGTTTGAGATGTAGGATATCGTTTCTATGATCGTTACTCCCAGACATACCAACATGTTCAGTTTGTTTCTTGTAAAACTCTTGTTACAATTACAAGCATGATGACAAGTTGTTCGCTTGCCGAACAGATATTTTTGTGTTTCTAAAAACATGAAGATGTCGATATTACTCCAAATTGGATTACAAGTTTACAACTCATATAGTCTGCATACCTACTGTAAAAGTCTTTGTAGGTTCATAGCGATGTAAGTGATGTAACAGCTAAACAAATTTGAACATTTGTAATACCATCTAGAACGTGACCTGGAAAAGCACATAAACTACTTTTCAGATAGGTTCGAACTATAACACATGTTTTCGGTACTCATGTTCAGAGATCAGTGAATAAAACTTACGGTTTGCCTCCAGGTATAGGCGCCAACCCCGCTGGTCCAATCGGAGGACGCAGTGGCTCGTACGCTAGCGCTGCCCGAGCAGAATACCCCGCTAGACCGTAAGCGTCATGAGCCCCATTACCCAAATAAGGGTACTGTAGCGCTGGGGGTTTGACAGCGGCCTTTAATGGGGCGCCCGCGGACCCAGCACCACTCGCTCCGGACGTAGGGGTCACTGGCTTGGAGATTGGCGTGCTGGGTTTCTCATCTAACTTTTTTGCTGAGGGTGTTGATGCGTTGCTCGATGTTCCAGATCTGAAATGATAGAGTTGACTGGTCAGAAATAATGTAGTTTAATAGCAAAAGAAAAACGGAGACTGCGTCTGTCTGACACAGTCTTCTAGAACCAGATACAGTCATTTGAAGAAATAAATGACCAGGCCATCCTGCCACTATTTTAACAAAAAATCTCTTTAGCAATGAATGAAGGGAATCGCCAAATTTATTTCTTCATCTGACTTTTGACCTTCATCTTGTAGGCACCTATTAAATTCTAGTCTTAATTAGTGGGATAAAGTAAATGATAAATAAATAAATAAATATTGCTGGACATTTCACACAGCGCTATCTAGCCCCAAACTAAGCATAGCTTGTACTATGGGAACCAGATAACTGATAGAATACTTATATACTTTTTTTTGTAAATACATACTTATACATATATAATATATAGAGAAACAACCAGACCCGGAACAAATATCTGTAGATCATGCAAACATTTGTTCCGCAGCGGGAATCGAACCCGCTACCTCCTGCGTCTCAGCCGGTTATTCGCCCACTGCGCCACGGAGGTCAAATGAATGATGAACAATGTTTAGGTAAAAATAATCGTAAAAAATGTCTAGTCAGGTTCCTTCTTAATAACCGAAAGTTTACTTAGGAACTCAATCTAGGGTAGTGTAAACAAGATTAATGAAGGCTTAGTAACTGGCCAAATTATAATAGTATATTATGATACAAGTGAGCTAAGTTGCTCATTATACACGAGGCTGTGGTTTGTAGCCCGAGCCGCAGGCGAGGGCGTAAATCAGCCGAGTGTCTAGTGAGCTACCTGCTCATGAGTTTCATACGCACTTTTCAACACACTTGCGAGGAAAAAACAAACATGTATTGCATAAATCGTTTAATTATTAAAACAATTGGTGACTGTACAATTTTCAAAACGATATTGGATTGTTTTTGATGGCGATTTCACAGTTTGTCTTACATTGGTACTTGCCACTTCTTTAGTATCTTCATTGACTTCTAGTGTAAATGTCGGCGACAAAGGTAAATGATACAAATTACTGGAAGGAGAAGGCACCAAATAACTCATGCTACGAGATGTACATGGTTGTGGGTTACAGTACGTTTTGATATCAACACAATGTTTGAGCTTAACCATGCTTCTTAACATGGAATAGATGCACCACAGGGAGCTGGGTTTGTATGTGTTGGCGAGTTCAGAGAAATACGCCAAAACACATTTTCAGAAAATGACTTGGTTTTTTTGTTGCTTTTCCATTGTATGAAACTATCGAAAGCAGCTAAGTATTTTGCTCTAGATTTTGCAGGTATGGCTTTCATTTGCATTTTGTGCTGCATTTAGTATTTCTGGCGGGGTTAAATCTATCAATTGTTAATCTTCTGTACTAAAACTTAACATTTTTACAATCATCTACCACACAGCAACAAATGCGATACAAACAAAAAAATGGGAAATGGCGCGCAAGATTTTTTTTTTGCACGCGCCGAATGTAAGTTCATTGATTACTTAACGCCATACAGCCTACTTCAAAATTATAATTTTAGTGATAAAATGCAAACATTTTATAACAAATTATTGTAAATTATAAGTATGTAATTTGATAATATTATGTTTTTTTCGTTTTAATTAGGAATACATTTATTTATTCACAAAATGTAATAGGATTTTCAGTGGCATAAAACCTCTTTGTTGTTACAAAAACTGTATTACCCGGTTAAATTGAAAATGCTCTGTTTACTCGCATATAATTTGCAGTTAGGTACTAACTTAACTTTGTAGGGTTAATTCAATTATGCACTAGTGTGTTATATTATTACGCACGCGTGTGTTATAGTTCGGTTTAAGCCCCTAATAACGATGTACTATGGCACACTTTACGAGCAAGTGTGTTGAAACGAGTGTTCTGTATCTAACCGTCTAATCTAATTATTGTTAATAGATATCTACTTGGCCGCGTGTGTTTCGTAATTGATTCAGCTAGGATTAACTTTCGGCGAACAACTTGCCTCATGTAGCGATGACCTTACATGCTCCTACTAGTTTGTATACATTTAGACCGAGTGGCTAGTACTGACCATCCTACTTTATTATGCACCAGGAGTTTAAGCCTTTCTAAAGATATTATTGCATTCATAAGGGTACAAAACCTAGAAGGCTTATTTTATAAGTTTAAGGGCGACTTGCGCCCTGCCTAATCGTATTCAGTGCCTATATACGTTTAAGAGAGTTATTAAATCATACGAATACGTCAAATTTAAACATGTTTAGTCGCTAATTACGTTTAGGGATTAATCCGGTCTAAGTGATAGCACAAGTACACGGTCTATAACAATTTCATTACCTCACAGATTACGTCGACTAAGACTTGGCTTAAATGAAATAGCACCCGTCACCCTGAACCATACAGGTGAGATGTCTCACGCGCGTTTAATTTTATTATTTGGTGTCCTCTCACTCCTTATTTCTCAGGCTAGTACTTGATAAGTTAGGGTAGTCTACACCGTTCCCTCGTTCCATACCAACCAGCTAACCTAATAAGGCTTCAATTACGAGGGATGAAGCGATTATAGTGAATTTACACTAAGCTAACTCGGTACAAAACATAGCGATGTGTGAAAGAGTTCAGTCTCGCGATAAAATGATAAATTAGATAGTTTATAGCTTCTAGTTAATTATGTTTGGTTTCATGACAGGGCTGGAAGATTTATGGTCAGCTTTTGAAATGCAGTTGGTTAGCAGTAATGTAAATGCAAATAGGGCTTTGCTTTGTCAATGAATTGCATACCATTACAGAGCGCGGGGATATTACGAAATCCAACTAAAACAGAATGTCCCAACTCCCAATGATACAACTTCTACTTATTCTTAACTAGCTGTTGCCAGCGGCTTCGCACGTGTGGTTTGCCAATAAAAAGTAGCTGTGTTAATCCAGGTTATGATCTACGTACATTTTTATGTCGTACCAAATTTCATTAGAGGCCAAATTTAATTAGAGAAGCCAACCCCTCTACACCTCATCTACCCTTTGGCAGGCATACCACCCCCCGGAGTGCGTCGGGATGTGGCCTGCTCCATAGAAAAATATAAGCAGGAGCATAACAGTCGACATACTTTATATAGCCATCAAATTCCACAAGGCCGCCTGAAAAGTCGTAAGTGTTTTCAGCGTTACACGCAGGCCACCAGCGACTACCCATCCGTTGCTAGACGCGCACTGTGGACAGATAGTAACCCCCCACCACCTGACTTTATTCCCCCTCAAGAACAGCTTACACCAGGGCACCACCTGACGTGGCCAGTGTGGAAGTCCTTAAATAGGCTTCGCACACAGGTTAGTCACTGCAGAGTCAATATGTGCAAATGGGGGTTCAGGGATCTCAGCCAAACGCAATGCGACTGTGGTGACCCTACACAGTCAATGAAACACCTGCTAATGTGCCCTTTGTGCCCGAACACCTGCAAATGGTTGACTTAAAAATGGCTTCTCCTGACGACATCAATGTAGCCAAGACCAAATTTAATCGCAATCGGTTCAGCCGTTCCGCCGTGAAAGAGTAACAAACATCCATACATACAAACTTTCGCGTTTATAATATTAGTAGGATGAAAGAAAATAGTAGAATATACCTCCTACATCCAATAATAATATCATGAGGTGATTTGAGTTATCTGAACACATTAATACAGCTTGACACTAGGTACACTTCAAAATCGTGATACTGGAGGCATTTGATAAATCAAGCCGAAAATATTTCGTTCCAATTTGTTCTTCATGAAGATTCACGAATTGAATCGAAGCATTGTCGGTCGTATGCTATCAATCCCATATTTTTATAATAATGTTTGAAATAAATCACATAATCTCGATGTCAATGTAATGCGATCAAAAGTTGATTGAAGGTACGAGAATTGGTCTATTGAAATAATGCACTCAATTTTCCGGATAATCAAACGCATTATATGTAAACAAACTGTAAGTTTCGTGTTAAATGCCATGGTCGATATCGATGCATCATTAATGCTTAAGAGTTGACTATACCTCAGCCCAAACTCGAATTTCACCCCCGCTTCTCTGCGCGCCGCTGCACGTCCTATCTCGCCGTGGAACATATGTTTGCCGGTTTTTTATCATTCAGTCATTATCTTGTTGTGTTTATTTCTCATTACTGCGTCTTTACAAAAACCAACTAAATATAAATTCTACCTAAGAATTACGTGATCGTTTGGAGCGACAAGCGTCACGGGTACCCCGTCTGAAAGCAGAGGCCAGACTGAATCGCGGAACGGGCGTCCGGAGCGAATGGTTTAATTAGTGCAAAACTTAGATATTTTCATTTTATGGTAAAATCAAAAGGTATTTTGAAATTTAAAACACAGGTACCCTTATTTTTGTGTAGAATTACTTTATAAAGTTTCAAGATCTAAATTGAAGTATTAATCGCATAAGAACGAGTTAAAGATAAATTTGGAGTCATCTTTAGATTTTTTTTCGATCGAAAAAATTTTACTGAATCGTGTTTTCACAACACAGGCGCTCTAGCACGTATCCTTAACTATAACATATATGAATTACAAATTGAAATCACAAAATTTGAACAAAACATTGTTTCAAAATTAGCGATTTATCGTCTCCCCAGGTATAGTACGCCCTTAAGTGGCTTCCAATACGTCTTCGTCGGAATACGCAAATCCTTTCTCTTCTCTATTCTATTCTTTTCAATCCCTTCTCTCCTCACTATCTGAAAGATAGATTTGAATTTCTCCATTCTTCAAATAACTATACTCTTAGGTCATCAGAAAATTTGATACTCAGAACACCTTCGCACAGCACTTCCTTTTACAGCGCTTTTTTTACTATCCAGGCTGTTCGGCTGTGGAATGCTCTACCCGAAGAAGTAAGACGGTCATCCTCCTTACACACCTTCAAGTTGAAGGTGAAACACCATTACCTGACGTTGTCATCTTCCTAGCGTTATTTATTTACTATTTATGTACTTATTTTATCTGTTAGTATAGTTTGCTATATGTACCTATATATTAGTCTATTTTATAAGTATATTAAGTTTTAGGATTAAAAACTACATCATTTTTTTTATACCTTAGAATATATGTATAAATGTATCCTCTAAAGTAACCGCACTCCGTATCTTTGTAAATTTCGCTCCATCCAAAGGTTGCCTGGAAGAGATCGCTTTCAGCGATAAGGCCGCCCGTTGTATTGCCTTATTATTTTAGCCTAGTACTTATTTTTGTATTATTTCTATTTGTGTGGTAATTCAATAAAGAGTTATCTATCTATCTATCATTAATGGAGGCCAAATGTAATTGAAGACGATCGATTGTAAAGTGAATTATGTTATTACGAGCTGACTAGGTGGGCCAGGCTCGGAGGATCAGAGGTTCAATCCTCGTTGCGGAAACCCAATCTTTTTCAGAGGGTTGATCAGATTTCATTGGCAACTCGATATCTACCCAAAATCCTCGTTCGTGATTTTTGCTTGCTTTTCCCAACGTAACACCTCCGCAACTTATATTTTTTGTTAGGTTTCCTATTTTTTCTGTGTCTAGTATTTATTGTACTATTGTAGTAGTATTCTTAGTGTTTATAATACCAACGATACAGGGAATTTAGTAAGTATGTTCTGGACTATTGCTGTCATATAGGTATCAGTGATAGAGCGAAGCGAGATCTCCAAATCAACTTGGGCTAATCGGCGTTGTATGTATGTATGTTTGTTTGTCCGAGGATAACTTTCGAAGCGTTGATCCGATCATCGTCAATTTTGATATATAGGTAGGTAGTGATGGCACAATCCTGGTGTGACTGAGTTTAAAATTTGAGAGGGGGGGTGGGTGTTGAGATATTGTGGTTCAAGAGGGGTGAAAAAACTATTAGGACTATTATAATGAAAGGTCTTTATTAGTACATTTCAACCCCGTTTTAATTAGGGTTCCGTACCTCAAAAGGTAAGAAAAGGAACACTTATAAGATCACTCTCTTGTCTGTCTGTCTGTCTGTGTGTCACCACTGATTTTCTCAGGAACGGGTAGACTTAGCCAGTTGAAATTTATACCAGATACTGAGGTCTATAGTCCCTATTAGGTGTATAAGGTCCCGAGTCAACGCGGTAAAAAGATTTTCGCGATAACTTGTATGTACCAAAATTTACCTTAATTTTCAACTTTTTTTACTTTTTGGAATTTTCGGACAATTCTAGGTCAACCGGAAGTATCCTATAGGTTTTGGGTCGAAAACCTATGTATATGGTAGTTCCCGTTGACTTAGAATCACGAAATTTGTCAAAAATATAAAGTAAAAATTCTAAAAAATAAAATAAGTTGGAAATTAAAGTCCCCCCCCCCCCACATACATAGTTAACGCCAATTAAGATGGATGCTCATACAATTTACAGGACTAGCTTAATCAGCACCAATCTCAAATAAGGATAATAAATAAAATTGTGCTATTGAATAAAATAAATATTTAAGTGGGGCTCTCATACAACAGACATGATTATTTTGCTGTTTTTTATAGATAATGGTACGGAACCCTTCGTGCGCGAGTTTGACTCGCACTTAGACGGTTTTATTTTCAGTTTAGTACTTGTAGTTTTGGTGTTATTATCCTTAATAAAAACTGAACTTTGACGAAATTCACAGGGTACACCAGTGACCCCACAGTGCTGAAATTTGGTATTTGTGTAGCTTTAGTGACACAAATATAGGGAAAAGTCTGAAATTCAGAAAAACTGCAATTTCTACCCCTAAAAAGAGTAACCAATGAATATGAGCCCGTTACCTGTAATTTGAATGAAACTGTAGGTCAAGTTAGTTGGTTGTATATTTCGTGGCACTATTTTATAAGTCAAATATTATGAGTAATATTTTTCTGGGTTTTTGGAAGACTCGCGAGATCTCAGTTCGGGTCGAACCACAAGTTTATTTACCTGGGGCTATGTGGGGGATGTTCTTTTTTCGGCTGCAGTTTATCCAGTCCATTTTCTCTCGGCGAGGGAGCACCATTGTGTGGTGACGTGGGCTCTTCGCTAGCATCATCTACTACCAGCTCATGTCCCATATCTTTCTCCTCTTTCTTCAGCTTTTTGTGATCAGGCTCTGCTGGACTCCTCGTTCTGTACTTCTCTCTTTCACCAGGTGAAATGGAATTTCTCTGGAACAAAGAGAATAGAATAAGCAAGAGTGTTTAAACTTTAAACCTGGTTACGGATTTTATAGGCTAACATAAAGTCTGGAGGCAAGGCTAATATTAGCAGAGACTGATATTATAAAATACCGAAGGCGTGGAACCATTTTTATTTTAATAGTACATATTTCGTCGCTGTTCTGACTAAGTGACGTAACTGACATTTTAGAAAATCTTACTATAAGTCGTAAGTGTACTTAGGACACTCCGAATGATTTATAATTTTAAGATACGTAGATACGTCAAACATAAATCTAGACGTCAAACATAGATCTAGGTAGAAGATACAGATATGCCGATTAGACAGATCGGTTCTTCTTCAAAAGTAGATAAAAGTAACATTACAAATGTCAGTTACGCCAAAATGTCGGTTATGTCACTTATGGCGGATTCCTATATCCGTCGGTAACCAGCTACGACTCGTTTCTCCTTGAAAACCTGTCCAAAGTTTGACACAAGTTTGACACTTTTTCAAGGAGATACGAGGCGTAGTCGGTTACCGACGGATATAGGAACCCGCCATTAGTCAGAACAGCGACGATTTAATCCTTCCTTATAGTGATGATTAAGTCAACTGCGCCGTAAATACAATGCTCAATAATAACAACGCAATGAAATTGGCAATACATATATGGAATAGCTAGTTCAAATACGTAAAATGTAAACATAATCAAAACGTTTACTCTGGACTTACGCGCCTATATCAATCAATCGATCATAGTTCGCAAATAAATCGGAGCGCAGCGAAGCGGGCGCTACACTCAATATCAATATCAAAACACGCTGAGGCAGAACAAACTGACCGCATGATTAGCTTGGGCAGTGGTCATCGCCCCCTTCTCCCCCAAAGGGGAGGCTCGACCGCAACATTTGGATGAGCGCGCAAATACGGACTAATGAAATAATCATATACGTGACGAACGACCGCCATGCGCTTCGCTGACTACCCGTGGCGATACTAGTATGACGGAGTAGACTGTTGGCGTTACAGGTAACCCTACTTTATTTAGTACTAGCTTCCGCCAGTAGCTTCGCACGCCAGTAGCTTCGTTTGTCAACAAAAATAAAATGTTTGAATCCAGGTCAAAATATATTAACACACCAAATTTCATCAAAATCGGTTCAGCCATTACGACGTGATTGAACAGACAAACAAACAAATAATAACATCTCAACTTTAACATTTATAATACCTAGTAGTGTGACAGACATGGGGACATAAAGTAGGTAGTGTGAAAAGGAAACAAATAATTATTAATAATAAGGGTGCACCATTGTGTGGTGAGATGGGCTCTTCGCTAGCATCATCTACTACCAGCTCATGTCCCATATCTTTCTACTAATTCTTCAGCTTATTATTATTATATCACAATAATTATTTCGATGTTTTCGTCCGACGCGCAATTTCACAGGCAATTTTAAACACTTTTTTCTTGATTTATAAAAAGCCCTTTCTGTAAACTGGACTCCCTGCTAGGTATTCAAAAAAAAATCAAAAATTCTTTATTATTTTACAAGAACTGTGGGTTACACGGGTTGGGATCTCCTCTGTTAAGTTACATTAAATTGTATTAGAGGAGTCCCCTCTTTCTTACCTTAGGTATTGTAACTATACCTCATTACTTTATAATAAAAAGTAATAAAAAAAAAACAAGCAGAATGTGCAAAATTTCAGTAACTATGTCAATTTTGAATGCTATTGGTATCCCCTTATAATATATGTTTTGGTACCGTATAAGGTAAGGGTATCTACAGGAGCCTCCGGGTCTAAACATGTATCTGCGTTATATCACGGGAGCGAGTATCGAAATACGGATTTATCAATATTCAGTCGAGTGCTCTCAGCTAGTTGTGCGTTAGACAGATGCTATTTCAAGTGTACGCAGATATGACCATTCGACCGAAAACGCTATCTGAATCGAAATTAATTAAATTAGAGTACTCACCGATTGGTACATCCTAATACATATTCATCAATGTCGTATTAGTTATGCATTTACCCTAGTATATGCGTTTAACAACCTTTGTGGCGTACTGGGCGAATAGCCGGCTTAGACGCAGGTGCGATTCCCTAAAATTTTAGCTATTTTTACAGATATTTGTTCTGGATTTGGGTGATTCTTTATGCATAAGTATGTGTTTGTTAATAAAAAGTGCATTTAAGTATTCTATCAGTTTTCTGGTTCCCATAGTTTTCCATGATTTTCTTAGTTTTTGGCTGGATAGCGCTGTGTGAAATATCCAGCATTATTTGTTTTGTTTACCTACTGCCCTAATTTACTTTGGTACATTGTTACGTCAACAATTTGACACTTGGATAATAAGTTATAAAATTAAAATGAACAAAACATCTTTTGGTGTGGAAAAAAACTTACTTTGACCATCAAGTTAAGGAGAATTTTGAACGTAAATAGCCATTAGCCACCATAAATTGCAACCTTTTACTGTTTTTACTGCAGCCTACCTATGTATACCCCCAAGCAGCATTGCTGTGTTTCGGTTTGAAGGGTAAGGTTTTGCGGTGAAATTCCATCACATGAAGCTTTACACCTATGTATGCCTCAAGTTGATGGACGCAGGACACTGCATCGTAGGCCACATTTCTAACGTGGGTGACATAAGAGGCAATTCTCTGTTATATGCGATGGTTACCACTTGACATCAGGTGGGCCATAAGCTAGTTCCATCTCTAGGTAGTTTAATAAAAACAGTGATTGAAAAGTTGAGAAGTAATAGTCTAGCATGGTATAGGCATATCATGCGGAAGGAAGAAAATCATGTGACTAAACGAGTGTTAGATATGAATGTAGGAGTAGAGGAAGGGAGAAGAAGAGTCCATCTCTGTGTGAAAATTGATATGGGTAAGAAAGAAGTGATAATGGAGATGACGGCTGAAAGAGGTATAGAAGAAAAATAAATGTTGTGCCGACCCCACGTAATGTGGAAAAGGGCAGGAAGAAGAAGAAGATATTAAAGTTGTGTGCAATAGAATCGACAGTAATATCTCGGCCAACTGTCCACAAACGAAAAAGTACTCGGGCTTAAACCCTGCACTGCACCCCAGGGGTCCGGAGTCTCGGCTCGCTAGCGCCTAGAGGGGTGTAACGGGCCTAATTTTACGAGGCACTAAGTTAGAGGCGAGAAGCAAACGGCTGTTAATTTGCTCGGCGCGACGCCCTGTCGCTACCCGCCGTGACTTACTGACCTGGCCAGTTTCTGCACAACAGATGCAAACCTTATCGCGTACCAGAACAACGTGGTAACAGTATGAATACACGTGGTAAGTAAATATTAGAATTAATAATAAAGTCTTATTTTATGTACAAATTAACGTAATTAGCAAGAAGTCTAGGCATCCCACTACCTGATAATGTATTTCCAGCGTATGTCGTGTCAAATAATATTTCAATCTTATTGCGCGAACGTCTACAGAGTTTATTTAAAGTTTAATAACAGTAAAACGTTTCAAAATGAGCCTGCCAGGCTAGGCTAGGAAATTTTTGGATTGACTGATGTGTATTTTTTCTTAATTGTGTTAAACTGGATAGACTTAAAGACAAATTCAATTGATGCTACAGTTTTTTTACAGGTCATATAAATAAAAAAATAAAAATATGTTTGTGACAACATTTTAGTACTCAAGTTGGTATTCAATGAGGTGAGAATTGGCGCCATCTGGTCTAGAACTAGCTCTCCAGAGATATGTCCAGTCACATCTGTTTATCGGCACTCGACAGCACTCTTTAATAATCACTACACTCTGTTTATTTTCGTTCTCTGCTCCATTAAACGATAACATTGAGACGAACCATCACTCTGTAGGATAAACAAGTCGACACAGCTTATTGCGGACGATGTTATTGGATATTTGATAGGCGAGATGTAGCCAATAAACTTTTATTATTGGCACAAGTCGTGTGGAACGGAACATAAAGCGATGTCTGTGCTTCAAACGACCTGAACGTTACCCGTACGTGATATACGTATACTAGTGTAGCTGTAGCGTGTAGAACCGGAGAGTGTTTTATAAAACCCCACTTTATTGAGTACCAGAAGATATACATAAGAACTTATGACACAAAATAATTTTGTAAAGACAAGAAAAGCGGTAAGTAAACGCGAATATATTTAAAAAAAATCATTTAATGGATTACTCGTTTATGTCAGCGGCTTCGCACGCATGGTTTCGCAATAAAAAGTAGCCATGTTTTAATACAAGTCATCATCATGGGCCTTTACATCTATAGAAGATGATTTAAGTAGGCGTCAGGTTGGATAGTTTAGGCACCGTGACTTTTGGAAGAAAATCCGTCGCCAGCGGAGTAGTCGCTCATGACAATGCCTGCCTCGACCATCTAGCTAGCGGGCGCTAAGGCATGAACGTGCCGCAAACCCTGCACCATCTACAGGGATCGTATTTACAAGTCAAAAGTGCGGTCGTGGCTGCCGCTCCAAAACCTCTAGCCATGAAATACAAGTCATAATCTATCTATACATCAAATTGTATCGAAACCAATTCAGACGTTACGTTCGATAGATCAACAAACAAACAAACATACAAACTTTCGTGTTTATGATATTAGTTGATATTGATATAGCGTTTATCTGTAATATCGAACACACACATACATATTATTTACATAAAGACTTATAAACAAACAATTTATAATTATACAAAGAAAGCACGAAACAAATGATATAAAAAATAACTTAACTATTGTATTAGTGTGATATAGATCTCAGTATAATTGGTACACGATAAAGTAGCGTGGCCTGATAGTACCCACCTGGACTATTACTCGAGGGGTTCGTGTATTCGAGGCCCTAATTTTACGACCACTCGGTCTCTATATCGAAATTCAAGTGACGCTATTCGACTGTATGTAACTTGACGTGTCGAGTTCTATTGGTTGGATTTTACGAGTGCGTGCGAGGTACTAGTCGTTTTGTGAAGGGCTTGTCGTTAAAATATCCATTTAAAATATCCGTTTGGTGGTTTGCTTCCGAACTGTTATAAAACATAATACGAGTACAAGGGTTTTTTACGTTATGACATTACGTTTATAAACTTTTATTTTATAATTGAGACTAGAATTTATTTAAAAGAGTCCTGAATAAGCAAATGTATCTCCAGATCATTCTACCAACTGATGTTGATTGGTTGAATATTGGTTCAGGCTGATGTAAGCATTTCTTATCAAAACAGATTTAAAATTTCAAGCAGATTATTTTTCGTGTACCGACCCCAAGATACGGTCTTGCTTGTATTAGTTGTACTATAGTATCAAGTTACCTTTTTTTTTAAATAGAAAGTCTTTATCCCATTACGTAGGTTGAGATTATGAACAAGATTGAGCTTGGGGGTCGTCGGGTCAAACATGTACCAAGCACATTATTGGTGGAGAAACAAGGGTTTATTTGTTCAGGAGTTTGATGTTTGAAAAAGATGTAAAAAAGTAATGTTTTTTTTTTTTAAATGATTGTTTATTACTTTATTATACATATTTAATGAGTACTAAAGATTGCTTTTGTAACTTCGCGTGTAGCGGAAACGACAGCTGTTAAATATGTACTTACAAAGAAACTGTATTACCTCGAGTCTTATGTGCGAAGTTTCATATTTTTATCTAAATAAATTGCTTAGACGGAGAAAACTATTTACTAGACCGCTACCATAAGCCTGTTCGAGTGTACAACAGTGCAATAAAAACTGCAAGTCTAGATTTGAAAAGCAATACTATAGGTGTAGCTTTCCGAGCTTCCTTTGAGACGTCTATGCCCGGAGGAGGGCGTGGGAGTGAGAAGCTGTGACGTAACATATAAAGTGGCAACACAGGCGCGCTGTTAACGCCGGCCGGGCTTATTGTCTGCGGTCACGCGACGAGCCGTTTAGCCGCGCGCCGCCACCGCGCCGCCCGGCTAACCGGAAGGGGGGTGGTTAACCGGACGCTCAGGGGCGGAAGCGGGGGAAATAGATAAATAGACCGCCCGCCGCTCGGAAATGTACGGATTGAGTTGGGACTATATTTCAGCCATAATAGTTTTGAAAAGTTACGTGATTTACACGCGACGCTTTCAGCTTTTATCGGGACTCGTTTCATACGACTTGGCTTTATGATACTGTCATCGAAAGCTCTATAGCGTATTTTACTTTTAGGAACCATTATCTTGTCAATTTATAACAGACAATATCGTAATGTCCCGGGGTACGATAAACCCGCTATTAAACCGATCGGTAACGTACGTCCCTAATATTAAGAACGAATTCGGAAAAGAGATTCAGAGCTCATCGAAAACGTACCTGCTCTACAAATAGGAAAAATGTTATCGCTCGTGATCGCGTGAACTGCGCGGTGAGCGACTTTAAAATTAACTTTACCGGTTCATTCGTATACATAAATAATGGAGGAATTTCTGAATACACATTAAACTCCTATAAAGAATACATTAGCATAAATTTATGGTAGCTAGTCGGCGTTTCGAGCGCGTTTTTACGTGACTCGTAAAGTTTATAGTCGCGAGTGGAGGATTGCGTTTACTGCGCTCGCTATCGGTTTATGGCCGACCCCAAATAACCAAATTGCCTGCGGCGTTGTCGAGGTGCTCCACTCGCCGCCCCGCTCGCCGCTCCGCTCGTCAGTGTGCGCACTCAATCTGTTCCCGAGTGCAGCCATTATGCCGGCACTCCGCCTTCACCACTTTGCGTTATGAGCGCTCTTCGTAGAAACTCAGCCGTGCTACGCCACTAACAAAATACGCTTGGAAACTTGCCCGATGCAATTGATGTTCATTACTGCACTGTTTGTTAACCTTCACCAATCTGTACCTACAATACGCCCTAGGATAAACATAATCCTTGGAGATTTGTTCAATTTGACATAAGTTTGGCATTAAACACAGGCGTAGACGGCAAAGTGGACTACAAATTACATCAAATTAACGCCGAACTTGGGCATCTGTATCACACAAAGTAAATTCCGGAGAAGCCGTCGATAAGCAATCTCACCCCGCCCCCTGCTCCATTACAGGAGTAATTAGCACAATTAACAGGAGCAGACGACGAGGGTGGGCGAGGACAAGCCGAGGAGGGCATGGGAGGGGGCAGGGGGGGGGGGGGGTGCCGTGATCGCTTTCACGCACGCAAACAAATGTCACGTGGCACGGGCGCCTTAATTAAAACGATAATTGAGTTGACTTGCGAAACTCATCCGCCATTTCGACATTCCAACAGAAATTTCACGGAAATCCCCCTTCAAACTACGAAGCCTTTAAGTGTCGACGACTTTAATTTTGTGTTTGCGTCTACTTTGCGGTTTCGAGGCAAATTTTAATACGTTGTGGGTACGCGGCTTCCAGCTGTAAAATTACTTAAATAGAATTACTGGAGTTTCGTCGTGATGAAAGGCAATTCCCTTAGGAAATCGATGTCGCTAAATTGTATTTAGTTACGTCGGAGAAATTTATATTACGATTTGATATTTATTTAAACAGTTTTTATTTTTATAAGTTGCTTTGAATTTTTGTTGACGTTAGACAACGAAGTGTTAAAACTATTAATTAAAAAGATAATATTTATAATAAAATATATTATTAAAACTATTATAATAGTAAGTATACGCGTATACAAGCTGTCATAATTTATTAGCTACATTCTACCGCGCCACTGAATCGTGTTGACAAAGCCTCGTCGGTTTAATTGTGATCCCCTAGTTTAAATCAAGGAGGGTTCACTAGTCTCCCCTCAGGGATTCCTCAAACTGCAATATGTACCTACCCCTTAATACCGGTTCGAAGCAATTCGCTACGCCTTAACGAACCATTCATTTTACACCATCAACAAAGATTATCTAGTCGTCCTTTTGAATGCTATAAAAATATTAAGCTGACTCACCGACTCACCGAGTTACACATAGTAAAGCGGTGAAACAAATTCTACGGTAATCTCAGGCAAAACGATGGCTATAACAATAAAAGTATATGAGGTTTGCGTATTCGATAGAGTAATATGCGAAGAAAAGACGTTATTGAAACTTGTATTATTTTTACGGCATCGAATAACAATGTGGGTTCCACGAGTTTTTGTGCTCCAAGAAAAATATCATCGGGAATCGAACCCGTGGCTGCTTTGATACAGGGTAACGACCGCTCATGTATGATCAATATGATCACGTTTGATGACAACACGCGGTGGCGTGCGGATGGGTCGCAGGTTGCAGGTCGCGGGTCGCAGCCGGCGCTCGGTTATTTAAATGAGAGCTCCCTCGCCACCCGTCAATAAAACATTAAACACGTAACAAGTTTATGCTGCGCGACAACCCTAGCGGATTCCGCCACTTCGTTAATCCGGGGCGGGGGCAGCCCTAAATTAGGGTCGAGACAAGCCGTAATCCCCCGCTCGGCGCGACGGGGGATTTATATTGTTATTGCTCCGCGTCCGGAATTATACGAGGGTTGAGGGACTAATGAAAGGGGAAATTTAATTCCTAATGATTCTCGTCTTAGTCCGTAACGAGGAAACTCGAAAGGGCTGCGAGTCGTGTTTTTTTGATTAATCGCTTGAAGGTTATTAGATTCGATTTCGGTTAGTTTTTTCTCGAGTAACGCAACGAGTAAATTGGATTACAAATTTATTCATGAAACATTTTGGATGCTCGTGCGGTGGGATCGAAGCATATGTAAATGTGCGATAAGCACGGAGGAAGACGTGCTGTGAATGCTCGCGTGTAGGTCGGCCCGGAGCATGTCGACACTACACTACACCACTATATGTAGCTGGTACATTTGCCCGCATTGCTAAACAAGGCCTCGACAAGTCACCCGCTCTGAGCGCTACAACTAAGCTCGCTATACAACATTCATTTACATGTTACATGGTTACAGTTCAATATATAAATCTCTACTTTCTTTTATCATTTAATAAATACAAAATATGGGATTCTAAAATTTAATACCGTTTTTGGGTTAGCTATTATTGATACAACTATGAAAAAAAAAATTTAGATTTTATAAACCCTGACATATGCCCAGTAATTACTAATTTTGAGGTAGTAACGAAACTTTGAGCCGGTGGAAAAGCTCTTCGTAAATTCCCTTTGTAGATGGTACGAGTACAACAAAAAATAAACCGCACGTGTCATAGTCAGAAGTTGTCGCATAACCGCAGTATGTGGGCCGGATGACGTGCATAGGCGGAGGCGGTCAGTACACGCGCTGTGTTGCGGTGGCGCCGGCTATCGCAAGCTCTTTGACGACTTGTGTGGCCTGCCTCTGTTCCCGCACACACACGGCCGCACCACACCCTCTTTTATTTATTGTGTTGATTTTACGACGCGTTATATCGTCTAATTGCATCGAACCGCCGTCGATATATAGTTTTTACAGCGTGTAATTCGTTAATGATTAAATCGCTGTTCGACCAAGAATAAACAAATGGCGGGCGGACTCAAACGCTAGAACTGGTTAATTGAAATGGTTGCATGTAATTAGCGGCGGTGGGGACGGTGCACGTCTTCATAATTTATCTCAATTAGTCGCCGGGCGAAGTAATGAGCGGAAGGGACTGCTACCGTTCTCCTACTTGCTATTGCACTTACAGTCACGGAACACTTACAGTTAGGGTTACCACACTTTCACATTTTAGGTAAACTTCCAGATTTTTTATTTGTTGAACTTATTCCAGCGTTTTCAGATTGCTAGTCTGAGATTTTAAAGAGTAATAAATAAATATTGATGGACATTTCACACAGTGCTATCTAGCCACAAACTAAGCTTAGAGCTTGTAATAGAATAGGTACATATATACTTTTTTTTGATAAATACATTCTTGCTACACTAAAGATAATCCGAACGTCAATTTGTAACATTGCGTTTTCTGTGTAAAATATGGTCAGCTATAAATGTATCAAGGAACACTAGATATAAGAGATGTCTGGTTTAAAGAACTTTATTTATTAGAATGACATATTCACTTACATCAAAACTTAAAAATATGATTACAATATTAAACGTATAGTTTCAAATTAATACCGTTACCTCAAAAAATAGACACAAAGGATTTAAAAAAACACACAAAAAAAGACTAGGCGACACTCTTTTGCCACTAAGATGTTAAAAATGGATGCGGCATTTTGCAATTTCAAAGTAATATAATATATAATAAAGTACTATGGTAATATTTCGTCCAACATACCTCAGTGCCTTAAGACGAAAGTCTTCAATCAGTGTGTGTTACCAGTGATGACATATGGAACCGAGACGTGCTCCTTCACTATTGGCCTTATGAATAAGCTCAGAGTCGCTCAACGAGCTATGGAGAGGGCTGTGCTCGAGGTTTCTCTACGGGATCTAATCAGAAATGAGGAGATACGTAGGAGAACTCAAGTCACCGACATAGCCCGACGGATTAGCACGTTGAAGTGGCAATGGGCAGGCCATATAGCGCGCAGAACAGATGGCCGATGGGGTGGAAAGTTCTCGAATGGAAGCCACGGGCCGGCAAGCGCAGCGTAGGACGTTCACCTACAAGATGGGCAGACGACTTGGTAAGAACCGCAGGTCGGAATTGGATGCAGGCCGCTTCTAACCGCAGTTCCTAGAGATCAATGAGGGAGGCCTTTGTCCAGCAGTGGACGTCCTACGGCTGATATGATAATGAATATGTAATTTTATAATCTTGTGTTTCCTATGTTGGTGATCTTAATTAATAAATAAATACATCTTAGGATGATATCACACTAATATTATAAATGCGAAAGTTTGGTTGTTTGTTTGTTTGTTACTCAATCACGCCGTAACGGCTGAACCGATTTCGATGAAATTTGGTATATACGTAGATTATAACCTGGATCACCACATATACCAGTTCCCATGGGATAAAAATGGGTGTCAAGTCAAGCTGCAACAGCGAGTTCGCTTTATTTCTAGGTTACCTACACATTTAGTAATGTGACGCGTACGAAGTCGCGGGCAAGAGCTAGTTAAAGATAAAATATTGGATATTTTCTTGAATGTCCTGTCCGGACATTTTATTTTATTATGGTAACCCTAATCACAGTCCCTTGATTGAGATCTCAATTGCCTGTGATAGTGCAGTAAACATGCTGAGAATGATGTTTCGATAAAGCCGAGTGAGTTCGTCGGCAATTTGTCACGCTAACCCGTGAATTGTGTAGAATCATGTTTAGAGCGGTTATCTGTGATTGTCCAGATTTACCTGCTCATCAAAGTAATTGCTGTATGATTGGTAGTAGTTATACATTGCGACAATTTAAATTTGGCGACTTACGATTTTAAGCTTCCGGGAAATAATACGTATATTCTCGCAATCCCCAATGTTATGTCCCCACCAGTGCGTAGAGGCCTTATAACTTGACAATTATACTACAAATATACATACAGTTACGCCGAGGCTGTTACAGAATAAGTAATAGTAAATTAATAGACAGCTTCTCGAAGTCATACCTACTGTGTCACAGAATAGGTAATACTTGGTATGGAATATACCTACATACCACGGTTTTACCTACAGTTGCACAGATTAAGAAATAGTAGTTCTCGAAATACCTACACTTTTCTAGTAACTAGTAGAAACATCGAGAAGGTTCTGGAAATAATACGCGGTATAAATAGTGCGTAGAGACGCTCGAGGAGGAGTCTTGATTTGGCGATACGTGCGAACATTTCGGTGACTTTTAGTGGTTTATTGTGTAACAGTGGTGTGATTTAGTGTGTTGTGAATCTTTGTGATTAAGATCGTGTATTTATCATTTTAGTGTTGAATAAAAGTGTTCTTTTGGTTAGATTCATCTTAATTATTTAATCCCGAGCCTTAAGCTCGTAACAATACTTTAACACGGGAAATGTCTTATTAAATTATTTGTAAACAAATTATCTGTGTTAGAGTATGTAGGTTTGTAGTAATTGTCCAGTTATAAGGCAAGTTAAAGTGGGAATTTTGAGAATAAACCGTTTATTGCATGCCACTTTATTCGTCTACCACAGCTGACTATCTTAACAACTACTGATGAAACTACTGAATAAAACTACTGAGGAAATACATGAAAATATTGACTTGAAACAGACTTTACGTTACCACAGTTACCACAGTTAGTTGCATAAACAAAAACTAAAACTATTTATTAAATTTGATCGCCAGACGTGGTCTCGCATTCCACATCTACATATATTCTTCCTTTACCGCCCAACTTGAGTTTGGTGTCGGTTCATAATGTTATGCTTATTTCATAATTATATTTCATAATATTTTCATTCTTATATTATAAAGGTTGGGCCATAAATTTTTGCACATTTGAAACATGAATAAAAATAAAACTACTAATATTATTTTGTTGATGATTTATTTAACGTAATAAACATTGATTGCAATTTATTTTTTAAAAATTACATCGTCGAGATGTGTTCCGTCTCGTCGCTGACACTTTTGTAACCGACTACGTAAATTTTGGAAAACTCGTTGACACATGCTACGAGGAATCGCGGTTATCTCCTCGTGGATGTTTTCTTTCAATTGGGATATGGTCGTTGGTTTATTGTGGTACACTCTACTCTTCAGATATCTCCACAAGAAGAAATCGCAAGGAGTAAGGTCTGGGCTTCTTGGAGTCCATGGGACCTCTGCGAGAAATCAATTTGTTAGGAAGCATTTCTTTGACCACCGGTAAAGTCGCATTTAACGTATGGCATGTTGCTCCATCTTGTTGCATCCAAGTCCTGCTGTTGTATCTTTCAAATTCATGTAACTGTGGTGTCAAAACTCTCGCAACATCTTGACGTATTCCACTGAGTTACTACAGTAACGTAGGAGTTGTTGTTTTTGTAAAATTATTTTACACAAAAAGCTGGCTATTCGCCCGTGAAGCGCTCCATCGTGACTAAAATTGCATGAAGCGGCGCATCATTCCCCGCACCCCGCTCATTCTAACGGTTTTCGAGAAATCATGTGTTGATTTTGCAAAAATTTATGGCCCACCCTGTATTATAAAGAAATGGCCCAAAAGGAAATACATTTATTTGGCACGCACACAACAGAAGAGTACTTTCTCAGTACGTTAAGAAAAAAACACAACACGCAAGAAGAGAACACAAGAAGAGAAAGACGTGAGCCAGGTTTGTTTTTTCCTGTTTTAGTCGCGGAGGAACAGGCGGTAAACATTGACGTTTCTAAGTGATCCTTGTGATTTTAATGTATATCAAATTTAAGTTCCTAGTGAAAACAAAAGAACCAGTAGCGAACGGGTGTTACAAATTATTGCCATACATATCGCCGTATTTCATTGTTTACGGATATACCATTGCACTTTTCATATGAAACGGATTCCTATCAAAGTGTATTGAATATTTCATTTCGAAATATTGAATTTTGCAGGAGCGCGCGGCTCAGGTTTTAAGCCTTGGTTACCTAAAAAATCATCGAACGTAATATGACGGCTGCAAATACCCCATTTTTTAAGTCGAAAGTATTTTGGTTCAATTATCTGTAAAATCTTCAAAAATTGTATAAGTTTTCCTGTAGATGTAGCTAATGGCGCTTTTGTCGTAATCTAAATCATCTCACTAATTTCGACCCTGACGTGACATAGCCCGGTAGCACAATTGGTTAGTGCATCCTCGTATCAAGAGGAAGGTTGCGCGTTCAAGTCCCGTCAAGGCTTAAAATTTTTTGAGATAGTTTTAAAATCTTGGAATCGTCAAAAGGTTGATTTGTATTGTATGGTTCCTGGAGGATGTTTAATAAATAATGGTGGACATTTCACACAGTGCCATCTAGCCCAAATCTCAAAACAAAATGCACCAACCTAGATTTGGTTTTTATTGTCTCGCAGAAAATGTGAAAAGTATAGTATTCTCCTCTCGTGGATAAAGCTGTCCGCATCTTGGGCGTGCTTATATTCCTCTCTGCACTCAGGATCCTTCGTTACGTTCGGGATTCAAAATCGCGTCCGTGACGTAAGACACTGCTTTATCCCCTCGTTTATTAATCTACTATTAAAGGGCGCGAGTGAACCTTTGGTGCTACAAACGTCCATAGGCTACGGTAACCGCTTACCATCAGATGGGCCGTATGCTAGTTTGATACCTTAGTAGAATAAAAAAATACTAGATTATACAAAAAATACTACTTTTTTTATACATTATATAGGCTTGCGTTTGACCACGATCTCGCCTGATGGTAAGCGATGATGCAGTCTACGATGCCACAGACAGACAAACACACATACACACATAAGCGTCAAACTTTATAACGCCTCTCTTTTTGCGCCGGGTGTTAATAAAATACAGGTGTACGTATTTTATGGCCACAATCCATTCAGTTTATCTGTTGTCATAAATTTACTTCCTGGCATAAAATTAAATTCGGTCGATAAGCCACACTGTAAAGTAAATTGCTAATTGAAGTAACCTACCAGACATCGGTTATTGCCTTAATTTAGATTGGAATTGCGGTCTAATACAAATTAGGTGTTATTGCGGATTATCCAAGCCGAACTACTCCATGACGTAGTGGGTGAATAGCCGGCTGAGACGCAGGAGGTAGCGGGTTCGATTCCCACCGCGGAACAAATTTTTGCATGATCTACATATATTTGTTTCGGGTCTGGATGTTTTTCTATATATTATAGGTATGTATTATCAAAAAAAATATATTATATGCGTATTCTACCAGTTATCTGGTTCACATAGTGCAATCTCTGCTTAGTTTGGGGCTGTGAAATGTCCAGCAATATTTATTTATTTATTTAACTAGATGGAAAGATGATAAAGGCGGCTGGGAGCCGTTGGGTGCACTCACCCTGATGAAAGTTCAAGTTTTTTTTATATTTCTGGACATTTCACACATCGCTATCTGGCCCCAAACTAAGCAGAGCTTGTATTATGGGAACCAGCTAACTGATAGAATATTTATATATTTTTTGTTAATACATACTTATAATATAGAGAAACAACCAGACCCGGAACAAATATCTGTAGATCATGCATACATTTGTTCCATACATACATGTGTTCATGCAACACCGATAAAACGGTACGTGATGCATCCCGTATTTATAATATTAACTCCACTAGTCTTACCATACGAGCGAAGTTATAAACAGAGGTTAGTATAGTATAGTATATAGTATTATCTCACATCACAAAGCTCCTGCATCGTATACCTGATATCGGAGTGGGGGGGATGACGGGCGATTCGATCAAGCTTGCATAAATCGATGCGATACGCCGGGATCAGAACAAAGCCGCAAGCCGTCGCAAATACCCCACCTACCCTTGTAGATTGAGTGGGTGCTGTAGTTATTATACCTCATGGTGTACCAAGATAAATGCATAAACCCGTGTCCTCCTTTATTGACAAAGCCCCTGTACAGCTGCAACCACTTGCCATGTAATGGTGTTTAAGTTTAGATTTGTTAATGACAAGACCTCTTTACAGCCGCTTTAATCAGTCTATTTTGTTTATAACTAGCTTACCTATCCGCAGCTTAGCACACGTAGTTTTTTAATAAAAACATTATTCTCCTTCTCTGCAGTTGGTAGCCTGTGTCACCCGGTGATAGTGTAGCTTCCCAACAGTGAAAGAATTTTTTAAATCGGTCTAGTAGTTTCGGAGCCTATACAATACAAACAAAAAAATCTTTCCTCTTTATAATATTACGAAGTTTTTATTAGATATTGATATGTTCTTTAATATTTTAGAACATACTTTTGTTCTATCATCAATAGTTTCCGCAGCGCATGCGACGAAAGACGTTTTAGGGCACTTTTTTACACCTTGGGTTACGTTACTTAAGTTTTAGTAAAGATCCTTAATCTTTTCTAGCAATAAATATAGACTATGTCACTCAGGGTGAATGTAGCTTTCCAATGGTGAAAGAATTTTTGAAATCGGCACAGTAGTTTTTGAGTTTATTCATTACAAACATACACACAAAAATACAAATCTTTCCTCTTTATAATATTAGTATACATATATACTTCTAGTATAGATTTTATTATTAAATTACTTTTCTTCTGACTAGTATACAGCCGCAACTAAAATATTATTTTACTAATACCTACCTATTAGATAAATGCTTTACAAACAATTTTTTTTTGTAATAAAGTTGACGTAACTAAGTGTTCTTTGAGACCCTATGGATTTAAATAAATAAATATAATTGCAATGCACTTTGCTATTTTTAAAATTTATCTTACGAAATATAGATTTAGTTCTGATTAAGTTCTGTGTTTTATTCTTATAAATGTATAATACAAAGAAATGTCATAAAATACTATGGATAGTTGCAAAATGCATTAAAAAATATTTTAGTATAAATTCTCCGATTTGCAACGATGCCTTCCCAAGACATTTTTTCATCCGGTAAGGTAATCAACGCACTCTCCTGACCTACCTGCCTCGTTTACTCGTCAACGAGGAAATATTTTGCGAAGAATCCCTTTTGACTCCTATTTTTTTGCATCGCACAAAGGGAGTCGCTTACAAAGAGGTAATAAACTTGGCTGTTGTTAAAACCTGGCTGGAAGTTTTAAACGAGCGCTTTTAAGTTGACGCGACTTTGTCGACACAAGCTTGGTATAATATTACACAAGCGGCGGCCATCCGTGGCTTTATTTACGTGCTCTCTGGATTGGAGAAGATATTAATTCATTTGCAAACTTCTAAAGTTACAATTTACAAATAGCACGGATGAGTTTAATTTCGCAAAATAAATTGCATTACCATAATTTCTGTTTTAAACGAGTATTTATCGCGTATGTACCTTTTTTACGACGGGATAACAAATAAAAAAAACCGGCCAAGTGCGAGGCGGACTCGCGCACGAAGAGTTCCGTACCATTATCCATAAAAACGGCATAAAATCATGTTTGTTGTATGGGTTTGTTGTATGTAAGTGTATGTAATGTTATTCGAGAATGAAGTTTCATATACCAAACATCGATACGTTTACCACATTTTACACAGAAAACGCTATGTTGCAAATTGACGTTCGAATTATCTTTAGCGTATAAAAAAGGTACGTTTTTAGGGAACCAACGGGTCAAACGGGACCCTATTACTAAGGCTCCGCTGTCTGTCTGTCTCTCCGTCTGTCACCAGGCTGTATCTCATGAACCGTGATAGTTAGACAGTTGAAATTTTCAAAGATGATGTTGCCGCTATAACAACAAATACTAAAAACAGAAGAAAATAAATATTTAAGGGGGCTCCTATACAACAAACGTGTTTTTTGCTCGTTTTTGTTTGCATATTGATAACGGCAAAAGGTAGACTGAAATATTCACAGAATATTCAGTTATATTATTTACTTTAAAAACAAATAATTAAATTAAAATAATATTAAAGGGGGGTTCCCATACAGCAGACATGATTTTGTGCCGTTTTTATAGATAATGGTACGGAATCTTTCGTGCGCGAGTCCGACTCGCACTTGGCCAGTTTTTTTTAATTATTTGGCTCACTGTACTTGACGTTACATGAAACAATACAACGAAAAAAATATACAATTAGGGTGATCTTATAAGGATTTCGTTTATTTTCTTTAAAATAAAAATAAGACGTACTTATTACATCTAACCCATAATTACATATAAGTATTTTTAATATCATATGATGTTCATGTATAATATTGATATTTATATTACCTACCCTGGTATCTATTTATTTTGTTTTGCTTATGTAAGTATACCTACAGTTATATAAAAAGCTTATGTTAAAAAGCTACCGTCCTTTAACGTTCTCGTAAAATCCAGTCCATACGAAGGTTGTCTGGAAGAGATCGCTTTTAGCGATAAGACCGCCAATTGTACTACCGCGTGTCTAGTTTTAAGTGTTTTAATTATGATTTGTTAATTTAAGTGTGGTATACAATAAAGCGTTTTCTATCTATTATAATTCAACATAGCCATGAAATAATTAACAGTACCAGGAGCTTATAAATAGACAGAGGCTAGGACAGATAATCCGTCTAGAATAATGTATGCACCTAGGTAATCTATGTGTTTCTCTATCAGGCGAGAAGTAAGAAGATTAACTACAGTATCGCGTGGAGACGAGACGTGCGGCGAATCGACCCATCAACAGAGGAGGATTAACTGAGTAATAGCACGTACACACGGCTACACATCAAGCTATATATTTCCAGTATAAGCTGATCTCTCATTCTACTAAAAGCCTACACAATGCAAGGTCAGCTTATACTGGAAACTCATAGCTTGATGTGTGGCCGTGTGTACATCTTGAGACAGTGTACGTAAACTAACATTATCAAGAACTGGGATAAACTAGGATTTAATAATCGCTCTTGGAAAAGTGTAAAAAGCACTGAATATTTATACAAATGTAATATATTTAAACTTGTGTTGACGACCTCCGTGGCGCAGTGGGCGAATAGCCGGCTGAGACGCAAGTAGAGGATTCGATTCCCGCCGCGGAACAAATGTTTGTATGATCTACAGATATTTGTTCCGGGTCTGGATGTTTTTCTATATACATATTATAAGTATGTATGCATTTACAAAAAATAATATTATAGGTTAAAATGGGATTGGGCGGGCTATGTAAGACGAATGCACCCGGACAGGATGGGCAACGATCGCCACGCAGTAGGTGCCTAAAGGCGAAGTAAGGCCGAGGAAGGCCTAGTAGACGCTGGCGTGATGATCTCCATGCCTTCGAGACAGATTAGTGGGATTTACACGCGAGCGAAAGTCCTGGAAGACAGTGGGGAAGACCTTTGCCCAGCAGTGGGATGACGTAGGTTGAAGAAAAAAATAATATAAGTATTTCGTCAGTTATCTGGTTCCCATAGTACAAGCTCTGCTTAGTTTGGAGCTAGATAGCGCTGTGTGAAATGTCCAGCATTATTTATTATTATTTAATTGTTTTCTGCTTAAAACTAATTTATTATTGTGATGTGTACGTACACATATTTTAGAATATCTATCTAATATCTATAGAATATTATAAATATCTATTTATATAAAAAAGACCTATAAAAAAGTTGCAAAAGCAAAGCAAAGGTTGCCTGGAAGAGATCGCTTTTAGCGATAAGGCCGCCCATTGTACCTTTGATTTAATTTAGTATTCTCTTTTGTTTGTTTTATTTTTAATGGTGTGCAATAAAGAAATTATCTATCTATCTATCTACCTATACTTAAAACTCATACATACATTTGGTAATAGATTTTAGACGGTAATTAGGGTGGGTAGGTCGGTTGTCTAACTTTAAAATTATGTTTAAGTAAAGGTGACGGGTTTTTTAAGTATTTAAAGTGTGTTGCAGTTCGAGTGTCTCTAAGCACCGACACAAACCTTTAAAGTTTAAAGTGCTTTATGTATTACTGTTAGTATGTAACTTTTTGTAGAATAAATACAAATTTATTAGGACACTATCTCCGGTTCTACTAGATTTGGGACGTTGTCGATACCGCGCCTGAATCGGGTATTGTAAGGGATATGTATTCGGTATTGTATTTCAAACGGTATTGGGAACGAGAGCGAAAGATACTGTGCGCTCTATAATGCTGGAATGTACGTTATATTACACACTAGTTGTTGCCAGCGGTTTCGCCCGCGTTGTTCTGGGGTGCAAAATACATATATAAACATTGTCATCCCATTTTTATCCCATGGAAACTGATTTAAGGGATAAATGGTAGCCTATGTGGTGATCCAGGTTATTGAGTATCAAAGAAACATCCAAAATTTCGCATTTATAATATTAATGTGACTAATTGATGTTCCCCAATAAAAAAATAAGCTTAACTACAAAAAAAATTAAACACTGTTTAGCGCGCGTTTAAAAAATTCTTATACAAATATTGGTAAGGATTTTTTAAACACGCTTTAAACAGTTGTGAACTATTTTGAGGTAACAAGGTATGATTTTTTTTTACTAGAGTTAGACCTAACAATAGATGGATGGATTGTGCGAAATTTGATGAAAGTAGGTATGTTATAAACGTGCTCTACGATGCACTGCGTCCATCAACTTGAGTCATACAAGTGTAAAGCCACATGTACCTGTAATTTCACCGGTAACCATCCTCTAAGCCGAAATAGCAAATAGGTATGATTGTAGAACTTCCTCAGGCGAGCCCTTTCACAAGGAATTAAACTACTTTTACGTTGTGACGTCAAAATGAGCGAGTATACGTAAAAATAATCATATTTTTAATTTATGCAGTCTCAAGCAATGTGCAAGACGCATCCGAATATCCCGTTATGCCATCTATTATCACTGGGATGGGAATAGCAATTCCATTGCAATCATGTTAAGGTAGGAAATGGCTTACACGGTAGTCTCCTAGCAAATTGACAGACGGAGCTACGCCGTAGAAGACTTTAGATCATTATCGATACCTAGGTACTCTGTTAGATCTTACTTACTAGGTACAAGTAGGAATGGGCACAGTAGGTATTTTACCTCACCTTGTACCAGAATGGGGCATAGATAAGATAAAAAAAGTAAATAAACGAGTGTGCCAGACCACACGACTGAAGTAAACTTCTTTTTCAAAATATTAATTTATAAAATTGTTCAATTGTATCAAAATTGTCAATTACAAAATTGTCCACACGTCTGTAGGTCGATCAGTCTATGTTCATTCTGGACAGACGCAACTCGCACTCACACATTAACGTTTAAAAATATACGAAACGTAACTCTTTCTCTTTCTATCTTCACTAACTTATATATCTCCCTCTCAACTTCCGTTCGCACTTTTTGTAACGCATTCAACAGCTTATTCCCCAAGTCAAGAGTGCGTAAAACTTCAAAAAAAGAGATCGTTGTAACTGTGGTAAGTAATGTAAAAAACAATTAACTAATTCATACTAAAACAACTTGCGAAAGATGTAAAGCATTTAAGGAAAAGACGCCATAAATTTCTAACTACACTTGAAACGGTCCAAGAAAGATTTCATGTTTTATTTCGTAATCAACAAATTAAACTTTGTATCAAGAGTTTACCAAAAAATAAAGTACCGAGAAAACGAGTACCGAGCAATCTGTTTCACTTTAGGGCGTCTTAATAATTACAAGTGGCCATTCTTTCCAATTAAGAAAAGTCTCGGGCTATAAATTGTTAGGGTTGTCGCGAGCGCCAGGCGAACGCTGTAAACACGCCGCCCTAGGGTTGCCAACTTGCTACCTACAAAAACAAAACTCCACCACCAGTCCTGTTTTTTTAATAAAGCACTCAATCTTCGCCTTTATAGAACATAAACATAAGACGCACACCGGGCGCACCTTAATTAAAGGCGCAAGAAAAACGAGCATATCGAAGAACAAACGGAAATTTATTCTGACCGGAGTTTTTTCGGCATCTATTAAATAAAGAAGTCGAGGAGAATGCTAAACAAGGTTGAGCGGCCCTGCGAGTTTTCCACTTGAAGTGGTGTGGGGCGAGGGCGGGGGAGGGGGGGTGGGGTGTGTTATTCAGAGTGGCTTAGATAAGGTAAGGAGGATGAAGAGCCGAGATGCGGCGTAATGAACCGGCGGCGGCGTCGAGTTTTTGTGTGGTTCGAGCGCCCAAATTGAATATTAGACGCGATTTGAGAGCGAATGAGCGGGCGGCGGAAATAAATCCGCGGTTATTATGTTACCCAAATGAGGTTGTGGAAGGTCTTGCTGCTCAATTTCGCGTCGGTGTGAATTGGCTGCCGTTAACTTAGTTATTCTGCCGGAGTTTAAGGGGCTTTCTTGAAATTAATGAAATTTTTAAACATGCGAGCGAATCTACTTAAAAGCCCGCAGAAAAGCTAATAGGCTCTTTGTTATGAAGAAATTAATTTTGTTTTCATTATGTTCCACTGCGTTTGTGTTACATTAATACATGGACAAACTTTTAACGAGCTCTGTGCTACTGTTACTCTGGTGATGGTGTGTAAGAGATGGTTAAATTACCAATGTAAAAATGTAGTCATCACATTAAGTTTCCCGAGCATGAGATGTTAAATCCAAAACGTTTACTCCGTCATAAATATCGAACTTATTTATCTACTTTGTAAAATAAACATCTCCCGATGTATCGGCAAATCAAACAGACGTGCGCTGTTTGCGAATAAACAACGCGCTTGCAACTGTGTTTCGTGATTCGCTGTAAAAACATAGTCGGACAAACGGCACTATAAAGTGTAGGTAACAGAGGTAGTGTAGTTATAGACTGAGGAGCCACCGTAGCAAACTTACATAATCAAGTTACGCTACGAGTTGTAATCTGAATCATCTCGCTAATTTCAAACCTGACGCGACAAGAGCCTGTAGAACAATTGGCAGTGCATCTTCGTATCAAGAGGAAGGTTGCGGGTTCAAGTCCCGTCTAGGCTTGAAAATTTTCGAGATGGTTTAAAACAAGATTAATTATTAGAACAAAGTATTTAACGCGTCTGAGCATTAAATGTTTTTTGGTTGTGGTGCCTGACCGAGTAAAAGTGATTGATAAAAATTAAAAATGTGTGCTAGATAAAGTGCACAAAAAATGATGTTATCTAGCCTTAGTGCATAAAACATTATAAATTCTAGATTTACAACGTGAAATAGTTATAAATACCAATTTTGTCAAGACTTTTAGAGGCGCTTCGGTCTCTGTCGAGTCATTGGATTATTAAGTTCTTTAAAATACCTAGACTGTGTTTAGCGATATTTTATTAGTTATGTATTCAAAGGTCTTTTGAAAACAAAACAACATAATCAAGTACCAAAATATACGGAGAGAAAATGTAATTACATGACAATAATCATTTGTTTTATGAAAGACAACAATCACACTAATATTAGAAATGCGAAAGTTTGGATGTTTGTTTATTTATTTGTTTGTTTATTGCTAAATCACGTCGTGCCGGCTGAACCGATTTCGATGAAATTTATTATGTACGTAGATTATAACCTGGATTGCCACATCTACTTTTTATCCAATTAATCAGTTCCCATGGGATAAAAATGGGATATCAAGTTGCAACAGCGAGTGTAGCTTTATTTCTTGGTAACTTACATATTTAGTAGTGTAACGCGTACGAAGTCGCGGGCAACAGCTAGTATGGTTCATAAGCGTTAGTCAAAAAAACTTAACAACTATGCCAATACTTAATAACTAGCAGTGATTTAGTCCTCTTGATGAGTTTTCCTACCAGAGGACAGTCGTTTGCTATTGGTAATAATATAATTAAGTGATTTTGTAAAAAAATCTTCGGTTCATTCAGTATGAACAAAAAAGTTGCCAGGCAACACAAATACGGCTTTAAGCATTTTTAAACTCTTACTTTATATTTATTTTATTAGTTTGGTACTAAGGTCTGGTACCAAACTACCAACTACTATCAAAACGTTTCGTAAAAATGTACAAGGTCAACCCAAATACTATTTAATCGTTATTTCATCTCTCTCGCGAAGGCAAGGTACTTTATTACTTAGTACTTAGTATAGGCACTCTTCCATCCTCGTTCACCCCTTGTTAAAACTGGTACTCCATAAGGTAGTATTACTCAACCACTCGCCGGGTCTATGAAACTCGACGCCGCAAGATGGTTTGTGTAAACTTTATTAGTGAGTGCACTTCTACCCCGGCACGGCTCGCTACCCTCGCTAGGCGCGTCCGTGCATTACTCAACTCGACGTGTTTGCACGGATCGACTCCGTGCTCAGACTTCTAACGATGCCTTGCTTTTGTAAGAGCGGTCACCGTAATATGATGTTGTAACATTTTCTGAACTGTTTATTAGTTATTTACAGAACGCCGCGTAATCTATACTGAATTGTAAATTCCTATTGGTTCATAATTTAGTGTTCGTCAGCTATATCACAAAACTTATTAAAAAAAACAGTGAAGTATTTCAGACACCTGAAATACCTGGATGTCTCAATTTGATGGACGCAGGGCAGTGCATAAGGTACATGACCTACGAGGCAATACTTTGCTATAGGCGGTTACCACATAACAACAGATGGGCCATATGCATGTTCCATTTCCATGTTGTATAAAAAAAGATAAAAAAGCGGCCAAGTGCGAGTCGGACTCGCCCATGAAGGGTTCCGTAGCAGCAAGTAACATCATATAAAAAGTCTTGTAGTTCGTTGTAACTTTTTTATATTTGAGTTGATTGAATGAAAGGTAAATTGCGGTTTACAATTTATGACGTATTAAAAAAACCTACTTACTAGATCTCGTTCAAACCAATTTTCGGTGGAAGTTTGCATGGTACGGTACGGATGGTATGTACATCATATATTTTTTTAGTTTTATCATTCTCTTATTTTTGAAGTTACAGGGGGGTGGGGTCATATTTTACCACTTTGGAAGTGTCTGCAAAACAAAACTGAGATAGCAGTTAAGTCTACTTTTGATGATTGAAAATACATCGTTAAATCATTTTCACCGTTTTCTAAAGAACCAGCTTAAGACACGTCGTATCGGGGGCACACTCCGAGATAAACTCTTCACGTGCGCCCCTCAAGTTACATAATAAACTTGCGAACGCCACTGTTGCCTTTAGAACTAACTCGAACCAAGTATTCTTGCGGTCGATGCGGTTTCCACTGATAATGTGATAGTTTGCTAACTTAAACTTTGTTTTGATTGGGTACTTACCACAGTTACAATTCAGAGCGTTATCACTTACCACACTGGCGAGTTGCGACTTGCGACCGTGTTTCCAGCGAGCCGATTTAAGCGTGTTAGTCGCGAGTGCGTATATAATTTTCTCAGCATTGAAAATCCCTATATAGTATAATTAGACAACAAAGCTCTGAATATAAGTTATAGCAGATATATATTTAACGTTTCAAAAATATTATTAAGACTATTTTATAATCGCATAGAATATGCGCTAGACTTCGAAAGCTTTAAATAAAACTTTTCCAATATCAATACGAAATTCTCGTGTACAAAATCAGTCAATATTCCGGGGGAACTGCAGGCAAACAGAATCAGCTACCTAAAGAGAGCAAAGTAAACACAAACCGTGCATTCCCAACGTCAAACAAACAGAGAAGTGCGCGACTGCAACAAAGACAATATGAAGCAGAAACGAGGCCATAGAGCAGCTACTAGTGGGACCTGCAGAACTCTCACTCTGATGCCATCATACGTAAATTATCATAAACATAATGCAAGATTACTGCTAATATCAAAATCCAGCCACAACATGCTCAATTCTTTATAACAATACCAGTTGACCCGCCGAACTTCGTACCGCCTTGACATGAGATGCATATCACGCGGGCTGCCAATATGTACCTACCTACGTCACCCCGGTAGAATGGTAAACTGGCCATCATTATGTATGAGAAAATGAATTTTCTTCATCATTTATTTTTGCGTGTATTTTTCCGATATTGTAGTAGTTATTCTAGTATTCAGGGCGGAGGGCGGACACAAATCCAACAAAACAAACATCAACAAAATCGGTCCGGTCATTCTTGAGTTATAAATGGTGCTTACTGACTTTGTTTTATGTATATATAGATAGATGAAGCAAGGGAGGCCATATAACAACTAGTGGGAAGTACAGAACTCTCACTCTGATACGAAAACTGTCAAAGACATAATGCCAGATATACAGATTACTGCCAATATACAGACGACCTCCGTGGTACAGTGGGCGTATACCCGGCTGAGACTCAGGAGGTAGCGGGTTCGATTCCCGCCGCGGAACAAATGTTTGTATGATCTACAGATATTTGTTCTGTGTCTGGTTGTTTCTCTATATATTATAAGTATGTACATATTTACAAAAAAAGTATATAAGTATTCTATCAGTTATCTGGTACCCTTAGTAGATAGCGCTGTGTGAAATGGCCAGCCATATTTATTTATTTAATATCAAAATCCAGTCACATAGTGCTCAGTTCCTTATATCTATATGAAGCTGAAGCAGCCGACGCCGTAGAACAGGTATTAGTGATATGCACAAAGTTCTCACTTCGCAAACACGAAACTATAGACGCAAGATATGCAAGATTACTATCAATATAAGCCAGCCATCGCAACCTTAGCTACTTATCGCGCGGCAACTAATTCCCTATTACATACATCATTAAGAGAATAAAAAAAAATAATCGACGGTACGAGTATATCAGGTCTTAGCAGACTCGCCACCCCACTGATTCAATTTTTAAGAATGTGTGATGTGTTTTAAATACTTCACAATCTCACCTGATGGTAAGCGATTGTGTGGACTAAAATGGAGCACGAAAACCTAGAAGACACCTATTCACTCTTAGCATAAAAGATTATAGTCTTTAGGAAGAACAGAGCGCGGTAAAGTGTTCCATACCTTAGCTGTACGCATTAAGGACTTCTAAATCTAAATTCAAGGCATGATAGCTCATGTTAGTTCGGCGTGAAGTGGCACAGGTCTGACGCGGTATCGATTCATGCATTTCGCTTGCAGAGAGCGCATCTGTGCGGTATGCCGCTGAGTTCAGCCGAGCACAACAAGGGTGGCGGGCTGGTGCGCCCCCTAGCCGACATTCCCGACACCTCACGAACGCACTCGGTCGCGAGCTCACTTCACATTAGGGTTGGCAAATTGCATTTATAAATGTAGAGTCATTGAGTGGTTCAAGTTAATTAGTACCCGGACTTCTTTCGGAAAGGTTTTTCGGTAATTGTTTGTTGGTTTGTTTTGTAATAATTTAAATAAAAAAAAAACTTATTCGAATAATTCAATAAAAAATATATAAAATGCATAAAATGCGGGTGTTTTGATAAACCACGACTTAATGGCTTAATATATGTTTAAAGTACTTATATACAGATCTGTTTTTAATATCTTTTTTTAACACCAATAGGTAGATTATCGTTTGACCACAATATCACCTGATGGTGGATACCTATTTACTGTTACCTCAAGGAGACCCGGATTGTAGTAGGAAAAATAGATGTCAGGGTAACACGCAAAGCCATGGGCGGAAGCTACATTATCATAAGACGAGATGTTACATTCCAGCCGACAAGAAATCGACGAAAAGAAATCTTAACACATTAAGTCAAGTCGATCTCTTCTTGATGTAGCGAAGTAGGCAAGAGGCGAGTAGCTCGCACGAGCGCTCGCGGGCAGTGCACTGCGCCAGTGCGGCACTTGCCTTACCCTACCGCTACCACCCACTTGTTCCAGCCACGTCGTCGGTGTTATGAAATCAACGTGTTCGAGCGGAACACTCCACGTTCGCATTCCCAAATGGAAAAGGCAGCTGCTACCCGCGTTTGTTGGGGGAATTTTTCAAAGCAAAATTTTGCACGCGGAATTTTAACAACTCAAGCGAAATTGGAAAAAGTTAGGTACTCACATGTCTCTCTTCTGCTGAACTGATACCTGGAACAAGGAAATATTACTCGTTATTATACGTATTTTTAGTATTCGATTTTATTTTATTCGTTATAGAAAACAATACTACGATGGGATTGAGACATAGGCCCGACAGAAGGAATGTTTTTATTGACAAACCACATATGCGAAAGCCCCTGGTCAGCTGTTCCTAATAAAATGTTATACTTCTTTGAAACTAACGAGAGCGCAATATAATTACGAGCCAGATTAAATAAGCCACCCTCGTCATTATTCGCTTTAGTAGAATTCAGATCAATTTCCACAGAATTAGCAACTGCGAACCCTAATCATTGACGATGCGCATTTCCGGTGGAACGTGATTATTCGTCGGAGTGCTGTACTGTGACATGTTGATTTATATGGATTTGAAAATAGAACATTTGTTAGTATTTTTTCAGAGAAATTGCAGCATTAAAAAATATATTAGTTCCAACTGCCACGACAGATAACATTGAAATTTGAAAGTCAATGATCTAAATTAGAAAATCTTGTTTTTTGCAAAGTCACAATGTCAAGAGCATTAATTTTTTTGTACACCACACGGTGCAAAACCAAAGCTGGAGTCGACTGTAAAAACCCTGGAACCAATGCACCAGTTGAAGTGTGTAATAACTAATAGTCAGTAAAAAAAACGAAAGTCGAAAATAAGTCGACAAAAAACATAGATTTATTTGTGTTGAAATCAGAGATAGCTTACATAGATTAATTAAATTTATCAAGTCTTATCTGTTATTTCTTTATTTTGTTAAATTGTTTTAGTAAGACTATAGTACTATACTACTACGCAGAAGATCTCTAAACGGATCCAATTGGGATGGGCTGCATTCGGCAAGTTAGACGACACCCTTAGGTCGCCTAAATTTCCACAGTATCTGAAGACCCGCTTATTCAACCAATGTGTTCTGCCCACCATGACCTAGGGTGCCGAGACGTGGACGCTCACGCAGGAGGCTGTGTGCAGGTTAAGAGTTGCACAAAGTGCCATGGAGCGTACCATGCTTGGCATCAGACTGTTAAATCGAGTTCCAAACGTCGAGATCCGTAGACGAATGAAGGTTCATGACGTTGGGATTCGAGTTATGGAGCTCAAATGATCTTGGGCGGGACACTTGGCTAGACGTGGTGATGGCAGATGGAGCAGGACAGTGACTGAATGGTGGCCGAGGAGCGGGTATAGAAGGGTAGGAAGACCAGCAGCGAGATGGGTGGACGACATCGTAAAGGTCGCGGGCCGTCAGGGGTGAGACTAGCGTAGGATCGTGGTGGATGGCACAAACTTGGGTAGGCCTATACCCAAAGAAGGGTGAAGTCAGGCTGTGGATGATGATGATGATGATAGTAGTATAAACGCGCCGACTAATTATGTCCATGTTATTGACGTGTATAATTACGTCTTTGATAGTAGATGAAATCCCCCTTATCTATATTAGTCCTAACAACTAACATTGTATTGTTTTATATATTGTGTTGCCTCAGAGTTATCAAGATTTTCAATATTCAGAATACCGGTCAGTCTTGATGTACTATCTCCTAATAAGTTTATAAAAATATCATGACATTGACATTAGCGGAATTGTGATACTCCCTAGTCACAGTAGCCATAAAAAGTGAACTGATGGTAGATGATCTAGCATGATGAGTCCTCGTGGTGACCTTGACATGGTTGAAATTAAGTTTTATCATTATTTATATTGTATTAAATTTGATCTTAGAGAATTTGGCTTGTATAATATTATTATTTATTATCACAAAATTTCGCACGCCTCGATGAGGCAGAACGTAAATGACCTTATTTTATATTTGACATCCGAACTATTTTGTACATGTTCAAGCGGTTACTATTTTTATCACCACTTTAGGCAATTCGATGGTAGAATACGCACGCATTGCCATGCCTATTTTATTTGATAGATTAAAAAAATGCTTGTTTGACGGATGTCATCTGACGTACAAAAAGAAAAAAAAATACAGAAATGAGAAGAGTTTCGGAGCTAAACTGTTTTACTGTGGAATACATAATAAATATTTATTTTATTCTGTTTTTAGTATTTTTTGTTATAGCGGCAACAGAAATACATCATCTGTGAATCTTTCAACTGTCTAACTATCAAGGTTCATGAGATACAGACAGACAGACAGACGGATATACAGACAGCGGAGTCTTAGTAATAGGGTCCTATTTTACCCTTTGGGTACGGTTCCCTAAAAATGATAGAGATGTTAATAAAGTATGGACTTTTATGAAACAGTATTTAACACATTCATGCGAATAAATTATGATAATTTATGATGATTTACCGTAGCTCTACTATAGTGGGAAATTCAAGGTACAGCACAAAGCGTTGAGAAGAGTAGGCAGTAGGTATGTAAGGTAGGTATAATTGAGGCCGGGTCGGAGTGTGAACCGTGAAGTACTCGATGAATATTGCAGAGGCTGTCGTGTCCCGTGGGGTAGCGATGCCACCCGCCTTTTGAGCCGGTCTATATGTTTAGGTTGGCTGGATAAAAGTTGCCTTTTGGCGAGTTTACTTTTACTGTTAGTTTTTTTTGTATCGTGTGCTAGTATGTATATGTTGTTATAAATTTGGAGTTTGTTAGATAGATAGGTTGTTGTTAGATCTTTTGGTGGAACGTGCTCTAAAAAGTTTAGATATGTTCTTTTGAAATTGTTGTATCTGACATGTTATTTTTTTGAATGTATTGTTGATATTTTGACAGACAAAGCATAATATAGTATCCAGGAGTATTTGACAGGCTAAAAAAAATTAATTACATAATTAATTTCTTGACATCGTTTGACTGAATTTGTTTTTATTATTAATTAATTATTGTTTTGTGTTTTTCTTTGATTATGTGTTTTTGACATTGTTTATGAAGTAACTAAAATTAAATATATAAATTTGTATGCCTGCTAGAAGGCGAAACATAGCTGAACCTGACTACCATACCTGTGACATGTTGTGAGCCTAACCTGTTTCGAACAAATAAATAAATTTGTATTTGTTAGTTAAAAAGTAGCACAACGTATAAAGTAAGTATTTGTACTGTGCCCGAATTATTATTGCTATGTTGTTTTTCTTTACGAAAGATTTTTTATTTAACAAATCACTCTGCTCTATCACAAAATACTGTATCAATATCAAAAAAATTATGATCGTTCGCTCTAAAAATCTATAGGAGATGCCTATGTTCAGCAGTGGATTTTCTACGGCTGATACGGTGATGATGATGTTGATACAAATCCGTAATAGGCTTCGCATTATTCGGAATTGAGAATTAGCTATTCTCCGAAGCGACACTTGACATCCCCATTCGTTGATTCCAAAGGGAAGTGTCCGATGACGAAGTGTGAATCGAAATAGAGTGGGTACTACACAAATTGCCTAGTCACACGTGACACACCTAGAAGTGGATGCCACCGTGGTATTTACCCCCCCCCCCCCCCCCCCCCCCCCTATAGGCTGGGAGGCAACCGTAGGCAACCATTTCTTGTTACTAACGTTATAGTAATAAATAATATAGATCATGACTATGATAATTAAGAAATAGATGTATCGTATTAAGTACACTATGTACACACGGCTACTCATCAAGCTATACATTTCCAGTATAAGCTGACCTCTCATTCTACGAAAAGCCTACACAATGCGAGATCAGCTTATACTGGAATTGTATAGCTTGATGTGTAGCCGTGTGTACATACACCATTTTGGAAATATATACATTTTATTTTATTTTTAATTCCCATAACAGCCTCGGAGATATACCACGAGGGGGAGTCAGAGGCATGTCCAAACAATGCATTTGATATATGCCCATTTTTGTGATACAAATATTGCTACTAGCCAACTCGGCACAACTTCTGCACGGATTTTTATATTAATAAAGTCTGTAGCACTCAGGAATAATTTAGCTACCTATTAGTGAAAGTATTTTTAGAATCAAATCAGTAGTTTTGGAGAATACCTACCCCTACAGCCAAACAAACAAACAAAAGAGCAAACAGATCCACAAACTTTACTTCTTTTTCATATTGGTATAGAAAAACAAGAAAAGAAAAAAAAAATACTTTACTGCAACCATAAAACCAACAATTAACTATGAAGAATGTAAGTCTAATGATACAATTGGCGATCTCTACCAGACAATCTTTGGATGAAATGTTATTGCTAATAATAAACTAATATAACCAAATTAACCTAATATTAGCCTATAAATCTGTTTATATTGTGACAACCTGTATTATATACTCTCGTACTCTGTTAGGTAGTGTTGCTTGCTATCACCTCCCAGTCTAACACCCTCTCACTCCCCTCGTCATGTATCAATCAAGGCTTTCTATCTACAGCAATAAAACAGATTGCCCCCGGAATATTATACCGCTAATCGACTTTAACCCGGTTATAACTAGTCGTTGATATGCATTTAAGAGTGAGAAAGTTATTTATCATGCGAAGTTTAATAGATTTTTTGTATGTGTTGATCGTAATATGAGCTTCTGTGCATGGAATTCAATCGAATGGTATTTTTTTTCATGTTATTTGTGGGGAAACAGACTTACTGCCCACCTGATGGTAAGCGGTCACCGTCGCCTATTGACACCGGCAACACCCGGGGTATTGTCGATGCGTTCCCTACACTGTAGTAACCCCTTTACATTTCTCTTGAAGCGTGCCATGTCGTAGCCTAATGGGAAAACCTCAGATGGGTAAATGTTTTTTTCCGGAGATAATTCGGGCTTCGTGAGTAGGTGCTTCATCTTAGACCACATCATCGCTTACGATCAGGTGATATGGTGATGATTGTGGTCAAACAAAGAACTATTGGTGATTAAAAAATCTTTCCTATACTTTCACTGTGGTTTTACCGTGAGCTTGTACTTTAAAAACCTGCTTTTCCATACTTATTATGTTAAATTAAAACCAAGTCGATTAAAATGATATGTTAAATACGAAATTTATTAATTAATTAATTAATTAAGTTTATTAATTAATTAATTATATTTATTAATTAATTAATTATATATAATAAAATTTATAATAATTAAATTAGATTACAAAAAGGGGATTTACAAAGGCGTGCTTAACTTTAATAAGAGTTTTCTGCCCACAAACCTTTGAAGATAGTGATAGTTGATTATAGTGGTACGTGTACAGAAAAGGAACATTGCAAAAACCATTAACTTACAAATAAATAACTACAGAAAAATAATACCTACATTATGGATAAATATTATACATTATATACATATACCTACTTATACATAATAATCTAAAAGTTTACAAGGAAAGGTAATGTCGTTTGACTCGAACCTCAAGTAGGTATGTATGAGTAGGCTGTAAGTGTTACGTGAACTGTTCGACGGTATTCATGTCTGTAGTACGCTACACTGGCTTCGGAATTGCATGCATCAAAGGCATTACCCTGTAGCTGATTCGTCTCAAGTTTGTGAGCAATTGCCGGCAATCCCATTAATACCACATATGTATAATACAGCGGATAGACAGACGGTATTAGCACTGCATGTATTGCTACTATTCATTTATATGCAATAGCCTCAATTATTGGCGAATTGTTCAGCTATATGATTCGCATGGCCGAGCGAGTATCGGAGAACAATTGCTGTGCTATTGAATAATAATCCAATGAACTAGATCGTTAAAAATAACAGTCTATTTCCAATCGACCGCCAAATTTGTGTCTACTGGTGGCAATAGAGAAAAAACTCCGGCACGGGTAACGTTAATTGGATAATTCGACTTGCTAATTGGAAAATCTGCAGATCTGTCCTGCCCATCTGCAGGGCACATCTGTAGATTAGAAAACGATAGGTAGACAAAACTGGTGACAGAGTGGATCCCACTGTAAGGAAAACGGAGACAAGGTAGACCAAAAAGGAGATAGTAAGACATTTTTACACAATGATGTGGACCGGTAAGGATGAGCACAGCGAGAGAGGGATTTGTAGAGGGATTAAGGCCGTGACGTGAAGGAGACTATTGCTGAATAGATAGATAATTAAGATCAAAATAGTATTTATTATGTAAATGACAAACGAATCAAGTTATTGTATGTTGTTAAAAAGCTTTATAAATGGAAAATGTAAGGCACTGATTGATGATCTTACATTAAAAAAAACATTGATTAGCTCGATAATTGGAAATATGGGGTATTATGTCAAGGCAATTATTTCATTTTAAAAACAGAGGCAACCACTGCTTCGGTAAATATGGGCGATATTTACCGAAGCAGTGGTTGCCTCTCTTTAAAACTAAATTAATTTTAGGGCTGCCACAGTATTGGTGCGTCACTAACGTTTCAGTTTGGTGTTAAAAGAGCGTCTGGTCCATTGATATATTAACATGGGTAATGTTCGTTTCTGGTGGAGCCGTTAAATCGAATATAATCTAGTATCTGAACGCGTACTTCGGTCTGCGACCGCGCACACTCTAGTCACCCGCAAAATTACGTTACTAATTGACTTAAAACACGCGACGCTCACACCAGCAAGGAATAATTAATTGAGCTCGGGCAAGGTGCCGGGGGGAGGTGGGAGGGCATCTGCGCGGTAACTCTTACATCAGTACACCGATAATGGCACAAATTAGCCAGGGAAGTAGCGGGCAGGGGTGTGGAAAGGGGGGGGGGAAGGTGGGGGGGGGGGGGGCGCTAAGCCGGAACATCCCCGAGCGCAGATTACCGCTTGCTTTTGTAATTAACCGGAGCGACGGGCGGCTTCCAAATCCATTTCTGTGTTACATTTTCATTTGTGGTGCGCCTGTCCCCGGATTAGCTCGTTCCAAAACTTCCCGTTTCATACCATACTTTATTTAGATTTTAGATACCGTTGACCCATACTTTATTTTTTTTTGTTTTTGCGCGATAAAAATGTTTACCATCAGCGTTGTTTACATATTCTGTACAAATAAGATCGGGCATCGATTCGTGGAATTGACTTATTCATGCTCTCGAAGCAATATCGCGCCCGTCAGCGATCCGAAAACACGCAAACACAGTTCAAAAAGCCTCTCGAAGCTGGTAAATATTGAATCAGAAGTGGGATCAGAGACGTCTGTCGGCGGGGGCGGATGGTACGGGGGGCGGGCGGAACTCGAGAAGGTACTAATAGTCTCCAGTGGCACACAGCAAACAAGACGAATACACAAACAGGCGACGGCAACCTAAAATATTCATCTTTGTATTGAACCGTTACTTAGCGTCACTTGTGACTTTATCGGTATCTACTAACAAAGTGTTTCCCAAACATTGTTCTGCTATGGCCCGGTAATTTTCACACTGCCCCTTCGTGACCCACTTAATACTTTTAAACCCAGACTGGTTCCATTAGGTAAAATAATACCTACACTTTTACTACTAGTAAAAATGTTTTTTAACACTACATATTTTGGTATCGGCCTATTTAGTCACTAAAGTTTAGTGCGAAGTATGGAGCTGCTGCTTATATTTCACTAAAGAATCAAAGTTCGCGGAAAATTACGAAAGTTTTATCCTAAGGTCTGGTTCCACTTCAAGTCGGTTTCTACATTTGTTTTTAAGGTAAACTAGTGTTCACTAGTCGGGAATGCTGCGACCCGGTATTTTATTTTGATGGCCCGGTACCGGGTCGCGACCCGGTAAATGGGAAACGCTGTACTAACACATTTAAAGAAAAAAACTACTCGCTATTTGCAGACGATATATTTTCAAATTAATTTACCTAACAACGTCAAAGATCTTTCCAATCAATGGATAACTCTCAAAATATTAGTGGTAGTAGCCAACTTTGGTGTCAAATATTTTAACTTGTAAAAGAAACAATAAGAGCACAACTAGCGTTGTTTCTTTCCCGATTTTGACTTGGTTACGAAGGAAGTAGTAAAATTTAAGTTTCAAAATGGTCCTGAAAAGTAACAAAAATTAATGAATTTCAGAAAAAAACTGATAATCCTTACCATTTCCTTTATCGTCTGGTCGATGTAGGTCTGGAGGTTTGGCTAGCACTGACAGGGGATGGTGGGGTACTCCGAGGCCTAGAAGCCCCGCGGGGGGCAGAGCTCCCTGCCCCAGTAGGGGCAAAGGGGGCGCCCCGTGTGCTGGTAGGTGCGCCGCGTGCATCTGTTGTAACAGTCGTGGCAGGTCTGGCCTTTGTTGCTGTAACAAAAAAAACACCATAAGTATGGGAACGTAAATAAGGTATAATAAGGGTTCTTAGGTTTTAGTTATCTATAGGAAGAGAAATCCAGTACTTCACTTATAGCTACCATCGATTGTACTTCGCGATTACGTGACGACCTCCGTGGCGCAGTGGTCGAATAGCCGGCTGAGACGCAGGAGGTAGCGGGTTCGATTCCCGCCGCGGAACAAATGTTTGCATGATCTACAGATATTTGTTCCGGATCTGGTTGTTTCTCTATATATAATAAGTATGTATTTACAAAAAAAATGTATATAAGTATTCTATCAGTTGTTTGGTTCCCATAGTACAAGCTCTGCTTAGTTTGGGGCTAGATAGCGTTGTGTGAAAGTATTCTATCAGTTGTTTGGTTCCCATAGTACAAGCTCTGCTTAGTTTGGGGCTAGATAGCGTTGTGTGAAATGTCCAGCAACATTTTTTTTATTGATTATAGCCAAGCGCTTGACCACTACCTCACCTGATGGTAAGTGATCGAAGATGTTGCACGCTTGCCTAGAAAGAACCTATTCACTCTGGACTTGAAGATTATACTGCTTTGGAAAAACATACGCCAGAAGTGAGTTCCACTCCCCACTGGTGCTAACAAGAAAAGTTGAAGCAAATCGTTTGGTACGGCAAGGTGGTGTGCCGACCAGGTTTCGTCTGCTTGTTCAGTGGTGGAAGTTATTATTATTAATTTATTTATTACTATTACTACTAATAAGTTTGTTTTTCCGTTAAACATTAATATATCAATGAATGCCCGATAAAGTTCATCAATAAATTCCCAATTAAAACTTTTTGAAAGATTTCATCTGAATTGGAGCAGAAACTGCGTGATATATGTCTTAAAAGACGTTTAACAAACAACTTAACGTAAATAACAGCTCTCAGAGCAGAATGACTTTCTCACAAAGTTTTATATAAAGTAATGTGAATTAACACGTACGTAAATTACAGAAGAGTTTAAAACTAGCGACTTAGGGCTTGTTTAGACTAGACTAGCGTATTCGCTATTCCTTGCGCTAGCGAAACATATTATTTCCTATCAAGATCGCCATCTGTCGTTCCAACTACGAGCTGACCTTTTGACATCACGATGTGGTTTCGAAGTTTTGTTTCATCGAGGAGCAACGAACACATCATAATACTAAAGCCTTTTAACTCGTCACCTCTCAATAAATCAACGTTCATAGCTTAAGCATCGACGTTAAAATTGTCGCTATCGGCCTTAGTAGCGAAGAAACTATCCTACCGGCAAAACCGCCAACTGATGTTTCACTACCACGAGGGGATATGACGTTCCAATACCACGGGGAGATCTGCCACACATATTCAGGCCTTTAAACTCGCCCCGTCTAAATAAAGCAACGCGCATAGTCGACGTCGACGCTATAAGTGGATTGATGTGTCGCCGCGGAACGCCGTGCATTTTTAAAACGAAGCGAAGCCAAATTAAAAAGTCCTCGACGATCCCTCCATCGCTATATTTTAAATTTTAAATGAGAGCCACGCCGGCGGCGACTGAGCGAAATTGATTACTCCTTCTCCATTATTCCCCTTTTCCACTTTTTCCGTTTTCCCGCACTTCCCGTTCCTATCTCGTTTAACGATATTATTATACATTGCGGGTGCTGGCAAGTTGGCCCCGTCCGCCGCCACGCCGTCCGCTGCCGCTCTAGTCTGTGTCTTGTACCGGCCGGCTTTTTCCGCTCGGACGGGCACGTTTTTTTAGCCGCCGAAAATTAATTGGATTTTCGCCGAGGGTGGAACATATTTTTTATTGGCCGCTCACGGCTGTGATTTATTGTGTGTCAAAAGGTGGCGAGCGCCACTTAGTTGAGAGTGTTTTTTTTACAAAAGGGGAGGTTTTTTTTTTAATTTGTATTAGTCTTATTTGAATGTTTACGCTTCTACGCCTGTTTTTAATTGAAAGTGTTGATTCGTTTTGAGAAGTCCACTTTGTTTTGTCCGCAACCAAAGTGTTTTTTTTTATTTACAAAGAACGTAAACGCTATAAGGATTATTATACCCAGACATTTAATTTATTACTTGCAATTAACTTGGATTTCCAAAGACTTATCATTTTTGATTACGAAATTATAAAATATATTAAGCTTAGTCGAAGATTAGATTTTAAATTAATTTTCTGCTAGAGTCTAAACCAAGAGATTAGTATTATCTTGGCGAGATACATAGTTGTTATTTAATAAGTCGTTAGACATTAAGCAGATTTTATCTGTGTCTATCGCCCAGACGTTTATGTAAGACTAGACTTCTTATGACCTCTTAATCGGAGGTGACCACTCGACCTACCATACAATTAACATAAATACGTAGCTAACACTTCACTTGCTCAAGATTATGTTAAACTTTGAACCGAGATTAGATACAATTTAACGAGGTATCAATGAATTTATAAACATGAACAGATTTATATAGCAATGAAATAAACACATGATTATTATTATAATAAAACTTGATTGGCGCATTATAAATATTAATTTATAAAAATAAAATAAATAGCAGTACTTTTGCTGCTGTGTTCCGGTTAGATGGTAATGGTATGTTCCTGTAACTACTGGCACATAGGCATAACAGCTAAGTCCTATAGTATGACAACGTATCCACATAGAGATCAAGACAACATAATAGCTTGTGTTGAATTCTATGTGGATATCCATGGGCTGCAGTAGCCACTTAACATCTGGTGGACTGCATGCTCGTTTGCCATATAAGTTGTATAAAAAAAAGAAGGCTTATGATCGCTCAGAGTGCTCTGGAGAGGACTGCTTGGTGTTTCACTGTGAGATCGAATCAGAAATGAAATGAGGAAGTGGGCACCACCGCCTTACCTTTATCTGCCGCCAAATAGCAGTACTTGTGCTGCTGTGTTCCGGTTAGATGGTAATGGTATGTTCCTGTAATTACTGGCACATAGGCATAACAGCGAAGTATGGCAACGTATCCACATAGAGATCAAGACAACATAATAGCTTGTGTTGAATTCTATGTGGATATCTATGGGCTGCAGTAGCCACTTAACATCTGGTGGACTGCATGCTCGTTTGACATATAAGTTGTATAAAAAAGTACTCATGATACAGTTAAACTATTCCTTTTTTTGAACCATCTACATGTACCTTAACTGATTTAGAAAACTGCCAGATTAAATGAGTGTAGAATAAAGGTCATAAAGCTTATATTATTAGTAAATAACTCATAGATAAAATACTAGCAAAAATCAACTTTTGAATTGTTAATCCCAAATCAAATATTCATGTATGAATGATACTATATGACATTTTGCACGAACCCAACTTTTCCCTCGTTACGGTTACGTGAACCGCCACACCTCGGGCACAGAATAGAGCCTCCCCCACCCAAGCCCACTGCCCGTTATGAATGACAATATCACGTCGCGATATTCCGATATTTTTCCAATAATTAGCCGAGATTAAGCACTCTTGATACCATCTCCTGGGATTAAAACTCCCATCTTTACTTATCACCCCGCGAACTACGTTAGCATTATCGACCGGTTAAACTTTGATTAAGTTTCAGATCACTGTCTCAGACGTTATTATTTTTTTATTGAATTTTAACTAAATATCATTTGCCTCAACTATTATCTCATGAATATTAAAGTCGGGGAGTCCATATCGAAATTGAGTTACTATTATTAAGGCAATTTAGCGTCGGAGAAAATTGATTCTACCAGAACGTAACTTTCTGATAGTTGAATTTAAATCTGCTTTTCAGTTCGATAACTTGAAAGGCGACAATTGAAGAGAAGCTCACGTGATATAAATAGGTAGAATAAATTGTATCGTGGTATGCGAGCCGTGGGCTGTCTCCCAAAGCTTTTGTCACGAGAAAAATGCTTCACCGCGTTCGGGTTTCACGCCACATTTGCCACGTCTGTCCCGGGATTATTCCCCGTTTATAAATGGATAGAGAACGCCAACCGCACAGATTTTTACGCATAAATATTTTCTCATGGCTTAACAGCCGATATTTTTTATCCGATATACTTTTATAGATTTTTGTTTTGGTTTGTTTGTAAGCAGCTTAACGATGTTTATTCTCTTCCGTTTTAGACTTAACGATGTGATGTTATAATCGTAATAGTGTTTACGTAAATAATATATTTTCCTTCAGTTCACATATAATAAATAAATAAAAAAAATATTGCTGGACATTTCACACAGCGCTATCTAGCCCCAAACTAAGCAGAGCTTGTACTATGGGAACCAGATAACTGATAGAATACTTACATATGTACATTTTTTTGTAAATACACTTATATAGAGAAACAACCAGACCCGGAACAAATATCTGTAGATCTTGCAAACATTTGTTCCGCGGCGGGAATCGAACCCGCTACCTCCTGCGTCTCAGCCGGCTATTCGCCCACTGCACCACAGAGGTCGTCATAACAAGGCGATATTCGCTATTACTAGCGATATCCTTCCCAGAAAAACCATCTGACGTTTCACGACCAAGACCGGCAGAATATATATGCAAAATTTGGGAAGGCTGCAAGCCTCTCGGTTTTTTATCGGATACATTTCGGAGAGTGTGCTGCGCAACTATTCAACCTGATCCCGCCATTCCCATTCTATCATCGGACAACCAGACGCTCCGCGACGCGCCACCGCTACATGGTTCCACCTTTATTATGCGCACCGCCAAGGAGTGGAACGCCTTGCCTGAGAGTACTACAACCTAGGGGTCTTTAAGTCGCGAGTGAATAGGTTTCTTCTAGGCAAGCGTGTACCATCATAGACTGCATCATCGCTTACCATAAGGCGAGATTGTGCTCAAACGCAGGCCTATAATCTATACAAAAAATAGTATGTTATAATTACAATCGCGGAAACTCATTACCATAATACCATCGAGAATTTTATTATAGGTTTTTGTGAAAATAATAAGAAAAAAGAAAGTACAATGAGAACAAAAGGTTCAATGGCACAAAATGAGATTATCAGTGGTAATACGATATGTATTAGTTTAACATACACCCAATTAGTACTTAAGTCGAGTCGACATTTAAAAGCCGTTAGTTTAAAACTAATGACCAGATTGAGTCATGTCTAAGATCACTACACACTGCACAAAAAACTAAAGCCCTTTCATGTACCTATCAATTTGAAGATGATTTAAGCAGTCTGCAGTGGACGCAGTCGCAGTCACTGCCTAGGTGCTTAATAGTTTTCGTTTAAGTACCACCATAATGTTCAGATTTTTTATTTTTATTGTAAACTAGCGGTTCGCCCCGAACTGAGATCTCGCGAGTCACCCTAAACAAAAAAAAAATATTCTTAGGGCGACTCGCGCAACGATGCCTAAACGTATTTAGTGGCAAAATATGATTTAAGGAGTTGTCAAATCATACAAATACGTAAAATTTAAACATGTTTAGTAGCTAAATACGTTTAGGGATCGTTGTGCAAGCCGGCCTTAATCTTTGACTAATAAAATAGTGCCACAAAATGCAAACATTCAACTTGATCCACAGTTTCATTCAAACTACAGGTAACAGGTTCATGTAAATTTCAATCTATGTTTTGGGGTACAAATTGCAGCTATTTTGGATTTCAGACTTGCCTATATTTGTGTAACTAAAGCTACACGCATACCGAATTTCAGCACTGTGGGGTCACTGGTGTACCCTGTGAATTTTGTCAAAGTTTAGTTCATGGCTAATAATAATACCACAAAAACTATATAAAGAATTTACGAAAAATAAAAACGGAGTAATATCTTCATTTGACGCCGCAATTGACCTGATAGCCGCATTTTCATTTTTTTTACCCCTCTTGAACCTCAATATCTCAAACCCCCCCCCCCCCCCGCGTTTTAGCTCATTTAGTCGCACCAAAATTGTGCCATCACTACCTACCTATGTATTAAATTTCACGATGATCGGATCAACGTTACGAAAGTAATCCTCGGACAAACATACATACATACAACGCCGATTTGCCCAAGTTGATTTAGAGATATCGCTTCGCTCTATCAACTACGCGACGGCCGTTGGTGGAGAAAGGTTCTCGTGGAGGCCACGAACTGAAAAAATGCAGTGTATGACGGCTCCCCGCTAGAAGGAAAGATTACCAAATAAAGGTAGCCGAGACCTTTGGGTGCAGGCTACACAAGGTTGCTCTGAAAATATATGGGGAATCATTATTATAAATACGGGATTTATCACGTACCGTCCTATCGGTGTTTCGACCGACAATGTTTCGGTTCAATTCGTGAACCTTCATCAGGGTAAGTGCGATCCGCTCCGAATAACGTCTCGCCTCGCACTATCTCGCTGCCTGCGAGACGAGACGTTATTCGGAGCGGATCGCACTCACCCTGATGAAGGTTCACGAATTGAACCGAAGCATTGTCGGTCGAAACACCGATAGGACGGTACGTGATAAATCCCGTATTTATAATAATGATTGAAATCAATCACGAAAGTTTTCTAAGTAAAATATATGGGGAAGCTTATGATCATCATCATGGCTGATACAACGATGCTGATAATGAATTCAGATGTGAGGAAAGTTCCAGCTTACCCACTAAAACCATTATAACTGTATTAGTCGCGGTCGAAGTTACTTTAAAGTTAATTAAAGTGCTATTATACTATCATTATACAACTAATAATACTTTAAACTGTATAGGATTATGTTATTACATAAACATGGTTATGAACACTATTTATACTAAAAACGGGATATTTACCATGATTTGTGAGTATTTGAGTATCCCGATATTTCGGCGCAGTTGCATGCGCCATGATCACGGGTAAACGAGTATTTGAGTAACCCGATATTTCGGCGCAGTTGCATGCGCCATGATCACGGGTAAACGTTTACCCGTGATCATGGCGCATGCAACTGCGCCGAAATATCGGGATACTCAAATACTCACAAATCATGGTAAATATCCCGTTTTTAGTATAAATAGTATTATATAATCAATCAATCTGAAACGCATAAGTGGATCAATTGTTGTTAGCACTGAAAGTACTAACAAAAAACGAAAAGATATCGTCCGCACTAACAACACCCCAGTTAAGCATGCTTTTGCATCCAGATTTCTAATGCTCCTAGGACCATTGCTGTTGAACAGGCTAAATCGTAAATTGAGCATCCACACAATGAACTTCTCAAACTGTAAAAGAGCCTTACAGACTGCTCTATCCAATCTATATTACGAGGAAACTGAGGAATTACTAACCGTAATAAAGTAAGATTTTATTGTACGTAAACTCATACCTGCCATGTTTGCATTTAATTTATTTAGTTATTTTTTTCATTATGTAAATAGATTCTAAGTTTTGTTAATTTGAGTATTCATAAGTTACCCCAGTCCAGCCTTATTCGCCTGAGATACAGGTTTTCCTAGTTCAGGCAATGTATAAAATCTTACCTATAAGTAGATATTAATCCCTAATGTTAATCTTAGCAATATGAAAAATGAATAAAGATTTATTATTTATTTATTATATGAATTGTAACACTGGAATCTTCGAAGTTATCACTAACTCACTCAATGCGACTTGCGCAACGATGCCTAAACGTATTTAGTGACTAAATATGATTTAGAGAGTGGCAAATACGTCAAATTCGAATGTATTTAGGTGCTAGTCGAGCTTTTTGTAAAGCAAACTGTACAAATGCTCTCAATTTTTTACTAAACAATTTATATAATAACAGAAAGAATATACAATTATTGACAATAAAATACAGAAACAGTTGAATCATCTAAAGACCGTTGCAAACGATCTATAGATAGCTCAACTGCTCCAGATCAGTACTAGGTGGAAGTGTCCCCAAGACACTGGCTGTATTGCTCCGCTGACTTGCAATGCTTATGCGTTGACCCAGATAAGCACCAGCTCTCGGATCACACGTCGCTTCGTGCCCAGAAAGAATTTTGAAAACGCGATGGACCGGGTACCTCAATTTTTTGTATTACTTCTCATAAACTCCACCAGTCCTTTATATAATATCAAATCAAACCACAAAATCTCAGGTCAAAAGCCCGAGTTAAAGTATTTGTGTAGTTTCGGTTTAATGTATGTGATTAGAAGCAATTAGTTGAGAGTGTAACACGTGTCGCGTGCAAAGGCCTAATGGTGCGTGAACCACCCCAATGCACCCTCTACTACCCTCTCAGCTGGTTACAAATAGTGATGTGCTGGTATTCGTAAAAGTACCGATTATTTGACTTGCTGTCGATTCGGACAAAATATATTGGGATGCAATGTCCCAATTGACACTTTTGATTTTAATATTTTTGTTATTGTCGATTCGGACACCATTAAAAATAGCTGCATTGTACAGTCAGTTAAAAAAACAGGGTTTTACCGAGGCGCGGCGGCGGCACAGCAAGATGACGAAATCGATGCATAGCAAGGTCACACTCAAGGTCATCTCTTTATTTGAGATATTTTTAAGTGATCATTATATAGATGCCTAAGTATACAAGATGTTGATTTATACCAAATATACGCTATGAATGAAACTAGTGGTTTTTTTTAACATTAATGTAAGTCACCACACGCTCGCAAAGCAATTTGATTAGCTTTGTCACATTATATTATATTTTGCTTAAACATTTTTATCTGACTGTACTCAACAGCTTCAATAATTTGATGCTATCCGAATCGACAGTAAAAAAAATATTAAAATCAAAAGTGTCAGTTGGGACACCGCGTCCTAATAAATTTTGTCCGTATCGTCAGCAACTCGGATTATTTGTATCAATTTGTCCGCGTAAATGTTCCCTTTAAAATAGCAGAGGACACTTTCTAATACAACCTCGGCGCCGACCGCAATCTTTTAGAAAGCCATCATGTTTTAGGAGCGTTTTGTTTGAAACTTGTAGCAATATTACTTAAATTTGAACCACAAAACATTTAAACATTACTGTTATAATCCTAATAATGTTGTATATTTAGTGCTTTCTAGTGATTCCACCGCGTTCAGTATAAAACATTGCGAAAATAAACACGATTTACTTACTTTTTAGGATAATTGTACGCTTTATTTGAGCTCTAATGTGAACCGTTTCGAGTGAACGATTTATGGCGACGTCACCAAAACTGCTTCGCCTTTACAATATTAAACTAAGCTTACTAATTGAGGGTCATGGTACGAAATGTCAGTGTAATATTATTTTAATATTGCTATAAGAGATTGAGGTTGGTCCCCTGTAATATCTTTTCAGCTGGTTAGATATAGTGATGTAACGGTCGGTATCTGTAACAATACGGATTATTTGTACCAGTTTGTCTTATTGCTGATAAGAAATAGTGATTTGCAAGTTACGAATTCGTATAGATAGTTATACAGTTTTATTCTCTACCTTTCTCTCTATTGTACTGATTTGATTTTAGGCTCTAAGGACTCTAGGACGCAGAAAACAAATGTCATTTTATTTTAACTAGTTGCAAGTGCACAATGGTTGATATTTGGCCGTATTTTATTCTTTTTAATTTAAGTTTAGCCTCCGCCTCTCATCCGTATAAACTTTAACTACGCCAAATCTAACACTCTGAGTGCGCAATACGTTTAAAAACCCGGCCAAGTGTGAGTCGGACTTGCGCACGAAGGCCGTTTTTTTAGATAATAGTACGGAACCCATTATCTAAAAAAAACGGCAAAAAGATCACGTTTGTTGTATGGGAGCCCTCCTTAAATATTTGTTTTATTTTAATTTAATTATTTATTTTTAAAGTAAATATATATCTAAATATTCTGTGAATATTTCAAGGGTCTACCTGTTGCCGTTATCAATATAGAGCTAAAACGAGCATAAAAATCACGTTTGTTGTATGGGAGCCCCCCTTAAATATTATTTTATTCTGTTTTTAGTATTTGTTGTTTATAGCGGCAAGAGAAATATATCATCTGTAAAAAATTTAACTATCTAACTATCAGAGTTCGTGAGATACAGCCTGCTGACAGACAGACAGCGGAGCCTCAGTAATAGGGTGCCGTTTTACCCTTTGGGTATGGAACCCAGAAAAGGGGTACAAAGTTCTCTCTTCACGTATTTATATAGAAAGAAAGAAAGAAAATATATTTATTTGAATCCACACACAATAAAAACAAAGGAAAAGTCAAAATTCACCCAGACAGATAATGCTGGTGCTGCGTGGGGACAAAATGGTCCCTGTCTCAGCATAAGCTGTTTCGTACCACGGTGGATACGATGCAGCGCTGGTTTTCTGACAGGGCCTAGGTGACAACACGATTATTTGAAAAGACAATACAAATAGAAAATTTAAAATAAAATAAAATGTGACAAATTAATGGAGAGGATACTCAATAAATTAACAATACATAAAATACACGAATTGCAGAATAAATAGCTACGAACATTACATAAATACTTTTAAAAACTTGATACATATATAGGTAACGTTTTTGTATATATAAATAACTAGCTGGTACCCGCGACTTCGTCTGCGCAGGATTAGTAAGTACTTCGAGTAGCTTCGTTTGTTACTGCTAAATGTGCATTACAAATATATTATCAATTTTTATTGGATTTATGGTTTACTCTTTTGGCGATAATGGCTTACTCATAATGGCTAGATATCTCGCCCACGCGGCAGACCACCACGGAGACGGCGTGACGACTTGGATGTGCATTTACCAGACTGGCCCACTACAGCAGGGGACAGAAAAAGTGAAAAAGTGGGACAACACAGGTTAAAAATATATATATACGTGTAAACTCTACAGTTTTTGCAGCGTACGCCAGAATAGCTCGCAGATGGCAGATTTTTTTCCGACTTACTTGACAACTATCGTTATATTTTGGACAATTCACACACTATCTTTAAAAACTATAGCATATGTGTTATTCTAATGTATATGCTATATTATTGTAAACTTTCATTAAAATCCATTCGGTAGTTTTTGCGTGAAAGAGGAACAAACATCCATACATACAAACTATCGCGTTTATAATATTAGTAGGATTTGTACATCACTAGCCGAGGTTCGCATGTAAACGACCCTGTGCAGCGTCGCGCAAATAATTATTACCACTGAACTTTAAACCTTATACGGCGGCGTATCTTCATAAAGGTAGTTAACGTGAACAATAGGGGCTTACACGATTACGAGTTCAGCAAATGTAATGTCTGTTTGTAATCGTCTGCGTCGTAGAAAACACTTTAAGGGTCTTCGTCGTAGCATTTGCGTAGCACGGTAAGATATGACAGAAAGAAAAATATTAAAGATAAACCTATGGTTTTTACATCTATGCACACTTATTGATAAGTTTTTGTTAGTTGAATTTTTTTTAAATCTTACGATTTTAATCTGACAACATAATTAACAAAGTGACGACCCTAGAGAACATTAATAGGTAGGTACCTAGGTAGTATGTAAGCCTGTTTAGATATAGTTTATACCTTAAAATTACTTGACATAATGATTATTATTTTTCCACTTGACATACCTTTGTTCTTTTACTGTATTATTTGATATATTGTTTGCATGGTCCACGTACATTCCACTTTTCGTACTAGTTTTTGTCATCCCTAAAAATATACTACGATACGATAGTACTCAAGGGCAACAGTACAAAAATAATATAGGATTTGATCTTGTTTTTTAGGAGAGTACAGTAGATGCGAATAGTTTCATCTCATCATAACAAATGCTCCGACAAACTCATAACTCCATAAATTTGATATACGGCTACGTACAACTTCAAAGAAAAACTCAACAATAACATGAAAAACTTGTAGGCCGGATCGCTCGTAAAACTGATTACATAATTTCATTGAACGCGACGACAGGACGACCCTCGGGTTCCGCACGTTGGAAACAAGGAGCCAATAGGGTTACCAGATAGCCGGGATTTTCCTCATATTGCTCCTCTGCCCGGATTGAGTAGGCACTAGATTAATTCGGAATATAAAAATATGACTAAATATTTAGCAATGATTTATTCTTGTTTGCAGCGCACATTTCGACAACCTCCGTGGCGCAGTGGGCGTATAGCCGGCTGAGACGCAGGAGGTATCGGGTTCGATTCCCGTCGCGGAACAAATGTTTGCATGATCTACAGATATTTGTTCCGGGTCTGGTTGTTTCTCTATTTAATATAAGTATGTATTAAAAAAAATATTTAAGTATGCTATCAGTTATTTGGTTCCCATAGTACAAGCTCTGCTTAGTTTGGGACTAGATGGCGCTGTGTGAAATGTCCAGCAATATTTATTTATTTATTTAATCTCTACATATTTCATTAATTTGAGTACAAGGATAATAAAAATTCTGTACACTTATTTATATTGAAATACTTATTTATTATACTATTTGCTTTGTGTCTATTTTCTTTGTAATTTTTATTTTTAATAAAGTTTTTTCATTCATTTATCAGGAAGACTGTCCGGAAACTGTTTATTTAATTGCATTTATGTGGTATTGGTCAAGATATTGACCACTATCTCACGTAAATGTTATCTGATGTTACGTAATGTGGTCTATAAGACGTTTACCTAGAAAGAATTACTTCAGATGTGGTAGCCCTATAAGACATCAACAGGGGAAAAGTTAATGCGGCTCGCCGGGCGAGAGCTCGCAAGAACCCGAGGGTCTGCAATGCAATATTTATCACTCGCCCGCGAACGTGCCTGGGAAAAAATGACAAATTCATGTTTCCCTCCCGGCACACCGCCCCGATTTATTCTCCTCGTAATTTTTATCAGAGGGTGTCCCAAACTAGATAGAAATGTTTTCACGACTCGCTTGTTTATAGAGCCATCGGCGGGGAAACAGATACGCTTTATTTGCACGGTGAGCGCGCGAGTTCGCTCACCTATCTCGCGAGATAATGTTGCATAAACGAACTCGCACTCTCGTACTCGTACTCTCGTACTCGTACTCTCGTACGTACACGTAATACACATGTTTGTTTTGCATGCAGTGCCGATGTCGCTGCGGCTTTTCAATTACTAACGCGCGCCCGTAAATATAGGAATGCGACCCGAATCTGATAAGATTCGCGTCGCGTATCTGTGACACGAGGTCGCGTATCGATTTGTGAATATTGTTTCGATGTGACAGTATAGGTGAGCTCGAGGGGGGTTATCGTATCTGAAAGCTATTACCTCGGCTCCTCCCCTCGGGCCGTGGTGCGGAATAAAATCGCAGCGAGAAATGATTTACTCGGTGATAACGTGCCGACGACATCCGCCCCCAGCTTCGATGCTACGCGCATCGCTCAAACACAATACCGACTGTTACAACGGCACGCCGCCGCCGTCACGCACTCAACCGTTCTCCTCCTCGGCTTGTTCGTTACTGCACTAATTAAATACGCTTTCAGAAAACTGTAAATACAAACAATGGTAGAAGGAAATTAAAACATCGCAAACAATGCGACAGTAAAAGCGGAGCGTTTAAAGCACTCTGAACGGTGAGTGATTTTAATAGGCGAGCAAACAGACCCCAATTTAGGTATTCCCTCTTCACAAATCGGCGCGGGGAGAATCGTCGCGAATCAGGCTCAGACGCGGCGCGGGCTCTCCTGGGAGCCCCCTGGCCCCTTTGATCTTGAGCTGACCCCAAAATAAAAAAGGTTCGTAATAAAAAAGGACCGACATACGGAAGGCGCCGCTTTTTTATTTAAATTAGAGTGTTTTATAGGAAGAGGGCGATATTGCGTTTTGCCGGTGTCTTGGCGCCGACTTTTGGAAACCTATACCCATATGTAGGGGGCGACGAACCTTCGGCAAATACTTTGGGGTCTTAAGGTATTTCCTTTTATCCTCTAGGTGTTTTCCGATCGTTGAATAAAAAGGTTTCTTTCGGTACTGAATAAAGCGATGATAAACGAGAGCCGGTGAAGTGGCTAGTACTATTCCTGACTTCCTTCCGTAAGTCATTCACGGCTTTGTCCAGAAAAACTAGTTAAATGCTAACAACAAAACGAAATTTTGTACCACATTGAATCTCATTGACGACCTCCGTGGCGCAGTGGGCGCATAACCGGCTGAGACGCAGGAGGTAGTGGGTTCCATTCCCGCCGCGGAACAAATGTTTGCATTATCTACAGATATTTGTTCCGGGTCTGGTTGTTTTTCTATATATTATAAGTATGTAAAAAAAGTATATAGGTATTCTATCAGTTATCTGGTTCCCATAGAAGCTCTGCTTAGTTTGGGGCTAGATAGCGCTGTGTGAAATGTCCAGCAATATTTATTTATTTTATTTATCCTACTTAAACAGAGTAACTTAAAATGAGCTAATTCATTCGTATGAGATAGTCAACTAATAGGGCCAACTCTGGTGTCGGTATTTTTAGGCCATCCAAAGGCCTCAGAGATAACTTGACGATTTACGGGAGCAACATCATACCGTGCCCTTCGAAGTACAAAAGCGTTTAGGTAAAAATGCCACACGCGGTCACTTAAGTAGTTGTCTAACTTATCTGGTAAGATTGAAGCTACACTACGAGCGCTTTATTTTAGCAAGAGAGCTATTAAAAAGACGAACGACATCCTGTACCAATGATATTGAAGTTACCGGAGCGTGCCTGCCGTTTAAATGAGCACCGTGCGATGTTTGGTAATTAGAGAGCTATTGGCGTGAGGAGCATACTCAAGCCTGCATCCATAATTCATAAGATATTTGATTGGCGTCCAAAAGTTATAGTACATTCTAAATGGTGTTAAATCTTCGTAGTTTGCATACCACTGATGTATTTATTATTTGTTTCTGGCATTTAGAATGAGTGTCGACGAGCGACTGCGATGTCATACGTTGTGTGATCGAGTTGGCTGGAAGCCAAAATGCCGCGGTTGGCAATGTAGATAGGGAGGGCAAAGCAAATATCCTGACCTTATCGAATACTAGATTGTCACATATAACTTGACTTTTAAAAGTGTTTTAAGTATTGTCTGAGTTCTAGCTGGTTTTAGGCCTATCATCGCTCACAGCTTACACCATGCTGGTTATTAGTTTAGACTAGAGGCCAATGCTTTATACAGTCAAACAAAATATGAATTTAAAAATATATATTTTGTTTTAACACTGTGTTTTAATTGTATAGGTTGCTAGATTAAATTATAACATAATCAAGTCAAGCTAGTAGTTCTTACGCTTGTACTCGTTATTAAATTTAGTCATATTAAAGTTTCGACCTAATGTCTGTCAACGCAATGCTTGTAGTAATTGAGGTGGCTCTCCTAATTAATAAGGCTGACTGAAGGTAAAATTACAAGAATTTGGGTTCTGATATTTAATGAGGTAAAATATCTACATGCTCTCTCAGTCTATAAAAAGTTTCGGTCGCAGACGGATGAGCGACGAGTGACTTCCATTTTATTTTAGCTCTCATTATCTTCAAGTGATTTATTTCGGTACATCACAAACGAACGTGAAACGTTAACACATCGCGAGAATAGGTCGCACTAACGACTTGGCAGCCAACCGCAAATAGCCACATTGAAATAATAGGCGGCAATGAAGTCCTCGACAACTAACCGTATAAAAGCGGGAAGAAAACTCTGTATCTTCCTCAATCGAGTACTAGGATGTACAAACAGGGATTGACAGTCGATATAATATAGCGAAAGCATTTTATAGTTAGATGATTGTATGTGATAAATTAATTAGGATACTTTATTGATGATGACCTCCGTGGCATACTAGGCGAAAAGCCAGCTGAGACACAGGAGGTAGTGTGTTCGATTCCCGCAGCGGAACAAATGTTTGCATGATCTACAGATATTTGTTCCGGGTCTGGATGTTTTTCTATACATTATAAATATGTATTTACAAAAAAAATAAAAGTATTTTATCAGTTATCTGATTCCCATAATACAAGCCATGCTCAGTTTGGGGCTAGATAGCGCTGTGTGAAGTCTCCAGCAATATTTATTATTTATTAAGTAATGTGTAATGATATTTTATTGTGAATAAATGATTGAAATGTTTTATTTTTGTGTTTTTTACCCAGAAATAAGATTAAAATAAAATCCGGCAAGCCGCGCTCAGTAACCTATCTATTTGACTTAATATGTCTTTTTAATTACAATTTATAAGAACAAGATAACGAAGAGTTATCTACAGTGCTCTCCCTGTCTATAATTAGAGTTGTGAAAGAACCAATTCGAGGAGGGATACTAATTTACAGAGATGTGCTGTTTCGCGAATGCAAATTGATGTAAATGCTTGTGTATTCATTACTGCAAACATAGCGATGGTTATAACGGTTTGGTCAGTATAAATGGTATCTGTTATGCTACATCTGTATCACTAAACGCTAGCGAAACTCTATAGAAACGACTATAGGTACTTGTTCTAACGATAGGTAGTGCTCATGGTGCATCTCTTTACAGATAAATGGCCTGCGAAGGATAGGAAGCTTGAAGCTCAAAAAAGGCTCATGATGTCAGGACTGGATGTCAAAAGTCATCCAGCCTTTAATCCATTGTTATTACCAGTACCAATGTATTTTTTTTATTTTTGCTTTTTTATATCTAGCTTATGCTGTCTCACTGCTGGGCAACGGCCTCCCCTAATCTCTCCAATTTTCTCGATCTTGTACAAAATCCCGCCAGTCTCTATAAGGCGTCCAAATCATCGCGCCACCGCTTCTTAGGCCTTAGGTGTCGCTTTCCATCCACAGGCATCCATCCAGTTACGAGTTTAGCCCACCTATTTGGTTGCATGCGTATTATGTATTTACTATTGTATTGTATTTATTTTTATTCCTTATTAATACTTTAAATGTACACTAGGAAACGTCACAGCAGAATACATTGTAAAGAAAGTATAGCAGTATCACTATCAGTACCTACAATATAGGTACGTACAAACAAAATAATTATTATTCACACGTACTGAAGTATGTGCTATTAAAAATTTAACAGGATTTTTTTTTAATCTTTGCAAAAAACAAAACGTACGTAAATTGGTGAGTAAATCATTTAGTTTGTATTCTTTTCTGTACCTAAATACGAAACGCCAGACAGTGGGCACGTTACGTTTTGTTTCGCGTTCGATACCAAATACCAATCTGAAGAAGTCGTTAGAATCCCGCTTGCTATGACAAACGCTCGTAAATTATATGAATACGCGTTTCGCGGTTACGTGCCAAAAACCTGTTCGTAATAAAATCCTAGCTAATGTTAAAAATTAATAAGAAATATTGTTAATGTTATGCTTTCAAGTGTTCAAATACTACAGATACCGTTATTATAATTATTATTATTTGCAGCCTGTACGTTGGAGCGCTGAATGCAGGCCGCTTCCAACCGCAGTTCCTGGAGATCAATGAGGGAGGCCTTTGTCCAGCAGTGGACGTCCTACGGCTGATATGATGATGATGATGATGAAGCCTGTACTGTTCCACTGCAGGGCAAAGGCCTCCCTTTCTTCCAAAGACAGAAACCTTAATCAGATCACAGACGTATAGAAAATGAACTGAAGTAACAAAAGAACGATGAGTTTGGATCAATCAAAAAATGTCCGTGTGATGGAGGTCATGATTGGCTGCGGAATCGGCACAGGTGTTGCACATGCGTGCGTGTATATATTTCTGGGCTGGCATACATTAGGTGCTTCTGTTTAAGTAAGTGCCGCTCTTGTTTTAATCGTGTACCGAAAGTTTGTAGCAATTTTATTAATAGTTCGAAACTGGAGTGCGTCCAAGTTTTCTTGCGCGGCTTAGACGGTTTAATTAACGACCGTCGAACTTTCGACCTGTTGAAAGCTCAAGCCGTGCTCGAATCGACTTTACACGTACTCGACGTTGTTTTCAACAAGTTCTGTTCGGCCTTATGTTGCGAGTAAGTTCAACTTATTTTTATTGTTTCGGAAGTTCTTTCCGTGTACGGTTTTTTGGCTTTTTAAGAAGGAGTAATACAATTTAAAAGTTTAGTTAATGTTCAGTCGAGAGTTGGGTGCAATTTTCGAGAATTTCTCCTGCTTAACCATTGTCTGTGATGTGTACATGAATATTAAACCATAACACCGGACAAGTGCGAGTCGGACTCGCCCACTGAGGGTTCCGTACAAATGTGTAAGTACTTTAAATAATGACTATATTTTTATGATATACATAATTACATATGTATAGTTTTAAGATTTTTGTCTGTACTTGTAGTATAAGACATCGAGTGGAGGCCACGGACCGGCAAGCGCAGCGTAGGACGTCCACCCACAAGATGGGCAGACGACTTGGTAAGAACCGCAGGTCGGCGTTGGATGCAGGCCGCTTCCAACCGCAGTTCCTGGAGATCAATGAGGGAGGCCTTTGTCCAGCAGTGGACGTCCTACGGCTGATATGATGATGATGATGATGAATTACATATGTATAGTTTTAAGATTTTTTTCTGTACTTGTAGTATAAGACAATACAACTTGCCAAATTTCATAGTTCTAGGTCAACGGAAAGTACCCTATAAATGTTGATTCCCTTCCTCCGTTTTTTGCGACTTATACTGCCGTATCTTTTTTTTACGTTAACTTACAAGTTTGATTTTTCACAGCTTCAAGGGACCTGTATATCTGAGTATATAGTTTTAATTTCAACTCGATATCTCCACGGGTGCCTGAGATAAAGGGTCTTAACAGACAGACAGGCGGGCAACAAAGTGTTCCTATAAAGGTTCCGTTTTTTCCTTTTGAGGTACGGAACCCTAAAAACGTAGTGGGGCAGAATAGCATGTGCGGCATGTGGCACAAACATTTACATGTATGTACCGACAAAGAAACCTAAAGTAAAATCTAAAGTGAGATTTTTAAAAGTGACATAATCGCGGGAAATATAATTTATACATATGAAGCACATAAGAATGTGATACGTAAAATTTGTTTTTGCTGTAATAAATACTATTTCATTTTCATTTTTAAAAACATTTGTACAATATATAAACACGATCTTTTACGACATGTGCAAACACAACGACCTTCCCATCCATCGCGATTGCAATAGATGAATACCTAAACAATGACAGACGACACATATCGAAATGTTTGGACAGATGCCATACCACCTCAACACTATAGTGTTATACACACTATACACACTAGTTTAGTGTATAACTGTACACTACACTGTGGGCCACGCTATGTCTGCCAAACAATGGGAGTAAGTTATAAGATTGTTATGAAAATAATTTCTTCAATAATAAAAACTGTTTTAATATAAATACATAGCAAACATATTATTGATCGAGCGAAACAAGATCGATGTATGTATGTTTGTTTGTCCGAGGATATATTTCGAAACGTTGATCCGATCATCGTAAAATTTGATATATAGGTAGGTAGTGATGGCACAATCCTGGTGTAACTAAATGAGCTAAAAATGTGTTTGTGTGGGGGGGGAGGGGGGCGAGGGGGTTTGAGATATTGGGGTTCAAGAGGGATAAAAAAAATCTAAATGAGACTTTTAGGTTAAATGGGACGTCTAATGAAAGGTCTTCATTAGTACATTGTGATCCCGTTTTTTAAAATCTTGTAGTTTTTGAGTAATTATTAGCCATAATCAAAACTGAACTTTGACGAAATTCACAGGGTACACCAGTGACCCCACGGTGTTGAAATCCAGTACTAGTTTATATAGTTTATTGAAGCATATAAAAAGAAATAAAAAAGTAAATCGTAATAATATCTAACTAAAGTGAAGGGGCTCGAGTGTTTCCAACCACTCAAATACATCTCTAGGGTTTTACATTGATTTTTGGTTTTTTTTACTAGCCCATACTGTCCCACTGCTGGGCAAAGACCTCCCCCTCCTCCTTCCACTTATCACGGTCTAGAGCCATATCCCGCCAATCTCTTTGGAAGAAGTCCAAGTCATCGCTCCAGCGCTTTTTAGCCCTTCCTCGGCGTCGCTTTCCGTCTTTAGGAGTCCATATGCTTGTCTTCTCGGCCCACCTATCGGGTTGCATACGGGAGACATGACCTGCCCAGTCCCATTTGAGCTTATAGTTTTTTGTTTAATAGTTATAAATAATAATTTATTTTACGAGGACGAATCTAATGAAGTATATGTTTTGGGTGGAGACTAGAGAATACAATCCCGGGATCCCAAATCTCAGGATCCCGGAATCCCGACCGTTTTCTGGCCTCGAAAATCCCGGGACTGTACTTGGCTAATCTCGGGATTTTCGGGATTGCCACAAACAAGTCTAGTTTGTATTCCGTAGTCCGTTGCGCCTTGAAAATAACCTTGCCTAGATTATTTTAATACATTACGACAAAAAGCAACTCGTACAATACGTAGATACCCACTATTTACTACACAGGTACAGTCCTAATAATATGTGTGTCGTAGAACTTAGAAGGGACTTCCCCACTCGGAATACTTTAATACAATACTCTTAAGGTAATTCCCCAACGAACCAACAGGGGAATCACCCGATCATCTCATATCATAATATTGTTACGGGTATTTCCCGTCAGGGATTCCCTGTACAAAAGTATAAATATGCAAATCAGGTTTTATTTTTTCATTTATTGTTCTGTCAGTGACGGGTTACGTAGGCTACGTCATTAAAATTTAAAAGTCAATTATCTGAAATTAAGTATTTCAAATGGCGGGAGACTTTGTTAATCATAAAAAAGACAGAGATACGACGTCAGTGTGGAGTTATTATTTAGTTGCGAAGGACGGGAATAGTGCTAAATGTAAGCGATGCCCAGCCATCCTCAAGACTTTGGGTGGATCAACTAAGGGATTACATACACATTTGTTATCAAAACATAACATCAAGGTTATATCAGCTTCAACAAGTCAAGATTCTGAAAATCTGAACACAGCACCGCCGCCAGCCAAGCGAAAGTTAGATGATTATTTTACTAAAAGTGCCGACGATAGCCTGGATGATATTATGGCAAGAATGATTGCATTAGATGGATTTCCATTCAGTGTATTCATAACCTCAGATGATTTGAGAAAATTGCTCTTAGCAAAATACACGGATTTACCAAAGTCAGCCGTCACTATTCGAAAACGTGTTATGAATTACAGTGAAAAAATCAGAAAGCAAGTAACTGTGAAATTAAAACATTTGAAAAGTGCAGGTGAAAGATTTAGTCTTTCTTTCGACGAGTGGACTTCAACTTCCAATAAACGATACCTGGCGGTCAACGTTCATTCATATAAAAAATTTTGGAACTTAGGACTTGTTCCTATTTACGATAGTATGACAGCTGAAAATTTTCTTCGTATATTGCAAGAGCGTCTAAGTAAATTTGACATTTCCCTAGAAACTGACATCGTGGCTATTGTAACCGATGGACCGAATGTTATGATAAGGGTGGGGCGGCTTGTTTGCACTGAACAACAACTGTGTCTCGCACATGGTATCAATTTGGCGGTCTGTGATGTGCTTTATGAAAAACATAATAATTTGCAAGATAGCCCTACCTCAGATGATACTATAAATGAACCAGCTGTGACTGTTGATTATATGGACGACAGCGATGATGAACACCATTTAGAAGACTTAGACTGTCCAGAATCAGGTTTAATCGTAATGTCACAAAATGATCTTGCGCCAGAACACGTACCAGAGTTAACACAATATGAAAATATTAATGAGCTGATAAAGAAAATCCGCAAAGTTGTAGTGTATTTCAAAAGATCTCCATTGAAAAATGAAACAGTGCTTCAAAAATATGTGAAAATTGAACTTGGAAAAGAGTTGTCACTTCTTTTGGACTGTAAAACAAGGTGGAATAGTCTTTTAACAATGCTGGAGCGATTTTATCTTTTAAAAGCATGCATTTAAAAAGCTCTTATAGATCTCAATCATCCAATTCGTTTAGAAGATGTTGATTTTGAATTGGTAAATAAAATTGTTGATGTGCTGACTCCAATTAAATTGACAGTAGAAGCAATCTGTCAGCGAGATGCTAATTTATGCACAGCTGAAACCGCTTTGAAATTTCTTATAAAACAACTGTCTAGCAAAAACTCAGCACTTGCCAAAAAAATTAAAACATTCTTAGTGGAACGTATAAAGCACAGACGAAGTGATGATTTAACTAGCGTGTTAAATTATTTACAAAATCCACGAATGGATGATGAAAATCAGTTATTATCGGATTTGGAATGGCACGACTTATTTCCAGTTCCGACACAGGCTTTAGTGAGGAAGCAAATAAAGAGTATTGTTAAAAGACTTAATAGTCGAGATAACACGGAAGAAGAAGCAAGGTCAGGATCACAAACAGATGATGAGCTAAGGTCAGAAACCTCCCAACCCCAATTGACATTAAAGGAAAAGTTACAGCTGGAAATTAACAAGAGTATAAAATCCCCAGATCCTGAAGTACAAGTACAAAATGAATTGGGGTTGACAAATAGTATTAGACGTGAAATGAGCCTGTTCGAAAATGGAGGAGTTCGTGGATATCACTTAGAAACAGCATATAAGTATCTATTGTCTATTCCTCCAACCAGCGTAGAAGCTGAACGAGCGTTTTCAGCTGCTGCTTATGTTGGCAATAAACTACGAAGCAGTCTCGGAAGTCAAACATTGGATGCTTTGATATTTCTGCGATTGTATTTTCGTAATTCTAAATAGTTATTTTGTGCTGTTTTTTAATTTCTTGCAAAAGTATAGTATTTTTTGGTTTGTGTTTTTTCTTTTCTTATTATTATTCTGATTTGTGTTGTGCAAAGACATTAAAGACATTTTTTTTAATTACTCGTGTTTTTTTTATTTTAGCCCAATTAGAAACCACATAGTCTAATCCCGGGATAGGCCCAGGATAAGGCTTCAAAAATCCCGTAAGCCCGGGATTGAAAAACATGCTCGGGATTGTATTCTCTAGTGGAGACGGAACATGTTGTGTGAACCACTCTGCTGTAACTTTTTTTTTTCGAATGGACTAATCTCGCTGTTGGCCTCTGAGGCCGTTGCAGCTTAACCGAGCTTTTGGCAAGCGCAGAAGGCGCTCAGCCCTGTAATTTTTTGATGAGGCAACTAGCGCAAGGGGACCACTTAGGTACGAACCTCGGCTTGGGCTGTTGCCGGGACGGGGATAGCAGAGAAACACCCGGGTACGTGCTTGTACCTCGTATAGGCGGCGACTGAAGGGACTCGTCGACCTCGCCGGCGAGGTCGGTGTATTTGTAAAGTGTTTGCTGTGTCTAATGTGGATGACTCTTCCGCATTAGCGGATGTGATTTCGTCATCCAAGAACGTGTCTCGGGACGACGGAGGGTTTAAACTCTGCTGTAACATGAGTACTTCAGGCCTTTATAGGCAACGAGGACCACTTACAATCAGGCCCGTCAGTTTGCGGTACCACATTCGTCAAAGTCCTAATAAAAAGAAAGAATGAAAGAAAATACATTTATTTAACACACACACAGGACAGACCATTCAGAACAGAACAAATACAGAACAAACATACCTACTTACATAAAGATTATAATGATAAAAGAAAAATTATTTAGGTACAGAATTACAGGAAAAACACAAGACAATTTAGTAGTTATGCATAGTAGGTACAGATAATTTGGTCTTCCGTGCTGTGTGAGCCAAACAGGCCCCGTCTCAGCGTATTGCTGCCTACCATCCGAGGAAGGTAAGCGGCGCTGGTTTTCAGATGGGACCCATGGATAGCCTCACGAACGCAGAAAAATAAATAAGTAAACAGATACATAGACATACATGGATACACATACGTTAATAATAAAATAAACTTGAATGAATAAAATACTTGATAATGTAAGGTGGAGCTAAAATAAGTTGTTTGTGGTGAGTGTCAAATGTATGCCACTGTACACACACAAAAACGACAGGTCACCCATCCATCACTCACCGGTGGTACTATGATAACATTACCGCTGCTGTGGCACTGATTTTCTATGTAGTCTCAATACCTAGTAATTTAAATCAACCTTTTTCCAACTATTTCACAAAAGAACGGCTAGTCGTTTCCAACTACAAGTTAAAATCTTCCATGCCGAGCATTATGCAGACTTGGTCGACCTGCAATAGGTAGGCATCACTAAACATTCCGCGTTTACGACCCATATAACAAACAGCACATGCTCAAGTCGCTTTCGTCGTTCACACGATATATTCACAGGTGCGATTAATGTAGAAGTTACGAGTCCAGTAACTGGATCCTGCAACTAATACGACAGTTTCAAACCTAGTTCTTTGTGTCGATGTGGCGTCAAGATCCTTCTAGGCAGTCAATTGTTCGTCGTGGAAACTAAACTTGTTTTTGGTAAGTAATAAAACCCAGTTATTAGGTCGCGTAAGCGTATAGATTTCTAACCCAGTCGATCGCGTATAGATTTCTAACCCAGTCGATCGCGTATTGTTCTAACCCAGTCGATCGCGTATAGATTTCTAACCCAGTCGATCGCGTATTGTTCTAACCCAGTCGATCGCGTAAAGATTTCTAACCCAGTCGATCGCGTATTGTTCTAACCCAGTCGATCGCGTATAGATTTCTAACCCAGTCGATCGCGTATTGTTCTAACCCAGTCGATCGCGTATTGTTCTAACCCAGTCGATCGCGTATTGTTCTAATCCAGTCGATCGCGTATTGTTCTAACCCAGTCGATCGCGTATTGTTCTAACCCAGTCGATCGCGTATTGTTCTAACCCAGTCGATCGCGTATTGTTTGCTTAGACTGTTCTTTCAGTAAAAAGCTCATAACCATCATCAAGTGTATGTTTCTTTATTCTTTATTGTACACAAGAAAATACATAACAAGTACAGAAATAGAGGGCATGTACAAAGGCGAGCTTAACCCTAAGAAGAGTTTTTTTCCAGCAAACCTTTAGAGGCTAGAGAGAGAGAGAGAGATAGATCATTTTAAAGGTAGGTGAGTGTACAAGAATCATAAATATGTACATATATCTTAAACAAATAAAACGAAATATACCAAAAGTAATAAAAAGAATGAATATAATAAATAAAATAAATAGACTAATATATACAAAAATAAATATATACCTACAATAAAATAAAATTACAGAGAAAGATAGTGCTCTATAACTTTCCGTTTGAAAATGTTAAACGATGGACTAGCGCGAACATCATGGGGCAGGACATTCCAAATTTTCACCACATAATCGGTAAAGGAACAACCATAGCGGCTTGAAGTGTTTCAGTAAAAAGCTCGTCTGCATTCTCGGCAGTAGAAGAAAAGGCAACGTATTCAGGTTCCTGGCAACCGAAATGTATCGGGAAGGCGTACGTCCAGCATTGGACATCCTGCGACGATGATGATGTTGATTATTTATCTACATCTCGAGTATTTGCGAGCACGAATAACGTAATTAGATCCAAAGATATTTAGCTGTCAAGATAACAAAGCGACTTCGACCCACGTCCGCTCCATAAAAGCTGCTATTGGCTTGGAGTAGATTTATTTCTTTTATCGTACAAGTAGGCACTTACCCCGATAATGGCATTGAGTTCCGTCATTGTGACCTGTTTCGCCCTCTCCACCGCTGACGCTACTTGCTGCTGGTGCTCTTGAGAGAGGAATGGTAGGATCTGTGCTATTATTGCGTTCAGCCTTTTTGCTATCTCCGTCTGAAAATAACACATTTCATTAGTATCTTATTTCTAGAAGTTTTAAAATCAGTTAATCAAGTGCATGGGATCTATAGGGATCCACCCCTTTCAGCGACTGAAGCCATGGTATTTTCCCGTTTAAGTCAAATTAACTTGCAGTTTACTGGGAATTGGTTACTTTGAGGGTTTCCATCCATCTATCCAAACTTGCAATATTATTTAATGTGATGAGAGACAAAAAGTCAATTGTTTTGACACCATTATGCACCATTTTAGCAACATTAATACAGTTAATATATATATATACGTTAATAGCACACGATGTCATGAATATTATAATTCCACAATCACCTTTGAATAAAATAAGCGTTCAAATTAAAATAAGTCGAGTGTGAAATAAAACGAGCGACCGCTGTCGCCATGTTTAACATACGAACAGACAACCGAAACGTTTCCACATTCCAATGCATATTAAATTCAATATTAACGTTTATAATTAGTTGATAAGCAGAGAGCAACAAATAAAATTAACACAATAAACAATAATGCGCGCTCGAATGAGATGATAAATCGTTGCCCGCCCTGCGCGTAATCATTGGCTTTGTACGTATTTTCCCTATAAATGAACATTAATTATATTCGCAGATTCTCACTGAATTGACGAATTAACATAATTGGGTGTGTTATATTGGCTCTTGTCGAGTGCCCGGAATTATTTTAATGACTCTATTTTACAAACTTGCGGCCGCGAATTTGTTGACGTGTTTGTTAGAAACTATTTTTTAGACGACCTGCGTGGCGCAGTGGGTGAATAGCCGGCTGAGACGCATGAGGTAGCGGGTTCGATTCCCGCCGCGGAACAAATGTTTGCATGATCTACAGATATTTGTTTCAGGTCTGGATGTTTTTCTATATATTTTATGTATGTATTTACAAAAAAAAATAAGTATATAAGTATTCTATCAGTTACCTGGTTCCCTTAATACAAGCTCTGCTTAGTTTGGGGCTAGATAGCGCTGTGTGAAATGTCCAGCAATACTTACTACTTACTTATACTAATTGCTTGTACGCTGTTGTAACAAAATTGGATGCTTAATTTCGCATTTTTTATTTAGTAGACTAAGAGAGATCGTTGCATAAAATATAACTCACTAATCACAGTGTGTGGGTTCGTTTAGACAATTTACTTAGAGTATAAACATATGCTGTTTCCCATACGTACCACAATACAACCACAAAACGCGGTTAGACTATTGCTTGGTTGTCACAGCTATCGACCGCTTTGAATTGGAATTATGATACCGCGCCTGTGACAATTTAGAGTTTATCTATTACGCGTTCTGACTATTTGCGACTGTCATGGTAATGCAGTTGTTATATTATCGGGATTCGGCAAATGTTCGTGCGTCTGTATAATTTGTCACATGAAAGACGGGCACAGATTATACAGATTGCCAGAAACATACAATACGGACATTCGCCGAATTTTGATTATGTGATCGCGGTATAACCGATGCACGTATACTTTTTATATTTAGTGGTGTGTGATGCGCGATGATGCGTATCTACCATAGAGCCTTAAACTTATCCAACGACGTCTCTAGTCTCTATTTTCCTACCAGTATAATTATCGCTTAGTATTTTTTCTTTCAGAACAGATTAGCGTGTCAATATCTCTCATCTGTATTAGATAGGTACTTGGCAACATTGATGGCGTCAGGAGAAGCCGTTCTTATATCTTCCATTGTGCAGGTGTTCGGGCACAAAGGGAACATTAGCAAGTGGTTCAGAACAGATAATTTGATGGCACTGTTTACACCCAGTTCTACACAGGCAGCATGTCTGTGTTATTTTCACGTGCCCTACGATGCACTGCCCTGCGTCCATCAACTTGAGATATACAATTGTAAAGTCTCATGTGCCTGTAATTTCATCGGAAACAATACCCTTCAAACCGAAACACAGCAATGCCGCTTAAAGGCAGAAATAGGCATGGTTCCAATATCATTGGGAAATGATATGTGTGAGTGAGCCTTAACGCAATCAAACGTCGACACGTTTCAATTTGGAGTTTAAATTACAATATTGTTGGAGTTCGGTCCATTACGGCCGCAAAGGCCAGAGTGCCTGTAGCGGCTGCGTACCAGGACGATATTACTTTGGTAAACTTCGGGGGGGAGGTAAAAAAGTTTATTTCGTTAATTTGGTAGTACTTTTACTTCTTCTTTCGTGTCAATGGCTGTTATATAATACTTCTTTACCCCTCTCTGGTCTCTTTTATCTAGTACAAGTCCTCTCGTGTGCAGGTTAGGTAAATAATAATAATAATATATATTCTGGACATTTCATATAGCGCTATCTAGCCCCAAACTAAGCAGAGCTTGTACTATAGGTATCAGATAACTGATAGAATACATATATACTTTTCTTTTTAAATAAGTATATACTTATAATATGTAGAAAAACATCCAGATTCGGATTAGTAACTGTAGATCATGCAAACATTTGTTCCACGGCAGGAATCGATCCCGCTACCTCCTGCGTCAAAGCCGGCTATTCACCCACTGCGGCTGCGCTACGGAGGTCATCAGATGTAAGTTTACTATTCTGTGGTAATTTATTCTTAAGGTCAATTCACGGACTTCACATGAGTACCTTTTTTTTTTTGTTATCTAGCCTATGCTGTACCACTGCTGGGCAAAGGCCTCCCCCTCATCTCTCTCATCTCTCCACTTTTCTTGATCTTGTACTAAATCCCGCCAGTCCCTATGAAAAGCGTTCAAATCATCGCGCCACCGCTTCTTAGGCCTTCCACGGTGTCGCTTTCTATCGATGGATGGATCAGTACCTATAGCTAAATAATAAATTTAACAATCCCGTTATAAATTTCCAATTTACAGTATTGATCCTTTCACCAAGAAGGAAAAGTGCTGATAATCGAAGGCTGACCTGATCTTCTGCACACATAGCTAAGAACCAGTTTTACTAGCTTTCTATAAAAAAAACGCGTCTGAATCAATCCATCCGTTTCGGAGCCATGAATGCCACAGGCAGATAGACACACAGACATAGGTGTCAATCTTATAATACCCCACTTTTTGTGTTGGGGGTTAAAAATAAATAAGCTAAATTTAGGTGGAAATATACCCTATTACAGAATGAATGTCATGATCAAATAAAGTCATAATCATAGATTTTTTCATGAAAGCTGTCTTTCTACGCTTGCAGTACTTAATAGCTTGGGGAAAAAGTCTTTTCGCATTATAGTATGTATAAACTTGTAATAAAATCTCTTTGGCTATACTATTTGTATCTGGCTGGTTTTGGTATCATTCAAAGTTTAAATTTTAAAGAAGATAATTCCAAATTCAAATTAGGAAAATGTGTGATTTTTATTTGTTTTTCGTACTGTAAAGATGAGTGAATCTAATGAAGAAATTCGATACATTTTAAAATTTTACTACCAAAAAGGTAAAAATGCAACGCAAGCCGCGAAAAAATTTGCGATGTTTATGGACCTAGTGCAGTGTCTGTGAGAGTAGCACAAATTTGGTTTAAGCGTTTTCAATCCGAAAATTTTGATGTCAAAGATGCACGTTGCTCTGGTCGCCCTATTACGGATAAAATTGATTTGATTGATTGAATTGGCCATTTTTAAAAAAGTGGAGCAAGATCGGCATATCAGTAGTTACGACGTAGCTGAAGAACTGGGAATTGACCACAAAATAGTTTTGGCGCATTTGAAAAAAAACTGGGTACACAAAAAAGCTCGATATTTGGCTACCCCACGAGCTCACTGAAAGAAACCTAATGAACCGTGTACTTCTTTGTGATTCTTTATTACGACATAATGAAACCGAACCATTTTTGAAGAAGCTGATAACTGGTGATGAAAAGTGGATCACGTACGACAAGAACGTGCGAAAAGGTCGTGGTTAAAGGCCGGTCAGGCTTCACAGACTGTGGCGAAACCCGGGTTAACTCGCAACAAGGTGATGCTGTGTGTGTGGTGGGATTGGAAGGGCATTATTCATTGTGAGCTGTTACCACCAGGTAGGACCATCGATTCTGAACTCTACTGCGAACAACTGATGAGATTAAAGCAAGAAGTTGAGAGAAAGCAGCCGGAATTAATCAACAGAAGGGGTATGGTTTTTCAAGATGATAACGCCTAGACCTCACACATATTGAGCCACTCAGCAAAAATTAAGAGAGTTTGGCTGGGAGGTGTTAATGCATCTGCCGTATAGTCCTGACCTTGCACCTTCAGATTTCCACCTGTTTCGGTCTCTTCAGAATTCTTTAGACAGTGTCAGGTTAAAATCACGAGAGGACTGCCAAAACTACTTGTCGCGGTATTTTGATCAGAAGCCCCAAAATTTCTATAGCAATAGGATCATGTCCCTACCTACAAGATGGCAAAAGGTTATCGAACAAAATGGTACCTGTAATGTAAATAAACTATATTAAAAAATGTTTTGAATTTTCTTAAAAAATGCTAAGAAACTTTATCCCCAACCTAATATATTATGTTTTCGAATACAGGTGTACGTAGATACTAGAATCGTCATAGATAAGCTGCAAGACAAATAATTGCATCTGGTACACACTCATTAATTGCATAGCACTTAGCATTTCATTGACGGGTCGCAACGCAAGCCAATCGCTGCCTATTCGAATGGTGCATGAAGCATGCAGGTTTCCTATTTTAAAACCTACTTATTTATGTATATATCGAATATTTATTTACAATTGTATAACATACTAGCTGACCAATCCGCAGCTTTGCACGCGTAGTTTTTTAATAAAAACATTACCCTCCTTTGCGCAGTTGGGTAAAAAGTTGCCTATGTTACTCAAGGTGAATGTAGCTTTCCAATGGTGAAAGAACTTTTGAAATCGGAATAGTAGTTTTTGAGTTTATTCATTACAAACATACACACAAAAATACAAATCTTTCCTCTTTATAATATTGGTATAGATTTGTAATATGTATGAAAACCAAACCACTTTTCAGTTTTCAGAGTGTATTTGTTCAGCATAATGCTGAGCCATTCTCCTTTTTCGGCACAGGACTCATAGTGACTGGGTACGTATCTTATATTTTATTGTTTATGTTAAACTGTTTTTAATTGCCTGTATTTAATTGTCACTGTATGTAGTTTCTGTGTATTTGTTACTTGTGTCGAAATGAATGTCTATATATATCTATCTTTTTCCCAAAACGAAGTAAGTACATAAACTTCGTATCTCGTCTGAATCAACAATTCTTGGATTTTGTAAGACGTATCGTAAACTATTATATTATATGGCAGTGTAGCTTCCGCCCGCGGCTACGCACGCGTGTTTTGTTAATGAAAATTAGCCTGTGTCAATCCAGGTCATAATCTATCGATATACCAAATTTAATTGATATTGGTTCAGCCGTTATGATGCGATTGGGTAACAAACAAACATCCAAACTTTCGCATTTATAATATTACTGTGATTTTAATTAAGATGTTTGCCTACGACTTTTATGGATACAGCTGATTTTAACCTAGCGTTTCTTGAAAGCCATCGTTATTCAAAACACTGTACATGAAAGGACTATTACCTCTGTCTTAGTTTCAGTAAACATACATTATTTCTTTCGTACTGATGTATTATAAATTGATTTAGTTATTGTAACACTTGGTTATGACGAACTGTTAACTAAAATAGGCCGTCAAACTATTGAGTTAAATTTTAAATTATAAAATAAACGGGCTATTATAAATTTATTTACAGGTAATTCAATGTTTAAAGCGAAGCGAGAGCGAACGTGGTGTCGCAATGAGGCCGCAAATTGCACTATGATTCCGTTTTGTTAAATTTGTCCCTTAAAATACAGTTTCACGAGTTGATGTGAAAATTGTGTAGTAACTTTACAGGTTATTTATGCTTCACGATTTATTTAAAGTTTACACCTGAGGTAAGTAAAGTTTTACGACTCGAGTCTTAGTTGGGAGTAGGTAAAGCTATAAACGAGAATGAACATAAATGTATGCAGCTCGAACCGACTAGTCGTGCTCGAGGCGAAAGACCATTTCAAGTCCCATAATTGTACATGCTCTACATTGTGTTATAACACTATTAAAAATGATCGTTCGCCCATATTACTGCAGTCCAAGGTAACTTGATATTTCTAAAAACAAACACGAAACGAAAACAGAAGTTGGTATTGTTATCATGAATTGGAAAACAAAGGGCGATTCTCTACTGATTGGATAAACATCTGAGTTCGTGACTGGCGGTCGGTATTGGAATATTTGCAATTGCAAATTCCCTATCTCGACATGCTAATAACGTAAGCCAATAGGTCATTGGCGAAATCATTCTGAGAGTGGTAAAATGGGACAACTGTGTATTTACATTTATTTAGTTAAATGTTGGTTTTTATTATTAACAATTATAAACCTTATAAAGGATGCTGGTTCCACCCGTTCGGTGAAGGACGCAGTAGATTGGTCTATGAATATCTATGGGGAGCTCTACCGTTCGGTGCAGGATGCAGTAGATCGATCTATGGAGATCTATGGAGAGCTCTACCGTTCGGTGCAGGACGCAGTAGATCGATCTATGGAGAGCTCTACCGTTCGGTGCAGGACGCAGTAGACCGGTCTATGGAGATCTATGGAGAGCTCTACCGTTCGGTGCAGGACGCAGTAGATCGGTCTATGGAGAGCTCTACCGTTCGGTGCAGGACGTAGTAGATTGGTCTATGGAGATCTATGGAGAGCTCTACCGTTCGGTGCAAGACGCAGTAGATCGGTCTATGGAGAGCTCTACCGTTCGGTGCGGGACGCAGTAGATCGGTCTATGGAGATCTATGGAGAGCTCTACCGTTCGGTGCAGGACGCAGTAGATCGGTCTATGGAGATCTATGGAGAGCTCTACCGTTCGGTGCAGGACGCAGTAGATTGGTCTACGGAGATCTATGGGAAGCTCAACCGTTCGGTGAAGGACGCACTAGATTGGTCTATGGAGATCATGATGATGATAACAATTACACTGATGTTTTCATTTTTACTACTAAATAAACACAACGATTACTCTGTATGTAGTGTTGTTATAAAATGCTTTAATTTTTCTATCGTTGTTGTTCTAAACGCAATATAAATGCCATTAAATTGTTTGTTACCTTTCTAACGCTGCAAAGTTAAGGGGCCTATTTGGCCCACGCAGCACGGAAGACCATATTATCTGTACCTACGAGTACCTATGTATATGTACTAAATTTTTATCTTGTTTTTTTTATGTGTTTATATAACCTCTGAAAAGAAAAGAATTCTTTTCAATCATTTATAATGTTCATGTAAGTAGGTATGTTTGTTCTGTTCTGAATGGTATGTCCTATGTGTGTGTCAAACAAATGTATTTACTTTCTTTTTTTTATTTCAGGGCTGATTGAATCACAACAATAATGCTTTTCTAGTGTTGTTATTTGCTTTTTATACACTAAAAAAATTTCCCACAAGTTGAATTAAAAAACTTATAATCTCTAGTAAATAAAAATCTGGATTGAGTACAAAGACACCACCAGTATGCCCTTTTAGGCATCGCCTATTGCTAATGCCCTTTTAGGTACCGCACGATAAGATATCACCGTAGATGTAATAATGGATGGAAAGTGAACCGAAGAACAAACGAATAACACAGAAGCAATTTAATGTTTTATTATAAATTCGTATGTTGTAAACCGAGCTGGGGCCGCCGATGCCGGGGTAGTGACGCGGACAAGCCACGAGAGCCACAGAGGCGAGCGCCCGACGCGCCCGAATTACCGCAAATTACATTTTCATTCGCCGCTCGCCGAGCCGCGGTTATCCTGAAAATGTACTAGTAAACTGGAAAATAAAATAATGAGTTCAACTTTTGCATCGGTTTGATGTGCGGCTTTTGAATTGGTGGACGACAACTGACGAGCACCTCTGTGAGGCTTTGTGTAAAAGAACTTGACCGCATCGGTTTTGCATCGAAAGAAAGTACCTAAGTTTGTGCGTAATCTTTGATAAATTTGTGTAGATATATTTTGTTTTTGTAATTTATTTCCTTCTGAGATCCATCAGCAGAAGGAGATCTCTAAAATGATCCAATTGGGATGGGCTGAATTCGGCAAGCTAGACGACATCCTTAAGTCGCCTAAAACTCCACAGTGTCTGAAGACCCGCTTATTCGACCAATGCCCACCATGACCTACGGTGCCGAGGAATGCTCTCGCAGGAGGCTGTGTACAGGTTAAGAGTTGCACAGAAAGCCATGGAGCGTACCATGCTCGGCATCAAACTCTTAGATCGAGTTCCAAACTTCGAGATCCGTAGAAGAACGAAGGTTCATGACGTTGGAAAACGAGTTACGGAGCTCAAATAGTCTTGAGCGGGACACTTGGCAAGACGTGATGATGACAGGTGGAGCAGGGTAGCAACTGAATGGTGGCCGAGGAATGGCTGTAGAAGGGTAGGACGTCCGGCAGCGAGATGGGTGGACGATATCGTAAAGATCGTGGGCCGTCAGTGGTTGAGACTAGCGCAGGATCGTGGTGGATGGCACAAACTTGGGGAGACCTATACCAAACAATGGGTGAAGTCGGGCTGTGGATGATGATGATGAATTTATTTCCATCATCATCGCATAGTTATCATTATAACTATCACTAAATTTATTTCAAAAATATTTAAATTGTCGGCTTTAGGTTGTTTTCCTTTCAGGGCGTCGACCGCACGTTCTGAGTTACGAATATTTTATGCACAAATTTAAGTTGTGCAATAAGAATAGAAATAACAAGTGACTAGCGTATTTACATAAAAACAATAAAGGTAATTATTTTAAAACAGCTTCGGAGCATGTACCTAAATGCAAATGACTTCATAATTACCTATGCAAATACATTATTAATGGATGAGAAAACTTCTAAACGATTTAATTTAAAAAATAAACATGAGAACGTAGCTACAAACATAAAAGTCAAACTTTGACGACGCGTTTTTAGAACATATTTCCACTATTTTATGTTATTTTAGTTTTTTAAATAAAAGCTCACTTATTTAAAAAAAACTAGTTATTCAACGAATAAACAGGAGTAGTCCAAAAGGAAAATGAATCCATATAATAAATCTAATATGAACAATCGAATCAAAATCCAACTTATAAATTCAAGTAGAAATACGTTTTATATTTTCTCTTTGGTCCATTGAATCGCTGGAATTCACCGAACCGTATTCCAATCAGGGTTTCGGATAAAGCAGTTTATTTATTGCCACGAGTCCAACAATCCCCGCTTCCATCTGCATCTAGCGAACAGGACGGTGCCGGTGGGATAAAAAGCGGGCGCACAAAAGGGCCGCAAAATACGTACTTTTTCGAGGCTCCACAAAAGATATAGTACGGTTTGTCATTAAGGAGTTCATTCCCGCGCGAGAAATAAAAGAGGAACGTTGGTTTCGGGGTGAGCGCCTGAGGCTGGGGAGATAGCTGAGGGAGGGGCGGGGGGATGCACTAATGGCTCCAACACTCATCCGCTAATGCCGCGGGTGACTCCTCTTTTTGCGCGATTTTCACGTGGTTTAGTCGTTGGAGCTTTTAATCTGGGGTTGTATCTTGCAATGACGCTTTACTCGCACCGCTGCTTTTAAAATGCAACAACCATTATTTTTTAACGATATCTACATTAACTAAGCTTAATAAATATTATTTGAAGTTGCCTAAAATGAACGAATACCCTATTATATAGTTTACGGTAATTATTTTTCACAGTAAAGCATATTAAAATCCCGTATCAGAGTTTTAATTAAAATTTCTATAGTTTAAAACCAGTACAAAATAATAGCATAACCCTAAATTGCAGCGTTAAAAGCCAAAATATAATCACGCAACATTATCCGACCGCAAAAACAACGCGTTAAAATAAGAGACTTAAAAACGTGAGCAAAACAACGAGTCATAATTTAAAAGCTTTTACATTCGCAATTCCGTGTAATGGTAAATAACAGTTTTAAGTGAGATGGAAGAGGCAGGAAGGGCTGTGGAGACGCTCCATCTTGACGAGTGTAGTGCAGCGTGGTACCGCACGGTTTTACCGCGTTATTAAGAGGAAACACCAAGGGCTAGAGAATTGAAAAATAAGTATTTGTAAAATCTATTGCTGTCGCGCAGTATGGCGCAGTATGCGCGATAGCATCCAACTGCAGCTTGGACCGAAAATACGAGTACCTATTAAAATTACACAAAATCAACGATTCGTAGTCCCCTGATTTCTTCTCCAAAACTTGACCGATTTAACTACTTTCTTCATTATAAATTAAAGATAGGCTTTTACCGTGTTCCTATGTTTTCCTTTTTTTATATAATCTAGCCAAATTCGTTTTCTGGATGTTTGAACACAGCGGAAAACCTGACAAATTTTATACGTTTTTGAATGTTCATATCTCTTTTAATAATAAATTTACAAAAAAAAGGAAAACATAGGGACATGCCAATAGTGGCCATAGATTTTTGAGAAAAAAATTATTGCTGTACTGGCATTATCCAGGGAGGAAACAGGGGACTACGTTTGTATGGAAAAACGGCCCTTGTGTTTCCTCTTAACAAAAAGCGGGTTACCACTTTTTTTAGAACTATTTATAGTGTTCCCAACTCTAACACAACAAATATTAGGAAGAACTTGTGGTACGAGTAAGTGCCGGCAAACAGTCGGTAGGAACCAGCTTTTTAAGTAAATGCGGTGCCACGGTGCGGTGTGGCGGTGACCTAAATGCGGGTCGCGGTTGCGGCCCCAAGCCGCAATTTATTGTCTCTCGGAGAATGCTCACGCTTGCGGTCGCGTACACAGTAACGACATTAGTGAGCGCGGAATACTAACAACCTTTCAACCGTGAACTGACTCCATATTCCTATACTGTAACGTTGTAAATGTGCTTAGATATTCATCTTAAATAAATTAACATAGAACATTCGAGTGAACAGTGTTATACTTATAGAAATAATTATATTATCAATAATTTATTGGTATTAAATACTGCAAATTAATCAGACTCATACTTGCAAGATGTGGAATGAGCTACCATCTGAGGTTTTCCCATTAGACTACGATATGGCACGCTTCAAGATAAATGTAAAGAGGTTTCTACAGTATGGGAAAGCATCGACAATACCCCGGCTGTTGCCGGTGTCAATAGGCGACGGTGACCGCTTACCATCAAGTGGACCGTAAGCCTGTTTCCCCACAAATAACATTAAAAAAAAGACTAGGCCTTCAATAAGCTGGGCTATTCTCTAACCACTAATGGGATATCAGAATCGGCATACATATCAATCGTAGGCATAAAAGTCGCATACAGTTTTTTAAATCCCAATGCACCCTAAAAAACGAGTTTATTATAACGATTACATTACTCAAGTGAATAAGTCAGAATGGATAGCTATCCCACGACTTAATAAGCCGAGGTCGCCAGCAAAACTTTACTGCTTTCGCCGATTGAATTTCGCAAAAGAAAGGCCGAGCTGCCGCGGTCGACCCCCGTTAATGACTTCCAAGTCTTTCCAACTCTTTATGAATTATTTATGCACCGGGTTATGCTTATCTGCCGCTCTAGTGGACTTTCCACTTTATTGGCCCGACAAAGGAGGTTGCGTTTCGCATATCTATAGTCTGACCTTAAAGTTAAAACAGAGGGCGCTACTGCCCTCTTTTTTAACTTTAAGGTCAGTACATATTTGGTAAGGTTTTTTTAATTGTATTTTGAAGTGTGGGTATGCTCGCAAAAGGGCGGATCCAGTGGGAGGGTCATGGGGGGTCTTGGGCTGGGGACCCCTGGGCTGGGTCCAGGACCTAGGTGGACCACTAATTAAAATTGTTAAATATAATGTTATTATATATTTTTTATAACAATATAGATTTTATGTGAGTACATTCAATATTTAATTAATTTAATATAATATTTTTCTTTTGAAAAATTTTGTTATTTAAATATAGGTATTTTAAAGTACAGTATGTAAGTACATTAATAAAATACCTACTTTTTACTTGTGTCTATGACCAAAGCTGGATCCGCCCTTGGGCTCGCATCAAAGCACAATGGATTTTAATTATCGAGAGTCGGCTTTGAGAAATGATAAATAATATACAAAGCTATTTCAATATTGTTTCGAAAATATACGTGTTTTATTTATATAACAGCGTCAGCAGTTTAAAGCAATTTAACAAATGTTTATTAAATTAATTGAACATTGCAAAAGGACATTTAAGTTTTTAATATTGATAAGTTGCACAAAACAGTTGAAATAGTATTGTATTGAAAGCAACGTCGCACTTATGGCGAGGTAATAAATTATTCCTTTAGCGAAATGGCAGCGGAGTCGATAAACGGGCTATTATTGCAGCAGACAGAGGCCAACATTATCATCGATTCATATCGCATTCCATAATTGTTTAAACATTGCCTGCCGTGGAACATTAGTGGTGGTCGACATCGATAATGCTAAATAAAGAGTGCTTTGCCGCGAACGTCACTTCTTGTCAGCTTTCTAATTGATGTTCTAATATACTGATGTGACCTACTTGATGTTTGTTTAGATAAAAGCAAAGGAGACGGTGTTAGGAAGTGGGCACCACCGCCTTACCTTTATCTGCCGTACTTGTGCTGCTGTGTTCCGGTTAGATGGTAATGGTATGTTCCTGTAATTACTGGCACATAGGCATAACAGCTAAGTCCTATAATATGGCAACGTATCCACATAGAGATCACGACAACATAATACGTAGCTTGTTTTGAATTCTATGTGGATATCCATGGGCTGCAGTAGCCACTTAACATCTGGTGTGACATGCTGACATCACTGACATGCGCGTTTGACATATAAGTTGTATAAAAAAATACGTAAACTGCAAGGCAAGGTAAACGCGCTTTCCCGTCAGAGTACTTTATTCGAATAAGGGTGTCCGGAGAAAAGGCCTGATTTCCATTGAAAACCCCCTGATATTTTTTACAGTTTAAGAATTTTCTCTCAACTGACTCTTCGACGAAACTGATGGAATTTGTAGTGTACTACTTTAATAATTCGTGAGAATTTCAGCGTAACGAGACTAGACACTTCGTGAAATGCACAATAATTTGCAAAAATATTTTATCATATCGCGCAATTGTGTTTAAAAGCAACAGATGATAAATAAACATAAAATCTTGATCCTCCATAATCAGCTTATGAGCATGTAATATTAAATAACGTAAATTATAAATACTATCTTTATCTATACTAATATTATAAAGAGGAAAGATTTGTATTTTTGTGTGTGTGTATGTTTGTAATGAATAAACTTGAAAATTACAGTGCTGATTTCAAAAACTCTTTCACCATTGGAAAGCTACATTTACCCTGAGTGACATAGGCTATATTTATTGCTAGAAAAGATTAGGGATCCTTATTAAAACTTAATTAACGTAACCCAAGGTGTTAAAAAAGTGCCTAAAACGTCTTTCGTCGCATGCGCTGCGGAAACTATTGATAATAGAACAAAAGTATGTTCTACAATATTAAAGAATATATCAATATCTACAAAAATAATATTATAACGAGGAAATAATTGTTTGTTTGTTTGCATTGGATAGGCTCCGAAACTACTGGACCGATTTAAAAAATTCTTTCACCGTTGGGAAGCTACACTATCCCCGGGTGACGTAGACTACTTTTTACCCAACTGCGCAGGAGGGTAATGTTTTTAATGAAAAACTACGCGTGCGAAGCTGCGGATTGGTCAGCTAGTTATTTATAAACACGAAATATTGTTTCAGTAAACCCATTACATTCGTATTATGTGAGAAATGGGACAAGGTTACGAAATAAATATCATTATTTTTAAGCAGATTAAATACGCGAGCCAGCGACAATAATTGAGTTTACTTAAAATAATTGCCGGCTGAACGTCGATACTTAAAATAACGAACAAAAGTGGACATCGTTAATATTCATTATACACAAATGGATATAATTACTGTACAAGAAAACGTTGACTCGAGAGTTGAGCGGGTGTAGTACAGAGCACGTCATTATCGATATCGAGTATCGAGTCGTGTCACCCCATAATTGTAATCGATCGAGAACTAGTCACGCTTGAGTGGATACCAGCTGTCAATTTGAAACTCGCTTACAACGACCCATTTTATTTGTATTACGCGTGCGCGATAAGTTGGGACCTGAGCGCTGTGACGTCATATTGGCGTGTTTGTACCGCCCGCAAAAAAGCGAACATAACAAGCAGCCGCCCGCGGCTTCGTCTTTGTTTTTTTTAACCTAATTTATTATGTTACTCAGGGAGGACGCTGCTTTTTATCTAATCTTTTTTACACTATTTGAATAAAATAAAAATACAATGTTTAAGTTTATACATTTATTTTATCTATTATTTACATTATCTCATCTTCGTCACTACTTAGTGGATACTTACTTACTACTTACTTAGTGCCTTCTAGAGGTTGTTCTTCGTCCTCAGTCTCACTATAATCACTTGACGAAGAGGTATCCGATAAATTTACAATTAATTGCGATTCATTCGTCTCTTGTAAGAGGTCATCGTCCCGATACTTTTGTTGACAAACATTTTACAAACTATAACAACAAAAACTACAACAACAAAACAATAACACAAACGAAAACTAAAAGAATTCCAGAGCGCGTCGTTACATGACGTAGGCCAGTACGAGACTAAAAACCCTCGTAAAAAATAGTGATGCGAACGGTACAATACGGGCGCCATCGGGGAAGTGCAGGGGAAGCGGTCGGGGAGTCGCATTCTTAGCAGGTCCCAAGTTGTCGCGCACGAGTAAGCTTAATAGCTCCTTTAATGCATCACATTCTGAATTGCTGATGTATGCTTCGAGCCAATCGATTGTGGCAGAATATGCGGTCAAAATTCAGTACGCTTTTATACAATCTCCGGCCAATAAATAGCTTCTAACGGAAGTTTAATTATTATTTTACTTAGAAAACTTTAGTGATTGATTTCAATCATTAGTATAAATACGGGATTTATCACGTACCGTCGTTATCGTTGTTCGGAGCGGATCGCACTCACCGTGATGAAGGTTCATGAATTGAACCGAAACATTGTCGGTCGAAACACCGATAAGACGGTGCATGATAAATCCCGTATTTATAATAATGATTAATGATTATTGTTTGCGATGTCAGAAAATCCCTTTGAATCATACAATGGTATCAGTCAACCCGTGACCACGACTGTTTTAACACAGCCGAAACGTCGGGATAACAAATAAAAAAGATACAGACGCGGTAATTATCCGTTATTTTATGTACAGTGATCGTGAAAGTTTGAAAAATACATACAATGGTATTTTGTTCGTTCAAAATCATTGTTTTGAGAGTGATATATGTAGATTTTAATTTGATTAATCAGGGTCCGAGTTTCCTATTGACAGATTAGTGCGGACATGCTCGCTCGAGGGTGTTTTAAGGCTCTTCGGTTGAATAGCGGGGGGGAGGGGTCGAGTAGGTTCTGTTGACTCGCATGTTTCTCCAAACAAAGCCAGCTTCCTAGCTACCCCTGTTTGTTTAGGTCCATGCCAAACGTTTATTGCCCTTTGTGTATCTTACCTCTCGGCAAGCGTGAAGCCTTTTCGACTCGGCACTTTTTACAAGAGCGCTTATACGCGTGTAGATTACTCGAGTTCCTAAAATAACGTACGTATTTATTATTGTAAGCGGGCTTTGATGTTTGCTAATGTAATCGTTGGAAAAGAACAAGAAAACACCTACATATGCTGTGTCATACTAGAGTGATAATATATTCGTTTTTTATTAAATAAATACACAGTTATACATTTTACTATACTATATCCATTTCTTTATTTTCTCGATGACAGTTCTAATTTGATAGTTGTAGTGTTGTGACCAAATAAGTAATGATATCGATCGCATATATTTATTATATTTTGAACAAAGACAAATACAACAAAAACATTCAAATATATTTTTTCAAGGTAGGAACACTCAATGGCCCACCGCCATTTTGTATTTGTTTTAAGCTGTCACTCGCAACAAGACGGTCGTGCTAGTCACTACATTTCTGTTCGCTGAGTTTTTTCACATTATCCATACGTTACGTTGTGAATTTTGTATTCCTCCGTGTCGTTATAATTATTTCGTTTCATTGTCGAATACCTACCTATACCTACATATTTTACAACAGCTTCGAAAATTTTAAAGAAGTTGGCATTATCAATCAAGAATTAATACGTGTAACATCTTGTAATGAAATATAATATTAGTTAATAAATTTGTACAAAAGTATCCGGCAGTAGTTTAGTTTCTTACATTTTGTAAAAAAATATCGGGCCTGTTATCGTGTTACGTTTATCGATACCATCCCTATAAGTTTCTCCGATTCTGGTATAACCTTGCACGTGCGCAAGCGTCATATTTTTATAAAATAATGCATAAAATATGTAAAATAGACGCTCGTTCAAGTTTCCCCAGGAGCTGTCATCGAGGAAATAAAGAAATGGAACTACTTAGTGGCCTATATCTTATAAGGCTTGATAAAGGGTACGATAGTCTGTTTTATTTCAGATAAGGTGATTTTTGGTTCTGAATTTAATCTAAATGGATTCTGCTTTTACGGAACTTAGAAACCAAACATCCACATATACATTCGCATTTTTCATATAATATATTTATATATTCAGCAACAAACTTCAGTATTTTACAAACAAAAAATTACAATGGTTTACTAGGATACAACTCAGGATGGAAAACATAGGTACCCAAACTAGGATGGACCTGCATGATGGCATACCTATACCTCCCTCCGAACTATGGTTCTTAATGGAATATTCAGTGAACGTATTTGTAAGTGTGGGAGTGTGGTGTGTTCGTTGCAGGATTTGAGTGTGATAATATCTGAGTATTCAGAATAAGATAGATCACTCTGATAGATGATGATGATAGTTGTTGAACCCTGAGATGCTCAAAATGAGACTAAATCTAGATCTAGTCTAAATCTAGTTTTTATCATTATATCAGCGCACCACCATAATATTGCACAACGGAACGTAGCAATTTACAACTCAACTGGACAAAAAATTTGGTTAAAATTGGCTTGCAAGATAACACCACTCATACATACAAATAAATATCAAACAAGTTTCTCTCCTTCGTACATGAATTGACCAATTTGTTAAGATGTTCTATAAACGAATCAATCATTACGGTGCCGTTTTTTATCGGCTACAAAGCCTTGATTTCTTAAAAAGCGCCAGTAGCTTTTAACGGACTTTACTATGTAACATTTATTTCAACCTTATGAGAAAAATACGGTGCATTTCATGTATCCGCTGCATTACAATGGTATATTCTACGAGCACCTTATACTGACTTCCACAAACAAATCTCCGACTAGTCATATAGGGCCGGCTACTTCTTAGCAAATTAAGGGCGCACTATACCTGGGGCGACGATAAATAGCTTATCGAGAAACAATGTTTTGTTCAACAAATTGTGTGCTTTAAATTTGTAATTCATATATGTTATAGTTGACGATATGTGCTAGAACGCCTGTGTTGTGAAAACACGATTCCGTAAAATTTTCTCAATAGAAAAAAATCCAAAGATAACTCTAAATTTATCTTAAAACCGTTCTTATGCGATGAATACTACAATTTAGACCTTGAAACTTTATACAGTAATTCTACACAACATAAATAAGTGCGCATGTGTTTAAAATTTTCAAAAAACTTTTTAATTTTACTATAAAATGAAAATAACTTTTGCACTAATGAAACCATTCGCTCCGGTCGCCCGCCCGGTCCGCGATTCAGTCTGACCTCGGCTTTCAGACGGGGTACCCGTGACGCTTGTCGCTCCAAACGAAATTCACGTTATCGTGGAATTCATAGGTAGATATTATATTAAGTTGGTTTTTGTAAAGACGAAGTATTGAGAAATAAGCACAACAAGAAAATGAAGAGACTGAATGATAAAAAAAACCGGCAAACATATAAACCACGGCGAGATAGGACGTGCAGCGGCGCGCGGAGAAGCGGGGGTGAAATTCGAGTTTGGGCTGAGGTATAGTCAACTCTTAAGGCTACCCAATGACTTTGTATTTCCGGCGCCGTGCACACAATGGCGGTTACAGCACAAATACAAGTCTATTGGTGTTATAGCGGTGCAATTAGCGAGTTAATACAGCGCTAATTTATGCAATGTGGTAGCTCCGATCGCGTTCGCCGCGCAGGTCTCTCTAATGTTTGTATTAACGCTGTATATAGATGTTATACTCATCCTTTATCAATACACTGCTAGAAGTTTTAAACGTCGGTCGAGATTCCTGGAAGAAGAACGTAGTCGCTTTAGATCTTTATTTTTATTTTTTTATCAGTAATAGATCTTCGTTTGACCACAATCTAACGAGTAAGCGATGATGTAGTCTAAGATGATAGATAAATAATAAATAAATATTGCTGGACATTTCACACAGCGCTATCTAGCCACAAACTAAGCAGAGCTTGTACTATGGGAACCAGATAACTGATAGAATACTTATATACTTTTTTATATAAATACATATAATATATAGAGAAACAACCAGATCCGGAACAAATATCTGTACATCATGCAAACACTTTTTCCGCGGCGGGAATCGAACCCGCTACCTCCTGCGTCTTAGCCGGTTATTCGTCCACTGCGCCACGGAGGTCGTCAAGACGCACCGTCATGAAGCAGAAATATCTAGAAGAAACCTAATAACTCTTACTTTAAAGCGGCCCGAATAAAGAGATCCCGGGATCTTTTAGTTGAGTAGTTAGCGATGTTGAGTGGGTCCGCACAAGATCGTCCGCTTTAGAAATCTAAAGAGAGGCCTATATTCAGCAGCATTTTGCTAATACATGAGCCAAAAAGCCGCAACGTAACGGGTTTATTTATATACCCCAATAATTCGTTATCATATCATAATCGAAACAACAACATTAACATCAGAGATAACGCCCGGGTGTTATCGCACGGGCGGTTTGCGAGCGTGTTTCCTGCGAGATAATTTGTGGACGTGTGTTTGCCGCGAGCTAAAGCCAACGCGGACATCGCATCTGCTTTGTAGATACACTCGCGCTCGCGTCCCACACCTCAGTCAGTTGTAGTGTATCAAAACTGGAGTGTGACTGTGTTATGTACATGAATAGAAATATAAAATCGCTATTTTATGTATGTTATAATCATGTTTGAACACTAAATTAAAATCTCGAAACGCAGTAAGATGATCTCAAAATAGCGGCGCTTGCCCCTCAACCGCGCGTGATGTGTCACAGTCCTCACTTAGCGTAACGAATTCTTTGATTCTTTAACTAGTAGTGTAATTAAATTTTGGATAGAGATGATAAATACGAGTATGTAGCTGCAAAACCAAACTGTATCCCCCGATTTGGTTATCATTCGTTTTTGAAGTAAAACTTCTTTACACACACTTGACTTGTGGAGTAAAGCTGGTGAATGCGTTACGAAAAGTGCGAACGGAAGTTGAGAGGGAGATATAAGTTTAGTGAAGATAGAACGAGAGAGAGTTACGTTTCGTATATTTTTAAACGTTAATGTGCAAATGCGAGTTGCGTCTGTCCAGAATGAACATAGACTGCTCGACCTGCATACGAATGGACAATTTTGTAATTGAACAATTTTATAAATTAATATTAAGAAAAAAAAGTTTTACTTCAGTCGTGTGGTCTAAAGCACACTCGTTTTTTTTAATTAACTCCCGCTATGAAAGCAATTTTAAAAACGTATTCACTTCAATAACGCCGCGTGCAAGTGACGCACACGTGGCGAGGCCGCTACGCATACTGACCGAGCGCGTTGAGCGAACGCCTCGCTGGAAATACGTTCATAAACCGCTCGTGTAATAACGCCCTATCATTTTATTGAAGTATTATCATAATCTCTAATGATTTTCATACCTGTCTTGCTTTCGTTACAACATGATTTGTTATCAAGGATTTAGTACTGAAATTGATTGGGCTGGTTAAGGTTTGATAAAAGTATATCTGGTTTTTTGTATGAGCAGTAAAGTTGTTGATAAAATGTTAGGTAAAAACCATGTTTTGATAATGTTATCGGACTGACGATTCGGGGATATAAAGAGTTAAATCAAGTGTGATCTTAAATCACATGCAAAGGTACTATTAAGTTTTCACGGTTAAACAGCTGGACCGATTTCGATGAAATGGCAAATAAATTGATAGATTATGACCTGAAAAGAGATAAATCCTACTTCTTATTGCACCCAGCCTAGCTATCGAGTACCTGACCAGGATGCCATAATATCACAAAAACAAATCACAACAGTGACATAATTCACGTGGACTAATTTACAGATAACTCCCGAATCGCAACGCTGTAGGTACTTTAAAAATATCAGTCTTAGTAATCGGTGTCGACAGAAAAAAGGATTTATATTTCCAGATGATCTCACAAGATAAAGAAAACCTTGTATCGGCTACTAATAATAATTCACTCGATGTATTTGGCGGCGAATCGAATCGAATCCGACTAAAGATTATCGAATACACGTTCCACTGCTCAGTTTAAGTTAGCATGAGTTTACTAGCGGGATATTATCGTTATGCAACACATTATTTTCTGTTAATTTCATTCTTTACAACCAGTTTACAGCCGCAATAGTTATCTGTTTCCTTTTTATTCATCATCATCATCATATCAGCCGTAGGACGTCCACTGCTGGACAAAGGCCTCCCTCATTGATCTCCAGGAACTGCGGTTGGAAGCGGCCTGCATCCAACGCCGACCTGCGGTTCTTACCAAGTCGTCTGCCCATCTTGTAGGTGGACGTCCTACGCTGCGCTTGTCGGTCCGTGGCCTCCATTCGATAACTTTCCGGCCCCATCGGCCATCTGTTCTGCGCGCTATATGGCCTGCCCATTGCCACTTCAACGTGCTAATCCGTCGGGCTATGTCGGTGACTTGAGTTCTCCTATGTATCTCCTCATTTCTTATCTTCTCTTCTCTTTTTCGCTAAATACATTTAGGGATCGTTGTGCAAGTCGGGCTAAGTATAATAAGTAAGCAGAACACTGCTAAGAAGAAAATAAATTAAATTAAATTTTGGACATGGCGTACAAAAGATCTCGAGTATACTACGCACTGGAAAACGCCAGCGTAGCGTTCCCCAATATATGGAAAAATGTTCTATTAAAGGCTACTGGGAGTTGTTAGGTAGGTACCTAATAAAATTGGTAGCTCTGGAAGTATATGGCGAGGCTTATATTCAGCTGTGGACGAGCTACAGATGTAGTATTCCATCGAAGATGTCTCCGGTATAACTAAACTCCGTAAAATTCTGTGGTATTACTGTTCACATTTGAAATTATGCAAATTTGTAGGTTATAGATATTATACCTTTATTATGCGCACCGCTAAAGAGCGGAGCGCCTTGCCAGTCTTTTTTTCCTGATAGCTACAACCTGGGTATATTTAAGTCGCGAGTGAATAGGTTTCTTCTAGGCAAGCGTGTACCATCGTAGACTGCATCATCGCTTACCATCAGGCTAGATCGTGGTCAAACGCAAGCCTATAACATATTTATAAAAAAAAAAAAGATAGTAATACGCTGCGCGAGAAACTCGTGCTTAGGGCTCAAGAGTTAGCGGAATACGGTTATTGTTATACGATCGAATGTCATGCACGAGGTACACAGCCGCTCTTATTTACAGAGACCGTTTGCGATGTATTTGCTATCTCGTTGCCGACTGCCGACTGCCGAGTGCACGTAGCTATCCCTGTAAATACGAATACTGTGAATCGAATTTCTGATCAAAGCTATTTGTACAATAGAACGGTTTCTATTGTGTATGAACCAAAAAGCTTAAGAATATAAGGTTGGGATTGGGCACAAAGCCCAGGCAAAGCAGAGCTAATTGATAACCCCCTCACAAGTTCAGAATGTTATTAACAAGAAAATAATTTTAATATTTTTTATTACAAATGCGTTCAAATGAAATCTCTATTTCAGTAACCCTCTAAATGTTTTTATCTCAATCTACGGGGGTTACTCATTAGCGCTGCTGTTTATACCAGCAGGCCGATTACCTAATTCTGTTGCAATCAATGGTTTGATACGAACAAGTAAGCGATACTAACAAGGAACAGCGATCACGTATCTTGTTGCCATCATTTTTCGCCCCCTATTTATCTGTTGCAATACTAGTTTTACAACGTGAAGTTCCTGAAAATCAATATAATACCTAGTCAGGTCATAAGTATTGTCACACAGTAAAAACTTTTCTTTTAGAATGCTGGCCACAAAAAAGTTTATTGAATTCGAATTTCGAATTGTTCATGAAAATAAAAATGTATACTTTTTAGAATTTTACTCTTTTTTAAATATGGAGGGGACGCTTAAAGAAGACCGTGTTGCAGTTATTGCGTTGCATCGTTGCGGTTACGCGCCAATTTTAATTTTTGACATACTGAAAAATTTTAATATAACCAAAAGATTCGTTTATCGCACCATCAAACGATACAATGAAGACTCTAGTGTAGATGACAGGTCAAGAAGTGGTCGCCCTCGGTCTGTTAGGACTCCAGCAGTGATAAAAGCTGTGAAGGCGCGAATTCAAAGAAATCCCAAACGTAAGCAGAAACTGTTGGCCCTTCAGATGGGGTTAAGCAGAACCACGGTGAAAAGGGTGTTAAATGAAGACTTAGGGCTTCGGGCATATCGAAGAAAATCAGGACATCGTTTGAATGCTCGTCTAATGGACCTGAGACTGAAGAGATGCCGCGCTTTGTTGAAGCGGTACGTGGGAAAAAAATATCGGGAAATTCTTTTTTCGGATGAAAAAATTTTTACCGTAGAAGAGAGCTACAACAAACAAAATGATAAGGTGTACGCACACAGTAGTGAAGAAGCGAGCAACCGTATTCCGCGTGTCCAACGAGGTCATTTTCCATCCTCGCTCATGTTATGGTTGGGAGTTTCTTATTGGGGCTTAACAGAGGTACATTTTTGTGAGAAAGGTGTAAAAACGAATGCAGTTGTGTATCAAAATACAGTCCTGACGAACCTTTTGGAACCTGTTTCTCATACAATGTTCAATAACAGGCACTGGGTATTCCAACAAGATTCGGCGCCAGCTCATAGAGCGAGGAAGCACACAAGACTGGCTGGCGGCGCGTGAAATCGATTTCATCCGGCACGAAGACTGGCCCTCCTCCAGTCCAGATTTGAATCCGTTAGATTACAAAATATGGCAACACTTGGAGGAAAAGGCGTGCTCAAAGCCTCATCCCAATTTGGAGTCACTCAAGACATCCTTGGTTAAGGCAGCCGCCGATATTGACATGGACCTCGTTCGTGCTGCGATAGACGACTGGCCGCGCAGATAGAAGGCCTGTATTCAAAATCACGGAGGTCATTTTGAATAAACTTTAGTGTCATAAGAATCTATGTTTTGTTAAGTTCATTTTGGTATATAAATGGTTACATAATGAATAAACTTGTTTCAATTATTTTATATTAAACATGTGACAGAATTTATGACCTGACTAGGTAGAATATAATATATCAGAACAGTAATGACTGCAAATGTTCTTACACTAGCCCCAACTTCAGGGTTGCTCAGATTTAAAAACATCCCTAAAATTAGGGATGAGACGGGATTTGAACGACCTTTTTCTTGATACGGGGATGCGATGACCTTTTTCCTGTAAGACCAGGGTTGCTTATACTCTTTATCCGTGTTAAATAAGTAATACTGGACATTTCACACGCCCAAACTAAGAAAAGCTTGTACTTTGGGAACTAGATAATTTTTTTAAACATTTACACGCATGTAGCCATCTGGAAGAGTTCGCTTTTAGCGATAAGACCGCCAATTGTACTATCGAGTGTACTATCTTGTAGTACGATCACTACCAACTTGTAGACTCCATAAAGTTAGTAAATCGTTTTAAGGGCGCTTTTATAACAAACTTCCAAGTGATGTGCACAAAAATTGACAATTAACAAATTTTAAAACGCAATTAAACAAAATCTTTATAAAAAAGCCTACTATAAAATATCAGATTATATAGATGATTATTTAGCTTGGGATTGAAATTGCTCCAACTCGTTCAAAATGTTACAATTTAGTCTTGTTTTCTTGCCTTTCTTTCCTGGCTTGGTCGCGAAGGAACAGGCAGTAAAATTGACGTTTCAAAGTGATCCTTGTGATTTCAATGAATAAAAGATTTTGACTTTGAGATATATGTTTTAAATATAATTTGTTAATATAGGTGTGGTGTACAATATAACATTTTCTAATCTATTCTAGACACTCAATCTGACAGGCCCCCTGATGTAAAGTGGTCACCGGTGGTCTATCTATTTATAGATTTATATTTATAGGACTTATTTTTTTATTATTATTCTATCCTACTTTGCAGACCTCATCAGACGGCTCAAGGTTCTTCAGCATGCGTGAATGGGGCTATGCTTGGCAAGTCTCTACGCAATAAAATGATGATCGAAGATATGAGAAGATCCTTTAGGCTTACCCTTGACACGCTAGTTACATTCCGACATACCCATACCTATACCTATAATTGTACCCATACCTATACCTACCTACCTACACCTATATCTGCACCTGTACCTTTATCCATATCTATTCCCATACCATACCCATACCAGAACTCAAACATATATTATTAGCAAAATATCTGCCCTAGGACACCCGCTGAGCATGGACTTCCCCCACAGATTACTCTCTTATACCTAAACCTATGCCTACATTTTCACGTACATCTATACCTACCCCCTGTACTTATTTATACCCTATACTTTGTACCTACAATCCATACATGTTACCTGTCTAACTTAATTAAGTGCCCACTTATGTAATACAAGCCTCTTATTTAGACACATTTAATTTATGTTAATAATCATGATTTGTCAGTTTTTATTTTTGCGATTAGTACAAATATTGTTCTTAACCATGATAGTTTCAAAAGTTACATTTATGTACCTATGCCTAAAATAGAGACACTAAACTCCACAACACACGTTATCCTTGTGTGGAGTTTAGAGAACCATCCTACTATCTGACTTCATCCTAGTACTGACTTCATGTAGCACGAGTATTAGCGAGACAACATGCCAGATGGTACATGTACATATTCCTGACACCCACGACACAGGGAATCCTAGTGTGGGTTCAGGACTGTGAGCCTACCCAACGTGCTACCTACTAATATTTTTAAGATGCTTTTATGTAAGTTTACGTTTTTTGCTCTTTGATAGTTTCAATAAAGATTTTTTGTATTTTGTATTTTGTATCCATAGTCAACTAGTCTCAAACTGGCATAGTTAAAGTCATCCAAATGTTGCTTGGAAGAGCCCATTGTATCTATGATTTAAAAATTGTATTTTATTTCATGTGTTAGAAGGTGTCGAGTGGAAACCACGCATTGGAAAGGGAAAGTGCAACGCAGAATAGACGACCTAATGACGGTAGCTGGAAGCCGCACTAGGCGCAATGGAAATCTATTAGGAAGGTCTATGCTCACGTTCAGCAGTAGTTATAGTTATCCTATAGCTTATAATTACATACTAGATGCTTGGGAAACCAACGATTTTACTGAGATAACGGCTGATAGAGAGTATGGAGGAAGAAGTTTATTTTTTGAAAATTTACTTTTTGAAAACAAGCTTTCATAAAATGTTTAATTAGAACTGCAAACAGATTCAAATGAGCCCAAACACTAGTAGCCCACTACAACCTCCATCACGAGATCACCTCTATGGTAAGTACCCTTTGCATTGCATTGTCACCAAAGTTAAATATACAATGTGTAGTATACAATGTTTCGTGTCTGTGCTGTTGACCGTTGAGGAGTTCCTTCTTGGAAGCCAAACCTGAGTGCAGCAGCAATAACATAGTGGAACTTAGAACGGGCTATCATAATTAAATGCGTATACTAAATTTCGTATGTGCTGTTAACCGTTGAAGAGTTCCTTCGTCTGGAGCCAATCCAGGGAGTAGAATCAGGTCATGCTTACTATAAATATGCATTGTTCTCCAAAATAAGCGTGCATACCAAATTTCAGCTCAATCGGTTAAAGATAGATTAGAATTGACAACCTCCGTGGTGGAGTAGGCGAATAGCCGGCTGAGACGCAGGAGGTAGCGGGTTCGATTCCCGCCGCGGAACAAATGTTTGCATGATCTACAGATGTTGGTTCCCGGTCTGGTTGTTTCTTTATATATAAGTATGTATTTACAAAAAAATGTATATAATTATTATATCAGTTATCTGGTTCCCATAGTACAAGCTCTGCTTAGTTTGGGGCTAGATAGCGCTGTGTGAAATGTCCAGCAATATTTTATTTTTATTTTTTTAGAATTCAGTTGCAAGATTTCATCCAGACAAACAAACATACATTTGCAAGTTAATAAAAAGCTTGGAAAAATACGTATTATGCAGACTCCTCGTTATGTAGGAAAAGGGGCAAGATGATGATGATGTTGGTACGAACTCACTCCATTATTTAAATGTAAATGTTGATAATAAAATCTAACTCAAAGTAACCCCGTAACTCAAATCGTTTTCACGTTTTTTCCGGTACGATGAAACATTATAATTGCTTCAGATCAAAGAATCCAAATCAAGAGCCGAGCAAAAAAGATTAAAGGAATGTACCGGTGCGATCAACTAAGAAATCGCGCTATATGAGGCTGAGGCAAGAAATACGACAAAAACAAAAGATTGTGATCGCTCCGCACTAATTGCGGGAAATTGTGATTTGGCGCACTTTTGGCGTGATATCAGTGGTAGTTGAAATTAAATGTATTTGCTAAAATACTGCAGAATACATTGTATAATATAAATATGTGAGGAGCACATGATGTTGCTTCGCGAGCATGCAAATGTATTATATAGGTAGCAATAGATATAACACTGACAGATATTAAAACTTTATACAACATTAATTAGGTATGTCAATAATAACTGAACGCCTCCAAGAGAGGTGTAAATATGGTATTGAATGCTAATATTGAACGCAACTGCAGTACCACGAGTGCTGCAGGTGTTTATAGGCGGCGGCGACCACTTAACATCAGGAGGCCGGTCAGCTTGTGTGGCTACAAGTTTAATATATAAAAAAATGTATATTAGATAGATAGATAATTCTTTATTGCTACACAAAATTAAAATAACTTAACCTAGAAAACTTAAAGACTAATACACGGTGGTACAATGGGCGGCCTTATCGCTCAAAGCGATCTCTTCCATGCAACCTTTGGATGGACTGGATTGAAAAGACGTGTGAGGAGGCGGTGTTACAATAAATATTTATTTATGTAGGATAAAAATAAATAAATACCTAAACCTATATTAATGCGTGAAGAGAAAACTTTGAAATCATTTTTAAGCTTATTTATTGCGCACATGGAGAGTCTGAGATTTGGCATAGAAAAGTTTATAAGGATAAGGAAGAACGAATGCTAAAATAAAGCTAACTAGTGGTTCGCCCAGAACTGAGATCTCGCGAGTCTCCTATAAAAAACAAAAAAAAATTATTTGTAACCTTTGAATATCCAAGTAGTGCCACAAAATGAATATCCAACCTACTTCACCTACAGTTTCATTCAAATTACAAGTAAAGGGAGTTCATGTTAATTAGTTATACTTTTTTGGGGTAGAAATAACAGTTATTTTGGATTTCAGACTTTTCCCTATATTTGTGTCACTAAAGCTACACGCATACTAAATTACAGCACTGTGGGGTCACACTGTTGTACGCAGTGAATTTTGTCAAAGTTCAGTTTTTATTATGGCTAAATAACTTAAAACTTACAAGAAAAATAAAAAGGGAATCGAAATATACCCACAAAGAACTTTTATTAGACGTGCCATTTGACCGGATAGATTTTTTTTACCCCTCTTGGACCCCAATATCTCAACAACCCCCCCAACATTTTTAGCTCATTTAGTCGCACCAAAATTGTCTTATCACTACCTACCTATATACTAAATTTCACGATGATCAGATAAACGCTTCGAAAGTTATCCTCGAACAAACATACATACATACAACGCCGATTTGCCAAGTTGATTTGGAGATCTCGCTTAGTTCAATCAAAAAAATGGATTACGGTTGAATTTCACTGTGCAATGGCAACTAGTTCATTTAAATTGACAGTTGGATTCCAGGTGAACTTAATTGTTACTACTTAAAAAAACTATTTCATAACCAGTAAGATTTGTAAGTAAATCCCCAATGGCCTTATTATTCGACATAGGAAACTTTATAAAGGCTAGGTTAATATTGAATTACTGTAGGCACGGAAAGGGGTTGGTTTGCAAGTTTACTCAGCCTGTGTTTGCACAGCCTGTTTGCCCGATGCTTATTGTGCTCGGAGGTACAGCCTTTACGAGACAGCTAGCTCACTAGAGAGTTTAAAAACAATATGTATTTTAGGCATAATACGTGTACCATTTAAGGTAGATATTCATAATCCTAAAGGCCTAAAAATTTAGGCATTTTACTTCTTAGACGCATTGAGACTACTGAATCATTGCTTCTACTCCGTTAATAATTTTTTTTAATTTAAGATTATTTCAATAGTATTTTAAAATTAATTGTTGGTGAATTGTAAAATTGACAAAAATTTGTATAAACCCTAACCGGCAGATAATATCTTTATAAACTTTATCATATTTAATTTAAGACTTTATTTTGTAACATATTATCCGCAAAGAATAAATTATCTAGGACTTAAAAAAATAGACTTACTGATCAGGATGCAATTATTTTAAAGGCATAAATTACGGTACAGACTACAAAAACAATAAGTCAAACTAGTTGTAAGAGAGCACAAAAAAACACTAGGATACAATATAAGTAGGTGCTGATAAGTAAGGTAGGTGTTCCGTGCTGTTATTTATTAAAGTTGAATTTGTTGATTTCTCCAAACATCTTCATTGAGGTTCTACAGCATATTAATAATATTGGTTTAATGTTTGGTTATTTTGTTAGAGAGAGTTTTACTAGTTTTAAGGCCAGATAGCCGTGGGCCTCGTGCTATGATAATTTGTCGTTTTTATATTTGTTAGGTACCTAATATTTTAAATCTCTATTTTTTAGAACTTTTACATTTCTCGTCTATCGTCAAAGGACCACAAAGCAGCTTCGCAAAGATCTGCCGCCCAGGGCCTTGCAATGGTTAAGGGGCCACCGCTGTCTATTTGAATAGAGTGATCTAGCTCCCTTTTCCCTCGGCTGCGTCAACAACGGAACGCCAACTCGGAGAGGACATGAATATTGTTTAATTTGTTAGATGCACTCTGTTCTGAACGAGTTCATAAGTTTCATTTCACGCTAATGCGAGTTCTAGCATTTGCAGCAAGTTAATGTTTGTTTTATTTATAGGTACTCAGTTTTATAATGTTTTTATTCAACATACAAATGTAGGTAACAAGTAAACTCGTATAGGTTGGCCGACTTTGGTGTCAGAGTTATTAGGCCGCCCGGAGGCTGGCCGATTATTATACAAAAATACGCTTGGTTGTTTTTATAATACGACCTGTACAAGCGTATGGCCCACCTCATGTGAAGTGGTAACCATCGCCTATAACAAAGTATTGCCTCGTAGGTCAGGCACCCTAGAAACGTGCCCTGCGATGCAATAATTTGTTCAAATTTCTATATCGCACGAAACACCGATAAAATGGTACGTGATAAATTCCGTATTTATAATAATGAGTATATAGACGTTATTATCACTCACTATCCAATGAAAACATTCACTGCTAGGTGCACTTTGTCAATTTCAATTCACGGTCTGGTACCAGTTGTATCTACGAGAAAACGTTGTTCAATTACTACCATAACGATTCTAAAGAAATTCGCTTTCTATTTCACTAAACAAGCCTTAAATACCCCCTCGAAAAGCCCATAACCCAGAACATAAAACATCTAACCAAATGACTATCTTCATGGAGTCCATAAAGGGGTTTTACTGTTTCCCCGCCTTTGTCGTTCGATAGTTAAGTTAACGCTTTTGAAATTCTAGACTGCGTTTACCACTTTGTGATTGGGGTTTTATTGTGATGTCGATGTATGTTGAAATGCGCTTTTAATTTAGAAAGGAATGTTTCCAACTGATTCATAATTCATTATTATTTGCTGCTAATTCCCCAGCCCCTACTGTTGAACTAGTCTGATCCATTGCTGTCCAGCTTCCACTACGAGATCGTCAGACCATCGGGCCGGTGGTCTGCCCTGCGGTTGTCGTCCATCTCTTGACCACCACTCTGTGACTGCCTTGGTACACCTGTTGTCATTACACCTAGCCAAATGTCCTGCCCATCTCCACTTAAGCCTCGCGATTCGTATTCCTTCATCTTCGACTTTACGATCGATTTGCTCTTGCCATTGCTCTTTGATCAACTCTGATAGTGTATATATGCTGCGTTGTGAAGGGCCATGTTTTGGATCCATAAGTCAGTATGGGCAGTACGTTTGGGCATTGCGGGATATTAGATTTAAAGACATCTTCCAGTTTTCCAAAGGCAGCTATTGTCCTAGCTTCATTTGCGAGCCTTGGCCGAATGATAAGGTATGTATCCAAGCGGTGATTATCCACAGTGATCTTGAGTGCCCATGACAGGTGGCATGTCATAATTTTTGTCTTGGACATATTCATCCTAAGGCCAACGCTCATTGATGATACATGAAGGTCAGTTAGCATGCTTTGATGGTCAGTGTCATTATCAGCTATGAGAATCATGGACAACTTAAGTCCATCAATTCCTACACCTTTCTCACCCCAGTTCAAGGTCTTCGTTATGCCTTCAAGAACACAAGTAAATAATTTGGGTGAGATTGTGTCGCCTTGCCGTACATCCCGGCCGATGGATATGAAGTCCGACAGTTTGTGCATACGACCCTGCATTATAGCGGAATTGTATCGCTCCCGGAGGATGTCGACTTGTCTTATTGCAACGAAACGCTTGTCAATATTGCAACGATGAAGAGAGTGAAACACCGTCCAATGTTCTACACTACACTATCGAACGCCTTCTAGTAGTCGACAAAGGCAAACGACAATGGGTGGTTATAATATCTGCATCTATCCATCAGTTGCTTGACAGTATGGATATGGTCCATTGTTGAATATCCCCTCCGGAAGCCAGCTTGTTCGATGGGTTGAGTTTCATCTAGTGATCTTGAAAGTCTTTTGCGCAGGATCTTCGCGAATAACTTGTAGACATGCGAGAGGAGGCTTATGGGGCGGTAGTTTTGTAGTTACGTTTATCTCCTTTTTGTATGACATATTTTGGAATATTTCCCAGTTTTTTTTATAATGTTTGCTGTTATGTGTTATGTAAGAATTAGAAGCAAATTAATAAGAATAACGTAAGAAAAAATATATATAATAAAATAATTAGAAGTGCAGTTTAAAATAATATAATATAATATTAAAATTTGAATTGAAATAAACAATGGAAGAGATCACTTTTAGCGATAAGGCCGCCCATTGTACCTGTGATTTAAAAGTGTATTTTCTTTTATATGTTTGTATTTAATGGTGTGCAATAAAGAAATTATCTATATATAAATATCTCGCAGTGGAAACGAACCCGTAACCTCTTGCGTCTCAATGGACATTTGCTTACTTCGCTTAAACCATATTCATAATATCAAAGTTTATTTCAAAAACCCTAAGAGATTCACAAAGAGCGTAGTATTTTAGTAAGCGAGACGAGAGGGGTGCGGGGAGCGGGGTGCGGGGTGCCCGCGGTCGCGCGACCACGGGACCGCAAACCGCGGACCGCGACCACGGCCCTTCCACCCACTCTGTGTGCGCCTACCCTAACCGGGGACATATTAAACTTAACAGTAAGTAGCATACTTACAAGTTTCACTTGTGATAACTTTACACTGTTAGCTTCGTGCTTCTGCAGCAAATGCTGGATGGTGGCCGATTTGGGCACATAATTTCTGTTTAATTATGTTTTTTGTGTATATTTTATGTTAATTTCCATTTCCATCTTTAGGTAAATCAGTTATTTTTGACATTTTAGTATATTTTTTACTTTTCAGTAAGATCTCTCACCCCTCAGTTTCGTACAGCGTTTGTTTTATCGAATTATAACTAGTTGGTCCCCTTTATTTGTAATATAATTTCGCTCTTCGAAAGTAAAATGAAATCAAAAGTCAACTCAATAGAGCTCATTTTAAATTGAACGATAATTCAGGTGACACGGTCCACTCACGCTGGTCCGGACTTGTGATCTGACACGCTTTACGCTCGGTTTCCACTTCAATTAAATATATCTGGTTTGTTGTGACACTGCTTTACATATCAACTTTGTTGATTAATTTACTTCGTACCCGTCATTTAAAATAATACCTACGTTTATACTTTGATAAAATAAATAAAACTAGGGGTGTCACTTTCTTTGGCAGAATTGACGACTCCTTTGATTTGGTAACAGAATAAGACTTAAGATTGCGGGTTCAAATCCCGTTACAGGACAAATGTTTACATAGTATTCTGGCTCTGTGGTTTGTGATACCCACGATTCAGAGAATCTTTGTCTGGGGTATATTGCTTGGAATTGACACAGTTTGTATTACTTTAAAGTTAATTATTATTTGGTTTCTTTTCTTATTCAAATGAAAATAATATCATCATCATCATCATTCTCATGCCGTGTCGACCCACGGGCATAGGCCCATGATGGGCATAGCCCTTTCTTTGTTTCTGCTATTCTTCCTGATCCTGTGACAGTCTGAACCACGTACGATCCACCGGTCTTATTGATGTCGTCGACCCATCTCGCTGGTGGACGTCCCCTATTTCGATGCCCAGTTCTCGGCCTCCACTCTGTTAATGCCTTAGTCCACCTGTCCACCTGTCGTCATTACGTCTGGCCAAGTGTCCTGCCCAACTCTACTTGAGCCCCAATATTTGCTTGCTGACGTCCTGTACTTTAATCTTCTTGCGAATTTCGGTATTGGGAACTCGATCTAAGAGTGTGATGTCGAGCATGGCGCGCTCCATGGCCCTCTGTGCTACACTTATTTTGTGCACAGGCTCTTTCGTGAGCCGCCATGTCTCGGCACCATAAGTCATAGTTGTCAGGACACATTGGTTAGAGTGACTTGTTTTAAGACATTGTGGAATACGCATGGATTTTAGTATGTCATCTAGTTTGCCGAAAGCTACCCATCCAAATTGAACGCGTCTGGTGACTTCCTTCATCTGATACTCCTTGCCAAACGATAAAACATAGCCCAGATAAACGTATGAGTCGACCATTTCTAGTTTCTCGCGTCCAACAACGACGTTTGGGACCGAATCTCCAGAAAATAGTATAATCATTCGAAAAACAAAACGAAATTTAAAAAAAAAACAAGACAGCAAATAGATTAAACATGCCGCCCGCTAAAAAATAAATAAAACCGGTCAAGTGCGATTCGCACACGTGCACGAAGGGTTCCGTACCATTGTCTATAAAAACGGCAAAAAACCACGTTTGTTGTATGAGCGCCCCACTTAAATATTTGTTTTATTTTAATTTAATTATTTATTTTTAAAGTGAATATGTAACTAAATGTTCTGTGAATATTTCAAGCGTCTAACTATTGCCGTTATCAATATAGAGCTAAAACGAGCAAAAAAATCACGTTTATTGTATGGGAGACCCCCTCAAATATTTATTTTATTCTGTTTTTAGTATTTGTTGTTATAGCGGCAATAGAAATACATCATCTGTAAAAATTTCAACTGTCTAACTATCACGTTTTATGAGATACAGCCTGGTGACAGACAGACAGACAGACAGCGGAGCCTCAGTAATAGGGTGCCGTTTTACCCTTTGGTTACGGAACCCTAAAAAAGCTGACCGAACATTGGCACAAGCGAAGAATGTTAATGTCTTTACTAGCAATTTCAATATATAATTGATGAAAAGTAGTCAACGATAGCAAATAACATTCATAGATTTGTTTGCTCTGTAATTAGTCATTAGTAGAATGGCATTGCGTGCTGCACGGTAAATATATTACTGTAGGTACATCTACTATGGTACAATACAACGGCGCCACGCGAACACTTAGCTAAACCATGATAGAGGGTAAAACGATAAAGGTATTTTTATAAAGCTCGCTATGTAGGTACAATAAGCATCTGTTACAAATAACACGACTTCCTTTGAATGGATTTAAATTTGAACGCGTTCTTCGAAACCCACAATTTTTATCATTTAAATGATTTTAATACATGTTCGAATGGAGGCCACGGACCGACAAGCGCAGCGTAGGACGGCCACCTACAAGATGGGCAGACGACTTGGTAAGAACCGCAGGTCGGCGTTGGATGCAGGCCGCTTCCAACCGCAGTTCCTGGAGATGAATGAGGGAGACCTTTGTCCAGCAGTGGACGTCCTACAGCTGATATGATGATGATGAATACATGTTCATGAGTGAGTACTAATGTTCTGGTTAGTTCTAATTAGTTTATTTTATTTCTATAGTTAACTGACATTTGCAATATATTTTTGACATACCAATATTATGCAATATAATGAAATGGTGAAGAATGAATACTGAATACTGAAGATGAGATTTTTTTTAAGTACAATAATCCTGCTGCTAAAAAATACCTGACAAAAATCGAGAATGAAAATTCTTATTTTTTTTTAGTTTTTGGCTACTCGTTTAGCAAAGGCTTTCCGTTGAAACCAGTGTTATACACTAAGCCCACCTTGAATAACCATCCCTAAACGTAAATAGCGACTAACATGTTTAAATTTGACGTATCTATTTCTATGATTTGACAATTCTTTTGCAACATATGCATCGTTTCGCAAGTCGTTTGACAGCACGAAAATGATTGCCATCTTTTTTTTTCAACTGTATAGATCTTCGTTTGACCGCAATCTCACCTGATGGTATGCGATGATGTGGTCAAGATGAAACACGAAGGTCTGCAAGAAACATATTCATTGTTACCTTATAGAGGCCCGGATTGTATACTTTAGGAAAAACAGACGACGGTAGTGTTCCATACCTTAGCTGTACGCATCAAGAACGTAGAACCAAAACGGTGTGTTTCCTTTTTCGTTTCATTCGTACAGAGTGAGTGTCATTTTAGTACTGTCAAACTTAAATAAGTAAATGTTAACAGAAATATTATTAGTATATGTGACAGCGCTGACTACAGTATACACACCTACCTAACCTACAAAGCTAACTTCAAAGAGCATACTAACGCACGCTACAATATACTGCAAGCAACCTTACGTGTCGACTCGCTAATTAGAAGGTGTTGCTAAACTTTTATGTCCCTTTTATAATTAAGGGTCAATTAATGCACAAATTTGAATATTTATTTAAATGTATATTGATTGCTCAGTACATTTTTATGATTTTGTTTTGATTAGACTGATTATACGACCGTTATACTAATTTAAAAATCGTGGTGGCCTAGTGTGATGTATTCCGATTTTCGATTGGGGACTGTGGGTTTAAATCTGGGCCCGGTCACAAATAGATTTTTCTACTCGAAAAAATGATTGCACGTGTTCTAACCCCTCCTCCTGCGCAGTCAAGTAAAAAGTAGCCTATATCCCAATCCCGGTCCTAATCTATTTATATACCAAATTTCATCGAAATCGGTCAAGCCGTTTAGTCGTAAAAAGGTAACAAACAGACACAGGGATTTTCAAATTTATAATTTAGTTAACTTATTTAAAATGCGAGGTTTTATAAAGTACTAGCTTCCGCTCGCGGCTTCGCACGCGTGGTTTACCAATTCAAATTGAGTGACAAGACTTCGTGATTGAGTAATAAACAAACGAACATCCAAACTTTTGCCGTAACGAAAAAGTAGCCTATATCCCAATCCCGGTCCTAATCTATTTATATACCAAATTTCATCGAAATCGGTCAAGCCGTTTAGTCGTAAAAAGGTAACAAACAGACACAGGGATTTTCAAATTTATAATTTAGTTAACTTATTTAAAATGCGAGGTTTTATAAAGTACTAGCTTCCGCTCGCGGCTTCGCACGCGTGGTTTACCAATTCAAATTGAGTGACAAGACTTCGTGATTGAGTAATAAACAAACGAACATCCAAACTTTTGCATGTATAATAATAAAGTGATAGTGGATATTATTCGGGTCAGGTTTTGTTTTGCGTCGACTTCCGATATCTTTGGGAATACGTGTTTCCTGTGACGGTTGAAGTTAAAAGCACAGGTCATAATTGAACCATGACAAAACGGTGAGTGAAATCCCCTATTTATAATTATGATTAAAAACAACAAAACACAGGTGTAAAGATCTTTATCGTTATCTGGTTCCCATAGTTCAAGCTCTGCTTAGTTTGGGGCTAGATAGCGCTCTTTGAGATGTCCAGCAATATTTATACATAAGTTTATTTCCGATTCAGAAATAAATATATGTATAAATATTGCTGGATAAAAAAATTCAAAAAAATTTCTTTCAGCGTTGGGAAGCTACACTATCCCCAAGTGACATAGGCTACTTTATACCCAACTGCGCAGAAGGAGGGTAATGTTTTTATTGAAAAACTACGCGTGCGAAGCTGCTGGTTGGTCAGCTAGTATGTATGTATATAAACAGGAATATTAACATGTAAATTCTTTAAAATACCTGTATATTTTAAATACTTCCGTAACAACCAACCTATTAACTCTTGCACGGATCGTTGTAAAACACGATACCTTTAATATTTAATTACTTAAACTCTGGTTATTAGTTTTATGTTATTTGTGGGGAAACAGGCTTACGGCCCACCTGATAAAGCGTAATTACGTAAGCGGTCACCGTCGCCTATTGACACCGGCAACACCCGGGGTATTGTCGATGCGTTCCCTACACTGTAGAAACCACTTTACATTTCTCTTGAAGCGTGCCATGTCGTAGCCTAATGGGGAAACCTCAGATGGTAGCTCATTCCACAGCTTGCAAGTATGGGGTAGAAAAGATCGCGTGAAGCGTGTGATGCGTGATACCCAATTGTCGATGATATGTGGATGAGCTTTATTATTTTTTTTAGACAGACTCCTAGTAGCCTATGATTTAGTTCTTTATAGTTCTTTGTTCTCCGACGACCTCTGCGTAGTGCAGTGGGCGGATCGCCGACTGAGGCGCAGAAGGTAGCGGGTCCGATATCCGCCGCGGACCAAATGTTTGCATGAGCTACTGATATTTGTTCTGACAGCTGTTTCTCTTCTTTAAGTACACACGGCTACACATCAAGCTATACATTTACAGTATAATCTGACCTCTCATTCAACGAAAAGCCTAAACAATGCGAGGTCAGCTTATACTGGAATGTATAGTTTGATGTGTAGCCGTGTGTACCTAGTAGGTATTTATAATGATCATAATGATGATGTGTATGGCAATGGTATTATATCAATTATCTGATTCTATTAGTATATACTTTGCTTAGTTTGGGGCTAGGTAGCGCTGTATGATATATCCAGCATTATTTATTGATTCTTGTAATCATGAATCATACAAAGTACCTGTAGCTAATTGTTTAATTTCTGATAATAAACGTACATTATCTTTTTACTCAACAAATGTTTTTCTATATTTGTAAGCTATTACCCACTAAGTAGAAAATATTATATTTAATTGACTAGCCTAATTCACTACACAAATAGGTAGGAGGAGGTGGGGCGCATAGATACACAATCATCACCCTAATAAATATAAATGTGAAAGTTGGGATGTTTGTTTGTTACTCAATCACGTCGTAAAAAAGATTTCGATGAAATTTGGTATATATGTAGATTAAAACCTGGGTTAACATATAGGCCACTTTTTGTTGACAAACAACGTGTGCGAAGCCGCTGACAGAAGCTAGTTATTTAATAATCGATTGAATGTATTTAATTGGCGGCATCTCTAAAACTCTCATATAAATGTTTGAACGCATCCGTTGCGATCGCGCTGACGAATACATTCAATTGATTATAAAATAATGTTTGTGTATCTATGTACCCCTTGTTGCATCATTTTACCCCACCTCCCCATACCTATTAACACCTGTTACATGCATAAAGATTATGTTAATTACTGTTTCAACAAAATTAGAATAATAAATTATATCATATGTATTCAATTATTATAGAATTTTTGCAACTTTCCTGATCTTTTAGTACAGTTATTTAAATGAGATAAGTAACGACGGAATAGAAATATCAATAAAGCTAGAATATCATCAAGCAAGGTTTATATAGCATTTGCAAATCATCATTATGCAAATCGTTGTATAATGAGCACGGGGATTCAAGCGAGTCGCTGGCTCACTTCACGTAACTTATGTCGTTCTATTTATCACTTTCACAAGCCCGTATGCCAGATCTGCGGCCTGCGGGGCTATTTTAAAACGTCGGGAAGCTGACGGTTCGTAAACCTCGGTTTTTGTCAGATTGAATTTCGTATGCAAAACGATTTTTAAAACGGTTTCGGATTGACCATAAAGTTCGGATATCTTTCCGACACCGATTCAAGGCAGATAGTTTAGAAAATAGCGTTTCCGGATTCGATATCGACAGCTTTCCGACGTTTTAACCAAGCCCTCCAGAACTTAAAGCTAAATCGAGGCTAATCATCGATGTTTGTCAGTTATTACAATGCAACTCATGAACAAATTTACATAAGCTCACGTGAAGGGAGACAGCTGGTTACTAGAATCGCAAAGCTTATTTTTTACGGTACAGACTACAAAAACAATAAGTCAAACTAGTTGTAAGAGAGCACAAAAAAACACTAGGATACAATATAAGTAGGTGCTGATAAGTAAGGTAGGTGTTCCGTGCTGTTATTTATTAAAGTTGAATTTGTTGATTTCTCCAAACATCTTCATTGAGGTTCTACAGCATATTAATAATATTGGTTTGGTTATTTTGTTAGAGAGAGTTTTACTAGTTTTAAGGCCAGATAGCCGTGGGCCTCGTGCTATGATAATTTGTCGTTTTTATATTTGTTAGGTACCTAATATTTTAAATCTCTATTTTTTAGAACTTTTACATTTCTCGTCTATCGTCAAAGGACCACAAAGCAGCTTCGCAAAGATCTGCCGCCCAGGGCCTTGCAATGGTTAAGGGGCCACCGCTGTCTATTTGAATAGAGTGATCTAGCTCCCTTTTCCCTCGGCTGCGTCAACAACGGAACGCCAACTCGGAGAGGACATGAATATTGTTTAATTTGTTAGATGCACTCTGTTCTGAACGAGTTCATAAGTTTCATTTCACGCTAATGCGAGTTCTAGCATTTGCAGCAAGTTAATGTTTGTTTTATTTATAGGTACTCAGTTTTATAATGTTTTTATTCAACATACAAATGTAGGTAACAAGTAAACTCGTATAGGTTGGCCGACTTTGGTGTCAGAGTTATTAGGCCGCCCGGAGGCTGGCCGATTATTATACAAAAATACGCTTGGTTGTTTTTATAATACGACCTGTACAAGCGTATGGCCCACCTCATGTGAAGTGGTAACCATCGCCTATAACAAAGTATTGCCTCGTAGGTCAGGCACCCTAGAAACGTGCCCTGCGATGCAATAATTTGTTCAAATTTCTATATCGCACGAAACACCGATAAAATGGTACGTGATAAATTCCGTATTTATAATAATGAGTATATAGACGTTATTATCACTCACTATCCAATGAAAACATTCACTGCTAGGTGCACTTTGTCAATTTCAATTCACGGTCTGGTACCAGTTGTATCTACGAGAAAACGTTGTTCAATTACTACCATAACGATTCTAAAGAAATTCGCTTTCTATTTCACTAAACAAGCCTTAAATACCCCCTCGAAAAGCCCATAACCCAGAACATAAAACATCTAACCAAATGACTATCTTCATGGAGTCCATAAAGGGGTTTTACTGTTTCCCCGCCTTTGTCGTTCGATAGTTAAGTTAACGCTTTTGAAATTCTAGACTGCGTTTACCACTTTGTGATTGGGGTTTTATTGTGATGTCGATGTATGTTGAAATGCGCTTTTAATTTAGAAAGGAATGTTTCCAACTGATTCATAATTCATTATTATTTGCTGCTAATTCCCCAGCCCCTACTGTTGAACTAGTCTGATCCATTGCTGTCCAGCTTCCACTACGAGATCGTCAGACCATCGGGCCGGTGGTCTGCCCTGCGGTTGTCGTCCATCTCTTGACCACCACTCTGTGACTGCCTTGGTACACCTGTTGTCATTACACCTAGCCAAATGTCCTGCCCATCTCCACTTAAGCCTCGCGATTCGTATTCCTTCATCTTCGACTTTACGATCGATTTGCTCTTGCCATTGCTCTTTGATCAACTCTGATAGTGTATATATGCTGCGTTGTGAAGGGCCATGTTTTGGATCCATAAGTCAGTATGGGCAGTACGTTTGGGCATTGCGGGATATTAGATTTAAAGACATCTTCCAGTTTTCCAAAGGCAGCTATTGTCCTAGCTTCATTTGCGAGCCTTGGCCGAATGATAAGGTATGTATCCAAGCGGTGATTATCCACAGTGATCTTGAGTGCCCATGACAGGTGGCATGTCATAATTTTTGTCTTGGACATATTCATCCTAAGGCCAACGCTCATTGATGATACATGAAGGTCAGTTAGCATGCTTTGATGGTCAGTGTCATTATCAGCTATGAGAATCATGGACAACTTAAGTCCATCAATTCCTACACCTTTCTCACCCCAGTTCAAGGTCTTCGTTATGCCTTCAAGAACACAAGTAAATAATTTGGGTGAGATTGTGTCGCCTTGCCGTACATCCCGGCCGATGGATATGAAGTCCGACAGTTTGTGCATACGACCCTGCATTATAGCGGAATTGTATCGCTCCCGGAGGATGTCGACTTGTCTTATTGCAACGAAACGCTTGTCAATATTGCAACGATGAAGAGAGTGAAACACCGTCCAATGTTCTACACTACACTATCGAACGCCTTCTAGTAGTCGACAAAGGCAAACGACAATGGGTGGTTATAATATCTGCATCTATCCATCAGTTGCTTGACAGTATGGATATGGTCCATTGTTGAATATCCCCTCCGGAAGCCAGCTTGTTCGATGGGTTGAGTTTCATCTAGTGATCTTGAAAGTCTTTTGCGCAGGATCTTCGCGAATAACTTGTAGACATGCGAGAGGAGGCTTATGGGGCGGTAGTTTTGTAGTTACGTTTATCTCCTTTTTGTATGACATATTTTGGAATATTTCCCAGTTTTTTTTATAATGTTTGCTGTTATGTGTTATGTAAGAATTAGAAGCAAATTAATAAGAATAACGTAAGAAAAAATATATATAATAAAATAATTAGAAGTGCAGTTTAAAATAATATAATATAATATTAAAATTTGAATTGAAATAAACAATGGAAGAGATCACTTTTAGCGATAAGGCCGCCCATTGTACCTGTGATTTAAAAGTGTATTTTCTTTTATATGTTTGTATTTAATGGTGTGCAATAAAGAAATTATCTATATATAAATATCTCGCAGTGGAAACGAACCCGTAACCTCTTGCGTCTCAATGGACATTTGCTTACTTCGCTTAAACCATATTCATAATATCAAAGTTTATTTCAAAAACCCTAAGAGATTCACAAAGAGCGTAGTATTTTAGTAAGCGAGACGAGAGGGGTGCGGGGAGCGGGGTGCGGGGTGCCCGCGGTCGCGCGACCACGGGACCGCAAACCGCGGACCGCGACCACGGCCCTTCCACCCACTCTGTGTGCGCCTACCCTAACCGGGGACATATTAAACTTAACAGTAAGTAGCATACTTACAAGTTTCACTTGTGATAACTTTACACTGTTAGCTTCGTGCTTCTGCAGCAAATGCTGGATGGTGGCCGATTTGGGCACATAATTTCTGTTTAATTATGTTTTTTGTGTATATTTTATGTTAATTTCCATTTCCATCTTTAGGTAAATCAGTTATTTTTGACATTTTAGTATATTTTTTACTTTTCAGTAAGATCTCTCACCCCTCAGTTTCGTACAGCGTTTGTTTTATCGAATTATAACTAGTTGGTCCCCTTTATTTGTAATATAATTTCGCTCTTCGAAAGTAAAATGAAATCAAAAGTCAACTCAATAGAGCTCATTTTAAATTGAACGATAATTCAGGTGACACGGTCCACTCACGCTGGTCCGGACTTGTGATCTGACACGCTTTACGCTCGGTTTCCACTTCAATTAAATATATCTGGTTTGTTGTGACACTGCTTTACATATCAACTTTGTTGATTAATTTACTTCGTACCCGTCATTTAAAATAATACCTACGTTTATACTTTGATAAAATAAATAAAACTAGGGGTGTCACTTTCTTTGGCAGAATTGACGACTCCTTTGATTTGGTAACAGAATAAGACTTAAGATTGCGGGTTCAAATCCCGTTACAGGACAAATGTTTACATAGTATTCTGGCTCTGTGGTTTGTGATACCCACGATTCAGAGAATCTTTGTCTGGGGTATATTGCTTGGAATTGACACAGTTTGTATTACTTTAAAGTTAATTATTATTTGGTTTCTTTTCTTATTCAAATGAAAATAATATCATCATCATCATCATTCTCATGCCGTGTCGACCCACGGGCATAGGCCCATGATGGGCATAGCCCTTTCTTTGTTTCTGCTATTCTTCCTGATCCTGTGACAGTCTGAACCACGTACGATCCACCGGTCTTATTGATGTCGTCGACCCATCTCGCTGGTGGACGTCCCCTATTTCGATGCCCAGTTCTCGGCCTCCACTCTGTTAATGCCTTAGTCCACCTGTCCACCTGTCGTCATTACGTCTGGCCAAGTGTCCTGCCCAACTCTACTTGAGCCCCAATATTTGCTTGCTGACGTCCTGTACTTTAATCTTCTTGCGAATTTCGGTATTGGGAACTCGATCTAAGAGTGTGATGTCGAGCATGGCGCGCTCCATGGCCCTCTGTGCTACACTTATTTTGTGCACAGGCTCTTTCGTGAGCCGCCATGTCTCGGCACCATAAGTCATAGTTGTCAGGACACATTGGTTAGAGTGACTTGTTTTAAGACATTGTGGAATACGCATGGATTTTAGTATGTCATCTAGTTTGCCGAAAGCTACCCATCCAAATTGAACGCGTCTGGTGACTTCCTTCATCTGATACTCCTTGCCAAACGATAAAACATAGCCCAGATAAACGTATGAGTCGACGACAGATAACGTAGTTTCTCGCGTCCAACAACGACGTTTGGGACCGAATCTCCAGAAAATAGTATAATCATTCGAAAAACAAAACGAAATTTAAAAAAAAAACAAGACAGCAAATAGATTAAACATGCCGCCCGCTAAAAAATAAATAAAACCGGTCAAGTGCGATTCGCACACGTGCACGAAGGGTTCCGTACCATTGTCTATAAAAACGGCAAAAAACCACGTTTGTTGTATGAGCGCCCCACTTAAATATTTGTTTTATTTTAATTTAATTATTTATTTTTAAAGTGAATATGTAACTAAATGTTCTGTGAATATTTCAAGCGTCTAACTATTGCCGTTATCAATATAGAGCTAAAACGAGCAAAAAAATCACGTTTATTGTATGGGAGACCCCCTCAAATATTTATTTTATTCTGTTTTTAGTATTTGTTGTTATAGCGGCAATAGAAATACATCATCTGTAAAAATTTCAACTGTCTAACTATCACGTTTTATGAGATACAGCCTGGTGACAGACAGACAGACAGACAGCGGAGCCTCAGTAATAGGGTGCCGTTTTACCCTTTGGTTACGGAACCCTAAAAAAGCTGACCGAACATTGGCACAAGCGAAGAATGTTAATGTCTTTACTAGCAATTTCAATATATAATTGATGAAAAGTAGTCAACGATAGCAAATAACATTCATAGATTTGTTTGCTCTGTAATTAGTCATTAGTAGAATGGCATTGCGTGCTGCACGGTAAATATATTACTGTAGGTACATCTACTATGGTACAATACAACGGCGCCACGCGAACACTTAGCTAAACCATGATAGAGGGTAAAACGATAAAGGTATTTTTATAAAGCTCGCTATGTAGGTACAATAAGCATCTGTTACAAATAACACGACTTCCTTTGAATGGATTTAAATTTGAACGCGTTCTTCGAAACCCACAATTTTTATCATTTAAATGATTTTAATACATGTTCGAATGGAGGCCACGGACCGACAAGCGCAGCGTAGGACGGCCACCTACAAGATGGGCAGACGACTTGGTAAGAACCGCAGGTCGGCGTTGGATGCAGGCCGCTTCCAACCGCAGTTCCTGGAGATGAATGAGGGAGACCTTTGTCCAGCAGTGGACGTCCTACAGCTGATATGATGATGATGAATACATGTTCATGAGTGAGTACTAATGTTCTGGTTAGTTCTAATTAGTTTATTTTATTTCTATAGTTAACTGACATTTGCAATATATTTTTGACATACCAATATTATGCAATATAATGAAATGGTGAAGAATGAATACTGAATACTGAAGATGAGATTTTTTTTAAGTACAATAATCCTGCTGCTAAAAAATACCTGACAAAAATCGAGAATGAAAATTCTTATTTTTTTTTAGTTTTTGGCTACTCGTTTAGCAAAGGCTTTCCGTTGAAACCAGTGTTATACACTAAGCCCACCTTGAATAACCATCCCTAAACGTAAATAGCGACTAACATGTTTAAATTTGACGTATCTATTTCTATGATTTGACAATTCTTTTGCAACATATGCATCGTTTCGCAAGTCGTTTGACAGCACGAAAATGATTGCCATCTTTTTTTTTCAACTGTATAGATCTTCGTTTGACCGCAATCTCACCTGATGGTATGCGATGATGTGGTCAAGATGAAACACGAAGGTCTGCAAGAAACATATTCATTGTTACCTTATAGAGGCCCGGATTGTATACTTTAGGAAAAACAGACGACGGTAGTGTTCCATACCTTAGCTGTACGCATCAAGAACGTAGAACCAAAACGGTGTGTTTCCTTTTTCGTTTCATTCGTACAGAGTGAGTGTCATTTTAGTACTGTCAAACTTAAATAAGTAAATGTTAACAGAAATATTATTAGTATATGTGACAGCGCTGACTACAGTATACACACCTACCTAACCTACAAAGCTAACTTCAAAGAGCATACTAACGCACGCTACAATATACTGCAAGCAACCTTACGTGTCGACTCGCTAATTAGAAGGTGTTGCTAAACTTTTATGTCCCTTTTATAATTAAGGGTCAATTAATGCACAAATTTGAATATTTATTTAAATGTATATTGATTGCTCAGTACATTTTTATGATTTTGTTTTGATTAGACTGATTATACGACCGTTATACTAATTTAAAAATCGTGGTGGCCTAGTGTGATGTATTCCGATTTTCGATTGGGGACTGTGGGTTTAAATCTGGGCCCGGTCACAAATAGATTTTTCTACTCGAAAAAATGATTGCACGTGTTCTAACCCCTCCTCCTGCGCAGTCAAGTAAAAAGTAGCCTATATCCCAATCCCGGTCCTAATCTATTTATATACCAAATTTCATCGAAATCGGTCAAGCCGTTTAGTCGTAAAAAGGTAACAAACAGACACAGGGATTTTCAAATTTATAATTTAGTTAACTTATTTAAAATGCGAGGTTTTATAAAGTACTAGCTTCCGCTCGCGGCTTCGCACGCGTGGTTTACCAATTCAAATTGAGTGACAAGACTTCGTGATTGAGTAATAAACAAACGAACATCCAAACTTTTGCATGTATAATAATAAAGTGATAGTGGATATTATTCGGGTCAGGTTTTGTTTTGCGTCGACTTCCGATATCTTTGGGAATACGTGTTTCCTGTGACGGTTGAAGTTAAAAGCACAGGTCATAATTGAACCATGACAAAACGGTGAGTGAAATCCCCTATTTATAATTATGATTAAAAACAACAAAACACAGGTGTAAAGATCTTTATCGTTATCTGGTTCCCATAGTTCAAGCTCTGCTTAGTTTGGGGCTAGATAGCGCTCTTTGAGATGTCCAGCAATATTTATACATAAGTTTATTTCCGATTCAGAAATAAATATATGTATAAATATTGCTGGATAAAAAAATTCAAAAAAATTTCTTTCAGCGTTGGGAAGCTACACTATCCCCAAGTGACATAGGCTACTTTATACCCAACTGCGCAGAAGGAGGGTAATGTTTTTATTGAAAAACTACGCGTGCGAAGCTGCTGGTTGGTCAGCTAGTATGTATGTATATAAACAGGAATATTAACATGTAAATTCTTTAAAATACCTGTATATTTTAAATACTTCCGTAACAACCAACCTATTAACTCTTGCACGGATCGTTGTAAAACACGATACCTTTAATATTTAATTACTTAAACTCTGGTTATTAGTTTTATGTTATTTGTGGGGAAACAGGCTTACGGCCCACCTGATAAAGCGTAATTACGTAAGCGGTCACCGTCGCCTATTGACACCGGCAACACCCGGGGTATTGTCGATGCGTTCCCTACACTGTAGAAACCACTTTACATTTCTCTTGAAGCGTGCCATGTCGTAGCCTAATGGGGAAACCTCAGATGGTAGCTCATTCCACAGCTTGCAAGTATGGGGTAGAAAAGATCGCGTGAAGCGTGTGATGCGTGATACCCAATTGTCGATGATATGTGGATGAGCTTTATTATTTTTTTTAGACAGACTCCTAGTAGCCTATGATTTAGTTCTTTATAGTTCTTTGTTCTCCGACGACCTCTGCGTAGTGCAGTGGGCGGATCGCCGACTGAGGCGCAGAAGGTAGCGGGTCCGATATCCGCCGCGGACCAAATGTTTGCATGAGCTACTGATATTTGTTCTGACAGCTGTTTCTCTTCTTTAAGTACACACGGCTACACATCAAGCTATACATTTACAGTATAATCTGACCTCTCATTCAACGAAAAGCCTAAACAATGCGAGGTCAGCTTATACTGGAATGTATAGTTTGATGTGTAGCCGTGTGTACCTAGTAGGTATTTATAATGATCATAATGATGATGTGTATGGCAATGGTATTATATCAATTATCTGATTCTATTAGTATATACTTTGCTTAGTTTGGGGCTAGGTAGCGCTGTATGATATATCCAGCATTATTTATTGATTCTTGTAATCATGAATCATACAAAGTACCTGTAGCTAATTGTTTAATTTCTGATAATAAACGTACATTATCTTTTTACTCAACAAATGTTTTTCTATATTTGTAAGCTATTACCCACTAAGTAGAAAATATTATATTTAATTGACTAGCCTAATTCACTACACAAATAGGTAGGAGGAGGTGGGGCGCATAGATACACAATCATCACCCTAATAAATATAAATGTGAAAGTTGGGATGTTTGTTTGTTACTCAATCACGTCGTAAAAACGATTTCGATGAAATTTGGTATATATGTAGATTAAAACCTGGGTTAACATATAGGCCACTTTTTGTTGACAAACAACGTGTGCGAAGCCGCTGACAGAAGCTAGTTATTTAATAATCGATTGAATGTATTTGATTGGCGGCATCTCTAAAACTCTCATATAAATGTTTGAACGCATCCGTTGCGATCGCGCTGACGAATACATTCAATTGATTATAAAATAATGTTTGTGTATCTATGTACCCCTTGTTGCATCATTTTACCCCACCTCCCCATACCTATTAACACCTGTTACATGCATAAAGATTATGTTAATTACTGTTTCAACAAAATTAGAATAATAAATTATATCATATGTATTCAATTATTATAGAATTTTTGCAACTTTCCTGATCTTTTAGTACAGTTATTTAAATGAGATAAGTAACGACGGAATAGAAATATCAATAAAGCTAGAATATCATCAAGCAAGGTTTATATAGCATTTGCAAATCATCATTATGCAAATCGTTGTATAATGAGCACGGGGATTCAAGCGAGTCGCTGGCTCACTTCACGTAGCTTATGTCGTTCTATTTATCACTTTCACAAGCCCGTATGCCAGATCTGCGGCCTGCGGGGCTATTTTAAAACGTCGGGAAGCTGACGTTTCGTAAACCTCGGTTTTTGTCAGATTGAATTTCGTATGCAAAACGATTTTTAAAACGGTTTTGGATTGACCATAAAGTTCGGATATCTTTCCGACACCGATTCAAGGCAGATAGTTTAGAAAATAGCGTTTCCGGATTCGATATCGACAGCTTTCCGACGTTTTAACCAAGCCCTCCACAACTTAAAGCTAAATCGAGGCTAATCATCGATGTTTGTCAGTTATTACAATGCAACTCATGAACAAATATACATAAGCTCACGTGAAGGGAGACAGCTGGTTACTAGAATCGCAAAGCTTATTTTTTACAGAGTAGACTAATGTATCATTGGAATAGGTTTATTTAACATTAATAATATCGTATATTTTGTATCGATATCCTGTTTGATATGGGAGTATCAAGTTTATTGTAGAGGGAGGTCAAACCTAGCTAAATCATTTAATATTTTACTTTTTTTATTTCTTATGCAAATATAAATTAGTTTTAGTAACTATTTTACGAGTTTTGATTTAGAAATTTTACGACTTTTTTTATCTAAATGCTTTTTAAAATAAGTACCTAGTTATTTTTGCAAATTATAAACATTATTATAGTATATCTATACTAATATTATAAAGAAGAAAGATTTGTTTGTTTATATTGAATAGACTCTGAAACTACTAGACTGATGAATTCTTCACTGTTGGGAAGTTACACTATCCCCGGGTAACAGAGGCTATTTTTACCCAACTGCGTATTAGGAGGGTAATGTTTTTATTGAAAAACTACGCGTTTGAAGCTGCGGATGGGTCAGCTAGTTAATATATAATAGAAAAATTGTCCGGAGTAGTTGGTGGGTGTTCCAATTTGTTACAAAACCTTTTAATATAGAACCTTTTAGGACACAAGCCGCTCTACGTCTCACAAAATAGTTTTTCACAAAGCGTACGAGTTCATTGCTTCAGAGCATTTAAAAGCATACAGTCGCGAACTAAAAGTCAACGATTCCATACACGCCCTCATCGAATTCCGTTTGAACAGTTCTCGACACTCACAAAGTGCACTCTAATGCGTACAAAACCAGCAAGTGTAGTGAGAGCAACGGCTCCCTACAAGCCGTCAATAGGGTCGCCGCCACCCCCTGTTTGTTCTTACCCCTTCACCCCTGTTTGCATTGTTTCCTTCTATTTGAATAGACTACGTTGAACGTACAACTGTTACTGTTTTCATGATGTAAGCGAGATTTAATGGTGGTATCTATGCGTGTGGTCGTGTGTGGGTTTAAATTAATTAATCATTTGTGTTTTTTCCTATTTCTGCCGCCAAGCTGCATTGCTGTGTTTCGGTTTGAAGGGTATGGCTGGTGAAATTACAGGCACATCAGGCTTTACACCTGTTTACTTCAAGTGGACGCAGGGCAGTGCATCGTAGGGCACGTTTCTAAGATGCGTGACCTATGACGCAATACTTTGTTCATGTTCATCTTTGTACTTTTTATTTTTTTGTACTCTTAATAAATAGTTTGGCCATAAATGTACACCCCTGACACATTATCTTTGTTATAACAAAATCCTCTCCATCTAAAGGTTGCCTGGAAAAGATCGCTTCTAAGCGATAAGACCGCCCATTGTACTATTTGTTTTGTATTTTCTATTTTGTTTGTATTTTTTTTGTTTATATATTTGTTTTAAAACTAAATAGATCATCGTATGACCACAATCTCACCTGATGGTAAGCGATGATGTGGTCTAAGATGAAGCACGAAGATCTAGAAGAAACCCATTCGCTTTAACCTTAAAGAGGCCCGGATTGTATTCTTACAATTACGGATTATATTATGTACAATAAAGTGTTTTTATTCATTTAATTCATACCGTGTGATTGTTTGTTTAATGTTTAATTCTTTTGTTGTTTTTTATCTGTGTTAGTTTTTAAGTTCATTTTATTAATTCTTGTGTATTAGGGTAACGATTTGGATTTTTGGATCTGTCTGTAATGTTACTCTTATTTGAATAAATTAATCTTGAATCTTTGTAATAGACGATGATTACCACTTAACATCAGTAGGCCAAGCTTTTTCCATCTCCAGGTCGTATAAAGAAAACAATTTACAAATATTTTGGAAATTTGAAATGTTTTTAATTTTTGTATTACTATTTTACTTTATAAATGTATTTTATAATAACATATTAACATTAAAAGGGTTTAAAACAAATTAATTATTCGGCAAAAGAATACCTTGAAAATTGGAGAGCGGAATTATAGGATATTTTGCCGTGAAGTACGATATAACAAGCTCAAAAGATTAATAAAATCATTGCATTATAATTTACAATAAAGATAGTTCATTCATTCATTATTTAAACTATTAATTCTTTAAACCATTCATTCTTTAACTCATTCATTCATATAAGCCTCTGTCAGTACGCAAAAGTAATTTTATTTAGTATGCAAGACGAGAACGCCGCTTCTTTAAGTTCTTACAACACTTCGGCTGCAGTTTTACGCGTTGCTACATAGAATGGGGAATGAGTGAGTCAGTAGTTTACGCGTCAAATAGAAATCGTCCGTTTAAATGAAGTCAGGGGGCAGGCCTTACATTATTCATGAGGCTTCAATCCACCCCTATTTAGTACCGTTAGCTTATGTCAGTTATTCACGGGTTAGGTAATGAGATGATTATGTCGAAGCTCATTCAGACTTTACTAGCTGCCGCCAGCGGCTTCGCACGTGTTGTTTTTAGACAAAAGACTATATTTAATCCAGGTCATAATCTATCAACACACCAAAATTCATCGAAATCGGTTCAGCCACTACGACGCTATTGAGAAACAAATAAATAAACATCCAAACTTTTATAATATCAGTGTGATTAGTGTCGATGTCGCACAATGCAAAGCCATTTTGACGAGTATGTTGCTCGATAACATAGGAATGAGAGATGAAAGATAACTTTTTTTGAATGCAAACATACTCAGCGCTCACTCATATGGTGCGCAACTCATAAACAGTGAAATAAGCTCGCGATGATCCATATCACTGTTTACCCCAAATAGGAAGGCTACACTACCGGGTGCACCGACAACTGTTTCAGAATCAATATCCGTGTCTCAATCAAGACAATTATTTTGGCCATAGAATAGGGGTCATGTACAATATAATTACCCGGTTGCCGAAGGAGGGTTATTAGTTTCACGCTATCGCCGGAGGGGGATAAACTGGCCGTGTACTTAATTATTAACTTAAGTAAAGGGAGCACGGTTAAAAGTCCGGTAATTGTTTAGTGATTTCATAAAATAGCAATATCATTAGGGCGTGCATGTAACTAGCTAAAGGCATACTAGATACTGGCAAGTGTGATCTACTATAGTCTTTCCATTTCTTTATTTTCTCGATGACAGTTCTAATTTGATAGTTGTAGTGTTGTGGCCTCATGGGGAGAGCTTATCGAGTGTCAGTGACGATTCATCAGATTTTGATTGAAATAAATAAATAAAGATTACCTGTCGTTATAATTATTTCGTTTCATTGTCGAGTACCTACCTATACCTACTTATTTTACAACAGCTTCGAAAATTTTAAAGAAGTTGGCATTATCAATCACGAATTAATACGTGTAACATCTTGTAATGAAATATAATATTAGTTAATAAATTTGAACAAAAGTATCCGGCAGTAGTTTAGTTTCTTACATTTTGTAAAAAAATATCGGGTCTGTTAGCGTGCTACGTTTATCGATAGCTCCATCCCTATCAGTTTCTCCGACTCTGGTATAACCTTGTACGTGCGTAAGCATCATATTTTTATAAAATAATGCATACACAATGTAAAAAAGACGCTCATTCAAGTTTTCACAGGAGCTGTCCTCGAGATGTTATGTTTTTAACTCGGTTGTCGGTTACGTCACTTAGTCAGAACAGCGACGATATGGATGTTATGTTTTTAACTCGCATGCTAATACTTAGTTTAGAATACATCGGGAAAACATTTATTCGACACAAGAACATACTTTAAAAGAAGTAGGATTATGAGTATACTTTGTAAAAATATTGGACAGTCCCCTTTGTTTCCGGTGAATAGAAGCAGTTGATAAATCGCAAGATTTGTAATACAGATTTTTCGTCTGCGCAAGTATATCCGTCACAACACAATTTTGAGTTTCTCAAGTGTCACCCACTTCCGTTTCAAATGGTAGCATGCTATAAAATCGACAAAGAATGCCAATACCTAGCAAGCCTAACTGCCAGCGCCTGGTCACTTTTTATCACGGTTAACTTTATCACCTTTTAGAGTGAGTGAAGCTTGTATTGTAATTAAAACGCCTTGAATATAACACAACAACGACATGTGTAAGAACAAGATATCGGGATTAATGTGTCGGGCGATAGTAGGGTCTGCCGCGAGCGTCTACTAAACACTTCTCGTATTATTAATGTGCTTAGGATGCCGTGAACGTTTTAAGGCGACCGTAATAATTCCGATGACATTCTTAAATGCCGTCATGTGTGTAGGGGAAGGGCGTGTAAGACGGATAGAGCGGGCAAGATGGATACTCGAAATATCCCGAAGACGCAGCGAAATTTTACGATCTCTGCATAGCAACAGCGTGCCTAGGCGCCGACCGTGTCCGCGCTTATTAATCGGCGCCGTTCGTGGAGTAACATTGGTGCGTTTCAGCTAGGTGATCATCAAATCGGTGCCGTTCGTAGAATACCTCGTCTTAACCTGTGAGGTAATGCAATTTTTATATACAACTAGCCGTTTAGTCGTGAAAACGCAACAAGCAGACATACAGACAGATAGACAGACAGATTTATTTTTAAATATAAGATAATAGTAAGGTCTATAATCGATATTATTTATCAGATCGACCAGCTTACTCCGTCATCTCATAAAAATAAATAAATATTGCTGGACATTTCAAACAGCGCTATCTAGTCCCAAACTAAGCAGAGCTTGTACTATGGGAACCAGATAACTGATATAATACTAATATTTTTTTTTGTAAATACTTTCTTTTAATATATAGAAAAACAATCAGACCCGGAACAAATATCTGTAGATCATGCAAACATTTATTCCGAAGGGGAAATCGAACCCACTCCCTCCTGCATCTCAGCCGGTTGATTACCCACTGCGCCACGGAGGTCGTCAACTCGTCAGTAAAAAAAACTCGGTGTTTGTGCTGCCATGGGCTCAATTTTACGCAAGAATCTAGTCAACCGAAAAACAGGGGCCTTATCACGAATATTTACCAAGTATGATAGACATATTTTAACTAATACCAATGAAAGTAGTAGCTGATACCAGTGGCTAAAATCTTACTATCTCCACGCGTCATAATAGCTTTTGTTATGCCTAATTTCTTAATAAAAACCGGCCAAGTGCAAGTCAGACTCGCGCACGAAGGGTTCCGTACCATTATCTATAAAAAAGGCAAATAAATCAAGTTTGTTGTATGAGAGTAAGTAATACGAGGGCTGCTATTTATGTATCCGGAATAAAATAAAATAACTATCATTGACTGTTAAATATGGTTTTATTGCTTTTCAAAATATTCGCCATGATGATCAATGCACTTTTGCATTCGGTGAAACCAGTTTTCATAGCACTTTTTCCAATCGGAAGACGGTATCTCCAAAACATGATTTTTGAATGCTTCAACGGCTTCTTCTAGGGTTGAAAATCGTTGACCACGTAATTTATTCTTCACGGTTGGGAATAAAAAGAAGTCGTTGGGTGCCAAATCAGGGCTATATGGCGGATGACCCGTTAATTCCACCGTTTCACCCTCCAAATATCGGGTCGTTTCACCCGAAGTGTGACAGCTTGCATTGTCGTGATGGAGAATGATTCTGCGTTGTGGATTATTCTTCCTGATTTCTGCAGACTTCTGGCAAACAAATGGTCGTGTACCACTCTGAATTAACAGATTTACAATTTTCTAGGGGTACAGTAGCCACGTGTCCATCTATACCAAAAAAACAGGCGACCATTTGCTTCAAAGTGCTTTTCGCACGAGCAACTTTTGTTGGGTTCGGCTCATGTTGGAAGACCCAAACTGTTGACTGTTGCTTAGTTTCGGGGTCATATGCATAAATTCAGGATTCATCACCTGTGTAGATATTATATACAGCTTTTGATGCACCACGATTGTATTTTTTTATCATTTTTTTGCACCAATCGACACGAGCCTGTTTTTGATCTATTGTCAAGTTGTGCGGTATCCAACGCGAACAAACTTTTTTTGCAGCCAAGTGTTAGTGTAATATCTTATGTATACTCGTCATACTAATGCCCAAGATCGCCTCTATCTCTCGATATGTCACATGACGATCTTGCATTATTAGTTTACGCACTGCGTCGATGTTTCGTGGCACAACAACTGATTTAGGCCGACCATCTTTAATTTCGTCCGTGAGCATACGACGTCCACGATTAAACTCACTAAACCAGTGATACACAGTAGTCTTCGATGGTGCTTTATCCCCAAAAGTCGAACTGAGTTGATCGATACACTGCTGTTGAGTTAGACCACGTCGAAAATCATAAAAAATCATCGCACGAAAATTTTCTCGAGATAAATCCATTGTGATAATGACACGCAATTTTTGAAATCGCGCCACTCTATGAAAACAATTGACAGACGGACGAAATAACCTGCATTCTACAGCCAAAGAGTTCCATTTTCAAACGTGATAATTTCTTTTTAAATATTATTTATGCAGTGGCCAGTTCCGGATTCTTAAATAGCAGCCTATGTACCCGTAAAAAGTCATTTTATTTTAATTTAATTATTTATTTTAAAGTGAATAATATAACTCAAATATTCTGTATTTCAAGCGTTTTCCTGTTGCCGTTATCAATATCGAGCAAAAACGAGCAAAAAAACCACGTTTGTTATATGGGAGCCCCTTTACATATTTATTCAACTGTCTAACTATCACGGTTCATGCATGAGATACAGCCTGGTGACAGACGGACAGATAGACAGACAGCGGAGTCTTAGTAATAGGTCCCATTTCACCCTTTGGGTACGGAAGCCCCCCCCCCCCCCCACTCCCCTTTATATTTCCAGAGTGAGCGATCTCGTGCGGCCTGCCCCCGACAGGTATTCTTCTTTATCAGGTCATCTTTCCATCCTAGTGGGTCGTTGCTGCACTATCCCAATGCTAAGTCTCTACTCTAGAACCATTCTGCTCCAACGCCCGTCAGTTCTTCGAGCTATTGCTCTGCTTACTGCAACTTCAGCTTGCTAAGCTGTTGTGATATGTGTATAACATCACCTTATCTTTTTGGGCATTACGGCCGCAATAACAGTCACCGTTTTTTTAGGAATGTAAGGCGCTTACACACGTTATTATAATGTCGTATCAAGTGGTGCCTCGCGTGGCTCAGCCCGGCCATAAAGCTATGTTTATTAGTCACGACTTACCGTTCACGGTTTCATTACAGGGATCGACTTCAATACGCACGAACGCTGATTACAATAAATTACTATTTATGAATTGTTGCGTTCGATACTGGTTGTTTCTTGGGCACATTTAGATGTCAGTGACCTTTGGAAACTGAGCAATTTATGTCTCATCGTCTCGGCTTAACCCGGTGAACGTAAGGCTGGGTGTAATACACCCTAGCTATATAATAGTCGTCGATATTTTGAATTTGATGCGTTAAATACCGCTGTGCCTTTGAGTAGCTGCGCGGGGGGAGGTAAGGAAGCACTGAGTCACACCGCGTAATCAGCCGTCACGTGGCGAGGAAGTTAGACGGTGTCAAAGTGGTCGGCGGGTGAGTTTGACCCACCTAACGCTCTGTGTTACTAATTTGAACCTTACGCACGCCGGGTTAATCAGTTTAAGAGACAATGTTGTCCCGGGCACAACAATTCCTGACTACCAAGAGCTACCAGGACCTGCCTAACTCCTTTTCGTTATAGCTAGTGTTTTAACCCCCTAAATATATAATAAAAATAGGGGTATTAAGTTTGACACGAATGTCTAGCTGTGTGTCTGTCTGTCTGTGGCATCGTAGTTCCCAAACGGATGAGCCGATTTCGACGCGGTTTTTTTTTAATATGTACCATTAAAAATAAAAAAAACGAGTATGCTTTAGTTAGACTACACAACTGAAGTAAAACTTATGCTGCTGTCTGCCTGCATCTGTTGTGGAATAACTGAACTTTTTCGTAAATCGAAGCTGGTAGATTCAAAATACGAAACGAAGTAAATAATTTTTTTATCTATAGCAAAATGAACTCTATTATATAGTATGATGGAGTGTTTTGTTTTTGCAGTTTGTATAATTTAGGCTAATTTGAAAAAAATAATATTTATTAATAATATTACCTACCCTGGTATCTATTTATTTTGATTTGCTTATATAGTATACAGTTAAATATAAAGCTTAAGTTATTATAAAGCTACCGTCCTTTAACGTTCGCGTAAAATCCAGTCCATCCAAAGGTTGTCTGGAAGAGATCGCTTTTAGCGATAAGACCGCCAATTGTACTATCGCGTGTCTAGTTTTAAGTGTTTGTGTTGTCTACCGTAGGGTAGACTACTGATAAATGGTATTATTTCAGAAAAAACAGGAAGTTTATTAGTAACGCAGTACGGCTTCAGAATTAAGAGCAGAAGTCGAGGTCATTGCCACCACCAAAGCTCAATTTACAAATGAAACTTTGAGCAAACGGTAAGAGCGTATTTAATAAGCGCGAGGGGAATCCCCTATTTTTTCATAACGTGCCCTATTCTAAGGGCAGGATTTGAAAACACAATTAGACTTAATACAGAGGTGATTGTAGAGGGGTCGCTTGTGAGGGGTTACGAAAATCCTTTAATTTGGCTCCCCGATCAAATAATAAAGCGGAGGGAACGGTGGGGCATAGCGATATCGCGTTTAGTGGTTTTATTGCGAGCGCCATCTGCCAACTCACCCCTGCTCACTCGTACCACTAGATGGAGAGATAATTTTAGTTTTAAAGTGCGCCCATACGGACAATTTTTAAGCAATTATCGCCGAGCAACGCTATGGAGAAAGTGCAATACCTTCAGTATATTGTGTTGCCTACGTGCTTAAAATTTTACACATATGGCTCTATTTTTATATAGTTACTAGCTTCCGCCAGCGACTTAGCACGCGTTGTTTGTCAACAAAAGGTAGCCTATGTGTGAATCCAAATCATAAACTATCAACACACCAAACTTCATCGAAATCGGTTCATCCATTACGACGTGATTGACTAACAAATAAACAAACATCGAAACATTCACATTTTTAATATCAGTGTGATAGTGTGATTTAGTGCCTTTAAATCATTTTAGAGAGTTGTCAAATCATACAATCATTTAATTTAAACATGTTTAGTCGTTAAAAACGTTTAGGGATCGTTGTGCAAGGCGCCCTTGAAGTTATAGTAGGTAATGGAATGATTTAAATCACCCGTATAAAACCTTAAAAGTGAGGGGAAGAGTCCTTATTGTGAGCTGTTACGCGTTTTAATTCAACACAATACATACATTTGTAGATGTGCGAGATACCACAAGACGTGCTTAGCAACGAACACTTAGCGATGTGAACATTCGAATTCGATAAAATGATGGACAAAGCACAACATGCTTTTTTGCAGTTTTTTTTATTTATTAATTTTTGACGATGGAGCGCAGCATTTTGGGTGTCAAGAGAATAGACAGGATTCGGAACACCTCGCTGCGCTCAAGGACCGGCATCGCTGACGTCGGTATCAAGGCTGCCATGTTGAAGTGGGATTGGGCGGGTCATGTCTCCCGCATGCAACCAAATAGGTGGGCTAAGGTCGTAACTTGATGGATCCCTCTGGATGGAAAACGACACCGTGGAAGGCCTAAGAAGTGGTGGCGCGATGATTTGGCCGCTTTCTATAGGGACTGGCGGGATTTAGTACAAGATCGAGAAAAGTGGAGAGATGAGGGGGAGGCCTTGGAGGAGTGGGACAGCATAAGCTAGAGAAAATAAATTGACGATTTCTGGATAATTATAAACTTCGATATAGAACCGTTGGTGATTGAATGACGAGCGACGTTTAATAATATTGAGGACGGCATTCCTGAGCCTGTAGCCAAGTTACATTTGCTTCGAATCGATTCGATTTCTACATATGTTCGTTGTCGATATATCACGTTATATTTCCATAGCACGTGTCAAAGCCTATACATTTTCGGACATAACGACTAGCGTCATCGCTTATCCAATGTAACTTGGCTAAGCCCTCTGATACTGACCCTACTGAAACTATAGAAACGCCTTCATTGCGATTATTAGGTAGACATTGTTTTCATAATTAGTAAAATTACATTTGCAAAAAACCACCTGCGTGCGACACACTGACTCAGATTAAGTGAATTGAAATCATTTTATAGTGAAATAAATCCGAGTTATGCTGCGACTCGCACCATGGCCTTACATGGCATTTGGTCTGAATTCGCAGCATTTTAATTTTGATTTGGTTTTTATTTTATTTTGATTTCATTTTTATTTATATTTGATTTAATGTGTGATTTGATTTTTATTTTATCTTAATTTAATTTATATTTCACTACAATTTACTAACATAGTGTTTAAGAACTTTTTATTATTATTAACATTGATATGGATCATGGATATCTGAAATAAATGACTATTATTATTACATTTTTTTTTTATATTTCCATGCTGCAATTCGTCCTATTTCATTTTTGTATATAATTTATACCTAAAAACATCAAGTACAATCAGTAAGAAAAGGGAACTCATGCGTTAAATATTTATGTATATAAAGATAATTGCATGATTTATGTTTGATATCACTTTAAATAAACTCTAAAATGTTTTGTTAACAACAACACCGACACATTATTATTAAAGTATTTTAAAGCAAACGCAATGTTTTTAATGTTTCACTCACCTAACTACTATCTGAACGTGGAATAAATCGGAACATGGAAATATTAAAAAATTTGCAATGCTGCGATTCGGACCAAATGTGCCTTAAGGCTCCTAAATATTATAAGTACGAGTCGCAGTATAACTCACAGAGTCCGAGTTACAATTTTGGGTTTGGACGAATGGAATTATTCGTGACAAAAATGCCTAGATTAAGATAAAGGTTGGTAAAAGTAAGAATACCAGCTGTAGGAGATTCCGGGCTGAGATGACGATGTTCATGATGATAAACGTACGCTGGTTTTAACAATGATTGCATTGCCGATATTAAAAGACCACGTTTTCAATATCGAAACTCAAACAAACAGTATAATGGGAGATTGGAGGCATCAACCCCTCACTTTATAAATAGTAGGTAAGCGGATAAGGCACGTGCAGGTCGTGCATTTTACCATTGAGGGTGTGTGCACGCACCCTAACTAGGGATGCCATTTTAATTCCCGACTCCGAAAAAAAAAATTTTACGTCAAAATATGTTGTGTTCAGTATAAGTGTTATGTGGAACCACGTCCTGATACAGGTTAGGGGGCGTCCATTAATTATTAATTAGGTGAGATGTTTTTGACGGATTTTTATATGTATTTGGCGTCCTTCTTTCCTACGGATCCTGATATTAAACTAAGCTTACATTACTGATTTCGGAATATAATGAATGCTCGAGTATCGTGACGTCACTAGCTGACAATAGGGAGAACCCTCCAGCTATGCATGAATAATTTGCGCACATCAAGCCGAGGCCGAGGGGACACCGCATAGCAATAACTCCGAGATTATTAAATTATACGGACACGTACCTTTCCGATTTCAGAGTAACTAGGTTAGCCGTGGCAATTTCATCACATTTTATTAATAAAGACGGGAAACGAGAAATGTACGAGAAACTAGTGACCTCTGTGGTGGGGCAAGGAGTCGACTGAGACGCACGTCTGACTTTTTTAAAGGCTTTAATAAAAAGTTACGACTTTGTTAATTCCCATGATATTCTATAGAACTAAAGTTTGTATGTTGGGGGTAGTCTTAGAAACTACTGACCTCTTTGACCTCTTTTGACGACCTCTGGGGCGCAGTGGGCGAAGCCGGCTGAGTCGCAAGAGGTTGTGGGTTCGATTCCCGCTGCGAGACAAATGTGGGCATGTTCTACAGATATTTGTTCCGGGTATTTTTCCATATATTAAAGTATGCATTTAAAAATATATGTATATAACCAGGCGAGTGCAGTTAGGATGGGCTGCCTTTGGCAATCTTGATTCCGTCTTCAGGTCTAAGATTCAGCAATGCCTTAAGACAAAAGTTTTCAAACAATGTATCCTGCCTATCCTCACATACGGTGCTGAAACATGGACGCTCACGAACGTACTTGTTCACAAAATTAGAGTTGCTCAGAGAGCAATGGAGCGTGCCATGTTAGGCATCTCGCAGCTCGCTGTTGGACCACATACCCAACATCGAAATACGACGCAGAACCAAAATCGTGGATGAGGGTAGAAGGATCCACCAGCTGAAGTGGAGATGGGCTGGACACTTGGCAAGGAGGAAAGACAGAAGATGGACGAGGACAGCAACCGAGTGGTGGCCGCAAGAAGGGCGTAGACCAGTTGGCGGACCACCAGCCAGATGGTCGGACGACATCGCGAGAGTTGGGGGAAAGCAATGGATGCGCTTGGCACAGGACCGGAGAGAGTGGCGTGATAACGAGAAGGCCTATACCCAGCAGTGGGTGGATGTGGGCTGAGATGATGATGATGATAAGTGTTTTATCAGTTAACTTGTTTCCATAGTAGGTATAGTTTGCTTCGCTTTGCTTAGTTTGGGGCTAGATAGCGCTGTGTATAATATCTCTAAATTTACTGAACCGATTCTGAAAAATATTTCACTGTAAGTAAGCTACAGTATCCCCGAGCGCTATAAGCTATATTTTATTTTATCAAAAACCCATGCGAACCTGGGCGGGTCAGCTAGTACATAACAGCTTGACCATTGAAACAATTAAATTATTTTATTCATTACCCCAGTACCAAGTGGAACGAGCTGTATGGAGGAGCTAGTTTCAAACAGTCTGTAATCACTTGCCGTGAATTTGGTAATACTTCCATGATCAATCTACGGCGACTATAAATAGAACCAAGTCGCGTGTTTAACACGCCACCGATAAAAACTGGATATTAATTAACAAGGTGTAAAAACTTGAAACCGCAAATCTAACTCATATTAAAAATAGTGGGATTGTTCAGACAAGCGGTATTCTTTTACTGTTCACTATCTATCTACTAAAGTTTTCCAAAAAATGAAAAGTTTGGCTCTATAGTATAAGCTTTAAAATTTAAATTCAGCAATAGCCTGTATTTTGATGTGACTTAATATTACCACACGAGCTCATATAAATAAATCTATATAAATATATAAAACAAAGTCGGGTCAGTTACACCATTTGTAACATAAAAACGGCTGGATTTGTCTCAGCCCCGAATAGCAGAATAACTATTAAAATATCGGAAAAAAACACGCAAAAAGAAATTATGATGAAAATTAATTTTCTCATACACAGATGCAGCGGGTGACGTACATCGGCAGGCCGCGTCATATGCATGTCAAGGCGGTACGAAGTTCGGCGGGTCAGCTAGTAGAGTATAAAAATTACAGTGAATCGTGGATTTCTTGAATTGGCTAAACATCAGCCAAGCCTCCACTGCTGAAATATAGGGGGCATTAAGGTAAATACACCAGGTAAGGAGTGAGGGGTTAGGAAAGGTAAGTATTGTACTTTTCAAAAATAATTAATTTTATATACTAGCCTTTTTTCTTTTGAGTTAAGAGCCAGGATGTGGATAAAATGACCATTTTAATGTTAGTCCTTAGCCTTCATAAGACTAATAGAAAGGTCGGACACACAAAGAGAATAGCAAAATATCAGTTCAGCGCGAAATTCAAGTTAATTTAGCGGGAGCTAAATCGCTATTGTATTGGTGCAAATAAGGTAATGCTAGTATAACCCCTTACTCGTATTTATACAGTGATGTGAGTTTCTATTGATATTTCATAACAAGGGAACGTCAGTGAGTGGTGAATGCGTGCAGTGAGGCGGACTCCGGGGATGTACAGATCTATCCGGTCATCTCACAATGTCCGGATTAAAGTATCATAGGACGTCCATAGCTAAACATAGGCTTCCTCCATAGTTTCCAGAACGATCGATTTTATGAAGCCTGCACCCAACGCCTCGGGCCACCTTTCCATCGTCGTATTGTTAATATATTTTTGAAACCATAAATAATGTTTTTTTTTTCAATCAAAAACCTTTATTTGTAAGTTAATGTGCCTAACATGCAGGAATAGTAGTTGGTGCATTGACCGGGCCAGGTTATTGACTAGGCGGTCTCAGTTCGTAGTTATGAAAGAAAAAATTAAGAAAATTGCGCGCAAAATTAGAAAATTTAATACATAACCACTATATAAAATTATTTATAATCTAACCTTAGCGCTTTTATAATGTAACCTTATGACGTTTGACATAGAATTGACAGAATGCGTGCTGCAAATATCGTCAAAGAGCATGTAAAAAAACGAATATCGTTTGAAATAGATGCTTCGGTAGGAGTTATCCCGAGATATTGTCTATATATATAAAAATGAATTGCTGTTCCTTAGTCTCGCTAAAACTCGAGAACGGGTGGAGCGATTTGGTTAATTTTGGTATTGAATTATTTGTGGAAGTCATTCATTTTCTCATACATAATGATGGCCGGGGACAAAAATTGACAATTCTACCAGGGTGACGTATATTGACAGCCCGCGTTATATGCATGTCAAGGCGGTACGAAGTTCGGCGGGTCCACTAGTTAATTATAATTAATTATAATATTAATTTAAAAATAAACTTTTTAGGGTTTCACACCGTAAGATTCCTTACGGACCCCTATCTTTGAGACTGTTGATATTACAGGCTCAAATGCATCCAAATCTATACAGCCTGTTTTGTTATGTACTACAATAATTTAAAACATACATCCGGAATCGTATTAACTGATTTCAGAGGTGGGTTTAATACCGGTAGCTTGAATTTTTATCCAGTAATCGATACATTTCCAATAAACATTTTTTAACGTAAATCGGCGGCTCTTTTGCGACGATGCTGGTTAGTCATTAACAGGTACCTACTTACATGATGAATGAACTTGATTTATTTACCAATTTTATGCAGACTGTTTCATTGATATTTTAGGACTTGATTTAAAATTTTCTATGGTGATGTAGGTACTTGAAAAAAAAACCTATTTAAGCCATTAGCCCTACCCATTAGCATATTGTCGTACATAAAAAAACATGTAGGATAAACGAAGATAAGCCAAATAGCAAAACATCCGGGCTTTAGTAATTTTCAAATCTCCGCGATCACTGTGCATAATTAGGTACTGATTAAAACGTGTATTTATCAGCTATGTACCTTTTTTATTAGTTATCCCGACGTCGCGTGATACCCATTTTAATCAGTAATTATCCGGCCTTTAGTCCGGACTTTGCATTTCGGTAGCCCTATCAGGGGTGTCGACGCTCGTAAACCTCGACAAAGTATTCCGTCAACCCCTAGCTCCCTTTCAGTGTGACCCTATTGTCTCCACTCGACATTTGCGACACTTCATGAAATCATTCCACCGTTATGAGTTTACACAACAATTTTATCAATGACGCGTTGAGTATCTGCACCTAAAGAGGGGCATCGGCTCATTTACTACCGGTCACAGTTCTTTACACTCGTATTTATAGTCAAGTCAAAGTAATTACTTGAGTAAAAGTAATAACTTGAGCAACATTGCTGGCTGAGTAATGTACGTTGCTCAAGTAACCAAAATGGTTTCTATTACTTGACTAAGTATTCTAGCTTTTGACAGTTCTTACTTCGACCGATTTCTTGTCTATGAAATACAAAGTTTTGCTCAAGTAATTACTTTTGCTAAAGTAATTACTTGTAAAGTAGTTAGAATCACTGTCTCCATTTTAAGTCTGTCTGTCTAAGGTCAGGCTGTTAGCGATTAGACAGGACATTGTTCATTTCTATTGTTATTTATGTATTTCGTTGAACTGCTTTGTTTAGTTTTGATGTTAATCATAAATCATTTCGGGCAACAATAAAATAATTATAGGATAGTAAATAACTTATTCTGCGGCCCATAAATATATACCTTAGCCTAAAATACATATTATAATGAAATCTCCTATTTATTTAATACATAAACTCTGCAACTTTAGAAATGAGTTCTCGGTGTTATGTACAATAAAGTGTTCATCTATCTATTAAGCTGTCACACCTTGGTCAATGACCTGTCGTAGATCAAAGTAAGAACGGGTAAGCGCTGGTAGTATAGCTGGATTAGTCTTATCTTAACAGATCAGCTTAGTTGATGTTCCTCCGATCACCAATACTTGAATAGGGACCGTTAGTAGTATATTCATCTGAGCGCTTCTTACATGTTTTGGAGGGGATGTCGTCACGCCAGATCGGAGGCCTTCAGGCAATCCAAAAACTCCTACACACGAGTTGGCCACTAATTGACACTAACTTACTTTTTAGAAAGAATGACTGACAGAATGAACGTATGAAGGAACACAATTGCATCGAGCATCGTACTCTTTTTCGTCAAGGATATGTGTTAACGTTTCTAAATAAGGAAACCGTTGCGATAATCGGCAGCGTGAAAGTCAGTCCGGGCGTGAGTAATAGCTCGAAGCACAGAACAATACATAAGCCTCCGTGTCGATACACAACAAAGACGAAACAATCAATTCACGGCGTAAGTAGGTGTGATTCGGCACGGCCGGACGGCCGCACTACGGTCTGGCCCCGCAACTAACAAAAGAAAATCTAAGCAATTAGTCGTCGTCAGAAAGAGCGGAAAACGCGTGTTAGTCGCGGTCACGGCGAACTGCGACAAACAACTGAGAAACTTAGAAATATAACAAATAAAAGTGAGCATCTTATTTTTTGGAGTCACTGTTGACTTAACGAAAACTTTCGTCGACATCTACACAATCGTTGGCTAATTGAGTTACTTTATACAAAAAAAGTTGAAAATCATTGTTATTTTATAACGCTCGCGCATTGTGCTTTAAAAGCTTAACTAAGTCCGAGGGTACGTTTCTGGTTCTCGCTCGACTGAGCGTGTTAAGTGCTAATGTAATAATCTATTACAATGAAGGCCGGCAGTGTACGCTAAATAGCGCATTCAACCATTGAGCCGAACGGGCCATCTGTCGGCCGCAGCGGCAAACAATAAGACCCTTCGTAATCACCCCTTGTTGCTAGTTTGCCAGACCCTAAACAAATATTGGCATACAGCCTGTGCTCTGCGGTCTTCAGATCTCAAATATCGCATTGTCCATATTTATATCGTACAATAAAATTTAAGAATGCAATCACATTTTTGTCATTTGCATTTTATGGCCGTCGATTGCGGCCGCAATAAAATATTGCTTGGAATCATGCCATCATAAAAAGCAAGTTGATGTTGATATTGGATAAACATTTTAAAATTATTTAAATATTCATAAAAGTAGGTCAGATTATAATTATACCTCCTTTAAATATTCGTCGTAATCTTCCTTTGCGGAGCAGAGACATGCGACACTCAAAACGGCTGATCAGAAAAGAATTGATGCGTTCGAGATGTGGTGCTAGAGAAAGATGTTTCGTATACCTTCAACTGCTAAACGCCTAACTGCTAGCCGCACCTTACAATATTTTGGACACATAATACGATGCAACATGGACAACCTCGAAAAACTCACAATCACGAGGAAAATCGAGGGACGCAGACCAAGAGCACGCAGCCCCATCCGCTGGACCGATCAGATCGCGCATCGCTCTCGACACACCACTACACAACGCTATTCGTCACGCCGGTGATAGCGACAAATTGAAAAAAATCATGCAATGCGCTCACGACCCTCTACATTGAGAAAACGTTGCACGGAGAGAAATGTTCGTATGTTTACTACCCACGTACGAAGTACTAAAAAAGATGTCTTCGTACATAATTTTAACCAAATTACTGCTACAATCTAAACATTTTATTTTCCAATCAGAACTGAATCCGCACCTGTATCACCGACTCATTATTTTTAACAACATCAAAACACTCCCTTCAAAACAATAACACCGTGATTTCCATTCCCAAATTGATTTTGAAAACGTGTTAAAGTATAGCCCTATTATTAAAAAGCTTGTGCAAAGGGGCAGTGAGCGTAAAATCTACAGATTACCGAGTACCCCCCGGCTCGACTCACCCTTAGGGTGAATTCGGCCCAGTTGGATATAATAATAGCTACTATTTGTTACGATAGCTTTTATACCGACCGTCAGGGTTGGCGACTACACTAATCGGGATTTAGTCGATGATACTGTTTATTTGTGAGTTCAGTTGAGCGAAAACTTCAGTGATGAAGAGAATCGTTGAAGTGAAAAATTCGTCTTGGTCTATCATCTAACATTTATAGGCAATATTGTTTTATTACTGGTAAACATGCGAATAGTTACTGACGTATCTGATGAGGTACAGGTAGGTACATTGTATACATACGGAATAGATAACATGTTAAAATTCAATGGAATACCGTCATTGATAACGAGTCTTACCTAATAATTAGAGCTCTTAATGCACAATCAATAGACATTACGTTTATCAAGAGACAATTCTTTAAGCGTAGAATGTCTGCACAATATTTTTTTGTTTAATTGAAAGATAAATTAATATAGACAGCCCTACAAAAAGGCCCCAACTTGTGATTTCGACTAAGCGTCAAATTCATAGTACATTTTCCCCGCTTAATGTTGCACATGTTAAGGGTGGCACTCCCCTCAGACCATATTTCAACGATATTCCTATTGAAAATGAAACGCTACCCTAACATTTACTCGAACCGCATTCAGTTTACACAAAATAACGGTTTTACAAATTAGAGAGTGAAAATTCTGGAACGGTTAAAATTACACGTTGCAAAATTCACGGAAATTAAAAACCGAAATGCCAACAAAGCGGTTTGACCGAAGCGCGGTTGACATTGTCCCCCCACGCCCCTAAACAACCCCCGCCCGTCAAACAACGTTTATCAAACAAACTGGCACATGGCGCTCCGCAATAATACGATTTTATACTTTTACAACATTTCCCCGTGCGCCAATTCGCCCCTGTCGGCTCTCTCAAATATACTTATTTTTCTCTTTCATCTTAGTTCTCATCGTATTATTTTGAACAGCCTTTCGTTGGAATGCGGAAACAATGCCATTTCGAATATATTTCAATAAGCGTGTAATCTTACAATCGAGTGTGTGTGTGTTTATGTACGTACCTGCTTATGCATTTCCACGTTGAGTCCATACGACATTTCATAGTACTGAAACATAAAAGCACGCTTTAGCAAAATCGATTAGCAATAAATTAATGCGCGAAATAGTAACGTTGGAGTGCGCCGTCACACGGAAAGCTTTTGGCACAGATTAGCTTCCTCAAATTATACGAGTCTAGTGACTAAACATCCGCACCAGAACTGTTTGGACGGAGGCCAGAAGTGTTTCCGACACGTAAAAATTCTTGCGAAAATTCCCCCCCGAGCGTATTAAAATAAATTGCGAGCGATTTGGCAACACTTAATCGTGATTCATAACTGAATGGAGCGAACATGCGGGGATTAAGCATGCCAAAATATCTGTTTGTAAAATGTATTGCCAGCGGTCGGCAATAATACGTTTACCCACGCGTGTTCCTGACGGAAAACATGCTGTTTTGATCCCGACTCGACTGCTATAACATCTAACGTTTTATTGATCCAAATTAGCGCTCAACTTGTAGCATTTATCCCACACGCGAACGTAAACAATATCGTCACACGCACAATTGACTTTAATATGTGCTCTGACTGATGATGGTGACCCAATGAAAATAATAACTATGGTTGACATGCGGGCGGTGGCAACGCAACCGATTATTGATTTTACACGACAAAAAACATGTTGTACATGTGTATTATCTTGATCTAACCAATACAATGTTTTGCCATTTATATTGACATGGTTGACAATTATTTCTGTATCCATGAAATTCTCTGATATTAATTCAAAAAATGTAGTAACGAATTCCAATTAAATTTAATTTTAAGTACAGTATTACTTACCATAACATAATGTCTCTGTATTTCAATTTTTTCACTAGCAAGTTTTTCGCATTCTAATTTCAAACTGAAACAAAAGAGAATAATTTGTAACATTATTTTACACTGAACCTATTTTATACACCGTGTAGTTCCAATATTCCATACATTTTTTTTTTCATTGCCGATGTTATTTCCGATTGGTAGAATGCTTTCTGGATCGTAATACGCTTGCCAAAATATTATTTGTGATACTTGGCAGTCTCATACGACAATTATACTGGGCAAAGTAACTTAAACATGATGTAAGTAGGTACTTGTTCGTTCCATGTATAAGTAGCACTTGTTTTATTAAGATAAGAGGTTCATAACAAACTGTTGTATAGCTGTTATCGATTCTAGGTCAGAATTGTTCTGGTAAAGTTTATCGTCTGTTATTGTTGGGTCTTATTTTTAGAATATGGCTGCCATGTTCCGTCATACATATCGATTATAATAATAAGGCTTAATCGCCTTCATGTTGGTTTCGGTCCCGGTAATGCATACATATGTAAAGATCGAGTAATAAAATATGTAGTCAAAATCAAAATCTTTTATTTGTTTATATTTTTGTTATTATTCATAACAATTACAAGGATCACGTTGAAACGTCAATTTTACTGCCTGTTCCTTCGCGACCAGGCCAGGAAAGAAAGGCAAGAAACAAGGCTGGTTGTTCTTTTTAATGATTATTTTAGAATGCATACAATAAAGAAAATAAATTACGTCTACATTGTAACATTTTTTAACGAGTTGAAGCAATTTCAATCCCAAGCTTCTCTATCATCTAAATAATCCGATGTGTTATAGTAGGCTTTTTGTAAAGATTTTGTTAAATTACGTTTTCAAATTTGTTAATTGTCAATTTTTGTACACACGGCTACACATCAAGCTATACACTTCCAGTATAAGCTGACCTCGCATTGTGTAGGCTTATCGTAGAATGAGAGGTCAGCTTATACTGGAAATTATAGCTTGATGTGTAGCCGTGTGTACATCACTTGGGAGTTTGTTATAAAAGTGTCTTACCCTTTAAACCATTTAAGTACTAACTTAGCCGTAAATTACCTAGCGTTTCGAAGTAATTTTGTAGTATCAGAACACACGGTAGCCTAGGTGTACTTAATGAAACGTACAGCGAATGGATTTAATAAATAATGCTGGAAGAATAATAAAAGCAACTGGTAATATAACTTCAATGCCGATAATTTCACCACAATAGGGGTACAAGCTCATAAATCAACGGACCAGATACTTTTTTCCCCAATACCGGCCTATAAAAAAATTATTATAACCGTCCCATCTTATCTCTACACCACGAATGTTCATAAAACACACTCAACTTATCTACGTTTAAGAGAACAAATAAATAAATAAAGCATTGTGTCCCCTTACTAAGATAACAATGGAAGGCACAAAAAGGAGAATATAAAAGTCTGTATAAAAAGGCCGGTTGAGTTCTCAAAGGGACGGGGTTCCTGATTGCTGGCGACATGAAATATCGGCTTATTCACTACATTTGGAATTGATTCAGTTTGATTCAGCCTATCAACAAATAAACCAGTAACGATTCAAATGTCAATTCAATTTGCAGATAAAGTAGTAATTGTTTTGGAACGTATATTATTATTCAATTTGATTGAATGGGATAGGGAAAAATGAACGTGACGAAAAAAATATTAAGACTATCTATATCTAAATTACTATACATCCTGTTTTCTTATGTACGACATTAATTTAAAACACACATCCGGAATCGTATTCACTGATTTTAGAGGTGGTTTTTGTAAGTACCTGTAGCTTGAGTATTTATCCAGTAATCGATACATTTCCAATAAAAACATTTTAACGTTAATCGGAAAGCGCCGCAGAGTCAGTTTAACAGGTACCTACTTACATGTCATGATAAATGAATATCATTTGTGTACCTATTTGGTACAGGCTGTTTCATTAATATTTTAGGACTTGATATTAAGGTTGTAAGAAAATTTAAAAATTTTATAGTAATGAATTTGAAAAATAATATGTTTTACAAAACATAACGAGCCATTGTTTCTATACGTGTTTTCATATAATGTCGAACATAACAAAAGACGTAGTTTATTATTATAAAGAGGTAAGATTTGAGAGTTTGTTTGGATGTAGGGGGTAATCTTCAGACTTCTGATCCGATTCAGAAAATTATTTCTCTAATAGAAAGCTACAAATGCCATAAATGCTATAATTTAATTTGGAAAAAAAAACCCGTGCGAAGCCAGGTTAAATCCGTTAAATAGTATAGTTATCCTTTAAAAAAAGTGGCACTCTGGGAGTGCCGACAGAAATGAAAACTTGAACAATTACGAGATATTTAAACACAGAGGTGTCGGTAACGGTAGCAGTGTCGCGAGTTTAATGGTTTTTTCCCATCTCAAAAAATGCCCAACGCGCCAAAAGAAGTTTTCACTTCAAAAATTGTTTATACTGATGTTTTGAAGCCGTTTTTTATGAACAACCTATTCAAGAAAAACTGAGATTAAATTGTAAATAGATTTAACTACATCCTAGTAATATTATAAACGCGAAAGTTTGTATGTATGGATATTTGTTACTCTTTCACGACGGAACAGCAGCACCGATTGCGATAAAATTTGGCATGTACGTAGATCATAACCTGGATTAATATACATAGGCTACTTTTTATTGGCAAACCACGCGTGCGAAGCCACTGGAAACAGCTAGTAGTTCATAATTTGAATGATTGTTTCAGCTATTGAACTGTTATGGCGAATAACGACGACTTTTGACAATGTGGTTTGTATAGCGTCGCAGACATTAACTTCAATGACAGAAATCACAGGCTATTTTTATGCTCTCATCATCTCCCATAGATTTCCAGAGCGACAGATACCTATTATGCGGCCTGCACCCAACGGCTCCCAGCAACCTTTATCACCTCGTCTTTCCATCTAGCGGGGGCCGTCCTACGTTAGTTTTTTTTATTCTACTTGTAAATGGAACAAGCTTATGGCCCACCTGATGTTATGATACGATAACTCTTTATTGTACACCAAAGTAAAATACAGAACATAATTGTTACAAATATATTTAGTACAATGGGCGCGGTCTTATCGCTAAAAGCGATCTCTTCCAGACAACCTTTGTATGGATATGATTATAATGTATCACATGACGGCGGTGCATCTATATACAATTAAAAACATATCTACATACTATAAACCTAAAATACTAGTAATAACACAAACTTAATTTAAAATAAGCAACTATAAAAATGGTTACGATGAATTAACAAGCAGTTACAACTTCAACACAGGGACATATAATGGGTGTGCACTTTTGTTTTAAAATTACTAAGTGGTAAGCATCGTCATTAACAGAGAATTGGCTCGTTTGTCACTCACGTTAGAAATGTGCCCTACGATGCACCGTCCAACTTGAGGCATACAGGTCTAAAACCTCGCGTGTAACCGAAACACACGTGGCACACTACGTGAAGCTTTCCGGTTGCCTCTTTTACTAATAAGAAATTATAATACTGTATAAAAGCCTATGCTAATGAAGCTCTTTATAAACTTGTACTTTCCATAAATAAACCGAAGCACAAGAAATTATTTCAAGAAACTCGATCCTTTTAGAGTATGCACCTGTGAGCCCTTTTCAATTACTGAAGGGTGCTTCAATGTGCAATCTGATGGGGTTGGAATTTAAACTTGAAAAGGTGAATAAAGTAGTGCATTATTAAGGAGAACTACAAATCTGGTACTTGAGTTTGGAAAAATTTGTTTATCTTATTAGAGTAAAAATAAATTTGAGATTTACCTAACAGGCTAAAGTGGTTCTCAACTATACGTAGGTATAAGTTTTATGTTTATGCATATATGTACTTACGTTTGCTATTTCAAACATCCTTTTTAATGTACTTGCCTACAGATGTTTTATGTCAAAACACTGTTTTTATTTGACATATTAAATGGAAATTTGTCGGATGGTGTCCATAAATTAAAAAAAATACTAACATCTCAGCGGTATAACTGTTAAGATCTCGTTTGAAACGTCAAAAGCGACGTCCAAGGCGTTATATTATTATTTATTCTGAGTACCCTCATTAATCATAAAGGAAACTCGAGACACGAACAAAAACATCAGCCTTTTTGTTCAGATATTTTTAGGGAACAAGCTTAGCCCCTAATTTTACAAGCTGTTCAATGTTCTGACGTATGAATATTTTAAATTAAAAAGTATAACTTACTTGTGATATTGAGCTTGAAGGAAATTAAATTCTTCTTTAATCCGATCACAGGACTCTCCGACTGTGAATTTAATTGGTTGACCGGGCTGTGGGGGACCCTGGAAACAAAGGGGTTTGTGTAAATAAAAATCCAAAGGGCGTTAGCAATAGGAATTGATATTCCCTCAAGAACTCTTCACGGTAATCGATTATAGCAACGTTTAACTTAGCACGCAATCTCAAAAGCGCATCGTAACTCATCAATCACGGTCACCGAACAATAACATTCCTATCACGAAACAAAAATTATACGCATCCCAAATTACCATAATACAAATTATCCTTTAATGACCATAATTCAGTGTGAGCCTCGATTAATGGATTTATAAAAACAAGACCACTCGCCTCTTAACACAGAAATAAAGCAACGAGAACACGCGAGCACGTAATAATAAAGAAAAAAAAACAACTCCATAATAAGAAGCACGAAAATAAAAATAAAGCGAGGGACACAACAACACACGGTCGCCGGGAGGCCGAACGAACGTCGACGGCAAAAAATAAATAACCGGCGAGCCGGCGCGAGGAACAAACGCGACTTTAAAAATAATAAAAGGAGCGTAAATAAAAGCGTAAAAGGAACTGGCGCGGCGTGTAGACGTTGTAAATGGAGTTGCGGACAATCGGGCTCGAGAAAAATGTGGCCGGGAATTTAGTGAATGTAACCGCCGAAGAGATAGGCCTGCGGTCGCGCGCCTATCTCACGCTGTAACATGTGATCTCTGATCGCACTTAATATCGTAATAGTGCCTACCGACTCGCGGTCTACAAGTAATCTAACCGCAGCGCTGGTCCGTTCTTAGTCAATGCCATATTTAACGCGAATAAATCCGCATATATTTTACCGAGAACGTATCTCGATCTTGTTGTATAAATTAATGTTGAAATTTCATTCCAACTATAAAAGAATGCTAATAGTATCTAAACTACTTCAACGGGGCAATAAAAAGGAATTATTGGCTAAAAGCAGTCGTGTTTGCAAAATGTGAATCGCTTTGAGTAATTACTTGTCGGTGTTCATATCGGTGAATCAGAAAAAAGGAAAGTAAAGCAACATAAAGTGTTGTTTGAGGATTAAATTAAGAGTAAAAAAACGATGAGAGACAGTAGCGAAGGCGCGGCGAGGGGCGGCGGCCGACGCGACGGCAACATGGCGCCATGTGTGGCATGCGATATGTCGCGCAACACGCAGTGTGTCGTGTGTACACAGCCTTATATTCATTAGACGGTTAGTATGCGCAGGATTGCTTACGTTTAATTGGTTTCGTGCAATGGTCGCGTTTGTTTTCTTAATTACTTATGTTAATTTATGAAAAATACAAGCGATTAGCAAAGTTTACTTAGTTCTCTCGGTTTTCTAAGAACTAGAACGTACGTAAAAAATATTTCTAGAGTTAGGTACAACTATTGGAAAAATGGTGATTGTTTTCAATGGCGAAGGAAAGTTGGAATTCTATTTTATTTTTCTTTATTAGGGATAACAAACAATTGTACAATTAGGCTACTTAATATTAACTAATACTAAACAAGATACTTTAGGTATAGTCAGTCCCGGTGTCCACAACTTAGGCAGACAAATTACAAGGGTATAGTAAGTGTTAACGCATGCTTAAAGGCGCACTATACCTGGGGCGACGATAAATCGCTTATTGAGAAACAATGTTTTTTCAACAAATTTTGTGCTTTCAATTTGTAATGCATATATGTCATAGTTAAGGATATGTGCTAGAACGCCTGTGTTGTGAAAACACGATTCCGTAAAATTTATTCGATTGAAAAAAAATCCAAAGATGACTCTAAATTTATCTTAAAACCGTTCTTATACGATGAATACTTCAATTTAGATCTTGAAACTTTGTACAGTAATTCTACTCAACATAAATAAGTGCGCATGTGTTTTAAATTTTCAAAATATGTACTTTTTAATTTTACCATAAAATGAAAATAACTAACTTTTGCACTAATGAAACCATTCGCTCCGGACGCCCGCCCGGTCCGCGATTCAGTCTGGCTTCGGCTTTCAAACGGGGTACCCGTGCCGCTTATCGCTCCAAACGAAATTCACGTTATCATTTAATTCATAGGTAGATATTATATTAAGTTTGTTTTTGTAAAGACGAAGTATTGAGAAATAAGCACAACAAGAAAATGAAGGGACTGAATGATAAAAAAACCCGGCAAACATATAAACCACGGCGAGATAGGACGTGCAGCGGCGCGCGGAGATGGGGGTGAAATTCGAGTTTGGGCTGAGGTATAGTCAACTCTTAAGAAAAAAGACAAATAATATCTGTAGGTACATATACCTACAAGAACGAAGTAAAGGAAAAAAGTCGAGGAAACCAGTTTATCAACTAAAATTCAGGCCATTGCTTAGGAGTTTTTTTTTTTTTATTATAGGCTTGCGTTTGACCACGATCTCGCCCGATGGTAAGCGATGATGCAGTCTACGATGGTACACGCTTGCCTAGAAGAAACCTATTCACTCGCGACTTAAAGATATCCAGGTTCTAACTATCAGGAAACACAGACTCTGGCTAGGCGTTCCACTCTCTGGCGGTGTGCATAATAAAGGTCGAAGAGAACCGCTTTGTGCGAAGGCGAGGTATTTCTACCATATAGCGGTGGCGCACCGCAGAGCGTCTGGTTGTCCGTTGATAGAATGGAGATGGTATAATAGTATTTTAATTATACCATGGGTACAAAGCTGTGGGTAGAATGTATCAGGTTTAAGACATTTATTCTCATAAGAATTTACAATTCACTTAAATGAGAACTTATTAAAACAAAAAAAAACTTTGACAAATATAATAATCGCATACGCGAGCGTGCTACATATCATTAAAAATAAACACGTATACATACTTAATATTACTTAATTATCACAATACAATAACATAAACATATTTTACGAATAAAAAACAGCGCAGTGGTAACTTTGATTATGTGGGTAGACTTGAAAACTTTACCTATGACGAGACCAAAAACTCAGCACAGCCGAGCCAAAACAAAGCAGTGAAACGTATTACGCAGATCGGCAAGAACTAGTTGTGGCATTTGAGTATGCAATATATATATGCATATATATATGTATGTGTATATATATGTATAATGTTGTATATATGTATATATTGGCCAGCGGGTTTCGAATGTTATTGAAAGGTAGCCACCCGCCACCTCATTATAAGTAAAAGTGTTTTACAACCACTGTTAAATTACCTACTCGATAACATGAAAACATTTGTTTGGACAAAATGCTTCGAAACTTGTTATTAACTCCAATCAGACAGGGGCGATTCTAAAGTTGAGGAGTGAGGCTAGAGCGGTATGGGCATGTCATGCGGACGGAAGAAAATCATGTGACTAAACGCGTTACATATGAATATGAATGGATATAAAATTAGAGGAAGGCCAAAGAAGAGATGAATGGACTGTGAGAACAATGATATGGGTACAAGAAGTGACGGAGATGACGGCTGATAGAGGTATTGAAGAAAAATACATGTTGTGCCGACCCGTCGTAATGTTGAAAAAGGGCAGGAAGAAGAAGAAGACAGGTGCCATTCTATCAAGGGTAGTTATTAACTGTTCCTAAAATAAGGTCAAACCGCAAGTTACCTATAGCTATGTGTTGGAAGAAAGAACCAGTATTAGATAATAGGTAGGTACATACCTATGTAATGTATGTCCAAAAAGGACAAACTATTTGTTTGCGTATTTTTAAACACTTTACTTAGATTATTTTATATATTTATTATTTATACTTGACAATACTCTTATTTATATTTTTCTACTTGACATGATGATTATTATGATTTTTTAACTTGACATACCTACCTTGGACCTTGTATTGTATACTTGAAATAATAAGCCGCAATAATTAATTTTAATGTGTTTGATTTAACATGTCTTATTTATTTTAATCCTATTTGATAAATTGTTTAATTAGGTAATTGAGTTTTCTTCAAACGGCTCATACTCAAAATGTAGTGGCCTTACAGGGTTCATGTACTTTCTTACAAGCTATTTATTATCTAAGCTGTATAAAAGATATTATTTGTTGCATTTTAAAATAGTTATTTTTAAGGTACGATTTCTAAACAAAAAATCAAAAATAAATGTATTTAAAACATGTTCTTATTTTATTATCAAATTCTCGAGAAAATCGATAAAATGCTGCTCGACGAAATGTTAGAGAACTAGCATATTGTACAATGCAACAGATTGTTAAAAAGTTACTACGAGCGACCTCGCTTCACTGACCTTGCTCAGTCAATACCCTGGCCCGGTCAATGAACCCAACCAGTCAACAGAGCGCGTATGGTGCGTACTGCAGGGCGGTAAGTAACTACATGTTAGGCACAAAAAGACAAAAAACTTTTTTTATTAATGGTCTCAAAATTATGCTCCGTCATTATTTGTAGTTTAAATTGCAACAACTTATATATGCGTGCGACTATTTTCACTGGTTTTACTAAGCTTTATTTCTACACCTATCTATTTTGCGGCATTACATTGCATTGCCCTGAGACATTAGTGAAGTCCGAAGCACTCAGTACCGTTTCACTATTTTCAATTCAAGCCTTTTGTTTCAAATTATTTAAAATTGGCAATTGGTTGCCGCTCTATCTGCGATCGGTTTATTGCAAATGATTTGTGGCTTTCGTATTAACTGACCAATGTTATTGTAATTACTCGCGTATTGACGAGTGATTTATGTTTAATTATAGTTATCCGATTGTGGTGAAGCTTGCCTTTTAGATAGAATATCGCATTATTGTACAACATAATTGATTTAGAACGGTTGCGGTTTAACTGGCTTGTGCTTAGGCTAAAAGCATTAAGAAGCCAGCGAACCTTGAGCGCAACTTCAATTCGGCCGCGTCAAAAACTTCGGCCTGAATATCGCTATACCTGTTTAATGACGAAGTTTAGCCACTCAGAGCAACAGTGATAGCAATAGAACGATTCTAAATTTGGTTAGATTTTGACCGTGTTCCGTAATACCAAAAATAATGACTGAAAACTTGTTGTATTTTTCTCATTGTGTTGTTATTCTGTAACTAGACGATATAATCTATGTTCCCATGACTAGGATACGTAAGATGTTGTTGTTTTTAATACGAAACAATTAGGTTGAAAACAGGTTTTTTATGACGTAAAAACATGCAGAGTGCAATACGCTTCTATTTCATTTTAGGTAAGTATTTTGATCTAATATATGGTTGGGAACCTAGATAGATACTATTCAAACTAAAATAATTCCTTATTAAGGTAGAAATATTCTCCAATTAGAAATGATCTTGGTAGTACGTTGTATGGGCGATTCCCCTCTGGTGTCCCTTTAAGGGCGCACTAGGTATACCTGGGGAGACGTTAAATCGCTTATTGAGAAACAATGTTTTGTTCAACAAATTGTGTGCTTTCAATCTGTAATTCATATATGTTATAGATAAGGATACGTGCTAGAACGCCTGTGTTGAGACAACACGATTCCGTAAAATTTTCTCGGAAAAAATCCAAAGATGACTCCAAATTTATCTTAAAACCGTTCTTATTCGATGAATACTACAATTAAGATCTTAAAACTTTATACAGTAATTCTACACAACATAAATAAGGGCACCTGTGTTTTAAATTTTCAAAATACCTTTTGATTTTACCATAAAATGAAAATATCTAAGTTTTGCACTAATGAAACTATTCGCTCCGGACGCCCGATCCGCGATTCAGTCTGGCCTCGGCTTTCAGACGGGGTACCTGTGACGCTTGTCGCTCCAAACGAACACGTCATTCTTAGGTAGAATTTGTATTTAGTTGGTTTTTGTAAAGACGCAGTAATGAGAAATAAGCACAACAAGATAATGGAAGAGACTGAATGATAAAAAACCGGCAAACATATGAACCACGGCGAGATAGGACGTGCAGCGGCGCGCGGAGAAGCGGGGGTGAAATTCGAGTTTGGGCTGAGGTATAGACAACTCTTAACACATCACCCAGTTTGTCTGGACTCAACCACCTGATGTGACGTCACGGTCCGACCACCCAACCCGTAAAAATAAAGAAATACGCCCGAACAGCCTACACATAATGCAATATGGTTGTACGTGATGACACATCAGTTGGGTCCAGCCAAACCGGGTCGTCTGTTAATGCTGTAAATTCGTAGTGAAGTCAACAATCCGAGCATATTATGCAGTTTGCCTCTACATGTCCCTAATAATTATGTTAGGGCGGGCTGTCGCCATCACCGGTTGTGACGTAACAAAACACGCTAATAATGCGCCTACTCAGCGAGCGCTCGCGCTGGTAAATGACTTTTCACAAGAGTTCCAATTCCAACATGTTGACATATTTAACGATAGTCTGGGATCAATTTATGTGTCCTGTCATTTAACATTTATATTTTGTATACGAGTTATTTTTAAGACAGTTCACGCTTTTGGTAAAACTGTAAGCAACTGTTTAATTTAATAAACTAGTGGTTCGTCCCGAACTGAGATCACGCGAGTCTCCGATTAAAACAAAAAAATATTATTTGCAATATTTGACTATCAAAATAATGCCACGAAATAAATAACCAAATAACTAGACCTAGTTTCATTCAAATTACAGGTAACGGGAGTTCATGTAATGTGGGTATTTTTTTTGGGTATAAATTGCAGTTATTCTGGATTCCAGACTTTTGCCTATATTTGTGTCATTTAAACTACACACATACCAAATTACAGCACTGTGAGGTCACTGGTGTATGAATTTTGTCAAAGTTTAGTTTTTATTATGGCTAATAATAACTTAAAAACTATAAACATTTTACTAAAAAATAAAAACGGAGTCTAAATGTACTAATGAATACTTTTCATTTGACGTCCTAATTGACCTAATAGCCTCATTTTAATTTTTTTTACCCCTATTGAACCCCAATATCACAACAACCCCCCAACATTTTTAGCTCATAAAGTCACAACAAAATTTTGCCATTACTACCTACCTATGTATTAAATTTCACGATGATCGGATCAACGCTTCGAAAGTTATCCTCGGACAAACATACATACAACGCCGATTTGCCCAAGTTCATTTAGTATCGTCGATCAATAAATACATTTTAAGTATTTAAAATCTTAAAATGAGAATGTCCGTTAGTGACATTTAAAGGTAAGTACTTAAGATTCTAAGAATCATACCAGAAATTACTAACTAGACGGGATTTGAACCCGAAACATTCCCCCAATACAAGGACGCGGGGACTTGATAATTACATTGTATAGAAAAGTTGGAAAACCACGATATTTTCTACGATAAACTACTTTATTAGTAATGCCTTTATTATTATTCAACCATGTATACCCGCCCGCGACTTTGCACGCGTAGTTTTCCCATAAAAACATTACCCTCCTTTTGAGCAGTCGGGTAAAAAGGAGTCTATGTTTTAATCCCGATCATAATATATCTATATACTAAATTTCATTAGAAAACGGTCCGGCAGTTCTTGAGTTATAAGTGGTGTAACTAACCTGACTTTTTCATATATTTAGATTCTTCAATGACAGTTCAAATCGGTGTTAAACGAGCATGTGCCACCGGCTCTCTTATTTGCACAAGTAATAACCCATTACTAGTCGAGCAAATACTAAAATTAACAGTATTAATGTAAATACGTCTTACTTACCTAATTGATACTTTCTCACGAACTAAAACTCGTACACCCTTCGATAAACGGCCAACGATCGATCCAAAATCACAAAAGATTTAATCCCCGCCATTATTAGACTGAGTAAATGTTCCCCAAGAAAAAAAAGATTCCCATAAATTATCGCCGAAAAGGTCAAATTAAAATACAATGAAGAGTTTTTGAGTGGCAGTATTGTGTAGGGCTAAAAGGCCCGCATCCAGCGCTCACAAAAACAAAACTATGCGTTTAAACGGATATAAAAAGAAATACGTGTTCTTATTTCAAATTATTGAATACGTCTGTCTGCCCACGTCTACCTGCTGAACGAACCAATGAATTATATTCTTTTTATTTGGAATCCGTGTATTATCCTCCATGTTAAATTGAATCGAAATTCAACGTAAGGGCCATGCACACGAGGACAGTGTACGAGTTCAGTGGGCCAGTTCATGACCTCGCTTACTCACTGAACTGAAAAGTTACTGGAATGTCAATTGAAGCGGACCTTTGTGTCGTCTTGTATATTATCGATGACGTCAAGTTCCGGGAAAAATCTAAAAAACCGGCCAAGTACGAGTTGGTCTCGCGCACGAAGGGTCCCGTACCATTATCTATAAAAACGGAAAAAAAATAATGTCTGTTGTATGGGAGCCCCACTTAAATATTTTTTTATTCTATTTTAGTTATCAATATGGAGCAAAAACGAGCAAACAAATCACGTTTGTTGTATGGAAGCACCCTTAAATATTTATTTTATTCTGTTTTTAGTATTTGTTGCTATAGCGGCAACAGAAATACATCATCTGTGAATATTTCAGCTACCTAACTATCACGGCTTATGAGATACAGCCTGGTGACAGACAGACAGACAGAGGAGTTTTAGTAATAGGGTCCGGTTTTACCCTTTGGGTACGGAACCCTAAAAAAGGATCGATGTCAACTATTTAATATTAATATTAGAAGCCCGTAGTACGCACACAAGCTCAGCGGCTCGGTAAACATCTAAACACCATTCGCACTTACAAACCAAACAAGCATAGACAAATATTTGAACATCGAGATTGCCTTTGTAACGCAACGCTTCAACGTTAGACTGCATCGAGCTAATTTCTGCTGTATTGTGTGCGGCTTAAAGCTCAGAGAATTCGATCTGGGGTTGGATTTAGTACGTTTCGTTCGGGGGAGTAAAAAAGCTAGTAAACTAATATGGTAGCGCTGACTTGGATCAGAAAGCTGATTTTATTTTCTTAGAAACACAACACCGGCTGCCTCCCAGTGTGTTGTGACTTGTGGTCGGTTCATATTGCTTATTCTACGAAACCGCTTCACAAGACTAATTGATAAACCAAAAGCAATCAATTTAGGTGCTGTATTCCAACACAGAAGTTAATTTTGTAATTACATCAAGTGCTCTAGTTCAATAAACTGAGCAAACTAATTAGCTGTAAGTTAGACATGCTGCGGTTATCTCAATTGTAGATAATAACTTGCACAGTCTATTCGTATTTAGCCGCACTAATATACTGAAACTTCGGCTTGTTTGTTCGTCATTTAGTGCGATATTGATTGCTTTTTCAATTTAATGGGTGAACGCGGTGATCACACCCTAGATAAGGTATAATATAAATATATTTATATTTCTTCCAAATTGTTGTTGTCAGTTGGGGGAAAAATGGCAATTTAATCCGCAAATATGTTTGTTTGTCTTATACGGTAAAATGGGCAGATGGATTTTATACCAATTTTGTACACACATACGCTCTGATCCCCTGAATTAAAACAGGACACTTTCCAGTTTTCACCAAAGCTTAGTGCGAATCAAATAAATTATTTACCTTAGGGACTAACCCTTATTATATCAATAACATAAGTCTAGCGGCTGTACATATACCTTGTTAAGATATTCAAATATAAAACATATTTAAACCAATGATAATTAATTATCCATTCATCCAGCTGTAGTCTGTATAACATTTTCTGGAAGAAATTTCTTTTTAGCTAGCCTTTTACATGCTCATTTTATAAGTTTTTTTATCTGTAATCTATGTATTTGCGTTGAAAAAATAATTTAAAAAATGGACTGTGTGTTGTACGTGAATACGTGTCGTGTACGTAACATGTAATATTTTCCATACAAAAATATAAAATACGATATTTTATTACTTATGTTATAATCATGTTTGAACACTAAGAACTCTTTCGGGTCATACTAAATGGAAATCTCGAAACGCAGCAAAATGACCTCATAATGGTGGCGCTTCCCTCCACCGCGCGCGATTCGTCACAGTCCTCACTTAGCGTAACGAATTATTTGGCCCTTTAACTAACCAGTGGTGTAATTAAATTTTGGATCGAGATGATAGATATGTAGTGCAACACCAAACTGTATTCCCCGATTTTGTTATCATTCATTTTTTAAATTGCCTCCCACTGTGGAAGTCATTTTACGTAACAACATGGAACGTATTCACGTCAAAAGAAAAATAGAGTATCTTTCATGGAGAAAATGGAAGTAAATCCTCGTACGAGCACTAGTAAAGCGCGCGCCACAGAATACCAGTAACTGTCATGTTTATGCTCTCCATTCCAGCGAGAATTGATGGCATGATTAAAGTTTGTTTGCATACTCCAAATGTCTTGTTTGCCAGATAGCTTATCAGAGAACAAATGTTGGAATCATTTTGGATGAACATTGACTCAAGGCGCTTTTTATCAGGCCTTGATAATCCTGACATGTTTCCGCTGACGAACTGCACTGATAAATAGGAAATATGTAGGGTCAATACTTGAAGTCATTGACATAGCCATTTGCATATAGCTCGAAGAACGGTCGTTGGGGCAGAAATGTTCTCACGCACTGGAAAGCGCAACGTAGGAACCCCCCCCCCCCCCCCCTAGATAAATAAATAATACTAGATATTTCACACAGCGCCATCTAGCCCCAAACTAAGCAAAGCTTGTACTATTGAAACCATATAACTGATAGAATGATAGAATACCTAAGTATACTTTCTTAAAGAAACGATCAGACTCGGAACAAATATCTGTATATAATGCAAACATTTGTTTGCCACGAGGAATCGAACCCGCAAACTCCTGCGTCTCAGTCGGCTATTCGCCCACTGCGCCACGGAGGTCGAAATGATGAAAAGACGACCTAATTAAGGAGTCGTTGGGTGCAGGCCGTAGAAGACCGGTCGCTCTGAAAATCTATCTGGGAGTCTTAGATGATAAACACTGGAAGTCAAGGACGGATTTAAGAGGGGGGGGGGCACGCGCCCCCGTGGCCCAGACGGTATTTTTGTCTACTGTGGAAATTCCATCACAGTACATACTTAGAAGCAAATCAAATTATCAGAGTTGTTGAAACATGAATAAAATAACAGAAAGAACATGAGTGAAACTCTTATCTATTTCTGGCTGGAATTGCAAAAAAGGACGCTAATGAAGTGCTGAATATCTTTAGCAGGAAACATAAAAGAAAACTCTCTTTATTAAACATTCAATTTTTCTATTGTTTGACACTTTCATAAACCTTTCTAAACATACTTGAACTTGTAGAAACTGAACTTGAACTCATTTCAGACTACGCTATAATATGTTGCGATATAGTATAGTAAAAGAAGGACCTAACCAAGTAAGCCAATAATATATAGTACAGTACAGTGTGAACGTGTCCATAACAATGTATGGTGCGCGATGTTGTTGTGCTATGAGCTATATTATATTATAGCGTAGTCTGAAAGCCGCTTGAGAGTTATTGTTGATTTTTTTTTGCCCCTCCGCCCCTTGTGCCCCTTCCAGAAAAAATCCTGGATCCGCCCTTGTTGGAAGTTGTACACTGGTATTACATCCCATGAAATTTTTTCACCCCGTATATTGTAGTATTCCACTAATAGCCACTGAAACGTGTTAATTTGTCCACTCAATTATGTTGCTCGTGTATATTAATTGATGAAACCGCCGATTTACCAGTTCTATTGTGTCAACAAATAATCAATTAGTTACGTCACTGGGTTTTTCTTTGCCACTCTATTATAGATAATTAGTTCACTATCACCACAGAAAAGTATAAAAAAAGGCCAATATCGAGTCGGACTCGCGCACGGAGGGTTCCGTACCACTAACTATAAAAACGGCAAAAAAATCCTGGCTGTTGTATGGGAGCCCCCCTTAAATATTAATTTTATTTTAATTTGATTATTTATTTGTAAAGTAAATATATAATTAAATATTCTGTGAACATTTCAAGCGTTTACCCTGTTGCCGTTATCAATATCTAGCAAAAACGACCAAAAAAATCACGTTTGTTGTGTGGGAGCTCCCTTTAAATATTTATTTTATTCTGTTTTTAGTATTTATTGTTAATACATCATCTGTGAAAACTTCAACTCTCTATCACGATTCATGAGATAAAGCCTGGTGACAGACGGACAGACAGACAGCGGAGTCTTAGTAATAGGGTAATGAGCACTATTGCAGATGTGTATTGTGAAGAACTGGAGACAATGATGGAGAAGCTGACACATCGGCAACCAGGTCGTCCCCACTGCTCCTTCACGACAACGCGCGACCCCATACTGCAAAACAGACAGTTTCCAAGCTTCAAGAGCTGGGGTTGGAAGCTCTCCCTCATCCGCCATACTCACCAGACCTTGCACCTACCGACTATTACTTTTTCCAAAATTTAGACAACTTTTTAGTGGGTAAAAATTCAATTCCCGAGAGGCAGTACAAAATGCCTTTGAAGAGTTTGTTGCCTCCCGTCCAGCTGATTTTTACAAGAAGGACATCAATAAACTGCCAATGCGTTGGCAAAGATGCGTTGATTGCATGAGTGATTACTTTGAATAACAGATATAAAAAAGTTTAAAAAAATAAGTACTTTCACTTATTCCATACAAAACAGCAATTTTATAGGTAAACCTAATATTTAGTGTACCTAGTGGCAGGAATCAGGACAGATGGTAAATGAGGGACTTCGTTTTACACTTTCAAAGTCAATAAATAATATTTAAACAAGAGAAAAGTTTAAGAAAATGCAAAATTTACATGTAAATTTGTATTATCTTTACCTGCCTATTGCAATAGTATAACGGCATGGAGATCGTACCAAAGGACAACAAAAAAAAACAAAATGGCTCACTAGCACTACTTTGTAAACCCCCATGGTGGACATCTGCAAATCATGTACACAGTAAGCACACCTTTGAAAATACCCTACTGTACACCTTTTGCATTGTAGAGAGGCTCTTAAATTTGGACCGCGCAAAATTAGGAAAGCCTAGCGAATGAATGAATGAAAACACTTTACTGTACACATTAAAAAAAAATAGAAAAAAAAATTACAGACAAAATAGAAGACACAAATCAAATAGTACAATGGGCGGTCTTATCGCTATGAAGCTATTTCTTCCAGACAACCTTTGGGATGGAGAGGATATAGTAATGTCAAAGATGGTCGGGGGTGCACATAAGATATGGATGAAAGGATTGCAACTAATACCTAAATAAAATATAAATAGACATAAATAAATTATTATATTACATACCTAAATATAATATATAAAATAACGATATATATAATATTTATAATATGTACATACATTAGTTAAATACGATAAAGATACATTAATTTATGTGCGATACTATGACGTTTCTGATAGATATAAGCTTTTTACCCTAGATTTAAATATAGCTAAGGATGAGGCTTGCCGTATTGTTATTGGTAAAGCATTCGATATAGAGATAGACGTACTGCTCGGTTTTAGCGAAACTAAAAGAGGTTGAGAAAGTTTCCGAAGACGATAAAAAGTCGTGGAGAAATATTAGGTGATAGATGATACGCGCCTTGCATTGTCTAATCCAATTAAGCTCATCCACCATCGACCATTGGGTATCGCGCACCACACGCTTCGCGCGATCTTTTCTGCCCCATACTTGCAAGATGATGAGGTTTTACATTAGGCTACGACATGGCACGCTTCAAGAGAAATGTAGAGGTTTCTACAGAGGATAGGGAACGCATCGACAATACCCCGGGTGTTGCTGGTGTCAATAGGCGACGGTGATCACTTACTATCAAATGGGCCGTAAGTCTGTTTCACTACAAATAATATTTTTTTAAATCCTTAAATTAACTTACTAATCAAACTGAAACAGGACTATTATATTTGTAATAAATAAAGTGTTGCTAGTGGTCTGTCACTTTAGAAAGATTAAGAAACCCTGCCCGTAGTCCATTTTTAAATTTTTTTTGTTTGATCTCAAACCGATTATTTGTCAGTTTCTCATTCACAACATCAAAAAAACGATTCATAAGTGATTGATTAGTGTTTGAAAGTTCTTGAATACTTTATACTGCTTATTCTAGGTATGTCAAAACGATAGCCATTTTCCAATTGCAATTAGGGAGGCTGGACAGAAACAAGTACTTGAACGTTGTATTCAAACAAATCTCCGTTTGTTCATAGCGGTAATTCTGACGATCAAATATTGACAGAGTAGACGCGACACGAATTTTGAGTAAATAGACAAAATAAGCATTTACATTAGCACCCTCCTCTTAAGAGTAGAGTTCATTGTGAAGGGGCACGCCCGGGGGAAAACACCATACCCATTTCTGCCGCCAAGCAGCACTGCTGGAAGGGTATGGTTGCCGGTGAAATTACAGGCACATGAGGCTTTATACCTATACGCCTCAAGTTGAAGAACGTAGGGCAGTGCACCGTGGAGCACGTTTCTAAGGTGCGTGACCTACGAGCTACTTTGTTATAGGCGATGGTTACCACTTCACATCAGCTGGGCCATATGCTTGATCCATCTCAAAGTTCTTTATTAAAACTCTTACATTCCGCGATGACATTAAACTGGTGACAGTCGAACTAATAGTCGATTGATTGATTGAAAATACTTTATTGGACTTATAAAACTAGTACAAAGGCGAATTTAATGCTAAAGGGCATTCTCTTCCAGATAACCCTTGTGTATTGTAGATAAAGATGTGTAGGTAGTGCACAGGAAAGGGAACTAAAGTCTAACTTTTTATTAGCTGCAGTAAAATGACGTTTTGTGGGTTGCCGGTTTTTGAAGAAAAATAAATAGGGATGTAGCTAAATGAGTGAATCATAAATGAATAATCAGTTTGGTTTTTTTTTGAGATTTAATATTAAGTTGTAATGTATTTTTTTAACCTATTATTATTACTATACTAGAGGATTGATCTTTTTTAGTGGAAGTATAGGTAGTATATGACGTTTTTGTTTCATTTTCAATGTACCTCACATTGAAAATGAAACAAAAACGTCATAATAATGTTATTTAATTAATTTTTGTGAACTGAATCACATCCCTATTGAGATTAGGCTGGCAACATTATTTTACGGAATGACATTTAGAAACGTCATTTTACTGCAGCTAATAAAAAGTTAGACTATAATGAAAATTCGCACAGGACTAATAAAATAGCATAATATAGGTACATACTACATAAATAAACCTACTTAAATACTTTATATGATAGACTAAACTATACCAATATCAAATAAAAATACATACTTAAGAATAGAAGAAGTGATAAGGAAAGATTAAGTAGCTCATTTTTGGTCGCTTTGGCCGAGAAAGTGCCAATAGATTCTCAATCTGAATGCTTCCACTGAAGTAGCATCGAAATAGTTTGAAATAGTCACAGAATTAAGGAATTTTTTAAACACGCGTTAAGCAGTTTTATTTTTGTGGTAACAAGAGACATGTTCAAGACGCATTTTTATGGGTAAGTATATAGTCTTGGCAACGGGCAACTTGTGCCCGCAAGGGATTTAGGGACTTCGAGGGATGAAATCGGAGAGTTAAGTAAATGGGAAATAAAAGGGGTGTTCCTATCCAAGAAATTAATAGCTTTTACTAAAAATAAAACGTAATATCAGTAACATTATTTTTATATGTCTTTAAGTGAATTATCTTTCTCTTGTAGGTACTTTGTTTTATGTCTATAAAAAGGACCCAATCCATCTAAAATGTGCCTGGATTTTAGCGATAAGGATGTCCATTGTACCTATGATTTAAAAACGTATTTGTTTAAGGTGTGCAATAAGGATATTATCTATCTATCTAATAACTGGAAGTCTATGGGTGCATAATATCGCTCTGGAAAATTTGGGAGGAGACCTATGTTCAGCTATGGAGGTCCTAAGGCTGAGATGATCCATGACGTATTATCCATGATTCCTAAGCGTTAAACCCTTTATCATCAATTACCCTACAAAGACTTGAAGTTCACAGTAGGACATTCCAAAATGATCCTTATCTAGCAATGAATACAGATTATTTTGAAGTAATGAAGTAGTCTCGCTACTTAATAATTCTACTCGCATTGTATGGACTGCATCAAGGGACGACGCGCGATTTCCTGTCACTAATGACCAGCATAAGATGATCCAGAATATATTGATGTCTTGTACAATTTCTGAAGGAAGGATACGAAAAGGGAGGGTCTATCTTAAGTGGTCCCTCGACAACTTGTAAAGTGGAGAGTATGAGGAGTAAGGTATGATATGTTTAAAAGCGGTGATCTGCAAGTGACGGTCGTTATGTTATGGTAAATTAATTCCACAATCCATACTAATTTATATAAATGTTTATTTAATTTGAAAGTCCGTAAGTTGTTTATTTTAGGTACATATTAACGCAAAAATTGCTGAACAAAATGTTAATGTAAATTGGAACTTAGATAGAGGTCATGTGTTTTTTAATACTTTTTAATCACTGCTAGGCGCTATTCAAGTGAAGCCGTGGGCAAAAAAGTAATTTAATAAATAAGACTAATATATATTATAATTAGATATAAATAGTATAAATATATAAATAGATAATTAGATGTAAGTATAATTAGATAAGAATAATATGCAAGAGTCAATCATCGCCGATTATTTACAATGGTATATGATTATGAAGTTAGGTTCTAGGAAATGCCGGTTCAAACATCATATCTTCGACCATCACTTATCATCAGGTGAGGTAGTGGTCAAGCGCATGTCAATAACCAATATACCTAATAATTCAATAAAAAAAAATTTAGATAACATGGCCGCTCACGAACGAACATATTCACAAAATTAGAGTTGCTCAGAGAGTAATGGAGCGTGCCATGTTAGGCATCTCGCTGTTGGACCACATACCCAACATCGAAATACGACGCAGAACCAAAGTCGTGGATGTGGGTAGAAGGATCCACCAGCTGAAGTGGAGATTGGCTGGACACTTGGAAAGGAGGAAAGACGGGAGATGGACGACGGCAGCAACCGAGTGGTGGCCGCAAGAAAGGCGCAGACCAGTTGGCAGACCACCAGCCAGATGGTCAGACGACATCGCGAGAGTTGAGGGAAGGCAATGGATGCGCTTGGCACAGGACCGGAGAGAATGACATAATATTAACGAGGAGGCCTATACCCAGCCGTGGGTGAATGTGGGCTGAGATGATGATGATAGATAACTCCTTATAGTACATCACACTAAAAGCTAAAGGACAATATAAAAACAAATTAAAAACACTTCTAAATAAAAGTATAAATGAGGAAACGGCACAATGTTAAGCGGCAACATCATCTGACGGTCACCGCTTTTTATAAAACTAAGATTTAAGAACACGTGGGAGCGACATAATAGCATTGTAGACAGCTTATTAAGTAGATAGGTATGTGAATTTACATAAGCAAAGGAAAATTGACTTTGACAGTTACAAATGACATCGCCTTATATGAAAGTTACAAAGTTAGGTACGTCCACCCACAGCTGTTAAGACAATAGACATAATCACGCGTGTATTTAGGTGCTCTTTTTTATCAAAAAGTATTTTTGAACCTCCGGCGAAAGGGGGGGCGGGGGGGGGGGAGTTATAAGTTTGACATTTATGGCTGTATCTTCTTCCACCTATTTGCAAGGCTAGTACGGCAATTTCCTTGTCTACTCTTCGAAGAGACGACAAGGCTCTAACCGCAACTTGTATTTCTGCGTGTACTGTTATTTGTTGAAGAGTTCCGTAGCGAAATGGCAAAAAACGGAACCCTTATGGAATCGTCATGTCTGTCTGTCTGTCTGTCTGTCCGTCCGTATGTCATAGCCACTTTTTTCCGAAACAATAAGAACTATACTGTTGAAACTTGGTAAGTAGATGTATTCTGTGAACCGCATTAAGATTTTTACACAAAAATAAAAAAAAGCAATAAATTTTGGGGGTCCCTATACTTAGAACTGAAACTCAAAAATGTTTCTTTCATCAAACACATACGTGTGGGGTATCTATAGATAGGTCTTCAAAAATGATATTGAGTTGAGGTTTCTAATATTTTTTTCTAAACCGAATAGTTAGCGCGAGAGACACTTCCAAAGTGGTAAAATGTGCCCACCCCCTTTAAGTTCTAAAATAAGAGAATGATAAAACTAAAAAAAATATATGATGTACATTACCATGCCAACTTCCATCGAAAATTGGTTTGAACGAGATCTAGTACCTAAGTAGTTTTTTTAATACGTCATAAATCGTAAACCGCAATTTACCTTTCATTCAATCAACTCAAATATAAAAAAGTTACAACGAACGACAAGAACTTTTATATTATGGAACTTGCTGCTACGGAACCCTTCATGAGCGAAACCGACTCGCACTTAGCCGCTTTTTTAATTTTAGTGTGATGAACAATAAAGCGTTGTTCTATTCTTTTCTCTGTCGATTCTTCTGAAATTTTCTTTGTCTCGAGCAGGCTCAATAAGGTTTCTTCCTAGACAAGAGAAGGATACTCTGTCTTTAGCAACGTACGCTGTATATTAATTTAATTAAATATCTAACCAAAAATTGTTGGCAAGCGCGCGATTGAGAAGAGTGCGAAAGGAGAAGACAACGTCGCCTAGGCATAGCAAGACCTAGACAATTTCAGAAGAAAGTTGTCTATCCTTAAATGTCAAAGATAAAAAAATCATGGCTATCTAGCTCGGCGTTGTAGACTACTGTCGAGGAAGTGTCCACGTTTTTTTTCCGTTTACTCTCGCAATCGCCGTGCTCGAGAAGGTGGACAAGTGTCTTCTTCTTCCAAAAAATGACTTAAAACAAAACCCTTCTCTACAGTTACTGTGCTAGGCCTACTGCTCTATCCATCAACAAGCCATCTAAGCATGCTGTAGCGGATAGGGGCGTGGAGTGGTGTTTTAATCGTGTATTGAAACACGAAATCGATACGCGGAGATAACAAGCATGTTTTTTTCTTATCGGTTCAACTGGCAACTGATTGTCCCGTCTGCGCGCAGCGGAGGGTAGAAATTTTTCTTTATTAAACAATCAACGGTAAGTTTTTCCATCTGCCTACATTATTTCTTTCAGGGTCGCGAGGTACGTCGTCTACACATGTTTTTCTCAATTCTCATATATTATATATTTTACCTGACTTTATCAAAATTCAATTATTTATTAAAATCCCAAGGATCTTTACCGCTTGTTCCTCCAGGACAAGTAAGAAACAAGGCTGGTTATTCTATTTAATGATCTTTATACAATTAACAATACTAAAAGTAAGTAAGATAGTTTTGTTCCATTTAAGCTTGTTAAACGTCGAGATGGACTTCCGTGTAATTTCCTTAGCAATCCTCTTATGTTCCTAGCCCTTACTGCGAAGCCTTCTAACCACAAAACTAATAGACAGCCATACAAAACACAATGTCTTCCGGTTAAAAATGCACAATTTTCTATAGTTTTCTCACTATATCTTAAGAACACTGGTTCTTTTTGGGATTATTCGGTGCGTTAATTAAGGTATTAGGTATAAACGAATTATATACTACAATCAACATGCTTTAACAAGGGCAATTTCTAAAAAATATTTGAATATAAATGGCGCACGTGTTTCTAGTAATTTTCCATTTACAAGGGCCGTAGCGGTGGGGATTACAAGAACCTCTTTCTAGATCTGGATGACCTTGACTCGGGGCACGTTTTTATGATCAAATAACTTTTCTCCAACACCCAAAATATATAAAAACAATACAGTAATAAATAAATAAATATTGCTGGACATTTTACACAGCGCTATCTAGCCCCAAACTAAGCAGAGCTTGTACTATGAGAATCAGATAACTGATAGAATACTTATATACATTTTTTTTTGTAAATACATACTTATAATATATAGAGAAACAACCAGACCCGGAACAAATATCTGTAGATCACGCAAACATTTGTTCCGCGGCGGGAATCGAACCCGCTACCTCCTGTGTCTCAGCCGGCTATTCGCCCACTGAACCACGGAAGTCGTCTAATAATAAGAGCACAAAAAAAATTGCGAGAACACCAGTATGTATATAAAATCTAAGGCATGTTCCATCGGAATAGTATTCTATAAGCGGTGATCGGCCTGCAACTTGTCATGTCAATTATTTGTGCAAAAAGTGCCTTATTAATAGTCATAATTTCATAAATATGACCGAATTATACCTGTACCGACACAGAAGTTCCCCAGGTAGTATTTGGAATGACGAAATCCTCAGATTAATAGTATTTTCCTGGTGGATTACCACATAATAGTGTTACAATTTAATATGTAATTAAAATAGTCATTATGTTCTCACAGGGTCTAGAATATAATAATGCTTTATTGTACACCAGGAATACTTAAAACAAAACTGGCCAAGTGCGAGTCGGACTCGCGCACGAAGGGTTCCGTACCATTATCTATAAAGAACGGCAAAAAAAGTTTGTTGTAAAGGAGCCCCCCTTAAATATTTGTTTATTTTAATTTAATTATTTATTTTTAAAGTGAATATATAGGTAACTAAATATTCTGTGAATATTTCAAGCGTCTACCTGTTGGCGTTATCAATATCGAGCTAAAACGAGCAAAAAATTACGTTTGTTGTATGGGAGCCCCCCTTAAATATTTATTGTATTCTGTTTTTAGTATTTGTTGTTATAGCGGCAACAGAAATACATCATCTGTGAAAATTTAAACTGTCTAACTATCACGGCTGAGACGCAGGAGGTAGCGGGTTCCCGCCGCGGAACAAATGTTTGCATTATCTACAGATATTTGTTCCGGGTCTGGATGTTTGTCTATATATTATAAGTATGTATTTACAAACAAAAAGTATATAAGTATTCTATCAGTTAGGTATCTGGTTCCCATAGTACAAGCTCTGCTTAATTTGGGGCTAGATATCGCTGTGTGTAATGTCCAGCTATATTTATTTATTTTATTTTATCACGGTTCATGAGATACAGCCTGGTGACAGACAGACAGACAGACAGCGGAGTCTTAGTAATAGGGTCCCGTTTGACCCTTTGGGTACGGAACCCTAAAAACTAAATGGGTGGCCTTATCGCTGAAAGCGATTTCTTCCATGCAACCTTTGGTTGGAAAGTAATGAACGAAGCAGTAATGGACAGCGGTGCACAGAGTGTAATTAGAATTACAAATGAAGAAAAATAATATATATCTAATAAAAAACTGTATTTAAAATACTAATACATACATAAATAAATACCTAAAGATAGACTTATATATACCCAACCAATAACATAAATCATTATTCTTACAAATATTTTAAAGCGGGACAATTACAATAAATAAATAAGTAACTCAAATGACAAGAAAGCGTGCGCGATAACTTGGGACCTGCTAGGAATGCGACTCCCCGACCGCTTCCCCTGCACTTCCCCGATGGCGCCCGTATTGTACCGTTCGCATCACTATTTTTTACTAGGGTTTTTAGTCTCTTACTGGCCTACGTCACGTAACGACGCGCTCTGGAATTCTTTTAGTTTTCGTTTGTGTTATTGTTTTGTTGTTGTAGTTTTTGTTGTTATAGTTTGTGTCATTGTTTTGTTGTTGTAGTTTTTGTTGTTATAGTTCTTGTTAAGTGTTTTTGTTATCATTATGAAGGGTAAACTTTTGCATAGCGGAGAAAGAAACCTCGTGCTAAAAATGTTAGAGTTTTTTGAAAACGAAAAACGGAACAAACAGTTTTGTTTACCTGTCCACTAAGTAGTGACGAAGATGAGATAATGTAAATAATAGATAAAATAAATGTATAAACTTTAACATTGTATTTTTATTTTATTCAAATAGTGTAAAAAAGATTAGATAAAAAGCAGCGTCCTCCCTGAGTAACATAATAAATTAGGTTATAAAAAACAAAGACGAAGCCGCGGGCGGCTGCTTGTTATGTTCGCTTTTTTGCGGGCGGTACAAACACGCCAATATGACGTCACCGCGCTCAGGTCCCAACTTATCGCGCACGGGTAATATGCATTAAGGTAATGCTGCTTTAATCTTAGGTTAAAAGAGTGATGTGAAGGAGCCCGTCTAATTTCTACAGGCAAAGCATTCTAGGTCTAGGGTAGTGGGTGATTAAACGGTCTCGGCAGAATAACAGCGTCCACTGCTAACCCAGTGGACATAATGCTGAGTCGTGGCCCTTTTGCTGCTATACCACACAACATACATACCTACCTCAAGTTTAAAATTAATTATTATATAAGCGTTTGTTTCTGGTTTTACTGTTTATTTTTAGTTGTTTTGTTCATTACTTTAAATCATCTTGTGTCTTGCTGTACTAAATGTATTAGTGTGCTATTTAGCAAATATATGAAAGTCTATGTCTATAACTTAAGGCATTTATTTCCTCTTTGTCATTTTACATGCACTTAAATATATGTCAGACAGTACCTATACTGAATAGTAAAATTCATCTATACTAATATTATAAAGAGAAAATATTTGTTTGTGTATTGAATAGGCTCCGAAACTACTGGACCGATTGAAAACATTATTTCACTGTTGGGAAGCTACACTATCTCCGGGTCACACTATCACTACCACCAGGCTACTTTTTACCCAACTGCGCAGAAGGAGGGTAATGTTTTTATTAAAAAACTTCGCGTGCAAAGCTGCGGATTGGTCAGCTAGTAATTCATAAAGACGTTTATGAGGAAAGATTTGTATGTTTGTAACGAATAAACTCAAAAACTACGGGTCCGATTTCAACAATTCTTTCACCATTAGAATGCTACATTATTCCGGAGTAACATAGGCTACTTTTTACCTAACTGGGCAAAAGGAGGTTATGTTTTTATTGGAAAACTACGCGTGCGATTGGGATATGCGGATTGGTTAACTAGTTTTGTATAAATCCTTCCTGATTGTAAGCGGTAATGCCGTCTACGATGGTACACGCTTTCCTAGAAGAACCCCACTCACTTGAAGACCCCTAGGTTGTAGTTAGCAGGAAACACAGACTCGGGCAAGTTGTTCCACTCATTGGCAGTGCGCATAATAAAGGTGGCAGGGAACCGCTTTGTGCGTATGGGAGGTATATCTTCCCGGGTCTGTACGGAGTAAGAGATCCGAGGATATCCATCATGAGGATAAATAAAGTCGTGAGCCTTAATATTTTATTATTATAAAGAGCACAACAGATTCCATTAAAAAACCGCACACAATTTCAAGAATAACACTTTAATTCATTCTTAAATTGTGGTTAGTTCACGTTGGAAAATGCGGCGACAGATGCTACTCGGCTTGCGGTCGCCTTTTACTCCACCGCCTTCAAAAATGACTCTTATCACAACATTCACAAAAACCATTTTAGACTACACAAAACTGGTTCTAACACATGGTCAAGTCATGAATAAAAAATTGTTGGTAGAATTTCTTCTGTATGATTTGTGTTCGTGCTAATTTTACTGTCGAGTTATGACCTCCTTGGTTAAATAAAGAGTTTGAAAAGTTACTGTTTGTATATATATATATATATATATATATATATATATATATATATATATATATATATATATATATATATATATATATATATGTGTGTATATATATGTGGAATTTATTACACTTTTTGAGGAAATAGAATAGGTTCTTACTTATAAAATTTTTGTTAAAATTTATTAAACGAGATCTGAAGATGTTCATCAAAGAGAAGAGAGAGAGAGAGTCGTAAGTCTATATGTTTTTTGATCTAAATGTTGTCTTTGGACTTGCCTCTACCTACATCTCAATGAGAGTTATGGATCTCGGAGTTACGAGTTCGTGGTGAAAAATCTATCAATTATAGTTCTAGTTACCGTTACCCATCAAGTGTTTTTTTTTCAAGAAAATGAACTAAAAAAATAGTTGTTCAGTCTTAGTGTTGTAACAGGAAATCCTAGTTTGGTGTCGAGACTACGAGCCCACGTGACTGCTGGGTATTAGGTATTTAAGCAAACATACATAGTAACATAGTACTCATTCATATAGCACTTATTTCTCCAAATTGCAGTGGATTCTACGTACAGCGATAATATTTCGCCGGCAATTTCACGGGCAATTGAGTGTCTGACGACTCAGCCCCCCCCCCCCCCCCCCCCCCCGCCCCTGAAGCGCTGAAGCCGACTCTCATTTGTTTGTTACCCTGCTTTATTACTATAGCTTTTATCGCCACTCCACGTTTCTTGTTAAATCTATTGTCACTAATGTTTTATGGAACTTTTTTGTTTTGACAAAACAGTGCTACGCCCAAACAAAAAAATAGTCAATAGGCTTGAATTATCCTGAACTGTCATAAACATTTTTGATCGAACCTATATCATTTTGGCATAAGATAAAAATTAAATGTAATTTCCACGTTTATTGACGACCTCCGTGGTGCAGTGGGCGAATAGCCGGCTGAGACGCAGGAGGTAGCGGGTTCGATACCCGCCGCGGAACAAATGTTTGCACGATCTACAGATATTTGTTCCGGGTCTGGTTGTTTCTCTATATATTATAAGTGTGTATTTACAAAAAAAGTATTCTATCAGTTATCTGGCTCACATAGTACAAGCTCTGCTTAGTTTGGGGCTAGATAGCGCTGTGTGAAATGTCCAAAAATATTTATTTATTTATTCATAATGTCATAAAGCATTAGATTACCCTAAAGTTCTTAAAGTGATTTCAGTCAAGTGCTACGATAACTTATGCGCTACGGGGTTGTAAGTACGAAATCTCGCGTTTATTGTCGTTTGCACTAGAATAGCTCTCATCACCAAAAAAAAGATTTAAACACGCTCAATTACAATTTGAAGGTAGCTGGCAGATTACGTGCTATCTTTTTTATCGTGAGAACATAGTTTGTTTTAATAATTTTTTTAAAGCGAGTACAGTTTGTGTACGAAATTAAAGAGAACTTTCTCGCGCTATTTGTAACGGTGCGCATGTTAAACGTTGCTAATCCGAGAGAAGTGAATGTTTAATAGGATTGTTTGGTTACCGGATGCCTTGCGGCCGCCACGGCAGCGGCGGCGGCGGCGGCGTTCATGGCGCCCGCGCTGGGATACATATCCTTATCAAGCACAGACGGTCATCGTCTGAACACACTATAAAGTAACACAGTACACTTCACTTGATCCACACTACACTCTGCACGCTCTCCGCACGGTCAGTCACACGCGATTCACTATCAGACAGCGAGACGTACGTCCACACTCCTTGGGCGCTGCGAGCGAACTGGTGGCGGGGGGACCCCCACCCTGCGGCCCTCCTAACCCCACAAGACCCGAGACTCGAGACCCCGCATGCCGATTGCCACTGCCATACATATTTTCTCCACTCGAATTTTTCGTCGACTATCTTCATGTTTGAGGAATACTTTAGAGATATACGCTCTAATAGATACGTATTATTTGGGGATTTTCTAGAAGGGGTGAGTTGGGGTGTCGGTGTCATGGTTGAACGCTACTGCGGCTGAGTTATTTCGTGTTATTACTGTGCGATATGCAATTTTAACTAGGTTTGTGAGGGTGAAATTGAATCAAGTATCTAGTATTCAAGTATTTTATTTAAGATGTCAAAGAAAATACGTCCTAAACAATGTTCAGAATCATAATTTAAAAACTTAGACTGAAAGCGCAATTTCAAGAATTTGTAAAATATATATACATGGATGGTGAACGGTGATAAATGTGGGTGGTCAGTGGTTATCCGCGAGCCCGGGGTCAGCGTAACTGATATCGATGGGTGGGGTAAAACGATCTAGTGCTATCTGTGTCGGTAAATTAATTCTGTGTCTGACTCTGATTTTAGGTAATAATATGTCCATTATTTTTGACAGTTGTTATTTCGAGCATCTGTCACTAGAGACGCGGGACAACAAAAGTCGTGTTTGTCACCCTAAAGGGACATTATTTAAGGGTAACAACAGAAATAATTTTATGGTTGCTCGGGTCATTAGGTGGGTGATAAAGTTTTTTTTTGGTTACAACCAAGACGAACATTTTAAAACCCTCTTACATAAAAAAATAGACAATAATTGTCTCGAAGTCGGTAGAAAATTTACCGATTCCCGACAAAATAATGACTGGATTAAAAGGTTCAAAGTGAGGGCAAAAAGCTGTCTTGAAATAAAAGAGTGAACAATGCCCCTTTTTCTTTGAGAACGCAAAAGTCTTTTCCATTCCCAAGTGTCGAGCTGAGTAATTAATTTAACATAAATATTTAATTTCGTCGAGTTCGTGACACGCCCATGTTGCAATTAGTACGACCTTGCACTTATACATTCAAATTTAGAATGTTTTAATGAATAGACTAGACACATGCTGTTAGTAACATTAAAGGCATAGATAGTAGGTAGGTACTCGCGTTGGCGACCCTTTAAAAAATTATAAGACGTAGGTAAATTATAAGAGAGAACATTCCACAACCTTAATGGAAGGATATTCCTCTGGAATCCCACGGTCCGTGACCTCATCATCTCCAAGTTATGAATGAATTCCCTGTCTACGGAAACTCTTTAAAAACTTCTAATATAGGTACTCTTTAAGAATACTAAAATTTGTCCATTCAGTGCTATCAAACGGAAATTAAGTTTAGTTTGTACAAACAGAATAGCTCCATTATATTTATCCTGGTACCTACTACGCAAGTAAAGCTGTAAGACGGAGCTAAAGTTTTAGTATCCAATACACCCAAGGCGTCCATGTAATTTACGTGGTATTCCAGTGGGGGAGGCAACGATCCACGACAAAAAGCCTCGCCGTTGACGCTCGTTGCTTTCAAATTGTTTTCTTTCGGCCAATTTTCCCTTGGCCGAATCCTTTAAATTCTTCATTTGAATTTTTGAACGTTCCACTTCGCCGCTGCCACATGTCTGATACCAATCACGTGAAAATGGATACCTCGATTTTATGTAAGTCGACACGGCTCGCGTAAGACGACACCATTTTGCGAAATCGAATTTTTGTAGGTCAATGACAGACACAAATAGACAAACAGTGTTTTTTAAAAGTATCTTTATACCTAGTAGAAATATGAGTTTGTCAGTATGACATGTTCTAGCTCTTTTTGTTTCGAAGTAAAGAAGCATTGAAAAAATGTTCTAGGTATAAGATATTACACAATTTATCGTCGCATCTGCTGTTATAAACATCTGTCTAAGCCTACTAGAGAAACGCCAGCAATTTATTTATCTCAAGATCTCCGATACAGCCGTCGAGTTAACCCGCTCCCTGCGCAGGCGGTCTCGATCGAAGCTCGATAACGAATAAATAACAATCATGCGATATCGCTACGACATCGCTGGATCTACCCCGAGGGCGACAGGGGTCGAACCCCCCCCCCCCCTCCCCCTCTCCTTATCTACCTGAAACAAAATTTTTACGATCCGTTCGCGTTGATCGCATCGGAGGGGCAGGAGATAAGCTCTAATTAATTAGGTAGACCGGCTTAATCGACCCTTTATTTTCATGTCCATTTAATTTACACAGTTGATGACTGTTATAAACACCTACATCAAGATTACCTCCCTCAACTTCAGCTTTTATATGTAGAAATAATATCTATGTGGGTAGACGTCGGCTATCTAAATGAAAGTAATTATCTTTCATTACGTTTGGTTAATAGGACTGTATTCTCAAAACTCGTTTTTTATTGCTCATGCGAGATTAATTTAATTATGAAGAGTCGTTGAATGAGGGCTTTATGCCAGACGGATGTTAAAGATCATTCAGTGAATTACACGTCGGGCAAATAGCCTGTGTATTAATTGGTTGTGGTCTGTCGGTGGTGGCAAGGGCTGCCTTATCTAGCGGCTGGCAACCGGCCACACACGCTGCAAACAAACGCTGCACAAACAAAACGCACTGCATAATTAGCCGGCGCGAACAATTAGTTGTATATAGTCGCTAACCGGCCATTGTGTCGCGACTATTCCTTTTTTTTAAACCGTCCGTTTCCCAGAAGGCTCGCATACCCGGCTATTTTTTGCTCAGGAATTAATATTGAATGGTCCTGCAGTGGACCATGCGATCGTAGTTTCTGATATCGCCCACGCTCGCTTACTTTTGCGAAAGGTGTGAATCACGATCGTCGCTTTTTGTTTGTAATGACATGTACATTTATAAGAGTTGTACAATGCGCATTGAGATTATTATAAGTATTACACGACTTCTGATAGCGTTTATTGGGAGTGCTAAAGTATTTTAAATGAAACTGTTAATGGGAGTTCTCATAAAATAAAATTATTCAATATACAGCACTCAAAGTGGAGTGGCTATTGATATAAATAGTTTACAAGGAGATAGGTATTTCGCAACTTGGTATAAGTAGTTTTGTGAGTATGTAAACTATATAAGAGCACATAATGGGTCCCTCAAAAATACTCACCTAGACCTTAAGTGCTTGACCTCGAGGTGACTAACTTGCAAACAATCTGTCCCATTTGACTTAGTATGAGAAACTCACTCGAACAATGGGTGTAATATCACACGATGTTACGCCCCAGGCTGCGATAATGATTGACACGTCAATATTGAGTACTACCCTCAATTTTTTAAATTTATATTACAAGTTTTTATTATTTGTGCTAGTTGTTTATGTTATGTTTTGCTTATCTACCCAAATCTCTAGATATCGACATATCCAATGATTAGCTGTTACCAGCGGCTTCGCCCGCTTTGTTCTGGGGTGAAAAAATACATATAAAAACTTTGACAACCCATTTTTGTCCCATGGGATCTGATGTATGTGATAAAAAGTAGTGTGTGTTAATATAGGTTATAATCTACGTGTATACGTAATTTCATGGAAATCGGTTCAGCCGTTTCGACGTGATTGAGTAACAAACAAACAAATAAATAAACAAACATCCAAACTTGTGATGTGAAGTGTCATTCAAATGCAAAATACAAATCATTTATTTAAATTATTTGTATTTTGCATTGTAATTGTCCAGCTGACAACTGGATAATCTCTATATATAGAAATGAATCCCTATTTCCCTTGGTCACGCCATTACGCGTGAACGGCTGGACCCATTTCGCTAACTCTTTTTTTGTTGTATTTCTTATTTTCAGGAGAAGGTTCTTATGAAAGAAAAAATTAAGAAAATTGCGCGCAAAATTAGAAAATTTAAGAATACTTAACCACCATATAAAATTATTTATAATCTAACCTTAGCGCTTTTATAATGTAACCTTATGACGTTTGACATAGAATTGACAGAATGCGTGCTGCAAATATCGTCAAAGAGGATGTAAAAAAATGAATATCGTTTGAAACAGATGCTTCGGTCGGAGTTATCCCGAGATATTGTCTATATATATAAAAATGAATTGCTGTTCGTTAGTCTCGCTAAAACTCGAGAACGGGTGGAGCGATTTGGCTAATTTTGGTATTGAATTATTTGTTTAAGTCATTCATTTTCTCATACATAATGATGGCCGGGGACAACAATTGACAATTCTACCAGGGTGACGTATATGGACAGCCCGCGTTATGAATGAATGAATGAATGAATGAAAAATCTTTATAATACCTTACAAGCACAACAGATTTATAGAAAAAAAAAATGCATGTCAAGGCGGTACGAAGTTCGGCGGGTCTACTAGTTACAAATATAAATACAATTATTTATAATAATTCTGTTAAAATTCTACGAACAGGTCTTCTTTCGCTTGACAGATACCAATAAAAACAAGAAAAAGGTGAAAAGTTTCATTTTCTACTTCATATCTAGTTATTTCAATTTCCACTAATAAAGCCTGAAACTTACAAATATATCCAAATCTATTCGGTAGACGACGCTACGTAATAGCGCAGTATACATTGCTTGCTCAGAGCGGAAGTGATTCAATTACCGAGCTGCGATGAAGAGTTATCGCTGGAATACACGATAAAGACGAGACTGGTTTCGCTGCTAATTAACAGATAATTATCGTACACGTTTTAAATTATTGCATAACTAGCTTCTGCGCATGGCTTTACTCGCGTTGTATATAAACTATCCTTTGTTATAGATTACGTTACACTGTCTCTTTCAAAATTTCATCAAAATCTGTTCAGTTAAGGCATAAAAGAGTAATAATTGTCCATATTTTAAAACTTTGGCATATATGATATTAAATAGATACTGTTACTATTTTATACACCAAAGAAAGTAATGTATAATGCCTTTATCGCTAAAAGCGATCGCTTCCAGATATTTTTTGGATGGTAATGGATTTCGTTTGTAATGGTTGGTCTACGCGTTTTTGAAGTGAAAAATTCTTGTTGGGCATTTTTTGAGATGGGAAAAAAACATTGAACTCGCGACACTGTTACCGTTACCGACCTTTGTATATGAAGTGAAAACTTCTTTAGGCGCGTTGGGTATTTTTTGAGATGGGAAAAAACCGCGACACTATTACCGTTACCGACACCTCTGTGTATAAAGAGAAAACTTCTTTAGGCGCGTTGGGTATTTTTTAAATGGGAAAAACCATTGAACTCGCGTCACTGTTACCGTTACCGACACTTGTATACATATAAGTATCTCGCAATTGTTCAAGTTTTCACTTCTGTCAGCGCTCCCGGAGTGCCAATGTATTTTTTTTTTTTGTCCGATTTATAGTAGGTATCGGAACAAATTTAATATGCGGGTAATATCTGATAATGCAATGTAATTTATACAAATGTGAATATCAAATATCACGACGTCAATAACAAAATAATTAATGTAATTTATTAATTAAAATAATTAATAATGACGTGCTTGGACATGTAGCTATTGCTGTGTAACTCGTTTAACGCTAAATACAATGTGATGTAGGTAAAATAAAAAGCCGGCGGTCTTATCACTATAAAAACATTCAGAACTATAAGCTCATGTATGCTATTATTTATAAGACCGCCTAGATTGCACATTTCTTCGCTATTGTTTTTTTTATAAAACTGTTTAAGGTGACCAAAAAAAGGAGCTCTGTTTGTTACGTTTTCATGACGAAACGGCTGGATAGATTTCGATAAAGTTTGGTGTAGATATAGTGTTACCTGGTTGAAGATTTGGGCTACCTACTTCTAATTGATAACCACACGTGTGAAGCCACGCGAGAAAATTTATTAGTAAAATGACGATCATGTAAACATTTGTAGGTACCTACCGTAGCGAGAATTGAACCAGCACCTATCTTAGTTAGATACTCGCTCATCGCGCTATTTCGTAGAGTTTGTAGAAGAAAAAACAGCCCGTATCTTCGTGTTTTACAAGGATTCCCAGCATCACATGATACCACAACACGGCTGGACCAAATATATGTAATCATGTAATCATTTGTACCGTAGTGAGAATTGAACCAGCACCTATCGCAGTCGCTCACCGCGCCAGAGTTCGTAGAAAAATCTTCGTGTTTCTACTACGGATTATAAAAAAAAAATATACTTATCGAGTAGAATTTAAATTGATCTGATAAAATAAATTTACATAATAATGGCTGGATGCAAATAAGATTTTTCTCCTTATGCGACTCCTTCATAAACTTACTACCTGAATGAAGAAATATATCTACTTAAACAAATATGTATCAATAAACTATTAAAAACAGGTACTACATAAGCAATCAGTTTTAGGTAAATATAATTTGGATACCTATATGATTCATCTGTATTTTCTCTAAAAATCAATTTTGAACAATGTTCAATAGCTCTATTACCAAAAGAGGTCAGCGCAGACCATAACTTTTAGCCGCGAAAACTTTAGTCGCTGCTTGTACAGTAATAAATGTTAGTGAAGCGTAAAAAGAAATAACAGAAACCGGTCTACCTGCACTCCTGAGGTACATATACATACAAACGTAGTTATTTTTTATACGAGAAGTGTGTTGAATGGCGAGTTCTCGGCTACCGGACAAGCATGCCTTATCGGATGGAGGTCGGCATACATATACGTTAGTACATATTTGGCCTTTCTTAGTTGTTTATTCTTTTTAATCAACTCTTATGGAGTTAGATTAATTGGCTTAGAAAGCTCATTATACAGGCAATCAACAGCACTGGAATACCACGCTTGACTATCTGTCTCGAGTGAAAAGGTCATCATTTATGCTCAACTAGAGCCGTGTACTGGAGGAAGCCCGCGACTGCCATTAGCGCCGCGCATTCAATAATAATGAACGAGCCGCACCGAAATATCCCCTGTTTACACCCACTCGCTCGCTCGCTCCGCCACGCCGCACCGACCGACCGCATTTTATTTTTTCGCTGTCGCACATTTCGCCGTCATAGCTATTTCCACTCGAGGCATTATACGAACGTCTGTGTGTGCGTCAGTCCACGTGGACTGAACCGTCGTCGGTGAGCAGAACTCCACGATCCGAGCGCTGCTATTGGACGATACCTCGAGATCGCTTATTAAGGGTGGAGTTACACGCGTTTGAGCGCACCGGTTGGTCGGACGGTAGCGCGGTACCAGCGCGATTGGTAGAGTCGGTTTTTATAAGAGCGACGGTCCACGTGGACTCGTTTATCTATTCAGACGCCGGCGGCGCGGTCGCGGGGGGAGACCGGGGGGTATACGGGCAATCAGTAAAGGCGGGAGGAATACGGCCATATTTATAAGAGCTGCGGGGATGCAATCACGAAGCGGCGCGGGGGTCGAGCGGGTGGTCGGGGGAGGCGGCGGCCATTTTGAGGGCAGCTCTTTTTATTCGTTTTTCGCGCGGGGTGCGTCGTCGTCGGGAGCGCGCCGTGCGCTAATTGCGGGGGTAATGAGGGCGCTCGACTGCTCGCTCACTCTATTAAACTCGCGCGCTATCGACTGCCTTATTGATTTGTCCTTAATCGAGGCGCGATGGAGTGGCAGGGCACACCGGCACGGCAGCAGGCACGGTGCCGGTGTGTAAACAAGCATCGCGGCGGACGGGGGACTAGGAAACCTTCGCGCAAATTCAATTAGACTGATTAGAGCGCAGCGCTGACCTACTGCCGGCGCGTCTCGAGTCTCGCTACACCGCACTTCTGATCTTCAATGGCCTTTCATTACCCCCATTAGGTACACTTAACTCTATAGGTACCTACCTACCATCCAAGCACCAACTAAACTCTTAACTTAACCTATCAAACCACATTCAAGCTCATTCATCTTTATAAAAGGGTAATCTTTTGTGATGTAATCAATTTCATTTGCTCGTATATTTTAAAACCGGTTGCTACTTTATGATAGCACTTTTGTTATTGACTGTAGGTACCTTAAATCAACTTTTTACACCTTTATCATCGTACTTATGTACTGGTGTAAGTATTTTTTTATGATTATTTGATTACTTAGCGTACCTGCCTCATAATTAAGTGTGATTAAGTCTTGTAATTATGAACCAATTAGCATTAAAATTCGGGCAAGTGAAATAGCTGCGAACATATTTCAGTTTGCAAAATACATTTAAATCTTATACTTTCTTTCTTTTCGAATGAGATTTATGAATCAAAGTAATGAAAAGCAATTTTTTGATTTCGTTTTTTTAATTACCTACTTATAAGTCATCACATTTTTTAAGATGGAGAAAAGAGCTGTAGAGTTTTATTTTTATTTAGGTATATATTTTTTTTATAGTTAGCAGCAGCTTGTGGTACACACGGCTACACATCAAGCTATACATTTCTAGTATAAGCTGACCTCTCATTCTACGAAAAGCCTACACAATGCGAGGTCAGCTTATACTGGAAATGTATAGCTTGATGTGTAGCCGTGTGTACCACCATCTGGGGGCGTATGCGATCCCGTATTTTGCTCACCTACACGGATATCAGGCTTTATATCCTCAATTACGAGAACAATGGTAATATTACGAAAAAAAAAATAGTTTTTACCATTCAAAGACATATGATGATAAATATAATATTTTTTACAAAAAATTAAATTCTGAATTCTTAAAAGTACTTACCATCAAATGTGCGATGAAAAAATGAAACATGATATTTAAACTCGCTCTACCGTTTAAGGGCGTAGAACAAAATTTATATTTTGTTTTTTTCTCGACATCGTTTTGTCGAAAATTTTCTAATACATATACCTAATTCTAGACTAATATACACATTTCAAAGCACGAAAGAAATAGGAGTTAACTAACACCTTGTTTGTTCCGGCCTCCTTATTACCTAAGCCAAATTGCTGTCGTGTCGCTATTGCTAGTAAGGCCATCCCTTTCACACGTACAGTACGTACCTCATGTTTGAAAGGGATGGTCTGACTAGCGATAGCGACACGACAGCAATTTGGCTTAGATAATAACAATAAGGCTACGGCCCCCTTATTACCTAAGCCAAATTGCTGTCGTGTCGCTATTGCTAGTAAGGCCATCCCTTTCACACGTACAGTACGTACCTCATGTTTGAAAGGGATGGTCTGACTAGCGATAGCGACACGACAGCAATTTGGCTTAGATAATAACAATAAGGCTACGGCCCCCTTATTACCTAAGCCAAATTGCTGTCGTGTCGCTATTGCTAGTAAGGCCATCCCTTTCACACGTACAGTACGTACCTCATGTTTGAAAGGGATGGTCTGACTAGCGATAGCGACACGACAGCAATTTGGCTTAGATAATAACAATAAGGCTACGGCCCCCTTATTACCTAAGCCAAATTGCTGTTGTGTCGCTATTGCTAGTAAGGCCATCCCTTTCACACGTACAGTACGTACCTCATGTTTGAAAGGGATGGTCTGACTAGCGATAGCGACACGACAGCAATTTGGCTTAGATAATAACAATAAGGCTACGGCCCCCTTATTACCTAAGCCAAATTGCTGTTGTGTCGCTATTGCTAGTAAGGCCATCCCTTTCACACGTACAGTACGTACCTCATGTTTGAAAGGGATGGTCTGACTAGCGATAGCGACACGACAGCTATTTGGCTTAGATAATAACAATAAGGCTACGGCCCCCTTATTACCTAAGCCAAATTGCTGTTGTGTCGCTATTGCTAGTAAGGCCATCCCTTTCACACGTACAGTACGTACCTCATGTTTGAAAGGGATGGTCTGACTAGCGATAGCGACACGACAGCAATTTGGCTTAGATAATAACAATAAGGCTACGGCCCCCTTATTACCTAAGCCAAATTGCTGTTGTGTCGCTATTGCTAGTAAGGCCATCCCTTTCACACGTACAGTACGTACCTCATGTTTGAAAGGGAAGGTCTGACTAGCGATAGCAACACGACAGCAATTTGGCTTAGATAATAACAATAAGGCTACGGCTCCCTTATTACCTAAGCCAAATTGCTGTCGTGTCGCTATTGCTAGTAAGGCCATCCCTTTCACACGTACAGTACGTACCTCACGTGCGAAAGGGATGGCATGATTAGCAATAGCGAAGCGACAGCAATTAAGCTTAGGTAATGAGGCCGCCGGTCTGGTTGTTTCTCTATATATTGCTAAATAAAAAAAACGTATATAAGTATTCTATCAGGTATCTGGTTCCCATAGTACAAGCTTTGATAAGTTTGGGGCTAGGTGGTTCTGTGTGAAATGTCCAGCATTATATACATATACATATCTCCAAATATATAAAACAAAGTCGTGTTAGTTACATCATTTATAACATAAGAACGGCTTTGACAGATTTCTAAGAAACTTGGTATTTAAATAGATTGGGATTGGGACAAAGGATACTTTTTACCCCACTGAGCAGAAGGAGAGTAATTATTTTATTGACAAACCACGCGTGCGAAGCCGCGGGCGGGTTAGCTAGTATTATATGTACACACGGCTACACATCAAGCTATACATTTCCAGTATAAGCTGACCTCTCATTCTACGAAAAGTCTACACAATGCGAGGTCAGCTTATACTGGAAATTAATAGCTTGATGTGTAGCCGTGTGTACCTATTATATTAACGTACAAAGCATCCTATAGACAGCTAGTAATATCTAGGTATTGGTATTCGAAAGACGTCAGAATGTTGCAACTAGACAATGGTCTTACTTGACACAGATGTGTACTATTGGACGTGTTATGCAGATGGCAGAGTCACTGTGCACACAGCGTTAGTCATACATACATAACCGACTACATGTCTGCTTATCATAACGTATGTTGAGGGCGGGAAGCGATTTACTAAGAAACGGTGGATGTTATTTCACGGCCGTCGTTTATGAAGATTAACTACAGAGAATGATGACTTAATAAACAACAAATCATACACCGAGAACTCACATCTAAAATTGCAGTGTTTATGCTGTAAATAAATATAAGTTTTTATTATAATACTAGCATCCGCCCAGGGCCGGATTAACCCTATCGGGGCCCCTAGGCAATGCAATTCTCGGGGCCCCTTTCCTTTACCCTTTTCTTACTTTTTAAAATATATTTTTTCTATTACAAAAGTCGAGTCGATCAGATCGACTCCTGCTTTTTGCTTTCATTGAAATTATCTTAGTGAATAGATTATAGTTTATAGATAAGTGTTATGTTATGAATTATGATCCAGGTCACATTATGGAGTAGGAAAGAAAAATGAGACGTGACACGGTTATTTAAAATTTAATCTTGTTAAATGCAATAAAGTATAGTGTATACCGAAAGAAAATATTATTGTGAAGTAAGTACAATAAGTGTAAATAGCAACTCTTCTAACTTTTTTAGATACAAAATCGTTTTAAACATCTTGGAAGTAGACCTTCTTGAAGTGAAAGTACCTAAAATATTTGTTCTATGGCAACATTACCGAATGTAAATAATGGGGAATGTCACGAATGAAACTTTTTTTTCTTGGTGCGTGGCCCGCATCGACTAGGCCCCCGTGGGCCCCTAGTTGGTCCGGGGCCCCTAGGCAGTTACCTAATCCGCCTTATGGATAATCCGGCCCTGCATCCGCCCGGGGCCTCGTAAGAGTAGTTTGTCAATTAAAATAGTAACCTATATGCCAATCCTTTCACAATCTATCATAGGGAGGGCATCCAAAGTCAAAATCTTTTATTCATTAAAATCACAAGGATCACTTTGAAACGTCAATTTTACTGCCTGTTCCTTCGCGACCAAGCCAGGAAAGAAAGGCAAGAAACAAGGCTGGTTGTAGCCAAAGAATACCTTATAATTCTAACCATTTACTTAACCCCCTCCCCCCCTTTAGGGGCGAATTTGCAAAAAGTTGAAACATGTATTTCTGTATTTCTTACCAAAAGCTTAAATATAAATTTTCAGATTCCTTGACCTTGAGGAATTATAGATTGCGCATACAAACTTTCAACCCCTGTTTCTCCCCCTTCAAGATTATTTTAGAGACAAAAAATATTTTATATTTTTCTCCAGGATATAATTTATCTCCTTGCCAAATTTCATTACGATCCGTCCAGCCATTTAGTCATGAAAAGGTAACAAACACACAAACAGAGTTACTTTCGTATTTATAATATTAGTATGAATGTATTTTAGGTGAAGGTATATTTATGGGCCGTAGAATAAGTTATTTACCATCCTGTAACTATTTTGTTGTTGTCTGAATTAAATGATGAAAGGTTAAAGATGATTGCTAAGAAACCTGAGTTTGCAGTGCTGGGAAAATTCAGAGGGCTGCATATCTTGTCAGGTATTTTGAGTCTTTTTGTTACTCATGTCTTTTCTGTGTTTTGTTCTGGTTGTGGTACTAACTTAGCTGTAAGAAACAATTACTATTATTATTAGCCCATATTGTCCCATTGATGGGCACAGACCTCCCCGCATTTCCGCCACTCACAATGGTCCAGTGCCGCCATATACCAGTCCTAGAAAAGCGTCCAGCTCGCTCCACCACCTCGGTGTGGTCTGCCGCGGCACCGCTTTGCTCTCTCCTTCGTGGTAATTTTGGGCCACAGCTCGTCAGGCATGCGGCAGGCGTGACCGCCCCAGTCCCACTTATGCCTGGCGGCCTTGTCCCCTACATCTGCGATGTTAGTTTATGGAGTGCAAATGGTGTTACGGACGCAATCAGTTTTCACTCCAAGAATCCTCGCTCTATCGCCCTTTGGCAAACCTTAACCTTGTTATTAACAAAAAAAAATGTTACTTTCAAATCATGTACCTATAACCTAACCAACCTTCTTTTTGCCGACGATATAGTACTCTTTTCTTCTTCCGCCGCAGAACTTGAAATCATGTTCAACGACCTGAACACCGCTAGCCTCGAGGTTGGGCTCAGCATGAAAATGTCAAAGACAAAACTTAGGGTGGGGAGATTGCATACGTCAGTGAGTATTTATACCTAGGCCAAATAGTATCCTTCTAGAGCAGGCGAGATGCTGGAGTTACAAGACGCACAGAAAATGTCTGGAAGGGCTATTAGATTACCTAATTTCTTTTTTTCACACCATTAAATTTAAAAGAAAATACACTTTTAAATCATAGGTTATTGGACCATGAAAAACATGATGAAAGGTAACCTTCCACTCACACTCAACCGTAAGCTCATTGACGCGTGCATTCACCCCATACTATGGCGCTCAAACCTGGTCTTTGACGGATCAACAAAAGTCCAAACTCGGGGTTTGTCAGCAAGCCATGGAGCGCACTATCCTAGGAGTCAAACTAACAGACCGCGTTAGAAACAGTGAACTACGCTCCCAAACACAAATCGCGGACGTTGGCCACCAAGTAGGCAAGTTAAAGTGGGACTGGGCGGGCCATATCTGCCGCATGTCACAGGAGTTGTGGGCAAAATCCACCACCGTGTGGATCCTAAAAGACAGAAAACGAGCGTGACGACGATGTAAAGACGAACTCGACTATTTGGACCATACACGTGCATGATAGAGTGGAGTGGAAGAAAGGAGGCCTGTACTGTCTCACTGCAAGACAAAGTCCTCCCTACTTTGTCTTGCAGTGAGACAGTACAGGCTCCAAATAAACAACAAATTATTGACCTCTTTTTTATAAGTGGAGGAATCCTCATGGATACCGCTCTGAACCCAGGGAGCGGTATGTCGGAATCCTACCGGCTAAACCTCCACGGCGTTCCTCCGCTCGCTTTATACCGGGGACACGGGAACAGAGAACATTCTTCCGCGACCCCGGTGGCGTTGGTCCGCTCTTGCGGGCCCCATCTTTTAGGGTTTAGGGTCATCTCTACTTTAGGGCACTGCTATGGAGGTTGGCATACGCTCGCATACAGCCTCCTCTTTCGCCCCGGTCTCGTGCGGCGGGTTGGGAGAGTGCTCCCAGATTCCCTGTCCCTGTCCGCTGCTTCCTTCTGCTGCACTACATTTTCGCAGAAGTCCTTAACAGCTTGCCAAGACCTATCGATCTCGACCATTGCAACAAATTATTGACCTTGTTTATCTGAAACATTTTTTTTATGTTCCTCCTGATTAAGTCAATCTCGCTATCAATGGTTATGCTTTAATTATTTCTTTGAATCCGATTGTAAGTAAGATCCTCCTGTCAAAATAGCTACCGATAATTGCGATAGTCTTCTCATAATATTGAAGGCGTCAAACTAGTTTTACTAAGAAACTGTGGGTATAATAACAGGCGGTGATTTGGCATCAAAAAAATGTCAAATCAATGGTAAATCGGGATCTGGAAATTACTCAATTATGTCAGTATTTTTTTTTAACGTTTGATCACAATCATTCCTAATTAGGCCTAAGATAGCCTCCCTTATAACAAACACAATATCTAGAGTAATAACCGCTTCATCTGATGCTATTGTTGTGGCCAGACACCTGCCCAACATAACATCATAAAACCAAACGTAGATCTGTTGACACGCCAAGAAGAAGAAGAATATTTATCTAGAGTGCATCTAGACAAACATCAAATATTTAATCGATTAAAAGAAATATGGTATTGATAACACCGCGACCGCTATGTAGAAAACCAGAGCCCTACTAGCTATTCCTCTACTACATTCCATACTAGCCTATTAGCAGAGCCCATTCCAATTTTTTTTACAAAATATTTTTAAATATATCTTATAGCTATAGCTTTTAATGAATTCGTGACGATATATCACGAATTTCAAGATTGATAAAAGCAGACTCTACCTAAAAATATTTAGTAAAAAAAAGCCATTCCTCTACTACATTCCATACTAGCCTATTAGCAGAGCCCATTCCAATTTTTTTTACAAAATATTTTTAGGTAGAGTCTGCTTTTATTAATCTTGAAATTCGTGATAAAAATATTTTTAGGTAGAGTCTGCTTTTATCAATCTTGAAATTCGTGATAAAAATATTTTTATAGGTAGTCTGCTTTTATCAATCTTGAAATTCGTGATGATATATCACGAATTTCAAGATTGATAAAAGCAGACTCTACCTAAAATATTTTGTAAAAAAAAAGCCATTCCTCTACTACATTCCATACTAGCCTATTAGCAGAGCCCATTCCAATTTTTTTTACAAAATATTTTTATGATGTGATGTCACGATCAGCACGAATTTCAAGATTGATAAAAGCAGACTCTACCTAAAATATTTTGTAAAAAAAAATGGAATGGGCTCTGCTAATAGGCTAGTATAGAATGTAATATTTTGTCAAACAATATGTAGGGCAAAAATCTGCGTTCTGCGTTTGTATGACAGGCTCTTTCTTAATCACTCTATAGTAAGTTAAATGGCTAAGTTCCTATAACTATCTATACTAATATTATAAAGAGGAAAGATTTGTTTGTATTGAATAGGCTCCGAAGCTACTGGACCAATTTAAAAAATTCTTTCACTGTTGGGAAGCTACACTATCCCCGGGGGGCATAGGCTATTTTTTACCCAACTGGCACAGAAGGAGGTTATGGTTTTTATTGAAAAACTACGCGTGCGAAGCTGCGGATTGGTCAGTTAGTTGATCTATATTTATATATGCTAGTTCTTTAAAAAATGCTGGTTAACAATAAAAAGTTGATTTATACATACATATTTTTAAGCAGAAAGATATCCAACAGTGTTTAATTAAAATTTCAAAATGAAATAGTCCACCTAAGTTTTTTACCTGTCGTCGGTTGACTGGTAGAAAATGCTTTTAGCATTAAGTCCTCCATTTGTACGTTTTTCTGTTAGTGCAATAAAGAATTAAACAAACAGCTAGAGGTTCTAGATTTAATTGAGAGAAGAGCCAAGAAGCTCATTTGCAATGACGAGTTAGCAGACGTAAGGCTCCACAGCCTCGAACATCGTCGAAAGGTTGCAAGCCTCTCGGTTGTTTATCAGATACATTTCTGAGAGGGTACTGCGGAGCTTTTCAACCTGATCCCACCATCCCCATTTTGTCATCGGACAAACAGACGCTCCGCGGTACGCCACCGCTACATGGTAGACATACCTCCCATACGCACAAAGCGGTACTCATCCACCTTTATTATGCGCACCGCCAAGGAGTGGAACGCCTTGCCTGAGATTGTGATTCCTGATAACTACAACCTAGGGGTCTTCAAGTCGCGAGTGAATAGGTTTCTTCTAGGCAAGCGTGTACCATCGTAGACTGCATCATCGCGCACCATCAGGCGAGATCGTGGTCAAACGCTGGACTATAATTTATAAAAAAAAATGTATAATTTGAATAAGGATAAAAACAAGCTTCATTATTATTTTTACATATTGCTAAAGTATTTTAGTTTCATCATACCATGTTATTGATTGATAAATTGTGTAGTACATAATAATTTGTTGAAGTTGGTATTGGTACTTATTTTAAACTAATTAGTGGGTAACCATGTGAGAAATAATTAGGTACAAAAACTTACATGTAAGTTACTGACTTTGCGAGGAAGTTTTTAGGCTAAATCAACTCAATTAATTCATTATGGTTACGACGACCTGCGTGCAGTGGGCGAATAGCCGGCTGAGGCACAGTGAGAAAATAACCGGCTGAGGCGCAGTGGGCGAATAGCCGGCTGAGGCACAGTGGGAAAATAACCGGCTGAGGCGCAGTGGGCGAATAGCCGGCTGAGGCACAGTGGGAAAATAACCGGCTGAGGCGCAGTGGGCGAATAGCCGGCTGAGGCGCAGTGGGCAAATAGCCGGCTGAGGCACAGTTGGAAAATAGCCGGCTGAGGCGCAGTGGGCAAATAGCCGGCTGAGGCGCAGTGGGAAAATAGCCGGCTGAGACGCAGTGGGCAAAAAGCCGGTTGAAGCGCAGTATGCAAATAGCCGGCTGAGGCGCAGTGGGCGAATAGCCGGCTGTGGTGCAGTAGGCAAATAGCCGGCTGAGGCGCAGTGGGTGAATAACCGGCTGAAGCGCAGTGGGCAAATAGCCGGCTGAGACGCAAGAGGTAGCGAGTTCAATTCCCGCCACAGAATAAATGATTGTATCTACAGATACTTGTTCCTGGTCTGGATGTTTATCTATATATTATATACAAGTATTTACAAAAAAAAGTATATAGGTAAGTATTCTATCAGTTATCTGGTTCCCATAGCTCTGCTTAGTTTGGGGGCTAAATAGCGCCATGTGAAATGTCCAGCAATATTTGTATTTACATATTATTTATCTACTAATATTAAAAATTCGAAAGGATTTCTTTGTTTTTTGGATTGAATAGGATTTTTTAAACACGCGGTAAACAGTGTTTTTTGAAGTGAAAACTTCTTTAGGCGCGTTGGGCATTTTTTGACATGGGAAAAAACCATTAAACTCGCGATACTGTTATCGTTACCGTTACCAACACCTTTGTATATAAGTATCTCGTAATTGTTCAAATTTTCATTTCTGTCGGCACTCCCGGAGTGCCACTTTTTGTAGTAAGAGTAAGAGCCAAAAGGTTAAAACCTAGTCAATCTTACTACAAAAGAATAACGTGGGCGAAGCCGCAGGTCACAGCTAGTTTTAAATAACGATAGAATAAGGAAAAGCATCTAGTTCTTGTAAGCGAGGTCTGGTTCCCCTCAAGGTACGCAGGAACACGTGTCGACAAATTGAATTGTAGCGGACTAATGAGAGGAAGCAGGGAACTAAATGGACCTGTTCAGTTCAGTTCATTTATTTCTCCATAGGCAAATATAACATTCTTTATTCTTTACTAGCTGTTGCTCGCGACTTAAGTACTAAATAATAATAATTCAAATAATAATTAAATGTGTAGGTAACCTAGAAATATAGGTAAACTCGTTGTTGCAAGTTGACTTTACACCCTAGTTTTACTGTGATTTATGAGGAAAAGTAGCATATGTGTTAATCGAGGTTATAATTTACGCACATACTAAGTTTCATCAAAATCAGTTCAGCTCTTACTACGTGATTGAGTAGGAAATAAACAAACATCCATCGCATTTATAATATTAGTGTGATTTATTGATTGATTAACATTATGTATTATAGAATTATTATTACTATTAAATACATTAAAAATAGATCACTTTTAAGCGAGCTTAATGTTGAGGCTTCATAACTATGTGGTTTACTTGGTACTTGGTGGTCTTCACATTAGGCCAAGCCAATATCGTGAACACCTCAAAATTCTTAGTATATGGATTGAGCAGTAGTTTGTACCTCGGACTAATAAATAAATTAAATTAACACGTAGTTAGTTATCTTTTTAAAACACATATACCTAAAAAACAGTTTAAAATTTGTACGGGCCAAGCCGTACATTCAACAATATCATTGTTTAGCAGGCATTTTTAAGTTGATCAATAAAGTTAGTTGCAAACTCACATCGGTCGCGTGCGGTCATCTAACAAACCCGCCCCCTTATTACCGAAGCCAAATTGCTGTCGTGTCGCTATCGCTAGTCAGGCCATCCCTTTCACACGCGAGGTACGTCCTGTACGTGTGAAAGGGATGGCCTGACTAGCGATAGCGACACGACAGCAATTTGGCTTAGGTAATAAGGCTACCGGTCCCATCAACTATCAATATCAATCGCATTGTACAGGTCAAAGTCAAAGTCAAGTCAAAGTCAAAATCTGTTATTCATTAAAATCACAAGGATCACTTTGAAACGTCAATTTTACTGCCTGTTCCTTCGCGACCAAGCCAGGAAAGAAAGGCAAGAAAACAAGGCTGGTTGTTTTATTATTGATCCTGTTAGAATACATAGATAACAATACAGGTAATATATTACGTCTAAATTATAACATTTTGAACGAAGGGTAGCAGCAACCCCGTACAAAATTAATGATTCATAAATAAATATACAGCGCATAATAAATATTTATATAATAAAATATAAATATATATTAAGTAGGTAGGTATATAATGTAAATACTTAGGATAAATATCGACGACCTACGTGGCGCAGTAGGCGAGTCTGAGACGCTGGAAGTAGCGGGTTCGATTCCCGCCGCGGAACAAATGTTTGCATGATCTACAGTTATTTGTACCGATACTGGATGTTTTTCTATATATTTTAAGCATGTATTTACTTAAATAAAAAAACATATAAGTAGGTATTCTATCAGTTATCTGGTTCCCATAGTACAAGCTCTACTTAGTTTGGGGCTAGATAGCGCTGTGTGAAATGTCCAATAAACAATATTTAATTATTTATTATTATTATTTAAATATTTGGGACTTATAGGCTGTAATGTACTCGTAACACTCAGAATAGTCGCTGTATCAGAGTATGTACGTCAGAGTAGTTAGCTAATTTTGTACTATGTGTTTTGCTTCTCTTACGGATTTATTTTTTTGATCGCAGAATTTTTAAAACATTATTACAAACACATGCACTTATAAACTGACCAAAACGTTGCGCAAAGAATCTACTGATTGATTGTTTTATCTTATACATATATATGTACTTATACTATATCTTAGCTAGGGCTTGCATTATCCGTTAGATTTTGGTATCCGAATAATTCGGATAGTAGTGAACTTTACTATTTCGATATCCGGATATTACGGATAATTTAAATAATTTTGGGAAAAGCGTTAAAAACTAAAATAATTGTTATTAAAGTAGCTATAAACAATGTTTAAGTTATTCCAACATTCACCATTAAAATATAAATCAGTTTTGACAATAAGGAAACTCGATAGGTATATTTTAGATCACGTTTTCAGTTACAAAACTTACGCAATAAGTATGCAACTTGTCAGTCACGACTTTCTGAATGTTTTATAATGCGACAAATATTAATAATAAAGGATAAACAGTGTTTAAAATTCAAATTACTTTCTAGATACATGTACTTGCTGCACATAATTATGAAATTATGGTTTTGATGTAGTTAACTTCATGATCAAATCGTGATGTTTTGATGAATTTTACTATTAGTTTTATTCGAATTATCCGAATATATTGATCGTCACTATCCTGATAGTAAAATCTCACGGATATCCGAATAATACGGATATTCGGATATCCGAATTGCAAGCCCTAATCTTAGCACACCCACTACTATTGTAAGTTAGGTAGGTGCGTAGTAAATGGAGTTAATGTACTAGATATATATAAGCACTATGTTTTTAGATTTAAGCTTGCTATGTACCTACTTACTTACTTGTATTGTTCTTTTGTACAAATAAATAATTTTGATTTTTTTTTTTGATTTTTTAAGTAGAACATAGTTCTCACATAACACAAGACAATTTAATAGGAACAATGTAAGTTTAGGTGATAAAATTGGCGGTCGATCTTATCGCGAAATAGCGATCTCTAACAAGTAATTTGTTTATTTATTTATTACTTTCACACGAAACAGAATAGTGCTAGGAGGACTTAATGCTGATAACATTAACTACCAGTCATCTTGATCGTGCTAAAAGGAGGATTGTTTGTTATTTGTTTTATTGTATATACGCATTTTTTTTCATTTATGTATTTATCTATTTATGTCTGTATTTTGTAAAAGATATAACGTCTTAGTATTATACTGTAAAGTTATACCTACATTATTTTCCTGATAAATTAAATTTGAATTTGATTTAAAATTTACATTATTAGATAATATTATAAAGAGATATACTAAGTTCATTGTTAACAACCTCTGTGGCGCAGTGGGCGCATAGCCAGCTGAGACGCAGGAGGTTGCGGGTTCGATTCCCGCCGCGGAACAAATGCTTGGCAATCTACAGATAATCTACAGATATTTGTTCCAGGTTTGGGTATTTTTCTGTGATTTATAAGTATGTATATACAAAAAAATTGTATATAAGTATTCTATCAGTTATCTGGTTCCCATAGTACAAGCTTTGCTTAGTTTGAGGCTAGATAGCGCTGTGTGAAATGTCCAGCATTATTTATTTATTTATTGTTTGTATGTTTGTAGGGGGTAATCTCAGAAACTACTGAACCGATTTTATAAATTATTTCTCTATTAGACTATTAAGTATATTTCTAAGGACAACAATAACTTCGTGTGTCTGTCGCATCTTGTTTTTTAAGCTGCATGGGGTTGGAACAAGCTTATAGCCCACCTGATGTTAAGTGGTAACCATCGCCTATAACATTTATTGACGACCTCCGTGGCGCAGTGGGCGAATAGCCGGCTGAGACTCAGGAGGTAGCGGGTTCGATTCCCGCCGCGGAACAAATGTTTGCATGATCTGCAGATATTTGTTCTGGGTCTGGGTGTTTTTCTATAGATTAAAAGTATGTATTTAAAAAAAATTGTATATAAGTATTCTATTAGTTATCTGGTTCCCATAGTACAAGCTCTGCTTAATTTGGGGCTAGATAGCGCTGTGTGAAATGTCCAGCAATATTTATTATCTATACTAATATTATAAAGAGGAAAGATTTGTATTTTTGTGTGTATGTTTGTAATGAATAAACTCAAAAACTACTGGACCGATTTAAAAAATTCTTTCACTGTTGGGAAGCTACACTATCCAAAGATGACATAGGCTACTTTTTACCCAACTGCGCAGAAAGAGGGTATCCTTTTTATGGAAAAACTACGCGTGCGAAGCTGCGGATTGGTCAGCTAGTTCATTCATAACACAAAAAAAAACAGAGAATTGACTCATAGGTCACGCACCTTAGAAATGTGCCCTACGATGCATTGCCCTGGGTCTATCAACTTGGGGCGTACAGGTGTAAAGCCTCATGTGCCTGTAATTTCCTCGGCAACCATACTCTTCAAATGGAAACACAGCAATGCTGCTTGGAGGCAGAAATAAGTATTTTATTTTATTTTATTTTCTTCGGAAAACATACAGTGATAAAATACTTAATAATTAGTTTATACATATAGCTAATCACCATTTAGACGTTTTCGCATATTGAGTCTATTTGCTAGCTTGAATGTTAAAGAAAAGATATTACATGTAATTTAGACAAGACATACAAAAGTGAGTAACGGACAGTTAAGAAGTCACATCAAACCAGTTCTTTGAGATTATGTTTTTAAAATGTATTTGGAGATGAATTAAATAAATCAATTTCGGGTGAGTCATCCAGTTTGTTTATGAAATTTGCTGATCTAATAAAAACGAGTTCTGCCTATAGTTCGTTGAACAAGAGGGTATGGTGGTAGTACTACTCTAATATTTATTTATCAAACAGATGGAACGATGGACAATGTGCTTGTTATGGTTTAAGTTTAGTGGAAATTGATTCAGCTGTTTTTATCTAACGGAGGTTTATAAAAATAAGCTTGACGGAGAAACGCTTTTACGAGATTTTGTTTTATTAGAACTTTCAATATCAGGCACCAAGTGAGGCATTTATTTATTTAAAATTATTTACGTATTACCTAATATGTATGTATATAACTATTTAGGGTTAAGTAATTTTTCTTTTTCTATTATTAAGTTTATTCTTTTAAAACCTCGGCCAATCTTCCATTAAGCAATGATCCTCTCCATCCAAAGGTTGTCTGGAAGAGATCGCTCTGTTAAGCGATAAGACTGCCCATTATGCTTACTTTTATGTGTTTATTTTTTTATATCTGTTGTGTCTAGCTTGTAAGGTATAATAAAGAATTTTTATTCATTCATTCATTCAAGTTAGTGCACATTCATTCGTTTTTTAAAGACTTTTCTTCGAAATAAAAAATTGATTAGCTTATGCTGTTTCGTTTAGATAAAATCCCATTCCTGGAATGTCCAATTCCCAAAACTGATCAATTCCCAGAATGTCCAATATCCGGTCATTTAGAGATGATACGGGTCACGTTAGCGAATCGTTATTAAATGACTATAAAGGTTGATGTAAATTAAAACCTCTCAGTATATTTTAATTAATGGAGTGCCGATCAAAGCGTAATAACCTCAGTCCGCAACAATCGCCTCCGTTGAATTCCGAAACCGTCCATAATTTCTAGGCGAGTGCCGGCGAATGCAAACAATAGGCAGCTCAACCTCAACAGTCAAGTGTAACAATTCAGTAGTTTCAATAGCGAGAGCAGCCAGGCCAACAATGGAACGCGACGATATGAAATTTCATTAACGAGGGTCGACTCGCACTTCGTAAGACGCCGGCAAACAGCCCGCGTGAACCCACGAATAATTCACACGCGAGCCCTACAAATAACGCACCCCCCGCACCATCCGCCCCCCATCGCCCCTGCGGCCGCAAACTGAGTTATTTATCGCCCCCCGGTCACAAGGACAGGAAATACTCGCACGTATTTTTACTGGTGACTGAAGACCGCTAAAGCTAGCGACATCTCTCGGGCGGCGCGCGGCGCCCGTAAACTTTGCTCGATTACTGTTCGGAAATTGCAAAACGCGTCAGGTGACTGCTGTCGAATTTAATTTTGCCATAAACGTTAAAAGTTTGCCAAGTAATTTGCTAATATACCTATCCGATTAAATTAAAACGTGTCATAAACTTGATCATATTATTATGCAGAGTTTCGAAGCCAATTCAATTATTTACCAAACTAATATAATAACACTAAGTATTATTTAAATTCCTTTGAGGAAGGAAAGAAGTAGCGTTTGTTTCAAAACACTGATAAAGATAGAACGTGACTCATTTGGCAGTGAGGCTGTAATATCTGTGTTTGCGGTTACTGTATTATTTGTGGGTCAATTAGTGGCTTATGTACGCGAGATGTGGGCCCCACCACCCGCCGGAAACACCTACCTATACAACAAGTAGATACGTACAAATAAGACTATTTATTTGTAGAGTTGCCTAGTGTTATCGGATGTAAAAAATTAAAAACAAAATCCGTGCTGCCCCCACGGTGCCACGGTGCGGGGTGGTCCCCGATTTTTTGCGGGTACGTAACGTGCTCGGTGACACCTCGCGGGTCAAGTACGGGGGGCGCTAATTCCGAGCGCGTGACCGCACACCCCACTCTCCCCCGCCCAGCGCCGTTTTCCCGGCGGATTTGCGTTCATACAGGGCAAAATAAAAAGGGCGATTTGGCGCCCTCCATCGAAGCGGTCCGATTAGCGGCGCCCGGGGAAATTAAAAGTATTTTATTCCAGCATTTATTCCCTTTTTGTTTGCGTTGAATAATGTCTGCAATGTGGCCGGGATCTACCTCTCAATTGCACTAACTAGATAGCAATGGATAGCGATCACTATGGCAGTCTTATCATTGCGTTCAGGTGGCAGGTAAATTAAATGCCTCAATTTAAATTTAAGGTATTTATTTATATGCAAACTGTACAAGTAAAGTTGTATTTGTTGTTGTTGTTTTACTGGTGGTAGAGCTTTTGTGGACGGGCTCGAGGAAGTGGGCACCACCGCCTTACCTTTATCTGCCGCCAAATAGCAGTACTTGTACTGCTGTGTTCGGTTAGATGGTAATGTATGTTCTTGTAATTAATGGCACATAGGCATAACAGCTTAGTCCTATAATATGGCAACGTATCCACATAGAGATCAAGACAACATAATACCTGGTTTTGAATTTTATGTGGATATCCATGGGCTGCAGTAGCCACTTAACATCTGGTGGACTGCATGCTCGTTTGTCATATAAGTTGTATAAAAAAAAAATTGTACATTTCTTGTTGCTCGTTTATTTGATCGTTATGTTTTACCGTCAATTGCCATGATGCTTGTGCAATCGAGGGTCTGAACTGCACGCCGCTCCACTCCATGAATGAGTGATGAGATGCTGTAGGCGAGATGGGCATGTTGCGCGTTTGTTATCGTTTTATTTATGCTGATTAGTTTGGATGAGGATTTAAAACAGTGACTGAGCTCAGTGATCTACATGTGTTTATACTATGACGTGTTAGATAAGCAGATATAATCATAGGTGGGACTAGTTTTATGTATAAGCCCTTTGAGTTAGATATTTGTAAGCCTCTAGGTATGATACATTTCCACGTAAAAGGTTTTTTGAAATGAACGGAGGTTTGCACATTTCTAAGCGCCTGAGAACCCAGACCTATTCTCTAACCCTCGACTTCGAAATCACTAATCTTTGACATAATATATTGAAACATTTTTAATACTAAAATAGACAGACTTAGACAGACATTTATTTGCTACCATAACACACACAAATTCACACAATACAATCAAAAGGTATAACATCAAGTAAGAGAAAACAGAAACTACAACAGACATAGAAACAATAGAATTAAATAATAAATTTACAATGTAGTCAGGGAAAAATTAAAAAGAGTAGGTGTGTATGTGCTACTGCAGCAAACGGGTTCCAGCTCAGCATTATGTCTCTCCAAAATCGTCAATACACACAAATTAGTCCTTGTAGTCTTCACATTTAGCTCGTAAAAATATTAATTCGTTTATTATATTGTGTTAATGTACCTATTCTATGTTGGTGTTCAAATAAATAAATAAATACGTAGGTATAGTAAAAAGTCTCAGAAAATGTTTAACCTCAAAGAAAAACTAAACTAATCTAATTCATACTAATTAAAACGATTACTGATTAATACGGGTATTTCTCGCGTATATACCTTTTTAGGGTTCAGTACCCAAAGGGTAAAACGGCACCCTATTACTAAGGCTCCGTTGTCTGTCTGTCTGTCTGTCACCAGGCATTGTATCTCATGAACCGTGATAGTTAGACAGTTGAAATTTTCACAGATGATGTATTTCTGTTGACGCTATAACAACAAATACTAAAAACAGAATAAAATAAATATTTAAGGGGGGTTCCCATACAAAAAAATAGTTTTTTTTGCTGTTTTTATAGATAATGCTACGGAACCCTTCGTGCGCGAGTCGGACTCGCACTTGGCCGGTTTTATTTATTTGTAACCCGACGTTTTGAGTCCGCCCGTGACACGGATGTTGCAACACAGCTGAAACGTCGGGTTGACAAATAAAAAAGGTACATACGCGATAAATACCTGTTTTAATCAGTAACTAAGTACAGTGATAGCGAAAGTTTGAAAAATACTAAATCGTATGTTTCGTTTTTAGATAATTGAGAAATATTTTGAGAAGGCAAACGTCCGCTTCTTTATTAATCTATTAAATTAAAATCATTAACATAGAATATACTGACAATAATAAGAAGTCACTTGTACAAATGGTGCATCACACACGATAAAGGTGCTATACTATTTTATGTTACGATATGATACTTAATAAGTTACAGTGTGTTAAGGTATCACACACGGGTAAGATATGTTTTTGCGCCTCACAGACGATGCAATACGAGGCTTTCATATTTTATGTTACGATATGATACTTAAGAAATTATATTGTGTTAAGGTATCACACACGGGTAAGATATGTTTTTGCGCCTCACAGACGATGCAATACGATGCTTTAATATTTTATGTTACGATATGATACTTAAGAAATTATAGTGTGTTAAGGTATCACACACGGGTAAGATATGTTTTTGCGCCTCACAGACGATGCAATACGAGGCTTTAATATTTTATGTTACGATATGATACCTACTTAAGAAATTATACTGTGTTAAGGTATCACACACGGGTAAGATATGTTTTTGCGCCTCACAGACGATGCAATACGATGCTTTAATATTTTATGTTACGATATGATACTTAAGAAATTATAGTGTGTTAAGGTATCACACACGGGTAAGATATGTTTTTGCGCCTCACAGACGATGCAATACGAGGCTTTAATATTTTATGTTACGATATGATACTTAAGAAATTATAGTGTGTTAAGGTATCACACACGGGTAAGATATGTTTTTGCGCGTCACAGACGATGCAATACGATGCTTTAATATTTTATGTTACGATATGATACTTAAGAAATTATAGTGTGTTAAGGTATCACACACGGGTAAGATATGTTTTTGTTTGCACGTCACAGACGATGCAGATGCTACAATATTTTACGTTAAAATAAATATCGCTCGCAATACAATCCAACGTTTTCAAATCTCTTTCTGTGTGTCTGGTCGTAGCGACGTATGATCCGAGAGCTGGCGCTTATCTGGGTCAACGCATATGCATTGCTATTCAGCGGGGCAATGCAGCCAGTGCCTGTGTCAGTCAGTGATCTGGAGCAGTTGAGCTATCTATAGATCGTTAGCAACGGTCTTTAGATGATTCAACTGTTTCTTTTGTATTTTATTGTAAATAATTATATATTCTTTCTGTTATAGGCATTTTGCCCCATAAATCCAACGTAAGATGAAAATATACCTATATATTATTTTTGCCGTGTGTGACGGTCCATTGGATTTCATGGCGAGCGATCATAAAATAATAAAAAGCATTTCCCTCGTGTGTCACGCGCATTTTTCCTTTATTTTCTGACTAATAAAATACGTTGCAAAATCAATCATCGGTATTACAATTTTTTAGATAGTTTTGGTCTCGCCAATCTTTTTAAAAATATATGACAAAATATAAAACAGGTGGCTATAACATCGCTGTTGTTTTTTTTTCAAAAAACAATATTGTTCTTTTAAACCAAAACAGTGCTATACAAAAACACTTTTCTCTTCGCGTCTTCACAAGAAACTCCCTAATAACCATCAATAAATCAAATATTGGTTCTAATAAACTGAACACGGGACGCTTTCGCCCCTTTGTCCCCTTGAGCTACTCTGCTTATAATCTGTGCCTTAATATTGTCCCTCGCATTACTTTACAACCGTTCATAATTTACGAAGACCCCAGAAATACGATTTGAAAAGATTTCGTTTTTTGCCCAAAGTGAAATGTTTGATATTTAAGGGATGGTCAGAAGCACAAAGAAAAAATATTATTCCGTGGCATTGAATCTATTGCAAAAGTATTTTAGTAGGTACCTACTTGTGATAATTAGGTAGGTAATAGTTTTTTTGTCAGCTAGTTGTAAAGTCTATACGATACTATACTATCTCGTCTTCAGTTTTTAATAAGCGATATTAAAGAAAATGATCGAGGGACCTCCCCTATCGATCGAGAGGCATATTTATTTACCGACCTGCTATCAAAAAAAGATCCGTTTTGCATTCAATTGAAAACAATCGTAAAAGAGCTTTTAACGAGTAAGTATAAGTACTTACTCGTCAAAAGCTCTTTTACCTGGTACCCTTATCTGATACTTACCTACAGCATTCATTATTTCTTCTCAATTCTTTGAATCTTATTGTTTTGTTCTGGTAGGTATAAGAAGTTATGAGATTATAATGGTAACGCTGTCAGTACCTATGTATAAAAAGGTAAAAGAAGCAATCAAAATAATTTTCCTGTTGATACCAATTCTTTAAGACAGATGTTTGTATGAGGACATTATTGCAAGAGCGAAGTATTGAACGTAACTGCGTGCATCTCGACTCTGCTATGAAAACCTCATGCCTCAGCACAACAGTTGACTCTCAACATACACACATTTATACAGAACCTACAATAAAGGCAGGCGGGAGGGGTGGGTGAAGGGGTGACGCTGTGACGATGCAGTTTGCACCGCTGCCTCCTCAAACCTTCAACCAACTTGCGCCCGTGTTCTTGGGAATCGTTTTAAATTCAAGAACCGCACAACACTTGTCGATCCAAAACACACCGTCACATCGAGTAGTAAGAACCAAAATCATGATAGCACCCTTGTACGAGTTGTTTCGACGATGGAATACGACAGCTCCACGCGCGAGATTTAAAACTCTAGATGAAGGACAGAAAGCTGAGAATCGTTTAAATAATGTAGAAATGGTAGCCGCGCTTGGTGTGAGTGCGGAGGTGAGAAATACATTAGCGGTGCCGTTTTCTATTGGTCGTTGCTCCTGTGTTGATACTAAGCAGTCCACGTGGACTGCCTTCGCGGTTGCTTGTCTCGTTTTTTTCAGCGGGTAGCTCGCTGTCCGTCTCGTTCTAATCTACAACGTAACGTGGAATGTCATGTCCGGAGTTGTTCAGAAAGTCGTGAGCGTGCATCGTGCTTCCAACTTCTCAGATACTTTAGAAAGGCGTAAGTTTCAAGTGGAAGCTTGCGATACTCAATTCTAAGCCTTTGGGTTAAAGATGCGTGTTAATTGCATGGGTAAGTGATCAAATGATGGTCTTGATGTAGAATATCGATAAGCATTTTTAAGTCAATTAAGGTTGTAAGCTAAAAGCGGTTGTTGCTACATTTAAATTATCGGTCGGCATTCAAATAACGCCATTTTTTCGTGTCGGCACGAATTATTTTAATAGACAGATATATGTTCAAGCTGCTCTAATAACATTAATGCAGCGTGGGCGATACGATATTAAATCAGGGAAGTAGGTAGGTACCTACCTTACGATACACTTTACGCATCAATCATTTAATTAACTTCTCACCTCTCTTGACAAAAGATTTAAGTACCTACCTACCTAACTTTTTATTGAAAAAATCTCATACATTTTCATACTGACAGTAATCTAATAGGTGCTTCAGATATGATTTAAGTAGTTTAAGTACATACATAGGTACATACATGCTACGGTAAGTTTTAGATTTTAGTCAATTGCGTAACATAGTAATGTTGTCCTTACTCACATCTTAGGTTGTCTTAGATAGTAACCAAAATATGATAGGTATACTTTTATGGTATAAACCTATGTATCAATGAAATCAGTAGGTAACTTAAAAGTTTTAAACAAGGGCACTCAAGGGTAAGCTTGACAGGGAACTTAAGCAGGTACTTACCCAAAAAGTTGAGGGATTTCCTATTGTTAGACCGTACGGCCTCAAACGCGATAAGTAAAAAAAATTATACAAGTATTTTTTCACAGGAGCTTTAGCTTAATTCTATACCAAAAGAAGCTTAAACTATAATATGGTATGTATCTAAAAAATCTATAGAGACGAGATTTCATAATATAAACTCTGATCTGCCTAGTAGTGACATCTAGTTAGCAGATTATGTGTAGATGAAACTTACTAGGGACGACAGGATGTTTCACAACGAACTAGTTCTACCATCGCTTGATAGATGGCGTTCACCTGGTATTCTTTGAAAAGGTCGTGAATATGTCATTATCAAAGTCTCCGTTTTTTTCGTGTAAATGCCAAATCTACATTTGAGGCGTTGACTGACATTGACTGCACTTGTTTTGTTTGGGAATTTGGAAGAATTTGTTTGTTTTCATTTCTAAATAATTCTGAGCGAAATTATACCAGTAAATAACAGCAGGAATTGAGTATACTTTATTGTAGGTAATATTGATCATCGTATCGCTTTGTATAGCTCATATTTTTCTACAAATATGCTTACAAATCTAATTTATATTCACTTTCTTTCTATTACCTGGTTTGGCTGTTAAATTTTGTGTTATATTATTTAGTTATTTCTTGTGTAGATTAATATATTTCGTGCTAGATATTTTAGATTTACTAACGTCTGTTTGATATTATTTAAGATAATGTTTAGCAACATTTACAGGTTCTATAGCAATGTCCCCTCAAATCGTATTATTATTCAGCGGGAAAAGAAAGTGCGGCAAGGATTTCCTAACAGATCATTTAAGAAAATTGTAAGTTCGTTTACATAATAAATAACATATCAAATAATAAATAGCAGCCAAACACACATCAGTCATATATCTAATGTTGTGATAAGGCACAAAGGACAGTGAAACCTTCTTTCTAACAAATAAATAATCATCAAAATCCAACAACGTGGTAAATAAGAACAGATAACAATAATAATATAATAATAAGAAAATCTGGTTTTGGTATATGTAGTTTTTTATTTGCTCACTTACTTATTACTTTCAGACTTGGAGACCGTTGTGAAGTGATAAAAATCTCGCAGCCTATAAAAAGTCACTGGGCCAAGGAGAAGAATTTGAATCTAAATGAGTTGCTCGGTGACAGCGAGTACAAAGAACTACATCGGATAGATATGATCGCGTGGAGCGATGAGATGAGGAATGTCGATTCTGGATATTTTTGTCGAATAGCCTGTCAGAATGGTAAGCAGCTCACATTTTTCATTAAAAAGGCTTCCATTAAAGTCCTGCCAGATTGAGCGATGAAAAGCTTTTGTTGTCGCCAAAAAATTTAATATACCTCATGATTTCTGGGTTGTATTGCCAGGTGTTGTATATATAATCTGAAAATAGACTACTGCACGTTGCCTGTTAGTGCACTTACGCCATCGTGCGCCTACATCATTAGGCAGGGAGAGTGGTAAAAAAAGGCTTTAAATTCCTTCTGTGCGACTAAATAATTAGTCACAACTCCGCAACGGAAAGAGTGGGCACGAGTTTTTAGAGATATAATTGACCTCATATTTTTAAGACAAATCGAGAGCTCTCGTGACCATGGCCGGCGTAACTTGGCCGAAACGTCGAGGTTAGTCAAAATTATGATTATTATATTTATAAATCTGTGCGAAAAGACCCGTTTTGTCTTAAAAGTATAAGTATAGTTCGCGAAAATTTAAAAAGTTCTCTAATTAACCTGTTTCTGAGCTAAACGCATTGTCATGAACATGATTTATCAGACTTGCAGCTGGCTAGTTTTTTTAATTTTTATACATCCTGGTGATGGAATAAGTATATGGCTCACCTGACAATAATTAATTCGTTAATGAGCCGTCACACTAATGCGAAAGTTTGGATGTTTGTTTATTTATCTATTTATTTGTTACTCAATCACGTCGTAACGGCTGAACCGATTTCAATAAAAGTTAGTATGTAGGTACGTACCTAGACCTAGACGTATAACCTGGTTTAATACATAGGCTACTCTTTATCCCATACATCAGGTCTCATGGGATAAAAATGGGGTATCAAGTCAAGTTCCAACAGCGAGTTTAGCTTTATTTCTAGGTTACCTAACGCGTACGAAGTCGCAGGCAACAGCTAGTAGACAATAATTATGTATTAATCCCAGATTTGACAGATTAAAACTAGATTTCAGACAAGTTTCGATCTTAAATAAATAGTAAAGTATTTATTTCAGACTCATGGTCCATAATTTCTACACAAATTATAAATACACATAATTAACAAAAAATATTAATAAAGTATTAGCTACATACATCCTATGGTTTAGGTGGCAATATCCACCCAGCGTCTGTACATCCTAGAATGTAGAAGGCTTTCTTCTTTCTTAGAACTGAACCTGAATGCTGATCTGTCGATCATACTGTAGTTCAAATGAGTAGGGGTTTAATCTTAGAGATCGCTCAGTAATCAATACTCAAACTGCACTTGAAATGTGACCACATACGAGTGACGTCTTGGTCACGTTTGAGCATAGATTTGCTAATGTTGTATCTCGTTTTTCGATCCATATCAAGCTTCTAATTACTGCCCGCACGTGTACTGTGTCTAAACAAAATTAAAAGTAGCCTATGATGTCTCAATTCAGGTCATATCAGGTCAGATCCAGCCGTACAGTCGTAACAAACAGGCAGAGAAACAGGGTTACTTTCGCATCTATAATATTAGTGTAGATTATTTTGTATATAAAGGAAATTTTGTTGACAAGTGGAACTTTATTCAAGTCATTTGAAGACTGTTCTGGAATAAGATCAGAGTTTTAACGCTTGTGCGTGGTTCGAAAATAGGGATCTAAACGCTTTTGTAGTGGTAATAAAAAGTCGATAGATTATAAAATTACTTAGTTATTAAGTTCTGTATAATTGTTTAACTTTTCAAACTATGAAAAAGTCAAACTCAAGGACTTTTACATTTCAGCAAGAAAGGCGCCAATATGGATCGTTAGCGATATCAGACGAAAAACAGACATAGCCTGGTTTAAAGCAACATACGACGATATTATTAAAACAATCAGAATCTCCGCCGATGACGACACGAGGATATCGCGAGGGTATCAGTTCAAATCCGGTGTTGATGACGTCATGTCTGAGTGTGACGTTGATGATTTCAATGAGTGGGATCTTGTTATAAACAATGGGCAAGGAAGATGCCTGCTAGAAGAACAGTTGGGCAGTATACTCGGTCTTTTGGCGCATTTATGAATTTTAAATAAAATCTAAGAGTCCTTAGTCATTTAGTGGCCTAGTATGCTGAGTACTGATTAAGATCTTCTAGCCAGATTGTCCTTTACTTCATAAGATCAAAGCCATATCTTTATTTGTTGAACATTGAGAATCATTTTGAAATGTTTTTCTGTGAGTAAACTTCAAGAGCATTTAGCTTGGAGTATGTTTGTCATAGTTTTTGGCTAGGTCACGGGCGATTCGTAAGTCAAGTATGCGCCAAATCATTCAGAAAGTATGAGAGATCTCTGTATCACTGGCCTAGAGTTTGGAGGTTTTTAAGCCTATCCTTTTGTTCTACTTATGGTACCCATATAATTGTATATAGTCATACCCTAGGCTATTTCTGTAAAAAGAGAAGACCGTTATAAATGTCGTCTTCAAGTCTAAAGTGAACTGTTTATTTTGAGCTCTATCTTTGACCACCATCAGATGAGGTAGTGGTCAAAAGCATGATTATTTTCTGAAAAGACTTGATGAAATATGTTTTCAATCATTCCAAGGGCTCAAATAACTTTTTAAATTAGTGAATATTATCTATCATTTGATTATAATTATGTTATAATGGTGATTGATTATTTATTTTAAGTTTTAATCATCCTCGTTCAAGGATTATGCAAGTAATATTTTACTGCAAATTGGGTTGTTTGCAATACTTGATAGTATTTATTTGAGAAGTAGTATTTATTTCAATACGTACGTAAAGTTTTATCTAACTACAACAATTGTAAAAAAGAATTTTAAAATAAAATTGTAAAAAGGAAATTAACAATATAAATATATATTTATTTCACATTGGAACTCCATCTTTGTATTTTGTTTGAAACAATTTGCGTCTGTGGTTCACTAGTTCACTACGGTCTCCGATATCTAATTCACTCAAAAGATGGCGCTAGGTGTTTCAAAAGTGTGCTCCTTAAAATTTTCAATGCAAATAATACCCTTAGTACTTACCTACTTGTTAAAAAAAAAGTGGCACTCCGGGAGTGCTGACAGAAGTGAAAACTTGAACAATTACGAGATACTTATATACAGAGGTGTCGGTAACGGTAACACTGTCGCGAGTTCAATGGCTTTTTCCCATCTCAAAAAATGACCAACGCGCCTAAAGAAGTGTTTTCTTCAAAAATATCGCGTTGATGGTTATTTTATCGCAATATCGAACGGTATCTGATAACTGTATGGTAATTATCGCTTAAATTTACACTCAATCCCTAATATCATAAGTAAACCATTTTTTTTAGTTCTGAGCAATAACCTTGATTGATAGCTAAGACTATGGTGTGCCTTAAGGGTTTAAAGACCCTGCTACCCACCTACTTACATGTTATAACCTAGTTTGAACAACTGGCTAGGTATAAGGCGTTTTCGACCTGATTCTTTCTCTGTAGACGCGTAATGTACTGTGTCGCCGGCATGTCTGGGGTTAAAAATGATACGCTAGTTAACTTTGGCTCCATGGTTAGGTCGCATATCGTATCCGCTTTGAAGATAACTCTCTGAAGGAAAATATATCCGGTTATTTCTTGTTTCTAGGTCGTTTCTATATACTATGAAATATAAGAGGACACACTTCGTTTTACCTAAGTTAGGATTAATTTTACTTAGAATCTTCGTTTGTTCTCGGCTTTTATTGTAATTTTAAAACGAAAAATAAGCTCTGTGGTGGGCGCCAAATAGATTTTATACATTTTGTTGTTTGAAAATCTTTTAATTAATTTATCCGCAATGAGGAAATCCGCAGAAGAACTAAAGTTGCCGACATAGCTCTCAAAATTAGCAAGTAGAAGTGGCAATGGGCAGACCACATCGCTCGTAGAACCGATAACCGTTGGGGATGAAAGGTTCTCGAGTGGAGACCACGGACTGGAAGGCGCAGCGTAGGCCGGCCCCCCACAAGGTGGACCGACGATCTAGTAAGAATCGCGGGGAGCAGTTGGGCGCAAACGGCTCGTTGTGGCGATCTAAGGGGTAGGCCTATGTTCAGCAGTGGACGTCTCCCGGCTGATGATGATGATGATGATGATGAATTAATTTATAAATTAATAAATTTGGTAATTAGTTTCAATTGTCCACACAAATAAATTAAAATTAATTTATTAATTTAGACAAATTGTCGGTTTACAAGTCAATTTGTGTTAGTAGGTAGGTAGTAGGTAGGTAGACCTTATATAAGGTCTTAGGGTAGGTAGGTACATACATTTAAATATCTAGGTTAGTAACATTACAACCTTCACCATCCCGGCTAAAAAGTTTTTATGCGTGGAACCTACGCCGCTAGTGACCACCCGGCCGTACAAATGTTGAATTTGTGGAAGAGGAGGCACTCCCCACCACCGCCCGACTTCATAGCACATACGAGCCGGTTTGGAAGTCTATTATTCGACTCCGCACTCAGGTTGGGTGGTGTAGGAAAAATCTCTGTAGATAGAGAATGCGAGAGCTTTCGCTAACCAGCTGTGATTGTGGGCATCCTATCCAGACTATGCCCCACCTGCTTAACTGTCTTTTGTGTCCTATGATTTGTACAAGGGACGATCTTAACAAGGCTAACGTGAATGCAGTGGACGCAGCCAGGTTCTACTCAACCCTAATATGAAATATTGCAAATTATATACGCTGTGAGCTGTTGACACGAAAGAAGAAGTAACATTACACGTATTTTTGGTAAAAAATTCATTCGCATCCCGACTCAATAGTCTTAAGGGTATTTCATCAGGATCCGAATGAAAGATTTAATCACATCTAGGTATATAAATAGATAAGCATACCAAATAATATGGCGGCCCAGTAACCTCAATGGATAGACAGTACACTGCGGAACTGTTTAACGGTATACGGTGGACTTGTCGTGTTTGGGTTGAGCTTTCCAGTTCACAGTTATCGAACTACTAATAAAAGCTTTTCACCAACGGATTTGTTAATAATTACATCTGCCCCAGGTTGGGCGCCAAATTGATCAATTATCTCCTAAATACCCAATAATACGAGTACCTTTTGATTTAGTGATGAATATCTTTTTTTCTAAACCAAAATATAATAGAATAGAATATATTTATAAATACAAGGTTTTTAACTACTAAATACAAATTTACAAAACCGCAATATAAAGCTAGGCGCTCTCGTACACAATTAATCATCGTACACGAATCGGCTTATTCCACTTATTGTACACGACGCGGCGACCGCATTGAGCTTGTCAAATGTCCGGATTTGGAACACATCAATTCTAAGAAGCCTAATTAGTTACGAGAGAGTTAACACCGGAGTTTTAAGAAGACGGAATTTTTGATATATTTTATTCTGTAAATGTCAAATTTTAATGTAGTGTGTACCTACACTGTTACAATAAGTTTCTAGGGCAAATAAGGTTAAAATGCCATAACAAAAACCATAATGGGGTCACGTATGAACAGCCTTCATAACTCTTCCTAGTTTAATTGCTGTTTCTCAAGTTTGTCGCCAATACGCTCCGCTGACTATTCGGCACCTCGAGGTCTATATGACAACTCTGACCTAGTTTAGCCTCCCCTTATTTTCACGGAAAAATCATGATAAACATGTGTCAAAGTCCATGTACCGGCTCCGTTCACAGGTACCTTTATAATCGGTAGATTATCGCACCGATACGGGCGGTAGGGGAAGGGGGGGGGGAGCAGCAATTAAGCAAGGAGCTTTAGTAATTATGTAAAGCATGAACGGGGGCTCGTACACGAGTAAGTTTAGGGTTCTGCGTCCAGAATGTCTGGTGTATCCGGTGTGGTGTGGCATGCGCGCGGCGGTGCGGGCAGGCAGCGCGCGCAGCCGGGTTCGATCGCGCGAGGCGGCGGCGGCGCGTTGCATAACTCGTGGCGGCATTCCGCGCGCGAGCCCGCACCGCACGCCCGCCGCGCGCGCCCCAGCGCACTGTCGCGCCACGTCGCGCCCTTTACGTAACGCGCGACACCCGCGCGCTACCCGCTTCCAGGATTCCTTGGGATTAGTGCGCCGGTCGGACGCAGCGGGGCTGGTAGGTGCGCCCTTGGTGGACTGTGGTGGCGGCGTGGTGAATTATTGAGGCGGAGGTATCGACCCTCGCTGGTCGCGTGACGCGCGGTTACCGCCGCAAGGACGCTGCCGCAGGCAAGCCGCGCCGCCGCCGCTGTCGTTGCCCGTACGCTATTGTGCTATCACGAACTAGATCGCTTGAAACGCCCTGCACCACTGGCAGCTCTCAATCTGCTTCACATTACAAGAAGTGACAGTTGCATCGTTCGATTCTGTTGTTTTTCCTTGCAATTTAATGACTCAATGTCTATTTTCAGAGTATGAGCGTTCCAAACGATCGTGTTCTTTGTGCTATGCGATCGATTCCGCTGTATCACTAACCCATTTACAGCCTTATCTACGGACCGTCACTCAAAAGAATGGTACCATTATGACTCGGATTCGCTTCCACTTGATCGAAAGCGACCGAGTTGTTCCGCTCAGTGTTAATGACTGGCTTTCCATCGATTGTCGTACTGCTGTTATCATTTCCTAGAAACTCATAATTCTCACAGATCTCGACTATAAAGTGATTAACTCAAACATATTACGTACTATAAATTTTTACAAAGTAGGATTTATAATGAAGTACGTACACTTGTTTATCACATGTTAAGGCTGTATCTACAAATTTTCTGAAGGCAATGCTAGGCCGCATAATCCGTAGTCGAACAAAATTGACACCGGTTACGTGTTCTTCATTACGTAAAAGAATTTGAAAAATTTTCGACATTCGAAGGTACTCCAAAGAAGAGGTTTATTTCTGTAACGCTGATAGTAATCTCATCTTCATTTGAAAATAATACTGGTATCTTTGCTTTTATGGAATGCAGAGAAGTTGCTAGGAAGTGTTGGTACGCGTAGAGGTTTAGTAGCGGCGGGTCGAATCCTCAACTTACGAATCAACTTCATTATTTCGTTTTGAGAATATTATTAGATATTCTTACACTATACTCGTAGAGTTGTTATCTAAAATTAACTTAAAATAGTTTTGAATCTATAATTTACTCTTTCACATCTTTCTCGGCTAGCCGGATACATTAAGGAATTAAACCTGTTTACTTATTTTTCAAACAAATGGTTATTTACATAAATGTTTGTAAGATAAAAGTAATTCAAGTATTAAGTTCCTTTTATTTCAATAAGATACTTTATGAAAACAATTACTAAATAATCTACGTACAATTTTATGACACAACAGTGATTTGTTATCTTATTAGGCACCGTCATAGATAACTTTGTTTAATTTATATAATGGTGACTGGCAATATTTATTTAGTATTATATAGGTACTCGTTTACCAGTGTTCGTGTCCTCACTTAGGCCCTGTCAGAAAACCAGCGCTGCATCGTACCCAACAAGGTTCGAAGCAGCCCATGCTGAGACAGGAACCATTTTGTCCCCACGCAACACCACCATTGTCTGTGTTATTTTATTATTGTACACTATCTGTGGGTGCAAATAAATGTGTTTTCTTTCTTATTCAACACAACAAAAACAACAAAATCGCATAAAGTGATTTCTTTAAAAAAGCAGGACTTCATGGAAAAAGGGAACGGTAATCTTTCCATTCAGTGGTCAATCTACGCTGCGCTTAGAGTCCTTCGACGGCCTTTATAAAAACATTAAGATTGGCAACAAATTTCTACCAACTTGTATCATACCTCGGAACAAAACCAGAATCTAAACTACACCCCATATATTCTCTACAAAGCAAGGCCGCCATAGAAAACCTTTTCAGATAGTTACTTAACTAAAATAAATCCGCTGGCATGTGTATTTACAGACTTTTTGGCTTTATGGCTACTAAAATTTCATTTAAATGCGGTGACACACAGATCTAGAACTACTAGTACGAAAGTGCTACGCAGTTTGCTACGCGTAGCACTTTCGTAGCGGCTGGTTTACGGCGTAGATGCTATGAACTAAGAGTTATCTAACGAGGCGTTAAGAAAACCAGCGCTACAGCGGCAGGACTAAAGTAGACACGGAGTGGAACGCCTTGTCTGAGTCTGTGTTTCCTGATAACTACAACCTAGGGGTCTTCATGTCGCGAGTGAATAGGTTTCTTCTAGGCAAGCGTGTACCATCGTAGACTGCATCGTCGCTTACCATCAGGACAGATCGTGGTCAAACGCTGGACTATAATTTATAAAAAAGCCTTATTTTGTATTTCATATTACATTTAAGTTCCAATAGAACACAATTGAGAAATAAGGAGATTCGTAAACACAGTCCAGAGGATCAGCTGAAGTGGCAGTGGGCGGGGCACAAAGCACAAAGAACGGCGGTTGTCTCGGCCAGGTTCTCGAGTGGAGACCACTGCTGGAAGGGAAAGCTTGGGACGCCCGCCACTAGATGGAAAGAAGACCTGATAAAGAGAGTATTCAGTATTGAGTAGTTTACATCAGCTTGTGTGTCAGCTTCTTTAACAAAAACAGACTATGAATAATGGTTTAATCCCAACAAAACCATTAGTCACGTTTCACAATAAATCATTGGACAAAAAATCATTTAATGAAAGTTCTACTTAATATATTAGTGATTCTACTCAAATATTTCTCTCTCTCTTCGAGTCATATTCTTCAATGCTGAGGGTAGTGACTTCATGGGTGATTTTTTCTTTGATTGTGCTGCGCCATGTATAGCATCATGCATTTTAAGAGTCAAGAGTTGTACGGATCTGGTTTTATCCACAATGACCTTCTCCAGGTTGTTATTGTGGATAAATTAGATTTTTCTTGCACCCCAGTGTCTGTTGTATTGTTGGAATGTTCTCTAAAAATGGAATAGAAATTTAATTAACCTCTTTTCATGTTAAAGTTCCATTTCTTACATTTTTTTTTCGATGTTCTATTTTCTTATGTCAGTTATATGTTTTCTAAAAAGTTAGTTGTTTTTATCTTAGCACCTTTTACTATAATCATGAGTTAAGTAATGCATGTTATGAAACTTGCCTGTTTTTCTGGTGGCACCAAGAATTGAAAGGGAAAAGATACGATTTTCCTTGTTTTCCCTCATTTGCAATTCATTTTTCATTCGGAAAATAAATATTCTTTATCTGACTTCATCGAGAAAACACGTTTTTGAAACAAACTTAAACCAGTCAATTAAGAACTTTCAAAAGTATACTGACAATAAAATTGTTTACTTTTTTTTAATAAATATTAGGCTAGCGTTTGATCGCGATCTCGCCTGATTTCCCGCGATGATTCAGTCTACGATGGTACACGCTTGCCTAGAAGAAACCTATTCACTCGCGACTTGAAGACCGACTTGAAGGTTGTAGTTAACACGAAACACAGACTGTAGTTATCAGGCAAGGCGTTTCATGTACACGATAATAAGTTACTAATAATCCTAACTAACTTCATATAGCTTATAGTGATTAATTATAATCATGTGGAATCACACGTGAGGATTTTATGGTTATTAAAGATCTATTCCATACAACTTTTAAATGGATAAGATATGACGACAATGCGGTAGCAATTAGGAAGTTATCTTTTAAGAAGTTAGCGGTCAAATTATTTTACGTTATTTTTATCGCTGTGGTGTTTTTTTTTCTTAATATTTTAATGCTAATAATTTTAGTACCTATATTGGTACTTTTTCTGTTTGTGCTTTATATTAAGTAATTGATCAAATTTCCAATCATTCTGTGTTTATAGACGTGTAAACCTACACTCGGTAGTTTATTCTTCAAGGACAAGTGTGTACTTGTATTTGATCCCTTTCCTAAATTAAATGGAAGTTCTCTGTTTATGCCCTGATACTCGGAAGTCTCTTGTCTACCCGCTTTTTAATTGACCTAGTCTCATTATCATCAATATTATTCGAAGCCCGATATCAACCACTGGTATAATCTGACCCATCGACTGCCTTTGCCTATATCATCCACCCATCTCGCTACCGGACGTCCTACGTTTGTAACCGCTTCTCGGCCATCATTCCGAACTTTACGGCGAGCACCGCCGTAAAGTTAGCCATCGCCTATCGATATTTTACATAATAGATTTTGGGCAATCTGCCCAGCAACTATACGATCTGATCCCACCATCCCCCTTCCATCAAAGGACAAGCAGGCATACGGCTCAGTACCATCCGTTCCTGGTTGATATACCTCCCATCCGCAAACACCGTTTCGGTTCTACGTTCTTGATGCGTACAGCTAAGGTATGGAACACTTTACCGTCGTCTGTTTTTCCTAAAGAATACAATCCGGGCCGGAGAGTGAATAGGTTTCTTCTAGATCTTCGTGCTACAACTTAGACCACATCATCGCTTACTATCAGGTGAGATTGTGGTCAAACGAAGTTCTATCAACTTTAAAAATAAATTCAATGGTCACTATGCTCAACCTACAGTGAACCATGCTTTGCCATATATTATACTCATTATATAAACCAGTTAATGAAATTATGTATTATATATAATCGACTATTGATCCCAGTTCATTTTATGTAAAACTAGGTGACCCGCTCGCGGCTACGCGCGGTTTCTCAATAAACACATTACCCTCCTGCTGCGCAGTCGGATTAAAAGTAGACAATGTCTCAATCTCGGTCATAATCTATTTATATATCAAATCTGAAAATATGCATTTTCAGATCCCTAACTTGAGGAATTTTGGATTGCCCATACACACTTTCAACCCCTATTTTACCCCCTTTAAGATTATTTTTTGAGATAAAGGAGAGCACATGTCCTTTTCCTGGATATAATCTATCTCCTTGCCAAATTTCTATACAATCGGTTCAGCCGTTTAGTAGTGAAAAGGTAACAAACAAACAAATTAAGTTATTTTCGCATTTATAATATTAGTATGGATGTTCTTTATACTTTATTGTACACAAATAGATTACGGAAATATTTTTTTTGTTGAAAAATTACTTTTCCAAAACAAGCTTTTATAAAACTCATAATCGGAACAGCAAGCAGATTCAAATCAGCCCATACACTAGTAGCCTACTATAATCCTTTCATAGTTCCGTTGTCTAGCATACGTCTCCATCATGAGACCACCTTCATGGTACCATATTATTGTATTGTCACCGAAGTTACATAAGGCTCTGCCTGAAAACCAGCGCTCCTTTGCATCATTTATTGCAAAGCAGCATAAAGCTGAGGCAGAGCCTGTTTGACCACGCGTGACACAGAGCGGGACTAGTTGGTGTACCTACCTACTACCTACTGGTTGGGTAGGTACGTATGTGTGGCGTCAGGACTGTGTTGTATTTTAATAGTTAGGAATGACCTTATTTTAAAACCTTTTCGTCATAACGTGATACATGTCTGCGTGTGTGGCAGAAAGGCTTGGGCACGCGATTGCCCTGACGTACAGACAGACAAAACATTTGAGATTAAACTTGACAGTTCGGTGTAGATACCACTGGGGAATTAATAACATTCTTTGCAATCAGTTTCAACTACTTATGGTAAATATTTATATTACGGTTTTACTTGATGATGATGATGTAGCAGCAATATGGACGGCCGTCATTATTGATGGGTGACCGTGTCGACAGTTGACGCAACCCCTACCACCACGCCCGCCTATTTGCGCGCAGAGGGCTGCGGCGCGTAGTGCGAGGCGACACGCAGTGCCGAACGGATCGCAGTCACGTCGAAACACCGATGAAACGTGATAAATCCCGTAATTATAATAATGACTAGTTGACCCGGCAATCATGACGCGGTTGTCACCGGTAGAATTGTCAATCGGCTATCATTAGCTGCATCTATGTATGAGAAAATGAATTTTCTTCGTATTTTTTTTCGTGAATTATTCCTGTTTTTTAATAGTTATTCTGCTATTCGGGACAAAGACAAGTACAATAAATCAAAGATCATAAAAATCGGCCGCGACTTTATTTTATATACATACTAGTTGTTGCCAGCGGCTTAGCCCGCGTTTTTCTGGGGTGCGAAATACATATATAAACTTTGACATCCCATTTTTATCCCATGGCAACTGATTAATGGGATAAATAGCATTATTTATAGTTATGTGGTGATAATCTACGTATATACAAAATTTCATCGAAAACGGTTTTAGACGTTACGGCGTGATTAAGTGACAAACAAACAAACAAATATCCAAATAAACATCCAAGCTTTCGCGTTTATAATATTAGTAGGACTACTAATACTACTACTATACTGTTTTGATGTGCAAAAATATATATAGAAAATTTGACATCCCGTGGGAACTGATTTATGAGATAAAAAGTAGCCTATGTGGTAATCCAGGTTATAACCTACGTTCATACTAAATTTCATCGGAATCAGTTCAGCCGTTTTGACGTGATTGAGTAACAAACAAGCAAACATACAAACCTTCGAATTTATAATATTAGTGTGATTACAACAATTCTTTCTATCCAATGTTTGTCTGGAAGAAATCGCTTCAAAGCAATAAGATCACCCATGTTACTTGTGACTTTGTGGTTTTCGATAGTTATGATTGTTTCTTTTGTATTGTTCATTTATTTATTTTCAAAAGAGGTCTTATATGGAAATGATATAATAGGTTGGGGAATCTTTTCGCAATATAGTATGTATGAACTTGTAATAAAATCTCTTTGGATATACTATTTGTATCTGGCTGGTTTTGGTATCATTTATTTTTCGTATATTTATTTTTAGATTAAGAATATATTACCTAGTCAGGTCATAAATTCTGTCACATGTTTAATATAAAATAATTGAAACAAGTTTATTCATTATGTAACCATTTATATACCAAATTTGGCCGGTCCAAATCCAAATCCATATTTGGATGTTTGTTACTTTTTCACGCCGGAACGGCTGAACCAATTGCGATGAAATTTGGTATGTACGTAGATCATAACCTGGATTAACACATAGGTTATTTTTTATTGGCAAACCACGCGTGCGAAGCCGCTGGCAACAGCTAGTATTATATAATGGAGGCACATAAAAATAATACAATTAAAGGAGAGAATGCTCACAAATGGTGTTTTATAATTTTAGTAAATAGTTTTTGAAGTATAAAAGTTTGTTTTTACTGACTGTACCTTTCTACTAGGTTATCAGTTTCATTGAAATATATTAGCTGGAAAGCATTATATATGCAACGGCATTTATTAAGTTTCTAAGCAATTAGTAACAGAATAACAGAATGAATAATTTATATGTAATAATGAATAACAGATTTACAAAAGCTGGTGTTTATTTCAACTATTAACATAAAGAAAGAATACACAATTTACTTAGCTCTATAAAATATACCTCAGAGTGGTAGAATTCCTTGTGAAAGGGCTCGCCCGGCAAAGAACTACACCACCATCCTTATTTCTGCTGCTAAGCAGCATTGCTGTTTCGGTTTGAAGGGTATGTTTGCCGGTAAAACATACACACTACTTGCCTCTTTTTAATTTTTCCCTGACTACATTGTAAATTTATTATTTCATTCTATTGTTCCTATGTATGATCTACAGATATTTGTTCCGGGTCTGGTTATTTCTCTATAAAATAATATTATACGTATGTATTCACAAAAAAAATGTATATAAGTATTCTATCAGTTATCTGGTTCCCATAATACAAGCTCTGCTTAGTTTGGGGCTAGATAGCGCTGTGTGAAATGTCCAGCAATATTTATTATATTACGTTTGTTGTTTGTAATTTTCTGTTTTCTCTTACTTGTGCTTTCTCTTTGATGTTATACATTTTGATTGTATTGTGTGAATTTGTGTGTGCTATGGTAGCAAATAAATGTCTGTCTATGTCTATGTCTAAAATTACAGGCACCAGTGAAATGAGCCTTTACACCTGTATGCCTGAAGTTATTGAACGCAGGGCACCTGCGAGGCAATACTTAGTTGTAGGCGAGGGTTGCCTCTTAACATCAGGTGGGTCATATTCATTATCCAACTCCACATAGTATAAAAAATATAACAATTATCATTTTGAACGGTCTTCAAATAGTTCAATTGCACCAGATCACTGGCTGACACTGGCTGCATTGCCCCGCTGAGTTGCTTATGCGTTGAACCAGATCAGCGCCAGCTCTCGGATCACACGTCGCTTCGACCAGAAACCCATAAAGAACATAAATGATAATTAGACTTTTCCTGCGTTTTACTTTAACAGCCAATAAATGTACTTTATCGGTCAAAGAAAACCACACGATAAGTATTTTTCAAGGCCGTTTTTTAGGGTTTCGTACCTAAAGGGTAAAAGGCACCCTATTACTGAGGCTCCGCTGTCTGTCTGTCTGTCCGTCTGTCACCAGGCTGTATCTCATGAACCGTGATAGTTAGACAGTTGAAATTTTCACAGATGATGTATTTCTGTTGCCGCTACAACAAAAAATACTAAAAACATGATAAAATAAATATTTAAGGGGGGCTCCCATACAAAAAACGTAATTTTTTGATCGTTTTAGCTCGATATTGATAACGGCAATAGGTAGACGCTTGAAATATTCACAGAATATGTATTTATATATTCACCTTAAAAATCAATAATTAAATTTAAACAAAAAATATTTAAGGAGGGCTCCCATACAACCAACGTGTTTTTTTGCCGTTTTTAATTATAATGGTACGGAACCCTTCGTGTGCGAGTCCGACTCGTACTTGACCGGTTTTTTGTCTGACACGACTACGCAATGAAACACACACAGACCTTCAGATTGCACACTTACTAAGCTGCCCATCGTGTCTAATTTTTGTACTCTATATATAACTCTAATACTCTTATATACTTTCTGTAACTGTGTTCAATTTAAAAATGTCTATTATCTATAATATAAAAATGAATCGCAAAATGTGTTGGTAAGCGCATAACTCAACAACGCCTGGACCAATTTGGCCAATTCTTTTTTTGTTGTATTTCTTATTGTCAGGAGAAGGTTCTTATTATTATTCTTATTAATTAGAAAATTTAAGAATACTTAACCACCATATAAAATTATTTATAATCTAACCTTAGCGCTTTTATAATGTAACCTTATGACGTTTGACATAGAATTGACAGAATGCGTGCTGCAAATATCGTCAAAGAGGATGTAAAACAAATGAATATCGTTTGAAACAGATGCTTCGGTAGGAGTTATCCCGAGATATATTGTCTATATATATATATAAATTAATTGCTGTTCGTTAGTGTCGCTAAAACTCGAGAACGGGTGGAGCGATTTGGCTAATTTTGGTATTGAATTATTTGTGGAAGTCATTCATTTTCTCATGCATAATGATAGCCGGGGACAACAATTGACTATTCTACCAGGGTGACTTATATTGACAGCCCGCGTTATACCTATGCATGTCAAGCCGATACGAAGTTCAGGGGGTCAACTAGTTATTGATATTTTTACACTCTTTTAATGAAATGAATTATGTTTACCTACGTAAGCTGTGGTTGCCTTCACAGAGTGAACACAAGGAGCGCTTGTATTGTATTATATTTTAAGTTAAGTCTGTGTATTACCCATTGGAAATACTTTATAAATAAATTAAAGCAAATTACTCTCAGAGATTGACTATAGATTGTACCGCCACAGATAACGCTGTTGGTGTGGCCAAGTATTGACCAGTGGCGGCGCTAGACCAAATGTAGACGTGGGCGACATCAGCTTTGCGAGGCCCCGCCCATTTCCCACTCAAAAAGAAAACGTTATATTCAATGGACTGAATTATACACCAATGTATAAGTGCTTATATGAGTTTTATTGCTAATCAAATGATGACAAAAATTAAATACCGGATTCCAGTTCTGCCTGCGATTGATCAATAGCCAAATAATATGTTTCTTTATTTATTTTATTTAATAATACTTAGATTCACAGTTACATTACCGTATATAATACTTTTATTAACATAATACTGAACTTAAACCAATTTGAATCTACATTATGTAATACTAAACTTTTATAAATTTGACGTGGCAAAGTAGCCCGCTAGTTAACTTTAACATACCCATTATAATAAAATTTTTACAAAAATAAAAATAAAAATTATATAAATAGTTTACAAATAGGATAATAGGAAAACATAGGATAAATAATAGGATTTTTATAATATGTTGTCAGACGACTCACGAATAAATTTTTTCGTCACGTCCACGGCTTGGTAATCCAAAAACTTCCGAGGCGCGAGGCCCCTCAGACCGCGAGGCCGTAGCCAGTGGCGCACCTCGCCCACGCCTTACGCCGCCTCTGGTATTGGCAATACAAAATTTAATATTTCGTTTTGTGAACCACAGCGACACGAAAAACAAGAATACAACTGGGTAAAGTGTGGCGGAACGCGGGTGTTTACCTATTGAGCGAACGCGGCGTGCACGTCACGAACTCGCGGCGAACACATTTACAAATCGCCTCGCTGGAGACACATTCGCAACTCGCCAGTATGAAAAGGCCCTTAAGAGTCCACTATACTTCAGATAGCTTCATATAAATAAATAAATATTGCTGGACATGTCACACAGTGCTATCTAGCCCCAAACTAAGCAGAGCTTGTACTATGGGAACCAGATAACTGATAGAATACTTATATAGTTTTTTTTTGTAAACACATACTTATCATATATAGGAAATTAACCAGACCCGGAACAAATATTTGTAGATCATGCAAACATTTGTTCCGCAGCGGGTATCGAACCCGCAACCTCCTGCGTCTCAGCCACACTTCGCCCACTGTGCCACGGAGGTAGTCATATATGATCCTATATTTTTACTAGTTCAACCAGTTTTATCAATATATGTAAAAGTTGAGGATATACATATGTAGGTAAGCTAGTGACTATGTGTAGCGAAAACATGATTCTTTCAAATTTTCTTATTTATTATACGTCTAAATAATTCTAAAGTCATGTCCAATACTTACAATAAACGTGTAGCATACAATAAACACTATAAATGAATTTGTGTAACTTTACATACTTATCGATATTTATACCACCGGTGCACCGGTGTTTTGATTTTTCACATTTTTTTACACCGGATCGATCTTCGTCTGACCAGAATCTCACCTAGCACAAAGATCTATAAGAAACCTATTTACTCTTACCTTAAAGAGGCCCAGATTGTATTCATTAGGAAAAACAGACGACGGTAAAGTGTTCCATATCTTAGCTGTACGCATCAAGAACGTAGAACCGAAACGGTGTGTGCGAATGGATACGAACTGTCAGTAACCAATAGTTTTGTTATACATAATTATGTTATGCAATTTTATTTGATTTCTGTTCTAGTGCCTTGAATTAGTCCTCGCACTGCGGGTATTTTCGCTTGGCGTGACTGAGACATGTATACAAGGTATAGTCGACTCTTAAAATCAGACAGACTTTATTGGGAGAAGAAAGTCTATGTCGTAACGTTGTTCAAGGTCCTAACCCACATTACTGCCGTCAAGAATTCCGAGGATATATAGCTTCTCGATTCAAGACTGGGAGATTCTGACTTATTTATTCAAATCAAATCAAAATGTTTTTATTTCTGTAAAATAAAGAACTTTATCAAGGCTGTTGGGATCTTCTTTTACGTATATTATATACTTTTTTACTTAGAAAACTTTCGTGATTGATTTCAATTATTATTATAAATACGGGATTTATCACGTACCGTCTTATCGGTGTTTCGACCGACAATGTTTTGGTTCAATTCGTGAACCTTCATCAGGGTGAGTGCGATCCGCTCCGAATAGCGTCTCGCCTCGCACTCCTATGATATATTAATATATATATGTATATTATATACTTGTGTCAGAAAACCCCGCTCTTCAATAGCCAAAAAATTTTTTGAATGTAGGTTACGTACAGATTTATACTTAGAATAGGTTATCTAACAATAGCAAGCATATACGATGTATGTATGTGTGTAGAATGTGTACGCGCGTGTGTGTATGTTCATCTATGAAAATTTTAAATTAATTCGCTTCATAGTTCTCACCTATCAGTCCCGATTTCGGTAACCAAATGGCAATCAATTTCACTGATTTTGCAATGTCTTTAATTTTATAAAACTTGGAAACTTACCAAACTAAAAATACATTATTATGGCGTTCTTTATTATAAATAAATAATAAATATTGCTGGACATTTCACACAGCGCTATCTAGCCCCAAACTAAGCAGAGCTTGTACTATGGGAACCAGATAACTGATAGAATACTTATATACTTTTTTTTTGTAAATTCATACTTATAAAATATAGAAAAACCTCCAGACCCAGAACAAATATCTGTAGATCATGCAAACATTTGTTCCGTGGCAGGAATCGAACCCGCTACCTCCTGCGTCTCAGCCGGCTATTCGCCTGTTTATTTTTTTAAAGGTTCGGCAACTTGATTTTAATGCCTATGGTGTTACAAGAGTCCACAGGCTACGGTAACCGCTTACCATCAGGTGGCCCATACGTTTGTTTGCCACTTAAGGGACAGTGTCTATCAATTTAAGAATTTTCAGAATCAGTACAAGCTAACAAACTACAAACAAATGTCAAACAAACCGAATAAAGTAAATGTCAAATAAAAATAATTAATCAAATTCAGATGTCAGGATATATTAATTATACAGTACCTACGGCAATATCAATAATCATATATCTAGCAAGTATTCCTGAATGCTATAGTAGGCTTAGTCAATTAAAAAAATGGTAATTTATTTTTAAACATATGGTTATCATTATCAGATTCTAAAATTGATTTTGGTAATTTTTTTTTTATACAACTTATATGGCAAACGAGCATGCAGTCCACCAGATGTTAAGTGGCTACTGCAGCCCATGGATATCCACATAGAATTCAAAACAAGCTATTATGTTGTCTTGATCTCTATGTGGATACGTTGCCATACTGGACTTAGCTGTTATGCCTATGTGCCAGTAATTACAGGAACATACCATTACCATCTAACCGGAACACAGCAGCACGAGTACTGCTATTTGGCGGCAGATAAAGGTAAGGCGGTGGTGCCCACTTCCTCGAGCCCGTTCACAAAAGCTCTACCACCAGTAATTATTACCAGTATTTTACCAAAAAGAGCAGTTTCATGTGGAGGCATTCGTATTTTATTAAATCTATGTCTGTTGCCCGATGTTATGAATTCACTTTTGTTTTATCTGACTAATACAACTAGGGAAAAAGCCCTATATTCGGAATAATGCAACAAAAGACCGGCAAACAATAAGTAAAACAATAATAACGTACAATAAACGTCGACGCGTGCATCGCAACGCTAAAGGACGCGGTATACTGCTGTGGGGGAGTGCTGCAGATATAAACACCGTTTTTGTGCTGCAGAAGAGGGATGTTCGTGCAATTTATAATATGGACCCCAGAGAATCATTACGCAATAAGTTTAAAGAAATAAATATTATGACATTCCCTTGTCAATACATCTATGAAAATCTTATATTAATTTGTTTAAGGAAAATAGCGATATTCATAATTTTAATACTAGAAATAAACATAAACTCGCTGTTGCCCCTTGTAGACTCCATAAAGTTAGTAAATCGTTTAAAGGGCAAGGTGTTCGCTATTATAACAAACTGCCAAGTGATGTATAAAACTTGACAATTAACAAATTTAAAAACGCAATTAAACAAAATCTTTATAAAAAAGCCTACTATAAAATATCGGATTATTTAGATGATAGAGAAGCTTGGGATTGAAATTGCTCCAACTCGTTCAAAATGTTACAATCTAGACGTAATTTATTACCTGTATTGTTATGTATCCTAAAAAGATCATTAAAAAAAACAACCAGCCTTGTTTTCCTGTCTATCTTTCCTGGCTTGGTCGCGAAGGAACAGGCAGTAAAATTGACGTTTCAAGGTGATCCTTGTGATTTTTTAATAAATAAAATAAAGATTTTGACTTTGACTTTGTTCGAACACTTACCCTTGTTACTTTAAGCCTGCGTTACAAAAGGCTTTTTATAACAGTTTGTTGCTAAAAAGAAAACTAGTTGTTGGATATAAGTTGAGACGGGACGGAAGTTGAGTGGGAGATATAAGTTAGTGAGATATAAGCTAGTGAAGATAGAAAGAGAGAGAGTTACGTTTAGTTTATTTTTAAACCTTAATGTGCAAATGCGAGTTGCGTCTGTCCAGAATGAACATAGACTGATCGACCTACAGACGTGTGGACAATTTTGTAATTGAACAATTTTATAAATTAATATTTTGAAAAAGAAATTTTACTTCAGTCGTATGGTCTAAGGCACACTCTTTTTTTTCACTACCAGACTATGACATTAATAGAAAATTATATCCCTATCCTCCTTATCCTTATTTCATTTAATACAAATTAGGATTTGTGTTAGAGGTTGTATTTTATTAAATCACTAGCTGTTGCCCGCTACTTCGTATGCGTTACAATTTTTTTTATATATATAAAAAAAAACCTTGGCTTGCGTTTGACCACGATCTCGCCCGATGGTAAGCGATGATGCAGTCTATGATGGTACACGCTTGCTTAGAAGAAACCTATTCACTCGCGACTTAAAGATACCCAGGCTGTAGCTATCTGGAAACACAGACTCTGGCAAATCGTTCCACTCTTTGGCGGTGCGCATAATAAAGGTCGAAGAGAACCGCTTTGTGCGAATGGGAGGTATTTCTACCATATACCGGTGGCGCACCGCAGAGCGTCTGGTTGTCCGTTGATAGAAAGGAGATGGTGGGATCAGGTTGAAAAGTTCCGCCGCACACTCCCCGAAATGTACCCGATAAAAAACCGAGAGGCTAGCAACCTTTCGTCGATGCTCCAGACTGAGGAGCCTTGCATCAACTAGCTCATCGTTGCCTATGAGCTTCTTGGCTCTTCTCTCAATTGATTCCAGAGCTTCAAGTTGGTACTTCGCTTATCCGTCCCAGAGGTGAGAACAGTACTCCAAACACGAACGGACTTGTGCTTGGTACAAGTTGAGCCTGGGAAATGTGTAGGTAACCTAGAAATACAGCTAAACTCGCTTGCAACTTGATTTGACATCCCATTTTTATCTCATGGGAACTGATTTATGAGATAAAAGGTAGCGTATGTGGTAATCAAAGTTATAATCTACGTGTATACCAAATTTCATCGAAATCTGTTCAGCCGTTACGACGTGATTGAGTAACAAACAAACAAACATCCAAACTTTCACATTTATATTAGTGTGAAATCATGACGTAGTTGTTGACAACTGTCTAAATCATATTTAGCCACTAAATATGTTTAGGCATCGTTGCGAAAGTCGCCCTATTTGTCTTAATCTGGATATAACTCGCTATATCCCTTGTAATACCTACAAACCTTATCAAACTGAGTAACACTCATCAAATGAATAAAAAACTATTCCAACAATGCCACTAATTCCCTTGAAACTTTGAATCCATTATGTGTAAATTGTTTATATGGTTGAAAAAAAGCTATTTATTTGAGAGCGACCTCGTATGAGCTTCATTATCCTTCTCGTATGTAAATTAACGCAGCTTATGTGAGAGTAGTATAAGTTCAGAATTACCTAGAGTCGTAATAATATCTTGTATTTTGGCATCTGATAAAATGTGTGAAATTTACCTACTGAAATATTGTTTTACAATAGACATCTTTAATAAAAGATTGATAAAGACAAAAACTTTTGAATTATTTTAATATACAATAGTGTAATAATACTAGATGCCTCTCCCGAGGCTTCGGATACTTGAAGTTTCCCGTTCCCGTGGGAACTTCGAGATAAAGCTATATAATAATATATAAATAAATATTTCTGGACATTTCACACAGCGCTATCCAGCCCCAAACTAAGCAGAGCTTGTATTATGGGAACCTGATAGAATACTTATATACTTTTTTTTGTAAATACATACTTATAATATATAGAGAAATAACCAGACCCGGAACAAATATATGTAGATCATGCAAACATTTGTTCTGCAGCGGGAATCGAACCCGCTACCTCCTGCGTCTCAGCCGGCTATTCGCCCACTGCACCACGGAGGTCGTCAAATAAAACACTCCTGTCGAAGTGACGCGACACTTCATGTAAATGACTTCACGTCAATGAACGACGGTTAAATTATATGGATATTGTTCGAAGTATACTACAATTGCGATTTAAAAATGGATTGTGGGGGTAGGAGGGTGACGAATACTTTACGACCTATTCTCGTACCTAACAAATATATTAAAAACATCATTAAAATCGGTCTACCCGTTCCAGAGGAGTCCGAACACAAGCACCGAGATTTTTATATATTAGAAAAGATGTTAGAGTTAGTGCTATTCTTAAAGAACACTTCTTGTGTTCTTCACGCGTCTTCCTCTTAAATGGAGATTGTAAGAAGTGCCAATGGACATATTCTTAATCATAATTCTATTGTATAACTAAGTTAAGGGACAGACACGGACAGACTGCGTAAGACAAGGAGATGTCATCTCTCCGAAACTGCTTACGACCGCTTTGGAAGATGCCTTCAAGCTTCTGGAATGGAAAGGACTGGGCATCAATATTAACGGCGAATACATCACTCACCTTCGGTTTGCCGACGATATTGTGGTCATGGCAAAGTCGATGGAAGAGCTCAGCACGATGCTCGAAGGCCTCAATCGAGTCTCCCAACGGGTAGGACTTAAAATGAACATGGTCAAGACGAAAATCATGTCGAATGTCCATGTCGTCCCTGCCCCAGTTATGGTTGAGAACTCGGCTCTTGAAGTTGTTGACGCGTATGTATACCTAGGACAAACAGTCCAATTAGGTAGGTCCAACTTCGAGAAAGAGGTCAATCGTCGAATCCAACTCGGATGGGCAGCGTTTGGGAAAGTTCGCAACGTCTTTTCGTCCAACATACCTCAGTGCCTTAAGACGAAAGTCTTCAATCAGTGTGTGTTACCAGTGATGACATATGGAACCGAGACGTGGTCCTTCACTATTGGCCTTATGAATAAGCTCAGAGTCGCTCAACGAGCTATGGAGAGGGCTATGCTCGGGGTTTCTCTACGGGATCGAATCAGAAATGAGGAGATACGTAGGAGAACTCAAGTCACCGACATAGCCCGACGGATTAGCACGTTCAAGTGGAAATGGGCAGGCCATATAGCGCGCAGAACAGATGGCCGATGGGGCCGAAAGGTTCTCGAGTGGAGGCCACGGACCGGCAAGCGCAGCGTAGGACGTCCACCCGCAAGATGGGCAGACGACTTGGTAAGAACCGCAGGTCGGCGTTGGATGCAGGCCGCTTCCAACCGCAGTTCCTGGAGATCAATGAGGGAGGCCTTTGTCCAGCAGTGGACGTCCTACGGCTGATATGATGATGATGATGATATCTAAGTTAGCATAAAATTGCTCATTAGTCTACTTGGAAGACACAGGCTTCTTGCTGTACCCTCGAGCCGTACTGTATCCCGTGCTAACTCCCCGCTGCCTCGCACACTCACCGCCCTCAACAAACTCCTAGATGCCAACCTTGAATGCGATGTGTTTGCTGACGAATGGAAGGAATTGATGATGGTATGTCTGAGGTATTGTGAGATTGATGTATGAAAGGTCTTTAATTTAACAATTCAATTTATGACTTATGTGTGTGATTTAATGAATTTATTTATATTAATGTGTATTATTTTAATTTAATTTTATTGTTAATAATTTGTATACTGTGTAGATTTTTATTGTAATTTAGATTTTAATTTGACAATGGTTTATGTAATTAATGTATTGAATTCTTTTATATTAATTAGTGTAATTGGTTAATCCGTTCTAATTTAATAAATAAATAAAAATGGCTTGATTGTAATAAAACTCGAGTAGATATGCATCATATTGTAAAATCAATTTGATTTTGAACATAGTTGAAAATGTTACAAAGCTCTGACGACAGCTTTATCTTGTAAGCCTATTTTCTGTGAAGGAATTTTAATTATTCCAAACTCTCCGAAAACATGCTTCAGCTTTGTACAGACTTTAAAGTTTGGAAATCAAAGGCTTTGATAGTGCAGACTGAATGTGTAATTCTGGCTACATTGCGCCATACGCAAATGAACTTTGTGGATGGTTTCATTTTACTTATCACAATATTTTTATGTACTTATATACTAATGTTGATAAAATTAAATTGTTATGTATATATACGTTACATAAGCGTTTGCAGTTGACTAACGTCCTATATAGGAATATTACATCACACTATCGAGATTTACAGATAATTAAATACCGCTAATGAAATTAAATGGTTTATTTTACTGGACGAAAGATCTGATTGGTTGATTAAAAAAAATTAAATCAAGGATATAGAAATTATTAAAATTTAAATAGCAAAATAGTTGAAACTTTTAATGCCGAAGTATTTAAATTATACGTTTATTCATAAATTAGCTTCCGCCAGCGGCTACTCGTTGTTTGTCAACAAAAAGTAGCCTATGTGTTAATCCAGATTATAATCTACGTACATACCAAATTTCATCGAAATCGGTTAAGCCGTTACAACGTGATTGAGTAACAAACAAACATCTAAACTCTCACATTTATAATATTAGTGTGATGAGGCATTCAAATCAAGAATTAGGTAATTTGGAAGTTCAAGCTTTAGTGGTAACTATGTTTAGGTAGGTAATCCCAAAAATAAAAGAATATCATTATAACGAAACAAACATGAAAAATTTTCGTACCACTTGCTCAAAAAAGTGACATTCTTTGCCACAAAAAGCGAACATAACAATAGTCATTATTAATCTGTTAAAACAGGGAAAGAAAATTGTACTGAATTTCATTCATCCTCTAGGGGGAGAATGTGATTTAAATTTGGAATACTTACCGAAATTTGTACTGAACTACATCTGTGTTTACACCATTGAGTTTGTATATAAAGCATTATACATCTTTTTGAAAAAGAAATACGCATTTATTATGCAGTTATGATTATTAAATAAAATTACGAAAACCGACGAGGCCGTATGAGCTTGATGCCTTTGCTTTTCCGACAAAAAAATATTAGTCTAGGAATTTGCCGCGTTTTTGTTTTCTTCAAATACATAAACGTTAAGTTTATTTTAATTTATTTTTATAAGTTAATGTTCTAAAAATACGTTACGATGTTAAATCAAATACTCAAATCAACTCATCAACAATAAATGTACCAAACAAAAATGTAACTCTCTCTATCAATAATTGGACCAATGTTTCGAATATTAACTTTAACTTTTAATTGTCATTATTTTTAATAAATGCTTATCTCATATTATTATTGTGTTAATTTTTTCGCAAATGGTACGAAAAGTAGAGTATTTTCCTCGGTGATAAAGCTGTCTTAGTCTAGGGTGAACTTAAATCCCTCGCTACACTCAGGACTCGTCTTAAATCCCTCGCTTCGCTCGTGATTTACGTTTTTTAAACCTCGAGTCCTTCGTTACGCTCGCGATTTAAATCGTCACCCGCGACAGAAGACACTGCTTTATCCCCTTGGTTAATAATCTACTATTACGTTTCTCTCGCGTAAAAGAATGCATAATAAATACAAAACATTTTATTAAAACACGCATTGAAGAAGTGAAAAAGCAAACAATTCGAGATACTTCAAACTATGAAAAAGAAACTGCAGAAAGATATTAAGTTTGTTAAACAACTCGAGTGAAAAACAAATATTCGAAACAATCTCACGCACACATAAATAGGCCTCGTCTCAACTACGAGACATTTGCACCAATGTGTCATTCATTATATTACTCAGATTTTTGGGCATTTGATTTCAAGTCCAAATTACCTACAGTTTTAAATATATGTTTGTTTTGTATTTATTTGATTGATTGTGTTTCTGGTTTGATTTTTGTATACATTTATAAAAATATTAAGCCTTAAAACTTACTTTTATAATGGCGGGTGTCGCGCTCTTGCAACAGACTGCGCTGCGGTGCCACTGAAAACCAGCGCTGCAGAGGCATGCATCAGCTATGCTATTGCAGCATATGCTGAGTGGTGACCCATTTATAGTCACATAATATATGATCAAACGAACTTGCACGTGAAGTTCGATCGATATTATATAAGTAAGCTTCATTTGAAGTTATACAGTCTGTTTTTTTTAACTGGGACAGTACGCCAGCACTTATAACCAGAGGAGATACAGGTGCAGTTTCTTTTAATACATCAGCTCGTTTTTGAAGAAAATCATTTTGGCATTAAAATATTTTGGTCAAGCGTGAGTAGCGCTCTAAAATGAATCAAGTTTGTAATTTTTTTTGATGCTGATTGATGCAGTCCTATGTAAGGATCATTTTATTGTATCGGATGAAAAAAATCTGAGTAGCGGAAGTTAGTCAAATTTGATAAAATGTATACTCACAACAGGACAAAGCAAAATTCCTCCAACAAACATCTTATTAGATTCTAATTACACATTAAAGAAGTATTAATACCGTATCGATTAAGAAGTTTGGGAACTCCATGCTCTCATGAGCAATTCAAAAACATTTCGTAATTCAGAACAATTTTGATTTTCGAACATGGTTCTTGCATTTGTCGGACTTTTATATCAGTCATTGCATCATCTTATTTGTCATATCATGGCATTGTCAAATACGCAAAAAGTAGATTTAATTGAAGCATACTTCCTCAACCAACGAAGCCCAACTAATGCGTTGAAGTGGTATCAGGAACGCTACCCAGACTGCGATTATAGTTCGGTTTGTGGCCCTAATAACGATGTACTATGGCACGCTTTACGAGCAAGTGTGTTGAAAATGTATATTAAATGCTTGTCTGTTTCTGACACCTCCAAAACTATGGTGCAATGAGCTACTTAGATAAAACTATGTAATCAATTAAGTACTATTATTGACGGAAGCAAGTGTTCTATTGTGTCCTATACACTAATAGGTGATACTTGGCTTAGTTAAAGTTTATATCGACGACCTCCGTGGTGCAGTGGGCGAATAGCCGGCTGAGACGCAGGAAGTAGCGGGTTCGATTCCCGCCGCGGAACTAATGTTTGCATGATCTACAGATATTTGTGCCGGGTCTGGTTGTTTCTCTATATATTATAAGTATGTATTTACAAAAAAAAATGTATATAAGTATTCTACCAGTTATCTGGTCCCCATAATACAAGCTCTGCTTAGTTTGGGGCTAGATAGCGCTGTGTGAAATGTCCAGCAATATTTATTATTTATTATTATATATGGGGCGAATGCAAAAAATAGGTCAAAAAATTATCATGATTTACGGTCGAATTTCGACCACTGTGCACTGGCAACTAATCCGTATAAAAACGTTACATTTCATCCGTTGTGGAACTCACAATCCAACTTTCCCTTTGAAGCGAAACCGCCATCTAAACCTCGCTGCGAAACATCACAGAGATCACAAAACACTTTGGCTATAAAATCAAAGAGTTCAGAGAAAACAACAAAAAAATACCGTACCTATCCAGTTACCGGTGTTGCCTTGAAACAGCTATCTGAATTTCGCCGGGTAACACGGCTCAACACATTACGTGGAATACGCATAGTCCCGCAGTGGCGGGAACCGAACTTGGAACCTTGAAGTCCCCTCCCCCGACCTCACCCCTCGCGACCCCCGACTGAACAACCTTTACTCCTTGTGTTTTTCTTTATTGGCTTTCGAGTTATTTGTAAGTTGACTTCTATGGGTATATTGGTATTATAATCTAAAGGGACATAAACTGAGAGTTCTATAAAAATAACTTAAAAATAGATAATGACCATATTTCTACCCATTTTGATGGCTGATAAAAGTTTAAAGCCTTCATCTGTATATCGCATTACTCTGTGCTATAATCACCGTGGATAAAAATTAATTAGATTATTTAACCCGCCAAGGATCACGCCAAAATATTTTTGTATGATTGTGGGCGAGGCCTAAGCGATAGATAATCTTAACTTGATAAGACACATAGGCACTGTACGAGCACGTACACTGACCCACATAAATTGTGCCATCTTGCATTTTACGCCAGCAGCCATCAAAATCATCAGTTCTTCAGTTCGCGTTTGGTCATCAACCAAACCACGCGTCTCATTATCATTTTATTTAATTATTCAGTGCCTGACTTCTGATACTTTACTCCGAATATTCATCATTATCATCATATCTGCCAAAGTACGTCCACTGCTGAACATAGGCCTCCCCTATAGACATCCAGATCGACAGATATTATGCGGCCTGCACCCAACGGTTCCCAGCAACCTTTATCAGGTTCCTTTCCACCTAGTGGGGGCCGTCCTACGTTGCCCTTTCCAGTGGTCGCTTGAAAACCTTTCTGCCCTAACGGCCGTCAGTTCTTCTAGCTACGTACCCTGCTCACTGCCACTTCAGCTTGCTAATCCTTTGTGCTATATCGGTGACTTTGGTTCGTCTTCACATTTCTGATTCGATCTCGTAGAGAAACACCTAGCATAATCCTCTACATAGCACGCTGTGCGACCTTGAGCCTTCTTATGTGCCCTAGAGTGAAAGACCACGTTTCTATCCCATACTCCGAATATTGCCAACTGATCAAACCCTGAAGTATTACATAATAGGAATCAAAAGACCTTGGCGTATTAAAAAACGTGCCAAAAAGCTCATCGACGAAGACTCTCCACCGAAGGCCGATCCGCAAAGCCTTTATGAAAAGCCTATCGCGATATCGCTATACGAATATAAATTTTAATATCTTTATTAAAGTTATAGCACTTGCAGAGAAACACAAAAAAAACTTGAAGAATCAAAAGGCATTTTGCAATTAGCTACTAACATACATTAACTTACTATTCTGAAAGAATGTGTGCAATTTTATTGATTTTGTGGGAATAATAAGACGTTACTAATTCGATACGCATATGTATCATCAGAAATGAGGAGATACGTAGGAGAACTCAAGTCACCGACATAGCCCGACGGATTAGCACGTTGAAGTGGCAATGGGCAGGCCATATAGCGCGCAGAACAGATGGCCGATGGGGCCGGAAGGTTCTCGAATGGAGGCCACGGACCGGCAGGCGCAACGTAGGACGTCCACCTATAAGATGGGAAGACGACTTGGTAAGAACCGCAGGTCGGCGTTGGATGCAGGCCGCTTCCAACCGCAATTCCTGGAGATCAATGAGGGAGGCCTTTGTCCAGCAGTGGACGTTCTACTGATATGATGATGATGTATAAACAATTCTGCTGTTCAGTTATCTAGTGAATCGCCACTGAATGTTTGTATAGGAAACGCACCTTTAATAGGAGTGGAGATATGACTGTTATTCTGGATTTTGAAACCTTGAGACAACACAAAACTACTCTAAAACCAAAGAGACAACACCACATATAAAACAGCACAATGTTAGTTGTAAGGCCGCTATACGTATATAAATACGGGATTTATCACGTACCGTCTTATCGGTGTTTCGACCGACAATGTTTCGGTTCAATTCGTGAACCTTCATCAGGGTGAGTGCGATCCGCTCCGAATAACGTCTCGCCTCGCACTGAAATTGAAACGCAATTGAACCGAAACATTGTCGGTCGAAACACCGATAAGACGGTACGTGATAAATCCCGTATTTATAATAATGATTGAAATCAATCACGAAAGTTTTCTAAGTAAAAATGAAATAAGTTTTTTGTTGAAAAATTACTTTGTCAAAACAAGCTTTTATAAAATTCGTAATCGGAACCGCAAGCAGATTTAAATAAGCCCAAACACTAGTAGCCTACTATAATCCATTCAGAAGTTCCGTTGTCTAGCATCTGGCTCCATCATGAGACCACCTCCATGGTACCATATTAATGCATCGTCGTTCAGTTACATCGTCATCATCATCCACAGCCTGACTTCACCCATTGTTGGGTATAGGCCTCCCCAAGTTTGTGCCATCCACCACGATCCTGCGCTAGTCTCACCCACTGACGGCCCGCGACCTTTACGATATCGTCCACCCATCTCGCTGCTGGTCTTCCTACCCTTCTATACCCGCTCCTCGGTTAGTTACAGTTGTATTCCAAATTTCAGCTCAATCGTTTGAGGAGAACGGGTTTAAAATTTAGTTGCAAGATTTCACCCGGACACAAGCTTTTTATTAAACTTGCAATGTATGTAACATTGCAAGTTAATAAAAAGCTTGTAGAAAGGGGGCATGTTTAAAACATACCCTGTTACCACAAAAAACGTAAAACCACTGATAATCGTGTGTTTGAAAAATGAATTACCAATTTTTGTATGGTCATTTTTAAACACGCGCTAAACAGTGTTTAATTTTTTTGTGGTAACACGCCTAATGTTTGGACTTGCCTCTGACTACCCCTTTGCAGGATAAATCTTCATGATTCTGCGTACTGATTAAGAGATCCGATGATGTCCATCATGAGTACAAATCATCTATACTATTTATTATTATAACGAGGAAAGATTTGTTTGTTTGTTTGTATTGAATAGGCTCCGAAACTACTGGAGTGATTAAAAAAAATTCACAGTTGTGAAGCTACACTATCCCCGGGTGACATAGGCTACTTTTTACCCAACTGCGCAGAAGGAGCTGCGGATTTGTCAGCTAGTGTAAAATGAAATATAAATAAAAAATAAATGAGGATGAATATATACTCGTGAGCTACATACCTACACATAGTTATAGATTATAGTCTAGAATAAAATATGCATAGCAACCCCCAATCACGTGATCAAATGCGCAAATGAGTTTAAGCTAATTATTATAACAGAAAAACTGTGGAAAATACTAGAGTTCCTGTGAAAAGCAGTAATATTCTATTCCATGCAATGTTAGTTATGTAGAGCTGTTGTCGCGTGCTCATTCCTACCACCTTATTTAGTCCGTCCTAGCTAATTCCGCAGAACAGAAGGTTTTTGAAGTAATACTTCTTTACGCACGCTTGACTTGGGGAGTAAGCTGGTGAATGCGTTACGAAAAGTACGAACGGAAGTTGAGATGGAGATATACGTTAGTGAAGATAAAAAGAGAGAGAGAGAGAGATACATTTCGTATATTTTTAAACGTTAATGTGCGAGTGCGAGTTGCGTCTGTTCATAACATAGACTGATCAACCTACAGACGTGTGGACAATTTTGTAATTGAACAATTTTATAAATTAATATTTTGACAAAGAAGTTTTACTTCAGTCTAAAGCGATCTCGTTTTTTTATCTACCTTGCCTAGTTAAAACAAACTTTATTTACCAGTACCTCACCTGATGATAAGTGTAGTGTGGTTTAAAATAAAACACACTCGTCTAAAAATAATATATTGACTAGCTTGAAGGTACTAAGATGATAATGCTGGCATTTAAATACAAAAGCAAATGGATCAACAAAATTATGTATTTTGCGACAAAAGATCTCAAATGTGGAACCGCGGAACAAATGTTTGCATAATCTACAGATATTTTTTTTATGTCTGGTTGTTTCTCTTTATATTTTAAATATGTATTTATACAAAAAAAACGTATTATAAGTATTCTATTCGATATCTAGTTCCCATAGTACAAGCTTTGCTTAGTTCGGGGCTAGATGGCGCTGTGTGAAATGTTAAGCATTAGTTATTTATTTATTATTCAAGCAAATCTAGACAGGAAAACAAGTCGTCACCCAACGATGTGCTACCGCTGTATGCATCGCTGGTATTCTGTGCCAACTCAGTAGTTGGAAACACTGAAAGTTGTTTCCAAGTTTACCAACTATGCAGACTTATCGTGAACTATAACTGTAAGGCCGTCGAACAAGGTCTGTAGTAATTTGCCTAACATAATTATTTTAGGTCATGTGTAGGGTCAGCAAAATTAGGTTACGTTCACAGGGTACTTCCGATTGCCTTAGGGAAGCTTATATGTGAACGCTGAGCTATTTACTGTATTAGATGTGTGATCCGAGAGCTGGCGCTTATCTGGGTCAACGCATTGCAATTCAGCGGGGCAATAATGCCAGTGTGTTAGGGACACTTTCACCTGGCAGTGATCTGGAATAGTTGAGCTATCTATTAATCGTTTGCAACGGTATGTAGATGATTCAACCGTCTCTCTAGTACTTTTTACCTATAACGCAAAAAGAGGGGTGTTATAGTTTAACGCCAGGTGTATATATGTATAGTTTATTATGTATATTTTGCATACTTTCATTCAATAATGAGTTACGGCGTAATGTTTTGGGGTACTGCAGCAGAATCAAAGTTCTCAAAGGGAGTTCATGTAAAGTAGTTACTCTTTTTTGGGTAAAATTGCAGGTATTCTGGATTGCAGACTTTTTCCTGTATTTGTGTCACTTAAGACACACGCATACCAAATTACAGCACTGTGGGGTCACTGGTGTACCCTATAAATGTGCGTCAAAGTTCAGTTTTTATTATGGCTAATAACTCAAAAACACAAGGACTTTACTTAAAATAAAAAAGGAGTCGAAATGTACTAATCAAGACCATTCATTTGAGGTCCCACTTGATTTTACATACCATTTTGTTTTTTTTACCCCTCTTGAACCCTAATATTTCCAACACCCCCCCCCCCCACATTTTTAGCTCATTTAGTCACACCAAAATTGTGCCATCACTACCTACCTAGATACCAAACTTCACGATGATCAGATATAAGCGCTTCGAAAATTATCATCGGACAAACATACATACATATGTACATCGCTGACTTGCCCATTTGCCCAAGTTCATTTGGAGAAACGGGGTACAGGTCTTTGTATCCCACTATTGTGTCCTTTTGTCATCATCACCATCACATCAGCCACAGGATGTCCTCTGCTGAACATAAGCCTCGCCTATAGTTTTCCAGAGCGACCGATCTTGTGCGGCCTGCCCCCAACGGCTCCAACCAATCTTTATCAGGTTATCTTTCCACCTAGCAGGGGGCCGTCCTACGCTGCGCTTTCCAGTACGTGGTCTCCACTCGAGAATCTTTCTGCCCCAACGGCCGTCAAGTCTTCACCTTGCCAGTCCTTTGTCAGTGACTTTGTTTGTCTACGAATCCCTCGACCCGGATCACACAAGTAAATTCGATTTAGATAGATATCAAATTCATTAGTGCACGGCCGGGGTTCGAACCTACAACCTATGAATCGGAATTCGGGGTACTTCCCGATCACCACGGCTCCAACGGAAACTTAAATTTGACTAGATTTATTTGCACCTGTGAACTTTACTCACTCTGCCAAGTTCCCACTGTCCGATAACTTTTTATCTTACAAACAACCTCGCGCAACCTGATCCTAACTGACTCAGTTTGCAAAACTGAAAACCGGCGAACGGCATTTGCCCGTTGCCATTTTGATTTCCTTAGCCCCCCCCCCCCCCCCCCCCCCCCATTATATAACAGAGCCAACAAACAAATTTCCCTTAACCCGCTATAAATGCCAGCAAAAATGTCGCTGGTGACTCATACGTAACACTGTTTTTTTTTTAACTAAATAGATCTTCGTTTGACCACAATCTCACCTGATGGTAAGCGATGATGTGGTCTAAGATGAAGCACTAAGATCTAGAAGAAACCCATTCACTCTTACCTTAAAGAGGCCCGGATTGTATTCTTTAGGAAAAACAGACGACGGCAAAGCGTTCCATACCTCAGCTGTACGCATCAAGAACGTAGAACCAAAACGGTGTGTGCGAATGAGTGGTATATCAACTAGGTACGGATGGTACTGAGCCGTGCGCCTGCTTGTCCTTTGATGGAAAGGAGATGGCGGAATCAGATCGTAACGTTCCTGGGCACATTACCCGAAATGTATTCTGTAAAAGATCGATAGGCTTGCAACTTTACGGCGGTGTTCGAGACTTTGGGTTTAGCCTTCGCCATATATTGCTCACCTATTAGCCTAAAAGCCCTACGTTCTATCGAGTCTAAGGTAGCGAGCTGGTATTTGGCCGAACCATCCCAAAGGTGGCAGCAGTACTCCATACCAGACCGGACTTGTGCTTTGTATAGACTAAGAAGCTGTCCTGGTGTGAAGTATCTCCTGACCTTGTTAAGGATGCCCAGCTTCATGGCAGCTGTTTTAGCCTTAGACTCGATGTGTGAGCTAAAGTTGAGAGTAGGCGTGAGCGAAAACCCCTAGAAGCTCGAGGTGACCTTTTACGGCTACAGGTACATCTCGGAAAATGGGAACTTGGAGAAACTGACTCTTTTTCGCCGAGAAGAGACATGCTTGCGTTTTTGAAGCATTGAATTTAACGAGATTGGCATCGCCCCGGTCAGAGACGGCCTTGAGTGTCAAATTCAAACGCTGCAGCATCTCATCTCTCTGCCTCTGAATTTCAGCCCTGCTGGCTCGAGCGTTAGAAGTGTACCTCTCCACAACTGTACTGTTGTCTGCGTACCCAATGATACCGGGCATGAGCAGATCATTGATATGCAGCAGAAACAGTGTAGCAGAGAGAACTGACCCCTGAGGTACCCCGGCGTTTATAGCCAATTGATCAGACGAGCGGCCATCAATTACTACCCGAATGGATCGTTCCCTCAGAAAGTCTGCAAGCCAAGAGCAGAGCTGAGCTGGAAGTCCGTATGAAGGAAGCTTGCCAATAAGGCTAGCGTGCCAAACCCTGTCAAAAGCTTCCATGACTTGGGGACTAAACCAGTTTTCAGAGACAGGCAAAAAAGTCTTGTCAGTATTGGAGACTACTCAGGGGCACAAGTTTTTAACACTACGGCTGATATTCCGTCCGGTCCACTAGCTTTATTCACGTCAAGATTACGTAGCGTTTTGAGCACTTCTTTTTGCTGGATGTGAATATCGTGCATAGACACTTCACATCGGGGAAGGCTAGGTGGAGATTCGCCAGTGGTGTCGAGACATGTCATAAGAAGATACTGAATACCTTTTAAAAGTTGTTGTGTAGACCGTAGGTCATACACACTCAAGTTCACACACATATACTTACAAACACACACCCTCACACACACTCTCTCATACATACACACGCAAACTTACACACAAATATTATTAATAATTATTTGTGTGTAAGTTAAGATGGACAAGTTAACAATGGATCTATTTTGTCAGTAAAAAGCTTAAATCTAGAGGAGTTAGTACTAAATTTCTAATTGCGATTTAGTCCTCTGCGTGAGCTTCCACATGAGAGGACAGTCGAGTTTGTTGGCGATGACATTCAGGATGGTGTTGCTGCTCTCGCGGACCGTGCGCAGTAGTGATGCTATTTTTTACGCCAGATGGCATCAAAGTTGTCTGCTCGTGCTTCGGCGAACATGCCTGAGGCACTACAGAAGCGCGGAAACCGCAACAGCGCCCTGACTGAACGCATTATTAAATTGGACTCGCAGAGCATTGAAAGCCCTTTGTGTATACTGAAACCACAGACTCGCAGAGTACAGCGATGTACAGTGTACGCTTTAAAAAGAGTCACTTTGACTGCGTCTGTACGTCGCTCGAAACTGCGGGCCAGCATATTCGCCCGGACTGACAATGCTCTGCGTTCCCTCTCCATATCGGTGTCATCTCGCAAGTCATCAGTTAGATGCCTTAGATATTTAAATTGTGGTGCCCCATTGATAGTCACGGGAGGTATTTGGTACCCGACTTGAAAACCATGAGCTCCGACTTTTTGACATGCATATTGTAAGTTTAGCTCAATATCAGGATCCGTAGGAAAGAAGAACGCCGACTACGTAATAACTTTTTATTATAAACTCATGTTTAAGCTTACAATGTTTCTTGTTCGAAAGCCATGAAGAGAATGAGCAACTGTCCAAAGGTTTTAGTATAAAATCGCCCAATGCGAAGAGCTAAAATAGTTGCCAGCTTTAAAATAATATCGAGTAAACAAATTATTTAATCGACATAGCATCTATATAACTTTACAAATGGATGAACCCTAACAATATAATGAATTAATATAATTATGCATGCTTAATTTGTATAAAATATTGTTAAAAAAATTAGTAATACCAGAGACTATTAATATCAATAAACTGTCAATGTCCATATAAGAAATCGTAGCCCGCAAAAAGCTCACAATCCCGTATTATTTGTAGATGGCGCTGTCTCATAGCCTGGAAACTTTCATAGCGGCCATTGCAACCCACAAATAAAAATAAACTTCCACTAAAACACACCAAAATATTTCAATATTTTTTAGAATAAGTAATATTGTCCATAAAATAAGATTTAACGATTTTATCTTATATTGATGATTTACCACTTTCATATGCTTAATCACAGATGGCGTGGGAAGGTAGCACATTGTTTTTACCTAGATGGCGTTTAACACAAAATTAACACAAAGTCCGAAACAAAAAGAACGAAAGAGAACCGTGAACTGACTGACATTGACAGCCGGGAAGCAAGCAAAGTCACGCTTTTTGTACCTAATTTTGTTACATGCTGTGTTGCCAAACCTCACTTCTCAAAAGTCGCGACTAGTAAGTGGATATTTTAGTGGTAGATATAATGGATGTACATATTGTGTACGTATTGTGTTCATTATTTTAGTAGTTATGTTTCTAGTTCAAATTAATAGAACGTATTATCTTGTAGTATGTATGCATTTGCCGAGTACTTACAAATTAATTTTATTTTCTTTTAAAAAGTGTTCTACTTATCTGTACATCACTATAAATACGTATTCTTATTTTACAAATATGTAGGTATTTCCGCATTTAAGTGATAAAGGTACGATCATAGACGTATGTAATGAATAAAAGATATCTATCCTTTTTTTTCCTAAACAAATCCCTATTTTGACGGAAACTTTCATGTTCTGGCAATTCTGAGATAATGTGCGCAAATCTCTAAAAAATGCTAGAGACTAAAGTTTTAACGAAACTGAAGAGCGGCAACCTCGCACATCGTAAAGGTCACAACGTCGCAATAATATTATCGCGCACGTGTAATTGGAAATAGCGCCATCTACTTTTCTTCGTACCATTATGAGCGGTAGTAAGCTAAAGGTTGGCATATATTTAACGATTTGTAACTCTTAGCGACATCTCGCGTCCCAGCAGGTAATCAAATATCGAGTTACGTTATCTTGTTTGAGACTGTCAGTCTTTTTAAATTATATTGGTCTGTGGTAATACTAAGCTCGGAGGGGGCGTTAGTGTTCGCGACAGTTTATATAACTTCTGTAAATACTATCGTATTCCAATATTGTTATACACATGTTTTTTGGTACCAAAATAAATTTGCTATTATTATATTATTTTGCGGCAGTTTCGTACCATAAACAACCAAATAATAAAAATACCTACGTTTGTAACTAGAGCAAGGACTTGGGACGTTCAAGGAATTCCTAATTAAGTATGTCTACCTTCGTTTACTGGAGTCCCGAGGGATATTACCTATTGTCTGTATATCCGATTATGTTTACACAAAATGTGGAGAATAAAAAAACTGTTGTTTATCTATTGTCTTAAAAATATATACATAAAATACCGGTGTGCGTGTGTTCGTTATTCTTCTCCTAAACGGCTTAACCAATTCTGATGAATCTTATTTGTACTTTTGGGCTCTCCTGAATAGTTCTTAGCTATAGTTGGACCCGGTAGGTGGCGCTGTTGTCGAAATCCAGAAAATTGGCGGATAACGTCGCAGACGTTCAACTACCTAGTACCTATAAATAATGCTAGACATTTACAACAACATTTAGAACGAGCATTGCTTAGTTTGGTGCTACGCTATCTAGCACCAAACTAAGCAATGCATGTTCTACGGGAACCAGATAACTGCTGAAATACTTATATATATATATTTTTTTTTTGTTTTTATTTATTCATTACAGAATCAACAGCACTTATTATTAATGTAAACTATTCTTATAACTAGGTAATGCTTAATGTCAATAACAGATTCTCAATTTATAGACTTAAATTTTAAGAAATTAGTCATCTAGAGAAAATGATTAAACAACATAGGAAATAAGGAATTTAGTAATTTAGTAGGTACGCATTTGAAGAACAAAAGAGAGGGAGGGATGCTGTGTAAAAGTGTATACTTGAGGGGGTGATGGAGTAAGTGTAGTGTGTATATATACGTTCTTAGTTTTTTGTGTAAATAACATCTAGAGAAATATCCTGACCCGAACAAATATCTGTAGATTTTTTTTTATATATTATAGGCTTGCGTTTGACCACGATCTCGCCTGATGGTAAGCGATGATGCAGTCTACGATGGTACACGCTTGCCTAGAAGAAATATTTTGAAAAGATAATGATCTTGAAATATTTCAACGTCGCAGCCGGCAATTCACCAACTGCTTTACGAAGGTCGTCAATTTGATTGATTGATAAATACATAATCTTCTCCTTCTTAGTCAGGCACTCTTGACAGAGTGATCGTGGTTATGTCATGTCTTGGCTCTTGAGCAGCGGCTCTAGTGGTGCACCTCCATTCAGCTCTATTGAAGGCATTGCGAGAACATTCAGTCGTGGCAGAGTGTGTGACGGACTTCTTGAGGTCTCTCGCCCTCCACTCTGACTTGCACTACTAGACGTTCTACTGAGTCCTCTTTATGGGTAACGTGTCCAAGACCTTGCGTACATGCATTTGCACAGTCAACATACTTTTTTTATGCTTCATGGAGATGTAACAAAACAACACACAAATTAAAATAACTTAACCTAGAAAACACAAAGAATAATACGTGGTGGTACAATGGGCGGCTTTATCGCTTAAAGCGATATCTTCCAGACAACCTTTGATTGGACTGGATTGACAAAAATTGTCTGTCCTCAGTGGCCAGTCCTGTGGGCCATAGCCCACCATAGCCCTGATGTTAAGGGGTAACCATCGCATATGTATAACAGAAAATTGTCTCGTACGCCACGCACCTTAGAAATGTGCCCTACGATGCCCTGCGTATATCAACTTGAGGCATATATGTACCATACCCGTCAAGCCGAAACACAGCAATGCTGTTTGACGGAAGAATTGGGTATAGTGGTGGTACTTCCCGGATGAGACCTTTCACAAGCAACTCTACTACATGTAAAACGTATTGTAGACTATGATTTCTTAAACAAACTAGCATTATTTAAACATAGTACACACGGCTACACATCAAGCTATACGTTTCCAGTATAAACTGACCTCGCATTGTGTAGGCTTTTCGTAGAATGAGAGGTCAGCATATACCGGACATTATAGCTTGATGTGTAGCCATGTGTACAAAGACGTTTGTTAGTCAACATACGTCTAAAATCAATAATAGAGCATTTCTTTGTTTGATGTCAGTTAAAAATAGTAGAATACAATTACGTCACTCTGACGACAATCGTAACAATTTTGTACAATCGATGAAACGTACAGTCAGATGAATAGATAAGTGATCAGGTTAGAGGCTCTATCGAGCAGCAACCATAGAGGAAGAAAGAACACAGGCGTCACGCCGTAAATTTATAACATAAAAAATATTTATTTTAATGGATTATATTTTATTATTTGGATAATTATTTTAATCTATAGGTATCCCATTGTTAACATTTATTTTATGTAACTTTTAATTGATTAGTGAATAGTGGTTCATGCTGTGCTTTTTTGGCTACTTTTTTAAATGTATTGTACAAAATCCACTTTTTCGTTCCATTTAGTAAAACATTTCAAAATTTTCTCTGAAGGAAGCGTAAGAAGTTTTTAATTTCGTTCTCTTTTCTACCCATTTGCGTTCACTATACACGGTCCTTGCTGCTTTACAGTGTCGTTAAAACCACACTAATATTATAAATGCGATAGTTTGGATGTTTGTTTGTTACTCAATCACGTCGTAAATATTGTTTTGTTATTAATTATTTTATATTTTTTTATTTATTATTTCATTTATTTATTTCATTTTTATTTGAAATTTAATTTGTTTTCATTTGAATGTATTTGCTCTTTATCATTATTTATTTTAAATTTGTATTACTAAACATAAACAAATGTAGTACCTAACCATATACATATGTATAATTACGTCTGAAATAAATTTTATTGAATTGAACTGTAACGGCTGAACCGATTTCGATGAAATTTGGTATGTACGTAGATTATAACCCGGATTAACACATATGCTACTTTGTATCCCATAAATCAGGGCCCATTGGATAAAAATGGCTTTGAGTTTATCTATATTTCTAGGTTACCTACACAACGTTGTGCAATGCGTACGAAGTCGCGGGCAACAGCTAGTAGCTTTATATGTCATGTCTCGATGGCTAATGATAAAAATATTATTTATTTATTTGTTTATTATCAGATTCAAAAAGCTGGTTACACATTGATTCTATGATGTCTTAAATCCTTATCCAGACACAAGGTATTTAGAAATCGTTAACTGCTAATCTTAAAATTAATCTGTATAGGAGAGAATAATTCTCAATATAAAAAACAATTAATTTATGACGCTGACTATAGCACCGAGTAGAACAAATACGTGTACAGGTATAAACAAAGGCAGAAGTACAAAGCACCGTTTATAATTCTAAACCAGTGGAGTTGTAACTGTTTTCCGCGAACGTTCGATAACCGTGGTCTACCGCATTATAGTATTTTTATTCAATGGTATTTACTTAAAGTCAATTAGGTAAGTATATTGTAACTAGCTAATCCACCCCGGTTTCGCACGGATTTCAAATAAAATGTAGCCATTATGGTATTGGGTTTATACTACATATATATCGATGGTTTATACATATCCCAAAGAAAAAAGCATTATTTTTACAACACACTTGCTCGTAAATTGAGCCATAGTACATCGTTCTTAGGGCCATAAACCGAACTATAACACACGCGTGCGTTATAATATTACACACTAGTGCATAATACAATTATCCCTAAAATGTTAAGTTAGTACCTAACTGCAAATTATATGCGAGTAAACAGAGCATTTTCAATTTAACCGGGTAATACAGTTTTTGTAACAACAAAGAGGTTTCATGCCGCTGAAAATCCTATTACATTTTTGGAATAAATAAATGTATCCCTGATTAAGACGAAAAAACATTTATTATTATCAAATTACTTTAATTCACAATAATTTGTTATAAAATATTTGCATTTTATCATTAAAATAATAATTTTGAAGTAGGCTGTATGGCTATATGTAATCAATCACCTTACATTTGGCGCGTGCAAAAAAAAAAAACTTGCGCGCCATTTCCCATTTTTTTGTTTGTATCGCATTTGTTGCTGTGTGGTAAATAATTGTAAAAATGTCAAGCTTTAGTACAGAAGTTTTGATTTTTCCTCGCAAGTATGTAGAAAAAGTGCGTATGAAACTCGTGAGCAACTACGAATAGCTCACTAGACACTCGGCTGATTTACGCCCTCGCCTGCGGCTCGGGCTGCAACCCACAGCCTCGTGTATAATGAAAAACTTAGCTCACTTGTATCATAAATATCATAATATACTATTCCCAAATTTCAAATTTTCCGGCCAACTTTTTGTGTGTGTTTTGGTGATTTACTCGTGTTTCCAGCGAGTTTTCAGTTATCGCCGCGTGTGCGTGCTTGATATGTACACGCCTTTTTCCTACAGTTCCGAGCAACCTTCATCAGTTTGTCTTTTCATCTAGTGGGGACCGTCCTACGCTGCACTTTCTAGTGCGTGGTCCTCGAGAACCTTTCTGTCCCAACGGCCGTCAGTTCCTCGAGTTAGGTGCCCCGCCCACTGCCACTTCAGCTTCCTAATCCTTTGGGTTACTTAAACACAAATAAATCACCGTTTTAATGAAAAAAGTGTTAGTAACCATGATAGTTTAAAAAGTTCCTACGAGGTATTTTTTTTATTTTTATTTATTTGAGACAACAAACAATTATGCCTAAATATTACTAGACTTAATAATTATTGCAAGATGTCTTACAGGCTTAACCAGCACCGTTATCCACAGATTACGTTAGACAGATGGTGTGCATGAGTGTATACAACTACATACAAAAAATATAAATATATAGATGAACCTATATTATGCAGGCAAGCAAGTGCCTAGGTACCTACGTACCTACACAATACAGGTCCACATTTAGTAATGAGTAACTTAGACGCTTTAAATTGAAATTAGACAATCAGACAGGATTGTCTGATTGATTGCTTTCTTAAACAAGGCAAGAGCTTGCAAAAAATTCAATTTCTAAGAAATGATAATACTTTGATGTAGGCGATGGTTACCACTTAACATCAGGTGGGCCAAATGCTTGTTCCAATTGAATGACATAAAAAACATCGTTACAAATTTGCATTTTCGACCAAAGTTTAGCAGTCATGTGCGCTGGTTAATAAACACGGTCCCTCTATTAGCTGCATAATAGGAAAGCGTAGTATCGACCGCGCGTGGCCTAGTGCGAGGGTCAATCGAGCAGCTATGGTGTTGACCGGGCCGGCGCCAGGGAATCGATCCGGCGACCCGACTGCTCCCACCTTTATTGATTGTTACTAGTTTTTTTTAAACTGATCGCGATGGATAACACAATTATTACTAACTAGTGGACCCGCCGAACTTCGTACCGCCTTGACATGCATATAACGCGGGCTGTCAATATGACGTATATTGACAGCCCGCGTTATATACCCTGGTAGAATTGTCAATTGTTGTCCCCGGCCATCATTATGTACGAGAAAATGAATGACTTCCACAAATAATTCAATACCAAAATTAGCCAAATCGCTCCACCCGTTCTCGAGTTTTAGCAACTCAGTTTTTTGAACAGCAATTCATTTTTATATATATAATAAATAATAAATATTGCTGGACATTTCACACAGCGCTATCTAGCCCCAAACTAAGCAGAGCTTGTATTATGGGAACCAGATAACTGATAGAATACTTATATATGTACATTTTTTTTGTAAATACATACTTATAATATATAGAAAAAGATCCAGACCCGGAACAAATATCTGTAGATCATGCAAACATTTGTTCCGCGGCGGGAATCGAACCCGCTACCTCCTGCGTCTCAGCCGGCTATTCGCCCACTGCACCACGGAGGTCGTCAAAAGATATTTGTTCCGAGTCTGGATGTTTTTCTATTTGTCACTAGCTGACCCGCCCGCCGCGACTCTTCATGTAAATGACTTCATGTTAATGAACGACGGTTAAATTATATAGATATTGTTCATACAAAAATACTAAAATTGCGATTAAAAAATGGGGGGGGGGGGGGGGGGGTGGGGTAGGAGGGTCAAAATACTTTACGACCTCATACCTACCAAATATAAAAAAAATCATTAAAATCGGTGGACTCGCTTCGAAGAAGTGCAACTACTAAAACCGTGACACGAGATTTTTATATATTAAAAAGATAAGTATGTTATTACAAAAAAAAATACATAAGTATTCTATAAGTTATCGGGTTTCTATAGTACACATGGCTACACATCAAGCTATAAATTCCAGTATAAGCTGACCTCTCATTTTACGAAAAGCCTACACAATGCGAGGTCAGCTTATACTGAAAATGTATAGCTTGATGTGTAGCCGTGTGTACAACCTCTGCTTAGTTTGGGGCTAGATAGCTATGTGAAATGTCCCTGTTCATTTATTTATTAATCGAAAAATATTAAAAATCTTAATTTGTCTTTTACGTACCGTCTATAGTAGCATGTAGTTTCTTTTGTAGAAAAGAAACCATAAAGCTGTATAAACAGGGTTGGGTTTACAATAGTATGCTCAAATTGTGATGAAAAAGCAACAACCTTTAAAACCGCAATGGCGCAGTGCGATTAAAAGTTCACGATACTTTTGTACTGTTGTTGGATATAGAATATAGTAGAAAACGCTTTATTGTATACCACACTTAAATTAACAAATCATATTTAAAATACTTAAAACTAGACACGCGGTAGTACAATTGGCGGTCTTACCGCTAAAAGCAATCTCTTCCAGACAACCTTTGGATGGACTGGATTTTACGAGAACGTTAATGGACGGAAGCTTTATAACATAAGAGTTGACTATACCTCAGCTCAAACTAAAATTTCAGCCCCGCTTCTCCGCGCGTCGCTGCACGTCCTATCTCGCCGTGGTTCATATGTTTGCCGGTTTTTTTATCATTCAGTCCCTTCATTTTCTTGTTGTGCTTGTTTCTATTACTGCGTCTTTACAAAAACCAACTAAATATAAATTCTACCTAAGAATGACGTGTTCGTTTGGAGCGACAAGCGTCACGGGTACCCCGTCTGAAAGCCGAGGCCAGACTGAATCGCGTACCGGGCGTCCGAAGCGAATGGTTTCATTAGTGCAAAACTTAGGTATTTTCATTTTATGGTAAAATCAAAACGTATTTAGAAAATTTAAAACACAGGTACACTTATTTACGTTGTGTAGAATTACTGTATAAAGTTTCTAGATCTAAATTGAAGTATTCATCGCATAAGAACAGTTTTAAGATACATTTGGAATCATCTTTGGATTTTTTTTCTATCGAGTAAATTTTACGGAATCGTGTTTTCACAATACAGGCGTTCTAGCACGTATCCGTAACTATAACATTTATGAATTTATGAACTACAGATTGAAAGCACACAATTTGTTGAACAAAACATTGTTTCTCAATAAGCAATTTATCGTCTCCCCAGGTATAGTGCGCCCTTAAGCTTTTTATTTAACTGTGAACTTACATAAGCAAACCAAAATAAATAGATACCAGGGAATATATACTGGACTATCTAAAGTAGTGTGTAACAAAAAATATCATCTAATTGCCTTTTTTTTGTGGCGTCGCACGGTTTGTGCATTTGCCATATCTAATTGCCTTGTTTGTGAGAACTCATCCAGTGGAGCTCTTTTAAACGTCGAACAGCTGTCGGATTGGTACGGTTTTTTTGGATTCGATTTAATCCAAAACGCTATTCTGAGACACAGGAGGTAGCGGATTCGATTTCGACAAATGTTTGCATGATCTACAGATACTTGTTCCTGGTCTGGATGTTTCTCTATATATTATATATATAATATAAAAGAAAGTCGCGTTGGTTACACTATTTATAACTAAAGAACGGCTGAACTGATTTGGCTGAAAATTGTTGGGGAGGTAGCTTATAACCAAGAGACGGACATAGGATACTTTTTATTTCGTTCTTAGAACCAGGAGACGGACATAGGATACTGTTTATCCCGTTCGACCGCGTTCCCGTGTGACATGAAACGTCAAAGAGAATATCTGACATGGAATAACAAAACGCAAATGACAGCTATACGTAATTTTCTCTATGGTTAAGTATGGCTGTAAATATATATATATATATATATATAAATCGGGTTAGTTACACCATTTATAACTCAAGAAAGGCTGGATCGATTTTGATGATCTTTGATTTATTGGAGTTGTCTCCGCCCCAAATAGCAGAATAACTATTAAAATATCGGAAAAATTCACGCAAAAAGAAATTATGAAGAAAATTCATTTTCTCATACATAATGATGGCCGGGGACAACAATTAACATTTCTACCAGGGTGACGTATATTGACAGCCCGCGTTATATGCATGTCAAGGCGGTACGAAGTTCGGCGGGTCAATTAGTATATTATAAGAATGTATTTACAAAAAAGTATATAAGTATTCTATCAGTTACCTGGTTTCCATAGTACAAGCTCTGCTTAGTTTGGGGCTAGATAGCGCTGTGTGAAATGTCCAGCAATATTTATAAATTATTTTAAAACTATTTCGGATTGACCATAAAGCTCGAATGGCATTCCGACATGGATTCACAATAACGTTGTTTTATGCTTAATTCAATAGGTTAGGACATTAAACTGACATGTTAAAAGAAAAAAGATTGTTAAACTACTCATAAATTAATCATTTATCAACAACGAATTATTTATACAACCTGTTTTTCTATGTACGACATTAATTTAAAACACACATCCGGAACCAACTTAACTGATCTTAGAGGTGAGTTTAATACCGGTAGCTTGTATATTTATTCAGTAATCGATACGTTTTCAATTAACAATTTCATACGTAAATCGACGGCTCCTCCCGATTTGCGACGATGCCGCCTAATCATTTTAACAAGTACCTACTTACATGATGAACCAATATGATCTGGGTTGCCTTTTTTTATACAGGCTGTTTCATTGATATTTTAGGACTTGATAAAAAGTTTTTTTTATACTACTTATATAGCAAACGAGCATGCAGTCCACCAGATGTTAAGTGGCTACTGCAGCCCATGGATATCCACATAGAATTCAAAACAAGCTATTATGTTGTCTTGATCTCTAAGTGGATACATTGTCATACTATAGGGCTTAGCTGTTATATCTATGTGCCAGTAATTACAGGAACATACCATTACCATCTAACCGGAACACAGCAGCACAAGTACTGCTATTTGGCGGCAGATAAAGGTAAGGCGGTGGCGCCCACTTCCTCGAGCCCGTTCACAAAAGCTCTACCACCAGTAGGTTGTTGGAATATTTAATTTTTTTTATAGTAACAAAACACATATTTTACAACATTACTAGCCATTAGTCCTACCCGTGTTTTCATATAATGTCGTACATAACAAACTTGATATGGTGCTGGTGGATACGCGTTTGGAACCCTAAAAAGAATGTTAACAACTGAAAAAATGTAAAATAAATCCTGTCGCGCGCGACCTTTGTTATCGGACGTGGTTACGTTAGCGACTACCTGCCGTCGTTAAAATGTCGGTTATAATAAAATGTAATGTGTGTAATATCGTAATAGACGAAATGTTATCGTATATTCAAAATAAAATGTCAGTGAGTGACGAGGAAACGTTAGCGCGAATATGCACATCATCGTTCACAGGCGAAGAGATAAAAAGATCGAAAGCGTTGTTGTTTGATTCCATACCTACGAGCCAGTGCAACATTGCTCGTAAAAACAAAGGAAAAGAGCAACGAGATTTAGAAGACATCATAAACCTTTTAAAAACTGTGGATCCAGACATTGTACCGTTGTTCGTGGCCCACCAATTCGAAAAACTACCCCCAATATTATTTGAACATCTGGATTGTTCCAAAATCTTGAAAGATATACTGAGACTACAAGCAGAAATAGAAGACGTAAAGAATACTTATGCTACCATTAGCCAAGTTGATGAGTTGCGATCGGAGATGCATCATCTTAAATACGCATCCTTACCGCCAACAAATTATGTAAACACAAAAAGAGGTGCTTGGATGCTGGACCGGAGTAACTGTCTGGGTAAGTTATGCATAGACAGTGGCCCAATGGGACTCTCGCAGCACAATGATTCTACGCTAAGTGAACGGGAAAATATCTTGGAACGTAGTGACAACAAAGGAATTAATGATGACAATAGGCGACAGGCGCTTGGGTACCGTGCCCCTGATAATAACAGCATAATGGCTAATAAAGCACCGCAGGGCTCGGCGCTTGATTACCGTCCACTGCATGCACCCCCAAGTGAGGGCGTTGTGACTAAGGACCCAAAGTCCCGGTGCTTGGGTACCGTACCCGTGATGCCCCACAGTTAACAGATGGGCACCGTGTACCCCCGAGTAGCAGAAACAAAGTTACCTGTGTTGCCACCTAGTTATCAGGAAGGGTTCAACGTGCATCCACGAGTAGTGTCAACAAAGGTACTTGTGAGGCCTCCCAGTTAACAGGGAGTGGGTGCCGTACACCCCCGAGTAGTGACAACAAAGTTATTTGTGATGCCCCTCAGGTAGCAACGAGTGGGCACAGTGCCCCGTACACCCCCAAGTCGGGCCGCTACAAGCAGTGCAGATAATGAGTGGAAAGTAGTGGCCAAACGGAAATCGAAACCTAAATATAGATACCTGGGCTAGATGGGTAAAGGGCAGATGCCGGAAAGTACTTTTAAAGCCGCTGATATAAGAACACCAGTCTTCATTTCAAACATCCACAAAGATACTCTGGAATCTGATGTTGTTGATTATATATTTGCAAAAACACAGGAAAGGGTATCACTTGAAAAAATATATATTAAAAAGCAAGTGGATCATAAAGTCTACAAATTCTTTGTGCGAGACAACAAGATTTCATTATTTCTGGACGAAAAACTGTGGCCACAGGGAATCATATTTAGACGCTTCGTACATTTCAAGCCAAGACAGGCGGACGGCAGCGTATCCGCGATAAACGGCGCGTTAGACACCCAGTATGGATAGTAAAGCCTACAGATTTGCTAGTTTCAATTGTAAAAAAATTTAAAACGCTCAATTGATGGCATTCGCACGTTATGCGACAGCTGTGATATAATTGCCCTGCAAGAGAGCTGGTTGCTGCCTGATGAGATATCTTTTCTCAGTTAGGTAAATAAACTTTTCAGTTATACGGGAACATCAACTGTTGATACAGCGGCGGGTCTGATTCGAGGACGGCCTTATAGTGGCGTGGCACTCTTATGGAAAAATAGCGTGTTTCATAGTGTGTCTGTTGTTGAGTGCAGTAATCCTCGTGTATGTGCGATAAGAGTGAATACGAAAGATAGACCATTTATAGTGATGAGTGTATATATGCCTACGGATATTCCACAAGCCCTACCGGAATTTACGGACTGCCTAGGAACAGTAAGTGCTATTATAGATGACTACGGAATTGATTCGGTTTATATGCTGGGTGACTTTAATGCCCATCCTGGTCGATTATTTTTTGACGAATTGTTAAGTTTTTGTAATGAATTAAATTAGTGTTGTGCTGATATCGATAGATTAGGTTTATCGTCAGGTACTTTCACGTTCATAAGTGAGGCGCATGGTACTAGAAGTTGGTTGGATCATTGTGTCGTTACACAATGTGCTCAATTAATCATGTTTTTGTAAAGTGTGACGTATCCGATCATTTTCCCCTCATAATTGAATGTAACCTTAATTTGTTGACTCCTTTGATAAATAATTTTGAAATAGCTTCTAGTACTGTTGTGTGGGGGGAAAGAAGTGATCAACAGATAGCATTGTACAAAAATGAGTGTCATAAGAGATTGAGATTGATAGATTTTCCTGTAAAATTTTGTAACTGTAGTGATCACTTCTGTAATAATGACTATCATAAACATCTTATTGATAAAATGTACTCCGACATTGTATTGGCGTTAACTCAATCTTCTATGGGGGGTCGGGGAAGCAAGCGTAAAAAGAAAGGTAAAAACAATATAATGGGTTGGAATAAACACGTATGGGAGGCGCACAGGGAGGCCAGGCTTAAATTTCAGGTATGGCTATCCTACGGCAAGGCCGACTCCGGTAACATCTATAACGCGATGCACGAAAGCAGAAAAGTATTTAAATCACGACTAAAATGGTGTCAGACACATCAAGACCAAATAAAAATGGATGTCCTTTCTTCAAAGCATTCTAAAAATGATTTCCGCGGTTTCTGGAAAAATACAAACAATCTGAAGCATCTGCCTGGTCTTCCTGTGAGTGTAGAAGGCTTGAGTGATCAAAAACATATCGCTGATAATTTTAGAGATCACTTTTTTGTAAAGTCTCCACTAGGTCCGTCCCAGTCAATGAGAGATGTGGGGAAACCGGAAGGTAGATTAGTGGGAACCCTAATTGTTGCTATGGATGTAGCTAGAGCGATAAAATCGATATCAAGGGGCAAATCCTCTGGGCATGATGGGCTGAGTATAGAACATCTGCAAAACGCCGGCCCACATATATATCGAGTCCTAGCTATGTTTTATAACCTTTGTGTATCTCATTCGTATCTGCCTTCGGATTTGTTAAGGACAATCGTAGTTCCGATCGTTAAGAATAAAACAGGTGATATTTCAGATAAGACAAACTACAGACCAATTTCACTGGCGACAATCGTAGCCAAAGTATTTGACAGTATTATTAACACTCAATTAAATAAGCACCTAGAACTTCATGATAATCAGTTTGGGTTTAGGCCTGGACTGTCGACTGAAACTGCGATATTGTGTTTTAAGAGTGCTGTCAAATACTATACAGATAGAAAGAAACTTGTGACACCTGACACACAGACGCTTGTTTCCTGAACTGTTTCCAAATTTGACTAACTTCCGCTATTCAGATTTTTTTCATCCGATACAATAAAATGATCCTTACAAAGGACTGCATCGATCAGCATCAAAAAAAAATTTTACCGACTTGATTCATTTTGAGGCGCTACTCACACTTGACCAAAAAATTATATGTCAAAATGTTTTTCTTCGAAAACGAGCTGATGTTTTAAAAGAAACTGCACCTGTATCTTCTCTGGTTATGGGTGCTGCCGTACTGTTACAGTTAAAAAAAACACTGTAGGTATAGAAAAACAACCAGACCCGGAACAAATATCTGTAGATCATGCAAACATTTGTTCCGCGGCGGGAATCGAACCCACTACCTCCTGCGTCTCAGTCAGCTGTTCGCCCACTGCGCCACAGAAGTCGTCAAATTTCGTTAAAGGTCAGTTTTTATTATGGTTAATGACTCAAAAACTACAAGAATCAAACTAAAAATAAAAACCGGGTCAAAATGTACAAATGAAGACCTTTCATTAAACTTTCCACTTAACCTAATAGTACCATTTTTATTCATTTTTACCCCTCTTGAACCCCAATATCTCAACAACCCCCCAACATTTTAGCTCAGTTAGTCACACCAGGATTGTGCCATCACTACCTACCTATATATCAAATTTCACGATGATCGGACCAACGCTTCGATAGTAATCCTCAGACAAACAAACAAATATATATACATACATACATACAACGCCGATTTATTTATGTTGATGTTGAGATCGCGCTTCGCTCGATCAATTAAATTATTGTTAGTTAAATGCAAAAAAAAAAAATTTTCCCCGTTTTAATGGATTCCTAAATAAATTTCCTTCCCCAAACGCATTCACAAAAGGCGAGGCGAAATAAAAACAAAGAATTAAATTTTCTCTAACAAATTGTCTGTTAGCTGTACATTTGACATTTAATTACATCAAGGAACAGTAAAAAATAGGTCAAGGCTGCACCCCCATTGCTTACTAAACCGAGGGAGCCTTTAGCTATGGATATCTATAGGGAATATGTACCTTGCGTGTGAAGGGCGGAACTGTATTGCGGTTCAATAGGAAGTCTCAGGGTTAAAGATAAGTTGTGTCCCTGTTTACCAGAAAAACGTAAGCTGAGCCTAGAAAACAGTTCTCTCCTGAATGACATGGTATAAATATTACAGTTTAGTAGATGAAAACGAAATAACAAACAACCAAAGATATGTTATACCTAAAGCCTCGTATGTGAATTCATACGCCACGGACATCGCGCGACATCGCCAAGCATTTGTCGCGATTCTATCAGTGATAACAAGTGAGAAGCAAAATGTCTCACGACCGACGTCGCACGATGTCCGCCGATGTGTCGGTGTTGCGGGACATTAATCCTCTAGCTAGTGAGTACAAGGTTTTAAATTCATTTTTATACCAAACAACATCTATATATACAGTGTGTTTGGTAATATACTGACGATATTCAACTGACGGTTTCTCTAAACATAAAAAATGGCTTCGAAAAAAAGCAATCAGTTATATTATCAAATTTTAAAGAAAATCAAATAAGTTTAGGTGATTAATTCGATATAAAACTTACTGCCTATTCTTGCAATCGACATCCAAAAATAAAGGCCGATTTGATACCGCTTTCGGGAATGGCTGCGGGTTTTGGGATAGAAAGGGACAACAAGAGATATCTCGAGACGTCACCAATACAGTAGCTGTGGTTAGATGTCAAGCTTAATGCAATAGCACAACAATTAAGTATAATAAAGTGTTTGTTTTTACATGCCAAAATAAATTTCATATTTCTATGGTAAACATTTCACAAATTTATTTACTAAGCTCATCAAAATATCCGCTTTCATTTTTGTGCGCATATTATCAAAAACCCTATATAAAACAAGGTCGGGTTAGTTACACCATCAAGACACGCGGTAGCGTGTCAAGCCAAGTTCAAGCTACCAGAACTGGCGAGCAGCACCGTGGTTAATATTACACGAACCATTTGGAGCCACTTTTGACCACCTCATAACTCAAAAAATATTGCATGTAAACATGTCAAATTTGGTTCATATATTGAGACTTGCAAGATACATTATGTGCTCCAAATTTCAGAAACACACCTCAAACGATTATTTGGATATTAACGTCTAAATATCGTCATTTTCATCACTGACTGACTTACCTATAGATCAAAACTCTAACCCAGTTCTAGATGACCTAGGAAGTTCAAATTTGGCATTCAGATAAATAGTTGGGTAAATACAAAGGAACAAATCAGAAACCAGTAAATTTTTATCATTTTATTATAGTTTAATTGATTCTATTAGGAACACTTATAGTGCCTGTTATGTAAGAATTAGCAATCAAAATTTCTGTGACTGTCTTAAACTTCTAAATGTCTATTATTATTGTTATTTTTTATTTACACTATTTTAATGAAATTAATTATGTTTACCTGCGTTAGGAGTGGTTGCTTTCACAGAGTGAGCACAGGGAGCGTTTCTATTGTAATTTATCTAAATGTAAGTCTGTGTATTACTCATTGGAAACCCTTAATAAATAAATTAAATTAAATTAAAATTGATTGCTGATAGAAAATAACACAAAAATGACAATTTATACCTAGTAAACGTAGGACTTGTGAACGAGAAACCCAACACCACCTTGGGACTGTTGGTCGCCCTCCCGGTAGTATAGTAGGTTACCAGACTTAAGGGATATCGTGTCCTCGCCCTCTCTACGGACTTCTGATAACCCCAAAATGTCCCAGTGTAATCTACTAATTTCTTCTTCCAGCTCAACAATCTTTTCGTCTGTCCTCAAACTGCGGATGAGGGAGGCCTTTGCCCAGCAGTGGACGTCCTACGGCTGATATGATGATGATGATGAAACGTAGGAAAATACAGTAGATTTACAAAAACCATTTGGTATTAATTTTAGTATGAATAAGTACCTACTAATAATTTCTGTACAAAAAGTAATGATATCCCATCAAAAACATAAATGTGAAATGAGAGCCAAATTCAATATTACAAGTACGATATTATAGGTATATTCCTTGGTTGTTGACTTCAACGACAAAATAAGTGAGATCTAAATGGGTTGGCGAGTTCAATGGTCAGTCCTGAAATTTATTTGTAAAAACATAAAATATTTTATAACAACTTAAATATAATTTCTTCTTATAACTTAGGATATTATATACGTTCTGTTAATAATTTTTGTCTGTCTGTCGGTCTATCTATCTGTCTGTTTGTTCCGCCTAAACTCCGAAACAGCTGTACCTATTTTGACGAGACTTTCACTGTCGGGTAGCTGATGTTACAGCGGGTAACTTTGGCTATTTTTTATTTTCCCACGGGACCGGGAATTTCATGGGAAAATCCCAATTATAAAATGTGATTGTCTTTTGTTTCGGTTTCGATCGTCTTTTATTGTTTTAGTTGATTTATAATATTGATACGAAATCTTTGTTCATGTTCATTTTCTCGTGTACAAGACTGTACATGTCGTTTTGATATTAGCCCCATTTGCAGCAACATGACCTAGTAAGGTCATGTTGCTAATAGGATGCTTATATGCCGTTTTGCTTTTAGGACGTTCTGTTAATAGGGCGTTCTGCTAAAATGTCATTTCGATATGAAACGCATATCCTACTAATATTATAAACGCGAAAGTTTGTATGTACGGATGTATGGATGTCAAACTAAGCAGAGCTTGTACTATGGGAACCAGATAACTGATATAATACTTATATACTTTTTTTTAATACATACTTGTATAGAAAAAATCCCCAGACAAGTAACAAATATCTGTAGATCATGCAAACATTTGTTCCGCGGCGGGAATCGAACCCGCTACCTCCTGCGTCTCAGCCGGCTATACGCCCACTGCGCCACGGAGGTCGTCAAAGATTATGATAAGATAAGATAACTTTTTAATGTAATTAACACACAGAAACAATATAATACTAAAATAAAACCAAAAATGCATTACAATGGCGGCCTTATTGCTGAAGACGATCTCTTTGAGGCAACATTTGAATGGAAAGTAATTAGTGGAGCTATAACGGAGTGCGGATTATTAAAATGTGACCAAAACTCTCTTTTTTCCTTTTTTTTTATTCCACTGGAGAGGGAACAAGCGTATGGCCCCACCTGATGTTAAGTGGTAACCATCGCCTATAACAAAGTATTGCCTCGTAGGTCACGCACCTTAGAAACGTGGCCTACGATGCACTGCCCTGCATCCAGGAACCTGAGGCATACAGGTGTAAAGACTCATGTGCCAGTAATTTCACCGAAAACCATACCCTTCAAACCGAAACACAGCTTGTGCTTGGTGGCAGAAATAGGTATGGCGGTAGCACTTCCTCAGGCGAGCCCTTCACAAGAAAATTTACTACTCTTAACTCTAGTTACCTATGATACTTCAAGCTAATAAAATACTGCGGTCGCTGAGTTCAAGCATATTTGAGGTTTCCGGTCTATTTTTCTTTGAATAAGGGTATGAAAGAAAGTCTGACCTATTTTCCAGCGCCACCGTGGCAAGATACTGTTCTCGCTCAGACACCGCCGGAACTAGGACGTCATGGTGAGAGCCTATTTATAGATGCTAGTAACTAGGTACTAGCTGCGTGGTTACACGTATATGAATCTATTGACCCACACGCGGCTTCGCACGCTTGGAATGTCCCGTTCCAGTGGGAACTTCGGGATAAAAACTATGTGGGACACTCTTGTCAAAGTGACGCGACACTTCATGTAAATGACTTCACGTCAATGAACGACGGTTAAATTATATGGATATTGTTTCATACAAAAATACTAAAATCGCGATTAAAAATGGGTGGTGTAGGAAGGTAAAAAATACTTTACGACCTATACCTACCAATTATACAAAAAAAATCATTAAAATCGGTCAACCCATTTCGGAGGAGTGCGACCACTAAAACCGTGACACGAGATTTTTATATATTAGAAAGATTAGAAGATTAGATATGAATTTAATAATTCTTGTTTATTTTTTTGACATGGAAACATTATTTACGACATGGAAACATTTGTACATTGACATTGATTGATTGACATATTTGACATTGTTTTGTTCTCTGTTTATAATGTTGGTATTGTTGGTGTGTAATCGTATGAATGAATGAACGAATGAAAATTATTTATTTTGTCTTACAAGCTAGACACAACAGATATAAAGAAATTAAAAAATAAATGTAAGCATAATGGGCGGTCTTATTTTATTTAATTTTTAGAATTTTAGGAAAACTTACAGCTAGGCTACAGAAGAGGTATTTGAGTAGAAAATAAAAAACAATAAATTCTACTTATTCTAAGAAAGCCAATTAAAAGTTTCCGCAGATAAAATCGCTTAACAAAGCGATCTCTTCCAGACAACCTTTTCGTAATTTTTGTCTTAAGTTTCTTATTTATTGTTGACATTCTTTGTGACATATATATAGTATAATTAATTAGTCCCGTACCTGTCTGTTTGAGCAACTTCATTGTTAATTTTATTACAGATATAAAACACAAGCCTTTCGTATGTTACGAGTAGCTTTTAGCCTCTACTTAGTTGTACACACGGCTACACATCAAGCTATACATTTCCAGTATAAGCTGACCTCGCATTGTGTAGGCTTTTCGTAGAATGAGAGGTCAGCTTATACTGGAACTGTATAGCTTGATGTGTAGCCGTGTGTACTTAGTTAGTTTATATTTATTTTTATAGTTTACTGACATTCGTAACATTATTGACATACCAATATTATGCATTTTAATGAAATGGTGAATAAATGAATACTGAAGAGAATATATTAAATACTTAATGCAATAATGCGAAAATGGGATATTAAAACAGTTTTATTTTGTGTTCATACAGCATTTTGGTATTCAGTAGAACTAGGTATTAGGTACTATTTGCATTAAAACCGGGACATTTACCATGATTTGTGAGTTTTTACAAATAGTGTTCATGATTATGATTGTTTCAAAAGTTATACATATTAGGTATTATGTATTGTGTGAAGGTAAAACAGAATTTGTGTCCATATTAGGGCTCACACTAAAAATATGTAAATTATTTCTAGTTAGATAGTTTTGTGTGTTTTTTAATTCATTTTATAAAATGTAAATAATATCCTAGTTGAAAGAATAAATAATAGAGATAATAGAGATGAATAAATGTATATATCTATCTATCTATCTAAAGATAATTTTGTTTGTTAAATGGTTATTTTTACGCTGGAGTTACCGCCATCGAAAGCGATGACGTGGAGGATATTAGATTTCTCGCAATGAAACAAAAGCTACGCGCCTATAACATCGTTTTCTGGAAATCGCTATCTGGCCTAACCGGGCGAGTTTTAAGCGGGTTGACTCTCGATAATCAAGGAAGATCTAGGACGGGATTTTGTTAATTAATAATACATTTGCACCAGACGAACTTGTAGGTATTCTTTAGTGCCTGCTTGGCCATAGAGCATTCTTCAGATGTTAAGTTAGAGCTGACGAATAAACAACATATCTTTGGATCTCGAGATTTCGACATTTAGTACCACTTCCGATGCTACGATGTTCGTCCACCGAGCCACTGATATACAGCTTGATTTGATCACCTCGTCCCTCAGTTTTAATTGAATAGTTATTCCTTTGGTATAGAGTAGGGGACAAATGATGCGGTGATCCTGCGCAGTCAGTGCAGTACTTGCTACTGTGCTCTTTGTGCCCGAACACCTGCACGATGGAGGATCTAATAACCGCCTCACCTAATGCTATTGTTGTGGCCAAAACCTCTCCAACATACTATAAATTAAAACGTAGAACTCTTGATACGCTAAGATGAAGTAAAAGAAAGAAAGAAAACACATTTATTTGCTCCCACAGACAGTGTACAATAATACAATAACACAGACAATGGTGGTGTTGCGTGGGGAGAAAATGGTCCCTGTCTCAGCATGGGCTGCTTCGAACCTTGTTGGGTACGATGCAGCGCTGGTTTTCTGACAGGGCCTAAGTGAGGAAACGATCACAGGTAAACGAGTATCTTATAATACTAAATTAATATTGCCAGTCATCATTATATAAATTAAACTAAGTTATCTATGACGGTGCCTAATAAGATAACAATACATGTTCGGATTTAAAAATAATATAAGTAGAAGGGGACCAATGCCCTACGTGTTGACACGTCGTGCGATGTGGCCGGACATCGTGCGACGCCCCGTGGCGTTTACCTTATACGACATGACAGCGATCTTCTTTATCTGGCTCATGTAGCATAATCACGCCCTTCCTCTTTCTTTTTAATTTTTCTTCTATTTCTATAGCTACGACAAAGCCAAAAGGAAGGATTATGTTTTTAACAGTCTATGGATGTATGTTCCACCATAGCGCCTAAACTACTCATCTGATTATGATGAATGAAGTGTCAATTGATTCGTTATTATGGTCCAGGTGACTTAAGCTACCATCGACATAGGTATTACGTAGCCGGATTTCAGTTTTTAAACCTAGCTCGTTCCTTCGATGAGTGTTCTTGTACAGCTGTCACTAACCATCTTTCTCTAACCCTTCTATTCTCCAAGAAAAGTACTATATAAAATCTACATAGTAAAAAATATGAACAATGTTACGGTAAAGATCGCTAAATAGCGATCTTTACATGACAACCCATACCAGATCAAGGATGGGCCAATCTTCATTTAAGATTGTTAACACCTAAATTCATATTATGTACTAATCTATCTAATTAATTATTTATTTTTACGGTTCCATACCCAAAAGGTCAAACGGGACCCTATTACAAAGACTCCGCTGGCTGTCTGTCTGTCCGTCTGTCACCAGGCCATATCGCATGAACCGTGATAGTTAGACAATTGAAGTTTTCACGGATGATGTATTTCTGTTGCCGCTATAACCACAAAAACTAAAAACAGCATAAATTAAATATTTAAGGGTGGCTCCGATACAAAAAACGTGTTTTTTTGCTCGTTTTTGCTCGATATTGATAACTGCAACAGGTAGAGGCTTGAAATATTCACAGAATATTTAGTTATACCTAGTCAGGTCATAAATTCTGTCACATGTTTAATATAAAATAATTGAAACAAGTTTATTCATTATGTAACCATTTATATACCAAAATGAACTTAACAAAACATAGATTCTTATGACCCTAAAGTTAATCAAAATGACCTCCGTGATTTTGAATACAGGCCTTCAATCTGCGCGGCCAGTCGTCTATCGCAGCACGAACGAGGTCCATGTCAATATCGGCGGCTGCCTTAATCAAGGATGTCTTGAGTGACTCCAAATTGAAATGAGGCTTTGAGCACGCCTTTTCCTCCAAGTGTTGCCATATCTTGTAATCTAACGGATTCAAATCTGGACTGGAGGAGGGCCAGTCTTCGTGCCGGATGAAGTCGATTTCACGCGCCGCCAGCCAGTCTTGTGTGCTTTTCGCTCTATGAGCTGGCGCTGAATCTTGTTGGAATACCCAGTGCCTGTTATTGAACATGGTATGAGAAACAGGTTCTACAAGGTTCGTCAGGACTGTATTTTGATACACAACTGCATTCGTTTTTACACCTTTCTCACAAAAATGTACCTCTGTTAAGCCACAATAAGAAACTCCCAACCATACCATGAGCGAGGATGGAAAATGTACTCGTTGGACACGCGGAATACGGTTGCTCGCTTCTTCACTACTGTGTGCGTACACCTTATCATTTTGTTTGTTGTAGCTCTCTTCTACGGTAAAAATTTTTTCATCCGAAAAAAGAATTTCCTGATATTTGTTTCCCGCGTACCGCTTCAACAAAGCGCGACATCTCTTCAGTCTCAAGTCCATTAGACGAGCATTCAAACGATGTCCTGTTTTTCTTCGATATGCCCGAAGCCCTAAGTCTTCATTTAACACCCTTTTCACCGTGGTTCTGCTTAACCCCATCTGAAGGACCAACAGTTTCTGCTTACGTTTGGGATTTATTTAAATTCGCGCCTTCACAGCTTTTATCACTGCTGGAGTCCTAACAGACCGAGGGCGACCACTTCTTGACCTGTCATCTACACTAGAGTCTTCATTGTATCGTTTGATGGTGCGATAAACGAATCTTTTGGTTATATTCAAATTTTTCAGTATGTCAAAAATTTGAATTGGCGCGTAACCGCAACGATGCAACGCAATAACTGCAGAACGGTCTTCTTTAAGCGTCCACTCCATATTTAAAAATTAGTAAGTAAAATTCTAAAAAGTATACATTTTTATTTTCATGAACAATTCGAAATTCGAATTCTATAAACTTTTTTGTGGCCAGCATTCTAAAAGAAAAGTTTTTACTGTGTGACAATACTTATGACCTGACTAGGTATATGTATTCACTGTAAAAATAAATAATTAAACTGAAATAAAACAAATATTTAAGGGGAGCTCCCATACAACAAACGTGATACTTTTGCCTTTTTTATAGATAATGGTACGGAACCCTTCGTGCGCAAGTCCGAATCGCACTTGGCCGGTTTTTCTTTATTATTTATGTATTCTACAAAAAGTTACATACTAACAGTAATACAGAAAGCACTCTCAAACCTTAAAGAGGTTGTCTCGGTGCTTAGAGACAATCGACAACAATAAATCTCAATAAATCTCAGTAAAGAATGGTCTACCTACTTTCCAACGGTGATTTATTTTGGGATCAACTTTTGTCCATACTTAACCTAATTTACTTCGTTAAAGTTTGGTGATCCATCAGAAAATAAATGAGTAAAGTTTGTCATTAGCTGGTTTACCATGTTATTTAGCTAATTCTTATAGATAAGGTATGTAACTAAAATACCCATTGTTACAAAATGTTCAGGTTAAATATTTTCATCCTCCCCATAGATTTCATAGCTACTGATTTTCAGTACTTAGTATTTTATTGCGTTCATACAAAGTGGATTAAAATATTACAATGTTACATGTCAGACCTTATTGACTAGTCAAGAGTCCAGCACTTCATGTATCCTGTGGGTATGCAATATTATAGCTAACTAGGTTGATCTAGTAGGTAAAGTTTGTTCAGTCTGCACGCATATCGGCTCCAAGCCTCTATAAGGTACGTCATTTGATCTATTGAAGACCGTTATACACGGCGCTTTCCAGTGCATGGTCATACTAGAGACCCTCTATGCCTAGATTTGGCCGAACTTTTGAGGTATATGGTCGACTTTATGGTTCAAAATATCCTAAAGATCTACCGGCAGTAACAGATCAAATAAAAAGTATCCTAAAAATAAACTTTCTAAACCATATCCGTTTCATGTATGTATGTTTGTCCGAGTGGAATCTTGTAACTGAATTTTAAACATCCTCAATCGATTAAGCTGAAATTTGGAATACATATGTAACTTCGGTGACAATGCAATAATATGGTACCATGGAGGTTGTCTCATGATGGAGACGGATGTTAGACAACGGAACTTCTGAATGGATTATAGTAGGCTACTAGTGTTTGGGCTCATTTGAATCTGCTTGCGGTTCCGATTATGAATTTTATAAAAGCTTGTTTTGAAAAAGTAATTTTTCATAATCCTTATCTTTATAATAAGTTTAACTTGTCTTTCATTATAATCTATGTATTTAAAGTTAAAATATATTTTATTTATCTATGTACGAACCGCGTTCAGCGATAAAAAGCCTCATCCAGTTGCTTCAACTCCTCCATATCTCTAGCTGCTTGACTCCATGCCTTGCCTGCCTTGACAATATCATCACTCCATCTTTTGTGTGGTCTGCCAGGTACAAGAAACTCAGACCAGGGCTAGATGATGATGCGTGAAAAATGTCCAGTATTATTTTATTTACCATTGTGTCACTCTCTGTGACAAATAAATGGCAGTTTTTTTTTTTTTTTAAAGGACCTCCCTTTATATTTTCTATTATCTGTTTTCTTATCTTTGTCCGAGATATAAACTTTGCTAAACATATCCCCGAAGGGTAAAGGCCGGTGTCCACCGAACACGCCCCTTGCAAATCGGATTACAGTGCATAAGAGCATTGAACGTGTAATGCGTAACTCGACACTTGTCAGCTAACTTGATTTGTTCAAGCCTACCGAACGTAAACCTCCCCTGCATTCCGAATCACGACATAATCGCTGCTAGCGTTCAAGTAATTATTTTAGATTTAGATTTATTTATGTATTTAGTCCACCAACAGTTGTTACATGATAGTTATTATGAGAGTTCTTATGTCTATATCTTATAGCTACATGCACAACCAATTACAGGTGAACAAAACATGCACTAAAACTATGTTGATAAACGAATATAGCTGTTTTACAAAATAGATGTACAAGAACATATAATTTATAAATAACCCCTTTCATTTTTGTGCGTATATTATGAAACTCCCTATATAAGTATATATGCTTCAATTAAGTCTACTTTTTGCGTATTTGACAATGCCATGATAGGACAAATAAAATGATGCAATGACTGATATAAAAGTCCGACAAGTGCAAGAACCATGTTCGAAATTCAAAATTGTTCTGAAATACGAAATGTTTTTGAATTGCTCATGAGAGCATGGAGTTCCTAAACTTCTTAATCGCTACAGTATTAATACTTCTTTAATGTGGAATTAGAATCTAATAAAAAGTGTGTAGAAGGAATTTTGTTTGTCCTGTTGTATGAGAATACTTTTTATCAAATTTGACTAACTTTCGCTGTTCAAATATTTTTCATCCGATACAATAAAATGATCCTTACAAAGGACTGTATCGATCAGCATCAAAAAAAAAAAATTTACCAACTTGATTAATTTTAAGGCGCTACTCACACTTGACCAAAAATATTTAATGCCAAAATATTTTTCTTCAAAAACAAGCTGATGTTTTAAAAGAAACTGCACCTGTATCTCCTCTGGTTATGGGTGCTGCCGTACTGTTACAGTTAAAAAAACACTCTGTATACATACACGTACATATTATATGTGTAACTATTGCACTTTAATAGGGACCTACTGTAATATTTCCCGGAGAAGGGCGTTGATATCTGCGACACAGTGCAGATGTCATCGTTTCTCACATCATTTGTACCATTGTTTGTGTTCCAAATAAAGAAATTTATGATTTAATACTTAAGTACACATTTTTATGACTCATGTATGTTTTGTCTAGTATGTTATTCAAATGAGCACTCAAATATTACTATTATCCATCTCTCAAAAAGTGCAACGAGATACTTCATTTTTACGGCACCGTGCTCACGAGTGGCAGTTGACCTAATATACGAGTACGAGGTCTGCAGGTAGGGCGCTGTGCGGTAAAAACATTCGCAAGTTTTTGCGACATTTTTAGATTCGGTGTTGTAAAAACAATATTTTATTTCTCTTGTGCTAAGGTTTCTGAGAGCCGTTGGGTGCAGGCCGTACAAGATAGGTCGCTCTGGAATTCTATGGGGAGGCGTACGTTCAGCAGTGGACGTCCTGTGGCTGGTATACTGATGATGGTGATAACTTTAGATACTAGTTGATCCGTCCCGACTTCGCACGGATTTTTATCAAAATAATATATAGCCTATAGCCCTCAGGGATAGAGTATTCCACGAAGATGCATGTGGTGTTTACCTTTAATTGGTTGTGCAATTAGTACCTACTTAAATTAATCTTTAGTTAAGCATGAAATATTGTTACAATCGTTTGGTAGACCTAATAAATAAAATTAAATTAAATAAGATCACCGAGCCAAAATATAAATCGTTGCTCTTCGTGGAACTCTACTCATACTCATTTATTCAAACCGTATAGGAACACTTGGTTACGTCAATAACAGTACTTACCTAATTACATGTATTTATCTAAGTAGAGGTGCCAAAACAGACAAACATTTCATATAGATTTACATTTAAGCATATAAATACTGATTATTAACTATGTAGGTACTTAAGATTACAGCTGCAGTAGAGGGGCATTGTCAAAGAATTGATAGATACCTAATTTTAATTCTAAATTGCTGTGTATGTTTGTAAGTAACATTAATTACAAATATTGAATTGCATTAGTCATCGATTATAATATAAGGAATGTCAAGATATGCATTTTAATGTCAAATCGTAGCTGCTGTAAAAGGGCATTGTCATTTTACCTAAATAAAGAATAACAAAAAAATGTATATACCTAATCCTAATATCACAGAAACATCAATTCAAAATAAATAAATAATACATTCCTACTATCAAATCATTTCCTGTGAAATGGAGTCATCCTTGAGAGCTTCTATCATGCTATAATAGTTTTTTTAATTAATACTGTAACGGGGGCTTAATAGAACCCTTCGGCGTTGTGCTCGAACGCGTCCTTAAGCGCGGACTCTAGGCATGGACAAACTTCCCCCCAAAAAAGACTCGATGGTTGGCTGTCGCAAAGAAGCGTCGGGCAGTATTATTCCACTGGCCGAGAGCTAGAGACAGGACTGTGAGACGCGATCTTAGTGCTTAGGTTAATTTAACGTTTTGATATTGATACACTGTCTGTATTTTCCTGTGCCCCTTTTTTGTGTTTGATTCATTATAAGTTTTACTCATTAAAAATCGTGTTTCGAACTTTAACCACTTTTTACCCTAAAACCCTGAGAACAATAGACTACAACCTTACAATACTAATTTTAATGGTATATGGCATAGTCCATTTTACGCAAATCTTTATTTAATTTATCAAATAGTTTGACTTCATTACAAAGAAAACTCTGAAAGTTTAGCTAACCTAATAGTTGGTCTCGAAAGAGAGGCCGCCTTTACTCGTTTAGAAGTCCTTAATAATATTCGCAACAAAGCAATTAAGTAGGTATCTACACAATATTTTATCTATTAATATCTGATATGAATCAATTGAAATTCAATTTCAATCAATTACCTACTTATTATCTAACTAAATTAATTTTATATATTTTATTAAGGAAATAAAGAGGCTATATTATTTAGTTATTTATTATATAGTGTATTATACTACTCAGGAAAAAGGTAAAAGGTTGGATTACTCAGGAAATGTGTACACACGCATTGTGTAGGCTTTTCGTAGAATGAGAGGTCAGCTTATACTAGAAATGTATAGCTTGATGTGTAGCCGTGTGTACTAGCTTTTTAACCAATGCAAGAATTTTCAGAATCGATTCAGTAGTTTTTGAGATTGCCTCCTACAAGTCTGTAGAGGGCAATACTAACATCATACTTTTGCTAATTATTGATCGTTGTATGTATGTACGAGTATGTTTGTTTGTCCTAAGATAACTTTCGAAGCATTTATCCGATTATCGTGAAATTTTGTATATAGATAGGTAGTAATGGCACGCTTTTGGTGCAACTAAATGAGCAAATAATGTAGGGGGGTTGTTGAGGTGTTGGGGTTCAAGAGGGGTAAAAAAAACCAAATGAGACTATCCGGTTAAATGGCACGTATTGCAAAGATCTTTTGAGTACATTTCGACCTCGTTTTTATTTTTAGTTTCAACCTTGTATTTTTAAGTTAGCCATAATAAAAACTGAACTTTGACAAAACTCACAGGGAAACTCACAGGACTGAACCCACAGTGCTAAAACTTGGTACGCGTGTAGCTTTAGATTAGATTAGAAAATTCTTTATTCCACTAATCAAATGATACATAGGCGAACTTAACGCTAATAAGCATTTTCTTCCAGCTAACCTTTGTGTAGTGTGGAGAAAGTGGTAGTGCCAGAAAAAGGAAATTTATTCAAACTTTAGCTTAGAAATAAACTTACAAAAATTAAAAATAATAATAATACACATACATAAACGAAATACACAAATATATCTACATAAAGTGCTCAATTTTGTTGGGTCTCTTGAAGAGAGATGAAGTATTTAAAGAGTTTGGATTTGAAGATTCCTATAGAGGCGGCCTTGCGGATATCCACTGGAAGAGAGTTCCACAAGCAGATAGCAGTCACAGTGAAAGAGTTAGTGAAGAAAGAAGTTTTATGCTCAGGCTTTAGTGACACAAATATAGGGAAAAGTCTGAAATCCAGAATAACCCCAAAAACAAATAACCAAATAACATGAACTCCCGCTACCTGTGATTTAAATGAAACTGTAGGTCAAGTAGTTTGGCTGTGCATTTTATAGCACTATTTTGATAGTCAAAGATTACAAATATTTTTTTTTGTTTTTATGGGAGACTCGCGAGATCTCAGTTCGCTGCGAACCACTAGTAATATTAAGTATAGATACTCGTAGTTCGGTCAATAGCCTACCACAACTGACCTTAAAAATGCGCGCTATACAAAGTGCTCATACCAACTTTTTAATAAATACTTCTGTATTATGTTTGCTACATAAAATTAAGAAAACTGATTTACAAAGTGTAACTTATAAATACTAATTTTATCAAAAAGCTTATAAAGGTGCTATAGCCTGCTGAGTTATTCTAATTTAAGATAGTATTATACTAAACTGTGTTTAGTTGTAATACGCTGATAACATTTATCTATACTAATATTATAAAGAGGAAATATTTGTATTTTTGTGTGTATGTTTGTAATGAATAAACTCAAAAACTACTTGTCCGATTTCAAAAATTCTTTCACCATTGGAAAGCTACATTCACCTTGAGTGACATAGACTATATTTATTGCTAGAAAATATTAAGAATCCTTACTAAAACTTAAGTAACGTAACCCAAGGTGTAAAAAAGTGCTCTAAAACGTCTTTCGTCGCAGGCGCTGCGGAAACTATTGATGATAGAACAAAAGTATGTTCTACAATTAAAGAACATATCAATATCTACAAAAATAATGTTATAAAGAAGAAAGATTTGTTTGTTTGTTTGCATTGAATAGGATCGGAAACTTCTGGGCCGATTTAAAAAATTCTTTCACTGTTGGGAAGCTACACTATCCCCGGGTGCCATTGGCTACTTTTTACCCAACTGCGCAGAAGAAGGGTAATGTTTTTATTGGAAAACTACGCATGCGAAGCAGCGGATTGGTCAGCTAGTGATCAATAAAGACCTTTTAAAAACAAAAACAAAACAGCCTACCACAACAGCTACACAAACCTTACACATCATGTTATCTCTTGAATTTTAGTCGGACATTCACTCACTTCACCACAGTAGGTAGTCATACTATGCACATCTCTCTCTTCGAGTCGTAATCCTCAATGCTGAGGGCCGTGACCTCCTCCATGGCTGATTTTTTCTTTGATTACGCTGCGCCATCGGTGTCTGTTGCCGGCGACATGGCATCATGAAACTAAGATTCGAGAGTTGTGCTGGTCAGACCAACGTATCGGGCTACGGCCCCGTGGTCTTTTCTCCTATGTACATATATGGGCTAAAAAAACTACGGTAATTTAAGTAGTAAATAAACAAAATATACAATACTATACTAAATCATATATATATATATATATATACCTAGTCAGGTCATAAATTCTGTCACATGTTTAATATAAAATAATTGAAACAAGTTTATTCATTATGTAACCATTTATATACCAAAATGAACTTAACAAAACATAGATTCTTATGACACTAAAGTTTATTCAAAATGACCTCCGTGATTTTGAATACAGGCCTTCAATCTGCGCGACCAGTCGTCTATCGCAGCACGAACGAGGTCCATGTCAATATCGGCGGCTGCCTTAATCAAGGATGTCTTGAGTGACTCCAAATTGGGATGAGGCTTTGAGCACGCATTTTCCTCCAAGTGTTGCCATATCTTGTAATCTAACGGATTCAAATCTGGACTGGACGAGGGCCAGTCTTCGTGCCGGATGAAGTCGATTTCACGCGCCGCCAGCCAGTCTTGTGTGCTCTTCGCTCTATGAGCTGGCGCCGAATCTTGTTGGAATACCCAGTGCCTGTTATTGAACATGGTATGAGAAACAGGTTCCACAAGGTTCGTCAGGACTGTATTTTGATACACAACTGCATTCGTTTTTACACCTTTCTCACAAAAATTTACCTCTGTTAAGCCCCAATAAGAAACTCCCAACCATACCATGAGCGAGGATGGAAAATGACCTCGTTGGACACGCGGAATACGGTTGCTCGCTTCTTCACTACTGTGTGCGTATACCTTATCAATTTGTTTGTTGTAGCTCTCTTCTACGGTAAAAATTTTTTCATCTGAAAAAAGAATTTCCCGATATTTTTTTCACGCGTACCGCTTCAACAAAGCGCGGCATCTCTTCAGTCTCAGGTCTATTAGACGAGCATTCAAACGATGTCCTGTTTTTCTTCGATATGCCCGAAGCCCTAAGTCTTCATTTAACACCCTTTTCACCGTGGTTCTGCTTAACCCCATCTGGAGGGCCAACAGTTTCTGCTTGCGTTTGGGATTTCTTTGAATTCGCGCCTTCACAGCTTTTATCACTGCTGGAGTCCTAACAGACCGAGGGCGACCACTTCTTGACCTGTCATCTACACTAGAGTCTTCATTGTATCGTTTGATGGTGCGATAAACGAATCTTTTGGTTATGTTAAAATTTTTCAGTATGTCAAAAATTTGAATTGGCGCGTAATCGCAACGATGCAACGCAATAACTGCAATACGGTCTTCTTTAAGCGTCCACTCCATATTTAAAAATGAGTAAAATTCTAAAAAGTATACATTTTTATTTTCATGAACAATTCGAAATTCGAATTCTATAAACTTTTTTGTGGCCAGCATTCTAAAAGAAAAGTTTTTACTGTGTGACAATACTTATGACCTGACTAGGTATATGTATATATATATATATATATATATATATATATATATATATATACTATACAGAGTGGTGGCCAAGGGATACTCGTAGACCAAGAGGCAGACCACCCGCCCAATGCTCGAATGACATTGAAAGCGTAGTTGGGTGTCAATGGATGAGACTCGCAAGGGACCGGAAAGAATGGCGTAATAAAGAGGAGGCCTATACCCAACAGTGGGTGCAGACGGGCTGAGATGATGATGATACTAAATCATCATATTTGTAATATTTTGTGAGCCTGTACAAAAACATTGCATTTTAATTCAATAAGCTAGGATTTATTGTTTGACATTGAAAAATGATTTGTGGTTAATTATTCATCATTATAAAAACTAAATTACGCATTGTATGAGTTACGAGTAGGTAATCCAAGAATTATTGTAATTATGAATGTATTTTTGGGTATTACCACTCGAAGGAAAACAGGATCTATAGCACAAGTCTACTCGACTTAGTGTAGGTCCTGTTTGTAATTATGATGTACATACAAGCCATTATTTAAATTGTAAATCTTTGTTAATTATGTTATTTAAAATTGTTATTATGTGCTTGAAATTAATAAATGAAATATATTATATAAATTATTACAAAACGGTTGGCGTTCAGATACAAACAATCAGCAAAAAGTGCAACTCAAAATCATAGAATAAATACATTTTGATATTAGTTTTTAAACGAAATCAAAAAAGGAGATTTGCAATTCGTCGTATCTTTTGTATGTATGTTCTCTAATTACTCGAAAACCCCTAGTTTAAAAGGGTGGTGGTCCCATTGGCACCAAATTAAGATCCCTCCAGGAATGATGATGGTATCCCAAAAAAATGAGGGCAATTCTCAAATTTTATAGGAATAATTCGGTTTTATGACTGTTATTTTATTACCTCAGAACTCCGTAATTTATCAAAACCGATTGGAAAAATTCTTTTTTTATTTGAAAGGATAAGGTAAATAAGGCAGAATACACATGTTAATGAGTTGGCGTTTTAGCGATAAGGGAAAGTCACCCTTAATAGTAAAAAAAAGGTTGCAATCCCAGTAGAACACTTACACGGTGGCCTTCGAACTTTTGGTTCTAGGACACGTAGCTTAGCACGTATGTACACGTGCTTAAAATGCCAAAGGAGAACATACTGAGGAAACCGTCCTCACTATGTTCTCCTTCGGCATTTTAAGCACGTGTACATGTGCACATAATTTTCGAACTCACAATCTCTGAATCGGGATATATCGGGGTATACCGGGTCTTGATCGATTTCAGATCTTTTTGTATACAATAAAGAATACACTCATAAAGTCACTATAATGGATCATAATGCGACCGAAAGTTGACTAAAGTTTCAATTACGAGAATATGTATACACTGGCTTTCATATCGACCAGGCAGGAGCAAGGGCATTCGAAGGTCGTCGACACGAGTCTCCTGGAGACAGTTGGACGTGAATCGATACTACTCGAATTGGAACCAGTATCAGATGAAGTTTAACCCAAGGTTCAGAGTTTAAGTGCAGGTCACTTTGAACTGTCACTTTATTCGATTATGTTACATTAACTATTATTTTATATTCCACTAGCTGATCTGCCCCGGCTTCGGGCAGATTTTTATTGACATAAAATATAGCAACAGATCTTGTGCGGCATGCACCCAACGGCTCCCAGCAGCCTTTAGCAGCCTAGGAGGTCGTCCTATGCTGCGCTATCCAATGCGTGGTCTCCACTCGAGAACCTACTCGAGCTATGTGCCCCGCCTACTGCTACTTCAGCTTGCTAATCCTTTGTGCTATGTCGGTGACTTTGGTTTATCAACCGAAGCAACCCTTAGGTAGCACATTTTTGAAGTGAAAACTTCTTTAGGCGCGTTGGGCATTTTTTGAAATGGCAAAAAAGCATTGAACTCGCGTCACTGTTACCGTTACCGACACCTCTGGATATAAGTATCTCGTAATAGTTCAAATTTTTAATTCTTTCGGCACTCCCAGAGTGCTACAAAAAAAGAGCCGAGACGTTTTTTTTGGTTGCCATCAGTTAGCAGCGATTGGCTTACAATCTGTCACATATTCGTCCGAAAGTTCGGCATGTAGGTCCTAAATGTAATATTTATACTAAAAACGGGATATTTACCATGATTTGTGAGTATTTGAGTATCCCGATATTTCGGCGCAGTTGCATGCGCCATGATCACGCGTAAACTTACCCGTGGTAAAGTTACCCGTGATCATGGCGCATGCAACTGCGCCGAAATATCGGGATACTCAAATACTCACAAATCATGGTAAATATCCCGTTTTTAGTATAAATAGTGTTCATAACCATGATAGTTTCAAAAGTTATATCCTAAATGTAATGTTCAGAATTGCATCTGTCTTCGAGGAACATCCTCACGAGTCTTCGTACCGAGCTAGCTATGTTTAGACTATCTGACTGGGTGAGTCAGAGGGGTGATCCACGCGTATTTTCGAACAAGTAATTTCAATTCTTTACGGCTTATCTTCATGCTTATTTCAAGATAGTTACGTCAGCTTATTAAGCTGAGTTATTGAGCATGTGAGCAAATCCCGTAAAGTCCATCAGCTTATTTGTAAGCGAAGTAAGCCTTGAGGTTACTTGCTTAACTTGTGGGCAGATTATACGTACAGTCAGGTTTCACTACACACCTTATGGGTGAAAATAGTTAGCAGCAGTTTGACCGTTGCTTACGTGAGTGTAAGTATGCAATAGCCATACTACTGCAAATATATTTTTGTTTGATATCTACATATTTATATTTTGTGGTATATATATTCTATGTAGTATTATTATATCAAGTAGGTTTATGTATTTATTCTTACTGTGATCGGAGTTTATTGTTATTTGTGTTTCTTTTGTTATTTTAAGTATCAATAAGTTAATATTGTTATAAGTTAGCACGCCAACCTTTTTAGTTACATATGAAGTTGGCAGGTAGAAAACGCTATTAGCATTAAGCCCACCTTTTGTACATGTAATTTGTATTTTTGTTCATTAAAGTATTAAAATAAATATATTTCAACAACAGTAGTTATGCAGGATTTATCACGTTCCGTCTTATCGGTGTTTCGACCGACAATGTTTCGGTTCAATTCGTGAACCTTCATCAGGGTGAGTGCGATCCGCTCCGAATAACATTTCGCCTCGCACTGCGCGCCGCTGCCCTCTGCGCGCGAGTGGACGGGCGAGGTGGTGGGGATAATGATTGAAATCAATCACGAAAGTTTTCTAAGTAAAAAAAAGTAGTTATGCAGCCTATCCACTGTTCTACTTAATTAGGGATTACTATTGTTTAAACTATAAAGTCGGACTACGCAACTCTTAGGAAACCTTTATAAGGAAACCTTTAATATATCCGTATACCCTCCGTCTGTCTGTACGTAGAGATGCTCAATTGCACGACCTTCCACCTCGTCACTTTGAACTTCCAAAATGATCCTTATACGGTACTAAATAACGATTGGTTTTGACATCGGAGCGCGCATTTTAAGACCCATTCTAGAGCTCAAGCGAAGATATTTTGACAGCTTCCAATGTGAATTCGGTCAAAATCGATTCTTGAGTTTCGATTTAGTTTTGAATTTGGATCTCGCATAGATGCGAGACAGGAAAATCTCGACGATTGGAGGAAATTAGTGTAGCCGTCTCGCTCGAGCGGTTTTACTCTGTCTACATTACTCCCAAAGATGATTTTGTTTTGTAGAATTTATCTACAAATGCAGCAAAGCGAATTGTTTGTTGGAATTGCTAATTAGGGAGTATGAAAATATTTTTTTTGGTTCTCATTGTGATCCGCAATCAGTTGGAGGACTATAGGCGGATGTGTTGTTTTATTTGTGGCGTTCGGGATCGAGACACATTAGTTCTTCTTCCCTTCTTTAGAGGCAGCAAGCAGGTTGCCCAAGACATGCACTCTTTTCAAGCGCTCTGTATCAGAACGATTTTCCACCAGCGCTCTTGCCAGCAGATTATCATGGCTTTTCAGGCGATCCAGGTATCTTTTCCCTATGAAGGCGGTTTCTTGGTCAATTGTGGGAACTTCTAGGTACTCATGGAATACTATGGAAATAATAAAACGTTATTTATGGTAAGAGCTCGTTACGTACAACAATATACTGAGATCTGCTCGTAAATAAATTAATTGGCGGTAAATGACACCGGGATTTGTGCCAAATGCTCTCATTAATCACAATACAATCACAACCATTCATACATACTTGTACCAATGATTAACGGCCTCTGTGTAGAGTTGAACTAGTAGCAAGAGATTAATTCCTATCGTTAAACAAATGTTTTCTAAATCTGTAAATATTTTGTTCTATGGTTCTCGTAGATCCTAAACATGTGGAACTCAGGACTAGGTATCATCGTCATCATCGCCAGCTTAAATGATATCCCATTGCTGGATGTGCGCCTCCCCGTTTTAAAAATGAATCAGTTACAGCTTTCTCAGTCATTAAAGCATGGTTTTGCCAATAGCTCTATGAAACGAAGGCCTTTCCGTCTGTGAGTTTTTTTTCCTCAGAGAGGCATCAGTTCTAAGTGCTCAAAAAAATACATGTCATTCATTGACCTTTTATCTGTTAAGTGAACATACAAAAAAGTTCTACCTGTTTATTTACTATGAGAAAAAAAATAACAAAATGTAGCTGTTTTTGACTTTAAATTTGATTCAACCTCTAAACGGCATAACATTTTGTAATTTTTCTTTCACCTAAATGTAGGCAAAGACATTACCTTCAAGTTGAACATATGATTCTGTGCTACGACGGCCTTTCACGTGGCAATTGATTATTTTCGATTTTTCCGAATAATTTGTGGACGTAACCTTAGAAGGTGGTTGCGCGGGCGACGGGCGGCAGTGTACCGCTCACTGGGAGGGTTGTACTCGTCTGCCTCGCGCTCACCGTTTTTACGTGTCGGCTTATTGATATCTTATGTTATTCGCACAAAGCGATTTATTTAGTATTATAAGTTATCCGCGCATGGACGCTTTATTTAGTGTAATAATTATAAGTTATTCGCGCATGGACGCTTTATTTAGTGTAAGATAGTTTTTAAATGAGTATTAAGTAATAATTTGTAAGTTGTGCATGGACGCTTATACATTCCATGGATGGCTTCAATTGCGGTTTACGTTACGCGCGATAACTATTTCCCGGCCGGCCCGGTGGCGGCGGCGGCGCGGCATGCGTGTGGCGGAAGGTGCGGTTAGTGCGGGGCCAAAACAATAGCCACGCCCATACGCTCAAGGTCATCGGCTACGGTTAGCGCCTTAAAAAGATTTACTCAGCGTCTGTAGGCAAGTTGCAGCATTAATTGTGCAAAGGACGCGACCGCTGTGATGATTGAGATAATTTAGATGGAGTTAACTTAGATCTCTATAAACTTTATCATGACCGTCATTATAATTCTTTGTCACTTCCATTAATTAAAACCACACAATTGAAAATTTGGTTACGCTATTACATATGTAAACGAAATAATAATGTACGTCAAGCCTGGTGATTGACCATTTTTATCCCATTACGGTAATATTCTACTACATATACGCTCAACTTACCATGCTACAACGATAGGGCCCACTATACCTTAACATACCGTTATTACAATTCAACATACATCATAATTCTATGACTCTGAGTATGTTCACAACAGTGTTGTGTCGCGTCGCGTTAGTATAGCGACCGGCAGAAGAGAGATAGAAGTATAGTTACCTAACTATTTAGCTAGCCCTTTAGTGGGGAGTAGGTAGGAAAATTATGTTACGTTTCATACATATATTTACTTACTAATACTAACAGATAAAAAGATAGATAGCTAAGGCTGGAAGAGCCTTAGGCCTGGCTATGGGGGTGGGGTGAATTACACTCTCTCTCTCAGGTAGACAGACAGAAGCAAGCAGATTGATACGCGGTGGAATAGGGTTCCGGCTGAACGCAGCACTCGCCTGAGGTTAGTTCCTTGGCTCTGGAGACCACGTGGCAGCGTAGGTAGAAAGGGCCGAGGCTTCGTCGTGGGCCGTGTAGGTATGTCCTGTAGTTGGTCCGCGTGGTAGTCGTTCAGTGGTAGCAGCCTGATAGTAGGTAGGCCAGTAGCATAGAAGATAGGCAGTGTAGTAGAAAAGGCCGATAGTGTAAAGACGGGTAGCTGAAAGCCCGGTAGCTGGACCCAAGCTTGGGTTATTGGCGTGTAAATAAGTTGTTCAGTTGGCTTCGGTCGCCGGAGAAAGAGAATTAAACGAATTTTTTTTCGAATGGACTAATCTCGCTGTTGGCCTCTGAGGCCGTTGCAGCTTAACCGAGCTTTTGGCGAGCGCAGAAGGCGCTCAGCCCTGTAATTTGTTTGATGAGGCAACTAGCGCAAGAGCACCACTTAGGTACGAATCTCGGCTTGGGCTGTTGCCGGGACGGGGATAGGAGAGAAACGCCCGGGTTTGTGCTTGTACCTCGTATAGGCGGCGACTGAAGGGACTCGTCGACCTCGCCGGCGAGGTCGGTGTATTTGTGGAGTATTTGCTCTGTCTAATGTGGATGACTCTTCCGCATTAGCGGAAGTGATTTCGTCATCCGGATCTCCGAGAACGTGTCTCGGACGACGGAGGGTTTTTCTGTGTTCGGACGGTGAGAATTAAACGACGCTGATTATTCATTTATGATTCACTCATTTAGCTACATCCCTATTTATTTTTCTTCAAAAACCGGCAACCCACAAAACGTCATTTTAATGCAGCTAATAAAAAGTTAGACTTTAGATAAGACATCAAAGACTAACTAACAGATGTGGCTTTCCACAGTTGGTCACACAAACACTTCAGTATATTTAGGATACAATACGCTTCCATTATTTTATTTATTTTTATTTTATTATATTTATTTAAATTTTACACAGCCATTACAGTAACATCAAAGCGACAGTGCCAAACCTTAATATCTAGTACTTATAAACTACTTATTAATGAAAATAATATACGCTAAATCTTAAATCAATTTAAATTATTTATTGCGAATATAGGTTAATAACAGGTGGTTAATGATACAGTTTGAATGCTTCCATAATCAGCGTTTATCGCATGCTATTTTAATCCCCGTTATAACATTAAAAAAAATTCATAAGATTAAATTATTTACAATATTCAACATGCCTCTCTTTAAAATAGAAAATTAAATTAAAATGTAAGATTCAATAAAATTGTCCAAGGGATTTATCGCTAAGAAACTCATTTATATTGTAGTATGCCTTTTTTATTATACACGGTTTCCTTTAAATCACTGTTTTCCCAGAACAAACGTTGTTCAGAACATGGTCTACGTTTATAACATCAAATTAAAAAACAAAACGAAATTGGTCTTTTAAAACTATAAAAAGTTGCGAACATAAAACGTTTATTTTAACATTACGCCCTACAACATAGTAAGCGCGCAGACAGGTAGCTACTAGGTACCTATGTAACTAAGGAGTAGGTATACGCTACGGCTAGTGTATCCATGAACTTTATGTCACGGTTAGTTTTTGAACAAAGTTAGACTTATTTGAGAAGGTCTAGATTTTATTTTTTTATTCTTTTATTTGATGCTATAAACAGTTATTATACCATGGTCTGAGCAACGTTTGTTCTGGGAAAACAGTGATTTATAGGACACCGTGTATTAGTTTCAAGTTTCTCTTAAACACATTGAGAATGGAAGAATCTAGTACAGACTCAGGTAGGTGGTTATACCTATATCATGTTACCATGACAAGACTCATTGTATTTGGCCGTTCCTAGTAAAGTTTTTTATTTACTTACTACTATATACTCTATTCGCAGAAACCTAATAGATCGGATTTGGCAGGTGTCAATATATTACCTTCGAATATCAAAACCAATTGATACATTAGAATATCATCGTGTCGAAGTATTAATCCAGGATTAACTAGTATTACCGAGTATATTTTTTCAATATAAAGTGAAACTTGGTGCATTTTAAATTATCCTCATTGTCATAGTGTACGGATATCATAATAATTATTTGGCAATATGTGGTTGATTTTTAAATTTCTTGTATAGAATAGAATAATCATTTATTAGGTACACACAAAATGACACACGAAACAATTATAAAGAACAGTAGGTAAAATTGAATATATTAAGTGCAAAAGAAAGAGTAACATGTATTTGTGAAAGGAACAAAAGACACGCAGCACACAGGTAAGGTACACACAATAAAACATATTTATACACACAAAAAACAACAATTCCCAACAAATATGTGTTTCATACCTAATCGACCGACGCGACGTCACAAAAAGGCGTCCAACTCAGCATTTGCTTTTGGTACAACACTGATCTTCCGTTGGAACCATTTAATAAAAGACGTTGACGACGTGTATACGGTGTAGCCGTTCGTACAAAGTTATCAAGGCATGCAAAATGATACACGTCAAATCGGATCTATTAGATTTTCCTTAGTTATAGATACGAGTATTTCCACAAGAGTGTTGGCCTCACAAACGCTCTAGTATATTTAGGAACGCTAGTGCTGGTTGGGGCGGGTATCGATCAATGCGGCACTGAGTTTGTTCAACCCGCCGCCTCCTCCCAGACACTCATTGAATTACCAGCTACCAGCATTCACTCTGACATCGATACGGGAATTGTGCTTTTTTAAATCGAGATTGCAGTAAAATAATATTTTCCACCTTCAAGGGGGCTTTTAGTGAAAAACAACGCGTTTGTTGGACCACGAGTCAGCGTCAACATAATTATCAGCCATAGGACTTAGGCTGAACATAGGGCTCTCCCATAGATTTCCAGACTGATCTCTCTTTTGCCACCTGCACCCAACGACTCCCAGCAACCTTTAACAGGTCATATTTGAGAACCTTTCTACCCCAACGGCTTCAGTACTTACTTCAAGCTATGCACCACGAGTGCTTTTATAGGCGACAGTGACCTCTAACATTAAGAGGCCTGTTAGCTTGTGTGTCTATAATATAATACATATACATACAGGTGAAACAGGCACATCTTTACACCTGAACGCCTCTAGTTGATGGACACAGTGCAGTGCATCGTAGGGCACATTTCTAAAGTGCGTGACCTACGAGGCAATTCTGTTATAGGCGATGGTTACCACTTAGCATCAGTTGAGCCATAAGCAAGTTCCATCTCCAGGTAGCATAAAAAAAGGATGCTCCTCAGCACAACCTTCGAATTTGAAGTCGGGGTACATTCCACAAGGACACCATGGCTCTATGGTTTGGAATATGTTAGTGAAATCAAACCTATAATGAAAGTATTCGTGTAACCTTCTAGACGAAGTAAATACATTAAACCCCCTCGTTATTCGATAAAGGGTTGACAAGACCGACACTGACACTAAACAAAATTAAGTTTCCCACTACATCCCTAGAGAATTGAGTAGGTACATACGGCTACACATCAAGCTATACATTTCCAGTATAAGCTGACCTCTCATTCTACGAAAAGCCTGCACAATGCGAGGTCAGCTTATACTGGAAATGTATAGCTTGATGTGTAGCCGTGTGTAACTCGTCATAATAATAAATAAATATTGCTGGACATTTCACACAGCGCTATGTAGTTATAAAATTATATCCCCTGTAAGTGAACTGTATTTAGCATTAAGTTCTTTTGAAAATAAATAATCATTACCGATACCGGTGTTCTTTGAAGTACGGACTTAAGAAAGTCCAAAATCGCACTTTTAATTCGGCACGATAAGTACCTTGATCGACACATTATCTCAGTAACTATAAATAATTTCAGTAGCATTGGTATATTATACCAGAGTTTTTTGAAGTACGGACTTAACGCGCCGGCGAACCCTGAGCACAACTTCAATTCGGCCTGAATATCGCTATCCCTGTTTAGTGACGAAGTTTAGCCACGCAGAGCGACAGTGATAGCAGTAGCACGATTCTAAATTTGATTAGATTTTGACCGTGTTCCGTAATACCAAAAATGATAACTGAAAACTTGTTGTATTTTTCTCATTGTGTTGTTATTCTGTAACTAGACGATATAATCTATGTTCCCATGACTAGGATGCGTAAGATGATGTTGTTTTTAATACGAAACAATTAGGTTGAAAACAGGTCTTTTATGACGTAAAAACATGCAGAATGCGAGACCCTTCTATTTCATTTTAGGTTAGTATTTTGATCTAATATATAATTGGGACCCTAGATAAATACTATTCAAATTAAAATAATACCTTATTAAGGTTGAAATATGCTTCAATTAGAAATGATCTTGGTAGTAGGTACGTGTTGTATGGGCGATTGTCCCTCCGGTGTCCCCTTAAGAAAGTCCAAGATGACACTTTTAATTCGCCGCGAGGCAAAGCTAGCGACAAAAGAGGTTTCTTTCTAAAGTCGGCAAGCCGCAAGCTACTTACTGCCGTGAAACAAATGCCTTGACCTGATTCCGCCCGCCCAGCTTCAGATTCTGTCCCGAGGTGGTACCGAGACAAAGGACTCATTTTACATTCTTCGGATTTACGGCTTGAAATTTGTATTATTTGAGATAAAGATTTTTATATTTTACTCCAAATAGGCTGATAAAATCTTGTATTTTGAATTATGTATCTTAAAACACAAGTACACACCCATTATCTGTCCTTGTGTTGAAGTTGTAACTGCTTGTTAATTCATCATAATCATTTTTATGTTTGCTAATATTAAATTGGTGTTATTATAATTATTTTTTTTTACAGATTCCGAGTCTGGTTGTTTCTCCATATATTATAAGCATGTATTATAAAACTATATATATTATAAGTAATAAATCAGTTATCTGGTTCGCATAGCTTTGCTTATTATTAATTTATTTATTGGATTAGACAATAAATAAATTATTAATAATAATAAATAAATAAATATTTCTGGACATTTCACACAGCGCTATCTAGCCCCAAACTAAGCAGAGCTGGTATTATGGGAACCAGATAACTGATAGAATACTTATATTCTTTTTTTTTTGTAAATACATACTTATAATATATAGAGAAACAACCAGACCCGGAACAAATATCTGTAGATCATGCAAACATTTGTTCCGCGGCGGGAATCGAACCCGCTACCTCATGCGTCTCAGCCGGCTATTCGCCCACTGCACCACGGAGGTCGTCATTCATTATATTAATCACTAGTGGTCCCCCCGAACTTCGTATCGGCTTGACATGCATAGGTATAACGCGGGCTGTCAATATAAGTCACCCTGGTAGAATTGTCAATTGTTGTCCCCGGCCATCATTATGTATGAGAAAATGAATGACTTCCACAAATAATTCAATACCAAAATTAGCCAAATCACTCCACCCGTTCTCGAGTTTTAGCGACACTAACGAACAGCAATTAATTTTTATATATGTATATAGACAACATATCTCGGGATAACTCCTACCGAAGCATCTGTTTCAAACGATATTCATTTTTTTTACATCCTCTTCGACGATATTTGCAGCACGCATTCTGTCAATTCTATGTCAAACGTCATAAGGTAACATTATAAAAGCGCTAAGGTTAGATTATAAATAATTTTATATGGTGGTTAAGTATTCTTAAATTTTCTAATTTCGCGCGCAATTTTCTTAAAGAACCTTCTCCTGACAATAAGAAATACAACAAAAAAAGAATTGGCCAAATTGGTCCAGGCGTTGTTGAGTTATGCGCTTACCTACACATTTTGCGATTCATTTTTATATTATAGATTAATTATTAATTATGTGCTTAGATGGCGCTGTGTGAATTGTCCAGCATTATTTATTTGAGTAGCAGTTAATTTTTATAAAATTTTAATTGTTCCGACTCTTGTTTTGTGCCGGGGGTTAAATACTGACATAGCTGTGAACCACCCCAGTTAAACTAACTGTCTGGATTAAAAACCGCGTCCGTATCGGTCCATCTGTTTGGAAACTACGATGCCACAGACAGACAAACACACACAAACATAAGTGTCATTCTTACAACAACCTTTTGTGATTTTACTTCATCATTTTCAAATCATACCCTGTTACCCACAGGTTTTATTCGTCTGGTAAAATTAATCTATACTCTACTTTTAAGAGTATTAGAGTTCCTTGTGAAATTGCTCGCCTGAGGAAGCACTAACACCATACCCTTTTCTGCTACCAAGCAGCATTGCTGAGTTTCGGTTTGAAGGGTGAAATTACTGACACATGAGGCTTTACACCTAAGATAAAACATTCTCGTAACCTCCGGAGTTCCTCAAGGTTCCATTCTAGGCCCTCTCCTCTTCATCCTGTTCATAAATGATATCAATCAATGTTTCCTTAACTCCAACTTTCTTTTATACGCGGACGACCTTAAGGCCTATAAATCAATTCGGAATTTTAATGACTGCTTATTGTTTCAAGAAGATCTAAACCGGCTTACCTCATAGTGTACGAAGAACAAACTGCAACTTAGTCTTTCAAAATGTAATTATATCAGCTTTACTAAAAATATGAACATAATATCATTCAATTACCGTTTATGCAATGCATTTCTCATTTCACACTTGATAGTCACCTTTGTCTAGATTAGCGTGTAGAGAATATTGTAAACAAGGATATACAAAAAAAAAGTGCAGTAGGGCACATTTCTAACGTGTGTGACCTACGAGGTAATTTTCTGTTACAGGCGATGGTTACCACTTAACATCTGGTGGACCAAAAGCTTCCAAATCCATGTAATGTAAAAAAAACAAGTTATGGTTTCGACAATGTGTCGGTCGAAACACCGATAAAACGTTGCGTGATAAATCCCGTATTTATAATAATGATTGAAATTAATCAAGTAAGTTTTCTAAGTAAAACTCTAACAACTGTCATAATAAATATAACGTCTGGCCACACCTAGACAGACATGTACTTTCCATAACGAGGGAAAATAGGAAAATGGCAGACTCGCTGGCGCCGCGCTGAGATGAAAGGAACCAAGATGGCGTAACACTCGCAATAATAAAAACATTCTCAATGCTAAGTGTAATTGCCATTCGCTTGAATTTTAAACGAATTCAAACGACACTTGGCCCGGTGATGACGTCAGAATCAGATCCAGAAATATTTTATTATTAAACTCTTAAACTGTTGTACAATAAGGATTTTAAATATTACCTTACCTTAAATAATAAATAAAAAAGCCGTTTTTTTATACAATTTTATATGGCAAACGAGCATGCAGTCCACCAGATGTTAAGTGGCTACTGCAGCCCATGGATATCCACATAGAATTCAAAACAAGCTATAATGTTGTCTTGATCTCTATGTGGATACGTTGCCATACTATAGGACTTAGCTGTTATGCCTATGTGCCAGTAATTACAGGAACATACCATTACCATCTAACCGGAACACAGCAGCACAAGTACTGCTATTTGGCGGCAGATAAAGGTAAGGCGGTGGTGCCCACTTCCTCGAGCCCGTTTATTCAGATTTTACAATTTCTGAAACTTAGGTACATTGGTAATTGCTAATTGTTATCATCTGTGTGCCCTTTGACATATGTAGGCCTCCTCCAATTCCTTCCATTTCTCTCTACAATTTGTTGTTCTTGTCCAGAGTTTGCCAGCCGTATTTTCAATGTCGTCTTTCCAACGTTTGTATGGTCTTCTTCTACTTCTATTCCCATTTCTTGGGTACCAAACTGTAACTCTCTTACTCCACTTGTTTTGTGGAGAGCTTTGTGTGTGTCCTGCCCATCTCCATTTTAGTGATTTTGTTTTAGTTAACACGTCAGTCACCTTGGTCTCGCTCCGTATGTCTGCGTTCCTCTTTCGGTCTTTCCCGTCTTTCCTGTATTCTGCCTGTACTTACATACGGATGTCAAACTTGGGCCCTCACGAACACACAATTTCGTAAGAATGCTTCTTACAAAATTGTTTGTTCTTTGGGCGTTAGGAGGAAAGACCTTAAATATTACCTTAGGTTTGTAAGGTGCAAGTTTGTACAGTTTATCCGTTTCGGACGTACAATTTAACAACAAAATAAAATAAATACAAATAAAATACAGAACAGAATTTTTACCATATTAACAAACAAGAGTAACTAGTTTCCGCCAGCAACTTCACACGCGTGGCTTGTCGACCAAAAGTAGCCTATGTTATAATCTACGTACATACCAAATTTCATCGAAATCGGTTCAGCCGTTACGACGTGATTGAGTAACATACAAACATCCGAACTTTCTCATTTATATCATTAGTGTGATTATGTAGGTAGAACAGTGCACACAGGTATTTTAAAGTAGGTTTCAATTACCTGCATCATTCATTAGCCCTATCAACAAAATTCTTTAAGACCGTAGAAAAAATTAATCCTTTTCTTAGATCGGGGGACAGAAAAGAGATAGGTAGTTTTCACTTCCAGTTTTTTACCTGTAAAGGTGATACGATACCTAAGCAAACAATAATTTGACGTTCATTGGATAGCTGAACAGCAGAAATGTCTAAACTAGGGTTGCCATTCGTCCCGATACGTCGGGACATGTCACCGTTATTAACAGTGGTGTCCCGACGTCCCGACAAGCTCTAAAATATGCCGACATACATAATCGAGCGTGCCGCATAGGACGCGCAAGCAGCCCACAGACGACTTTTTTATTTTAATGCAAATTTTAAATATTTTTTTCTTATTTGTGCTATTTGGGTCAGATTTTATATTATGTATCATCTGCACTACACAATCTAACATCTATCTTGAGTATTTTTCTCAGGTGTGTAGGTTCCTTACATCTAGCTAGAGATACAGATGTGTATGACATAATAATACATACCCAGATTTTTTTTCCATGATTTCTGTTACACGCTGTATACAAAAAATGGACTCCAAAATGTAAATGTCCCGACGAGGCCTTGGGGATTTATGGCCACCCTAGTCTAAACACATGAAACAATTATACTACGGCCGTTCAGAGAATGCGTTCCTGACACGTCGCGATTGAACTGACGACGTAACTTTGTAATGGCGTTGCAGTTACGATAAAAATATTATTGCTGGTTGTTTACCGTTTTAACAATTGATGAGCATTAAAACAACATCATTATATCAATAATCAATTAATGTTATAATTTTGTGCCAAACTGAGTGTCAAATAACTTGGTAAACAATATTTTTCTAAATCTAAACTGCGCTGCACATAACAAGGTTATGTCAGCGCTTTATATGACTAACTGATAGGTGTCAGAAACGCATTCTCTGAACGGCCGAAGTATAGTTTCATCAAAATCAATACCATTGCATACTTTCATCCATTAGGTAATAGTTGAGCCGGCAAACTTCGTATCGCCTTGACATGCATACGAGTATAACGCGCTGCCAATGTACGTCGCCGGTAGAATTGTCAATTGGCCATCATTAGCTGTATTTATACAGGTAGTTTGGAGGTATACTGACGATATAGACGTGACGGTTTCTCAAAACATAAAAAAAGGCTTCTCGAAAAAAACTACTAGTTATATTATCAAATTTTAAAGAAAATTGACTAAGTTTAGGTGATTAATTCGATATAAAACTTACTGCCTACTCTTGCAATCGACATCCAAAAATAAAGGTCGATTTGATATCTCTTTCGGAAATGGCTGCGGGTTTTGGGATAGAAAGGGACAACAAAAGATATCTCGAGACGTCACCAATACCTACAGTAGGTATATCTGGTTAGATGGTAAGCATTATGCAATAGCACAACATAAGTATATTAAAGTCTTTGTTTTTAGATGCCAAAATAAATTTCACAATTCTATAGTAAACATATCACAAATTTATTTATTAAGCTCTTCAAAATAACCCCTTTATTTTTTTGTGCGTATTATCAAACACCCTATATATGAGAAAATATTTTTTTGCGTGATAATTTCCGGTTTTTAATAGTTGTTCTGCTATTAATAAATAATAAATAAATATTGCTGGACCTTTCACACAGCGCTATCTAGCCCCAAACTAAGCAGAGCTTGTACTATGGGAACCAGATAACTGATAGAATACTTATATACCTTTTTTTTTGTAAATACATACTTATAATATATAGAAAAACATCCAGACCCAAAAGAAATATTTGTAGATCATGCAAAAACTTGTTTCGCGGCGGGAATCGAACCCGCCACCTCTTGCGTCTCAGCCGGCTATTCGCCCACTGCGCCACGAAGGTCGTCGAGGCGGAGACAAATCAAACAAATCAAAGATCATCAAAATCGGTCCCGCCGTTCTTGAGTTATAAATGGTGTAACTAACCCGACTTTGTTTTATATATTTAGATGATTATGAATGACAATGTGACATATTATTATTAGGCAAACTACGGCTATAATTTGCCATTTTTATGTTAGGTCTGTATGTATATATTTATATATATTTTTTATTATTACATTTAAATGTATTTATTGGAACAAAATAAATAAAACAAAAATAAAGTAAGCCAATCTTAGTTCTAAAAGTTAATACCTAACTTTAATGATTAGTAGGTAGTCAAAATATACCTACATTCGATATAATATCTAACTACCTACTTAAAATAAGCATTCGATAAAAAATAAAATAAACATAAGTAAATTTATTAGACAAATAAGAGTTACATAACTGTTACTAATAAATAAATAAAAAAATAATATTGCTGGACATTTCACACAGCGTTATCTAGCCCCAAATTAAGCAGAGCGTGTACTATGGGAACCAGATAACTGATATAATACTTATATACATTTTTTTGTAAATACATATTTATAATATAGAGAAACAACCAGACCGGGAACAAATATCTGTAGATCATGCAAACATTTGTTCCGCGACGGGAATCGAACCCGCTACCTCCTGCGTTTCAGCCGGCTATTCGCCCACTGCACCACGAAGGTCGTCACAAAATAAAAGATAAAAACACAAATAAAGAATTAGAACAGAAATAAGAATTTTCATTCATTCATTCCTTCATTCATTCACCTTTAGACTTAGACCCTCAACAGTACACTAACTTAACTTAAGTATTGCTTACGTTCTTCTTACAATGTTTAAACGAATACCGTCTCTTGGTTGAATAATAATTTTTTTCGAGTGTACTTCAATAATTTCTGGAGTATTTCTGGAACATTCCAATCGGAACTTCGATAGCAGCTTCACAATAACCACGTAAGACTGGATCTTTGCAAATCTCTGACCTGAAAATAATACGATTTCGTAGAAGTGCCTCAGTTGCCAAAATTGTTTATTGTTTTAAAATCATTGTTTTTCTCCACGTTTTTTTGTCTTTGCCGCAAATAACATTACCGCCTTTGAATGTAATTAGGACAAACATAACCTAATAAAACAATGAGTGAGTTAAAATCCATCTTCCATAGGAGCATTATGGAGTCTTTGGACAGTGTGGTTTGCTTCTAATCAAAATTATTTCTAGTTATTACTATGTCTTTAATAAAAGTAACAATTTATTTATGTTATACTAGCGGTCCGTCCCGGCTTCGTACCAGTGGACATTTATTATATAAACAATTTTTATAGCCAATTTTTTTACACCTTGGGTTACATTATTGAAGTTTTAGTAGGGATTCCTAATTGTTTCTAGTATTAAATATAGCATATGTTACTGAAAGATAACTTAGCATTCTAATGGTGAAATACTTTCTGATATCGGACCAGTAGTTTTTGAGTTTATTCGTTACAAAGATACAAATTTATCCTTTTTATAATATTAAGTACAGATGTGTATTCTTGTATTTCTTTTGTTCGTTCGTGAATAGGTAGTCATTTAGTTCAAATAATGTTATATTCAACTTTATAAATTAATTAAATTCTTCATACCTAACAAGATAAACACAACAACAGCAAGAAAGAAAAACATCCTCTATCCTTAGTTATAAAAACCCAAACAATAAACTGCACCTGCAGTGTGTGATAAATAACAGGTTTGTACCGGATACAAGCCCATCCATTAACTGCGGTGACACAGCTCCCTTATAAGTCATAGCATCAAGCGTCAATAACGACATGCTTTTTGTATTTAAAAAAATCATCATTATCAGCAACGTCCACTGCTTGTGTTTCCCTACATATCTGCAGAGCGACCAATATTGTGCGGCCTGCGCCGAAAGACTTCCCGGGTCGTCTTTCTAGTGAAAAGCCATCTTACGTTGCGTTTCACAGTGATGGTCTCCAGTCGAGAACTTCTCTTGCTAATCCTCTGGGCTATGTCAGTGACTTTAGTTTGTCTACGTATCTCCTCATTTTTTATTTTGATCGGTGAAAAAACAACCGTAGCCCTCTCCGTAGCACGCTGAGCCTGACGAGGCCAATAAGGAGATACTAATTTTCTGTGCCATTTAAAAAATAAGTTCGCTGTAAAAATGACGACCTCTGTGGCGCAGTGGGAGTATAGCCGGCTGAGACGCAGGAGATAGCGGATTCGATTCCCGCCACGGAACAAATGTTTGCATAATATATATTATATATTATAATATATATAATATATATTTGTTCCGGGTCTGGTAGTTTCTCAATATATTATAAGTACGTATTTACAAAAAAAAACGTATATAAGTATTCTATCAGTTATCTAGTTCCCATAATACAAGCTCTGCTTAGTTTGGGGCTAGATAGCGCTGTGTGAAATGTCCAGCAATATTTATTTGTTCCGTGTCTGGCTGTTTCTCTAAGATTGTGGTAAAGCAAAAAACATTTTCACCATAGCGATTCTTCGGAAGCTCAATCAAGGATGACGCTAGTTTCATCCTTTCTACGAGAAATGAATGGATATCCTCCTTTCTATGTGCAAGTTTGCACGGGCAGTCTCACGATCAACCCATTCTCACCTGTTGGTACACAGCTTAAGCATGTTTTTGAGCGATGCAATATATATTATAAGTAAGTATGTATTTACAAAAAAAAAGTATATAAGTATTCTATCAGTTATCTGGTACCCATAGTACAAGCTCTGCTTAGTTTGTGGTTAGATAGCGCTGTGTGAAACGTCCAGCAATATTTATTTATTTAATGACCAGAAACAATAACTTACCAATACAGCTTCTAGGTCCAGCACCAAATGGTAAAAACGCGCAAGGATGTCTGCCTCTAGAATTCTCCACAGAAAACCTCTCAGGGTCAAAACGTTCCGGATCCGGGTAATATTGTTCATCGTAATGAATACCCATAGGGGAAATTACAACGGTCCGTCCCTTTTCAATAACAACATGCGTTCCCGGTATTTTGTAATCAACTTGCACGTTTCTTTGAAGAGGTTCCAATATCGAGTGCATACGTAGAGTTTCCTTAAAAACACAGTCTAGATATGGCATATCTTGCAAAGCATCATACGTTACTTCTCTATACTTTCCTTGTACTTTATCTATTTCTCCAATCAACTTATCCTGTGTGTCAGGGTTTTTTGCTAATTCGTAAAACATATACGCCATTGTCGTTGCACTGGTTTCATATCCAGCTATGAAGAATATAAATGCCTGTGCTGCCATCATATCTTCGTTGATAACTACGTTTAATTCAGCATTTTCGTTTCGCTTAAAACCTGTAAGCTCTCCTTGCTGATTTAATTCTAATAACAAGTCCATGAAATCATTCCTTTTTGAATGAACACCATGTCTCTTCTTAATAACATCTCGAACTAGATCATGAAAAAACTGTTTCACTTTTTTTGGAAATAAGCTGCTGTTTATTGTTTTAAAAATGCCGGGATACATCATATCTAATTCTATAGCATACGTGGCAGTTAGTACAAGCTCGTCCAAATTATTCAAAAAATCAATTTGATTACTGTCGTTGTCTAAGTCTATTCCAAAAGCACATGCCGATATAGTGCTCATAGAGTATTTTTTAATAAGTGAGTGCACTTCTTGTTCCGGCTGCTGAGCGCTCAAGCTCTCCACGTGCTCCAGGAATCGGTCAGCGTGCTCCGTCACCAAGTGCATCATGTTTTTCAACTTGCCTGTCGTGAAAAGGGGAGAGAAGCGACCTCTGATGACTTGCCAAGTGTCTCCATCGGCGTGAAACATGTTTGCTCCCAATCCTTCCTTACTAAACTCAATGCCGCGATCCATAAAAACTTCAAAATCTTTTATCATTACTTGCTTTATCACATCCAAGTCTCGGATCAGTAAACAGGGTGTGGTCATTCTGTAGAATCCGACAACTTTTTCCCTCGGGAAGCTTTCGTAAATTTCTTTCATAACGATCCCGACGTTTTTGTTACGCAAAGTTGATTCTTTTAAATTTCCAAAAAAGGGAACCGGTTTCGGTCCTAGCACTTTCTTGTTTCTCCAATAGTGAAATGTTCTTGTAAAATAATAATACAGCGAAACACAAAAGATAACTATCAATAATAACGCTAACATCATTTTATTAAACTACTTTATACAGGAGACTAACTGAGTGACTAAAGGAATACTAATAACTTATGAAAACCAGTAGTACTTATAAGTACATGTTGAAACAATGAGAAGATTATTTTTAAGATAAGCTTAGGTTGGGTAGTTAGGTTTTATTTGTAGCCAGTATTAAAGCTAAGAATACACTATTTTGAAAAAAATATAGTCAAAGAATGATGATTTTATTTATTTAATTGACCCGGTGAACTTCGTACCGCCTTGACATGCATATGACGCGGGCTGTCAATGTACGTCACCACGGTAGAATTGAAAATCCGCCATCATTTTGTATGAGGAAATGAATTTGTTTCATAATTTCTCTTTGCGTGAATTTTTCTGATCTTTTAGTTATTCTGCTATTCGGGACGGAGACAAATACAACAAATCAAAAACCATGACAATAGGTCCATATGGCCACCATTTATTGAACACCCTTTATAGTTAGTTATAAATACGGGATTTATCACGTACCGTCTTATCGGTGTTTCGACCGACATTGTTTCGGTTCAATTCGTGAACCTTCATCAGGTACGTGATAAATCCCGTATTTATAATTAAGATTAAAATAAATCACTAAAGTTTTCTAAGTAAACCCCTTTATGTGTTTCAATAAGTATTAATATAATAGCTATGAAAAACAGATAAACATTGAAATCAACCGTGTTATCTCTTGGAACCAGTCTTCTTTAAAATACTCAGTATATTGATAATATTGTAAATAATAAATTAATGGCTCAAGGCTGTTATATCCAACCAAACCGGTAATTTTAGCGATAACGATTTTATACAGTCGCAGCAACGTAGCACGGTAGCTATAGTATATCCGTACAAACTATCGCCTTACAATTTTAAGTGGCACACCACCTTTGGAGTTAATGATAACCCTCGTCGGATCTACTTCTAAAATTTTTGGTGTCCTCTGCGAGACTTCTACTCGGAACTTGGAGATCAATTTTGATATGCACACACGAGACTGGATTTTGGCAAACCTCATTCCTGAAAAGATAAAAAAAAATTAATAGATTCATGTGCACTCCGAGTCTGAACAAAGTCACGAGTAGATAATATTGTGGCAAGTAGAGGAAATAATGACGATGACAATGGATTTTTATAAACATTAGGTAGATGATAACGAATTGCTTAAATAAACATAGTTCATGAGTTAACAAAATTACTTAAGCGAAAAAACTTACCTATACAGTTTCTAGGGCCGACGCCGAAAGGCAAGTAAGCGCAGGAATGTCTCGCCCGAGAGTTTTCAGCAGTGAACCTTTCCGGATCAAACTTTTCAGGATCTGGGTAGTGCTTCGCATCGTGGTGGATGCCATATGGAGACACCATCACTGTCATCCCTTTCTCGATGAGAATATCTGTACCTGGCACTTTATAGTCTACCATAGCATTCCTTAGCAAGGGTTCCACTATGGGATACATACGTAGAGTCTCATTGAATACTTGATCCAAGTAAGTCATTTCCTGTAAAGTTTCATACGTCATTTTACCATTGTGCCTTTTGAGAACGTCTATAACTTCCGCATGTACTCTTTCTTGGATATCAGGGTTCTTGGCAAGTTCGTACAGTAAGAAGCTCATCGTCGTAGCGCTGGTCTCGTAGCCAGCCACATAAAAAACGAAAGCTTGCGCAGCGATTAAATCGTCCGAAAGCTCTAACGATAACTGCATATCGTCCACATTCCTTTTAGTCGAGTGAATTTCACCTTGCTGTCTCATTTCTAGTAGCAAATCCATGAAGTCTTTTCTATTTCCTGGAACTCCATTTCGTTCTGAAACCACTTTGCTCACTAGATCGTAGAAAAAACTTTTCACAAACTTTGGAAATAAGGACGAATTTAATTTTTTCAGTATACCAGGATACATCATGTCCAGTTCTGCGGTAAAATTGGGTGTTAGAACTAATTTGTCAATTTTTTTTAAAGTGTCTATTGTGTCTCGGAGCGTGTCGATATCGAGTCCGAAGGCACACGCCGCGATGGTGGACATAGTGTATTTCTGAACGAGCGTATGAACTTCTTGCTCCGGTTGCTGAGCGCACTCCTCGCCGACAAATTCCACGAAGTTCTCCCCGCGTTCCGTCATCAAGTACAACATATTCTTCAGCTTGCCTGAAGTGAACAGAGGGGTGAAACGATTTCTTAACACCCGCCAGGTATCTCCGTCGGAGTGAAACAGGTTGGCCCCCAGGCCTTCTTTGCTAAACTCGACACCGCGGTCCACGAACGAGTCAAAATCTTTCACCATGATGTGTTTAATAACATCCAAGTCGCGTAAGACCAAACCAGGGGTGGTCATCCGGTAGACCCCGACGACTTTTTCATTTGGGAAGTCTTCGTAAATATCTCTAAAAACGATTCCAATGTTTTTGCGCCTCAAAACGGATTCTTTGAGGTTTCCGAAAAACGGTACGGGTTCCGGTCCCACAACCCCTTTGGACTTCCAGTAGTTGAATGTGCGCGTGAAGTAATAGTACAGAGCGTATGCTATTGTAACTAACGCGACAGGTAAATAAAGAAGCACCATTTCGAGTAGATGCTGCTGCGCCGAGCGCCTCTCTTGTTATGATGTTGCGGCTGCTGGTTATAAGTATATATGGAGCTCTTTATCGGATAACTGTATGGTTAACATAGCAATTACTGATAATTTATATCCAATTTTCAGCGTTGCTTATAGAGATAACTAGTCGTATTTATATCGGACGTAAGATGACGCGTTAGGTTGATATCATAACATTTATTTTAGTTACAAGAGTGTTTCATTTATTTATTTATATACATATAGGTATAAGCTCGCGTTTGACTACGAGCGTTTAACTCCTATCCACACTTCTAACTTTTATGACAACTCCTTTACTGTACAAGCTATCCGTTTATGGAACTCTCTTCCTTCTTTCATTTGATGTGCCAAATTCCTTCCTATCTTTAAAACGCTATTGTTTAAGTACTATTTGTCTGCATCAGAGAGCTGAGTAATGTTATTTTGTTATTATATCTGTCGTTGTTACTGTTCGTATTACAGCTGTTTTATAATTGTATTTTATTAATTATTAGTATTTTTAATATCATAGAATGTTTCTTTATAATATTTATATTACCTACCCTGGTATCTATTTATTTTCGTTTGCTTATGTAAGAATACCTACAGTTAAATAAAAAGCTTAAGTTATAAAGCTACCGTCCTTTAACGTTCTCGTAAAATCCAGTCCATCCAAAGGTTGTCTGGAAGAGATCGCTTTTAGAGATAAAACCGCCAATTGTACTACCGCGTGTCTAGTTTTAAGTGTTTTAATTATGATTTGTTAATTTAAGTGTGGTATACAATAAAGCGTTTTCTATCTATCTACGATCCGCGATCTCGCCTGATGGTAAGCGATGATGTAGTCTACGATGGATCACGCTTGCCTAGAAGAAACCTGTTCACTCGCGATCTAAATTCACCTGAGTGTGTTATTGAGATAGGTCAGTAAAAAATTGCTGGATGAGATAGTAATACTAATAGATGTTCGATATAAAATAATATGGAAAGCGGTAATCGGAGCTTCTTATTTTTTCGGATATCTTTTCGAATGGTGTTATAAAAATTATCTAAATGAAGTAGTTTGTTGATTTGTAAGCTTTAATATTTCTTGCAAAAACGCTATCTCTGCAATATATAACAGCTTCCGCCAGCGGCGTCGCACGCATTGTTTGTCAAAAAAAGTAGCCTATGTTTGAATGCAAGTCATAATCTATCAACACACCAAATTTCATCCAAATCTGTTCAGCCGTTATGACGCGATTGAGTAAAAATTATAATATTATTATTCATTCATTTATTTCGGAACAAGTCCATAGGTACATTAGATTATACAATAAATTCATTACACAAAACAAAGTAACACACACTTAAAAATAATAATAATAAAATCCACATAACTTTACAAATAAAAACAACATTTAAAATAATCAAAATAAAAATGTCAAAATTTTAATAAATTGAGTTAAATAAAATAATAATTAAAATGGGGCTAAATAAAAATGTGAAAAATAAAATAAAATAAAATAAAATAAATTCAAAAACATAAAATTAGATAAAAAAGAACACAACACAAGACTTAATTAAATTTATGAGTAATTAAGTAAGAAATTTATGATGAAATTTATATTTAAATTTTGTATAATATATTAGTGTAATTGTTTTTCATTTTAGGTAATATTCCCATGTAACACACCACACCTCGTGAAATCCACACCTCGCGCGGCGAACGTACCGAAGTCTTTGATCATGATTTGCTTTATGATATCTAAATCTCTAACTAGAAGACATGGTGTGGTCATTCCGTAGATTCCGACCACTTTTTGTTTTGGAAATTCATCGTATGCTTCCTGAATAACCTCGCTAATGTGATTCCATTGCCAAACAACGGAACAAGTTTTGGGATGACTACATTGCTATTTTTCCAATAGTTGAACGTTCGTATGGCAAAGTAACACAAAGCGCACGTTAGATAGCCCTATCATTCACTCACTCTTCTGATCTCAGTTTCACAGACACGTTTCTTCCAACTGCAATTATTTATTGATGTTTCGTCTTACAATTTGTAGCATAAATAGTCGACCTTGTTAATTATTGTTGATAATACACTATAGTTATACAGGTTGCTCTCGAACATTTTAAATGGATAAACAGTATCTGTTCAATAACATACCCTGTTAGTCATTATATTGTCAAAGATTTTGAAAAAACCAATTTAAAAGTACCTAAACAGGATCCTTTTACATATATCCATTAAGGAGTTCTGGTGATTATAGTCCGGTTCCATTATCACACCCTTTTAAGCATATAATTATTTAACATCTCGCAAAAACTATTGAAAAGTCCTAACGGTCTCTGCTGTTCTGAGCTGTATTGAATTCCTAGTCTTTATTGTACATAAATAGATTACAGACAAAACAGCTTACGATATGGATATGTACAAAGGCGAGCTTAATCCTAATGAGAGTTTTAATATAGATTGCTGCTATCATCATCATCCACAGCCCGACTTCACCCACTGCTGGGTATAGGCCTCCCCAAGTTTGTGCCATCCGCCACGATCCTGCGCTACTCTCACCCATTGACGGCCCGCGACTCTAACGATGTCCAACCCTTCTACAGCCATTCCTTGGCCACCATTCAGATGCTACCCTGCTCCACCTGCCATCACCACGTCTTGCCAAGTGTCCCGCCCAATACCATTTGAGCTCCATAACTCGATTCCTAACATCATGAACCTTCGTTCTTCTACGGATCTCGACGTTTGGAACTCGATCTAAGAGTTTGATGCCGAGCATGGTACGCTCCATGACTCTCTGTGCAACTCTTAACCTGTATACAGCCTCCTGTAAGATTTCTGCCCGTGAGTTGTAATGTAAGTCATTAACTTGATTTTGCAATAGATACAACAGACGATTATTTTGATTTTTCCTAAAAAATGACAAAATTTATTGCAAACATGCTTTGACCAGTTTTTATTGTCAATTTAATAAGGTAAGTTTGATAGCTTGCGGTTTTGATAGAAATAGGGACGACTACCAGTATGCGATAGTAGTCTTCAATTATTCGTTATTAGTCTGAGAAAGTAATATAAAGAAAAAACATTTATTCATATGACCACAAGAAACAAATAATACAAAAGAAACACTATTACTTATTTACTAAAATTATAACTAACTACTAAAGTCTAACTTTTTATTAGCTGCAGTAAAATGACGTTTTGTGGGTTGCCGGTTTTTGAAGAAAAATAAATAGGGATGTAGCTAAATGAGTGAATCATAAATGAATAATCAGTTTGGTTTTTTTTTTGAGATTTAATATTAAGTTGTAATGTATTTTTTTAACCTATTACTATACTAGAGGATTGATCTTTTTTAGTGGAAGTATAGGGAGGTACATTCAAAATGAAACAAAAACGTCATAATAATGTTATTTAATGAATTTTTGTGAACTGAATCACATCCCTATTGAGATTAGGCTGGCAACATTATTTTACGGAATGACATTTAGAAACGTCATTTTACTGCAGCTAATAAAAAGTTAGACTGTAAGTGTGGTGGCGAAAGGGTTCTCAACTCATCATTTGCTAGGTACAGCATGTTGCCATATGGTCTTCTGCTGAGGCCAGTGTTATCATCACGGAAAACCTAGCATATTTATTAACTACTAGTGGACCCGCCGAACTTCGTATCGGCTTGACATGCATAGGTATAACGCGGGCTGTCAATATAAGTCAACCCTGGTAGAATTGTCAATTGTTGTCCCCGGCCATCATTATGTATGAGAAAATGAATGACTTCCACAAATAAATCAATACCAAAATTAGCCAAATCGCTCCACCCGTTCTCGAGTTTTAGCGAGACTAACGAACAGCAATTAATTTTTATATATATAGACAATATATCTCGGGATAACTCCTACCGAAGCATCTGTTTCAAATGATATTCATTTTTTTTACATCCTCTTTGACGATATTTGCAGCACGCATTCTGTCAATTCTATGTCAAACGTCATAAGGTTACATTATAAAAGCGCTAAGGTTAGATTATAAATAATTTTATATGGTGGTTAAGTATTCATAAATTTTCTAATTTTGCGGGTAATTTTCTTAATTTTTTCTTTCATAAGAACCTTCTCCTGACAATAAGAAATACAACAAAAAAAGAATTGGCCAAATTGGTCCCGGCATTGTTGAGTTATGCGCTTACCAACACATTTTGCGATTCATTTTTATATTATAGAATAAAAACACTATGATTATATTTAGCGTTACCTACAAATTACAAAACTCATACAAACCATGACTGACAAATTGTATTCTGACATTTGTAGTCTGAATATTTACATTTTAGCATTTATTGCCAAATTGCTCGCATTATAAAACGAGTTACGAATTAAGTTACAGATATCGTTAGGGCTATTTATTTCAATAGTCATTACAGATTGCTTTTATCTTTAAAAAATATGTTTTGTGACATACTGTACTATATACGTTTTGGAACCGAATCGTCAATACAAAGATAATCGCTCGGTGAAGTAACCTTTAGTGATCTTTAGTTCGGTGTTCTGCCAATGCGAAGTGTAGCACCGCCGAAAATAGATGTAAAAAGTGAAAATGTCATCTATGATATGCATGACTTAGTAATAAGAATGGGTTCATGTTTTTAAGACAAAACGGGTCTTTTCGCGCACAGATTTTTATCAAAATTATAACTTTGACTAACCTCGACGTTTTTGCCAAGTTACCTCGGCCGTGGTCACGAGAGACTGATCACGAAGAATGGGTTCTTCATAAAGGTGTTTTAAAATTTTGAAAGGGTCGGCAACGCGCGAATGATACTTAGAATAATTTCGTGATTGATTTCAATCATTATTACAAATACGGGATTTATCACGTAACGTTTATTGAACCGAAACATTGTCGGTCGAAACACCGATAAGACGGTATGTGATAAATCCCGTATTTATAATAATGTGCGAATGATACCTTCGGTGCATCGTTCCATTTCATAGGCTCCGGTAACCGCTTACCATCAGGTGAACCGTATTCTATTCATGTATGCTTAGTAGAATAAAAACAAAAAGATATTTATTTAAATTATGTTAAATATTAGTTAATATACTATATTTAATATATATATATATATATAAATTATATATATAAAAGTACCTGAATGCGTTTATTGAGTACTTACCCACTTACTATAACTCGAACGAATTACATTAACTTTTCTATGTGTACTGATTCTCATGTAAGTGATAATTGTTGTCTTTTTGGGAATATATGATTATTATATTATATGATTTATCGTCATCATCATCATCATATCAGCCGCAGGACGTCCACTGCTGGACAAAGGCCTCCCTCATTGATCTCCAGGAACTGCGGTTGGAAGCGGCCTGCATCCAACGCCGACCTGCGGTTCTTACCAAGTCGTCTGCCCATCTTGTAGGTGGACGTCCTACGCTGCGCTTGCCGGTCCGTGGCCTCCACTCGAGAACCTTCCGGCCCCAACGGCCATCCGTTCTGCGCGCTATATGGCCTGCCCATTGCCACTTCAACGTGCTAATCCGTCGGGCTATGTCGGTGACTTGAGTTCTCCTACGTATCTCCTCATTTCTGATTCGATCCCGTAGTACCCCGAGCATAGCCCTCTCCATAGCTCGTTGAGCGACTCTGAGCTTATTCATAAGGCCAATAGTGAAGGACCACGTCTCGGTTTCATATCTCATCACTGGTAACACACACTGATTGAAGACTTTCGTCTTAAGGCACTGATTATATATTGTTTTATTGATTATTATATGATTATATATTGTTTTATTGATTATTATATGATTATATATTGTTATATATATTTCTTTAATTTATTTATTTGTTCACTCTAATCCGATAATTTCTTAATCCATTATTCCACACAATAATCCCCCGCTAATAGATAAGTGTCATTGTATAATGTCATAGATATATTCAAATGATTGTTTAACTACAAAGATAAGTGGAAAAATATGCACTCGTTTATTTAATTACACGATAGACATCAAAATATACAATATAAATATTAAACTTTACCGCCAAAACTCTGTTTTTTATATTAAATGGCCGGTCAGGATGTCGGTCTACGGCTAAAGTGCCTCTTTGTCCATCATACAAAACACAAAATTTTTATTCGACCAATATTACATAATCACAAATTTAGTTATTCACCGTTCCCTGCGTTAGTTTACACTGTGTTGCATGATGCATTGCTTCCCAATTGAGTTACAGTAATAACAATCTATACTAATATCGGAGGTCGGAGCTGGCAAGAGGTTCGTGTGCGTTCGGAAAACACCCTAAGAGTAGTTATGAGTTGGCTTCGGTCAAATCTCCTAACTCTAAATATCTCTAAAACAAAGTTCATTCCTTTTGCCTTCAACTTAGCCTCTCAAGCCCCCTCTTCCCTTTCCGTGTGTGCCCATGTTTGTCCTGCTGGTTCCGTTCCCGACAAATGCACTTGTACATCCATTGAACGGACATACTCTCACAAGTACCTTGGAGTTTTGATCGACAGCTTTATGTCATGGGAACCCCAAATTGAATCGACTATCTCACGAGTCAGAAAACTTATATACGTGTTTAAAACATTAAGATCAGTTCTGGATTTCAATAGTTTAAAAACAGTATATCTTGCACTCACCCAGTCTGTTCTCTCCTACTGCATCTCGTCATGGGGCTGTGCGGTTAAAACCCGAATGATTAGACTTGAAAGAGCCCAAAGAGCTGTGCTTAAGGTATTGTCTAAGAAACCCTTCCTTTTCCCTACCTCTGATCTTTTCTCGCTATGCCAAGTACCCTCGGTCCGACAACTTTTTATTCTGCAGACTGTCCTTCGGAAACACTCCCAACTTTATTATGATCCCGAGTTGACTAAATCTAAACGAAGATCGGACAACGTTTGTGCGATCGAACGTCGCCGCACAGCTTTAGCTAGTCGCCACTTCCACTGCATAAGTCCATCACTGTACAACAGATTAAACCAATTGCTTAACATTTATCCATTACCATACTACAAATGCAAATTGAAATGTTTAAAATGGCTGATATCCTTATCCTACGATGACACTGAAAATCTTCTGCTTTTTGCTGAATAACACACATTCGCTATATTCACCCTAGACTACATTTTCCACACACTTACACATCCTTACATTCTTACACACTGCACACACAACATGTAATCTACTCTGTTATTACTTAAAATTCAAAATAAAATATAATTTAGATAATTCAAATTTATCAGAGTTACTATTCTTGTTATTATATATTTGTATATCGTATCGATACTCTATTCTTTTAAATTGTCTGTTTAACATTAAATTAACTTTAGTCTTTCGTTAACTTAGCTTCTCTCTTAGTCTAAATATTGAACTCTTTATTTGTTACGGTTTATGGAGGCGGGCGTTGATGCCTGCGACACAGTATTTTTTACTCCTGCAGGTATCACCGTTTTCATATTGCTTCTGTACGCTGTTTATGTACTAAATAAAGACATTTTGATTTTGATTTTGATTTGATATTATAAAGAGGAAAGATTTGTTTGTTTGTTTTGAATAGGCTCCGAAAATACTGGACTGATTTAAAACTTATTTCACTGTTGAGAAGCTACACTATCCCCGGGTGCCATAGGCTACTTTTTACCCAACTGCGCAGGAGGGTAATGTTTTTATTGAAAAACTACGCGTGCGAAGCTGCGGTTTGGTCAGCTAGTTTGAAATAAAAAGAGAAAGTAGAGTAAATATGTATTAACTAATTCTACTAATCATACGCAAATACAAATATAAGTTCATGAAGTGACGAACGGTACTTATAAGCCGAAACACGACCTCCGTGGCGCAGTGGGCGAATAGCCGGCTGAGACCCAGGAGGTAGCGGGTTCGATTCCCGCCGCGGAACAAATGGTTGCATGATCTACAGATATTTGTTCCAGGTCTAGATGTTTTTCTATATATTACAAGTATGTATTTACAAAAAGGAATATATAAGTATTCTATCAGATAACTGGTTCCCATAGTACAAGCTTTGCTTAGTTTGGGACTAGATAGCGCTGTGTGAAATGTCCAGCAATATTATTTATTTAAATTTATTTATTTAACATATACCACATTCCGCGTAAACTGACAACGTGGCTAATACCTCACCTTTAACAAAATAAACCTCTCAAACTATATATAAATTTAGCAAGTCCAACGTTATTATTTCAATCATATAGATGTTGGAATATCCCTAACGATTTGGATCACGTCTCTGTGTAACTGGGCTTAACTTTGGCTGTGTCTCGGTTCAGCAAATCCGTGGAACCATCTTCAGATATGTGAGTTTCATCAAGCTAGATATGCGTAGATCCTCATCATATTTTATATAGGCCTCTCCCGATACGTGCCAATGAGCCCAGCGGGGTATTTAGCTATTTTAAAAAGTAGGAATGCTATCGGATCGATCAGATAATTTTTTTTGATTCGATTGTGAATCAGAGAATACTATTTTGTAAAATATCAACCTTTGAATCCGTGTCGAAAAGGTATCTGAGCTTTATGGTCCATCCGAAATACATAGTTTGAAAATAGCATTTAGGAATAGAAATAGAACCCAAAAAAAATGGAGTATGGCTGTATTATGGACACGGCCGTGTATTATTTACTAAATTTTCCAGTATAAACTGACCTCTCCTTCTACGAAAAGCCTACACAGTTCGAGGTCAGCTTATACTGGAAATTATAACTTGATGTGTAGCCGTGTGTACGTGAATACGTGTAGGTACGTAACAGGTAATATATTCTATACAAAATAGAAAATACGCTAGTTTATGTATTTTATAATATTTTTTTAACACTAAGAGGTCCTTCAGGTCCTACTAAATGGAAATCTCGAAACGCAGCAAAATGACTTCAAAATGGCGGCGCTTCCCCTCTACCACGCAACGAATTCTTTTATCCTTTAACTATCCAGTTGTGTAATTAAATTTTGGATGGAGATGATAGATATGTAGCTGCAACACCAAACTGTATCCCCCGATTTTGTTATCATTCGTTTTTTGAATTGCCTCCCACTATGGAAGCAATTTTTAAAATATCATCATTTCAAAAATGTCTGACCAATCCGAGCTTACCGACGTTTAAAATAGCCACGCAGATCTTGGCTCTGCCTATCCACTTTTTTCCCGTCACGCCGCCCGCCGCTGTCCTCTTACATTATTTATTCATCTTGTTACAGAGGAGGGAGCAAATGCAGATGTTTCGTGCGCCAAGCTGGAGAGCGGTAGCGTGGCCTGCGGGCGTAGCGGCCATCACCCCGCGCGCGCACTAGAGCAACACTCTTTACACATTGTACTATATACGGTATGTGATCTCTAGTGAGGGCCTGCTTTGACTCCTGGAGCTTTCTATAAAATAGCGGGTTCCTATATCCATCGGTAACCGACTACGCCTCGTATCTCCTTGAAAAAGTGTCAAACTAGTGTCAAATTTTTGACAGGTTTTCAAGGAGAAACGATTCGTAGCTGGTTACCTACGGATATAAGAACCCGCCATAAACAGTGATGGTTCAACAGGATTAATGTAAAAATAGTTACATTTTGAGTTTTACAACTAATACCTAAACTATGTTATATTAATATCTTGATGATAGGTATCAGTGCTCAACCTCAACTTAGGTAAAAAGAGTTAAGCCTAAGTTATATATTATCTGTAACAGAAGCGTAACAAACACAAGTAGGTCACAAAACTTATAAGCAGAGTGAAATGAAATTATAATTTATACAAATTATTATTAATAATTGTATTATATATAATTGTATTTAGGTATAGTTTACCTTTAATTAGAATTTAGATACATGTTCATTGAGTGGGTGTAAGCCTTTGAAGTTTCCGTGTGAGTGGCTCGTTGTAAAACAAAAAAACTATAACACACACTACCTACAGCCTACTAAATATTTTTTTCAAACCACCTGCTCGTCAATGTCAAATTACATATCATGTAAACCTCACCGAAAGCAGGTGATTAAATCCCTACGGCTGAGCCGGGAATAAAGTTGTACTGAACTTCATTATAATGTGATTTGAATTTGTAACCTCATCTGTATTTAAATTTGTACCAAAAAGACCCACACAGTAAGAACTTCTTAGTAAATTGAACTAACCTCTGCACAGAATGCACCAACCTAGATTTGATGTTTACTGTTTCGCAGAAAGTGTGAAAAGTAGAGTATTCTCCTTGTGGGTAAAGCTGTCTGCATCTTGGGCGTGCTTATATCCATCTCTGCACGCAGGATTCCAATAACTCTCTCGCTCCGCTCGTGAGTTAACTCTAGAATCCTTTGTTACGTTCGGGATTAAATAAAGCATCCGTGACGCAATACACTGCTTTATCCCCTCGTTTAATAATCTACTATTCTCTCCTTCCTGCATGTTGATTTCTTTTTGTAGACCCTTTATATATATTTAGGCCAGCTTGCATAATTATCTCTAAATGTATTTAGCGACTAAACATATTAAATTTGACGTATTTGAATGTTTTTAGTCCCTAAATACGTTTAAGCATCGTTGCGCAAGTCGCCCTTAGCAGACTTTCTTGTAAAGTAAGGCCGGCTTGCACAACGACGATCCCTAAATGTATTTAGCAACTAAACATGTTTAAATTTGACGTATTTGTATGTTTTAACAACTCCTTAAATCATATTTAGCCACTGAATGCGTTGTTTGCTCTGTGGCGCAAGTCTCCCTAAGACTTTGGCCGTTCCGGAGTCTTACTAGACTTTGTTATCTGTCAAACGGATAAAAAAAGACTCACAGCTGACACCTGATAGTTATATTGAGTGAGAGTTTATATTAAGTGTAGGCCAGGGGCGAAATATTTTGTACTTTTGAAAAAGGTCTTGCTAATATAACATGTGCTTGAAAGTTTTAGAAAATATTAGTTGAAAAAGTCAGTGTAAGTCAGTTTACAAACAAACTTAATTCTAGAACTTAAATACATATTATATATACTGGTACAGAAATATAAATATAAAGTATTAAATACAATTAATGACGGAGAATAAATCATTAATGTGTTTTTAAACCAAAAAACTTAACTTTATAATAGGTACTGTTGACTGGTTGGGTCTATTAACCGAGCCGGGGTATTGACTGGAGCGGATTCATTGAATGAGCGGGGTTGTTGAACGGCTCGTAGTAACGTTTCAGTCATCTGTTGCATCGTACAGTACGCTAGATAACATTTCGTCGAGCAGCATTTTATCGATTTCTCGAGATTTTGATAATTAAAAATGAAAATTTTATTGATACTTTTTTTATAAGCTTTAAAAGCCTCCCTGTAATATAATTAAGTTAGTTAATATACAAATAGCTATGTAAACGGTTAAGTAGCAATAAGGTTTCGGATGAGTGCTAGTATTGAATGTCGTACTAACAAAACAGGTTGTTCAGATAGTTGAAATAGCAACTCATTAGTTATTGAATACAATAGAATAATATTTATTTGCAATCACCTTTATGTTAACAAATTAAAAACACATAAGAAAGTCTAAATGTATGCACAAAGTACCTATAGATTATCAAACGCTAGGTTATTAACACTGTTTAATTGCAAAAAGTGTAGGTACCCGCAACTTTCGTAGGTTATACCCGCGCCGATCGACCGAGTGGATGTGCAATAAATTAGTATTGTATTTGTTTCAGGTCGGTCATGAAAAATCTTGCCCAATTGCTGGCTGTCCCTATCAGCGAACACGTGGTAACTTTCATCTATTTAGTAGCCGCGGTCACACTGCTCTCGCGGACGACAGGTAAAACAACTTTAAAACGGCGTTTAAATATTTTATTTGTAGTGATTATTTAACTTCTAACTAGTGTTGCCGATCGATAGTCGACTATCGATAGTCTATCGATAGTCTATCGATAGTCTATCGATAGTCTATCGATAGTCTATCGATAGTCTATCGATATTTACGAAAATTTAATAGTATCGATAGGTGTATCGATAGTATCGATACTATCGATAGTATCGATGCTATCAATAGCGTGATATGAGGCAATAATATCGATTTCGTCCAATATTATCGATCTATCGATAGTATCGATAGTATTGCATAAAAACTATCAATACTATCGATAGTATCGATACCATCGATAGTTGTGTGCTATCGATAGATATAAACTTGTATATAATGACAAATATTATCGAAATATGCTACTGTCGACAGTACACAACTATCGATAGTATCGATACTATCAATAGTGTCGATAGTTTTTATGCAATACTATCGATAGTATCGACGAATGTGGTAACAAAATAGTCACTCGCTTCGTCACTCGCGTGATTGTGTAAGCACGGTAGATGTTACACTTATTTTAAGTCGTCAACCTACGAGTACTTGGTGTTGGTAACCGTTTTCTTTATTTATTTTGATAATTACGCTTGAGAGTCAGCGCCGATCTGACTGGGCTGGATTTTAGCACAGGAAAAGAGTGACTGGACAGAATAAGAGGCCTGTGCCCAGTGGGGCATAGACTGACAATAATTGATCCAGCGAAGCGAGATCTCTAAATCAACTTGTCTAATCAACTCTAAATCAACAAAATCGGCGTTGTATGTATGTTTGTCCGAGGATAACTTTCTAAGCATTTATCCGATCATCGTGTAATTTAGTATATAGGTAGGTAGTGACGGCACAATTTTGGTGTGACTAAATAAACTAAAAAGGTTGGGTTTTTGAGATATTGGGGTACACGAGGGGTAAAAAAAAACAAAATTAAACTATCCGGTGAAGTGGCACGTTTAATAAAAGACCTCTGTGAGTACATTTCAACCCCGTTATTATTTCTAGTATAGAGTTATCATCCATAATAAAAACTTAACTATGACGAAATTCACAGGGTACACCAGTGACCCCACAGTGCTGAAATTTGGTATGCGTGTAGCTTTAGTGCCACAAATATAGAGAAATGTCTGCAATCCAGAAAAACTGCAATTTCTACCCCAGAAAAGAGTAACCAAATTACATAAACTCCCGTAACCTGTAATTTGAATGAAACAATAGGTCAAGTAATATGGTTATGAATTTCGTGGCACTATTTTGATAGTCAAAGATTACGAATAATATTTTTTTGTTTTTATGGGAAGCTTGCGAGATCTCAGTTCGGGGCGAACCACTAGTAATAAATTAGCTTCTGAAAAGCAATCATACCATGTGATGTTATTGTGCAGAAGGGCGGTCCGCCCGTAGGTGGTCGGCGGAAGATCGCGGGCGCAGAGCGTGCGGACGCACGCGCTTCCCGCATCACACACACCCGCCCATTCACTGTTAGCAGGTAAATTTTTCATTACAAACTAATCTAAAGGTGGCGGTTCGCGTTGCGACAAAGACAGGAGACCGAGACATGAGACTGAGACAGGACACCGCGACCGTTACTTGACTTTAGGCAATGTATAAGCATCAGTTAGCGAGCGAGACAGGAGACAGAGACGCGAGACCGGAGACTGCGCGACGGTTGCTGCCCCTGACCAGTAGTGTCTGGTGTCGCGCTCTAAAAGTACGCGTGTTTATTGTAAAAAAATACTACATTTTTTGACGAAGACTGTGAAAAGCTGATTGAACTGATCAGACAACACCCTCTGATATTCGACGCACGACTAGACTCCTACAGAGATGAAAATTTCCATCGACAGCCACTCCGATACTGAATGAATTGTAGCTTTGGTTGCGGTCTCAGTCTCGACCCACAGTACATGCAAAAGAGACCGAGATACTTGTCGCGGTCTCCCGTCTCAGTATCCTGTCTCAGTCTCCTGTCTTAATTTATACGTTTTTTTATTGATGATAATCAAGCGTTGACCACTACCTCACCTGATGTTAAGTAATGGTGCGATCGAAGACGCTTGTCTAGAAAGAAACTATTCACTCTGAACTTGAATACACCGAGATTATACTGGTCCGGTCTCCAGTCTCTAGGTATCGTCTGTAAACTCGTTTTTTTTAAATCATCATAGAACTTCGTTTGACCACAATCTCACCTGATCATAAGCAATGATGTGGTCTAAGATGTAGCACGAAGATCTAGAAGAAACCTATTCACTCTTACTTTAAAGAGGCCGGATTGTATTTATTAGGAAAACCAGACGACGGTAAAGTGTTCCATACCTTAGCTGTACGCATCAAGAACGTAGAACCAAAACGGTGTGTGCTAATGGGTGGTATATCAACTAGGTACGGATGGTACTGAGCCGTGCGCCTGCTTGTCCTTTGATAGAAGGGGGATAGTGGGATTAGATCGTATAGTTGCTGGGAACATTCCCCAAAATGTATTCTGTAAAAGATCTATAGGCTTGCAACTTTACGGCGTTGTTTGAGACTTTGGGGCATAGTCTCTGCCATAGTTGCACCGAAGATCTGCTAATTCGAAGTCTTCGAACGACCTCACGTTGCGCAACGCCTGCTTGAAGTAGTGCTACAGCTTGGGCTGCTTTCTCAGGTGTCGTAACCATTATTGACCGAAAAAAGACGCAAAAATACACGCGTCTGAGTAAACGATGTACTAAAACTAAAGAAATAATAAAAAAATATCGGACTACCCGCGTTGTACAAAAAAAGAACGCTAATCGCGATGACTAGAAGTCAAAACAGAACAAATCGTTATCATTGTGTTTGTTGCTCAATTACAATGTGAGTTGACGGTACTTTGGAATATTTGTATAGCCATTTTAATCATCATGAAACGCACTTTCTGTAGGTATAACTTTTGTAGTTGTAAGTTTTTTACTTTTTTGAGAAAATCGAATCTGAGTTAGCGGTACCGCCACAAGGAAACGGGTGGCCCGGTTTATTTGCTGTCAAGTGTAGATACAAAATAACAATACCTACAAAAGTACAGAAACCTTAAACTTGAAGTTGACATAAGATTATTAAAAAATAAATACGGTTTTATTACATCATAAATGATAACGAAAAGTTATCGAAATATCGTTAACATTATAGACGAATATAATTAGCTTTGACCGTATTATTATCCCGGATTTCACTCGTAATGGTGACTCTTGGAAAACTTTTGATATCTAAGTTCACACCAGAGGTGGTGATGAAGTCAAAAGTTTATCATTGTTACTATTAGACGCCAACGCTCTTGGCAGTCGGGGTCATAAAACGTGGGACAAGCGACGATGTTATTGCTATCTCGCTCGCTCTTGCAGCCCTTATTGGAGCCGTTAGTGTTGCGCCGAGCACTTATCGATTATATTTTACCATTATTGTATTGAAAAGGAAACAAACATGTTTATTGGTTGGCCCAGCCTGTCACGAGTCTTGGCATATACTATAGTTAGTCAATAGAACCGGTGCCAAGATCTCATAATGAATATATCGACGATAGGTATTGCTGTTACTATGATAAATGCCACAATACAGAACTCGGTGATACAATTCTTGGAACCAGCTATTAAAACAATGTCCATTCTATCTATTTACTCAGCTCAAATCCACCCACGGCTGGGCATTAGACCTCCTCGTTATCACGCCATTTTCCAAGCACATCCATTGTCTTCCCACAGCTCGCGCGATAAATATTTAATATTTCTCTCAATTTCCAAATAAAAAAAATAAAAAGAATTTATTAAATTAGACAATAGTGGTTTACAAGTCAATTTGTGTTAGTAGGTATATAAACTTAAATATCTAAGTTTGTTACATGTATTTTGTTAAAACTTTCATTCGCATTCCAACTATTTGATCAGTATTTGATCAGGATCTGAATGAAAAATTGAATGATAGGCAGGTCATATCTATCAGGTATGACCTGCAGAATGCTGTTGGAGCTGGCCCGTACTCTGCTCAGCAATGAGGCCGTTTTCTACGGATTATGGCATGGAAGCCATCGACCCGCGCCTCAGCAAACATGGTATAAATAAACACTAATACTGAGATTTATGAGAATGTGCATTCTAAATACTAATGAAATACATGGTGGAAAGCTGAGATGAAAAATAAATTGTATTTTTTTAAGAGGGACGTGACATAGATTTATATAAGTATGTAGTGTTTAGTATATTTGCCTACTAAATACATATATGGGAAATCTTATTTTGTGTAGTTCACGTTTGTTCGACATTAAAGGTTTCTAAAAAAGTCCAGCATAATATATGTTATGTATTGATGTCTAACATCTTTCCTCTCGGTTTGTGGGAGTGATTTTGGCAAAAGGGACGGAAATGTGTAACAGGAAACCGGGGAAGTGCGCGCTATTTTATTTGACCAATGAGCGCGCGCGGTAGTTAGGTGTTAAACATCATATGTGTCTAGGGTCGTATTTTTTATAAAATACAATTTATATTTATTTATGAATACATTAGCTTATGTTACCTGAGGCCTTAGCCAAGTTACATTCGATTAGCGATGACGCTAGTCGATAAGACCGAAAATGTATGGGATTTACAATTGCTATGGAATTAACACGTGATATATTATTATATTCCAAAAGTTGCAACAGCTTTAGAAAAAAACTAAAAATATTTCTAATGGAAGCCCAAATACAACATGATAACATCAATGTCGACCTCTCTTTGATCTAGTCATCCAATAACTCTTTTTACATAAGTTTAACTAAATGATTATATTTTAAATAGTTACCCATATTTATTTATATATATAACAATTTACCATAACCTTAGAAATCGTAAGAAAGTTCATAAGTTGTATGTTTATATATATATATAGGTATGTAATATTATTTTAGTAAAGTATGTTTTTAAAATTTATATTTACATTTAAACAAAACTCTACACACCTTTTATTTAATCACTTCTTTATTTATTTATTTTTTTATTTTTCTACGTAGCTACTGCACTACCTATTGCTTCTGGTTTCAGCTGAAAATCAGCGTTGGGTGCTTAACATCCAACATTATGCTGAGCTGAACGCCATTTTGGTACGCAGACACATGAGTCGAACTTGTTTTATTGGATTCAATTGTATCTAGATTAGATTAGATAATACTTTATTGCACACCACGAATCAAATACATATAAAAAACAACTACGTAAATCTATGGATACAATTGGCGGCCTTATCGCTAATTAGCGATCTCTACTGTTCTGTATCTACTGTTCCTTTAAATTATTTCATGTGTCATTTTGTGTGTACCAAATAAATGATTATTCTATTCTATTCTATTCTATTCTATTCTATATATCGACAACAAACCAATGTAGAAATCGAATCGAGTCGAAGCGAAAACTTGGCTACGGGCCGATCCCAAAACCTGTAACTTATATCGAATATAACTTACATACTTACTCGAAGCTGAACAAAGTTTTGAATTCAAATCAATCAATATATGTCATGTTACAAAGATGTCAGAAGTAAATAATAGAATCTATATATATCTGCTTTTCAAGGTATACAATATTAAAATCTATAAAGTCATAATACTTAATAATAATAACGTCAAAGACGTCAGTTTGGACTACATTATCACTATATGAGATCAACCATTTTGTTTCATTGTAGTTATTTTTACACACATTAATTTACTCTGCACACATGATTATGTTATTTGTTATTTATATGGATACAAAAATAATACAAAAGTACATAGTTAAATAATACAGTTTGCTCAATGTCAATTTCTTTGTTCAAATTGTTTTATTTTGTATTTGTCCCACACAAATAGAAGCACGAGTAACTTTTTGGATTGTCTTTATGTCATTGAAATTAACCTATTGTAGTTATTAACCTATCTCATCAAAGCAGTATGATTGATCTTTTCGACAAAAAAAGGTTTAGTCAAACAGTTTAACACTAGAGTGCACGCGCGCTCTGCTATAGTAGAATGCACTTACTTATTTTATCACTATTCATTCGTTCTTACACCTGATTGCCCGCGCTACTAGATAAGCCTCGTCGACAAAATCGCGGAACGGATTGGTACAGCGCCCACTGGCAGCGTAAGCGCATGTTCTCGTAATTAGGTGTCTAAGTTCGGCTTCTACCATTGTAGTACATGTGAGTATTGGCGTAATAAAACTGAATGTAAGTAAAGCGATGTGCTAGGTGGATTTGTCGTGATCACCAAGTTGTGATCTGTATCGAACGCGAGAATAGTGACCAATAAGATAGTCATCGCTTATTAGATATTTTTTTTTGAGCTGATCTCAACAACCATGCCAAAAATGTTGATTATCTTTTTGATATCGTAAATTGTTCCTAATTAATGTGTATTCTATTAAAAATGTGATTTTTTGCAATAATTGTGTGTAATAATAAATAGTTGACACATATTATTTAGTTTTATCATTTTAAAACTACCCATTTTTCAAATATCTGATATATTGTTTTCTACTATGGTAGAGCACGCGAGCACCCATGTAAAATAAAGGGGCGCGTGCACTGTAGTGATAATGGAATATTTAAACTAATATATAACCTATTATCAGAAAGTGGATCAGAAAGGTCCGTATTTAAAAAGCGAATACGCCCCCATCACTATAGCATTCACATTACTCATAATACTCATAAATTACATTATCTATATGATTTGAATTATTAAAAAGATTTAAATATTATATTTTCTTGATGTGTAATATGTATTTTTGACCACAGTAGGCAGTTTGCTCGGGGGGAGTTCGATAGACAATGTCCGAGGACTTGGACTCGATCAGCGAGGAAGAACGAAGCTTGTTCCGACCCTTCACACGAGAGTCTCTGGCCGCTATCGAAGCCCGCATAGCAGAGGAGCATGCCAAGCAAAAGGAAATCGAGAAAAAGCGAGCGGAAGGCGAGGTAAGCCCACCCACATATCACGTATCAACCCAATCTGTGTATATGTGTTACCACCTGTGTGTATAGACGTGCAAACATTGGAGTGTTTCTGTTACAATCGACATGTTAGCTTGTTTTAGGCAACGAGACCGTTTGACACAATATTATTGGTATGGTAGGTGTATACACAGAATAATTCACGGAACATAAAGACTTGAGCCACATTGTTAAACTGCTCTGATCAGTTCGCTGACGGTTCATTTTGAATTGCAGAACGATTTGGGGCGGACGAAAAAGAAAAAAGAAGTAAGATTCCTTGCTTGCCCCTTTTTACCTTTTACGGCTCGTTTATTAGAAAGTTAATTTGACAAGTTATCGCTTGTTACTGATCAAAATTGTTTGTGACATGGAACATTGCAATACACGAAACATTGGCGCCGCGGATATGCAACCGCGATAACTTGTACTCAGTTTCTTTACGCATATTATACGCATTTATAGCATTATTCCTTGACCACATCGCTTCTCGGCAACAGACTGTGTTCCAAGCTTAGCTGTTACTGGATATAGCAAATAGAATAACTGTAACAGCTAATCTTTGAGTAGTTGATCTAATGAAAGCTTCTCATGTTTATTTGCGACTCTCTAATGTCCACATCAGTAAATGCAAAAGAAACGAGCAAACAAGAATCTACTCTAAAGCCCCCTTCATCTACACAAGTAATCTTTCGTTAAGTGTTAGTAACAACGTAAAGGTTTTAATAAACCTTTGCAAATCCTTTAGCGAACCTTGAACCCCGTAATAGAGCTCATAACTGCTAATCTGTTCGTCGCCTGTTCCTCTCAGCTCCGATTTAATTAATTTTCAATAGGAAGCCATTGTTGTCGAGAACCCTTTCGGATTAATGAAATGGTAGGATTAAACGCGGTCCTCTTACATAAGCGATAGTTTCAAATACACCAGCACACGACATGCACCATCAAGCATTGCACATGACTGGCTCATAGTCACACATCATCGATAGTCATCTAGGACTAGCATGGTGGAGGTGGCATCACCTAGCTAGCGTTTAGTGCATATTTTAGTTCACTTGAAGGCGATGATACTATTTCAATGCTCATCCAGATCCAATTTTTTATGAGCTTGCGCTAGACGCCTTCTGTTTTGGGACCGTTTTCGAATTAACGCCGGTAATAGCTCTTGTGACTTTTCGAATTCGAGCATGATTCGGAATGGTAACACAATAGAGGGGAATGTTTGAACTTCAAAACGCTTTTAGTTCCGCCATATACGCATTCTAGCCACAAGACAGCAGCACAGGCACTCCAATTGAATAATTATTTAGCTTTGATGCCACGGGACTGTGATAATACTAGCTGTGGAGCAGCTGCATTCTTACAGTCGATAAGATTCGACTAGGCTTGTCGAAGTAGATTGACACCGGCTTGAGTACGTTTTGGGGCCCAATACTCGCTAATAGATAAGCAAGAATTGGACCCTGGCTCTGGAATTTACACCATATTTAATGATCGACTTTTAAAAATCTTTCTTTCATAAGCGGACGCCAACGTCCGTACTTTTCATAGGAAGTATTGATAAGTTTAAATATGTGCGGTGTTTGAGGTAAGACTCGGTGATATCCTGTATTATGTATCATAAGAAATTTCACTAACAACATAAGGGTAGGTATTCTTGGATAAATCTCACGAGATGACGCCTTATCTCGAAAGAGAATACACAATGAGACCACTTGTGTACAACATCCTTTTCGAACCGTCGTTTTTCGAATAAGCAGGGTGGCGGTATCTTTGAACTTTTTGCAAACTACATTTTATCGAATTTATAAAGCCTTAAAATAGTTAACGTTAGCTAGCGAGGTAATAGCAAATGACAAACATTATTTATTAACATGCTATTGTCAGGGCTATCATCTCGCTAGCGTCTCGTCGGACGTAAATTATTATTGGTCCGCCTGCAAATCAGAAAATATGCACAGTTTTCGAGATCTGACGTCACGAGAATCCGAGAATCACGCCCTCTGTGAGTGAAAGAGTTTAAAGTGTGATGTTGGTATAGGTGCGATACGATGACGAAGACGAGGATGAGGGTCCGCAGCCGGACGCGACCCTGGAGCAGGGCCTGCCCGTGCCCGTGCGAATGCAGGGCGGATTCCCTGCTGAACTTTCCTCCACTCCCCTCGAGGACATCGACCCCTACTATAGTAGTCGAAGAGTGAGTCATAAGCTTTTTGTTATTTTGTAAATACGGGAATTATCACGTACCGATATCAGTGTTACGATTGAAATTTGTATTAACATATTTTTTCAGGCAAGTCACGTAAATTTTCTATTGTAATATAATTTTTGTGTATAGAGGAGGAGAGGAGGAGTCTTGGAATTATCATCTTCGAACCAAATGCTATTTTTAGGTCATTAGTATAAACATTTGTTTGTTATTATGTTTATAAGATATCTCAAAAAAATATTTCTATATATAACGTAAACAAACAACACTTGGTTTTTGATAAGGATTTTTTTTTAGGATTAACCGAACTTATCATAATAACTTTACTAATTGATTGATCGAAGCGAGATCTCTAAATGAACTTGGGCAAATCGGCTTTGTATGTATGTTTGTTTGTCCGAGGATAACTTTCGAATCGTTTGTCCGATCATCGTGAAATTTGGTACGTAGTGATAGCATAATTTTGGTGTGACTAAATGAGATAAAAATGTGGGGGGTTGTTGAGATATTGGGGTTCAAGAGGGGTAAAAAAATCAAAATGGTACTATCCAATCAAGTGGCACGTTTAAAAAAGGTCTTTGTGAGTACATTTCGACCCCGTTTTTATTTTTAGTTTAAACCTTCTATATAGTGTTTAAGTAATTTTTAAGTTGTTTTTATATAAGTAAGTAACTTAAAAACTATCGTTATTAACTATATTAAAAACTATAACTAACTAACTAACTAAAAGATCGGATAAACGCTTCGAAAGTTATCCTCGGTCAAACATACATACATACATACAACGCCGATTTGCTGAACTTTGACCAAATTCAGAGGGTACACCAGTGACCCCACAGTCCTGGAATTTGGTATGCGTGTAGCTTTAGTGACACAAATATAGGGAAAAGTCTTAAATCCAGTATAACTGCAATGTCTACCCCAAAAAAATACCCAATTTATATGAACTCTCGTTACCTGTAATTTGAATAAAACTGTAGGTCAAGTTAGTTGGATAAGCATTCCGTGGCAGTATTTTGATAGTCAAAGATTGGGTACAAGTAATACTTTTTTGTTTTTATGGAAGACTCGCGAGATCTTAGTTGGGGACAAACCACTAGTTATTTTTCTATTAATTTAATATGTTTACTTTGTTTCAGACCTTCGTAGTAGTAAGCAAGGGTAGAGATATCTTCAGATTTTCGGCAACTGACGCCTTGTGGATGCTTGACCCATTTAATCCAATAAGAAGAGTTGCGATATACATATTAGTGCATCCACTCTTCTCATTATTTATCATTACTACAATTTTAGTCAACTGTATTCTTATGATAATGCCTTCCACGCCTACCGTCGAAAGTACTGAGTAAGTATATTTTTATTCAAAATAATTTTAGATTAATTACGACCAAAGTTTGAACTTGCAATTTTGAAATACCATCGGAATACCAGAACATTCTATTATTAGGTTTTAGAACATATGTAGATTGCACGTTAGTTTTAAAATTGATAGTTTTCGGCTAGTTTATAATTGGATTTATATCAATATTTAGTTAAAGGAGTAGGTAAAATATAATCTTAGAATTCGTTAAATACATAGGTAGTTAATTGGAAGACAAATAAAATATTTTTTAATAGAAATCATTTAAACGCTTTAGCTTTAGACAGTTTTTGAAGTACCTATATTGCCAAACAATATGGCTAAAATTAATATGTTTTAGTATCCAGACATAACCAAACTTAAAAAATAACATTCTATTGACTCTAGATTCATTATATTGAGTTAAAATCACGTAAAATTTATTAGGTATCTGTGTGTGATCTAGAAGCCTTCTTCGTTATTGGAGTTTTATTGCAAATTCAATTCTACCGAAAACTGGCTTCGCGCCAACGAATTCTATGTATGACCCTCTTTTCATTGTACTGACTCATTAGATATTAATAAGTATTACATTGAAACTGTACTGTACATACTTCTATAATATTAGATGTTACATTTAGGCATATTATGATCCATCACAAGTTCGAATACTGAACTTCCATTTTCCGTAATTTCTTAGATGTTTATGACTAAAAGATATGTATTATGTTAAGTGCGGTGCCTGAGTGGAGGTGAATTTTTCCAGAGTTATCTTTACCGGGATCTACACGTTTGAATCAGCGGTGAAAGTAATGGCCAGGGGTTTCATACTACAGCCATTCACATACCTTAGAGATGCATGGAATTGGCTTGACTTCGTAGTTATAGCTTTAGCGTGAGTAGTAGACTATTTTATTCTATTTAGTAGTGTTAAAGGTAGATTTATGCCGTTATATTTGATGTCGCATTACCTAGTTGATAGACAGTATAGTTTTGAAACTTTAATCTAAAATGTATACCATTTTGTGGTTCTTGCAAAAACGATTATAAATTTGAAGAGAGCTCTTTAAGAATTGAACAGTGATTAGTCATCGATGTGTTTAGTTGTGTAGTTTCTTATATTATCGTAGATATAGTGGTTACGGGTGTCTGTTTCCAGTTATGTGACGATGGGCATAGATCTCGGCAACTTGGCTGCTCTCAGAACGTTCAGGGTACTCCGAGCGTTGAAGACAGTAGCCATTATTCCGGGTAATTTCATGCTTTATATTATATAGAATAGATATTTATTACTTTATCTCTCTTAGATTGCAGCCTGTATCAAATATGAATGCCTCTGTAAATAATATGGTACAAAGTAAATAAAAGATCAGTTTTAACATGTGAGATCAAATTTGCTAAGTTCCAAAAAAATATAATTCATGTTTTTTTTAGAATGGTCATATAACTGTTATTTTATGATTTAAATATTAATATTCCAAAGATTTATCTCACCTTGATAAAAATACAAGTGTTATGTCATGTACAGGTTTGAAGACTATCGTAGGCGCCGTGATAGAGTCAGTGAAGAATCTCCGGGATGTGATAATCCTGACGATGTTTTCACTGTCTGTATTTGCGCTGATGGGTCTGCAGATCTACATGGGGGTTCTAACGCAGAAGTGCGTCAAGGTCTTCCCCGAAGACGGCTCCTGGGGTAACCTTACCGATGAGAACTGGGAGAGGTTCTGCCAGAATGAAAGTAAGTTGCCTCTTAAGATGTCCACTAGCAAGACTTGCAAAAATACCTCACTTAATTTGCTTTTACCAGCGGGCTCTGCTAGAATACTTGCGCCGCCCGGGCTCTTTGCCAGCAGTTACAATCAAAGGCTGTTTTGAGAGTCTTGAGCATTTTACAGTAACCAGTGAGAGAATAAGTAAGTTGTTTCTTGTCAACCTTTGGTAACATATTATTAGACGAAAGAGAACTAGGCACTTACATAATATACATAATACAAATACATTTTTACAAATTTCCTTTCTTAATGACGTTAACATTACAAAAGTCATAGAATATGCTCACCGTCATGCCCAGAATATTTCTCTTTCAGGTTAGCATTCGTACCTATACCGGGACACTTTATTATAGGTTGACCAGACCTTTAACTGGATACATGTACCTACAGGATTTTGATAATAATTTCGTGTTTCAGCCAACTGGTATGGAGGTGGAGGGGAATATCCACTATGTGGAAATTCATCAGGAGCCGGGTAAGCAGTTTAATCTAAAAACTTTTTTATTAGTTGCGTCCATCAGAGATATCCGTTTCAGATTTTTTCTCTCACATTCTTATCGATCTTAGTACACCCAATACTGTTTAATTTATAAACGAAAGCGAGTATAGGTAAGGAACAATTGGATCTATCCAGTCAAGACTATCTTCAATCTTACAATGGTTGGAGCTGAATTTGCAGCGAGCTTTTTACATTTTGTGTGCTAAAGTCACTCGATTTATGATTTGGATTCCCATTCCAACATTCTATCCTAAAGGCTTAACACAAGTTTCTGACAATACTTACACGCAAATCAAATACATATAGATAGACTTCGGCTTATTTCCAGCAATTAACATTTCAACGTGATCCTTGTGATGTTAATGAATAAATTAATTTTATTTTGTAATTTCCCCATTCTCACCTACGGCGCGCAGACCTGGTCTTTGACTGATCTGCAAAAGTCCAGACTTGGGGTATGTCTCGGAGCGCAGTATTCTGGGAGTCAGACTGACAGACCGCGTTCGTAACAGTATACTGCGCTCTAAAACGCAATACGCAAATGTCGGATAGCAAGCGGGTAAACTGAAGTGGGATTGTGCGGACCACGTCTGCCGCATGTCAGATGCGTTACGGGCTAAAGCCACCACAGAGTGGACGCCTCTGAACGGGAAACGACTCGTGGCAGGCCGCGGCGAAGATGGCGGGACGAAATTGATGCCCATTTACAGGATTGGTCCACAATAGCTCAAAATAGAGAAATATTATATTAGTATTATTTATAATATTACCACTCGCTCGATAACTTCAGCAACTTATGTGAACCACAGTAGTCTTTCTGTTTCCCCAGTATGGAACATTTTAGTAGTATTTTAATGTTTGTGTGCAGACAATGTGAACCCGGGTACATCTGTCTACAAGGCTATGGACCAAACCCGAATTACGGCTACACGAGTTTTGACACTTTCGGCTGGGCTTTCTTATCGGCGTTTCGACTGATGACACAAGACTACTGGGAAAATTTATATCAATTGGTAAGAATGCTCTACGCTTATTTGCGAGAATCATCATGTTGCATTACCAGCTTATATTATACAAACGAACAAAAATATAATGGAATAAATTAATTGAAATTATCATATTAAATTCCGCCTGATCTAATTTCTGAGATGATTATAAAAACCTCAAGAGAAGTGTTCCTCTCTTATTCGTAAAGTAGATTTTGGACAAATTTAAAGCAAAATATATCATATCCGATTCATTTTGAAGAACTCTTAAGCTAGGACAAAACATAAAGTAAAGACCACCGAGGTGCAGTGGGCGAATAGCCAGCTGAGACGCAGGAGGTAGCGGGTACGATTCTCGCCGCGAAACAAATGTTTGCATGATCTACATATATTTGTTCCGGGTCTGGTTGTTTCTCTATATATTATAAGTATTTAAAAAAAAAAATATATATATATATATATAGGTATTCTATCAGTTATCTGGTTCCTATAGCACAAGCTCTGCTTAGTTTGGAGCTAGATAGCGCTGTGTGAAATATCCAGCAATATTTATTTATTTATTTATCCTCCATCAGACGAAACTAAAACGTATATATTAAACAGTGTTCTCTTCAAACCCAGGTAGGAAGGCATTGTAAGGGCAGTAGAAAAGTAGTGAATCTTGTACAAAAATCTCAGCAGATTTGAAATTCTGGACTAGGATCTTGATGACTATTCTTCTTATTTTAGAATAGGCAAAGCTCTCAGTATACTTGATATACTAGACGCTTCATTCCACCCCTCAATGGCAATTTTGGCTCATTTAACTTCGAAACGTCGACTAAACCTTTGTCAATGTTAGTCATAGCCTAGAGTGTCGTGAAAAAGAAGACGCCTTTACTCAGTAGTGTAACTAAGAATATATTGAGTGTTAAATTAATGACAGGCAGTGTTGCCAGGCGTATAGTTGGAGCAGATCACTCTGGTAATCTAGGTATGTAGAAGGCTTATGGTAAGCAATGGACGTCCCATCCATGACTAATATGATGATGATATGTTCAATATTATGACTTATATGACTTTGCTAGTTTAACCGGCTTAGACGCAAGAGGTCCTATACGTGAGACAAATGATAAACATTCTGTTACTGTCTCAAGTAAATGTTTTAGATCTGATATGATTAACGATAAAAAAAATTCTGGACCTAGATCCTATGACACACATCTAACTATACATTTCCAGTATAATCTGAACTCGCATAGTATATTCTTCTAGATCTTCGTGCTTCATCTTAAACCACATCATCGCTTACCATCAGGTGAGTTTGTGGTCAAACGAAGATCGATCCAGTTTAAAAAAGCTTTCCACACAAGGAGAGGGCAGTTTATACTACAAATGTATAGTTTGGTGCTATTTTACTCGTTCCCAAGAAACCTTCTGAATTTTTTCTGTAAATGTTTTTTTCAATCTATTCTTCAGGTGCTGAGGTCAGCAGGCTCCTGGCACGTATTGTTCTTCGTGGTTATTATCTTCCTCGGTTCCTTCTATCTTGTGAACTTGATCTTGGCCATCGTCGCCATGTCCTATGATGAGTTGCAGAAGAAAGCAGAAGAGGAAGAGCAAGCAGAGGAAGAAGCTTTAAGGGTGAGTTTAAGAAACGGTATTAAACCTTTGACGGTGAAAGTGTTCACCAAGGAAAAGGGAAGTCCTTCTACCGATCGAATTTTTGGTTCGGAGTCATTGGACCTAAGGCTTAAAGTGAACTCAAGTATATTTTTAAACTTGTTGTAATAAGGGCTATAAACTTGAAAGTATATTTCATAGGGCAACTCCAGGATCTCGCTCTGTGAAAACATAAAAAAAAATTAACATAAAATAAAACATTAAAATCGGCCATGTTTTTGAATTCTGTAGAACACAATTAAAACTATAAAAGCATATTTTTCAAAATGAAAAAACATATGAGTACAGTAATTAGTTGACTTAAATTTAACTTCAGTGGACTACCTGCAAAACACCTCTGCATACAAGCATAACGTTCCTAACTAATTAGTATCTGATCTCGATGATTTGACGTACAAAAACATGATTTATGAGATTAGAAATCTAATACGAATGTTGAAAAATGCAATCCAGTTTAAAAAAAAAACATTAGCTAGTTGATGCAAGGCTCCTCAGCCTGGAGCATCGACGAAAGGTTGCTAGCGTCTCGGCTTTTTATCGAGTACATTTCGGGGAGTGTGCGGCGGAACTTTTCAACCTGATCCCACCATCTCCTTTCTATCAACGGACAACCAGACGCTCTGCGGTGCGCCACCGCTATATGGTAGAAATACCTCCCATTCGCACAAAGCGGTTCTCTTCGACCTTTATTATGCGCACCGCCAAAGAGTGGAACGACTTGCCAGTCTGTGTTTCCTGATAGCTACAACCTGGGTATCTTTAAGTCGCGAGTGAATAGGTTTCTTCTAGGCAAGCGTGTACCGTCGTAGACTGCATCATCGCTTACCATCAGGCGAGATCGTGGTCAAACGCAAGCCTATAATATATAGGTATATATAAAAAAAATTACGAGATATATTTTATTATTGAGAAAGTGTTATTCCTTTTTAAATTAAAAAGCGTATACCCTCTTCATATTAACAAGGTTAATTACAGAACAATTCATAATTCTTTATTGTTTGTGAACCAAGTTACTTGATGGTTGAACTTATAATAAAGATCTATTTACTGGCTAACTTTACTGGCTAATTAGCTTTTGTGAACGGGCTCGAGGAAGTGGGCACCACCGCCTTACCTTTATCTGCCGCCAAATAGCAGTACTCGTGCTGCTGTGTTCCGGTTAGATGGTAATGGTATGTTCCTGTAATTACTGGCACATAGGCATAACAGTTAAGTCCTATAGTATGACAACGTATTCACATACAGATCAAGACAACTTAATACCTTGTTTTGAATTATATGTGGACTAGCTGTTGCCAGCGGCTTCGCACGCGTGGTTTGCCCATAAAAAGTAGCCTATGTGTTAATCCAGGTTATGATCTACGTACCTACATACCAAATTTCATCGCAATCGGTTCAGCCGTTCCGGCGTGAAAGAGTAACAAACATCCATACATACAAACTTTCGCATTTATAATATTAGTAGGATATCCATGGGCTGCAGTAGCCACTTAACATCTGGTGGACTGCATGCTCGTTTGCCATATAAGTTGTATAAAAAAAACTATTCTACGTTCTGACATTTAAGCGTACAAATATTTATATAACAGTAATTAACAATTACATAATACAACATTTATCATAATAATACATATTTTTCCTTAATATGATTAATACAATTCAGAATCACATCAAATAAGTAGAGCAAACGTTATAAAAGCTATTAAAAATTGAAGAAAAAATGTTTTATCAATATCTAGCTGGCCAATCCGCAGCTTCGCACGCGTAGTTTTTTAAATAAAAACATTACCCTCCTTCTGCGCAGTTGGGTAAAAAGTAGCCTATGTCACCCAGGGATAGTGTAACTTCCCAACAGTGAAATATTATTTTTAAATTGGTCCAGTACTTTCGGAGCCTATTCAATACAAACAAACAAACAAATCTTTCCTCTTTATAATATTAGTATAGATAAATAAAATAGTACTGTCATCGTCGAATAGAGTCATAGAGTGATTAGTTATCTTAGGCAAGTCATTTAAATAAATTAAAAATAAGAACAATTATGTTGATAAGAGAATAAAATGTCACCAAACTGACAAACAACCTAGTCATTGTTGGGAAGCAGCTTTATCTCTGAAATATTACTCATACAAACAATAACTATAGTCTAACTTTTTATTAGCTGCAGTAAAATGACGTTTCTAAATGTCATTCCGTAAAATAATGTTGCCAGCCTAATCTCAATAGGGATGTGATTCAGTTCACAAATATTAATTAAATAACATTATTATGACGTTTTTGTTTCATTTTGAATGTACCTCCCTATACTTCCACTAAAAAAGATCAATCCTCTAGTATAGTAATAATAATAGGTTAAAAAAATACATTACAACTTAATATTAAATCTCAAAAAAAAAACCAAACTGATTATTCATTTATGATTCACTCATTTAGCTACATCCCTATTTATTTTTCTTCAAAAACCGGCAACCCACAAAACGTCATTTTACTGCAGCTAATAAAAAGTTAGACTTTACATATATCTGATGGAACGGAATAGATATCAAAACGTAACACTTGAATTTTAAGGAAAAAACATAGATTTGTTTACTATAAATAGATATTATTCGTCAATGTTATTTCCAACGTCGCATTCATTAAATAAAGAAGGTGCAAGGTGCCTAAGCCACTTTTGGATTTTTTTTATTGTGATTTACATTATATTATTATGGAGGATTATAGTTATATAATAAATAAATAAATATTGCTGGACATGTCACACAGCGCTATCCAGCCCCAAACTAAGCAGAGCTTGTACTATGGGAACCAGATAACTGATAGAATACTTATATACTTTTTTTTTGTAAATACATACTTATCATATATAGAAAAACATCCAGACCCGGAACAAATATCTGTAGAACATGCAAACATTTGTTCCGCGGCGGGAATCGAACCCGCTACCTCCTGCGTCTCAGCCGGCTATTCGCCCATTGCGTCACGGAGGTTGTCAATGTCATCATATAGATAGGAGGTTTAGATTGAAGGCAAAAAAATTTTGCCGTTTTATTCATCAAATTCGGTTTAAACCTACAGGAAGCGGAACAAAAAGCAGCGGCACGTGCGGACAAGCAAGAAGCGCGCGAAGCACACGCTCGCGAGCAAGCGGCCGCCGCCGAGGCTGCAGCGTACGCCGAGGCGCACCCCGCCAAGTCTCCCAGCGACTTCTCCTGTCAGAGCTACGAGCTGTTTGTGAACCAGGAGCGCGGCAACCAGGACGACAACACGCGCGAGCGCATGTCGCTCCGCAGCGATCCCTTCCAGGACTCGGTGAGCAATCAGCCCACGCACAAGCCCAACGAACCGCACCACGACGCACGCCGCCCGAGGAAGGTCAGCATGGTGAGTATTGACGCATCACGCTAGACGAGCGGACAATGATTCAACATAATAATAATTAACATTAAAATTTAAAAGAAATATTTTTTATAATGCCAACCACTAATAACAACACAAAAAAATACAGTACTTACAACAAAAAATTTAATAGAAATCATTTATAAGTAGCCGCCACAAAAAGGTTCCAACTCAGCATTTTGCATAAAAGAGAAATTAACTGTCGATTTTTATTACATTTTGGTCACATAGATCTCTTACTGATCATAAATCAATTAAATGATAAATCGATTATTCATTTATTTATTTATGATTACCTTAGGACTTGTTTTATTCGATTCTAGTGACAAATCTTAATCAAAGCCTTGCTGGTAAAATTTACTGTTTGAAGTCAATTATTTTGAATCCATTATACATATAATTTATGTATTATGAATCTTTTTTTAGTACCGTTTCATGTAACAAATCAAAGTTAAGTTGACAAATCAGAAATGGCGACTTTATCATATATTTTCATAACAATATAATCAGGTGATTATTGCTATAAGTCCAAACTATCGAATTGATTGATATTGTTTCGTACAAAGGTTGAATCATTGACAGCTGATCTATCTTTTCAACTTGATTTTCATCTAAATCACGCTGCTTTACGCAAACACCAACAAAGGTTAATCGGCACTAGGTGTTCACAGAAATCATACATTGTAAGCACTATGAAATCAAGTTGAAAAGAACTATATATACTTAATATTGTTTAATGCGAAGCTTCCCAGACCTTTTATTTCATTTCTGTGATTGTCAAATACATATTATGTTCCTTTGAAAAATTGCAAATATATAGACTTGTACATAATTCATTATATGGGCCTATGTTATTTTTCTTATAATACCTAGAGGTGATAATGTAAGTTCATTGTGCGTTCTAGTTTCTTTTTTATTAATTAGTTTTTTTTTTTTGATTAACAAACAAATCACTTCAAATTCATGATATAATTAATTATAAATTAATGCAATATTAAAATAGATAATAAATAAAAAAAAGTTATTTAATATACTCATTTTTATATTTTTTTATAGCCCAGACGAGGTTTAATACTAATCAATCGTAAAAATTTATCTCTTTGGTCTGTATATTTGCAACGTGAATCTACGAGTACTTGCCTGTGTCTTCTGTTGAAGTTATACATGATTTATCATACCTACATCCTCTGAAATCTTTTGCCTAGTCAAAAAGCATGTGTTCGACAAAATCATTAGTTACTTGTCGTATAATATCGTGACCATTTTGGCTGTATTCATTTTAACATTGATTATTAACTACTTATTATGCCTTTGTCTTTATTTTTATTAAATCCATTGACTTCAGTTTTTCGAGCACGAAACCGACATCATTACTTCGAACATCTTTAACGTCATCATGACTCTTGTAGTTACATTATTTCCTCAATTAGATCTAGTACCTTTTTTTGAGTTATGATTTAGCACGCGATATATTTTAAAACGTTAGTTATGACCAGTGACCTTTTAAGCATGAATTAGGTGTCTCATTTCATGGAATGCTCGATAAACGTTTTAGTTTTCCGATCTCCAATAATATTTCTCTCCATAAATGTTAGTGCATCTTAGTTTTTAGTATTTGAGAAAAACCACACCAAGCGTGTTTTTAGATCAATGAGTTGGAATAAGATAGAAAAACTAAGGAATACTATTGGAGATAGTGAATCTATTGTCATGGTAGATTGTTTCTTTTGCAATATAAGTGTTCCCGAACGAGCCGGGCAGAAACTGAACGTATCGACGATGCAAGAGGTAGGTTCAGTCAAACTACTTATCTTATAGAATAATATTGCTTTAATAAAGTAAATACATAAATTAAACTACTCATTCCTCAATTTCGATTTAGTGATGCGGAGGCTTCAGATTTGAAAGACAAAAGAACAGTCCTCATGACTATAGACGTAGAATCAAGAGATACATAGCTACGATACGATTACGATTTAGAAGTATGCAATTGTGCATGGTTACCCCACATCAGGTACTTACTTCATGTGTTTATAAACAAAGTTACCTGACTAACTATTGCTTTCACTCATATCATCGCTACTTTTTTGATTACTTTTGTATGAGTACCTACAATAATAATTTTTATCCATTACTCTGTCATTATTTCTTAATCAACATCGAAAATTCTTATTGTAGTTACAGGTGTAACAACTGATCTGCTAAAATTTTCAGCTAGAAACACTTTCTTGTAGTCTTCTAGCTCACTGTCAATTTTATCGAACACAAAATCCGCTTCAACACAAGATTGGGTTTATGTATGCAATTTTTTTTTACGTTTGTCAATGTTTGCAATATGACATTGCCTATTTCCGTCCTTTTAACCTATATGGTGGATGTTAGATTACTCTAATTACACTTTTCTAATGATAATGAATTCAAAATTTTCTTTGTGTATTGAAGGTCCCTCACCCTGAACGCATTAATAAAATCGGACATGTCTCATATGGGCCACTGCGGGAGGGCTCACAGGTTTGTCCTTAATCCTCATTGGTGTTTGTGATCCCTTTCCTTTTCAACAGGACTATTTATAATTTAAACTCTTCTTTATTCCTATACATTGTGCTCTACAGAACTCTTAACCTTGTCTATTTGCAACAATCCATGGAATATAAATGTACGTCATTCGAGCGCTTGCGTTTTATAGGCTTTTATTGTAATATTGCTACATGCATTGATGCAAAAAGACCATTTATAAACACTTTTCATTTCAACACTCACTACTTTCTCACTATCTTTCTATTTATAATATTTGTTGTTTATCAGCACATGGAAGTAAATCATAATAGATACAGAGTACCTTACTACCTACTAAAAGCCTCTGCAATGGTCTAGAACTGAATAGTAATCCTAGAAAAGTTACTACTCGATCTGAATTGAGGAAAATTGTGACTACAAAATGTGAATTTGTACTTTACACTTGAATTTTATAATAGGTCCTTTTGAAATGTAAATATGTGCTGCAGGCTTCATTGTCCCTTCCTGGGTCTCCGTTCAATTTGCGACGAGGATCGAGGGGATCTCATCAGATGACGTTGCGACCGAACGGGCGGAACCGGTACCCCCCGGGGGCGGACCGGAAGCCGCTCGTTCTCTCAACGTATTTGGATGCACAGGAGCACCTCCCGTATGCTGACGATTCGAATGCTGTCACTCCGATGTCTGAGGAAAACGGTGCTATCATTATTCCGGTTTACTACGCTAATTTAGGTAAGTGGTTCCCACGAGCGCTAATCAAGATACAAGATTTAGGCACAGATAAGATACATGTCGGGTACTTTATCACCAATTATCGGGTATCACGTCGGGTATCATTCGGGAAATGTCTAGGCAATGTTAGTGTCTTTGGTTCCTAAGCCAAGGTGCAGAGGAATGCAAACAACCGACTCGGATTTACTGAAGCACTATTTATTGTCCGTTACATTGCGTGAACTATTATAAAGGCAGGAGACGACTGTCGCGGCGGCGCAGCGGCGGGTTAATCACGCCACGTTGGGCCAAAACGCAGACTTGCATAAAACTCAGTCACAAAATATAATGCAGTAGCTCTTGTTCCCACAATACACATAGGTATACTAATAATTTAGGTAACTTGGTTGAGTTTTTTTAATGATAAAGTCAAATTCAAAACATTGCTTTATACTCAAATCATTTGCATCTTAATTTCACTCTTTTACGTTAGATGGAGGTGGCTCAAACTGTTGCTGATGGTTGGAAACCTGCAGTGCTATAAAATATTATTAAACATTAAATTACAATGCATGCCATTAAACGTGTTTTTGCAATATATTCCATTATATGGAAAGGGGTGGAAAGTATACTAAATATTAAAGCTATGAAATATTAAATCTTACTCAATTATTTTCTTTAAATTGCCTGTGTTATCAACGTATGTGCCTGTTAGTTAGATTTCATAATGTCAAAATAAAAGTACCTTGGTATGTTTATTGGATAAATTTGATATAGCCCATATGATTAACTCCATCGACGGGTGTCATGAAAAATAGATGTTTTTATAATTTAATACTTGTGTAGGTTTGGTTTTGGGCTGCCACAAACGACTTTAAACTTAAAATAAATGCAGTTTGCTGACTTATAAATAATGGTTCTTTCTAAATAAAGTTGCTAACGTTAATATTAGCAATTTGTAGTTCGTAGGAGTCTTTTTAGGACACAAACACAGCACAGCACTTGTTTAGCGTTTATTGGACGTAATTAGGCCGAAAGTATAACATTTGAATGAGTTTTTGACAGAATATATAGCGCAGTGCGTGGCAGCGCACCCGCTCGCGAAACTCGAGGAGGACAGACTCGCCTACCCTACATTAACTTTATTAAAATAAATAAATAAATATTGCTGGACATTTCACACAGTGCTATCTAGCCCCAAACTAAGCTGAGCTTGTACTATATGAACCAGATAACTGATAGAGTACTTATGTACATTTTTTTTGTAAATACATACTTATAATATATAGGGAAACAACCAGACCCGGAAAAAATATCTGTAGATCATGCAAACATTTGTTCCGCGGCGGGAATAGTACCCGCTACCTCCTGCGTCTCAGCCGGCTATTCGGCCACTGCACCACGCACACCAATAAAAATAACTTAATTTAAAAACTACCTTCGGAAACTGAGCGCGTCGCTAACACAGTTAATCTAAAGGTCCAGGGCTCTATCGATCTTTCTACCATCATTGCTTCTACATTCCATCATTCTATGCTTTATCTTAAGTTATGTTTATGATAAGGATGTTTTGTAATGACTGAGCACAAAGCTAAATAGAAACATATAGATACGTCAGTACATCATAATTCATAAATTAAAATTTGTTTATGTTGTACCTACATGTTTATGATAAGGATGTTTTGTAATGACTGAGCACAAAGCTAAATAGAAACATATAGATACGTCAGTACATCATAATTCATAAATTAAAATTTGTTTATGTTGTACCTACATATTTATGATAAGGATGTTTTGTAATGACTGAGCACAAAGCTAAATAGAAACATATAGATACGTCAGTACATCATAATTCATAAATTAAAATTTGTTTATGTTGTACCTACATGTTTATGATAAGGATGTTTTGTAATGACTGAGCACAAAGCTAAATAGAAACATATAGATACGTCAGTACATCATAATTCATAAATTAAAATTTGTTTATGTTGTACCTACATATTTATGATAAGGATGTTTTGTAATGACTGAGCACAAAGCTAAATAGAAACATATAGATACGTCAGTACATCATAATTCATAAATTAAAATTTGTTTATGTTGTACCTACATGTTTATGATAAGGATGTTTTGTAATGACTGAGCACAAAGCTAAATAGAAACATATAGATACGTCAATACGTCATCTATATATGTATATTATATAAAACAAAGTCGGATTAGTAACACTATTTCTAACTCAAGAACCGTGTTGATGATCTTTGATTTGTTGGATTCGTATCCGCCCCGAACAGCAGAATAACTATTAAAATACCGGATAAATTCACGCAAAAAGAAATTATGAAAAAAATCATTTTCTCATACATAGATGCAGCGAATGATGGCCGAATTACAATTCTACCGGGGCGACGTACATTGGCAGCTCGCGTCATATGCATGGCAAGGCGGTACGAAGTTCGGCGGGTCAGCTAGTAATTCATAAATAAAAACTCTTCATTACCATTGCCAAATGCAATGAAAAAAAATATAAAATTTATTGCTTAATAAACGACCTCTTCCTGACATCTTGTGGATGAGTATTTAGGTGGTATTTAGTAATAGAAGATAGTAATAGTTGAGTTGGAGTTTAACAAAAAATTATAAATATAAGTAAATACATTATAATCCATAAATACTTACCTAGATAGATAAGTATGATCTATACTATAATATTATAAAGAGGAAAGATTTGTTTGTTTGTATTGAATAGGCTCCAAAACTACTGGACCGATTTAAAAAAATCTTTCACTGTTGGGAAGCTACACTATCCCCGGGTGACATAGGTTACTTTTTACCCAACTGCGCAGAAGGAGGGTAGTGTTTTTATTGAAAATCTACGCGTGCGAAGCTGCGGATTGGTCAGCTAGTAATTAATATGATGCTTCTTCAGAAATATATAAATGATTGACTCCAGTTTTAAATACCTGGATGGGCATAATCTAATCATTATAATGTACCTAGATAAGAGATAGGAACAACTAATCATAATTTTCGGGAGATCTCCTTTCCAGTCTGTATCTCCGTATGCCAGGACGAAAAACACTTCTTAATTGAAACTATTTGTACTAACTTTACAGTACTTTTGATCATTCTGTCAGTTCAGAAAATAACGGACGTGTTACACGGCCACTTCCAGGTTCAAGACATTCGTCATACACGTCCCACCAGTCCCGACTGTCGTATACGTCTCACGGCGATCTGTTAGGAGGCAAGGCGCAGACGAAGGAGGCCAGGCTGAGAGGCAGGTCAGCCTCGAGGAATCACAGCGTGACGTCACAACCTCACGCATATCCACTGCCAAGACAAGACTCCTCGCTTGCTTCTAGACCACTGAGGGAATATGTAAGTTAGCATTGAATACAATAAGTTTGGTAAAGTCACATCAAATTACAAACTTTAAAACGTAAAAAGTCACGGTCCATTGCCAGACACACCATTTTCTAATAAGGGTTACTCATAAACTTTGAAGATTTCGCTTATTATTCCGTCCGTATGTTTTAAAATCTCATAAAAAACGTTAAAACTTCATTTATCTTGAAACAATGCCTAAGATTCAATGAGCAAAAATTCAACAATCTTACTAACGAATAGAGTTCTCACGATTCAGACAGGCCTCGAGCATTGTTGTTTGAGCCAGCAGTGAGGTTTTATCAAACAACCAACCACCATACAAATTGAGTAATAATAATTGATATGTTCTTAACTCTGTTATTCTGTGTTTGGTATTAGTTGTATTTGTGTTTTGTGTTCAAATTAATTTAATAAAATTAAATTAGTGATTCGCCCCGAACTGAGATCTCGCGAGTTTCCGATTAAAACAAAAAAATATTATTTGTAATGTTTGACTATCAAAATAGTGCCACGAAAAAATAACCATATTACTTGACCTACAGTTTCATTCAAATTACAGGTAACGATAGTTCATGTTCTTTGGAAATTTATTTTTGGGGTACAAATTGCAGTTATTCTGGATTTCAGACTTTTGCCCATATTTGTGTCACTTAAGCTAAACACACACCAAATTACAACACTGTGGGGTCACTGGTGTACCCTGTGAGTTTTGTCAAAGTTTAGTTTTTATCATGGCTAATAACTCAAAAACTAACAAAAACGGAGTCTTTCAAAACAAAAACAGGTTTTCAAGGAGAAACGAGTCGTAGCTGGTTACCGAGGGATATAGGAACCCGTCATTAGTCAGTTTAACAGGTATTACTCGTGCGCGATAACTTGGGACCTGCTAGGAATGCGACTCTCCGACCGCTTCCCCTGCACTTCTCCGATGGCGCCCGTATTATACCGTTCGCATGACTATTTTTTACTAGGGTTTTTAGTCTCGTACTGGCCTACGTCACGTAACGACGCGCTCTGGAATTCTTTTAGTTTTCGTTTGTGTTATTGTTTTGTTGTTGTAGTTTTTGTTGTTATAGTAAATGTTGTAAATTTATCGGATACCTCTTCGTCAAGTGATTATAGTGAGACTGAGGACGAAGAACAACCTCTAGAAGGCATAAATCCACTAAGTAGTGACGAAGATGAGATAATGTAAATAATAGATAAAATAAATGTATAAACTTAAACATTGTATTTTTATTTTATTCAAATAGTGTAAAAAAGATTAGATAAAAAGCAGCGTCCTCCCTGAGTAACATAATAAATTAGGTTAAAATAAACAAAGACGAAGCCGCGGGCGGCTGCTTGTTATGTTCGCTTTTTTGCGGGCGGTACAAACACGCCAATATGACGTCACCGCGTTCAGGTCCCAACTTATCGCGCACGGGTAATACCTACTTACATGATGGATGAATATGATTGGTTTACCTATTTTATACAGGCTCTTTCGTTAATATTTTAGGACTTGATATACTAGGTTGTTTGAAAATTGAGCCCTCATTCATTTAATGTTGTACTTAACAATAAATAATATAATAAATAAATATTGTTGGACATTTCACACAGCGCTATCTAGCCCTAAACTAAGCAGAGCTTGTACTATGGGAACCAGATAACTAATAGAATACTTATATACATTTTTTTCGTAAATACATATTTATAATATATATAAAAACAACCAGACCCGGAACAAATATCAGTAGATCATGTAAACATATGTTCCGCGGTGGGAATCAAACCCACTACCTCCTGCGTCTAAGCCGGTTATTCACCCGCTGCGCCACGAAGGTCGTCAATACACGTAATATACCTATACCAAAGTATCCAAGGTATTGCCAACTTAACTCGAACTTTTTGAATTTCAGGATATGAGCACCACAGAGTGTACCGATGAAGCTGGTAAAGTGTTGAAACCTTCAGGAGACAATCCCTTTATAGAATCATCGCAGCAGCCAAACGTGGTCGATATGAGAGGTAAGTAAATCAAATAATGAAAACACGCGACTTCTAATGTGATTGAGGATTCTGGCTTCTTTCATTTTTGAATAAAAATAAAGATTTGTCATATAGATTGCAATTAAATTGAGATTATTAGGAATGTGATGACGATATCGTGAGAATAATGGGTGCGACATGGCCAAACAAAGAGGGGATTGGAAGCGGTTGGAGGAGGTCTTTGCCCGCAAATGGACAAACCCTTAAACATAAATTATAAATAAAAAAAAATACATAGATTAACTTATATATTAGTTTACTAGCTGTTGCCCACGACTTCGTATGCGTTACACTACTAAATGTGTAAGTAACCTAGAAATAAAGCTAAACTCGCTGTTGCAACTTGATTTGACACCCCATTTTTATCCTATGGAACCTGATTTATGAGATGAAAGGTAGCCTATGTGCTAATCCAGGTTATAATCTACGTACATACTAAATTTTATCGAAATCGGTTCAGACATTATGACGTGATTGAGTTATAAACAAACATCCAAACTTTCGCATTTATGATACTAGTGTGATTGATTTGTAAAAAATTTGAATTATATTTATTTGGGAAATAAAAAGGCTTAATAATATCCTATTAATGTTCATTACCTTGTTCTTTTTTCAAATTTACTTAAAACTCTGAGGGCGTAAATTGGATTTACGCATCAAGTATCGAGCTAACAATGAGAAGTTTTCAGAGCTTGACTGATGAAACGTGTTTTCAACTTCATCGGCCGCACACAACTGAATATTTTTATAAAGTTGTATTTATAGCTAAAGTATTATTTTACAGATGTAATGGTACTGAATGAGATCATAGAGCAAGCTGGCAGACAGAGTAGAGCAAGTGATCAGAACGGTAAGAACAACACTAATTCAATTTGAATGTCGCCTTTCTGTGACTGTCTTGTTGCATTCCATAACGGTGTTTAATATGTTCTGTAATATTGCTTTGAAATAACAAAATACAAACAATGTAACACACAATATTAAGATTTAATACTACTCCACGCACAGCCTATAATATTTCCATTTCTTTATTTTCTCGATGACAGTTCTAATTTGATAGTTGTAGTGTTGTGACCAAATAAGCAATGATATCGATCGCATATATTTATTTTATTTTGAACAAAGACAAATACAACAAAAACATTCAAATACTTTTTCGAATTCGAATTCGATTTGTCGAGTACCTACTTATTTTACAACAGCTTCGAAAATTTTAAAGAAGTTGGCATTATCAATCAAGAATTAATACGTGTAACATCTTGTAATGAAATATAATATTAGTTAATAAATTTGTATAAAAGTATCCGGCAGTAGTTTAGTTGTAAAAAGTTTTAATTTGTAAAAAAATATCGGGTCTGTTATCGTGTTACGTTTATCGATAGCTCCATCCCTATCAGTTTCTCCGACTCTGGTTTAACCTTGTACGTGCGTAAGCGTCATAATTTTATAAAATAATGCTTATATAATGTAAAAAAGACGCTCGTTCAAGTTTTCACAGGAGCTGTCATCGAGAAAATAAAGAAATGGAAATAGTATAACTGTAATTATAAAACATAGTTTAATCTCAATAATAACTTTTGTTACAATATCTGACTGCAATATTAACACAAGACACAAAAATAATTTAACTTCATTTTCATTTATTTGGCGATTAGTAAGAAAAATAGGTACAGGATAAGATTAATAATGTCTTAAAACCTATGTTAGGTTTAACTAGAGACTAGTTTCTCGGTGTTTAATGTTATTTATTTACTTTAGTTACTAGTTATGATACTAATACAATACAGACTTTTTTACAACCGAGCGATCACCCGAACATACAAACACAGATACGCCTCCTGTGCCCCAACAGTCTCATCTATATCTGACGGGCGAGTTCAACACTCATATTTGATATACAATATTAACACACTTTTAAAAATACGGGATTTATCACGTACCGTCTTATCGCTGTTTCGACCGACAATGTTTCGGTTCAATTCGTGAACTTTCAGTGCGAGGCGAGACGTTATTCGGATCGCACTCACCCTGATGAAGGTTCACGAATTGAACCGAAACATTGTCGGTCGAAACACCGATAAGACGGTACGTGATAAATCCCGTATTTTTAATAATGATTGTAATCAATTACCAAAGTTTTCTAAGTAAAACTACACAACATATAGCTCATATTTAATATTAACATTGAACACTACATCACAAAACCGGTATTTGCTCATTATGCGAAAAAAAAGCATAATTGGCAAAGAATTGAAAATATATGTGGATGTCATTTATATTCGATGCAGTATAGTATGCTTATGTGTTTTGCAAATCGAATCTGAAAAACTGCACCCGCGCACCACAAGCTTAATTAATATTTTATAAATTTTGCAAAAATATATGATTTAATATACGATTGAACTTTTATATATTATGATGAAACTATAAAAATCCGTAACAGTATAATCAATTTGTTTATTTATTTTGAAAAACATTCAATGTTTGAGACTAGACTTACACCTAAAAGTCTAGTTTAGTCTCTAACATTAAATATTTTCATAAATAATTGTACAAATTTTTAGAACGTATAACAATTTTAAATATTGATGATAAAAATATTTTCTACGATCGCCATTTTAGATAATACAAACACAGCTGCACTACATTTTCAATGAGCCTAACTTTAGATAGATCTGCTTCTAAAAGATTATTTTAATAGCTATTATAAACGTAGATTTAAAGTATACTTTTAATGGACATCCATTTTATAATTCCTACTAAATAAATGAACAGATTCTGATATTAATCGCAATAACATCTCTTGGTCGAACTTAGAACGCACACATATTTTACCCAGTCCCATCCTTTGAGTTAGGTACTTGAAAACATTTGGAACACTCATGAAAATTACAATACAAATCTTGCTAGTTTCATGGCTGTTTTCACACTTCACTTTGCATGTGTTATGTATAGTGATCGGCGTAGGTAGTGCTATTCACGGGAATTAGTGACCGTTAACTTAACATGGATATGCCTTCTAAATCCCGGGAAATATATTTTTATTTTATTTAACAGGTTTCTTTAGGAATTCGTATTTTACACAGTATTTATTCAGCTTTATGCAAATACTTACATGTTGTTTTGGTCACTAAACTCATCCCTTTCTCTCGCGCTTTTGTAGCTTAACACGGGTGAGGTGAGGACTCTGATATGTCGTCGGGCGTTTTCATGGTATCTTTAACAGTTTAACTTCATTTACATCGACATTTAGAAAAATATTCCCGGGAATCGGGGAATAAATCCCGGGGCATATCCATATTAACTTATCATTCAGGTTCATTGACCCAAAATAGCACTACCTACCCCGATCCCTAGTTATGTATAAAAGCTTAGACAAGTTGCTATTTCACTATTCGATTATTATTTTCTATATATGCACCTATCTACACCTATCGATTATGATTCAATCGAATGAATTTGTAATAGGTACCTATTTATTTTAAAAAGTAGTTAAGTAATATGCTTTGTTTTTAGTATCATAAAGGGGAAATTGGAATACATGCTAGTTGAAATAAGTATGAGTACCTAGCTGTGTAATGCATTGACGATTGCTTATATTAGTGTTTGGTATGCCACGATATTCATATTTTTTGAAGAGCGAATATTTTGCAATATTCAATTCATGTATTTAACCATTGAACAATGTAATGGGAGTAGTTACGAAGGCTTTCACGCGAGTTTGAGAGCTAGCGAGGCCACCGCAAGTGTACATGAGTTTGATTTGCACTATTACCTAGCACTACCGGTAAGATCTTACCGGTTTGATGCTTACCATCACATGTTTGAGTGCCACCAGTTTTATGCATTAACGATGATAAATGACAACCATACAATTTACAAAAAATATGGATATTGGTGTTTAGAAATTAAGAATGAAAATTCCAATAAAAGAATTAAGTTCACGTATCACCGAGACATAGGCGATACTCTTTCTTTTATTGGAAATCGAAAAAATAATGAGCGAATACTAACAAAAATATTTCTGTCTCTCTCTAACACACACACACTCACCTGGTAAACGGGACAACAGTGTCAGTGTACTACTTCCCAACAGCGGAAGACGATGAGGATGGACCGACGTTCAAGGAACGTTTCCTGGAGTTCGGGATGAAGGCTATAGACTTCTTCTGTGTGTGGGACTGCTGTTGGCTGTGGCTAGAGTTTCAGAAGTACGTTGCGTTGCTGGTCTTCGATCCGTTTGTGGAATTGTTCATCACGCTCTGTATCGTCGTTAACACGCTGTTCATGGCGCTGGATCACCATGATATGGACAAAGATATGGATAAAGCATTGAAGAGTGGCAACTACGTAAGTACACACGCACACTGACATACAAACTCTCAACACTTTATATATATTTCTATATAATACGAACATTTATTTGATGTCTTGTGTTTCAGTTTTTCACAGCAACATTCGGTATTGAAGCGTTGTTGAAATTGGTTGCTATGAGCCCTAAGTTTTATTTTCAAGAAGGATGGAATATATTTGACTTTATCATTGTGGCCTTATCACTATTGGAGTTGGGATTAGAAGGAGTTCAGGGTTTGTCTGTATTGCGTTCCTTTCGTTTGGTGAGTATCTTATATTGTTTGTTACACTTAACTACTTTGATCAAACCTGACCGTTATCATGTTTCCTATTTCTATGAACATTATCACAAACATTCATTACCTAAGCATTATATTTCTTGTGGATCATAAAAGTAATTATCATGTCACAAGTACTCTCAATCTATTTAACTCTATCATCTGGAATCTATTCTTCTTCCTTCATAAACCCTGTACAACTAATACCTACCTTGTGACATCATACTGCTCTAAAGTTTGATATGTGAAAATCTTAAACGTGTATGTGATTTCAGCTACGTGTATTTAAACTGGCCAAGTCTTGGCCGGCGCTAAACCTTATTATATCCATAATGGGTAGGACGGTGGGAGCTTTAGGGAACTTGACCTTTGTACTTTGCATCATTATATTCATATTTGCGGTGATGGGTATGCAACTTTTCGGGAAAAATTATGTGGGTAAGAATGCAGTTGTTTGGGAACTTAACAGGTTCAATATTTAACAGTTTAGCATCTCTAACCTAAATAAGCTTCATGATTATTCAGCTTCACACAAAAATCTTAACACACTGGGCTTTTGATGAAACATTTTTTTCATAAAGAAATAATTTCGAGTCCATGCTGTGGCTTTATAACAGCGATTTTGGCTCGAGAGCCGCAACGAGCCCGAAGGGAACACGTTATAAAGCTATGCCACGCAGCTTTTAATCATGAATAAGCTTTGCCTTGAGTAACATAGATTTGACTTGCAGCTTCGCTTACCGAGGGTAACTTACGCATCAGGCCAACTGATGGGATCTATGTGTTCGATAGGCACTATATTACTTATACTTTCTCAACTATAACTAACTGTACCTTTGTTGAACAAAAACAAATGTGAAAAAAATGTCCAAAAGCTCTCACGTTAGTTGAAGAGTTACATATATCCCACTCATTCAAAACTAAGTCAGTGCACATTACTAGGTTCAAGCACACATTCGCTAACCTAGTCCATGATACCTAAACCTCGAACCACTCAGTATCGTAGTACTAATAGGATGTGAGTGGTTAGGGGTCCGATGAGGGAACCCGCAGTAGCATAGGTGAAGCGCCGGTAAGCGAGCTTGTGTGACGCCTTGTATCACAATTTGTAATTGCAGCTTCGAGTATTCAAATTGGCAAAGTCATGGCCGACACTTAATTTACTCATCTCTATAATGGGTAGGACAATGGGTGCCTTGGGCAATCTGACCTTCGTATTGTGCATCATTATTTTCATATTTGCGGTGATGGGTATGCAACTATTCGGAAAAAATTATGTGGGTAAGTGTAATTGGTGGGAGTGTTGCATGTAAAATTGGTGTTTGAAAATGTTAACTGTTAACGGTATGGCGGCGGGTCCGAATGACCAGCAGTGTATTCCAAACAAGCCTTACATTTCATGTTCTATTTAACAAACGAACAGTTTCCTGTCACATTTTTCTAAATTTACTTGTGTTACAATGTTCGGAGTTGGAAAACATTTGTAGTTTGTCTAAAATGTGATTCAATTAGTTTAATGAATTCGTGTTGATCGTCTGCCTGCATTGACTCACAGTTTAGCCGGACCCACCGTCCTGTTTCAATAGTGTATATTGTGTTTATGTGCGTCACACTGTTGTGCTCCATTTTAGTGTTGAGATTTGATGTGTCCCTTCCAAGTGAGCTTAATATCCTAAAACAATGATAGCCCTATTGTTCTGAAGGCGCCTCACTTGTGAGACATTATGCTAGCTTCGAATTCTTTCATCTTTCCGACTACATTTTCCTTTGACATTACCAGCTGTTATGGTTTGATTCTTTGTAAGTTTTTATGGTTATTTGAATGCTAAGAATATTTTATTGATATTTTAGAAATTGGTATTTATTGTAATATAAAACATAGTATTTACAGTTTTGCATGCTGTACTAAAAGAAAGTTAAAAATTATGTTTGAGCTGACATCGCATAGTAGAATTATTGCATGATGTTGCTGCTTCCGCCAATAAATGAAATAGAAACCCTTTTACAAGTAGATACGATTCTTTAACATGTCAAATTCAATACTACTCACGGGAACTGTAAATAAGCAAATAAATTGGAGCTTAGATTGGCATTTGTCACACTTTTGCTTCTAAATTAAGCATTACAAATTCTTATAACAAGAAAATATCTGAATAATTATAGAAATGCGGCTGTTTACTACATTCCACATCAAACACATTTCAAGTTTTTACATTTTCAAATATTTCATAACCAGATAAAAGTAAGCAGTCGCGTTCTATAAAATTCTAATTAGACGAACACTAGTTTAATCAATGCTTTCAACATCATATTTTTTTAAATAATATAATTGGGCAAATTTTATTTAACTTATATAATACTTCTTTATAACTAATATATAATATGTTATGCCAGATAACGTTGATCTATTTCCTGACGGAGACTTGCCAAGATGGAACTTTACGGATTTCATGCACAGTTTCATGATTGTATTCCGAGTGTTGTGCGGAGAATGGATAGAGAGTATGTGGGACTGCATGTTGGTTGGAGACGTCTCCTGTATACCATTCTTCTTAGCTACCGTCGTCATTGGCAATCTTGTGGTCAGTATTTCATTTGATGTTTACTCAGATCATTCTTTCAATTTGTTTTTTAAGCGCATCATTATTGCTTACCTTACTATTGGTATCTCTTGGTGGAATATCTTACGTATAACACGTCTATATTTGAAATTAAAAAACGTATTTAATTTTGAATCTAACAGTAAAGTATCTAAAACGTTACCCTAAGTAACACCACTTCAGGTATGTTTAAATTGATTTTCGGATTTCAGGTACTTAACCTCTTCTTGGCCCTGTTACTGTCTAATTTCGGTTCTTCGAGTTTATCTACACCAAGCGCGGACCAGGAGACCAACAAAATAGCGGAGGCCTTCAATAGAATATCGAGGTTCACAGATTGGATAAAGCGGAACGTAGCTGACTTTATGAAAATACTCAAAAACAAGCTGACCAATCAGATAGCAATCCACGCTCCCGGTAAGATGTGTGTCTGCCAGAATGTTGTGGCATGCGTGTATCGTTGTTGTTACTGTTATAAATAAGGGCTATTTTGTAAAGTACCTAGATAAAGAATTTAAATGAAACAAAAGCCTTGTTATTCGAGAGTATCTCCCAGCAGTACTTCAAGCATTACTGTAGTACTGTAGAGACAGCAAATAACAAGTAAGAAGAAGCACTGAGAATATTTTAGGCTGATGATGATTTTAATGACATAGATAAAGGAAACCAATAAGTGACATATTATGTCTATGGTAATATTGAAAAGGCATTTAATTTATCAGAAGGGATCATTAAATAGTTTCCTAGACCTTATTGATTTAGTAAAGATATTTTTTAATTTAAATTTGAGACAATATAATGAACCCTTGAGTTAAAATATAACTGCAGCCTATGCAATAACGGACACGGGAGACAATTCTATATATGTATTGGTGTCCTAGCATGATTTGTTGAAACAAATAAATTGTAAAGCATGGTGATTGTTTCATTAATTTGTGTATATTCTGTGGCTCACTGTGCGTTGCCTGAGACCTAGCAATCCAAGTATAGATCAGACCTTGTTATTTCTGTTGACTTGACCTTTCTGTTTATGCTACTCCATCGTATATACACATTTTCCTTTCACCCCTGATTTCATTTGTGTAAACAGCTTAATAACTGGGTGTTATATGTCATCTGTATCTTTAGCTTGTGTGTTATTGCATGTTTGTTGTGTACCATTGTTGTTAGTAAATATATTGATAATATTATAATATTTTAATTTGCCGGCTCGTTTGTAAGCATGATTTAGCCTCAGTATAGTTAAGTTGTCTTTTCGTTGTTTGGGAAAGAAATAAAGGCAGTTAAACTATAACGAGGTTAAAACACATTTATAAATAAGTCGGTGGAGATATAAAGGTATTTTCTAAGTTCATTTAATCTTCATCACTCTTCAATATAATATTTATCTTGTTGAATTTGGAATCTAACAACAAATTTTACATAATTAGTAATAATATATGAGTTGTAACTACGAGTAAAGAGGCGTCCTTTAATAACGTGAGGCGCTTTTGACGATTTTTTGACACCGGGGGAGGTGTGACATTTGGATCAATCCCCCCCACCTTATCTCACGTGAGATTTTTCAAAATTTGTTTATTTTAAAATTCCTAGTTGGACTTATTAAAAAAAATACAATTGGCTTCATTATTTTTATTTAAGACTAGTAATCAAGATTGCTTCTCTCGTAATCTCTCGTAAGAAAAAAAAATTACGTGATACTTGCCGATACCCCCCCCCCCCCCCTCCCCCCACCCCTCCCCTACGTGATGTTGGGCGAGGTTCGGCTCAACCCCCTCCCTCCCTTGAACACTTCACGTTCACTTCACAACAATAATGGACGCCTCTTAATACCACCGAATTGATATATGATGGAAAAATATTGAACATACAATTAAAGTTTTGTTGATCCAACTTAATTAAAAAATTTTTGTTTCATTGAATCAGTGCATTTCGTTCGTCATGGGATCCATTCACAATTCATCACACGAAAATAAACGGAATCTATTATCGAAATACGAGTCGAGAACTAGTTTGACTATTATGACCTTTGTTTTGATTTTTAATTGCGTATAAAAACGTATTGTAAACATTATTTTGAAATATAAAAAACTAATGGGACGAGAGGGCAAAATAAAATCGTACGAGTAATTGTTATAAAAGATTTTATAAGAGTATTATTCAAATGAAAATCAAAATAGAGATAAAATGATTAGTCTTATATTCCATAAACATTCCATTGGGTTATATAAGGTCCAAAGTTTATTTATCCTGGTCTGATTCTATGCTTGGACGCTCATCGTGGTCTGGTCATCGCACTGTGGGACGTCACGCCGCATTTAGGCTTAAAAGCGGCTCTATGTGGCCGTTGTGTCTCTTCAGAACGCGTCGACAACGAACTTGAGCTTGGAACAGACCTGGACGACGCTGTGCTGTACAAAGACAAAAAACTCAAAGACCAAGTAGAAGTAGCAATAGGTGATGGAATGGAATTCACGATACCAGGTAATAATTAAATAAATCTTAAAACACACATCATAGAACACACTGATATCTTCAGGCAGTTGCTAGTCTTAATAAAGAGTTAACAGGTTATTTTAGCAGGCAAACATAAGACAATAAAAATATGTAGATAATACACAAAACCCTCTGAGCAGTCACATATCAGACACATATAGTCAACAGTCGAACTGTTGAAACTTATAACCGAAAAGTTTACTGTTTGAGCCATCTATATACGGCTACTCTTCACACTGAATTATTAACAATACGAACAGATCCATTATAATTTTCACAGGTGACAATAAGTACAAAAAAGGTAAAATACTAATAAATAATATAAATGCAATAACAGACAACCACAGAGACAACCGGTTAGATTGCGAGCTAAATCATCACGGATATCCTATACAGGTAAATTAACATGTTGATAGTTTACTTGCAATTATTAAACTTGTGTCTCTTCAATAATTACTGTATTGTATACTTCTCACTATATTTTAAATATGGCCATTGAAGTGCCCTTTCAGGGTGTATTTTTTTAAACTCCAATGTCAATAAACCTATTGAAAACAACATATTTTGAGAAATATACGATCGATAAGTGCTGGACTAAAAAAAGTCAAAAATCAATTTCAAAAACATTTTGCAAATACTTATTACAGGATGACGATACGATCAGTCAGAAATCGTATGGAAGCCACAAACTCAGATCATTCAAAGATGAAAGTCATAAAGTATCAGCCGACACGATAGACGGAGAAGAGAAGAAGGACGCCAGCAAAGAAGAATTAGGTTTAGAAGAAGGTACGTGTAACAAAAGTGCCTTCGTATAAAACAAAGCACGTGAAATAAAATAATAACTTTCGCTTCAACTGCTTGTCTTCAGAGATGCTAGAGGAAGAAGAAGATGGCAAGTTGGACGGTCTAAAAGACATCAAGGTGGAAGCAGACGAAGAGGTGGTAGACGATTCACCAGCAGAGTGCTGTCCAGAGCCATGCTACAAGCGGTTTCCATTCCTGGCGGGGGATGATGAATCACCCTTCTGGCAAGGGTGGGGTACTCTGCGGTTGAAGACGTTCAAACTTATTGAGAACACTTATTTCGAAACGGCTGTGATTACGATGATTTTGCTCAGTAGTTTGGCTTTGGTAAGAAACTATAATATATACCGGATAGTTACTGTAATAGCTCATCAAAGAGTAGCAGAATGAAACATTATTTAGAAGATATTTGGAACGATGCAACGTCAACTATCGTCTAAATAAAGCCTACTTGACTGTATGTTGGCCAAACGCTGGTTTTGTGTCCACTTTCTACGCCTATATGTATTCAATTCTGGTACTCTGTAAAAGTTAGCCTGCAGCGGCGCCCACCCAATCTAAATGATAAACACCAACTCATAACGATAAATTTGTCTCAAATATGAACAACGTGTATTGTATTGTTTTCAGGCCTTAGAAGATGTACATTTACCACACCGACCCATTCTTCAAGATATATTGTATTATATGGACCGAATCTTCACTGTTATCTTCTTTATCGAGATGTTGATCAAATGGCTCGCTTTGGGATTCCAAAAATACTTCACAAACGCATGGTGCTGGCTAGATTTCGTTATTGTAATGGTAAGCATATTTTTTGCAATAAGTATTTCTATGGATTACTACACGCATAGTATTACTTTGTCCCTATCATAAGAAATAAATACTAATAGATTTATTGCAGGTAAAATATTCAGTGTATCAATAGGTAAAAATTAGCCACTTAAATATCATCGATATTTATGTAACTTCGCAGGGGAGTACAACGAAATATGATATGTGTTGATGGTAGAAAATGCCCTTGAACTTACACCCCAGGCTTTGAAATAAGTTTTTTTCAAATCTAGGAGAGCATAACATTTGTTTAGTGAATTTATTAGTAGGTGTAGGTGGTACACACTTTTAGATATAAGTTTTAAGTAAGCAGTATCTATATGATAATTGATATCATATTAGTTGTCGCTCGTAAACCACGGCGCGGTGATGGCGGGCGCCGACGACATACCAGCCTTCCGTTCGATGCGAACCTTGCGAGCCCTGCGTCCTCTGCGAGCGGTGTCTCGATGGGAGGGCATGCGCGTGAGTACGCGCGCCCACTACGCTATCGATGTACTTGCGGATAGGCCGGGCGGACACTGTAGCTAATCCTTGTTACTGACTACGGATAAAGTCAAAGACAATAAGAAATTATTGGCAAAACAGAGAAGGTACAAAGTACAAGATGTGATACTCTATTACTAACCATGTCACTACACTTGTGCATCTTGGCACCAGATAAAATAATCTGACGAAAAAGTCGATTAGTGTATCTATATTGACACGAAAGAGAAACATGAAAGAGGACACGATTAAAGAACATCAAACAATGTTACTATTATCCAAAACCTACTTTGTTTACCAATCACACAGATAAAAAAAGAGAGAGAAAGAGTAAAAGAGAACACACAATAACATAAAAAACTATCACCTATATATAGACTCTTTACATTATTTGTGTTCCATTTCTCTCAATGTCTTATATACTCGGTTAAATAGGGTTATCTACAAAGACGCCCGGTTTAGATGCCCATTGATATCTTTAATGTCATCCGCCAATGGAAGGTCGATGGGCAATGCAACGTGCGTGCAGCTTTGTCTGTTCGATGTCAGGCAGCGAGGGTGGACTTGCCTCGCTACCTTCAGCTCTCGGTGTCGTACTGTTTGTTTGTGGATCCTGCTTTTGTGTTACTATAACCACAGTCCCGCAATCAACTCCTCTTATTTATATGATAGGTCTAAAGTGCATGTAAGATTTCTATCTCTGTGCTCTATCAATGTGTGCTGTCTTATTAGGGAATTGTAAAGTAACTTTGGTTTATTTTTGAATTGAAACAGCACAAATGAATGCTGTAGATGTTCAGTGCAGCTATGTTTTTGTATGTAACGTTCATTCACAACTTTTTTGCGTCTCAAAATGATCCTTTTGTCGTTATGGTACTATTGTCGGTGGATTTTGTAATATGCAATTTAGCATTTGGTTTTCAGATTGCTCCACTTTTGGTCTCTCGTTCGTTTCTCTCTGGTTGTCTGTCTTCATCACTGTTCTGCTAGATCAGTGATCCTCTTTTACTTATTGATATGTTTGATTTAGTTCAGCGAATCAACATACCGATTAACTTTTGGAATAAGTTTTAGATGCAGCTATGAAACTCCATGTATGCCTATAATATGTCTCAAAATGCAACCCTTGATTATCAGGTCTCGCTTATAAACTTCGTAGCGGCACTTTGTGGCGCCGGAGGCATTCAGGCGTTCAAAACGATGAGAACGCTCCGAGCGCTGCGACCGCTCAGAGCCATGAGCCGCATGCAGGGCATGAGGGTACGTACTCTGCCGCCAAGCTGCTCCGCTAGGCTCAGAGCCATAGCTCCACTACACGCTCCACACTCTCATCCTCACACACATCATAACAACTCCTTCAACTCTTGAACATCAATCGTCCTGACGATCCACTTGCATCATTCTCGATCTGTTTTAATTTGGAAGAGTTGTTCGACGTCATTGGCTGTAGTTTTGTATCGTCAACCTTTTAGAAATCATCTCGAATCGACGGTGGCACCCATAGGAATGGCTTAGTATTGTCACTTTTTGTCATAATCCTCTTTTAGAAGTCGGTTATTGGATTTATTTTGGGATATTTTAATTTCTTCTACTTTTCTAATACAATTTCGTAGAGTCGTTCTTTAGCTAGTAAACTAGATTTTTCTTAGTTTTTTTTTCTTGGAATGCTAATTAGATTCTGCACTTAGATTTTTCTTCTTCATGTCGTTCAACGTGAAGGTCGCATGATTAGAACGATTTGTGCAATTATCTGAAGAGACTGGTAAGTAGAGCAACCTTTTCGTTCAACGTTGCTTTTATACGCTTCGATGTGGTACAATGTGTAGATTAGAATTTTATTATTAATATATAAATATTTATTCGGAGATAAACAAATACCAATATCTCCAAAAAAATATTGCAATACACTATCTTCCCAACACGCTTGTCAAGTTCAGCAAAAGTTTTGCATATGTATGACATTGTAATACCGTTATTGTATATGATCTGTTATATAATATTTATTTATTAATAATATTTTGTGATTTTAACCTCATTTGATTGCTTAAGAACATGCTATCCAAGGTCCAAAATATCTGTTCAAAAACGTCTTTTCCTCCATTAAGTAATAAGTATTTTGTTTCATATATAACTAGCAAACCCACCCGCGGTTTCGCACGGGTGGTTTTTCAATAAAACATTATCCTCATTTTGCGTAGTTGGCTAAAAAGTAATCTATGTCCTTTCCCAGGATATAATCTATCTCCTTGCAAAATTTCATTACGATCCGTTCAGCCGCTTAGTCGTGTAAAGGTAACAAACAAACTAACAAACAAATAGAGTTATCTATGTATTATACATATAAACCTTCCTCTTGAATCATTCTATCTATTGCTGAAAACTACATTAAAATCCGTTGAGTAGTTTAAAATGATCTAAGGTAACAGACAGTGGAAGCAACTTCATTTTATACAATATAAAGAGAATACATTTCCCAAATGATGATGTCTCCTCAAATTAAATTAGAAAGTCTAATACATATTGCAATGACAAATTATCTGTTCTCTCTATTTTGATTCACATCCTTTTTTTCCTATGCAGGTGGTAGTGAACGCCCTGGTGCAAGCGATACCTTCCATCTTCAACGTACTACTCGTTTGTCTTATCTTCTGGCTTATTTTCGCCATCATGGGCGTCCAACTGTTCGCTGGAAAGTACTTCAAGGTATGAAACTCTATTATTTCCGTTACTTTTAGTTATAACTTCAATCGTCGCAATTTTTTTTATTACTTGATTAACAGATGCTTCCATCAGGATATATGTAGGTATTTCTTTACTTATATCGTCTTCTCGTGAAATATCCTCGCAATTTGTTAATATCTGTTTATCTTTATTGTTCCTTTTAGTGTTCTCGATTTCTGTCTTTAATTGTGTCTTTAGGGTTCCGTACCTGTAAGGGAAAAAAGGAACCCCGATAGGTCTGTCTGTCTGTCCATCATGTTTTTTTTTGAGTAAATATTCATTTTGTTATTCCAGTGCGTAGACATGAACCACACCACCCTGAGCCACGAGATCATTCCTGACAAGAATGCCTGCGTACTAGAAAACTATACATGGGAAAACTCACCGATGAACTTTGACCACGTGGGCAAGGCGTACCTCTGCTTATTCCAAGTGGCCACGTTCAAAGGCTGGATACAAATTATGAATGACGCTATTGATTCGAGAGAGGTATCTATGACTAACTAAAAACTCGAGATTAACAAAAGTGCTACGCAGACTTTTGTAGATACTTGCAGCATCTATAACAACACTTTTATTCAGATCTTGTTTGCGAAGTATTTGTTTTCTTGGATTTTTTTAGAGATTTATTTATATTAAATTATCGTATTTTTTAAAAAAGTCCTTTGCGGAAACTTGCTACAAATGTGCTTTGTTATCCCAAATATATTGTACCACATTTTTTTCCATTATGCTGAAGATGATAGAGGACATCGGGAGACATTTGCCCAGAAGTGGGACAACGTACATTAATTTAAAAAATAACTAGCTTAATGCAATGTACCTGAACGCGTTTTTTCTTACAGGTGGGACGCCAACCAATAAGGGAAACCAACATCTATATGTACCTCTACTTCGTGTTCTTCATCATATTCGGTTCCTTCTTCACCCTTAATCTGTTCATAGGAGTAATTATTGACAACTTCAATGAACAGAAGAAGAAAGCAGGTGGCAGTCTTGAAATGTTCATGACTGAAGACCAGAAGAAATACTACAATGCGATGAAAAAAATGGGGTCGAAGAAGCCGTTAAAAGCAATTCCTAGACCGAAGGTGAGATCTAAAAATTTTATAAACATGACACTTCTAACGATTGATTTGATTTGATTTGTGAGGAAATCCTCACCGCTACGTCCCCATTGGTCCCCAGCAGTAGAATGAATGATTGACCAGTGAGATGGTAATTTTTTTTAAATGTGCACTATATCCTTGCTGCTATATCGTAGAATGGTTAGTCACATGAATAGTTCGAAAAAACATGACCTATCCAACTGGTACGCACTAGTGGGGACGTGGCGGTGGGGATTTCGAGGATATTTCTTCTTTTTCTGGATGATCGTGTAATACACTCTTTTAGACAGTTGTGTAAAAATCTGTTTAAGTTTAGATTGGGTTTGACAGTTTTATTTTGTGGTAGAATGATCGTGAACATACCAGACTCCTCATCAAGCCAAAAGGATAAGACTTTAGAGCTTTGAATAGAAGATTGGAAAACATTAAATTGCAACTTTAGTGGCATCTGATACCCGTTAATTCCTCAAAAGACCATGTGACAAGAACGAACTCTACGTATCTACCGTTCTAAACCGTATTAAACTAAGACGCAGTTAGAGGGTAGACCTCGATGCAAGTAGGTTTTGTTGTAGTGGCGTTTGAGTCACCCAGCAGTGGGCTATCATTTAAACGGTCAATGATGATGATGCATACTTAGCTGTTTGGCTGATACCAAATATTGTTTCTAAATATGTTGCATACCTAAGCTGCTGTTAAACCAACAAATATACTTTCGCCTCTTAGCTGATCTGTTAATCACTTACTCAACAATTTATTTTGTTCACAGTGGCGCCCACAAGCTATAGTATTCGAGATAGTAACAGACAAGAAGTTTGACATGATAATAATGTTGTTCATCGGTTTCAACATGTTGACGATGACGTTAGACCACTACCAACAGGCAGAGGCGTTCAGTCAAGTGCTGGATTACCTAAATGCGCTATTCATCGTGATATTTAGCTCGGAATGTCTTCTGAAGATTTTCGCCTTGCGCTATCATTACTTCGTTGAGCCGTGGAATCTGTTCGATTTCGTTGTAGTCATGTTCTCTATTCTTAGTGAGTGTTTTTAAATGTATTTGTTTATTTAAAGATCAGTACACATATATTATCAGTTTTTAGCTAATTACCGGTTTTATGACGACACTCACAAACACATTTTAATTCAGTTATAATACAACACAACAAAGGTAATACGTAGTTAAAAAGATGATATTCTCTTCATTATTTAAGAAGTCGATGAAACACCTGCTAATATGCCCTTTGTGCACGAACATCTGCACAATGGAAGACTTAAAAATGGCATCTCCTGACGCCATCAATGTAGCCAAGTACCTATCTAACACAATATAAGTAGATATATTGACACGCTAAGATGAAGCGGTATTAATTTAATAATTTGTTCATATAATTATATTGATTACTTAAAAATAATCATTTTTGTAAACGTTGCACGCCCTAGTCAGTTGAATACATTGAAACTCTATAATCAATACTGACATCTCTGTACATGTATTTTATGCAATAAATACAATTTGTTTTCATTTTATTTGATATGCATGAAGAGGTGTTTCAGAAGGAAAAAAGCACATCCGTGGTCTCATGTATATCCTACTTATTATCTTTTTTTGTGTGGACAATGAATTTTGTGGCTAAGTTTGTAGAAAGACGAACTACCAAAAACCACTAAACGATTATTTTAGTATGTATAATATATAGATTACCTACATGGTTTAAACATTTGCACTTTTCAGTTTTGTTTAAGATTTCTTGTTCATAATTTTTACTGAAACCGTAATGAAATGATTTTGAAAACATAATTTTGTAGTCTATCTCTCTAATTAAACATTATAATGCTTTGTACTGGACTAATAAATATAATTTGTTTCAGGCTTGGTATTGAGTGATATTATCGAGAAGTATTTTGTATCGCCGACTCTATTGAGGGTGGTGAGAGTAGCTAAAGTAGGTAGAGTCTTGCGACTCGTGAAGGGCGCTAAGGGTATCCGAACGTTGCTGTTCGCGCTAGCCATGTCACTGCCAGCCCTCTTCAACATATGCCTACTCCTCTTCCTGGTTATGTTCATTTTTGCGATATTTGGAATGTCCTTCTTTATGCACGTCAAAGACAAGGGCGGTCTTGATGACGTCTACAACTTTAAGACGTTTGTGCAGAGCATGATTCTACTGTTTCAAGTAAGTACCCTATCTATGAGAACTTTTTATAAAATAATTTTACATATCGAATGGTTTTACAGTACATTCTGATCAGCGGGGCTATTTTAAAACATCGGAAATCTGTCGGATTTTTTGGATAAGATTTCTAATACAAAACGCTATTTTTAAACTAATTCGTATTGACCATAAAGCTCGAATACCTTTCCGACACGGATTTAAACATTTATAGTTCACAAAATGGCGTTTTCTGATTGAAATCGATTAAAAAAATGGGATACGGCTGTGTCCGTGACACAGCCGTGTGTTGTACGTGAATACGTGTACGTAACAGGTAAAATTTTATATACAAAATATAAAATACGCTATGTATACATATTAACGCTATGTATACTACTGTATGGTTGTCAAAGTTGGCCTTTGACCAGAGAAATAGTCAGAAAAATTACTTCATTCCAAAGAACAACGGAGAGATCAATGCTGAACCTGAAATTAAAAGATAAGTCAGGTGCGAATGCATCAGAAATACCACGAAGGTTACTGATGCAGTCAGTATGCTCTGTAAACTTAAATGGAAGTGGGCGGGTCACATTGCCAGAGCACATAAAGATGAGCACTGGAGTGAGCGGATCTTGCACTGGTACCCAAGAGATGCTAGACGAGCGAGAGGGAGGCCGAGGAGAAGGTGGTACGACGATGTCGTGGAGGCAGCGGGAAGGACTTGGACTCGTCTAGCACAAGATCGATTACAATGGAACCGTATGTAAGAGGCCTACACCCGACTTTGGGTGCCAAAGTGTACGAAACAGAGCACGTAAACTTAGATTCTAAGACATTTCGGAAATAAAGGCTTTATTTATTTTATGTATGTTATAATCATGTTTGAACAGTTGAACACTAAGAAGTCCTTCGGGTCAATAGTCATACTAAATGGAAATCTCTAAACCCAGCAAAATTACCTCAAAACGCTTCCCCCTCCACCGCGCGCGATGCGTCACAGTCCACATTAAGCGTAACGAATTATTTGATCCTTTAGCTATCCAGCGGTGTCATTAAATTTTGGATGGAGATGATAGATATGTAGCTGCAACACCAAACTGTATCCCCCGATTTTGTTATCATTCGTTTTTTGAATTGCCTCCCACTATGGAAGCAGTTTTGAAAACGTATTCACGTCAAAACTGTCGGACCGATATGGCTTTCCGATGTTTTAAAATAGCCCCGCATAACGCAAAATACTTTTCTTTTTTCTTTTTTTCCCACTGCTGGGCGAAAGCCTCCCCCAACTCCTTCCACCTATCGCGATCCTTGGCAGATTCCCACCATTCCCTCTCGAAAATACTTATAATATCATTATTATAAATACGGGATTTATCACGTACCGTTTTATCGGTGTTTCGGCCGACAATGTTTCAGTTCAATTCGTGAACCTTCAAGAGTTAAATGTTTCGTGATTAATCCCGTATTTATAATAATGATGTAAAATGAAGTAAAATACTTATAATACATTTAATTTCTAATCAAAAAACATTAATAAGTATTTTTGTATGTTTTGTAGCTTTATCGCTTAGACTTTGTGGATAGCAAATCATAGAGTGGAATAGAGTTCATGTTTACAGAAATCCGTAGAAGTGCTACGCCGTAGCTCCTACACCGTAGAGCATCTACGGATTCGTGGCCACAAAACAATTCAATATCGATTTCCCAGAACTAATTTGCCTGGAACTTCGAGAAACCAAACTGTTTGCACGAACTTCAAGAAATTCCTAAAAAACTATAGGAATGTTCTGTTTTAAATGTTCTTCAAAAGTGTGGCGAACAATAATAAAACTAATGACGCTTATGACTAGCACCAGGGTTCCTCGTCAGATGAACATCGGAACCTTAATGATCGTCATAGAGGCATAACTTTTATTAAATGTTGATCACATTTTTTTTTCAAGTTTAGAGATAAGTCTTATTGGTCATTCAATATGATTCTTTCTAGAAAAATGTAGAATCCATGTTTATCCATAGATGTCGACATCAGCCGGCTGGGACGGCGTACTAGACGGCATCATCAATGAGGAGGAGTGCGACCTGCCGGACAACGAGCGCGGCTACCCGGGCAACTGCGGCTCGGCCACCATCGGCATCACGTACCTGCTCTCCTACCTCGTCATCTCTTTCCTTATAGTCATCAACATGTACATCGCTGTCATCCTCGAGAATTACTCTCAGGTAATGTTTTTAAGATTCTTCTAGTGCATTCAGTTACCTTGATAACAAATTTTCTCCTGAATTATAAAACTCTTCTAAACTGTCTACGATTTTTTTTCCTGCTGTCTAATTTTCTTCCCATGCTGGTAAATTTTTTCCTGTTTCAATAGCCTTTTTTTAGCCTTCCTAGGATTTTGTCCGGGTGGTGTGTTGGTATGTCTAGATTTTCTGACTTTGCGAACTTTGTTTATCACAACACTCCTCGTATGAACTTACATATCTCCAGGGAGCTAGGTAACTCGTATGTGGGTCTCATTTGTATTAACTATCTTCTCCGTATTCTAGGCGACGGAGGATGTGCAAGAAGGTCTCACCGATGACGACTACGACATGTACTACGAGATCTGGCAGCGGTTTGACCCCGACGGTACGCAGTACATCCGCTACGACCAGCTCTCCGACTTCCTGGACGTGCTCGAGCCGCCGCTGCAGATCCACAAACCCAACAAGTACAAGATCATATCGATGGACATCCCCATCTGCCGCGGAGACAACATGTTCTGCGTCGATATACTAGACGCCTTAACGAAAGACTTCTTCGCGCGGAAAGGAAACCCCATAGAGGAGACCGGGGACCTCGAGCCCGGCAGGCCGAACGAGATCGGCTACGAACCGGTGTCGTCGACGCTGTGGCGGCAGCGCGAGGAGTACTGCGCGCGGCTGATTCAGCACGCGTGGCGCCGGCACCGGCGCGGCTCCGGCTCGGGGGGCGAGTCGGGCGCGGAGGGCGCGGACGGGGACGGGGACGGGGCGGAGGGCGGCGGGGGCGGCGCGGCGACGGCTGTGCTGCTGGACGCGGTGACGCCGAACGGGCACCGCGTGGTTCTGTCGGGCGGCGGATGCGCCCCGCGGCCGCCGGAGCCGGCGCCGCCGCCCGCGCCCGTGTGACCCGCGCTGGCGCTCGCGCTGCTGCCGGCGCTGGTGGACGACTCGCCGCTCCCGCTGCCCGCTCCGCTGCCCGAGCTGCTGAGCCCGCCGCGGCGCTGACGCGCGCCGACGCAGCCCGAGCGCCCTCGAGGACTTGTTCTTTCGCGTTTAGACGACGTTTCGACGGAGTGTTTTATATTCGCGCGGCCGAAGCTTTAGTGAAAGTTGTTTTGCGAGCGACGTTCGCGCTCGCGCACCGTGATCTGTCGTGTTCCGACTCGTGCCCGTTCGTTCGTTTGCGTCGCGTCGGACCGCTCCCGGAGAGAGTCCGTCGCATCGGACCGCTCCCGGAGAGAGCCCGTCGGTCGGAATGAATCGATTAGTGAGCGTGCCCTTTTTTTATTCGTCACTAATGGTGTAATGTAAGATATTTGGATAATATTGAGAAAACTCTAAAAGCTTATTTTTGTATTCGACGAAATCACTGTCTATCTGTTAAATTCTAAAACAGAGCTCTATTAAATTAATGAAAATTTTATCCGTAATGTACCGATTGTGAGATATCATTTGATTTCCCCGAAATGATGTCGAGCAATAAGCACTGTTTGTTGTGTGGCATGGAATGGAATGGTATGGTATGGCAGCTACGGCAGGTATGGTACGGTACGGTATGGGTGTCGGAGTCGCGGGAGGCGAGCGAGTCGCCGCTTCGTTAGTTTGGCTTCTCGCGCCGGCCCGCGGGCCCTCACGGCATGCAATCGATGTGGCACTCTTTGCTATTCAGCCATTTGTTTTGATTGTACTAACATTACAACATTGAACGTGTTGAGTCCGCGCGTTAGTGTAATTGTATCTGATAGACGCTTACGAGAAGCAATGGCTACGCCGATTCATATCAAATTTTGTCCGTATAGTTTTTAATAGCTCCAATTTTTAAGCTTCTCAGTGTACCGAGACGAGGGCGCTGCGTCGTGTGAGGTCGGACCGCAGACCTTGAAGTTAGGAAAGTTTAGAGAAATTTTTGCAAGTTATATCTATGTAAGCTTAACAAATCAGCTGTGAAATCGGTACCAGGATTCACTTCCGTCCTAATTCAGTATGCATCATAGTAATCGAGCCATTTTACGTAACGCGCACTTTCCACATAGTTACCTAGTTAATGTAATTTCCTTCCCCTAAATTACGTTAGCTAAAGGATGCAGGGGCAAAGCGCGACAACGGGCTTCCCCGCCGCTCTCGAGCCTTTCCTCTGCAGCTAGCCACCTGCAAGCCAGCACCGCTAGCCACCTCGGACTCAGTATCGCTGGTTCGAAATAGAGACACGTTTTCTAAGATGAAACATTTGTAGAAAACCGTTGCCTACCGTAGTATATATAGGCTTTAGTAACACATCTCCGAGGTAGATAGTGGTTCTCTTTGTAGAGTGCCCACCGACAAGAACCTGTAACTGATAAAGCAAGCGGGCTGGTACTGCTTCGATTATTGCTCTTGCAGATTTAAATCATCCGCGTTTTACAAGCGATTCGGCTACGTGACGAGATGACCGTAATTAGCAATAAGATATTATTGATATACCTAAGAGATCGAACGTCCCTTACCGAGTAAGGTAGATATTATTGAAGTGTTTTGTTATTTTTCGATTGCCCATCTCTCTAGTTAGACAGAATAGTTTGAGGAGGTGTAGATCGGCGACCACTGCCGCGTCGCGTCGCACGGACGTCTCATCCAGACGCGCATAGCGTACCTACTCGTACGTTTACTTAGTCGGAGTTTCAGTTTAGTCCTTTCTAGCGCAACAGATGTTCATTTTTTGTAATTTAACTTTGAAAGTGGTCAATTTTCTACTACTCTGTAAATATCGAGAGCTTATCGCCGGGTAGATCCCAAGCACGTCGCAACACATAACCTTATCATAATAACTATTGACATGGCGATTACGTACTAATACGCTTGAAGCAATAACGTGTGCTCGACGAGGTTTCGCTTTTCATTGCCCGTACGGAACATTTGTGTGTTTTCTATTCGTTTTTCAATGATCAATCAATAATGAGATCTGAAGTGCAAGACAGTTCAGTGTTGCAAAGTTTTAAGAGTCAGTGGTATCGTAAGTAATTGAGATGCTTACCGTTTTGCACATATTTTGCAATAACTATAACAGATGTAGATAATATTTTATAATTATAAGTGCGGGGAGTGTTTGGCCGAGCTTCCCCCTCGGCCGCACACTCCCCGCGCCCCGCCGCCTTCGACGTCGCGTGACGTCACGCCTCGGTTACATTCGTGCGTTCAGTTCCCCTGAGTTCCACCTATCCAGCGGACCTTTCGGAGCGGTTCCAAAGCATATGACTTACATTAAATAAGATTACGCGTTAAAAGACTGATCGAATTAGGAATATCTTGATGGTTTGCTCTAGAATGCGTACACAAATATTTTATGTCGTGAATTTGTTAATATTAAGTATGATAATATCGTTTTTAGCATTAGACGCTAAGGCACGCTGTTAGCCGCTAGTATGACAAGTACTCTAATATTAACTCTGTCACGATGAGATTATAGTTTACTCTTTATTGTATCTAGCTAGGGACATGTATGAGAGTAGATAACTGCTAACATTATAGCTTCCAATGTTGGAAACGGTTATGATATTGATGTTAGGAGTAGTCCCCGTTCTTGCTTTAGAAATTCTAAAACAATCTGTGTAAGTTTTCGTCAATATGTAACGTTTCTAGACCGAGCGGCCACTGAAAGTTACCCTACCTCATTATCGTACCTACTACCTACTATGAAACATGCTGAAAAAAAAGAGATTCCGTTTTGCACAAATAATGTTAAAAAGTTGGATAATTCGATTTAAAAATGGTTAAAACATCCAAAGGTAGAGTTTTATTTAATTAAAGTTGACCATGTTCTAATAACATCAAGTAGGTTCCTACCTACCTATAAGAGGTTTAAACCGCCAAACAATTAAATTAGATTTTACTCTATTACAGACAAAGGTACGATTACCCCATATTCCTATGTCCCTAATAAAGTAAAAGAGGACATATATTATACTCCTTGTAATTTAATTAATGAACGTCTTTTAAAAAAATAGCCTTTAATCATTACTACATACTAATTTAGGCAAGTACCTACAAATGCTACAGAATATTAGCTAGATAGAACCGGAACCAATACACAAAATCTACGTCCGTCGTTGATGACTCAGCCATACTGCTTTTCAGCATCGCCTAATATACTATAAGTCAGTGCAATGGTACCGTTTATTGGTAGTGTGGCCTACAGTGGCCCGCCGGTCTTTTGTGGTAGAGTGATCTCGGACCGCTCCGCTTGGCTTGAGTGAATGGATTATGACGAACGACCGTTAGTTACTTTATGTTGGTGAAACCAAACAATTTTATTACTATTAGGCATATTTGCACAAAAAAGTTGTGTTTAATTAAGTTTAGACAATAAGTTATGATATCAATTGTATTGTTTATTTATTTTTAACTATACTTATGACAAAAAAGTGAGTTCAGTTTGCTGAATGATAGAGGTTTAATTGAATATTTATTATATATTGTTGAAGTTTGTACAAAATAAATTAAGTAAACGATAAATATAGAACTTGACTGCTTTAATAAATTGTTTAATTTTACCCTAACCTACACAACTGCCTACTGACAGAGTGCATTGTAAGTACGTAGGTACCTACATGCCACGCGCATTGTAAGTATACAATGCGCTAGGTAAAAAGATCCTTTCAATATTTTAAAAACTTCTAAATTCTTGGTAAGGAACTAGTCATTGCCTACTAGATGGAAAGACGATCTGATAAAGGTTGCTGGGAGCCGATGGGTGCAGGCCGCACATCCTTTGGCTAATTGTGATGATTCAGTGGTATAGCGTACTAGGGGCGGCAGGGGCGGTCCGCCCCAGGCGGCACCTTTAGGAGGCGGCAAAATATCACACTGAATAGTAATCATATCTTGTAAATATTTGAACCATTTCATATTTTTGTCGCTTATGCAATACCAGCTGTGTGTGAAGTTTGTGTACCAAAAAGTTCTTTAGAATTACTGTATATTGTAGTCTATTAAATTAAAATACCTAAATAAGAGGGCGGAAAATGTTTTGTTCCACCCCGGGCGGCTGACACCCACGCTACGCCACTGATTATAATGGCCTATGTTCAGCAGTGGACGTGCTATGACTGATATGAGGATGATGCCTTAGGTTGACTTTAAGTCTACCCTAGCCTCAAAAACAAAACAATTAATATTAGCTCCCACCCATCATAGAACCCAGATAATTTTCAAAGGAGAAAATGAACTATTTTAATGAATTTTACAGAATGAGAATAACTGTACGTGTGGATTGAGTGAGCGAGCACCCTCTGAAGAAAGTTAATTATTATCTAGTCATCTAGTAAAAGTTTATCATTAAAGTCATTTAGTAGGTATACTAATCTCTAGTATCTACCAAAATATTTTGTTCATTGATTCATGCGTAGGTACAAAGAAAGATTCAGTTATTTATTTATTTATTAAATGTTCTAGTTTACTTGCTGGGACACAACAAGTGTAGATATGAAATGAAATAAATTTATTTGCTAGAAGCGTGATACATTACCTATCTAGGTATGTTGTAAATAAAAACATTTTGAGTTTGATGTTGTTACAGCTATTATGGGTAGGTCTCACGTTGTACTTCATCGATTAATGGCGTGCAAATTATGGTTTTGTAGTAATGTCTTGGTAAAGTACCTACCTACTCCCACAACACAGGTTTTTACCTAACCTCCACCCTAGGGGGTGGAGGTTAGGGAACTATATAAGTGAGACTATAACAATGTATTTAAAAAAATATTTATAAAAATTTACTTAGTACTATTCTAAGTTTACATGCATGTAACATAACAGTAAGAACTTTACTGTTGTAATAAATATGCATTGAATATAGACGGATATAAATTTTTCTATGGAATGGTAGAAATTAATTCTGTACTGCGGCAACACTACTTCCGGTTCTAATAAATTCATTCCCTAATTTCTATTATTTCATTCTTAAAATGTCATGTCAAGTGTTAAGTCAAAACCAAAATAAAATGAACGAATGCTATCAAATTTTGTAAACACGGCGGACGACATTGCAGAGTTGTGTTTTTCTTAATAAATTCGCATTCAAGTTGTGAAAATGGATGCAAAAGACGTGTGTATTGAAATAGAAAACGATGAATTCTACAGTAAGTTCCTCGAGGAAACAGTCAAGCCTTTAGTGAGCGTAAACTTATCGGTAACAGATCAAGTCAACAAGCTAGCACAAGGCATCGAAAAGCTCGGCAAAAGCTTGGAAAAACAAGTTCTAGCCAAGCATAATGATCTTCTTACGCAGGCGAGCCATATCACGGATCTCGAGGTCAGCCTGGAGTCCGTACAAACTCAAGTACAAAATCTATTACGTGGCGCAGAGAAACTGAAGGACCGGGTGCACACTCCTTATTTCGCTCTTGAAAACCAGACGCTAATGCTTGAAAGAGTCCAAACCACATGTAATTTACTCAGGCATACAGCTAAAATATTGAATTTATGGAACAAACTAAAAAATATAAAAGACAACCCATCAAAAGAAGCTATGCTGCTCTTTGAGCTAAACGAACTTATCAGTGACTATGATTTTGAAGGGATAGAACTATTGGACGATGTGCTGATTGAGGTGGACACAAGAAGAAAACTTCTGCTGAAAAATTCCACTGAGCTCTTGCAGTCCAGCTTACTAAGCAAAGATAAAGTGAAGCTCCTTCAATGCTTCAAGGTTTTCCACAACCTGCAATGTACTGATGAGCAAATCAAGAACTCTGTTAATACTATTTTGAATGATCTAAGAACAGCGATAAATGTTGCTTTGGATGTGCAAATAGTTTCTATTGAAATAAAGAAGTCAAGCTCAGGCCGGGTGGCACCAGGGAAGGCCAATATCATGAACTCGCAAGATTTCAAAGTCAAGCTTTGGGACAACATAGAGAACCTTTTCAAAGTTGAACTTTATAACAGCTGTGCAAAAGCCATAATGCTGCAAAATGTGGTAAATGAACTCCATGCCATTGGGGATTTCAAGAACATTGCCAAGAACTTCTGGTCTGACCTGTCTGTTATCTTCAGCAATGAACTGGAAAAGAGTCCTACAATGGTGAACCAGTCAATCGAGATAGATTATCCAAAACTCCTAAAATGTTTCAATGACCTTCTCTCCAAACTAAAATGCAAAGACTTGGAGATGAACCGGTCATGCCTGACCAAATGGGAAAACTCCTTTCTGTCTAAATCTTTGGGGAAATTATTGGAACCGGTCAGGAGCATGTGGCAACTGAGCCAGGTCCCTTCGATGGACCAAGTAGATAACGCTGTCAGGGTCATAGCCGAGGCATTGAGTATCTCCCTCGGTGACAAACAACTAAGTATCAGTTTGGCCAACAGTGTTGCCAAGTCCATCAAGCAAATGAATGTAGAAGCTGAGCAGAGGTTGTCTTTAGACAGTGATGTCACCCAGATTATTGAATCCCCAACCAGCACACAGCAGAAAAATGCTGATCTTTGCAATTCTTTGTACTATTTCTCTTCACAAATCAAAAGGGTACTTGTAAATATGAACTCTATGCTGCCTTCAGAGAGTATTCAGGTAGTTCAAAATAGTTTAAAGGATATTTCCAGCATGCCTGTACTTCAAATGTTTTCAGAATCAATCAAGAACTCTCTCTACATAATCCTAATGACAATGCATGATGAACCAGACCTAGTCAGAGCTGATGACCCTTCCGGAAAGTCTTTGTCTTGCTCTCCGTACATGAAAGAACTACAACAATTTGTATCCAGATGCAAAGATATCTACCTATCAATGTTTACTGAAAAACCTGCCCTGAATGAATGTTGTTTAAGCATAGCCCGATCCTGCATTGAAAGGTTTATCCAACATATCTGTAATGTGAGGCCTTTGAGTAGATTTGGCAGAGTGAAGCTTCAAATAGACTGTAAGCATTTAGAGACAGCCTTATCGCCTTTAGTAACTGATATGACAGAGTTGGGAGACCACTACAGGCAATTGAAAGCACTGTATTTGTTGCTAGAGAAGTCTCCTCAAGAGATAGCGAAGAGTCAGTCTGAAGGAGCATGTTTACCATACTCATTGGTAATGATGTTCCTATTCGCGTACGGAGGGCAGCACTTGTTAGCCCCGCACACTTGCGCTGGTTGGAACAATCAGAAGTTAATACAGTGGTTGGATTCTCACAGGAATGAGAAGGAACGACTAGAGTTTGTAGCTGGTGCATTGCAGAGATACCAGAACCATATAAGACAGAATCAGATCGCTTCGTATGATGAGGTTTATCCAGTATTAATACAATTACTTGAAGATGGCAGGAAAGCCCTTAGGAAGTAGATTGTATTTTATTAATTTTACATCATAGGGACATAACACAGCAACATTTACACTACACTGATTGAGTTTTGGCCCGTATAAGTCAAGAGGAGAGGCCCTAAATATATTATTACTTCACTGTACAGTCCCACTAGTGATGCCTAACTGAAAACTTAACTCCTACTCCATTATTTTAAGGAGTTAGGATGGCTGGGGCCAGGTTGGAAAGGAGATACTGCATAATACACCCCAATGCGGGATGTGGTCAGTGCAGATCTTATTCTCCCCCCACCCTAGAATTAGAGGCATATAAAATAAACGTGTTAAGCCTCATCTATAAGTGTGTGAAAACTTAGATAATGTAAATAAAACTAGTATTAATTGTTAAGCAATATAATTAATTACCAAAAATAAAACAATGAAAATCAACAATTCTGTTCTTTGGCTTCTTACAAAAACGCAGCACTATCTTCCTCCTCGAAGTCCACCATCTGACGCAGGAAAACTATAATTTAGCTGAGCGTAGACATCCAACATACAGTTCTACAATGCAAAAAATATTATCGTCTACTTTTTATATGATCAATTTTGAAATATCAAAATGTAGACTAAGCTGTAATTTCCCCAAAGTTTATGCACAGAAAGTCTTCAAAATAATCCTAAGATGGAAACTCAGAATAGAATACTCATTCGGAGTATGGAAATGAATTGAGAATTGTTTGGCTATGACGTAATGAAGTGTAGAAGGTCCTACACTTTATAATCTCTACTGAATGATAGCTTAAAGTTTACAAGCACTTACAAACACAAGTCGTTATCAGTTTTTGAAAAGAGGTTCTAATAAAAAATAGTATATATAAATAATCTCAATTTATTAAATGAGACTGGCATCGATTACCACCAAATATTACATAAATATTTATTACAATCCACTCTCAAATATGCTACAACATTCTACCTTAACATTTTTGAATTCTATATTTTCCAAAACATCCTCCGTTTTGGAAAAAACCACTAAGGTTCATACTACTTTTAAAGCTTAAACTATCATAGTCTCTAGAAATACAAGTACTCGTAGATATTAGGTTTTATTTTTGTCAAAAATAGGTATGAATTTAACAATAAATAATATTTTATTTAGATACTTATCACAATATTTTGAACGAGTGTTTATTTTTTAGCACAATTAATACTAAATGTTTTTAAAGGCAGCGAATGAAATTATTGAGGTATGTAGATTATGTAAATTATAATAATGATTACTGTCCATTTTAATGATTGAGAAATTAGCTAAATTAACGTCACTATCACCAAGTAACTTGCAAAATTGTTGGCGAGTAAAGACGTCCAGTCAGCTAGGCTAGTGACCATCCTAGAAAAGTATCGCTCCGCAGAGGGTTAGTGCAAAACTATTTGAAACTATCGTGGTTATAAACACTATTTGTACTAAAAACGGAATATTTACCATGAAACCGATAGTATTAGTAATAGTATTAGTGTATTCCTAGCATCCATTCGCAGACTTCAGTTGGCGCATGGAACTGCGTCGAAATATCCCGATACTCAAAAGCTTACAAATCATGGTAAATATCCCGTTTTTAGTACAAATAGTGTAGAACTAGTAGTTCGCCCCGAACTGGGATCTCGAGAGTATCCCATAAAAACATTTTAAAAAAATACTATTTGACTATTAAAATATTGCCATGTAAACTTCGCAGTGTAAAGTAGTGGCGAAATGCAGAACCAACTTACTTGACCTACAGTTTTATTAAAATGACAAGTTCATGTTACAACTTTAATCTTTTTTTTATTTTAAAACAATTAATATTACAGAAGAGCGAAATCTCCTAATCCAGACATTTTATACTTAAAAGGATGTTTCAACTACTAGTTAAGCTATTAAAACACAACTTAATGAAATAAAAACATTTATATTAGTATGATAATTGGTTGGTTATACTTTTTCGAGGTAGAAATTGCAGTTATTCAGACTTTTCCCTATATTTGTATCACTAAAGCAACACGCATACCAAATTTCAGCACTATGGGGTTTGTTGTACCCTGTGGATTTCATCAAAATTCAATTTTTATTATGGCTAATAACTTAAAAATTACAAGGCTTAAACTAAAAGTAAAAACGAGTTCGAAATGTACTGATAAAGACCTTTCATTAGAGGTATCAACTGGCCTGATTGTCTCATTTAGTTTTTTTTTCGCCCCTCTTGAACTCCAATATCTCAACAACCCCCCACATTTTTAGCACATTTATTCACACTAGGATTGTATCATCACTACCTACCTATACATAGTCAAGTCATAAGTATTGTCACACAGTAAAAACTTTTCTTTTAGAATGCTGGCCACAAAAAAGTTTATAGAATTCGAATTTCGAATTGTTCATGAAAATAAAAATGTATACTTTTTAGAATTTTACTCATTTTTAAATATGGAGTGGACGCTTAAAGAAGACCGTGTTGCAGTTATTGCGTTGCATCGTTACGGTTACGCGCCAATTCAAATTTTTGACATACTGAAAAATTTGAATATAACCAAAAGATTCGTTTATCGCACCATCAAACGATACAATGAAGACTCTAGTGTAGATGACAGGTCAAGAAGTGGTCGCCCTCGGTCTGTTAGGACTCCAGCAGTGATAAAAGCTGTGAAGGCGCGAATTCAAAGAAATCCCAAACGTAAGCAGAAACTGTTGGCCCTTCAGATGGGGTTAAGCAGAACCACGGTGAAAAGGGTGTTAAATGAAGACTTAGGGCTTCGGGCATATCGAAAAAAGCAGGACATCGTTTGAATGCTCGTCTAATGGACCTGAGACTGAAGAGATGCCGCGCTTTGTTGAAGCGGTACGCGGGAAGAAATATCAAGAAATTCTTTTTTCAGATGAAAAAATTTTTACCGTAGAAGAGAGCTACAACAAACAAAATGATAAGGTGTACGCACACAGTAGTGAAAAAGCGAGCAACCGTATTCCGCGTGTCCAACGAGGTCATTTTCCATCCTCGCTCATGGTATGGTTGGGAGTTTCTTATTGGGGCTTAACAGAGGTACATTTTTGTGAGAAAGGTGTAAAAACGAATGTAGTTGTGTATCAAAATACAGTCCTGACGAACCTTGTGGAACCTGTTTCTCATACCATGTTCAATAACAGGCACTGGGTATTCCAACAAGATTCGGCGCCAGCTCATAGAGCAAAGAGCACACAAGACTGGCTGGCGGCGCGTGAAATCGACTTCATCCGGCACGAAGACTGGCCCTCCTCCAGTCCAGATTTTAATCCGTTAGATTACAAGATATGGCAACACTTGGAGGAAAAGGCGTGCTCAAAGCCTCATCCCAATTTGGAGTCACTCAAGACATCCTTGATTAAGGCAGCCGCCGATATTGACATGGACCTCGTTCGTGCTGCGATAGACGACTGGCCGCGCAGATTGAAGGCCTGTATTCAAAATCACGGAGGTCATTTTGAATAAACTTTAGTGTCATAAGAATCAATGTTTTGTTAAGTTCATTTTGGTATATAAATGGTTACATAATGAATAAACTTGTTTCAATTATTTTATATTAAACATGTTACAGAATTTATGACCTGACTAGGTATATATCAAATATCACGATGATCGGACCAACGCTTCGAAAGTTATCCTCGGATAAACAAACATACATACAACGTCGATTCGTCCAAGTTGATTTGGAGATCTCGCTTCGATCGATCAGTAACAGTTATAGAATGTAGAAACATTGGTTGTCTCGCGTAGAAAGAAATGTTTCTACAAGCTTTTCTAGGGCGGTCACGTTAGCTTGACTCATATTAGGTATTTTATACTAATATTATAAGACAAGATAAAAAAATATATAGTTACATAGGTGACCTATTCTAATCTACACTACATCTAACTAGCTACAAAATAATGGAAATTCTCTAGCTACATCTTATCTCAACGGCTTACAGTTCTAATTATTATAATATAAAACTAGACCTGTTCTTGTTCTAGCGCAATCTTGAAGACATCTTCGTACTCGTTCACGAAATGAATGTCGATATTATCTCTAATGAATGAGGGTAGATCGTCGAAGTCCCGTCGGTTCTCTTCGGGGAGGATTACGCAGGTAACCCCAACGCGCTTCGCCTGCAAATAGAAAAAAAAAAATATCGGCATGCCAATTATTATACAATTAGTGTTTTAAACTAATGTCGTACATAACACACTTAGTATATTTTATAATTATTCAATGGATCTATTGTGATCGCCACTTGTGTTTATTGTATTGTATTCTATTCATTTATTTCAGAAGTCCACTGCTGAACATAGGCCTCCCCCTAAGATCGCCACAACGAGCGGTTGGCAGCCATTTGCGCCCAACGGCTCCCTTCGATTCTTACTAGATCGTCGGTCGACCTTGTGGGGGGCCGGCCTACGCTGCGTCTTCCAGTCCGTGGTGTCCACTCGAGAACCTTTCTTCCCCAACGGTTATCGGTTCTACGAGCGATGTGACCCGCCCATTGCCACTTCAACTTGCTAATTTTGAGAACTATGTCGCAACTTTAGTTCTTCTGCGGATTTTCTCATTGCGGATTTTGTCACGCAAAGAAACACCGAGCATAACCCTCTCCATAGCTCGTTGAGCGACCTTGAGCTTGGTCATGAGGCCATGAGAAAAGAACCACAATCACAATAAATTATATCAAATTAATTAAATTAAACCAAATCAAATTAAATTACGTACAATCAAACAAATTAAATCAATACTATATAAATATTAAAAAAAAAATATGTATCGGTGTACGCACATGCTGGAGCAACACACCGGATGCAGTGTGTCCATATAGGAGACACACAACGCCCTGCCACAGTTTGTAGGATGGTGTTGAGGCTGGCTCGCGTCCTGCTCATCAAAGATGTTGTTTTCTTCTGAATGATGGCGTGAAAGCCATCAGTTTGATACTAAGCAAACATCTCTGAAGCACTACAAAAACAGGAGAGCCCCAACATCATCCTAAAAGTGTTGTTATACTCATCATCATATATATCATATACTCGTAGAGCATTCAGCGATTTTTTGGTGTAGTTTACCCATAGATTACCCGTGTACAGGCCAAGGGCGGATCTAGGGGGAGGGTCATGGAGGTCATGACCCCCCCCCCCCCGGGCTGGGTCCAGGACCTAGGTGGACCACTAATTAAAATTGTTAAACATAAATGTTTTTATATATTGTTTTGTCACAATATAGATTTTATGTAAGTACATTCAATAAGTATTTAATTAATTTAAAGAATATTTTGATTTGAAAAATTGATTTTGTTATTTAAATATAGGTATTATATTATATATAGCTCGATTACCACTCACTGACTGATTGACTGACTCATTGACAGGTTTGTTCTCCCAGATGCCCCCCCCCCCTCGTAGGGTAGAAATGTTTGGTGGGGTCGTATAGAGAGAGTTCCGATGAGTTGGGAATAAATCCTAAAGTACCCCTTTTGTCCCCCATTCGCTCCCATCCACCTCGTATCTCGGAAAGTACAAGTCTTAGAGCATTCGCGCCAGAACTAATGTTGCTCAGGACATTTTTTTATATCTGGATCCATGGAAAAAAATGCCCTTTCATAAAAAAAAAATTCTTATACAAAATATTTTTGTTCAAATGCGTTTTTCACAAATTGTTGTTCAATTACGTTTGCCGTAACTTTCTTAATGTTTTTGTAGGGAGCCAAACGGCTTGTGGCTACTATTAAATTTATTTTACTGTAATTTTATTTATTGGTGGAGGGGCATGAGATAACTAAATTTTCATGTTTATGCGACATCCATTATCATCATCATTTTGGATGTCCCAATTTTTTTTTTTTTTTAGTTTTTGTAGGGGCATAAGTCAACTTGCTTAGTAAATTTTCATGTTTATGCGACATCCATCATCATCAACATTTTGGATGTCCAATTTTTTTTTTTAGTTTTTGAGGGACATATGGCAACTTTTCATGTTTATGCGACATCCATCATCATCATCATTTTGGATGTCCAAAATTTTTTTTTTTAGTTTTTGGAGGGGCATATGGCAACTTGCTTAGTAAATTTTCATGTTTATGATTGCTTCTTCCACTTCGATATCCTCTTTGATTGCTACTTCCCCTTCGATATCGTCTTTGACTGCTTCTTCCACTTCGATATCCTCTTCTATTGCTTTTTTTAATTTAATATCCTATTCAATTGCTTCGTTATCTTCGATATCTTATTTGATAGATTCTTCCACTTCGATATCTTCGTTGATTGCTTTTTCCACTACGATATCCTCTCAAAAAAATTATGATTTTTCTTAAAAAAACTTTAATTGCTTGTATCTCCTAAACGGAAGCAGTTAGACATAGTAAAGTTTACAAAATGGTAGAACAAATTTTTGGTGGAATCGTTTTTTATTGTCATCATCGATCTTGATAGGTAACCTTTTTGATTTCTTCTTTCACTTCGGTATCTTCTTTGATCGTGTTTTCTACTTCGGTATCCTCTTTGAATGCTTATTTCAATTCGATATCGTCTTTGATTGCGTCTTCCACTTGGATATTCTCTTTTATTGCTACTTTCACTTCGATATCGTCTTTGACTGCTTCTTCCACTTCGATATCCTCTTTTATTGCTTTTTTTAAATTTAATATCCTATTCGATTGCTTCGTTAACTTCGATATCTTCTTTGATAGATTCTTCCACTTCGATACCTTCGTAGATTGCTTCTTCCACTACGATATCCTCTTAACAAAATTACGATTTTTCTTAAAAAAACTTTCATTGCTTGTATCTCCTAAACGGATGCAGTTAGACATAGTAAAGTTTACAAAATGGTAGTACAAGTTTTTGGTGGAATCGATTTTTATTGTTGTCATCGATCTTGACAGGTATCCTTTTTGATTTCATCTTTCACTTCGGTATCTTCTTTGACCGTGTTTTCTACTTCAATATCCTCTTTGAATGCTTATTCATATTCGATATCGCCTTTGATTGCGTCTTCCACATGGATATTCTCTTTTATTGCTACTTCCATTTCGATATCGTCTTTAACTGCTTCTTCCACTTCGATATCCTCTTTTATTGCTTTTTTAAATTTAATATCCTATTCGATTGCTTCGTTAAATTCGATATTTTATTTGATAGATTCTTCCACTTCGATATCTTCGTTGATTGCTTCTTCCACTACGATATTCTCTCAACAAAATTATGATTTTTTTTCAAAAAACTTTAATTGCTTGTATCTGCTAAACGGAAGCAGTTAGGCATAGTAAAGTTTACAAAATAGTAGAACCAATTTTTGGTGGAACCGTTTTTTTTGTCATCATCGACCTTGATAGGTATCCGTTTTGATTTCTTCTTTCACTTCGATATCCTCTTAGATTGCTTCTTCCACTTCGATATCCTTCTTGATTGCTTCTTCTACTTCGTTATTCTCTTTGTTTCCTTTTTCTCTTTTGATATCCTCTTTGATAGATTCTTCTACTTTGTTAACCTCTTTAATTGCTTTCTGATTTTCGATATCCTCTTTGATTGCATTTTTCTTCGATATCCTGTTTCGTTGCTTCTTTCACTTTGATATCCTCTTTGATTGCTTCTTCTACAAACAGAAAAACACGCGAGCTGCGAGCAGCTCGCGCACCATGCGACCTCTAGTTTTATATATATGACGCGGGCTGTCATTATACGTCACCTTGGTAGAATTGAATTCTACCATCATTATGTATGAGGAAATGAATTTTCTTCATAATATCTTTTTGCGTAATTTTTTCCGATATTTTAAACAAATCAAAGATCATCAAAATCGGTCCAGCCGTTGTCGAGTTATATAAATGTTCGAACAAACCCGACTTTGTTTTATATATTTATAGCTAACTTTAAGTAGGTAGAATACCAATTAAAAATATTTACAAAAATAAAAGTATCATAAAGTATTCCATCAGTTATCTGGTTCCCACTGTACAAGCTCTGCTTAGTTTGGGGCTAGATAGCGCTGTGTGAAATGTCCAGCATTTTTTTTATAATTGGTCAAGCGCGTGTCGGACCACGCACAGTGAAGGGCGCCGTAGTCAGTACGGCTGTATCATAGTCATTTTAAAATACTACTAAATATTAGGTTGGATCAGAAAAATTTTAAAATACTACCAACGAGCAACAGAACCACATGATACAACATTTGAATATCGTAAAAGAAATCGAGTGATAATCGAAATACTGAGTGTAATTTTTCAATATAAAGTGAAACTTGGAGCTTATTATTAAACTCATTGTTATAGGACATGTAAAAGCTCCTTATTCACGCTTCCTTCATTCGCGTTTCCGGTATAAAAAAATGTGACCCAATTCCTATATTCGCGGCGAAAGATTTATTTATTCGCAAATCTACGGTATTATGTACCAATACTATTGACGAAGAATGTGAAATACAAATGACGATGAAACTGTGCAAATTCAAACTTTAGCTGTAAACATTGCCGAAATTGCGAATGGAATAGGAGGAGATGGATTCGAACAGATAGAATCAAGTGACATTCAGTAGTTGCTTAAATGATGAAGATTTGACTGAAACCGACTTGGTGGAAATGCTAAATTCACAGCCCATTGCAGAAGAGGCTTCAACAAGCACTGAAAACGTGACATTTTATTTGAAAAATCTAAGTGAAGGTCTAAGAATAGCAAATGAGCTTTGTGATTTCTTTATAAAAATTGATTCGTCTATGGAACGAAGTCTTATTTTTTAGAGGCAAATTGCTAATGCCACAACTAATTATCAGCCTGAATTGAAGGAGCTTCTAAAAACTGCCACGCAAAACAAAATTACAAAATTCTTTAAACCATTGCCTAAACCTGAAGGTATGGTATTAATCAGTATGGTCAAAAACTTCAATTAAATTGATTTTTTAATATATTTGTTTTTTATTTTGTCGCCTAGGAACGTATCTATACTAATATTATAAATAGGAAAGATTTGTTTGTTTGTATTGAATAGGCTCCGAAACTCCTGGACCGTTTTTAAAAATTCTTTCACTGTTGGGAAGCTACACTATCCCCGGGTGGCATAGACTACTATTTACCCAACTGCGCAGAAGGAGGGAAATGTTATTATTGAAAAACTACGCGTGCAAAGCTGCGGATTGGTCAGCTAGTCCCATATAAATTACCATTCCATATTCACGGTTTCTATATTCGCGGCATATTTACGGAACATATAAGCCGCGAATAAAGAGCTTTTACTGTATAATAATGATTTGGCATTATGTGGTTGATTTTTAGATTTCTTGTGTAGACGTTCGCACAAAGTTATCACGGCAAACATAAAGATAGACATCAAATCATATCTATTAGATTTCTAAGCAATGATCTTCTCCTTGATGCCTCCGACTGGTAACACCTTGCCAATGAGAAAGATCTCTCCGGTCATGGCCAGCGGTTTGACCAGTTGAGGGAATATCTTTGTAAATTGATCGTAGCAGATCTCCCTAGTGTGATACTTAGAACGAGTTGACCTAAAAGATCCATCTAGTATTATGGCTTGGTCTAGTTAATCTATACTAATGTTACAAAGCGGAAAGATTTGTTTGTTTGTATTGAATAACTCCGAAACTACTGGACCGATTTAAAAAATTCTTTCACTGTTGGGAAGCTACACTATCCCCGGGTGACATAGGCTACTTTTTACCCAACTACGCAGAATGAGAGTAATGTTTTTATTGAAAAACTACGGGTGCGAAGTTGCGGATTGGTCTGCTAGTCTTTAAATAACTTGGTTGATCTCTTAGTTTCTAGGATATACTCACAGCTATGATCTTCTCCTTGATGCCTCCGACTGGTAACACCTTGCCAGTGAGAGAGATCTCTCCGGTCATGGCCAGCTGTTTGACCGGTCTACGCAGAGCTAGGGAGAGTAGTGCTGTGGTGATTGTGCAGCCGGCTGAGGGACCGTCTTTGGGGGTCGCTCCTTCAGGTACGTGCAGGTGTAAGTGGCTGGAATTATATAACAATTTAACAAGCTTCCGCAAAGCGGGTTCGCACGCGTAGTTGCTCAATAAAGTAAAGTAAAACGGTTTTTTATTTGCACAAAAATATACACTAGAAATCAACACGAAAATGTAAGTAAGTGTCTCAGCCCAGGTCATAATTTATATATATGACAAATTTTATCGAAATCAGTCCAGCCGTTTAGTCAACAGACAGACAGATGGATAGACAGAGCTACTTTCAAATTTATAAATTAAATAATAAATAAATATTTCTGGACTATATTCAAATATCTCTATCTTCAAAGGTTTGCTGGAAGAAAACTCTTATTAGGGTTAAGCTCGCCTTTGTACATGTCCATTTTGTAAGCTATTTTTGTCTGAAAATCTATTTGTGTACAATAAAGATTTCACACAGCGCTATCTAGCCCCAAACTAAGCAGAGCTTGTACTATGGGAACCAGATAACTGATAGAATACTTATACCATTTTTTTGTAAATACATACATATAATATATAGAGAAACAACCAGACCCGGAACAGATATCTGTAGATCGTGCAAACATTTGTTCCGCGGCGGGAATCGAACCCGCTACCTCCTGCGCCCACTGCACCACGGGGGTCGTCAATTAGTATGGATACTGAATTAACTCTCGTCTGTCTGCTTGTTACATTTTCACGACTAAGACGGCTGGACCAATCTTGATGAAACTTAACAAGGAAATACTGTGGATCATGGCGGACCACGTTTTCGGATTGTATGCGATTCTCGATAATTGGCGATGACAATAATTTAAGTCCACGTGAACTAAGGCTAAATAGCTCGTTTATAATGTGTACAGAAACTACTGGAAGACCTCCGTGACGCAGTGGGCGAATAGCCAACTCAGACGCGAGAGGTTGTGGGTTCGATTTCCAACGCGAAACAAATTGCATTGTAAAAATTAGTGATATGGTCAATTTTAAGACTCAAAGCGCCGTTAGAAACTAATACTTACCTAGAATTAAGTGTCTTGTTATCAGGATAATGTTTAGCGAGGAAGTTTCTGGCAACGGTGAGGGCTATTCTGGCAGATTCCTTCATGACGTCACCGAGATGGCCGGTCAGCTCGATAGAGCCCATGCCTTTCTCGTCCGTTGCGGTGTTGCGGTAAGCTGTCTCTATGTATAGAGTGCTGCCACCTAATAACATAATAATACATACATTTTATAAAAAGAGGATAGATTTGTATTGTTACGCCGAGGCTGTTACAGAATACAGTAATAGTCAGCTTCTCGAATTTATACCTACTGTGTCACAGAATAGGTAATACTTGGTATTGAATATACCTACATACCACGTTTTTACCTACAGTTGCACAGATTAAGAAATAGTAGTCAGTCGAAATACCTCATTGTTTTGTAATTTTCCTGTCTATCTACCTATTTTGTTTGTAATCCGTTCTAGGTTTCTTTGTGTGTGTCAAATAAATAGTTCTATTCTATTCTACACTTTTCTAGTAACTAGTAGAAACATCGAGAAGGTTCTGGAAATGATGCGCAGTATAAATAGTGCGTAAAGACGCTCGAGGAATCAATCTGGATTTGGCTATATGTGCGAACATTTCGGTGACTTTTAGTGGTTTATTGTGCGATAGTGTGGTGAATTAGTGTGTAGTGATTACTTGTGATTAAGTTCGTGTATTTATCATTTCAGTGTTGAATAAAAGTGTTATATTGGGTAGATTCATTCTATTATTTTATCCCGAACCATCAGCTCGTAACAGTATGTTTGTAACGAATAATCTCAAAAACTACTTGTCCGATTTTTTTTTGTGAGATACACATTTGTTGGGTATTGCTGTTTTTGTGTGTATTATATTGTTATATCGTGTGTATCTTACTTGTGTGCTGTGTATGTTTTGTACCGTCACAAATAAATGTTTTTTCTTTCTTTCTTTCTTTTTTTCGATTTCAAAAATGCTACATTATCACTGAGTAACATAGACTATATTTATTACTAGAAAAAATTAGGGATCCCTACTAAAACTGCAATAATGTAACCGAAGGTGTAAAAAAATGTGCCATGTTATACAAAAATGTATATAAAATAAATGTCGACCCGTGCGAAGCCGGGACGGGCCGCTAGTTTAAGTATAAATTGGAAAAGTCTATTACCAGTGATAGTACAGAAACGTGGTTTTTCACTATGGACCTCATAAGGCTCAGCGTTCTATGAAGAGGGATCTGCTTGGTGTTTCTCTACGAGATCCAATCAGAAATGAGGAGATTCCTAGACGAACTAAAGTCACCGACATAGCCAAGAGGATTAACTGAAATGGCAGTGGGCGGGGCACATAGCTCGAAGAACTAACGGCCGTTGGGGCAGAAAAGATCTCGAGTGGAGACAACGCAGTGGAAAGTGTAGCGTATGACGGCCCCCACTTAATGGAAAGAAGAGCGCACAAGATCGGTCGCTCTGGAAATTTATGGGGGAGACCTATGTATGTCCAGCAGTGGACGTCCTGTGATATGATGATGATGATAACACGTTATGGTAAATTAAAAAAAAATCTATATCAAAATCTTTCTATTCATTAAAATCCCAAGGATCACTTTGAAAGGTATATTTTACTGCCTGTTCCTTCGCGACCAAACCAAGAAAGAAAGGCAAGAAACAAGGCTGGTTGTTCTTTATAATGATCCTTTTAGAATACAAATAAAGAAAATAAATTACATCTAAATTGTAACATTTTTGACCGAGTTGAAGCAATTTCAATCCCAAGCATCGTTTGGGAGTTTGTTATAAAAGCGAACACCTTGCCCTTTAAACGATTTACTAACTTTATGGAGTCTACAAGTGGCAACATCGAGTTTATCTTTAATTCTAGTATTAAAATTATGATTATCGCTATTTTTCTTAAACAAATTAATATTTTTGTGAACATACATCAAATTTTTATAGATGTACTGACATTCCAATGTCATCATAATTATCTCTTTAAAAAAAATATTTTGAATATGTTATTAATGTAATACCCATAGCGGTCCAGGCGAGCCCCATGACCACTCCAGGCGGCGTGACGTCGTACATTCGATCGTGCTTGAAGGTGGGCTTGCCGACCAGATCAGTCAGATTCTCGTCAGTCACCGTCAGCATGTCAGTTTCTTTCTTCACGATCTTGTACGCTACTTTCCGAGCTATCTGTTATAAAGAAATTATAAGTTAAAAATATGTTAATAGCAATCTATAATCAATAATAAAATTGAAGTGTCTGTGATTTTAAAATGAATGCCAAAATAAAAGTGAAAACGACTATTTAGTAAATAAATAAATAATGCTGGACATTTGACACGGCGCTATCTAGCCCCAAACTAAGAGCTAAAAAATACGATATAAAAAAATGTATAAAAGTTTCAGTTATCTAGTCCCCATCTATACTAATATTATAAAGAGGAAGAATTAATGCGCATTCTCGCAGTTCTCCCCAATCGTCTAAACCAGGGATTCCCAAAGTGGTCGACATAAACGAAAACTGATTTTAGGGGTCGACGAGGTCTAAAAATCGACCCCTATTTAATTAACACAGGTTCTTATTTAAATCTTTCAAGATAGGTAGGTAGGTAGGTACTGTATTGTTTATGTTGTGTTACGTGTACTAAGAATAATTAATATTTTTGTAGGAAATAGCATTGTTGTAGTAATGTAAAGTCTCAATTTCGTACAAGATGAAAAACTCGGCAAGTCAGTGTGGACAAGTTTGTGCAAGATAATGAGTTCGAGCGTACGTCTTTCAGGCGCTATACTATGTAGTAGTAGTATACTATGTAGTAGTAGTATACTATGTAGTAGTATACTATGTAGTAGTAGTATACTATGTAGTAGTAGTAGTATACTATGTAGTAGTAGTATACTATGTAGTAGTAGTATACTATGTAGTAGTAGTATACTATGTAGTAGTATACTATGTAGTAGTAGTATACTATGTAGTAGTAGTATACTATGTAGTAGTAGTATACTATGTAGTAGTAGTATACTCTGTAGTAGTAGTATACTATGTAGTAGTAGTATACTATGTAGTAGTATACTATGCAGTAGTAGTATACTATGCAGTAGTAGTATACTATGCAGTAGTAGTATACTATGCAGTAGTAGTATACTATGCAGTAGTAGTATACTATGTAGTAGTAGTATACTATGTAGTAGTAGTATACTATGTAGTAGTATACTATGTAGTAGTAGTATACTATGTAGTAGTATACTATGTAGTAGTAGTATACTATGTAGTAGTAGTATACTATGTAGTAGTATACTATGTAGTAGTAGTATACTATGTAGTAGTATACTATGTAGTAGTAGTATACGATGTAGTAGTATACTATGTAGTAGTAGTATACGATGTAGTAGTATACTATGTAGTAGTAGTATACTATGTAGTAGTATACTCTGTAGTAGTAGTATACTATGTAGTAGTAGTATACTATGTAGTAGTATACTCTGTAGTAGTAGTATACTATGTAGTAGTAGTATACTATGTTGTAGTAGTATACTATGTTGTAGTAGTATACTATGTAGTAGTAGTATACTATGTAGTAGTAGTATACTGTGTAGTAGTATACTCTGTAGTAGTAGTATACTATGTAGTAGTAGTATACTATGTAGTAGTAGTATACTATGTAGTAGTAGTATACTATGTAGTAGTAGTATACTATGTCGTAGTAGTATACTATGTCGTAGTAGTATACTCTGTAGTAGTAGTATACTCTGTAGTAGTAGTATACTATGTAGTAGTAGTATACTATGTAGTAGTAGTATACTATGTAGTAGTAGTATACTATGTAGTAGTATACTATGTAGTAGTAGTATACTATGTAGTAGTAGTACACTATGTAGTAGTAGTACACTATGTAGTAGTAGTACACTATGTAGTAGTAGTACACTATGTAGTAGTAGTACACTATGTAGTAGTAGTACACTATGTAGTAGTAGTATACTATGTAGTAGTAGTATACTATGTAGTAGTATACTATGTAGTAGTAGTATACTATGTAGTAGTAGTACACTATGTAGTAGTAGTACACTATGTAGTAGTAGTACACTATGTAGTAGTAGTACACTATGTAGTAGTAGTACACTATGTAGTAGTAGTACACTATGTAGTAGTAGTACACTATGTAGTAGTAGTACACTATGTAGTAGTAGTATACTATGTAGTAGTAGTATACTATGTAGTAGTATACTATGTAGTAGTAGTATACTCTGTAGTAGTAGTATACTATGTAGTAGTATACTATGTAGTAGTAGTATACTATGTAGTAGTAGTACACTATGTAGTAGTAGTACACTATGTAGTAGTAGTACACTATGTAGTAGTAGTATACTATGTAGTAGTAGTATACTATGTAGTAGTATACTATGTAGTAGTAGTATACTATGTAGTAGTAGTACACTATGTAGTAGTAGTACACTATGTAGTAGTAGTACACTATGTAGTAGTAGTACACTATGTAGTAGTAGTACACTATGTAGTAGTAGTATACTCTGTAGTAGTAGTATACTATGTAGTAGTATACTATGTAGTAGTAGTACACTATGTAGTAGTAGTATACTCTGTAGTAGTAGTATACTATGTAGTAGTATACTATGTAGTAGTAGTATACTATGTAGTAGTAGTACACTATGTAGTAGTAGTACACTATGTAGTAGTAGTACACTATGTAGTAGTAGTATACTATGTAGTAGTAGTATACTATGTAGTAGTATACTATGTAGTAGTAGTATACTCTGTAGTAGTAGTATACTATGTAGTAGTAGTATACTATGTAGTAGTAGTACACTATGTAGTAGTAGTACACTATGTAGTAGTAGTACACTATGTAGTAGTAGTACACTATGTAGTAGTAGTACACTATGTAGTAGTAGTATACTATGTAGTAGTAGTATACTATGTAGTAGTATACTATGTAGTAGTAGTATACTATGTAGTAGTAGTACACTATGTAGTAGTAGTACACTATGTAGTAGTAGTACACTATGTAGTAGTAGTACACTATGTAGTAGTAGTACACTATGTAGTAGTAGTACACTATGTAGTAGTAGTACACTATGTAGTAGTAGTACACTATGTAGTAGTAGTACACTATGTAGTAGTAGTACACTATGTAGTAGTAGTATACTATGTAGTAGTAGTATACTATGGGGACTAGACAACTGAAATTTTGATACATTTTTTTTTTGTAAAAAAAATACTTATAATTATAGAAAAACACCCAGACCCGGAACAAATATCTGTAGATGATGCAAACATTTGTTCCGTGGCGGGAATCAAACCCACTACCTCCTGCGTCTCAGCCTTCTATTCCGCCACACTTCTGTATTGGTATATCGTATTTTTTTTGTACTAATAATAAAATATTTTCATATTCATATTCTAAAAGGATCATTAAAAACAACCAGCCTTGTTTATTGCCTTGCTTTCCTGGCTTGGTCGCGATGGAACAGGCAGTAAAATTGACGTTTCAAAGTGATCCTTGTGATTTTAATGAATACAAACATTTTGAATTACCTTTTCAACATAAAAACAAGTGGCGATCACAATAGGCTTCGTGCCGCAGTCAAACTAAAGCCGGAAAATTTAATAAAAAAAACTAGCCAAGTGCGAGTCGGACTCGCGCACGAAAGGTTCAGTACCATTATCTATAAAAACGGCAAAATAATCATGTCTGTTGTATGGGAGCCCCACTTAAATATTTATTTTATTCAATAGCACAATTTTATTTATTTACCCTATTTGAGATTGGTGCATCGGCTTAATCGTAAGTTAGTCCTCTATAGTATGGGGAAACCCTTTAATTTTCAACTTTTTTATTTTTCAGAATTTTTCCTTTATTTGTGCTGCTTTTTATACCTTGCTTTTAACCAAAATTTACAATTCTAGGTCAACTGGAAGTACCCCATAAGGTTTTGGGTCCAAAACCTATATGGAATGTTTCCTTTATTTGTGTTGTAAGACCTTGCTTTTTGCCAAATTTCGTAATTCTAGGTCAACGGGAACTACCATATAGGTTTTGGACCCAAAACCTTATGGGGTACTTCCAGTTGACCTAGAATTGTAAATTTTGGTTAAAAGCAAGGTATAAAAAGCAGCACAAATAAAGGAAAAATTCTGAAAATAAAAAAGTTGAAAATTAAAGGGTTTCCCCATACTATAGAGGACTAACTTACGATTAAGCCGATGCACCAATCTCAAATAGGGTAAATAAATAAAATTGTGCTATTGAATAAAGTAAATAAAATAATGTAAATTTATATAATAATATGTAAAAAATAAGGTAAATTTTGGTACTTACAAGTTTTTGCGAAAATCTAAATTTGCCCATATCTTTTTATCGTGTTGACTCAGGACCTTGATTTTTATACACCTAATAGGGACTATAGACCTCAGTATCTGGTATAAATTTCAACTTGCTAGGTCCACCTGTTCCTGAGAAAATCGCTGGTGACATACGGACAGAGAGACGGACAAGAGAGTGATCTTATAAGGGTTCCTTTTTTTACCTTTTGAGGTACGCAACTCTAAAAACTACCTTTTCAATGTGTTTCTGCAAGTTTCTAACACCAGACTCTCTGCAGTAGGACTTGATGAGTGAGTTGAGCGAGTCGGGGGTGAGGTCCAGCTGTTCCGCTGACAAGCCGCTGTTGGAGCGCGCGGCGGGCACCAGGTACTGCTGAGCGATCGCTAGTTTCTCTTCTGCTACGTAGCCTGAACATAAATAACAATTGATTTAATCTTAATCATTTACGTCATAATTTAGTGGCACCTCAAATCGGCACATAATGTATACACTGGATACAATATTACAATAATCGGAAGAATATAAAAGTTCTATAAACTAACAAAACAATAAAATTGAATATCAATATACACGGTGTCCTTTAAATCACTATTTTCCCTGAACAAACGTTGTTCATACCATGGTCTACTCACAGTTTATAGCATCAAATATAATTATATATTATATATTTTAAATATCGAATATAAAAAAATCTAGACCTCAAATAAGTTTAACTTTGTTCAAAAACTAACCGTGACCTACTATTTGGTTTGTGGCGATACGGCGGCATTCAAGAGGTGAACGACAGACGTCCTTGTCCAGTCTATTAAAAAGTACTCTGTAGATGTCAATACGGGCCAAAATTCAGTGAAACGCACCCGGTGCTCGCGCCATCTTCGGTCGCTCGCTTCACCCAGTGTTGCCAACTTGGGGGTTTTCCCCCTAAATTTGGGGATAAGTTAGATGAAAAGGGGTATTTTTAGGGCCATATTTTTTAGGGGCAATCCATACAACCATTTTGACTTAACCGTGTCTCAAATAAATAATGAATAATTATATTTTAATTTTATCGCTAAATTATATATCATCTGGGGCTTTACAGGTACAATTTTTTGACGCATTTTTCAGGAGTTACCATTTTTTTTGGGGAAATTCTTTTGTAGCGGTTTTTGTAATGTAAACTAGAAAATCATTGATTGGATTGATGAATTAAATTTTATGAAGGTGTGTAATCTCGTAGACATCAGCAAAAAATGTTCTCTGTAAATCAAGGAAAAAATTAAACAATATTAGTGAATACTCAAGCGTGTATAATAATATTCTAGGGTGATCTTAAGTTCGTGTTAGGGGGAAAGACTTCGAGGTGACACTAGGGAGTCCACTAAGCGTCCCGCTTAGTCGAGGTTGGCAACACTGGCTTCACCACGTCAGTCAGACCAAGATCTCCGAGTGAGAGAGAAGCGCGCGCGCACGTAGTTGTTGCACTTATCAAAATCTACAAAATCGTGCATGAAAATGAAAATTTTCGAAAGTGGCGTTGTTAGAAACGAAAAATAATGAATGCTTTTGATAAAATCAGGCGCGGTACAGGCACGTTGCGAAAACAAAAAGACAATTTGCAAAAACGTGATTGTCTATCGTCGTCAATGGACAACATGTTGCTTCAATACTGGGACCCAATTCTACTAAACCAATCGCTTCACTATGACATTGGGTATCGTCGCAAAATGGCAACTATAGATACCTTTTGGTATTCTACTAACACAATCTTTGTCAAAAACCGCCATTCGTTGTTATGACAACACATTTAAATTTTGGCAGCTTATGACAGGAACAATAATCAATGACTATTAATCATTATTTTGACAAAGATTGTGTTAGTAGTATACCAAAAGGTATAAGTAGCGGCACGAAACTTTAGCGCTGACCGTTATTGCGCAGAAGTAATAAATAAGGTACATAAGGGGCTAGCGGGACGAAGGGCGGGTGTGCGTAGCGCCGATTGGCTCTCCAGTCGCATATCAGCAGATTCCGTCCCCCGCACTGATACGACACCCCGCGCACATCTAGTGTACAGTCGCGTTCTTAATTGTATTGTTATTGCTGTTATTTAAATTTGTTTGTTAAATTCAGTTTTTTTAAGTTTGTTTGTGACTTTAAAGTGAATATGCCTAGAAGAAACACTGTTTTGAAAAGACAGGCAAGGAAAATAGTTTATGGCGTTAATTGTTTTTTAAAAAGGGAATCTAATGAATTAATTGATTCTTTGAAACAAATCAAAAGTGAGATTGATGAAGCTACAAGTACTTTACTCAGTCATTCGGACAGCAGCACTGTAAATTTGAGCCAGATAAAACCAACTGCCGAAATTATTAAAGCGGGAAAATTTTTATTAAATAGCGATTTAGGGAAAATCCAAAAAAGGAGAGCAGAGTTTACAAATACGTCAATTGCAACGGTAAGGAACATCTCCAATTAAGCCAATAGTGGCTATTGGCTATTATATTGCTTGCGCGACAGTACCCATGCGCAGCTATCCCTTCCGCGTATCGTTCAGCGCTAGACTTACAAGCCACGACTTATATCTATAGTGGCCATTTTGCGACGATACCATTGTCAAAGTGAAGCGATTGGTTAAGTAAAATTGGGCCTCAGGTAGGCAGTGACTGGCAGCTAACTGTACCAGTTAGTTATTTAATCGTGTAGATCCACCCGAAATACTCACTATCCATTTTGTATCAAAACGTATGGTAATTCAATTGTACAGCTAGAATTTCGAATGGTCCGTAAAAATTGGAGTCAATAGCACACGCGGCAAATATTACATGACCTAAGTTAGATACCTAGTAGCTTACTAGGTGTCTACGCTCGGCCAACGTCGGCGAGCGAGCGCGCATACTATGTTATGTTGCAGGGCATAACGTTAAAATAGACGTTTTATGTTCGCAACTTTTTATGTTTTTCAAAGACTGATTTCGTTTTTTTTTAATTTGATGTTATAAACCCTTTGTAGACCATGGTCTGACCAACGTTTGTTCTGGAAAAAAGTGATTTAAGTGACACCGTGTATAAATTAAACAAGTCCTCCGTGGCGCAGTGGGCAAATAGCCGACTGAGACGCAGGTTACGGGTTCGATTCCCGCCGCGGATTAAATGTTTGCATGATCTACATATACTTGTTCCGGTAATGGATGTTTTTCTATATATTAAAAGCATGTATTAACAAAAATAAAAGCATATAAGTATTCTTTCTATCAGTTATCTGGTTCCCACAGCACAAGCTAAGCTTAGTTAGGGGCTAGATAGCGCTGTGTATCCAGCAATATTTATTTACAGTGGCAACACTGATTTCCATAAATACATTTTTGAAAGAATAGACAAAACCAATATAATGTAAATTACAATCGCGACATGGCGCAAGGTCTAGTATCCAAGCAAACACAATTTAAAAAAATTTAACCCCCATCGTAAGAAGACGAGGGGTGTTACAAATTTGAAGCAATTTAATGTCTATTTGTACCTGTCGGTGGCATTGTAGTTCCCAAATCGTATATGTTGTAATATTCAAGGTATCGGTATTAAACCCACCCCTAAAATCAGTTAATACGATACCAGATGTGTGTTTTAAATTAATGTCGTACATAACAAAACAGGTTGTATATTTTTGATAAAAAAAATAATATAAACTCTTACCTTATAGAGACCCGGATTTTAGTGTTTAAGAAAAACGGCAGACGGTGTTCCATACCTTAGCTGTACGGTCTTACCTGACATGTCGATAAGCTCCATCCGGTCCCGAAGCGGCTCCGGGATGAGTTCCACCACATTCGCAGTACAGATGAACAGCACCTTCGATAGATCCACGGGTACGTCCAAGTAGTGGTCGAGGAAGTTGGCGTTCTGTTCCGGGTCTAATAGTTCGAGGAGTGCTGAGGACGGGTCACCGTGGACACCTCTGAAATACACAACAAAAATATTATTTATCAGTAATTATTTTAAACTAGCTTCCGTTTCGCGGCTTCGTACGCGTGGTTTTTCAATCAAAAGTAGCCTTTGTCTATTGAGACATGCATTTCTTTAGTATGTCGATAGATAATCCATCGATTGACGACCTCCGTGGTACAGTGAGCGAATAGCCGGCTAAGACGCAGGAAGTCGATTCCCGCCGCGCAACAAATGTTTGTATGATCTACATATATTTGTTCGGGGTCTGGATGTTTTTCTATATATTATAAGTATGTATTTAGAAAAAAAAAGTATATAAGCATTCTATCAGTTATCTGGTTCCCATAGTACAAGCTCTGCTTAGTTTGGGGCTAGATAGCACTGTGTGAAATGTCCCGCCATATTTATTTATATTTACTTCTTTATTTATAATGACCCCGGATTGTCAGGTCATTATCTATCGACATACCAGATTTCGATGTTCAGCCGTTATGACGTGATTGAGTAACAAACAAATATCCAAACTTTCGCATTTATAATATTAGTGTGATTAGTCTGACAGTGCGAAGTGTGCTAATGTGATGAACAATTTTAAAAAGAGTTTGAAGTTTTTATGTTTGCTTGTTGGGGTTTCTCCGAAAAACTACTGCACCATTTATCAAAACTATTTAATTGATAGAAAGCTACACTATCCCTGAGCGGTATAGGCTAGTTATCAGTACCAAATCTCAATGTTTATAAATCAAGTCAAAATGTCACGCCATACCAATCATCGAAGCGCATAGTAGCAACATCTATACTTAGCCAAATTCAACGTAGAATATTTGTAAACAAACCGCTTACACTTAACATGAAATTAATTCATTTAACGTAGGTTTTTTTAAAGAATTGATACCCATTTATAATAATGGAATCATATCGAATCGACAACAAATGCAAATATTATAGATAGTTCAACTCAGTTGTGCGCGCGGCCCTATGTGTGCGTGGGCTTGTAAATATACAACTTTCATTCGTGTGACATAGTGATGTGCCGAGTCGCTGTTTTGGTGGATCGATTCGACTCGAGTCCAGTTTATACGGTATTCGAATCATGACTCGATTCCCTGATTCGAGTCTAGTCTCGAATTCTATGTTTGGTATTCGAATATTGTCTCGGAGTCGGACTCGAGTCCGGCTGGACTCGAGTCTAGAAATTCGAGTCCAGAATTCGAGTTTAGAAATTCTAGTCCAGAACGATTTTAGAACAAAAAGGAAAAATGAAACCAAGAACGGGATAGGGATAATATCTATCGATAATTTTAAGTAGGTAGTGTACTCGCGCGGGCTGAGCACAAATGTGTGCGCTTCTCGAGTTTAAAGGTTAAATAAATTCACTCAGTAGTACTCCGTACTCACAATAACTACTAACTGACACAAAACAAATTAATCTAAACAAAAATTTGCAGGTTCAAACTTGTTTGTATTTTATTAGGCCCGCGCCACTTCATTGCTTATGTAAACAGTTTGCGAGTACGAGCGGGTAAACCAAACTCGAATACGAGACTCGAGTCAGTTGGACTCGCATAAATAGAATCGAGTTAGCGAGTACGAATCGATTCTTCCTGACTCGAGTAAGGGAATCGAGTCCGGCGTACTCGAATCAAAATAAATTGGTATTCGAGTAGGCGAGTTCCAAAGCAGGAATCGAGTCTGACTTGAGTCTAACCGTACTCGGCACATCGCTAGTGTGACAGTGACGCGGCAGTCGTCGTCCGAGCAAGACGTGTTCTTATCGCTTTTTCTTAGGGGTACAGTAGTTTACGAAAATGTCTAGTTCTTCACGGAGAAAATGTTTAAGGAGTCAGGTGAATATTTTTTAATTTAAAAATTTAGATGTAATTAATATTTATTATGATTCTATATACGAAAAAATATATCCTTGTTGACGTTTACGTTTTACTGTTTTAGACTCGAGAAACCATTGCTAAGGTATACGAATTTCTGAAAATAGATGCGAGAGATATATTGGAACTAGTAAGTGATCCAGTTCGCAGTGCAAGTCCAATTTTAATATAGAAATTAAGTGAACATTTAAATAGCGTACGGAAAAGAACAGCAGTGGCAGTGGGGGTATCAGAGAGAACAATTACTACTATATTGGCTGAAGGAAAAGAATCTGTCTCTAAATTTAAATCTCCGCATAAAGATCGTAAAAAACGTTTAAAAAAGTTAAAATTAGGCAACTTGAACGTTGATGTTATACGTACCACTATTCAAAATTACCATTTAGAACATCGCAAGTTACCTACCTTGCTAAAGTTGAAAAGAATATTTCAAGATAAACCTTAACTATGATGGAAGTATTTCGACTCTGCGTACAGCTTTGTTAAAGTTGGGATACAAATGGCGAAAAACTGTGGATAACAGACGTGTTATTATAGAGCGGCATGACATCCAAAAAATACGATTTTCCTACCTAAAAAATTTACTCAGATACCGTCAAGAAAATCGGTGTATCGTATATACAGATGAGAGCTACATCTTAACTAATCATGTGCAAAACAAAGGATGGGGTAATAAAGATGGACCACCTTTAAAGAGAAACCTGTCGAAAGGACAAAGAATTATCATTGTGCATGCTGGTTCAGAACAAGGTTTCGTACCTAACGCACTATTGACATACAAAGCAAATAGTGTTTCTGGTGATTACCACTCTAACATGAACGCAGAAAACTATGAAAAGTGGCTAAAAGAACGTCTAGTACCGAATCTTCCACCTAACTCTGTGGTTGTGCTTGATAATGCCTCATACCATAACGTTCAAAATGACAGAACCCCAAATTCTAATTCCAAAAAAATAGAAATGCAGACAGAAAAAAATATAGGTTTTAATCAAAATATGAAAAAATTGAAATGTATGATTTGATTAAAAAAAATAAAGAAAAATATATCTGTTACAAGATTGACGAAATACTTCAGCCATATGGCATAAAAGTTCTTCGACTGCCACCATATCATCCTGAACTAAACCCCATAGAAAATGTGTGGGGAACTTTAAAAAATTATATTGCTTCGCATAATGTCGACCAAAATGTGACGGAAATAATGAAACTCATAAATGAACGTTTAAGTTAAATTGATGAAGGGATGTGGGGTAATACTTGTCGACATGTACAAAAGAAAGAAGAAGAATACTATAGACATTTTGACATGGAGTCAGAATTCATAATTAACCTTGGTGAGAGCATCGAATCCGAAAATTCATCATTTCATTTTTCAAGTAGCGATTCTGAATAATGTTCAATAAATAAACATTAAATTACGAAATAACTCTTTTTTTTAAAAACCCGTAAATAACTGTATTTGTACGCGACTGTACCTCTTGTCACGCACACAAAGTCACTGTATATGTACAAGGTTTACCCACCCATAGGGCCGCGCGCACATCTGACTTGAACTATCTATAATATTGTATCAGGAGCCTTATTCTGTTTTTGAACGAATGCCAATGACGTAGCAACCGGGTTCGGAGTGCGTGCCATGATTGCCTCCGCCAAGCGAGCGAGAACTTACGATTTATAAAAACAGAAACGTATATTATTATTTTTTTAAATGTTTTATACATAAGAATCGATTATAGTTGTTGATGCACCCACAATGTGGGGTTTTCATCATTATTTTATCAGTGCAATAAAGAATTTTCTAATCTAATCTACTTATCAATATCGACAATATTTTGTTGAATGAAAAACGATACAAATTACGTATATATAGGCCAAGCTAGTTCGATATTAATTTACCTAAACGATAAAAACTCTTAGTACAATTAATCAAAATGTCTCAAGAATCGGTTTTTCTAGCAACCGATTTTTATTTCTACTCTAGTTCCCATCTCTACTCTCTGTATTTTGACTGCGTCAAATCGGGCCTCTTAGAACGGCGATAGTATAATTCTGACCCCACTTTAGGATTCCCTCTACCGCAGAGTTTCCAAACCGAGTTTAGTTCCACTTTTCGAACTAGATGACGTTAGTAAAAGGATCTTACATCTATCGGCGCTTCTTAAGGTAACTCACTTGCCAAGTCATCGAATCCTCATCCTCCACCAACACCGCTACTACCACGGGAACCCTGGAAAGCTGCTGCCACCAACCCAAAGTCCTACTCCGGTACTTCAAGGAGTTAGAATGGCTGGGGTTAGGTTAGTCAGATCTCTCCCCCCTCCCCCCACCCACCCCCCTCCCCACCCTAGAATTAGAATTAGACTCACTTGCCAATCTTGTCCACTTCGTCGATCAGCACCAGTGGGTTCTCGGTAGCGGTTTTCTTGAGACACTGCACTATCTTGCCGGGCATGGCGCCGACGTAGGTGCGCCGGTGCCCCTTGATCTCGGCCACGTCCGTCATGCCGCCCACCGAGAACCGGAAGTACTGCCGGTTCAATGCGCGCGCTATTGAACGAGCTGAAACAAATATTACAAACATTAATATTTATTTACCAAATGTTATATTTATTTATTAAGGAGTAATGAGTAACAAGGTGATCGACATAGCTCAGAGGGTCAGCAAGCTGAAGTGGCAGTGGGCCGGTCATATCTGCCGCAGAACCGATAACCGTTGGATTAAACGTGTTCTGCAGTGGAGAGCACGTTTAGCCAAGCGAAGTGTAGGACGCGCCCCGGCTAGATGGAGTGAGGATATGCGCGCTGTGGCTGGCAAGGATTGGATGAGAAGAGCTGAGGATCGGGGTAAATGGCGCACCCTGGGAGAGACCTACGTCTAGCAGTGGACAGTTGATGAGTAATAGACTAAAATTAAATACGTTCAAATTAAGCAGTAAATATTGATATTTATAACACTATCATACTAATATTATAAATGCGAAAGTTTGGATGCTTGTTTGTTTGTTACTTAATCACGTCGATAAAATTTGGTATAATATTAGGTTGGGGAAAAAGTTTCTTCGCATTTTTGAAGAAAATTCAAAACATTTTTTAATATAGTTTATTTACATTTAACTAAAGTATGTAGGTACCATTTTGTTCGATAACTTTTTGCCATCTTGTAGGTAGGGACATGATCCCATTGCTATAGAAATTTTGGGGCTTCTGATCAAAATACCGCGACAAGTAGTTTTGGCAGTCCTCTCGTGATGTTAACCTGACACAGCCTAAAGAATTCTGAAGAGGCCGAAACAGGTGGAAATCTGAAGGTGCAAGGTCAGGACTATACGGCGGATGCATTAACACCTCCCAGCCAAACTCTCTTAATTTTTGCTGAGTGGCTAAAGATATTTGTTCCGGGTTTGGATGTTTCTCCATTTATTATAAGTATGTATTTATAAAAAAAACACGTATATAATTATTCTATCAGTTATCTGGTTACCATAGTACAAGCTTTGCTTAGTTTGGAATTAGATGGCGCTATGTTTAAAAATGTCCACCATTATTTTTTGATTAAATTGCGCATTTTATAACTCATTATCCCCACCGCGCAATCAGTAATGTAGCGGTGGAGATTATGAGCTATCAAATGCACGATTCATGGTTGGTTTCTTAAACCCCACTGTTTGATTCTGTACATATGCGAACTTAATGCTAGCAAGCGTTCTCTTCCAGCTAACCTTAATGTGGAATATATATTTCCCACTGGTGGCACAAAGTTGGGGAGTCCTATACCCAGCAGTGGGTGAAGTCGCGCAGTGGATGATGATAAATAAATAATTATAAACATTTCACACAGCGTTATCTAGCCCCAAACTAAGCAGAGCTTGTACTATGGGAAACATATCACTGATAGAATCCTACTAATATTATAAAAACGAAAGTTTGTATGTATGGATGTTTGTTCCTCTTTCACGCAAAAACTACCGAATGGATTTTAATGAAAGTTTACAATAATATAGCTTATGCATTAGAATAAGACATAGGCTATAGTTTTTAAAGATAGTGTGTGAATTGTCCAAAATATAACGATAATTGTCAAGTAAGTCGGAAAAAAATCTGCCATCTGCGAGCTATTCTGGCGTACGCTGCAAAAACTGTAGATACACAACTGTTAACGCGTATATAATGTTTATTAAGAGAAATGTTTATCTTAATTATTCCTACAAAAAAGCGGCCAAGTGCGGGTCAGACTCGCCCATGAAGGGTTCCGTAACATAATATAAAAGTACTTGTAGTTTTTAAATTTGAGTTGATTGAATCAAAGGTAAATTGCGGTTTACGATTTATGACGTATTCAAAAAAAAACTACTTACTAGATCTCGTTCAAACCAATTTTCGGTGGAAGTTTGCATGGTAATTACATCATATATTTTTTTTTTAGTTTTATCATTCTCTTATTTTAGAAGTTACAGGGGGGTGACATATTTTACCACTTTGGAAGTGTCTCTCGCGCAAACTATTCAGTTTAAATAAAAATTATATTAGAAACCTCAATATCATTTTTGAAGACCTATCCATACGTATATATACGTATACATACCCCAAACGTATGGGTTTGATGAAAAAAAAAATTGAGTTTCAGTTCTAAGTATGGGGAACCCCCAAATTGTTTTTTTTTTTCTATTTTTGTGTGAAAATCTTAATGTGATTCACAGAATACATCTACTTACCAAGTTTCAACAGTATAGTTCTTATAGTTTCGGAAAAAAGTGGCTGTGACATACGGACGGACAGACAGACAGACATGACGAATCCATAAGGGTTCCGTTTTTTGCCATTTGGCTACGGAACCCTAAAAAGTCCGCGACATCATATATCTAGCTTTTATGAGTAAGCCATTATCGCCAAAACAGTAAACCATTATATGTATGTATTATAAATTTTTATTGGATTTATCCAATAAAAATTGATAATACATATATTTCTAATGCACATTTGGTAGTAACAAATTGATTTTTATATCAAAATAAATACTTTTATTAAACTTCGTCTTTTACAATACATCATTTAGACGATAATTAATATTTTAATAGTTACGACGATTTTATTAATCAAGTGCGCGTTACTGTGGCGGCGGACGAGGTGGGGGAAGAAGTCGCTCATGGCTGAGTGCGCGACCCGAACGCGGGCAGACGCGTGACGTAAGACGTCATTGACGTTTTGCGGATTTTCAAGGCGCAAACTAGTGTGTTGTTAGAAACGCACTGTACCTATGTAATGTAATAGATAGGTATTGGCAGGTTTTTTGTGTGCTTAGGAGTTACACGTTTAAGATTTCATTACTTTTAACAAGTTAGGGTTTTTATTTTACTTACTTAGGTTGGTATATGTTTTTTTTTGGTGTTTACAATAATAGTTATGTTTAGTTGATTTTGGTGTTTATCATCATCATCATATCAGCCGTAGGACGTCCACTGCTGGACAAAGGCCTCCCTCATTGATCTCCAGGAACTGCGGCTGGAAGCGGCCTGCATCCAACGCCGACCTGCGGTTCCCACCAAGTCGTCTGCCCATCTTGTAGGTGGACGTCCTACGCTGCGCTTGCCGGTCCGTGGCCTCCATTCGAGAACTTTCCGGCCCCATCGGCCATCTGTTCTGCGCGCTATATGGCCTGCCCATTGACACTTCAACGTGCTAATCCGTTGTAAATGGTGTTTATAGTTATAGTTATTTAGTAAAGTATTACTTCGTTTTTATTTTATAATTGTCATAAAGTAGTTACATCGGTAATATAAAATAAATTAATAATAATAGAATACTACAGAAGCGTGATTTTGATTTTCAGTTAGGAAATAAGAATATTTTTTTGGTACCACTTGTTCAAACAAGTGACATTCTATGCCACAAAAAGCGAACATAACAATAGTCATTTTTAATCTGTTAAAAACAGGGTAAGAAAATTGTACTGAATTTCATTCATCCTCTAGGGGGAGAATGTGATTTAAATTTGGAATACTTACCGAAATTTATACTGAACTACATCTGTGTTTACACCATTTAGTTTTTATATAAAGCATTATACATCTTTTTAAAAAAGGAATACGCATTTATTATGCAGTTATGATTATTAAATAAAATTACGAAAACCGACGAGGCCGTATGAGCTTGATGCCTTTGCTTTTCCGACAAAAAAATATTAGTCTAGGAATTTGCCGCGTTTTTGTTTTCTTCAAATACATAAACGTTAAGTTTATTTTAATTTATTTTTATAAATAAGTTAATGTTCTAAAAATACGTTACGATGTTAAATCAAAGCGACAGTGACAGTGAATTGTCGGATTCCATCAATGCAAATGCAATGTTTCGAATGTTAACTTTTAGTTGTCATTATTTTTAATAAATGCTTATCTCATATTATTATTGTGTTAATTTTTTCGCAAATGGTACGAAAAGCAGAGTATTTTCCTCGGTGATAAAGCTGTCTTAGTATTGGGTGAATTTAATTCCCTCGCTACACTCAGGACTCGTCTTAAATCTCTCGCTTCGCTCGTGATTTAAGTTTTTAACACCCTCGCTACGCTCGGAAGTAAACCTCGAGTCCTTCGTTACGCTCGCGATTTAAATCGTCACCCGCGACAGAAGACACTGCTTTATCCCCTTGGTTAATAATCTACTATTTCGTTATTAATTAGTATGTAGCTATAATTTTAAATCGAATAAATAATATGTAAATTGAATAGGCAGGTATTGCATTCTGTCTGATACGCCTTCACAAGCAATCCGCAGAACCAATTCAGATACTCGCAGCTACTCGAAGTACCACAGAAGTACTCAGAAGTACAGAATCCTGCGCAGACGAAGTCGCGGGTACCAGCTAGTATAAAATATACATAAAAAAATACCCAAACCCGGAGCAAATATCTGTAGACCATTTGTTCCACGGCGGAAATTGAACCCGCTAGATCCTACGTCTCAGCCGGCTATTCGCCCACTGCGCCACAGGGGTCGTCTATGATTATGATGATAGGGCAGAGGGGGGGGGGGGGGGGGGGGAGGGTTATGAATCGACCTCAATATATTTACCTATACTAGTCTTGCCTACACCAGGCGGTCCATGAAAGCACAAGATCTTGCCCTGCGTCGTGCCTTTCAACTGTGACACTGCGATGAACTCCAATATCCTCTTTTTGATGTCTTCCATTCCGTAGTGGTCTTCGTCCAGGATTACTTGCGCCTCCTCAAGCTTGAGGTTCTCTACCGATGTCACTCCCCAGGGGAGGGAGGTTAACCAGTCGAGGTAACAGCGGGTTACGCTGCAAAATAAAAATATATTATTCATAATCTTTAATTCGCATGAATGCATGTACAAGTACGTATGTCAATTATATAATAAGATTAATTAGTGGAGCACACTCGCCTAACATGTGTAGAGACGATTCTACCGCGTCATAAAAACCTATCTATTTAGGTTTTTTTATATCAAATTTTTAATAACTTATCCCTTCATCTTTTAATATATAAAAATATAGTGTCACGGTTTTAGTGGTTGCACTCCTCCGAAACAGGTCGATCGTATTTAATGATATTTTTTTTTTATATTTGCTAAGTATGAGAACAGGTCGTAAAGTATTTTCACCCTCCTACCCTCACTCCCCATTTTTTAATCACGATTTCAGTATTTTTCTTCGAACAATATCCATATAATTAAACCGGATTGACGTGAAGTCATTTACATGAAGTGTCGCGTCACTTCGATAAGTGTTTAAGGGGAGACCGGAGGGGAATCGTACTACCAAGATCATTTCTAATTGGAGCATATTTCTACCTTAATAAGGTATTATTTTAATTTGAATAGTATTTATCTAGGTTCCCAACCATATATTAGATCAAAATACTTACCTAAAATGAAATAGAAGCGTATCGCATTATGCATGCTTTTACGTCATAAAAGACCTGTTTTCAACCTAATTGTTTCGTATTAAAAACCACAACATCTTACGTATCCTAGTCATGGGAACATACATTATATCATCTAGTTACAGATTAACAACACAATGAGAAAAATACAACACATTTTCAGTCATCATTTTTGGTATTACGGAACACTGTCAAAATCTTATCAAATTTAGAATCATTCTATTGCTATCACTGTCGCTCTGAGTGGCTAAACCTCGTCACTAAACAGGGATAGCGATATTCAGGCCGAAGTTTTTGACGCGGCCAAATTGAAGTGCCGCTCGGGGCAGTGGCGGCGTAGCATGGGTTGGCACCCGGGGCGACTTTCTATTGAGCACCCTCAAAATATGGAAAGATTCGTAAGTCGTGTTTGGCTCATTGTAGATCTTAAGTAAGATTTTATCAACTTTAATTTTGAGAAACACCTTTAACAAGAAGCCACCGAAACACAAATGGTTAAAAAACATCTTAGACACAGCGCTAGACTTGGAACGGATTCAAAATAGTCCCATTTTACAATAAATTTCAAAAGCTCCAGGGTAGTTTATTGGACCGCTTCTAGAAGAGAAATGCAGGCGGCTTCCAAGTGACGCCTCAGTCGTAAAATTTCCAAAATAATGTCCGCTGCAGAAAGTTCATCATAGATTTTCGTAAGATTTGCAACTATACCACGAAGTTCTTCTTCTGTTGACGTAAGCAGAGTTTTAGGCTGAACAACACCAAATGGTATGAGAATATCATCCATTGCTCTGTAACGATGCTCTAGTTCTTCGTAAAATCTATCAACACATACATAGCTACATACTAACATAGCTCTCTGCAACTCTTCTGGCATTGTCAGTCCAGCATCTTGGGACATTTCTCCTGGCATACGTTTTCGGAATCTCCTCCTTCCTCTTCTTTCAACGGAAATATCCAAGTCCTCACATTTTTCAGTTGCGTAGGAAATAGCTTTTTCCACTATTTGGATAAGTTGAGTTTGAAGAAAAATTTTTAGGGCTTTGATTTTTATGACAAAATTTTCGAGCGATAGCCCAGATGTTTGCATATACTTCTGTGTCTGATTAACTTCTTCTAAGACTTCACACCAAAAAGAGAGGTAGCATAAAAAACTGAAGTCACACAAAGCTGGTAAGAGTGTGGATTCTGCTTCTCTTGTATCGACGTTTTCTCTGCTGCCGGGATCACACATGTCTTCGAGTGTTGATACAAGTTTCTCAAAATTATTCTTCAGTGATTTAACAGCGTCGTGGTGAGCACTCCATCTTGTCTCTAAAAGTCTTTTGACCGATACACCTACATTTTTCATTAGCATTTCCTATCGATGTGTGGATGACGAAAAGAACGTGTAAACTCTTTCTATTGTTCCAAAAAATGTTACACTTGAACTAACACTCCCGAAAGAGTGCACCCCACATTAATTTAGCGAGTGATTAGCACAAGGCATAAACAACGCTTTAGGATTGTGTTCTTTAATGAGTGCTTGTACACCACCATGAACTCCTGTCATGGTTGCAGCGTTATCATATCCTTGTGCCCGACATAGATGGATGTCCAAGTTATCACCCTCTAACTGCGTAAGGATATTTTTAGTAAGTTCCAGTTTCCAGCTATACGGAAGAAACCTAGAAATGATTTCTTCACTTCAACTTGATCGCCTTCAATATGAACATATCTGATTACATAACTCAGCTGATCAACATGTGATATGTCTAGAGTACTATCGAAAATAATTCCGAAGTATTTAGCTTTTTTTATGTCGTCCAAAATGTTATTCTTCACAGCTTTCCCCAAAAGACATGAACTCATTTTGAAAGTCTTTGGATAAATAAGAATCTACCCGTTTACTTTTTGTACCAGCGATATCATGTTCAAATCTTAGCATGTGCTCTTTTAGCAGTGGGTTATATTTTGACAATAGATTACCTAATTCTAAGAAATTACCTCTACTGTCTGATGAAATCCCCTCTCTATGTCCTCTTAGAGGAAGATTTTGGCGTGCCAGGAAAAGAATAACATCTAAAAGGCGGCTCAAAATGTCACGCCACTTCTTTTTTACTTGGTCTAAGACCATTTTATGTTCATAGTCGATAGTTTTTTGCAGCCTCAATCCATTCTCCAAGATTTTCCATTTTTCAAAACAGGAGAGGTAGCCCTCAGAGTTCTCGTGTTCAGACACTTTAGGATTTAGTTTCTACCATGAATTAAATCCGTTGACGAAACTCTGTTTTGTTTCATGGTACGTAAACATTTTGCAGCAAAAACATTATTAACTTTTTTTTAATGGAGAGTAGGTATATCATCCGTTTTTTATTGTGTAGCACGGCGCGAGCGGCAACGACGCGGGTGGGGGAGAGGTCGAAATCACTTGCCCTTTCCGCCCGCGCTGTCCTTGTTGTGGCTACTAATCTGCGCGACTGAGTTGGCATTCCGTTGTCACCCCTTGATGCTTGGCATCTGGGACGGACCGCCCCCACCGCCCCCCCTTTACGCCGCCACTGGCTCGGAGTTCGCCGGCTTCTTAAGGCGATATGTAAAAAAATATTGAGCCGCTAAGTAACTGTCGTATTCAATAATGAAAAATAGTACTGATTTCATATTTAAGCAATATTTACTTTAGGATTTATACTATATAAATGAAAGTCAGAAACGCAATCGGAGAAACTTTTCTCGAAACAATAATTTGTCAAAATCGGCTCTTCTAAAACACTTATATCGTTCATACTCCAACTCTAAAAAAGATTTAAAGATTTTTTTACATAGTTATGTAAGTAATCATGGTACCTAAATTAATGGAAAAGCATTTTTTTTTTTAATTTGTTTCTCTCATGTAATTCGAGATTTTATCTTTTGACGCTTACTCCTGCGACAATGCGGCGCGGCTATGATACATGTTTGTCTCGTTCTTCACCTAAGCAAGCAAATAGCACTGTTACTCTTTTGCATTTCCGGATGCTCCGCCCAATCGTCACCGAAATTAAATTTGTATATCGTCTTAATATAGTTTTTATTCCGAAGTTCCCGCGGGAACGGGAAATTTCAAGCGTGCGAAGGCCCGAGCGGGTCAATTAGTATGCTTATCATCATCATCATATCAGCCGTAGGACGTCCACTGCTGGACAAAGGCCTCCCTCATTGATCTCCAGGAACTGCGGTTGGAAGCGGCCTGCATCCAACGCCGACCTGCGGTTCTTACCAAGTCGTCTGCCCATCTTGTAGGTGGACGTCCTACGCTGCGATATACGTATGCTTATAAAAGAATATCATCATCATCATCAGCCCACATTAGTCCACTGCTGGACAAGACATAAGAAAAGGAAAAGTATATAATTACTTGAATTCGGAGCTATGCCCCTCAAGGAAGTTGAGCTTATTGAGTTCCTCGTCGATGACGGTCTGCACCGCCTGCGGGACTTGCTTCCCCGCGAGACGTTCGCGGAACTTATCGCCGATCGCGTCCTTATCGTCCTTCTCCAAGCCCAGCTCTTTCTTTATCACCTGCAAAAACAATCCTTATCCTTACTAAAATTATAAATGCGAAAGTAACTCTTTTTTTTACTCGTTTGTCTGTTTGTTACGTTTTCGCGACTAAACGGTTGGACGGATCGATGAAATTTTGTATATAAATAGATTATGCATGCTGCGCCTGCTTCTAGAAGGTCGTACACCGTCTTTGGTAAAATAGATTTTTTTTTCCTCGTATTGTTTCGTGTAACGTCTAGTTCAGTGGGTCAAATAAAAAAAATACCGAGATTGGAATGTAGGCTACTTTTTACCCAACTGTGCAGAAGGAGAGTATTGCTTTATTGACAAACCACGCGTGCGAAAGCGCGGGCGGGTCAGCTAGTTGAGTATAAAAATAATTGCGAATAACCCGCAAAAACAATCGAGTGCTTTTGGAAATGTTGAAACCGTTTTCAAGTCTAAAAGAACCGCAGCGCCTTAAGGCGAATATACTCGTAGTAGCTGATTGGTCTTATTTGGAGGCTTTCTCCTCAGGGAGGAATCAGCTTTATGTGCTCAATAAAATATATGCCATTCATTGACTTTTTATCTGCAAAGTGAACATACAAAAAAGTTCTACCTGTTTATTTACTATAAGAAAAAAAAATAACAAAATGTAGCTGGTTTCGACTTTCAATTTGATTCAACCTCTAAACGACGTAAAATTTTGTAATTTTTCACCTAACATACCTTGAGCTGCTCATGCAGTATGTACTTTCGGTGTTGTTGCTTCACTTTCTCCTCCACCTCCTTTCCGATCTTCTGTTGAAGCTTCGATAGTTCATATTCTTTTTTGAGCAGAGAGAGTGACAACATTAACCTTTTGGGAATCTGGAAAAAAAATGTTATGTGAGAAATCCAGACTGGGTGAAGACCATTGGGTACAAAGCGAATGCACATACAGCGTCGCTAACTGGTAACCCCATACGCACTGCATGTATAATAATAAAAACTCGTAGAAGGATGATATGAAGACCAACTCTACGCATTGCGCCTCACCACTCTTGAGGATAGACGCCTTCGAGGTGACCTTATTGAAACTTACAAGATCATCTACAATCTCCCAGACATACACAGCATCTACACAATGAAACAAGCACTTAAGACCTTCCCGAGGACATCAACTTAAATTAAATCGTGCTCCTTGTAACACACTGATTGGATATAACTTCCTCAGTAACAGGCTGCTCCATAATTGGAACATCCTACCTGAAACAGTAGTTTCTGCAACCTCAATATATATATATTGAAGTAGCAGAAAAAAAAATATTTAAGAGTTTTTATATCGAAAAGCAATCACTTACATCCATCTCCTCCAGAATAGCTTGCAGATCTGTTGGCTCGGAGCCGGTGAGCGCCGCGCCAAGATCGCTGAGGTATACTGGATTGTCGACCACGCGCTGTCCTTGGGCTAGCATATGATGTAGAGATTCCCTGAAAATTATTCAAATTTAAGCGATACAAATAAGCGGTAACAGCCGAGTACAGACTGACCTAGCCGCCTCGCGAGGCATGCTTCTATCTCAGTCTAGATAGTGGGAAGTCACGCAGGCAGAGCGAGACAAGCGTGCCTCGCGAGGCTTGATCAGTCTGTACTTATAGAATGAAAGAGGAAAATAAGTCAACAGGCGTTTTCAGACTACTAAATAAATGTAAACAGACAACAATATAAATACAATGGTAAGTAGGTTTATATGCCTTTATGGCGCTTAGTACTTGGAAGAGAAGTGGCATGAAAGTAGAGCTAGCTTGAAACACATTGAATAACGCGACGTGCGAGACGGACACCTAACAGTGCATAAATAATTGCACCTGACATCATTTTACAACTGTTAGGGCCTATTTTTAGCCCTTTGTGTCCCACTGCTGAGCAAAGGCTTCCCCCCATTTCTTTACAAATCACAATCTTCTGTCCCATTGTTGGGCAAAGGCCTCCCCCATTCCTTCCAAACATATTGACGTAGTGCTTCGTCCGCTTAGCCTATCTGATTTGTCCCGCCATTTCTATCTTTGTCTGCCGCGTCGCCTTCTCACCGCTTATTAAGGTAACTAGGTAAAATAGGCTACAAATGATTCTAATTACGAAATATTAAGGATTGGTGCTGCGGGCAGTTTAAAGGTCACAGCTCATTAGAGCTACCCGGCACCCGACCCGCACAGCCTCGCCTCGTGCGGTTAGTATTCTTTACATGGACTTGTATGGATATACGCTCATTACATCAACTCCATAGCGTCACCGGATCGCTTGTGTCGTAAGCCGTCAACGCGCCGACGGCGACTGGACCACTCGGTGACAACTCGCTGCTATCAAGCTTGCCTTGCGTTGCTGCGCATAGCCAACGCACGAGCCCCGAGTGGACCGCGCGCGGCCCGCGAGGATTTCGCGCCGCCCCCCAACTTCTAACGTGTCGGATGTATCGTTTTTGTTTTCAAAATGAATAAAGAAAGACTTATCGAAGAAGTTCGTTAACCACGCGTGTTCCACGCGGACGCCGAGCGACAAGGCGGTGCTGGTCGGGTGCCGGGTGGCTCTAATGAGCTGTGACCTTAAAGGTGCAAATTCGATTTCCGCAGTAGGAAAGCTGTTGAGTACCAACAATGGTACTTCTTTTTAGGCTTGAATTTTATTATAACTGTTATTAATCGTGAGATATATCAACAATCATACGTAACATTGACATACTTTTAATAATTAATTCGACCTCAACTATAATTGCAGCACCTTAAAAGCTGTAATGAAATTCTGTACATGTTGGCCATAAATAAATGAAATATTTATAGTTGTATCCTGATACCCAAGACACAGGGAATCCAGTATGGAGTCAGAAAGTGACTGTTGCTTGTTATCGTATTAAGTTTTAACCCTACCTGTACAGAGGATTTAAGTTGATGATATCCCGAATAGTCTTAATAACCTCCTGTGTCAGAGCCTTCACCTCCTCTGTTTGTGCAAACTTCTCGTGCATCACATTCTCCACTTTAACCATGAGGACCGTTTCTGGCAACGGTTTTTCTATAGTTGGTTTCTCTTCTGTCTCTTTTGCTTCTTCGGTTTCTGCTTTTGGTTTTGTCTGCTTTCTAGTGTTACGGTACTTCCGTCTTCTTCGCTCTGCATCTGTCTCTTCACGAGTAACGTCAAGCTCGACGTTAAATAAAGGAAATTTCAATTTCATTTCTGAAATGAATTGATCATTTCAGGAATGAAGTTGAGGACTTTGTTAGCAATAGAAGCAGTGTAGTGGAAAATCTATTTATTTATTGATAAGTTAAACTAATAATAAAAATATTTTGTTCCTATTTATTATTGGTTTTGGTAGGAATGTAGGTAAGTTAGGAATGATAAATTGATAATAAAAACTAGATGAAGCAGAAAGGGGTTGTAAGATTTTTGTACGGGAGCCTGGCTATCAGTTTTGGTAGGAATGTAAGTAAGTCAGGAATGATAAACTGATAATAAATAACTAGATGAAGCAGAAAGGGGTTGTAAGGTTTTTGTACGGAAGCCTGGCTATAGGTTTTGGTAGTAATGTAGGTAAGTCAGGAATTATAAACTGATAATAAAAAACTAGATGAAGCAGAAAGGGGTTGTAAGATTTTTATACGGGGAGCCTGGCTATCAGTTTTGGTAGGAATGTAGATAAGTTAGGAATGATAAACTGATAATAAAAAGTAGATGAAGCAGAAAGGGGTTGTAAGATTTTTATACGGGGAGCCTGGCTATCAGTTTTGGTAGGAATGTAGATAAGTTAGGAATGATAAACTGATAATAAAAAGTAGATGAAGCAGAAAGGGGTTGTAAGATTTTTATACGGGGAGCCTGGCTATCAGTTTTGGTAGGAATGTAGATAAGTTAGGAATGATAAACTGATAATAAAAAGTAGATGAAGCAGAAAGGGGTTGTAAGATTTTTATACGGGGAGCCTGGCTATCAGTTTTGGTAGGAATGTAGATAAGTTAGGAATGATAAACTGATAATAAAAAGTAGATGAAGCAGAAAGGGGTTGTAAGATTTTTATACGGGGAGCCTGGCTATCAGTTTTGGTAGGAATGTAGATAAGTTAGGAATGATAAACTGATAATAAAAAGTAGATGAAGCAGAAAGGGGTTGTAAGATTTTTATACGGGGAGCCTGGCTATCAGTTTTGGTAGGAATGTAGATAAGTTAGGAATGATAAACTGATAATAAAAAGTAGATGAAGCAGAAAGGGGTTGTAAGATTTTTATACGGGGAGCCTGGCTATCAGTTTTGGTAGGAATGTAGATAAGTTAGGAATGATAAACTGATAATAAAAAGTAGATGAAGCAGAAAGGGGTTGTAAGATTTTTGTATGGGAGCCTGGCTATCAGTTTTGGTAGGAATGTAGGTAAGTTAGGAATGATAAACTGATAATAAAAACTAGATGAAGCAGAGAGGGGTTGTAAGATTTTTGTACGGGAGCCTGGCTATCAGTTTTGGTAGGAATGTAGGTAAGTTAGGAATGATAAACTGATAATAAAAACTAGATGAAGCAGAGAGGGGTTGTAAGATTTTTGTATGGGAGCCTGGCTATCAGTTTTGGTAGGAATGTAGGTAAGTTAGGAATGATAAACTGATAATAAAAACTAGATGAAGCAGAGAGGGGTTGTAAGATTTTTGTACGGGAGCCTGGCTATCAGTTTTGGTAGGAATGTAGGTAAGTTAGGAATGATAAACTGATAATAAAAACTAGATGAAGCAGAGAGGGGTTGTAAGATTTTTATACGGGAGCCTGGCTATCAGTTTTGGTAGGAATGTAGGTAAGTTAGGAATGATAAACTGATAATAAAAACTAGATGAAGCAGAGAGGGGTTGTAAGATTTTTGTACGGGAGCCTGGCTATCAGTTTTGGTAGGAATGTAGGTAAGTTAGGAATGATAAACTGATAATAAAAAACCATATGAAGCAGAAAAGGGTTGTAAGATTTTTGTATGGAGCCTGGCTAGTGCCGCCGCATGTTTTTTTCCCGAACTTGCGGAACACGATAAAACCTATAAATATGTGTAGAGGACACCTGACAAACAAAACATATTAAAAACTATATGATATCCTAAGGCATCACGTTTCCGAGATAAGCGAAGGTATGAAACAAAAATTAAAACATTTAATACGAAACGGCAACACCCTGCCCGCGCCGCCTTGTCAATTTTTTTTTTAATAAAACTACTAGAGAAATTGAGAAATTTAACAGATGCTCACAAAGCGGACTGTGCACAGGATTAGAGTCCCACAGAGAGTCATGGAGCGCGCCACGCTCGGCATCACACTAGACCGAGTCCCCAATACTGAAATTCACAAGCGGACTAAAGTTCAAGACATTAGCAAGCTTACTCGTATATTGGGACTCAAATGGAGTTGGGCAGGACATGTGGTCAGGCGCGGTGATGACAGGTGGAGCAGGGTGCTGACTGAGTGGTGGCCCCGAGATGGAACCAGGAACCCAGGTAGTCCACCGGCAAGATGAGTCATCGACATTATAAAAATCGCAGGTCGTATGTGGGTTAGAACAGCGCAGGACAGAGGCAAATGGCGACAACGAAGAGAGGCCTATGCCCAGCAGTGGGATGAGAAGGGCAGATGATCATGATGATAATGATGATGATGAGACATTTAAAATAACTCAGTATAATATTGGAATTCTTTAAAGCTTTAACGCAGAACAATACCAGGATTGGTTCTAACATTATCACTCTTGTAAATAATGATCTCAAATTTAATATGTCAGTTGGCTAATGGTCAACACTGGTGCCTAAGTTTTTGATGAAATCATACTAACTTTGTTAAGACTTAGTTTAGAATTTCACTTTAACCTTTGATATGCCTCAATTCCAGACACAATAGAAATCCTATTATGTATCTGTTCCTTTAGTTATAGCAACAGAATAAGGCACATAGACGCATGTACAAGGATCTCGGGTCAAGTCGGTTGAAGCTTCAACAACACATCTATTAATGTGTGGATTAATTAGCTCATTGTACTAAGCTCATATCTATTTTGTAGTAGTGTGAAGCACAAGACCGAAGAGTGGCATGATAATGAGGAGGCCTATTCCCAGCAGTGGGTGGATCTGAGCTAAGATAGATAGAGAGTGTATTATTATTATTATGCTATTTCAGATAAACTGAAACTAGTGAGCCAAGCTTTTAAGTAATAATCAAGCAATAATAACTTACCAGCTGGTCCCGTTTCAATCTCATCCTCAATAAACTGTCCCGTGATCCTTATTCTCCGATGAGCCATCACAACTAGCCTCAACTTATAGTCCAAATCCTGCATCTCGTGGATTTGTGCAAACACCCCGACATCATGCAAGTCCGCTAGGTTTGAGACAATGTCAGACTTATCTTCTTCTTTTTTACGAAGAAATATGCCTACATAAGGCTGGTTGAGCTTAACTTTGCGACGAATTAAGTCTATTAGGGCAGGGTTTGAAATCTGGCAAAGAAAATTGTATACTTTTTACTATACATTCATACACAATTTGGGTGGATAAGAAAAAATTAGATAACATACCTCAATCAATTTTATGAACTTCGGGAACACAGGGTTTCTATTGATAGCAATCACCGGGACTTGAGGCCAGACCTCAGGCACGGCTACGGTCGCTGGTAAGTGATTACTGAAGATCGGGGTTTCGTCTTTGATATCAGATTCATCTTCTGGCGGGTCATTCTTGTTACCAGTCGAAAACTGTCTCGCAGACCTAACTTGCTGCCTCGAAGGGAACCAGGCACTTCCATAACCACATGTACGGGCGTTCCGTGCGCTGCTCACACCGTGACACAGTCTTTGCGCCGGTTTACTGTGTGATGCAACTTTGGTTACATTTTGTAAGACGCGGGCTGATGAATTCAATTTTGAATGGAGAATACCGCTTCTTAGCAAGACACTCGCAGTGTGCATTTTACTTTTTGTTACAGAAATAAAATTTTTAACCTTTTTTTATTAAAAATTCTTGCAGAAAAGGTTAGTTTACTTTTCTTTCCCGTGGTTGGATGATTTTTCCAGATTTCTCAATTCAATTTCAATGTTTCACTGACATGACAGCTATCTATTGAACTAACAGTGACAGTCGCGAAAATCATGACAAAAATTACAAAGCACTTTACACGTGAACTATTTGCGCCGACTGCCCACTCCACAACTGAAGTGACCACGGTTCATGCTACACCAGTGATGTACCCGGCACCCGTACCTCAACAAATGTTTCAAAACCGTGGCCTACGTGTTCCGATGGCGGAACCACCACCTCACCCTGGACCAGCACCAGTGCATACTAGACCAACAACAATGGAGGGCAGCGCCGGGGACCCGTTGCGGATCATGCTCGGGATCCTGGCGGACCTGCTCACTACCATCGTCGCCGGAGGAGACCTCAAAGAAGCGGCAATGCGTGGACTGGTCTCAATAAATGACAACCAGTATGGGTAGTCATAACCATCTACGGCTCCTATACTGGAATCCCTGAGGGGTAAGGGGTAAGATCTCGCCTTTCCGCCTAATTGCTCAATCGCAGAAAGCCCATATAGTTCTGCTTGGCAAAACAAAGCTCCACACTAACTTTGAGTTCCGGGTGCCAAACTACTTCTGCTATCGGCGGGACGAAGTCTCACCCCGGAGAATAGCTTACCTAGGTACAGCTGTCCTGGTCAGAAGGGATTTAATCCACGAAGAACTGGAGAACCCACCTTACCAAACCCTGCGGTCAAATGGAGTCTTGGAAAACGCAGGCGGTAGAGAAATGAGAATCTCAGCTGTCCGATCCACATCGAGGTGCTGTATGATATGGACACGCAGCACCTCCCAATTCTGATCACTCTTTCCCTGACTGCAGAGTTCACAACAAGGCGTACACTGCTTAGAGAGAGGATAGATTGGGCAGAGTACGAGAAAATGCTCGAAGACATCGCTGTGGGGCATTTTCATTTTTCATTTATTTATTCATAAACAATTATATAATTGTGTTTGATATTACATCCTAATTACAAATTACAATATTTTACAATTTTAAAATTATCACATACATGTCAAAAATAAAAAATAAAACAAAACAAATGTCTACTTACTACACCAGACGCTTGGCGCTTGACTATACCAGACAACGTCGAAGCCACTGCCTTGTATCTTACGGAGAGAATGTCAGAGGCAAAAGCCTGGGCCTCCAAACCCGTACCTCCGAGACCACCCCGTAGAGACGAACTTCCATAGCGAATACAAGCTCACCTACGGAAGAAAAAACAGACTCTACGTCTCTGGGCTCGAACCCGCTGCCCTAAAGTGAAGTCGGAGCTCAACAAGCTAACAACAGAAGTTGCCCTAGCAGTAGAGGCTTGGCGAGGGCTCATCTGGGATGCCAGGATTGACGAGGCCGCTGATTGCGATGTCAACCTCCATGTCCTAAATCGACAGCTGACAAACCTTCCGACGCCCACATACCCCTTACTGGATCAACACGGCCAACGGAAATTTGCTGCAATGGATTGGGCCGAAATTCTTGCAGCCCATTTGGAAGGTCAATTTTCGCCACATCCCGTCGCGACAGACGCCTCAGAACAGATCACCGCCCACCACGCTCTAGTTGAAGCCACAGTCGAAGATTTTCTGTCACGCCCGATACCACCACTCAGCGGGGATGACTTCATCTCTCCAGCGGAAGTACGTAAGACCGTCCTCCGCCTACCTAGGCGTAAACCACCAGGCTCCGATGGACTTCCTAATTTAGCACTTCGACAGCTACCACGTAAAGGAATTACCGCCTTGGCCATGTTGTTTAATGGCATATCGAGAACTGGCCATTTTCCAAGCAGCTGGAAAGTGGGGAAGGTTATAATGCTTCCGAAGCCTGGTAAGGACCGAAGCCTACCTGCAAGATACCGGCCTATAACTTTGCTCTTAACAACGGCAAAGTTGTTTGAGCACCTGCTACTACGGAGACTGGCTCCGTACATCGAACCCAGACCCGAACAGTTTCGTTTCCGTAGCCAGCTCTCTATAACGCTCCAACTGACACGAATCCTTCACGATCTGGCCCGCGATCATAACGATAACAACTCCACTGTCTGCGTCTTCATAGACGGCCGCGACCTATCTCCGCTGGAGTGCCTCAAGGCAGCTGTCTCTCACCCGCCCTCTACGCACACTACACCGATGACATCCCAACCCTGGAGGGTCATCTCTTTCCTTGGGAGAAGGTTGTCACCCTGGCACTCTTTGCAGGTGACAGCGCCTTCTTCTCATCATCCTACAGCCCAGACGACGCTGCCTCCCACATGCAACGCGTGCCTGACCTTTTGCCGGCATGGGTAGGTACACAAAAAAGCTCGATATTTGGGTAGCCCATGAGCTCACTGGAAGAAACCTAATGAACCGTGTACTCATTTGTGATTCTTTATTACGACGTAATGAAACCGAAACATTTTTGAATAAGCTGATAACTGGTGATGAAAAGTGGATCACGTACGACAAGAACGTGCGAAAAAGGTCTTGGTCAAAGGCCGGTCAGGTTTCACAGACTGTGGCGAAACCCGGGTTAACTCGCAACAAGGTGATGCTGTGTGTGTGGTGGGATTGGAAGGGCATTATTCATTATGAGCTGTAGGCAGGACCATCGATTCTGAACTCTACTGCGAACAACTGATGAGATTAAAGCAAGAAGTTGTGAGAAAGCGGCCGGAATTAATCAACAGAAGGGGTGTGGTTTTTCATCATGATAACGCTAGACCTCACACATCTTTAGCCACTCAGCAAAAATTAAGAGAGTTTGGCTTGGAGGTGTTAATGCATCCGCCGTATAGTCCTGACCTTGCGCCTTCAGATTTCCACCTGTTTCGGGTCTCTTCAGAATTCTTTAGGCAGTGTCAGGTTAACATCACGAGAGGACTGCCAAAACTACTTGTCGCGGTACTTTGATCAGAAGCCCCAAAATTTATATAGCAATGGGATCATGTCCCTACCTACAAGATGGCAAAAAGTTATCGAACAAAATGGTACCAACATACTTTAGTTAAATGTAAATAAACTATATTAAAAAATATTTTGAATTTTCTTAAAAAAGGCGAAGAAACTTTTTCCCCAACCTAATAGAATGGAAAACCTCCGTCCGGTACCTTGGCATAGACATTGATAGGTCGTTGAGGATGAATCCTCAGGTGGAGCGCGCGTTACAACAAACGCGCGCCGCCAGAGCTATGCTCCGACCTGTCCTAACCTCGAGACTACCGCTGAGGACTAAGATGGGGGTTTACAAAACTTACATCCGCTCGCGGCTCACCTATGCAGCACCAGCGTGGTACGCGCTATGTTCCTCTACCAACAAAAAGAGGATAGAAGCCCAGCAAAACATAGCCCTACGTGTCTGCACAGGAGCAGGACGCTACGTCAGGAACGACGTCATCGCCCACGACGTGCAGATGTCCAGCGTTAAGGACTTCGTGGTAATGTTAGCGCGCCGTATGTACGCTCGCGCCGACAATTGCCGCCACACTCACCTAAACGCCATTGCTCCGCTGCACGCACGGCCACCTGACATTCGAACTCCCTGGCGTCCATTACCGCGGGAACTCCTGTGTTCACCATCCTCTCCATAGCGTATAACACAAGAGGACCAATGTTAGCCAAAACATCGGCCACGTAACGTCTGAGAGGCCAAACTGCAAGCCAGGATGGCACTCCGGACACCACCCAGTGACTCAGAGATAGTTGTCTTGACGTTGAAGCCAGGGTTAAGCACGAAAGTCCAACCCTTACCATCATTTCCGAATCAAAAATGGTCGAAGTGTTGAAGACCCATGATGATGATGATACACGTCAAGGACTTTGTGGCAGCACGTCGCAGGTCATTGCGCCTCGACACGCGCAGCTGACAATTGAACTCCCTCATTACCCCATATTTCCTGGTCTCCGAGTTCTCATGGATGGGTTGTGCGAGGAGCGAAAACCACGCAAGAAAACCATCGTCGGCGACGTAACGTCTGTCAAGCCAAACTGCAAGCCACGATGCCACTCGGACCTCGTGACTCGTCTCTGACGTTATGAAGCCAGGGTTATGCATGATAATCAAAGCCAAAAAAACAATGATTGAAGTGTAGAAGTCCCATTGATGATAACACTGACACTGACAGTACAAACTGACTGACACTGACAAACCAAACAAAATTTAATGTTTTGATTGTGTGCACGACTATAATAAGGTTCAGTTTGGGGTTTATTTTTAAGGTTTTCAGCAAGATTTTATGTTTTTAAGAAAAGCGAATAGAAATATATGTGCAGCAGTTAAGGTACGATAATGCTAAATTAAAATCATTTAACATTGAAAGTATTCCAAAGTAAAAGATAACCTCATAGTCCGTCGTCACATTATTTCTAAGTCTTCCCATTCTTTATTGTCTCTATGCTGTCTTTCTGTTTCTAGCTACGCACAATGAGCGTTTCCGTAGATCAAGAAACTTCTATGAAGATTATCAAGGAAGGGCAAGCAGTACTTCACTTTACAACAGACAAAGTATTTTACAACCCAGTGCAAGAGTTCAATAGAGACCTAAGTATCGCTGTGCTGAATGTATTCTCAAATGACTATATAGATGAAAGAACAGCAAAAGCGCGGTTGAAAGCAGAAAAGAAACGAGGGAAAGAGTCTAATCTGTTACAAGCTGATCAAGAAGATGAGGTTTTTTAATTGATTTATTTTTATAGAGTAAACAGCAATATTACTGATGTGTTTACATCAGTGGTGAAAGTTAGTTACATTAACTTAAATTACATACACTTTTGTAGCTATGAGTTTTTTTGGGTTTATTTATTCTGAACACAGCAATTCTCCATACAAGTCGTCTTACAAGCAAATATGTAAAGAGCTGCCTAAATCAAACCAGTATGTGTCCAAACAGCCACTGCATTGGCAGATCATATTTATTCACCATTGATACCATAACCATACTTATTTTCAGTTTTATCATAATGTTACGAGCTTAGGGTTCGGTATAAAATAATGAAAATCAATCTAACTAAAATAACACTTTTATTCAACATTAAAATGATAAATACACGATCTTAATCACAAGGGTTCACTACACACTAAATCACACCACTGTTACACAATAAACCACTAAAAGTCACCGAAATGTTCGCACGTATCGCCTAATCACGACTGATCGATCCTCGAGCGTCTCTATGCACTATTTATACCGCGCATTATTTCCAGAACCTTCTCGATATTTCTACTAGTTACTAGAAAAGTGTAGGTATTTTGACTAACTACTATCTCTTAATCGGTGCAACTGTATGTTAAAACGTGGGATGTAGGTATATTCCATACCAAGTATTACCTATTCTGTGACACAGTAGGTATGACTTCGAGAAGCTGACTATTACTTATTCTGTTACAGCCTCAGCGTAACAATAATATGATATCTATTTTTAGTAGTGTATCCATTGAAAACCACAATGAAGTTCAATGCAACCACCTGCCATGAACTCTAGACTTCACATTCCATTCTTCAACCATTACCATCAATATAAGAGGCAAGGACACCTACCACATATGCCTGCTACATGTCTTCTAGAGATACTGATGTGCCAGAAACAATAGCTTCTGGTAGTATGTTACAAAACTGGACTACCCTCTTGTAATAATCATATTTTTATTTTTACATTATTATTAGAGTATCATATTGTATTACCAATTCTGTTATTTACTTACCTATACATAAATATAAAAAAAAATATGTAAGTATAAAAATGTATAGATATTTTTGCTGTAAACACAGAATCTTCCTACACAATGCATAATCTATTGTTTGAAAATAAATGTATTTATTTATTTTGTTTATAGATAGGTGTTTATGTGTGTAAAATGCTTTATTATCTCATAAGAATTTACAATTCACTTACTGAGATAAAGTCATACTAAATATAGGTACGTTTATTACTGCCACATAGCGTAGTGATACAAACTAATAATATTAAATTTAGACAATATAAACAAAAACTCACGAAAATCACAATAAATTATTAAGGGGGTAGTTGCACAGTAAGCGGTGCAGTCGCTTATCGTTGAGCACGAAACAAAGAATGTTGACTGAGGCTTGGGAACACAGTGATAGGTGGTAGCGATAAGATAAGCAACATTATCCATACTAATATCGTAAATGCGAAAATAACTCAGGTTGTTTGTTACTTTTCACGGCATGACCAAAATTAGGAAATATGCTACTTTATCCAACCGCGGCCGGGTCAGCTACATCATACAGTGCTGAAAGTCTCATAATGAAAATAAATTAGATAAAATGAAAATATGAAATTTTAGCGAGCAAATTATGTCCCATCATTAACAACTTATTTTTGAAAATTTTCAGGTTGTTTTCACAATACTAGAAGCGCTCTCAGCCACTGGTTTACGAGCTATTCGTTATGCCAAGGAAATTCCCAATGTGGGAAAGATTGTTGCAAATGATATTTTACCGCAAGCTGTGGATGTTATCAGGGCTAATATCCTATCTAATGAAGTGCAGGATCGTGTAGATGCTAACCATGATGATGCTTGGTAAATATTGAAATACATACTAATAATATAAAGAAAGTCTGTCGGTCTGTTACATTTCACAACTAAACTGGCTGGATCAATCTTGACAAAAATGATCAAGAAAATACTATGTATCATGAGAAAGGACATAGGTAGCATAGTTTATTTTGCCATAAAATGTTTAAAATCAATCAAACGCTACAGCTTGCACTGCACCACAAATAAAAAAAATATTAGTTGAGAGCCTGTCAAGAGGTGCTGTAATAATTATGAAAATGAATGAAGACGTGGGCAAACAGCTCATACTCCTATTACTAAATAGGCTGGAGAGAATAAATGTATCTTGAAGGGCAGTAAGGAAAAGTGCTCTAGATATTGAAGTTATGTAATGATAATGAGTGGTGTCCTGTAGATGCTCTGTCATTTATCCACTCTGTTATCTTTATATCATATGAGGTTATTTACGTTTATTGTAACTACCTATTTATTAGTTTATCTATTATTTTTCAACTAGTGTTTATTGAGATGTAATATTTGAAAGTATGTTTATTGGAAATACTCTATATATATTTGATGTTTCGTTCGTATTCTCAATATATCTTAGTCTTATTTTTTATTATAAAATTGTTTCCTGCTACATTATGTCATGCACTACCTACAAAAATATATTTTCAACACTACGCAAAGGTTAACTGGAAGAGAATGCTTTGCTAGCATTAAGTTCGCCTGTGTTTTGTATTTTATGTATTATTATGTATTTTGTGCAATAAAGAATTTTCAATCAATCAATCAATGTACTAAGCTACAGTAAGCAAGAGTTTGGTTCAAGAATGTGATACGGTTGCCCAGAAAAGTGCATTTGTTACATTCCTAACATAAGGGTTGATTTCAATCCGAAATTATAATTTCCGATTCATCTTTTCTATAGCTACTTTAACTTGTCTAAGAATTAATTCCAGCATGGTAATGCACAAACACAAGAATAGAAAAGATCGGTTTGCGGCTATTGACCTTGACCCATACGGCTGCCCATCCAAGTTCCTCGATGGAGCGGTACAAGCCGTCCAAGATGGCGGCCTGCTGGCGGTCACGGCTACGGACATGGCCGTCCTTGCGGGGAACTCTCCTGAGACCTGCTATGCTAAGTATGGATCTATCAGCTTGAAGACAAAGGCTTGCCATGAGATGGTGAGTTACGATCTGATCCCGCCTTCCATCAAAGGACAAGCAGGCGCACGGCTCAATACCATCCGTACCTAGTTGATATACCACCCATTAACACTCACTATTTCGGTTCTTCGTTCTTGATGCGTACAGCTAAGATACACTTAAGAATACAATCCGGGCCTCTTTAAGGTAAGAGTAATAGGTTTTTTCTAGATCTTCGTGCTTCATCTTAGACCACATAATCGGGTGAGATGGTCGACCACAGTCAAACGAAGATGTATCCAGTTAAAAAAAGTTGTCTTGCTAACTATACTACACGTCAATGCTCCTGGCAGACGGGGTCGTAAAACGAGGGACAAACGACGATGATAATGCTATCTCGCTCACTCTTGCAGCCCTTACGGAAGCCGCTAGTGATGCGCCGAGTACCTATCGATAACACTAATTACCAGCAATTGTATTGAAAACGACACGAACATTTTTATTGGTTGGTTCCGTTTACCAGGAGAGACTCATATACTATTTTAGATTGATTGATGCTACGGTTGTAGCCGTCCAAGATGGCGGCTAACAATTTCTGTGGCGGGGTATAGGCGTCCACATTATTCACACATGACTCGTTGGGTTTATGTACGTGAAATGTCGAAATACTAGAAGTTTGAAAGTTGAATTTAGAGTTTTCAATTTAATTTAATTTTCTGATTTCTGAAGTTTTTTTTATTTTGAATATAAAAATAGCGATAGTCATAATTTTAATATTAGAAATAAAGATAAACTCGCTGTTGCCCCTTGTAGACTCCATAAAGTTAGTAAATCGTTTAAAGGGCAAGGTAGGTGTTCGCTTTTATAACAAACTCCCAAGTGATGTACAAAAATTGACAATTAACAAATTTAAAAACGCAATTAAACAAAATCTTTATAAAAAAGCCTACTATAAAATATCGGATTATCTAGATGATAGAGAAGCTTGGGATTGAAATTGCTCCAACTCGTTCAAAATGTTACAATTTAGACGTAATTTATTTTCTGTATTGTAATGTACTCTAAAAGGATAATTAAAAAAACGACCAGCCTTGTTTCTTGCCTTTTTTTTACTGGCTTGGTCGCGAAGGAACAGGCAGTAAAAATGACGTTTCAAAGTGATCCTTGTGATTTTAATGAATAAAAGATTTTGACTTTGACTTTATAAAGTTTTTTTTTATTTTGTGTTCCAGGCGCTAAGAATACTGCTTCAATGTATAGAGTCAAATGCGAATCGATACGGCCGGTACATAGTGCCTCTGCTCAGTATATCAGCTGATTTCTATATACGGGTGTTTGTCAAGGTGTGCACATCTCAGGAAACTGTCAAGAAAACCACAAGGTAAATTGTCTTTTTTATGTAGAGCATAATAAAAAAAAACCTTATTTTCTTTAACGCGAGTGTTAAATTTCGGAGATATCCCTTTAGTTAGGGCGTAATTAAAGACCAATTTCAAAATTTTCGTTTTCTAATAGTATTTTATTTTTATAGTGTTATCCAACTCTTACGGAAAATTGTAATAAATTGTTCGGCCAGCTCCCTGCGAGTTCAGTATAATAACATCTTCAGGATGGTTATGCGGTTGCCTCGGCTTTTGCAGCGCATCTAGCATGTTCGCGGAGACGCGCACGGACGGCTATCATGCTATCATTCGCAAGGAAGTCGCTTCCTTACTCCAGCGGGCGCGAGGCAGCCGCAACACCATCCTGCAGATGATCGTAGCTCGCGCGGACTGTCACATTCAACATAAGTGGATGCGGATTGTGATGGGCTCCTCATAAATATAATTCATCATCATCATCATCACATCAGCCGTAGGACGTCCACTGCTGGACAAAGGCCGCCCTCATTGATCTCCAGGAACTGCGGTTGGAAGCGGCCTGCATCCAACGCCGACCTGCGGTTCTTACCAAGTCGTCTGCCCATCTTGTAGGTGGACGTCCTACGCTGCGCTTGCCGGTCCGTGGCCTCCATTCGAGAACTTTCAGGCCCCATCGGCCATCTGTTCTGCTCGCTATATGGCCTGCCCATTGCCACTTCAACGTGCTATGTCGGTGACTTGAGTTCTACGTATCTCCTCATTTCTGAATATATATTTCTGAAATATAATTATGTCTGTTATAAATGTTTATTGAATTGATTGGATTACTATGAATGGTTAGTTGGCAATTTGAACAAACAAGTTGGTATTTAAATTTAATTTAATTTGATTTTAATTTACTAATTTTTATTTGTTAATTTTTGTCATTTTTATTGACGTTTTAAAAATTTTTTATTATAATTTAGCGTCATTCCCATTATTATTTTGTTACATTTTTGACATTTATATAGTAATTTTGACCATTTTTAATTGTTTAAATAATTTAATTTTTGTATGTAATTTGATGTGTAAGTATTATTTAGTTGTTAACTATGGATCTTGGTCTGAAATAAATGAGTTAATAATAAAACCATCTCGTAGGTGCAAGTCCCATCTGGCTTGAAAGTTTTTGAGATGGTTTTAAATGTCTTAGCATTTACATTTGGTTTTTGTCATCATCATCATCATCACATCAGCCATAGGCTGGCTACGGCTGAACATAGGTCTCCCCCATAGGTTTCCAGAGTGACCGATCTTGTACGGCCTGCACCCAACGGCTCCCAGCAACCTTTAACAGGACTTCTTTTCTGAGATATATTGATGGATATTAACTTTTCCAGCAAACTATCAATGGTATACCAATGCATAGGTTGCGGCACGATGACATTACAACCGCTCGGCGCATCCGTGCCGAACCCGACGGAGAAGAAACCGGACCAGGTGAAGGCGATCCTACCGACCGGCCCGCCCGTAGGCACACATTGTGTACACTGCAATGCTAGACATCGGGTGAGTCTCCTACTGTTAATAAATATTACTGGACATTTCACACAGCGCTATCTAGCCCCACACTAAGCAGAGCTTGTACTGATAGAATACTCTTATACTTTTTTGTGAATACATACTTATCTCATCATCATCATCATATCAGCCGTAGGACGTCCACTGCTGGACAAAGGCCTCCCTCATTGATCTCCAGGAACTGCGGTTGGAAGCGGCCTGCATCCAACGCCGACCTGCGGTTCTTACCAAGTCGTCTGCCCATCTTGTGGGTGGACGTCCTACGCTGCGCTTGCCGGTCCGTGGCCTCCACTCGAGAACCTTTCGGCCCCATCGGCCATCTGTTCTGCGCGCTATATGGCCTGCCCATTGCCACTTCAACGTGCTAATCCGTCGGGCTATGTCGGTGACTTGAGTTCTCCTACGTATCTCCTCATTTCTGATTCGATCCCGTAGAGAAACCCCGAGCATAGCCCTCTCCATAGCTCGTTGAGCGACTCTGAGCTTATTCATAAGGCCAATAGTGAAGGACCACGTCTCGGTTCCATATGTCATCACTGGTAACACATACTGATTGTAGACTTTCGTCTTAAGGCACTGAGGTATGTTGGACGAAAAGACGTTGCGAAGTTTCCCAAACGCTGCCCATCCGAGTTGGATTCGACGATTGACCTCTTTCTCGAAGTTGGACCTACCTAATTGGACTGTTTGTCCTAGGTATACATACGCGTCGACAACTTCAAGAGCCGAGTTCTCAACCATAACTGGGGCAGGGACGACATGGACATTCGACATGATTTTCGTCTTGTCCATGTTCATTTTAAGTCCTACCCGTTGGGAGACTCGATTGAGGCCTTCGAGCATCGTGCTGAGCTCTTCCATCGACTTTGCCATGACCACAATATCGTCGGCAAACCGAAGGTGAGTGATGTATTCGCCGTTAATATTGATGCCCAGTCCTTTCCATTCCAGAAGCTTGAAGGCATCTTCCAATGCGGTCGTAAACAGTTTCGGAGAAATGACATCTCCCTGTCTTACGCCTCTTTTTAAGGGAATCGCCTTCGAGCTCTGTTCATGTACTCGGACTGACATAGTGGCGTTTTTATACAAACACTTCAACACTTCGATGTACCGATAGTCAATACGGCATCGTTGGAGAGACTCAAGAACTGCCCATGTTTCGATCGAATCGAAGGCTTTCTCATAGTCCACAAACGCGAGACATAGCGGCAAGTTATACTCTTCGGTCTTCTGTATGACTTGCCGCAGCGTATGTATGTGGTCTATGGTACTGTAGCCTTTACGGAATACTTATCTATACTAATATTATAGAGGAAAGATTTGTATTTTTGTAATGAATAAACTCAAAAACTACTGAACCGATTTAAAAAAATTTTCACTGTTGGGAAGCTACACTATTCCCGGGTGACATAGGCTACTTTTTACCCAACTGCGCAAAAGGAGGGTAATGTTTTTTATGGAAAAAGTACGCGTGCGAAGCTGCGGGACGGTCAGCTAGTAATGTATAAAAAAACATCCAGACGCAGAACAAATATCTGTAGATCATGTAATGTAAACATTTGTTCCGCGGCGGGAATCAAACCCGCTACCTCCTGCGTCTCAGCCGGCTTTTCGCCTGCGCCACGGAGGTCGTCAGATAATACAGGCTGATGAATATGTATGTTAACCCGGAAAAGGGGTCATTGGACTCACCGAGAACAATGTTTGTTGTACAACGATGTTTAATAAAAGTATGTAAATTCCTATAATAGTAATAATTTAGTTATTATTATTGATAAAGGATATATCACGTACCGTTTTATCGGTGTTACGACCGACCATACACACGGCTACACATCAAGCTATACATATCCAGTATAAGCTGACCTCGCATTGTTTAGGCTTTTCGTAGAATGAGAGGTCAGCTTATACTGGAATTATAGCTTTATGTGTAGCCGTGTGTACTACGCGCCGTAGCCCTCTGGGCGCGGTAGTGGGGGTTATAATAGTGATTGAAATAGATCACGAATTTTTTCTAAAATAATAACGAATTAATAAATAATGCTGGACATTTCACACAGCGCCATCTAGCCCCAAACTAAGCAGAGCTTGTACTATGTGAACCAGATAGCTGATAGAATACATATATACTCTCCTCTACTGTCTAATATAATGTTTATTTCAGGCAACAATATGCACATACAAAATATATTTTATCCAGCATGGAATCCCGCCTTTATTTCCAGATAGGCGGTCCGATCTGGTCAGCGCCTATCCACGAGCACGCGTTCGTATCTGCAGTGCTAGGTCACGTGTGGACGAATCCGAGCAGGTACGGCACGGCGAAGCGCATCGACGGCGTGCTCAGTATGGTGCGGGAGGAGCTGCACGCGCCGCTCTACTACACCGCCGAGCAGCTGGCGGGGACCGCGCATATCGAGACTATGAAGATGAATCTATTGAGGTATAACTTTAATTTTACTGAAATGTATTATTAGATACGTATACTTAAAATGTTACTGCCATGGTTATAGAAGAGCGGTATCTTATGATATATAGGGAGTTTGGTAATATATGCAAAAAAATGAAAGGGGTTGTTTAGATGAGCATAATAAATAAATTTGTGAAATGTTTACCAAAGAAATGTGAAATTTATTTTAGCATGTTAAAACAAACACTTTAATAAACTTATGTGGTGCTATTGCATAATGCTTGCCATCTAACCACAGACTGGTGACATCTCGAGATATCTCTTGTTGTCCCTTTCTAACCATTTCCGAAAGAGATATCAAAAATACATGCCTGCCTACGGTAGTAGGTACTAGCCTACCATAGATTTACGTTTTGAGTTATAAATAGGTAAGACGTAGCTACTAGGTAAAAAAATATCCCTACATGTGCCTCTACATTCGCTTGTTCTTTCTTGGTCCAGAGTAGTACCTACAAGCGATCGGTGTCACTGACTCGAATTATGATAGGTCGGAAGACAGGTATTTTTGGCCTAACTTAGGTAGGTACCTACCTACATTAATTTAATTCGTCGTGTCACTCACTAGTTCTTTTTTGGTCACTGTGAGCTAGGTAGGTACCTACGTCAGTGCAGTGATTAGGTTGAGATAGATAGGTATTAGAGCCCAGGTGGCGTTTCACAAATGCCTACCGCTCACTCAGGCAGAGTGACCAAGACTAAATTAGATAGGGTAGACGTGATCTTTGCAATGACTAGCTAAACTACAGAGAAAAATTTAAAAATAAAAAACAGCTGAAGTAGTATTTTAAAAGATTTATTCAATTCAAAATGAAGTACCTAATCAATTTAGGTAAACTCGAGCTTTCCAACACACTTTTATTAGGCTGTCGACAGATAAATTAACGTGAAAAAGTAGTAGGTAGCTCTTACCTCAAATCAAGAGGTAAGTAGGAGGTGCCTTCACTTTATCAACGATAATTTGGCGTGTTTAAAAGTTCATTAGCTACCTATGTACCTACAAAATATGTACAACACAGCTATCAGTTATTTACGACATTTAGTTGGTACCTATTTACAGAATGTACAGTTACACAGTAACTTACACTAGTTATCTACAGTTATTATCACAGATAGGTATAGCTACACTATTTTATTCACAAAAGTTGTTGCACGTACCTTCTTGATCTAGAGTCTAGGAAGAATAGCACGGCCAAAGCAATGCACACGAACTCGTGCCAACACGTGACTCTGTCACTTCGCACCACATTAATAGCGTTCACAATACGCGTTCTAAGTCACTTTCTATTGTATGGCCATCGTTAGTCTATTGTATGGCCATAGTCCTTTACCCTACCCCACAAATAAAAGTCTAAGGGGGTTAAGTCCGGTGAGCGTGCGGGCTGTGCAACTGGCCCTCCGCGCCCAATCCATCGATTACCATAAGCACTGCCCAGGTATTCGCGCACTCGCCGATCGTAGCCCTTGTCGATCTTCCAAGGTCCGTGCTGCAGCAGACACAAACAAAACCGCATTCTGGTCTCGTAGTCAGGAGTCCAGAGCTCCTGCACTGGTGTAAAACTATACGGGTGCTGGCCTTCCTCCCTAAGACTTCACCCATAGGTAACGCTATCACCGTACACGCGGGCCGCGTCACAAGTGCTCGCCAGCGGATCCTCTTCAAAAAATTCCATGCGCGCTGAATAGCGAGGTGGCCTGCCCGCCTCAACATGGGGCTGGAATTCACTGCTCTCCCTGTGCCGCGGAACAGTCCGCGTGCCCTGCCGGGTTCCGTGCCATATCTGATAAAAGTCCTGCGCTCTTGACAGGATCACTTTCCGTGGAGTACCTGTAGTTAAGTATCGCAATTTTTCTAAATCCGTCCGCACAATTAGAAATGAAAACAACTACTGATTCAAAATAATAATTAATTGCACGAATGCCGACACGTGCCAAAGTGCCCGCCTTCTTACACTAGGGCTGGGAAAACATTACCGGAAAGGTATCAATACCGGTTCTGACTTTCGGTGTTGGACGATCCGAAATTGGATTAGCTAGTTAGGATACACAAGTCGACCTAATAAAAGCTTGTTCAAAACATCGTAAATCAAAACCGAACTAGTTTTACAAAATACGCGTAGGTCAATCTGTCATACAATCTGTTAGTAGTAGTAGAGCTCTCTGAGAAAGAGTTTGTCCGGGAAAGTACTACCACCATACCTATTTCTGCTGTCAAATAGTAAACTCGCATTTTTGTGTTCCGGTTTGAAGGGTAAGGGTATCGGTGAAATTACAGGCACATGAGACTTAACCCTTTCGACTCAGAACTGTGGAAACAATGTAGTGTAATTATTGATCGAGCCAAGCGAGATCTCTAAATGAACTTGGGCAAATCGACGTTGTATGTATGTATGTATGTTTGTCCGAGAATAACTTTCGAAGCGTTTATCCGATTATCGTGTAATTTTATACATAGGTAGGTAGTGATGGCGCATTTTTGGTGGGACTAAATGAGCTAAAAACGTTGGGGTTTGTCGAGATATTGGGGTTCTAAATGAAACTATTAGGTCAAGTGGGAAGTCAAATTAAATATTCATTGGTACATTTAGACTCCGTTTTTATTTTTGGTAAAGTTTTTATAGTTTTTGAGTTATTAGCCATAATAAAAATTGAACTTTGACAAAATTCACAGGGTACACCATTGACCCTACAGTGCTGTAATTTGGTATGCGTGTAGCTTAAGTGACAAAAAAGGCAAAAGTTTGAAACCCAGAATAACTGCAATTTGTACCCCAAAAAAGAATAACCACATTACATGAACTCCCGTTACCTGTAATTTTAGTGAAACTGTAGGTCAAGTTAGTTGGTTATTTATTTTGTGGCAATATTTTGATAGTCACGATGATCGGATCAACGCTTCGAAAGTTATACTCGGACAAACGAACATACAAACAAACAACGGCGATTTGCCTAAGTTGATTTAGAGATCTCGCTACACTCGATTAAAAAAAAAGATTTTATTCAAATACAATCGATTCAAACATTTACGTTAATACCGGTAACCGGTGTAGCGAGGTATTGTAAGCCGTACATCCCTTCGCGCGGCATATCAAAAAGAACTCGAAAGAATAAGCGGTTAGTCAAAGGTGCCGCTTCGATTCTTTGAGCTCGCCGCCCCCAATAGGTACTTTGTTTTGTAAACAGGGCTATGACCCAATGATACCAACTCATTAAATCACAGCTGTTTTTGCCTTTGTTTGATGTAATTTGCATGTTCTTTTTTGTGAATTAAACTTTATTCTTATTCTTCTCTTCTTCTTCGGCAGAAACCAGAATTGAAAAAAGACTCATCAATTTTGATAATGCACTAGATACTTATCTCTCAAAGAATTGGATAAAGTAGGACCTACCTAATTGGAATAATTTCAATAAGTTTACCGTGGCTAAAGTGGGCAGTTTGCAGATAACCAATCCCGGGTCCACAATTTCTAGGCGTTTCCAGGCCAATGTCCACCTAAGCGCAGATTTATAGAGATGAGAATACCATGGGAAAATAACTAATAGCATATCGATATTCCGACATCTCTCCGCTCAGCTTTAGTGGAAACGGTCAAGCGGTATGTCTTATTTTCTACAGTGCATTCGCATCGTGGTTCTAAGCAGAGAGCGCTTAAAGAAAGGATATAAGTAGCAAATCTACGCTTTTGTGGATTAAGGCCTTTATGTCTTTGGATGTCGACTGCAAGCTTAGGCAGTAAGTTTTATATCGAATTAATCACCGAAACTTAGTCGATTTTCTTTAAAATTTGTATATATAACTAGTAGTTTTTTTTTCCGAGAAGTCTTTTTTTATGTTTTGAGAAAACGTCCCTTGAATATCGTCAGTATATTACCAAACACCCTGTATATATATATATATGTATATATAAAATGTGTGTGTTACCAGTGATGACATATGGAACCGAGACGTGGTCCTTCACTATTAGCCTTATGAATAAACTCAGAGTAGCTCAACGAGCTATGGAGACGGCTATGCTCCTCGGGGTTTCTCTACGGGATCGAATCAGAAATGAGGAGATACGTAGGAGAACTCAAGTCACCGACATAGCCCGACGGATTAGCACGTTGAAGTGGCAATGGGCAGGCCATATAGCGCGCAGAACAGATGGCCGATGGGGCCGGAAAGTTCTCGAATGGAGGCCACGGACCGGCAAGCGCAGCGTAGGACGTGCACCTACAAGATGGGCAGACGACTTGGTAAGAACCGCAGGTCGGCGATGGATGCAGGCCGCTTCCAACCGCAGTTCCTGGAGATCAATGAGGGAGGCCTTTGTCCAGCAGTGGGCGTCCTGCGGCTGATATGATGATGATGATAAAATATATAAAAGAAAGTCGTGTTAGTTACACTATTTATAACTCAAGAACGGCTGAACCGATTTGGCTGAAAATTGTTGGGGAGGTAGCTTAAAACCAGGAGACGGACATAGGATACTTTATCCCGTTCGACCGCGTTCCCGTGGGACGTGACATAAAACGTCAAAGAGAATACAAGTCACTATAAAACGTGGTCGCATCTGACATGGAATAACAAAACGCAAATGACAACTAAACGTAATTTTGTCTATGTTTAAGAATGGTTGTAAACTGATGGCCGAAGACAACAATTGACAATTCTACCAGGGTGACGTATATTGATAGCCTGCGTTATACGCATGTAAAGGCGGTACGAAGTTCGGGCGAAGGCGGGTCAACTATAAAAATATATATTTACGTTTATATAAATACATATGTACTTATAATATATAGAGAAACAAACCCGGCACAAATATCTGAAGATCATGCAAACGTTTGTTCCGCGGTGGGTATCATATCCGCAACCTCCTGCGTCTCAGCCGGCTATTCGCCCGCTGCGCCACGGAGAGGTCGTCAATTTGTCAATACGTCAAGATTGTAAAATGTTGTCCACAGGTCAGCAATAATGAACGCCGGGTACGAAGTATCGTATTCCCACGCGTGGAAGAACTCTGTCAAGACGAACGCGCCCGCTCGATTCATATGGGACATTATACGAAGCTGGGCCATCACACATCCCGTCAAACCTGAAAGGTATACTTTGAAATATCCTTCTACATAAACTTACAAACCTCTTCTTCTTCTTCTTCCTGCCCTTTCCCCCCATGACGCGGGGTCGGCACAAAATCTATTCCTCCTCCACATCTCTCTACCAGCCGTCATCTCCGTTATCACTTCCTTCCTACCCATATCATTCTTCGCACAGTCCATCCATCTCTTCTTCGGTCATCCTCTTCTTCTATATCCATCCACACTCATATTACTCTCACTCTCACATATTACACTCTTTAAAAGTTACAAACCTAAAACAAGGTTAAAATAAAAATATCCCACTCTCTCTCTCTCTCTCTCTCTATTCCCATCTATGTATCCCACATGGTGGTGGGGTCAGCTTTCCTGGTTGTTCTTCTCCACTTCGCTCTATCCTCGATGCCGTCATCAGAAACTTGGCACTAAAAAAATATTAAAAAAAATATTCCATATTTATAAAAGTTTTTATTGATGTATGTTTGTTACTGTTGCACATCGTAACGGCTGAACCGATTTCGATGAAATTTGGTATTGTATGTAACCTGGAACACATAGGCTACTTTTTGTTGAACCGCCGCGCGTGCGAAGCCGGTGGCGGAAGCTAGTATCGAACAAATTGTAAAGTGTAAACAGCATGCCTATCTATTTAGACAGGAATCCATGGTCTGCCTTCCTGTTGCTGTACCCTGGCAGGGTTCATATGTGAAACTACTTACCTACTACCGTTAACAACTTTGTCACCATGCGAAAGCAATAAATGTATTGAGTATTGCAATCGTATTTATTTTTAAGATATCATAAGATTTATTTGGAAAAGCATTGGAGCCTTGGAGGCAGGCCGTACCAAATCGCCTTCTCTGGTAATCTATGGACGGGAGGCCTTTCTTCACCAGTAGATATCCTACGGTTGATATAAATTTGATGTTTTGATCAACAAATATGCTTTGATTTAAACGGGATTTGAACCTACAACCTTCCCTTTGATGTGGGGACGCTCGGGATTCACTCTCATTCATATCGTTAATACCTTCATGGAACGCTGGATGAGTAAGCGTATTGTGGTCATTGAGTACAGTATTCACTTGTTATCCTCTCCGTGTTCTGTTCTGTTTTCAGCTATTCATGTCCCACTGCTGGGAACATCATTATGTACCTACTTTTATAATTACTTATTTAAAAATTGGGTCGGACAAAACAGTATGCAAAAACTAATACAGTTATTTTATAGAGTGAACACACTAGACTAAAGAATGCATGGATAGTTTTTTCTTTTTTTATTTAACTTCTATGTTCAAGCTTTTGACAGTGTCAAACACTGGGCTATGTTCAACTCTCTTCATCGCTGTCATGTAGATGCACGGTATGTTGACGTGTTGCGGAAGTTATATGGCTCGGCAACAATGCAGGTCCGACTGCATACTCCTACTGGCCCTATCACCATCAACAGGGGGGTGCGGCAAGGAGACACTTTTTCACCCAAGCTCTTCACCACGGTTCTAGAAGACGTTATGAAGACGCTTGCATGGGACTCTAGTGTTATCAAAATTAATGGTGTTTTCTTGTCGTACCGTAGACTTGCAGATGACCTCGGTCTTTTTGCCGATAATATAGAAGACCTCCAAGTTATAATCCAGCAATTGTACGATGCTTCTTTGGTAGTGGGCCTTAAGATGAATATGTCCAAGACGAAGGTGATGAGTTGATGACGAATGCTGCCGGATTCCCGAATTCAGCTGTGATGGTTGGAACTTACTTCCAGTAGTTGACAAATACCTTTATCTTGGACATATTCTTTCTTTTGGTAAAGAGCATCAAAGCAAGTAGGTCTCTAGACGAACTCGGGTGGGCTGCATTTGGAAAGCTTAAAGACGTTTTTTGGTCAAAGAAGATCCTACAATGCTTGAAAACCCGTCTGTATAACCAATGTGTCCTGCCAACAATGACTTACGGTGCCGAAACATGGGCGCTCACTAAGGAAACTCTGTGCAGAGTACGAGTTGCACAGAGAGCCATGGAGTGCGCCATGCTTGGCATCAACCTGCTGGATCGAGTTCCTAATACCGAAATTCGACGCCAGAGGAAAGTCCAAGACGTCGGAACAAGGGTGGTGGAACTGGGCAGGACACTTGGTTAGACGAGGTGATGGATGGTGGAGTAAATCTTTGACCGAATGGTGGCCAAGAACAGACCTAAGAAGTCCAGGACGTCCGTCGGCGCGGTGGGTCGACGACTTAAAAATAGTCGCGGGCAACTCCTGGATGCGCGCAGTACAGGACCGGGAAGGGTGGCGTTTACAAAGGGAGGCCTACACCTAGCAGTGGGTACATATGAGCTGTGGATGATGATGATGTTTTGTATGTTTGTGGTATGGGCATGTCATGCGTAGGGAAGAAAATCATGTGACTAAAAGAGTGTTAGATGTAAGTGTGGATGGATATAGAAGTAGAGGAAGGCCGAACAAGAGATGGATGGACTGTGTGAAGAATGATATGGGCAGGAAGGAAGTGACAACGGAGATGACGGCTGATACAGAGATGTGGATGAGGAATACATGTTGTGCCGACCCCGCGTAATGTGGGAAAAGGGTAAAAAGATGTAACTTCTATGTTTTCCTGTGTCCCGCTTTGTGCTCGATACAAATAAAAACATTTTTTCTTTATTTTAATTTCAGACTGGAATCAGATCCTGTACTAAAGCACCTCCTCTCACAAAAAATACAGTACAACATAGACTGGAGTGTTCACCCCGACGCTAACCCCGCGAGTCGACGCGACCAATGCCTGCGCTTCCAGCCCAACCCTCTGCCTTTCTGGGGTCCTGGCTCCAGAGCGGCTGTCAAGTAAGTCTCATAAATCATTCGCAAGTCCATTCATACTCACATAAACTATACTATAGTCTTTCCATTTCTTTATTTTCTCGATGACAGCTCCTGTGAAAACTTGAACGAGCGTCTTTTTTACATTATGATGTATGCATTATTTTATAAAAATATGACGCTTACGCACGTACAAGGTTATACCAGAGTCGGAGAAACTGATAGGGATGGAGCTATCGATAAACGTAACACGATAACAGACCCGATATTGGTTTACAAAATGTAAGAAACTAAACTACTGCCGAATACTTTTGTACAAATTTATTAACTAATATTATATTTCATTACAAGATGTTACACGTATTAATTCTTGATTGATAATGGCAACTTCTTTAAAATTTTCGAATCTGTTGTTTAATAAGTAGGTAATAGGTTATTTCGACAATGAAACGAAATAATTATAACGACAGGTAATCTTTATTTATTTATTTTAATAAAACTCTGATGAATCGTCACTGTCACTCGATGAGCTGTCACTCGATGAGCTCTCCCCATGAGGTCACAACACTACAACTATCAAATTAGAACTGTCATCGAGAAAATAAAGAAATGGAAAGACTATAGCTTATACTACGTGTTTTGTTATGTACAACATTAAATGAAAACACAGGTAGGTCTAATGGCTAGTATTGTTTTAAAATAGGTTTTTTCAACACCTTAATATGTAGTTCTAAAATATCAAAGAAACAGCCTGTATAAAATAGGTAAACAAATCATATTCATTCAACATGTAAGTAGGTACCTGTTAAACTGACTAAGCGGCATCGTCGCAAAGGCGCCGCTAAATTACGTAATTTTTTTTTTGGAAATGTATTTGTGTGTAAATATTCAAGCTACCGGTATTAAACCCATCTCTAAGATACTGGATGTGTGTTAAAAATTAATGTTGTACATGATAACACAGGTTGTATACGAGCGAAAAAGTGTGAAGAAACAAAGCGATCGTGCCAGTAGTTGTCTCTTTCTAGAATTGTTGCTCCCACTCTCAATGTGTATAAGAGAAACTTAAAACAAATGTTAATAGAAAAAGCATATTACTGTGAATGAATGAAACACTTAATTGTACTTGCACCTTAAAAAATAAAAATTACAGACAAAATAGAAGACACAAAGGAAATAGTACAATGGGCGGTCTTATCGCTTTGAAGCGATTTCTTCGAGACAACCTTTATATAAATTATATATATTTCTATATAAATTTCTTAGCGTTAAATCCCTTCAATAATGTTATTTAATGTGATATGTGTTTTTAGGCGCATTGGAAATTTTTTGAAATGGGAAAAAACCATTGAACTCGCGACACTGTTACCGTTACCGATACCTCTGTATTATAAGTATCTGCAGAGTAGTCTGTTCAAGTTTTCACTTCAGTTGGCACTCCCGGAGTGCCACTATTTTTATTTAATGGTAAAAGCTGTCATGTTGAATATTGTTAATAAATTCATCTCATTAAATTAAAATTTTCTATGTTAGAACGCTGATTGAAATTGCACGCGATAAACGCTGATTATGGACGAACTCAAACTGTATCATTAACTACCTGTTACTCATCCATACCTGTAATTGATTATTGAATTTTGATTCAAAAAGTCATTGGGCATTGTCATTGAGGAACAACAGAACAAAATACAGGTATGACCGCACAGTCGCTTTGTCTCTTTCTAGATGATGGTCAATTTTGTGAGGGTATTCCTCAGTCCTTTATCACACTAATATTATAAATGCGAAAGTTTGAATGTTTGTTTAAGTATTTATTGTTACTCAATCACGTCGTAACGGCTGAACCGTCTTCGATTAAATTTAGTATGTACGTAGATTATAACCTGGATTAACACATAGGCTACTTTTTATTCCATAAATCAGATCCCATGGGATAAAAATGAGGTGTCGAGTCAAGTAGCAAGTAAGGTGGAAATAAAATGTGTGCTCGCACCTCTCTCTCTCTTGTCCCTACAGTAATATACGAAACGTAACTCTCTCTCTCTTTCTATCCTCACTAACCCCTCTCAACTTCCGTTCGCACTTTTCGTAACGCATTCACCAGCTTACTCCCCAAGTCGAGCATGCGTAAATTAGTTTTACTTCAAAAACTAAATATATGTGCTTAAAAACTATGACAGTATGCGAGTGCATTAAATTAACAATAATATTAAATAAGTACATTATTTGTGTTTTTTTCCTTCAATATTTGTATGAAGTGGGTAGTTTTGTATTACAGTAACAATTAGTAGCGTTACGCATTTAGTAGTGTAACGCGTACGAAGTCGCGCGCAACAGCTAGTGTGTATAATGTACGGTTATTTTTTATGTTTCCTTTATTGCAGTATCGGTGACAAGACTCACACGAAACAGGTGGCCAAACAGCATGAGCGTAAATTAAAAAGAAAACGCTCAGCCAGCTTAGACGAGGAAAACAGTAACAAGGACGCCGTCACAGATGGCAACACTACAACAAATAGCAACGATAAAGTGCCAGATGGCAGCACTGAGGCAGATGGAATTAAAAATCAATAAAACATTATGAAACAAATATACTGTTGTATTACTGTATGCTAGTTTTGTCAGTGATTTGGTAATTTATACTTCACCACATAATTTTTTTAGTGGAACTCTTTGATTTGCCTAATATGAGTTTAAAATGGCAGTTGCGGCCGGTGCGGCGGCAAATTCAGCCGAAGATCTCAAGCGGCGCAAATATGGAAGTCTCGACAGAGCTTACGTATTTGAGCCATTTGGGGTCGAGACCCTGGGTCCATGGGGTACTGGGGCCCATACCGTTTTCAAAATCCTGTCTCGTCGAAGCGACGTGTGATCCGAGAGCTGGCGCTTATCTGGGTCAACATATAAGCATTGCAATGCAGCCAGTATCTTGAGGACACTTCCGCCTTGTAGTGATCTGGAGCAGTATAACTATCTATAGATCGTTTGCAACGGTCTTTAGATTGTTCAACTGTTTCTCCTGTATTTTGCCCTAATACTACAATGTTGATGTTTAAAAATTGGCATAGATAAATAGACAATTAGGTATATAATGCACTAATTAAATAATACATACTTACGCTTAGGGCATCACTCTAACAGGTCAAAAGTGTTAACTTTGTATGATCGAGTGTTCAGACCAATAAATTAGATAAAACATTCTCATAAAAATAAGATAATGTTCTTATGTGCAATATTAATTATGTATACCTCTAGAGCCAGCCAAAGATAACAAAATGCTTACGTAGTAAACAAGTGCGTAATTCAAGGTAGGTAGGTATAATTATGTTACAAAGTGCATACTTAGTAGGTACGTGTTTCTACTAAATTAGGTATACTTACCTTAAAAAGTGTGTAATTTTATTTTTATTTATTTTATTTGTTCGACAAAAAGTTACTATACTTGAAAAAACATAGCTTGATCTCTGCGACATTTGTTAAACTGACATTCCTAGGGTTGTTATGATACAGAAAAAAATATCGATGGTAATTATCGATAGAAGCTTTGCAGTAAGACCAATTGTTGGACTTTTGAGGGCTCCAACAACCCGTAACGACTGCCATTAGATATTCGTATGGCAGCCGGGACCGACGGCTTAACGTGCTTTCCGAGGCCCGACCAGACCAGTGCAAAAACCCGTATTCATGCATACAAATATTTGCACGGAGCGAGGATCGAACCCGCGACCTCCTGCGCAGCAGTCGTGTTCACTACCGCTTCGCCACAAAGGCTGTCTGCCATAATTATATGTATATTGGATTATATTATGATTTGGGTAATAAAATGAAACGAATATTTTAATACATACATTTATTTATTCCAAAGGAGTACACCCCAAATCAATTTCCGAATCACTTTCAGAATCGCTAGAGCAATCTTGTAAATTTATAATGAACTCTTGTTCGCCAATATTATCAAATCGAACGTCCCGCTCCCAATCTTCTTCCATTAATTTTCTGCATTTGGTAACTACCTTTTTCCAATCTTATACAGATACATTTTCAACCGCAGTGTTTAGTAACTGCAACATTTTATTTGCCGTGAAAGGCGGTGTTGTGTCATGTCTAGCAGCGTAACCTTGAAAGAAAAACATATTTTAATATCATAAATTATACAGGAGTTAATACATAAAGAATCTGTCTAACTGAAATTCGAGCAAACAAACCTTTTACTTGGGCCCAGATAAGTTTGATCGGATTATACTGGCAGTGATATGGAGGCAGTCTTATGACGTTATGACCCTTTTCTTGGGCTATGTCATCTAAGACATACGTTGGTGTGGTGGGTTTGTGCAGACCAACGAGTCTCAATAATTCGTTTTTAAGCATTGTATCATTGGCCTCTATTCCTTTTTCTTGAAGCCATGCAATTATTTCTAACTTCCTGTTTGCCGAAGTTGGTGGTTTGTGCTTTTGGACCGAGTGATATGGGGCGTTATCCATAATTATATAATGTGACTCCTTCAAAATAACTAATAACTTTAAAAACCACTCCATAAATTTTTCAAAATTCATTTCTTCATGGTATTCATTGGTCTTCGTAGATTTGAATGCCAATAGGCAATTAGGCATAAAACCAGATGACGTCCCAGCATGAGTAATTATTAATCTTTGACCTTTGCGTTTGGGTACTTCGGTGGTCGATTGTGCCGTATCATCGGTCCAAGCTTTGGATACGGTATGATTGGCGTTTAGCCATGTCTCGTCTAGAAAGACAACTTTGTCCCAATTTGTAATTTTTTTGACTTTCCGGAGAAAATTCACTCGAGCAAGAGCAATGCCGGTTCGTTCCATTATAATTGTTCTTTTGTCACTTTTTTTGTAGGAAAATCCAATATATTCAAAATCTTCGATAGTGACGGCAAGCTTCCTTTAAATAAGTCTGCGTCTTTTAGGGACGCCGCCAGTTTTTTTTTAATATAGGTTATTCGCCCCGTGTATAATAACCATATACATGGTTGCGAATCTGCAGCGGCGTCAAAGTCATCAATTTTTGTGACAGGAGCAGCCTTTCTTTTTTTTTTATTTGGCGTTGAAAGCTTTTTTCCTCGTCTTCAGTCAATACTGCGGTTGAAGATTCGCCATATTTTTCTTTACTGATGCGAATTATTGTCGCACGTCTAATGCCAAGAGCATCTGCAACTCTGTCACAAACCTTTGCCATGGATAATAGCGGTCCACCATTTTGGTTTTCTCGCTCAAAATATTCACGCAAGCGAATCACAAACTCACGACTTTGACTGTTCAAAACAGTTTTCTTCGTTCTCTTTGGCATTATGCCAACAAACAATGAAAACAAACAATAAAAACAAACAATAACAACAAAAAAACTAACAATAATAAATAAACTTAACAAATTAACAGCAATAGCTCTCTATCTCTTTCTCTCTCCCCGGTCTCCATGTCTTTTCTTAAATATACCCGTGAATTTTTTTTTTGTTTAGTTTGATAGTTAGTAGTGATAGTTTTATTGGTTTAAAATAGTAGGTATTTAATTTTGTAATGCATGTATTTAATATGGTTTGATTTGAACAATAGTTGTGTTTGTCTTATTATGGCTACCCTTGATCAAGAGGTACGTGAGGTAACATAAACTGGACTCACGGAAGACCAGCGCTGCGGCATATTAACATGCCGTAGCATCATGCTGAGCTGAGTACCTATTCATCTCCACACAGAGCTTTTAAGTTTGTTAGTGCTTAGGTTAGATTTTATTGTTGTTGTGTTTTATTTTCCATTATTACTGTGTGGTTGTTGAATAAAATGTTTTCTTTCTTTCAATAGTAACAAAAACAAAGTGATGAGAACTGAAAACACGTGGCGTATACAAGGCGTTAGCACTCGTACTGAAGAGAATGGGTCATGTCAAACAAGATGGCGGCGCGTTGGCGCCATCTTGCGGAAGAAGACACGCCGCGGCCAAACTTCTCTCGAACCCCAAAGTTGTCGGAAGGAATGTTACGAGTAGGTTAGAATTTAGATTTTATTTACTCACTGTTGTAAATAATGTTATTTTTTTTAAATATTCAATAATGTTATTTTTTTAAATTAAATGATAAATTAATTTTGAATTAAGTTTTTTAGAAAATATCGATAGTTTATAGTCTGTGGTCACGATGATTCATCGCTCATCACTATAATTAGCTCAGCATGCCCATAAAGTATGACATTGACTGGTACGTTTGTCCGTACTGTTAAATTCAGAACTTCATATGCGCGATTTTACTGACAGCTGTCCCAGAGATCAAGCTATGTTTTTTCTAGTATAAAGGTGCGTTACGAAAAGCGCGAACGTAAGTTGAGAGGGAGATATAAGTTAGTGAAGATAGGGTGGCGTTTAGAAAAGGGAGGCCTACAACCAGCAGTGGGTACTTATGAGCTGTGGATGATGATGGTTATGATGAAGATAGAAAGAGAGAGAGTTACGTTTCATATATTACTGCAGGGGCAAGAGAGAGAGAGAGAGATGTGCAAGCACACATTTTCTCTCTCTCTTTCTCTCATAGCATAGATTTGTCGCGTATCTCCTATCCCAAATTAGCATAAATTAGACAAACTGCAAAAACAAAACACTCCTTCAAGCTTCGTAATAGAGTTCATTTTGCTATAGATAAAAAAAGTATGTACGACGTTTCGTATTTTGAATCAACCTTCGATTTACGAAAAAGTTCAGCTATTCCATAATACATGGCAGGCAGCACCAGAAAATAACATAATTACTAACTGTATGCGCCTCGAAATAAGGTTGACATTTCCTTAAAACATATATAATAATAATGTACATACTTAAAGATGGAACTAAGGAAGTTTTACTCAGTTCTGTGGTCTAAACACTCGTTTTTTTAGGGGCATTCACTAGGGGTACAATTTTGGACGCATTTTTCAGGAGTTACCATTTTTTACGGGAATTTTCTAGGGGGAAATTCTTTTGTTGCGGTTTTGTTAACGTAAATTAGAAAATCATTCATTGGATTGATGAATTATATTTTATGAAGGTGTGTAATCTCGTAGACATCAACAGAAAAATGTTCTCTGTAAATTAAGGTTAAAAATAAATGATAGTAGTGCATACACAAGCGTGTAATAGTCTAGGGTGATCTTGAGTTAGTGTTAGAGCACAGACCACTTAGATGTATAGACTGTGTGGCCCTTATCGCCATGACTACCAAATACTTTCAAAGCTAGGTGTACTTATTTGTACAGGGTTTGGGACTTTTGAAAAATTTTGCTGTATTATAAAAATATTGTTATGTACGTGCCAGTTTGGTTATTATTGGTGCGTGTTAGAGGGATAGAGGGGGTTTCGTTCGAGATGACGCTAGGAGGGAGGCTTAATCGAGTTTGGCAATGGCAACACTGCTGGTGTGAGTGAGTGACGCAAGTTGGTTTGAGTTGAGAACTTTGAGAAAACAAAATAAAATAAAAGCAAGCGTACATGTCTAATCTTTGTTATCGTTTGAGACCAATTAATTATTGACTCTGAAGACCAACGCTAACGTGTATAATTATCATTTGTTATAGTTCAGTTTATATTGTTTACATTACTTGACGACACTTACATTGTGATTAATTTTGAATATCATTTCCTTCTCTGATAAAAATGAATGTCCATACATTTATTATATTTATTGTGCTCACTTACGTTAAAGGGCAAGAAAGGCAGGTAAGTTATCGTGATGTTTGATTCTACATTGACTTACTGTTTGAGGAACCTTTGTCCACCCACTTTTGTCTAATACAGTAGGTCACATTGTATCATCTTTCTTTATTTCTAGAGGCTAATCGGTATTATATCTGATACAAGTAACTCGACTACCTAATAAATTAATTTGAATTTACACAACTTAGATTCTCTCAAAACTTTAAAAAGACAGGCACATCTATTTCAATACGCTGTTTTCAGATCACACCAATACTTAACTATGGATGCGACTTCTGCACAGACGAGAACCCTCTCGTGTACATCAAAGCCAATAGCTCCCACGATACCATTCATCAGATATGGGACTTCACGCAGGGTATACCAACATTCATATACATGATTGGAAGTTCTAACTCATCTTTGAACATCACATGGGAGAAGAGGACAGCAAAACCAGTGGAGTTTAAACTCTCAGAGGACCCAACATACAGTTTTGCTGCTGCTTTTGATAAGGTATTTTTTTTTGTTCAGAAATAGGAACACCAACAGCATACATATTTTACATACATTAAAATTTTAACATCGAGATCTAGGACTGATAGGTGCCTATTATAGGTGTATACAATACTGAATTGAGTTAGACAACATATTTATACAACCTAAGATCTGAGATTTCACGAACTTAATAAAACTGCATACAGTTATATGTACTCTCTCACATTAAAACTAAAAGAAACAGTTAAAGTACTTATAATAGTTGGTAACAAGTTAAAATTATCATAATTATAAATATTTCTAAAGAAAAATATACGTATTATAAATAAATACATAACAATAAATTTATATACCACTATGTTCCACTTAAGTATGTGGAATTTACTCGGCAATTAATTTGATTTAGCATATTGTGTAGGGGTTTGGTCAGATATAGAGAGATACAGTTTATTTTCATTTGTATTAAAACTTTCATGGATACTTTGGTCATACCTCACCAAAAATGCCCCACAAGATCAATGCAGGTCACTGTTTATGTTTTTACCGTGAGCTCTTGGCAAGCCAGAATAAAAAGACATGTTTGATGGTTTGACATTGGCATAGGTATCTATCATGATTAAAAATGAGAAAATATTCTAGAACTAGGAACGAAAGGCAACAAAAAATTAAAAGGGAAACCTTCATTTCCCTTGTATATGTACTTAGTTTATACATATATTTTATACTACTGATCTGCCTGCGGCTTCGCACGCGTGGATTGTCAATAAAAACAGACAGTCACATTTTTATTATTAGTAAGGATAAAACTCCATTTAATATGACAACTCTTAAACCTAAAGCATGCAGTGTTTGCAAGGGGCAGACATCACACATTCTTAATATCTTAAATTTACCATGTGTACATTAAAAACTATCCTACTTAATTAGTCACAAATAGCAATAGATCTCTAATTTAAAAAGCAGTTTTGTATACAACTGTATTACAAGATATTATATAATATAAGATATTATTATAATTAATTATAACTTGTTATTCCCAGTTTGGTTTGCTCCATGGCTTGTTGGGTTTCCTTAATTTTGTTAAAATATCTTATCTAAGATATTTTCCATATTTTTTTAGACTAGGGAAATCCTGTATCGTTATTTTGTTTCCGGGTACATAAAACAAATTAGATATTTAAAATTGGATTTCCTCTTTGCTAAACAATAAAATGACTAATATTCTTGTTTGAAAATGTAACTCGAAACCTCATAAACACAAGCTGATTAATCATAAAGTTTGATCAAACAAAACCCGTTTGAATTACTCATAACTTTGCTATCTGAGTATTTGACCTGGATTTGTTGCATCAGTTTATGTGTATGCAAATGGTCTAAAATCTAGAAACATCTATAGTTTTGAAACTTGTATTTTAACTTGAGGTGATTTGCTGTGTGTATACCTAGGTTTCTTAGGTAACGGTGAAATTATAGGCACATGAGAATTTCACCAGTATTGTATGTCTTAGGGTGACAGGGCGAGTGATACCTTTGGTATTACCTGCCGAAGCAACCAGCCTTGAATATGGATGGCGCTGAAGCCTTTTACCTGTACACTACATCATCATCCACAGCCCGACTTCACCCACTGCTGGGTATAGGCCTCCCCAAGTTTGTGCCATCCGCCACGATCCTGCGTTAGTCTCACCCATTGACGGCCCGCGACTCTAACGATGTCGTCCACCCATCTATACACTACAGTTACCAGCAATATTTTCAGTAACATTATTAAGGGGAGGTTCCTAAAATTGTATGGTTTTTGTCGGAACTTGCTGAGTCAAACACATATCTGATCAATTTAAAACTTCAGTATGTTAATTTTTAAGATTTTTCTTTCGGGCTGTTTTTCAAATAAAATGCTTTTGCACTATAATTTTGAGTCTTCTCCGGCGCTAGTCTTCTGAGGTCACTATGATTCCTTAAATATCTGTTCTTGCGTTCCATGTGGTCATTGGTTACCGCATGGTAATGCCACACACCAATGCTTTTGTCGGGGTCCCCCAATTGTAGGAGATTGTTGAGTGACTGAGTCCCTTATTATGTACTGTAAGTCTAGAAACTAGAACCTCTTATCAAGTACTAGGTACTTGATAAGTAGAGTTCAATTGGCCGAACTTAGTTTAATTACTTCTACTTATATAAGTACTTACTTATATAGATCTTGGTTCAGCAGTGGGACAGAAGTGGCAAATAATAATAATACCAGTCACCACCTGTCTTAATCATTCTTGATGTTGCGGAATTGGCAGGTGCCATATCTCATCTCTCCCATAGCCCAGCATCGATTCCATTAGCATTACTCTGACTCGTAATCCATTGTTGCAAAACTTTAACCATCTTGCAATATATGAATTTTATAGATACATAAGACTAATGAAAACAGGCCTCTTTCTAATTAGTTCCGGCCGCAGTAATGCCTATGTTAAGAATCCGTTCCCAAATCTTCCGATGTCAAGTTTAGGTATTTACGAAGTCCGGCAGGCACGCGACTCGTAAATGTGCGGCTCCCGGAACTTATACATCTCATTATAGGACAAATAATTTTGATCCTTTGTCATGTCGATCGAATGAAAATGTTTATTTATAGTTTAACTAGTGGTTCGCCCCGAACTGAGATTTCGCGAGTCGCGAGTACAAAACAAAAAAATAATAATATTCACAATTTTTGACTAATTGATCGAACGAAGCGAGATTTCCAAATCAACTTGAGCAAATTGGCCGTATGTACGTATGTTTGTTTGTTTGAGGATAAGTTTCGAAGCATTGATCCGATCATCCGATCGTGAAATTTGATATATAGTTTGGTAGTGTTGGCACAATCCTGGTGTGACTAAGTGAGCCAACAATGTTTGGGGGTTGTTGAGATGAGTTCAATAGTGGCAAAACAACAAAAATAAGATTATTAGGTCCAATGGGCCGTGAAAGTCAATGAAAGATACATTAGTATATTAGACCCCGTTTTTATTATTGCATCCTTGTAGTATTTGAGTTACTAAGCGTCATAAAAACTAAACTTAAACGAAATTCACAGGGTACACCAATGACATCACAATGCTGAAATTTGGTATTTGTGTAGCTTTAGTAACACAAATATAAAGAAAAGTCTGAAATCCAAAATAACTGCAATTTTTGTCCCTAAAAAAAGTAACCAATTAATATGGACTCCCGTTACTTGTTATTTGTATAATACTGTAGTTCAAGTAGTTGGTTGTGTATTTCGTGACACTATTTTATTAGTCTAAAGGTTATGGACAATATTTTTTTTATTTTTGTTGAGACTCGCGAGATCTCAGTTCTGGGCGAACCACTAGTATAATAGTGCTACGAAATTCACAACCAACTAATTTGACCTACAGTTGCATTCACGTTACAAATAATGGGAGTTAATCAGTACTCTTTTTAGATTAGAATTTGCAGTTATTTTAGATTTCAGACTTTTCTCTATATTTGTGTCACTGCTACACAAATCATGGCTAATAACTCAAAAACTATAAAGAAATTACGAAAAATAAAATAATAAATCAACGGAGTCTAAAAGTACTAATAAATACCTTTCATTTGACGTCACACTTGACCTGATAGCCTCATTTTAATTTCTTTTACTCACTTACTTCACTTGAACCCCAATATCTCAACAAGCCCCCAACAGTTTTAGCTCATTAGTCACACCTAAATTGTGCCATCACTACCTACCTATGTATTAAATTTCACGATGATCGGATAAACGAAAGCTATCCTCGGACAACCATACATACATACAGCGCCGATTTGCCCAAGTTGATTTAGAGATCTCGCTTTGCTCGATCAATTAAAGTAATGTCATTGGAATTTTACCGGTGGGCAAAGTTTCAGCTCAACCAGACAATTTTCTGAGGAGTTCCAAGGAACAGCTCTTGGCTCCATCATTAGATCAAACCGTTTTTAGTATAGTAAAGAATTTTTAATTTAGTTCTACTGGTGTGCATAGTTTCACCTCAATTGGACAACTTGCTAAGGAGTTCCACGGAACAGCTCCTGACTCCATAATCAAATCAAAGCGTTTTTAGTATAGTAAAGAATTTTCATTTTAGTTCTACTGGTGTGTAAAGTTTTACTTCAATCGGACAACTTGCTGCGGAGTTCAATGGAACAGCTCCTGACTCCATCATCAGATCAGAGTGTTTTTAGAGTAGTTGAGAATTTTCATTTTAGTTCTACTGGTGTGCAAAGTTTTACTTTAATCGAACAACTTGCTGAGGAGTTCTATGGAACAGCTCCTGACTCCATCATCAGATCAGAGCGTTTTTAAAATAGTAAAGTATTTTTATTTAAATTCTTTCGGTATGCTTAGTTTGACCTCAATCGGACATCTTGCTGAGGAGTTCTACGGAACAGCTCCTGACTCCATCATCAGATCAAAACGTTTTTAGTATAGTCTAAAATTTTTATTTTAGTTCTACCGGTGTGCAAAGTTTTACATCAATTGAATAATTTGCTGAGGAGTTTCATGGAACAGCTCCTGACTTCATCATCATATCGGAGCGTTTTTAGTGTAGTCGAAAATATTCATTTTAGTTTTACCGATGTGCAAAGTTGTATTTCAGTCGGACAACTTGCTGAGGAGTTTCATGGAACAGCTCCTGACTCCATCATCAGATCAAAGCGTTTTTAAAATAGTAAAGTATTTTTATTTAAATTCTACCGGTATGCATAGTTTGACCTCAATCGGACAACTTGCTGAGGAGTTCTATGGAACAGCTCCTGACTCCATCATCATATAAGAACGTTTTTAGTATAGTCTGGAATTTTTATTTTAATTCTACCGGTTTGCAAAGTTTTACATCAATTAGATAATTTGCTGAGGAAAAAAGTGTTTCAAAGTGAACTTTATAAATGTCGCATATACTTGAAAATTTACTAAGAAAGGCCTTACGCCCCTCCAAAAACTAAAAAAAAAATATTGGACGTTTCAAAGTGATCCTTGTAGATGTCGCATATACTTAAAAATTTACTAAGATAGTTGCCTTACGCCCCTCCAAAAATTAAAAAAAAATATTCGACGTTTCAAAGTGATCCTTGTAGATAACGCATATACTTAAAAATTTACTAAGAAAATTGCCTTACGCCCCTCCAAAAACTAAAAAAAAATATTGGACATTTTAAAGTGATCCTTGTAGATATCGCATATACTTAAAAATTTACTAAGAAAGTTGCCTTACGCCCCTCCAAAAACTAAAAAAAAATATTGGACGTTTCAAAGTGATCCTTGTACATGTCGCATATACATAAAAATTTACTAAGATAGTTGCCTTACGCCCCTCCAAAAATTAAAAAAAATATTCGACGTTTCAAAGTGATCCTTGTAGATATCGCATATACTTAAAAATTACTAAGAAAGTTGCCTTACGCCCCTCCAAAAACTAAAAAAAAAATATTGGACGTTTTAAAGTGATCCTTGTAGATGTCGCATATACTTACTTGAAAATTTACTAAGAAAGTTGCCATATGCCCCTCCAAAATCTAAACTAGGGTTTCGTTCCCGGGTCCCGGGAATCGGGAAATCCCGGGAAAAATGTAATTCCCGGAACCGGGAAAAAATTCTGATTTCCCGGGAATTCCCGGGAATTATCAAAGTATGTGATAGGTCTAAAACTTTATATTTTCTAGTCATATTAAACTCAATGTTGTTCTTAAAAAAACCTTTCAAGTTTTTCTACAGCTTGTCAGCCAGCCATCACTTTGCAGATGAGTAGTTTCGTGGTAATTTTTCGAGGGGAAAAAATGTTTTTCCTTTGTTTTGTCTTTATAGAACTGTCAGAAAAAACTAGATAACACCTATTTGCATTTCTTTGTTTCATTCTCTCTATTATATTCGCTCTTCTTTGTTTTTACGCAGGTGCTGTGCAATTTCGATAACGATCTTTTTGCTTAATTATGCGTACCTATAATATTTAAGTTTCTTTGTCTGCGCCCTTCCCCTCCCCCTTCACCTTGCGCATTTAAGTGTAACTAAACAAACTGGTTCTGTTGTTTTATCAGATCGACCGACTAGTCAGTGACGCGCAGCGCAGTGTGGTGTCCGTGCCCATTAAATTAAGTGACATTTGGCATTCGTTCGCCGGTAATATCTCTTTGTTAGTGAAAGTTTGTGTGTGTGTTGAAACTCTGGTAAGTAAACCCTGTCGAATTGATTGTTTTGTCAATTCAAATTTACTACATATACAATAAGTACATTTAATATTTTCAACTTGTTATAGGTCAACATGGAAGGTCGACTTTTATCCGAAGTATGGAATCATTTCAAGAAAAAAGGGTTAGATAAAGCACAATGTAATCGCTGTCCAAAAATATTGAGTTGTAAAGGCTCATCGACCAGTGGACTTGCAAGGCATTTGTTAATGGTGCATAGCATAAATTTAAAAGATCAACCCAATGAAGCGTCCTCTGAAACAACACGGGCGTTGGCATCTTCACCGGCACCAAGTACCTCCACAAGTTCACTACAACCACCAAAAAAAAGGAAGAGCCACATAACACAGACTTCTATAGTTGAACATATCAAGAAGCCCTATAGTATTGCTGAAATCGTCTCGAAGTTGGCATCTAGTGATGGACTTTCGATTCGGATGATCACGCACAGTGAAGTGATTCGAAGCCTTGTTTCACAAGCTGGCCTAAATATTCCAAAATGCGAGTCGCAGGTTATGAAGATAATTGTAGAATTTGCTGAAGAAAAAAAGCAAGATATCAAGAAAATCTTAAATGAACACGTGAAAAATCATGGACGGCTCAGTATCACGCTCGATGAATGGACCAGTATCAGAAATAGACGCTATTTCAACATAAACTTACACAGCGGAGATGGAAAAGTGTATAATTTGGGTTTGATATACATACCGGGGAAATGTGGAGCACAAGAGATGAGAAGAATTGTTGATACAGTCCTGACGGAATTTGGAATAAACTTCGAAAGAGACATTGTAGCCGTGACAAGTGATGGTCCAAATGTGATGAAAAAGTTTGGCCGCGAAAGTCCAGCAGAAATGGTATTATGCATGAATCATGCTATTCATTTGGCGGTGACAGATGTTCTTTATAGAGAAAAGACCACCAAAGAAAGTAAAACGGATTCCGAAGAATCAGACTCCGACGTCTCCGACTTCGACTCATACGACGATTGTGATCAAGAATTAGTACAATCAGCGGTGGAAATAGGAAACCATGATATCCGACCAGATCTGAAGAAAGTACTGAAAGATACACGAACCATAGTCAATTTGTTTCGCAGAAGTCCATTAAAAAATGCGAAACCTCAAGAATATGTAAGATCAGAACATAACAGGGAAAAATCATTGTGTCGCGACGTTAAAACGAGATGGAACAGCATTGAAACAATGATAAGCCGGTTCGTAGAAGTTAAAAACTGTATCAAAAAAGCTTTGATTGATTTAGATACCGCAAATTTATGGCACGAAGAGAACTTGGCTGTTTTAGAGGATTTACTTAAAATTTTAAATCCCATCAAATTAGCAGTTGAAGCACTGAGCTCCCGAAAAGCAGATATCTTGATCTGTGAAGCTATCATTACGACACTTCTAGTAAGACTGAAAAAGTTGGAGTCACCTATTGCTTTAGAGTTTTCAGATTTCTTAACGCAAAGAATAAGTGAGAGGAGGGATTCTACTCTATATACCTTAACGCTTTTTCTTCAAAACCCAACAATTAGACGCAATGAATACTTATCACAAAGTGTTGAAACTAAAGAAATAATAATACGCTATGCTGAGAAGCTATTTCGCCGATTATTTCCAGAAAAGTCAGAATCCGGAAGAATCGCTTCATGCTGTTGCTGAGACGCAAAAAAGAGGCATTAGTTTTGCTGAAGAACTTCAAGACGCTATTCAAAATGTTTTCAAAGGCACTCCTCCATCACGAACTCGATTTCCTAGACTGAAGAAAGACTTCGATCTATACATCTCTTCTGGTAAACGGACACCTAATTTGGAACTGCTATACAACGCTCTGCGCACGATCATGTCTACATCCACCGAAAGCGAACGTACATTTTCAGTATCGGGAAATTTTGCTACTAAAATTAGAAGCCGATTAAGCGATAAATCACTCAGCTCTTTAGTTTTTCTTAAGTATTACTTTATGAAATAATTTAAGACTTAAACTGAAATAATGGTTTACGTGACTGTTACATAATAAGGGCATAAGTTAAATTTTGCCAACGATGTGTGGCCGCTGTAAGAGAGTAAATAAAATATTATACGTAACTGCTGCATAGAGTTAAGGTATTTAAACACTCGAATCATTTTATGGTTAAATTAAAATCGGTTACGCTACTTTTGATAAACTACTCTCGTGTTTACATACCTTAATGATGTGCAGTTACGTATAATACTTTATCTACTCTTGTAAAGCCGCCACACATCGATGGCAAAGTTTGTTGGTTATCATAAGAGCGTTTCGCAATACTTAATTACTCCGTTTATATTACGTTTATATCATTGTGTGTGCTAAGAAGTTTTATATTATAAGTTTGATTTTGCATGCCTGAAACAAATAGTAAGTTTCTATTATACTACCTCTGTTTATGATCGATCAAAAATGTTATTAAGAAGAAATAATTATTTCTGAGTCAAATAAATAGCTTATTTAATCCATTATGTGTTTTCTTGACTTTTTGTAGTTAAAAAAAACTAAATTAAGGACTTTAAAAATTTCCCGGTTTCCCGGGATTCCCGGGAAATTGAAAATATTATTCCCGGTTCCCGGGAACGAAAAAAACCCGGGAAATCCGAAACCCTAATCTAAACAAAACATGGGACGTCTCAAAATGATGATGATGGATGTCGCATAAACATGAAAATTTAGTTATCTCATGCCCCTCCACCAATAAATAAAATAAAGTAATATAAATTTCACGGTACCCACATGCCGTTTGGCTCCCTACAAAAACAGTATGAAAGTTACGGCAAACTAAATATACGGTGTACGGTATTTGCACAAAAATATTTTGTATGGGACAATTTTGTTTTGTATGAAAGATCAATTTTTTTTAGATTCGTATATAAAAAAAAATCTGAGCAATATTAGTTTTGGTGCTAATGCTCTAAGTCTTATACTTTCCGACATACGAGGTGGATGTGAGCGAATGGGGAACAAAAGGGGGACTTTAGGATTTATTCCCAGCTCACCGAAACTCCCTCTATACGATCATACCAAACATTTCTACCCTACGAGGGGGCATCTGGGAGAACAATGATGTCAATGAGTTTTATTAATCTGTAAGTATCCATACAGATCAAATCACTCGGTCGCGCTATAATTGTATGCTGTTGCCTATAGTATTATATATACGTAACTATGTATAGTGCTCGTGACAAAAAGCGACACGTCCTCCTCCAAAAGCGCTCGGCGCAGACTGCCAGTGGCCGCGTTGCGTTTCATCATTTTATATGCGATTTAAAAAAAATCATATTATAATAATTAATGGATAGTACACTTCTAGTTTTTTTTATATGTAAATAAAAGAGCGAACTTTGTTAAAGTATGTGAATTTTAACTTATAAACTTTCTACTTTCGAATAAACGACATCTTTTGAAGCGTAAAATTGCGCAGTTTTTATTCGTTTTTTTTTAAATATTGTATTAATATACTAAAATTTTTACGACTCAGTTTTTGGGTGAAAACAGGGTTGGATAGTTCACTCAATTGCTCATTTTACGAGAACGCGAGTTACAAATTAATTTATTTGACGAATTCGTTTAAATTTTTTTTTCTATCTTTTAAGTTTTGATGAACCAAACTTTGGGTGTATTTATTTTTGTTAATCTCTCTTTATCAACCGAGCCACAGACTTGCTCGAAATATTCGCATAAAACGGGTAACAGAAGACAGGGCCCTTAAAAGTCCAGGCTTAGTGCCTGTTTTGTAAAATAAATACTTAGCTATTTAGCTTACTATACCTAGCTTGCCTGTTAACGTACACGGCACTCTTAACATGCACTTTGTATATACGAGTAAGAACATTATGAATGAATATGATTTGTTTACCTATTTTATACAGGCTGTTTCATTCGTATGTTAGGACGTGTTGACGGTAATTAATTTGCAAATCCTATTTTACAACAATACTATCCATTGCCCCTACCCCTGTTTTCATTTATGTCGTACATAACAAAACATGTAGGTAGAAGTGAAAATTTGTTCTATTTTTGAAAATTTGAAAATTGTGATAACATGTATAGTGTGACCATTAGTGCTGTGCACTCCCTGAGGTATGCGCGCGGCGAGACGGGGGGGAGAATCGGATGCTGCGCTCTGTCAGTTCGCCGTCAACGCTCGTGGCGGCAGGTAGTGTTATTTGTATCGGACTGTCTATGTCAGACGCACATGACATAGACAGTCCGATACAAATAACACTACCTGCCGCCACGAGCGTTGACGGCGAACTGACAGAGCGCAGCATCCGATTCTCCCCCCCGTCTCGCCGCGCGCATACCTCAGGGAGTGCACAGCACTAATGGTCACACTATAGTTGAAAATTTGTCCTGCTTTTTCTTTCTCCACTTTTATTAGTGGCCAGACTCTTATGATTAACTACGTAAACATGTCACGAGTAGGCAAAACTTGGTTCGCTCATACCGAGATTTGTAATTCACATTTTGAAAGTTACAGAAATTTACATTACGTAAATGGGTGACCTACAGTATTTTCTGTTTCCTCTGTTACCTATCTGATATAACACGGTTCCTTCACTGGTGAAGTCAAGATGATTGAATTTCTATCAAATAAATAAAAAAATAAATAAATACTTTTTTATTGGAACCTGAAAAGATGTCATCAATTTTAAACATTGGCGCTAGTTTACATATAGGTACCAATTATAATTTTTATGTATGCTTCATCTTCTGCTTCAATCATTTGAAAATTATACAAATCAGCTAAGTAATAATTATATACCTAACAATATTATGCATATTAACTTTGACCTACACACTAGGATTCCCAAAATTAGTATTCAAAATTCTCTACATGACAATGTGTTTGATGAACGGTATAAGAAGATGTTGTTATTTTTGACAAATATACATTTTCGAGTCGAGTTTGAATTTGATGGTAAAGATTCAGTGCTCGCAGTGAAGTATCATACACAAAAAGTGAACTATTATTATAAATACGGGATTTATCACGTACCGTCTTATCGGTGTTTCGACCGACAATGTTTCGGTTCAATTCGTGAACCTTCATTAGGGTGAGTGCGATCCGCTCCGAATAACGTCTCGCCTCGCACTCAATATAATAATAATCTCAATATATAATGATGATTGAAATCAATCACGAAAGTTTTCTAAGTAAAAAGTAAACTATCGCTTTATAATATAGTCATGAACAGCCAAAACGATTCAGATCAAAACCCCATTTCCAAAGTAATAAACAGCAGATATATTGCGTAGTATTAATTATTGATATTAAGGGTGACGCTATCCCTCATCCCTCGCTTCCACCTGTGGGTAAGAAGCTGGCCGCCTGCTGCCCCTATTACATACGGAATGGTTATGGAGACTTTAAATGGTGATCGGCAAACACCGAAATTCTAAAAGTGATTCTTGTGATTTTAATTAATAATTCTAATTTTAAATTCTCGGGCACGAATAAACGTGCTACAGATCATTAAGTTAGTCAAGCCGGCTGAGACACAGGAGGTTCCGGGTTCAATTCCCGCTGCGGGACAAATGTATACTAGCTGTTGCCAACGGCTTCGCACGCGTGGTTTGCCAATAAAAAGTAGCCTATGTGTTAATCCAGGTTATGATCTACGTACATACCAAATTTCATCGCAATCGGTTCAGCCGTTCCGGCGTGAAAGAGTAATAAACATCCATACATACAAACTGTCGCGTTTATAATATTAGTAGGATTATATGAATGTATCTAATAAAAAAATGAAATTTGTATACATAAATAAGTAGTATATCAGTTATCTGGTTCCCATAGTATAAGGCTTGTTTAGTATGGGGCTAGATAGCGCTGTGTCAAATGTTCAGCATTATATTATTATTATAGGTGTAACTAAACATCGCACATTCATCGAGAAATGCTTTGACACCAATCTTCAAAACTTTGAAAGAAAAAGTCTTTATCAAATTAAAATTACGAAAAGAATTACGCAACGCATAGCTCGCACAGCAAAAAGGTTTCTTTTTTCAAGTTTACCCAAATGGGGTTATTGATGGTTAAAGTAATTTTCAAAACGTTTAGCTTTATTTTTCAAACTTGTGTCCCACAAGTTTTGTCATTTTGGACATCGATAAAACGGAACGGTGATTGCGATTTTAGCGTTCACCATTGCCATTTTACCACAGTAATGTAATTGGTCGGGGGGGGGGGGGGGGGGGGGGGTACTGTGCAACTTATTATGGACCACCCGACAGCGTTGTAGCATGTTGACGAGCGATAGCGGACGTGAGGCGACTGCTAATCTAGACTTTCAGTTTCAACCTTCATTTTCGTAGTTGCGATATTTCAGGCATCGAACAAATGGTTTTAGCGAAACTTCAAGGTTAAATACAGAATAGTGGATTGTTAGCTGAATATATTTTTTGCGAATATAGCGTTTTTATACCGCATGTAGCCAATTATTGTCTCTTCTTAGTCGTAGCACTTTTGACAGAGTGGTCGTGGTCATCATGTCAGGATTGTGGCGCGCTTAACTACCCTTCGCCACACTTCTCGCACCGCTGCTGCTCTTCTGGTACACTCGTTCAAAGGAACATCTATGGCAGCCCTTATTTGATCCGTCCATCTCATAGGTGATCTGCCTGCCACGCGCTCTTTTGCCGTCAACCAATTATTGTACAGAGTCAATAATTGTCTCTGGGCTCAGGGTATTATATGATAGATAACTTCACGTATGAATAATGTTTTTTACGAGATTTCGAAATATGATTTTTAATTGAATAGTTCTTCAGTTTTCGGTACATAGTGTACACACGGCTACACATCAAGCTATACAATTCCAGTATAAGCTGACCTCTCATTCTACATAAAGCCTACACAATGCGAGGTCAGCTTATACTGGAAATGTATAGCTTGATGTGTAGCCGTGTGTACATACTGGTTTAGTTTGCTTAGTTAGAACATTCATGCGTTCAATAAGGCTTAGGTGCATAGCTCGTAGTCGAACACCATTTTCCATTTACCATTAAAGTTAGGCTAACCTTATGCGTATATACTATGTAGGTTGGATTTTGGGTTATAAATAAACTTACTACAGTAGGTATGTAGTAAGTAGTATAACAAAATTTTAGTAAGTCCTGCAATTCAAGTGATACGTTTATTTTGTGTGCCTACTTCCTTTTTACGTTTTACGCCAGTGAATTAATTCAAAGTCAAAATCTTTTATTCGGTAAAAATCACAAGAAAACTCTTCTTAGGGTTAAGCTCGCCTTTGTACACGTCCTCTATTTCTGTACTTTTTAATGTATTTTCTTGTGTACAATAAAGAATAAAAGGATCACTTTGAAACGTCAATTTCACTGCCTGTTCCATCGCGACCAAGCCAGGAAAGGAATGCAAGAAACAAGGCTGGTTGTTTTTTTTTCAATGATCCTTTTAGAATACATAACAATTAAGACAATAAATTACGTCTAAATTGAAACGTTTTTGAATGAGTTGGAGCAGTTTCAATCCCAAGCTCTATTCTCTATCATCTAAACTAAATAATCAGATATGTTATAGTAGGCTCTTTTATAAATATTTGTTTAATTACGTTTTTAAATTTGTTAATTGTCAGTTTTTGTACATCACTGGGGAGTTTGTTATAAAAAGCTTTGTTTGAGTTGGGAGTTAGTAGGTACACCTTGCCCTTTAAACGATTTACTAACTTTATGGGGTATGCAAGGGGCAACAGCGAGTTTCTCTTTATTTCTAGTAAATATTAGAGTTATGATTATCGCTATTTTTTTTAAATCACATTAGTATTTTTTGTGAACATACATCAGATTTTCATTGATGTATTGACAATTATTATTATTAATTATAATATATTAATTACAAGCTGTTGCCCGCGACTTCGTACGCGTTACACTACTAAATGTATCGGTAACCTAAACTCCCTGTTGCAACTTGACTTGACACCCCATTTTTATCCCATGGTAACTGATTTATGGAATAAATGGGTAGCCTATGTGATGATCCAGGTTATAATCTACGTATATACCAAATTTCATCGAAATCGGTTCAGCCGTTACGGCGTGATTGAGTAACATACAAACATCCAAATTTTTGCATTTATAATATTAGTGTGATTCGTTCAACAATATAGCAACACTTTGAATTAATTCGATGGTAACTCTCACACAGAGTGAGATAAAGGATTACGTGAAGAAAACTTACCGCTCCGCTCGGCCCTTGCCATACCCGTAAATTACCTTTCCCCTCCAATAAGGACGTGATATATCTTCACCTCGCTCGCACCTGTTACATCTAGACCAGACTTCCCCCTAGCCTAGATATAGGTACAAGTACTCTGGCAATCAATAAAGGCTTAGTTGCGCAGATTGATGCGCCGTATGCACTTGAAAACTCCCCGGGGTCGCTCGCTCAGTGCAATGATAGATGACGTGGTGATAAGACGCGTTTTATGCAAATTGGGAACATGAGGACAGAAGGCCTAGGGCAGATGGTGAGAACACCTGAAGAAGTCAATTGGTGAGATTTTAGTTTCTAGTTGGTTGACTTTGTTTTTTGGGTTCGGGAGTTCAAGGCTGCTCGCTGTTGCGCATTTGCCCTTGCCAAGTATGCGAGTCGGAGTTTTTTTCAAATGTTTGTTGTAGCTTAGTTGTTTTTAATACATTTTTTCGGTACCTATTGAATAATTCCACATTTGGGTGTTTGTAGATTCGCGTCGTACTCGTATTGAAATGGTGGACGGGGCGGTAAGGGAGATTTTCCAGTTTATGGAGTTGCAATAATTTTAAGCCGGTGACGACGTAATCAGGGCTGTACTTCTAAATCTTCCCAATTTTAAGAACTTCCTACGGTGTCCGCCATTTTGTTGCAAAGAACGCCATTTTGTTTTACCACGCACTGTTATTTTGGAATTTGATAGCGCATGCTCATAGTTTCAAAGTAGGTAACTGTGCCCCGGAAAGCGTTACTTCCGCTGGATCCGCGCAAGCGTATTGCGAATACCCTTCATTTGTTAGGATTAAAAAGTAGGTCACCAAATATGGTCCAGGTGGACGCCATCTTGTGTTGCCACACCATGTGTTTGAATGAGATTAGAGTCGCGAGATTTTTCCGCAAACGTTAGATGCCTGGCGTTCATTCGTATCTAACATTAACGATAGTTTTTGATTTATTTGCGTTCTTCACCTCAATTGCACTGAACCTACGAATATTATTTTAATTAAACGTTAGAATTTATTTGAGAATTCTAGTAGGTACCTATGTACTCTCAATTGTTAACTTACAATACGGATTTTTAATTTATACATGTTATTGGTCGTCTTCCATCTAGTGGGAGCCGTTCTGCGCTGCGCTTTCCAGTGCGTGGTCTCCACTCGAGAATCTTTCTGCCCCAACGGCCGTTAGTTCTTCGAGCTATGTGCCCTGCCCACTGCCACTTCAGCTTGCTAATTTTTTGCTATGTCGGTGACCTTGGTTCCTCTACGAATCTCCTAATTTCTTATTCGATCTCGTAGAGAAACACCAAGCGTCTCGCGACCTGTTAAAGGTTGCTGGGAGTCGTTGGGTGCAGGCCCCACAAGATTGGTCGCTCTGGAAATCTATGGGTCCTGTGGCTATGATGATTATGACATGTTATTGAAACAGTTTCAGTTTGATATACCTAACAGTAACTGAACCACTACCTTCATCATCACTATTAGCTAGCGAAGCTTGCGCCCGCTTCATAAACTTGAATCAATCGGTTCGACCAACATTTCAACTTCATTATTTTCAGATTTACGAATACGATGATATCAATGACAACGGCCACATTAGCCCGAAATGTCCGCAACGTTTCTTCTCACTACGTCATCTATCATGGCGCCGCAACGACAGCGTGTTGACAGATAAGGAGGCAATGCTGCTGGTCCATGCTCACTACAGGGATGGGAGAAGATCAGGAACTGTATATATGAAGGTAGGATCAATACATAGTAGTATTCAGCAAAACTTCGCCACCAATCACATGACTCATTTGGTAATAGTTATTACGTCGTCTATACTTTTCACGATGTCATCTATGCTTTGAGGACAAAATACGAAATGCTTACGTCCGAGGAAGCTTCAAAGTCACCCCCATTCCAGAAAAAAATTGCGAAAGCGGTTTCCGGTGGTATGGACATGTGATGAGCGGGAACAGTGATCACACAGTGAAGAGGGCATTAGACCTGTCGGAGAGGAAACGAGGTAGAAGCTGGCCCCTTGATACATGGTGAAATAATATTACCAACCTTATCAAGAAAGTCCATTTAGACAACGCAACAACCCAGGATAAAAAGACTTGACACAAAAGAATTAGGAACGCGGAAACAGGTAAAGAAGAAGAAGAGATGTCATCTATGCTTTGTAATACGTCATCTATCATGGAGCCGCAGCGTGTTGACAGATAAGGAGGCAATGCTGTTAGTCCATGATCTGATCACTACAGGGATGGAAGATCCGAAACTGGAGATATAAGGATTATGAACTTTTCAGCGGAACTACCTGATCAGCTTATTCAGTACTGAATACGTATACCTCCTACGTCCTCCTTATTTTGCACTACGTCACATGCTGCAAGTGTTGGCGGATGAGAAGATTATACCTCCGCCGATGGTGCATGCTCATTCATGCAAGGGAGGTATGGGGTTATTTAAAGATGGGACTTGATAGGATAATGTTCATCACAGCTCTTCAGGTTCATGTGGCCCTGAAAAGGGGCCTTGTGTGAGGTAGTAAAAGAATCAGCTATGGAAAACTTCCACCGCACATATCAAAGTACGTTGCCTTGATATGTGCGGTGGAACTGAGTGAAGTCTGAACGTAGTGCAGTAAAATATAAATAATTTTTATCTTCGACCTGGCTATTTGTTAATAATAACTAATTAATCACTCAATTTGTCATAACAGTAAATTGATAGTGCACTTAAGCAATTTACGCGTCAAAATGTTTATAAAACCTTTGACTTTCTTATATTATTTTTTATGTAAATATTTCAAAAGATATTTTTTTAGTTTATAACTTATCAAGGGGTGAAGTTTTACGACATCCGTGGTGCAGTGGGCGAATATCTGGCTGAGACGTATAGGGTAGCGGTTTCAATTCTCGCCGCGTAGCAAATGTTTGCATTATCTGCAGATATCTGTTCCGGGTCTAGATTTTTGTCTTTATATTAAAATACTAGGCTACTACTTGTTGCCCGCGACTTCGTACACGTTACACTACTAAATGTGTAGGTATAAATAAAGGAATAAAGCTAAACTCGCTGTTGCAACTTGACACCCCATTTTTATCCCATGGGAACTGATTTATGGGATAAAAAGTAGCCTATGTGGTGATCCAGGTTATAATCTACGTATAGGTATACCAAATTTCATCGAAATCGGTTCAGCCGTTACGGCGTGATTGAGTAACAAACATACGAACTTTCGCATTTATTATATTACTTTGATTAAAAAATATGTACAAACCAAAATATTTTTATTGCTTTTTCCTTGCTCAATTCGATATAAAAATGTGGATATTCTCCTAAACAGCTGGACTTGCTCCCGTTCAAAGACTACGCCAGCTCTCTTCCGCGCCTCATCCACACCGCCAACTCGTCTCTGATCGACGTGCGCCTAATCAACCTCACCTCCGCTGATAGCTACAACGGGACCCGATTCGCGCTCCATCTCCTGCTGGTGTCCACGGACCCTTGGAGTGACTCTTGGAATTATATGATGCGGAAGAGCTTGGATGATGAACATACGCCCGGGGTTTTTGAGGTGAGCTCAATTGTTTATAGCATTTAAGTAGATAGTATTTAGGTAAAAGTTAATAGACTAGTGGCTCGCCCCGAACTGAGATCTCGCGAGCCTCCCAAAAAACAAAAAAAGATATTCTTAGGGCGATTCGCGCAACGATGCCTAAACGTATTTAGTGGCTAAATATGATTTAAGGAGTTGTCAAATCATACAAATACGTAAAGTTTAAACATGTTTAATTGCTAAATACGTTTAGAGATCGTTGTGCAAGGCGGCCTTATTCTTTGACTAATAAAATAGTTCCACGAAATGTCACCAAATTACTTGACCCACAGTTTCATTAAAATTACAGGTAACGGGAGTTCACGTAATATGGATCTTCTTTTTCGTGGTACAAATTGCATTTATTTTGGATTTCAGACTTTTGCCTATATTTGTGTTAATAAAGCTTCCAGCATACCAAATTTCAGCACTGCGGGGTCACTGGTGTACCCTGTGAATTTTGTCCAAGTTTAGTTTTTATCATGGCTAATAATTTTATTATGGCAAAAACTATATTGAATTTACAAAAAAATAAAAACGGAATCTAAATGTATTAATAAATACCTTTTATTTGACGTCACACTTGAACTGGTAGCCTCATTTTAATTTTTTTTTACCACTCTTGAACCCCAACATTTTTAGATATTTAGTCACACCAAAATTGTGTCATCAACTCATCACTATAGTTTGACCGAAACCGCTGTACCGCGCCTGAGGTATACGCGCGGCGAGACGGGGGGGAAGTATCGGCCGCTCCGATCCATCTTCAGACGCACATGAGATAAATATCCAAAGATGGGTCGAACGCTATCTCGTGATGTCAAGACCGTCATCATGTCCAAAAAAATTAAAACAATTACTGGGATCGAGATAGGTAGATTTGATATTATTATCGATCCATTAATAATAAATTTGAAGAACGACTCTGATTCAAGTTCCGATAGCGAAACGGAAGATGAAGTTGAAGCAGAATCTATGTCAGAATATCTGTAGACAATTTAGTTACATATAAAAATATAAACATATCGTTATATAATATAAACATATCGTTTACGATATGGTAAGATCTATCCGACTATATCGATCTCATGTGTACCTACTCTTGCTCTTTTTTCCTCGGCCCCCACCTCGCCGCACTTTATTAAGGAGCGGTACAGCGGTTTCGGTAGAACTATGCTTACCTATGTATTAAATTTCACGATGATCGGATCAAGTTACGAAAGTTATCCTCGGACAAACATACATACATACATACAACGCCGATTTGCCCCAGTTGATTTAGAGATTTTGCTTCGCTCGATCAATTAAAATAAACTAGGATGGTAAGTAGGAATAACTCAAAGAATTTTAGGTGTGTGAAACCTGCGGTACATCCTAGATTTGTCTGGAAGAACTGGTTGAAGCAATAAGACCAATAGCTTTTTTACGATAACCGTGGCTGCTGAGAATCATTAGGCATCTACAGGGTCGCGAGACGTAAACAGTGTCAGTTTTTAAGGAGGTGATTGTACACACGGCTACTTATCAGGTTAGACACCCTACATACCCATAACTACGCTAGATACAATACAGAGAATCGTCGGAAAGGGACTGCTTCGCGTGACACCGACCAATCACAGCGCCGATGCCGCATGCCTTACACACACATAGACGCTCCCGTTGCACACTGCGCACGCTTCTCTGTGTATCTTAGTTAGTTTAGTAATTATTCAGAATTCAGTTCCCAAATATCGCCCGCCTGGGAATCTTCTGTGCTGTTTTGTTACTTTAATATTTTAAGTGCGTGGTGCGCAAAGTATTAATGGCGCCTCCATTAGCTCCCTATCAGAGGCAGGTGATAGTGGTGTTGAGAGAAGGTGGATAGAAAGCTCAAATTAGAATGACTTTGAAGTGACAGTTCTAAAATTAAATATTTTTTATTGATGGCGTGTTTGCGGACTAGTTTTAGTCAGCAGTCAATTTGGTGTTGACTAGCTCGCAAACACCTTATTTTATTAGAAAATATATAATTTTAGAACTGTCACTTTAAATGTCATTCTAATTTGAACTTTAACTTGAACAGAATAAGAACGTTCGTATTTTACGAAAGTTTAGCTAGGTAGTTAGCATAAACAACAGAATCGCCTTTTGAGTCGAATCGTCTTTGAGTCTACCTACTAATGGTTCGCCCCGAACTGAGATCTCGCGAGTCTCCAATAAAAACAAAAAAAAATTGTAATCTTTGACAATCAAAATAGTGCCACGAAATAAATTACCACATTACTAGACCTACAGTTTCATTCAAATTACAAGTCACGGGAGTTCATGTAAATTGGTTACGTTTTTTGGGGTAAAAATTGCAGTTATTCTGGATTTCAGACTTTTGCCTATATTTGTTTCATCACTGTGGGTTCACTGGTGTACCCTGTGAATTTTGTCAAAGTTTAGTTTTTTGCTATGGCTAATAACTAAAAACTACAAGAACTTTAATAAAAATAAAAACGGAATCTAAATATTAATGAAGGCCTTTCGTTTGACCTAATGGTCTAATTTTCTTTTTTCCCCTCTTGAACCCCAATATCTCAACAACCCCCTGACATTTTTAGCTCATTTAGTCACGCCAAAATTGTGTTATCCTCTGCCTATCTATATATCAAATTTTACGATGATCGGATCGATGCTTCGAAAGTTATCCTCGGATAAACAAACATACATACATACCACGCCGATTTGCCTAAGTTGATTTAGAGATATCGCTTCGCTCTATCAATAATCCGACGCGAGCAGTGCAATACCATTGACATATTATTTCATATTTGATGTTGTTGATGAGTTTTTCCTCTATGCGCAATACTTACATTTTATTCTGTTTGATCTGAATTTACCCTGAGGTAACTAATAGTTATATTTAGATATTATACTGATTACTAAAAACTATATTGATAATTATTTTAAATTAAACGAAGAGTTTATTGGATTGTTACCTACCTAATTCTTTTTAGACTAGTAATTGGTCAGTCACCACAACCACACATAAATGTATTGGCAATATAATATACCTCTAAACATGCTTATGTAGTGATCCTTGACGGGCAGACTGATTTCGTTTCTGTCTGATAATTTCGGTGTTTCGGAAACTTACATTTTCCTAAAGATTTTATTTGTAGTTACTATTTTGGAATAAACAGTTGTTTTTATACTTAAACGTTGTTTTACCTTAGTATGTAATATGCGTACAGATTGCTACAGATCTTATCGATCGTCAATCGAGCCAAAATAACGTTCATCAAAAATCGAGCCATTTCGTAGGCATAATTATAAACTCTCAAATATCAAATACCTCTAAATACTAGCTGACTCGCCCGCGGCTTCGCTCGCGTGGTTTTATCAATAAAAACATTATCCACCCTTGTGCAGGCTGGTAAAAAGTAGCTTGAGTTGAGTATATCTCAATCCTAGTTATAATCTATCTATAAAAGTACTAAATTTCATCGAAATCGGTCCAGCCGTTAAGTCGTGAAAACGCAACAAACAGAGGGACAGGGTTACTTTCTAATTTATAATAATAATGTGGATAAATCAAGTAGGTAGGCAGGTAATGTTAACACTAATAAATCAAGTAGGTAGGTAGGTAATGTTAACACTAATAAATCAAGTAGGTAGGTAGGTAATGTTAACACTAATAAATCAAGTAGGTAGGTAGGTAATGTTAACACTAATAAATCAAGTAGGTAGGTAGGTAATGTTAACACTAATAAATCAAGTAGGTAGGTAGGTAATGTTAACACTAATAAATCAAGTAGGTAGGTAGGTAATGTTAACACTAATAAATCAAGTAGGTAGGTAGGTAATGTTAACACTAATAAATCAAGTAGGTAGGTAGGTAATGTTAACACTAATAAATCAAGTAGGTAGGTAGGTAATGTTAACACTAATAAATCAAGTAGGTAGGTAGGTAATGTTAACACTAATAAATCAAGTAGGTAGGTAGGTAATGTTAACACTAATAAATCAAGTAGGTAGGTAGGTAATGTTAACACTAATAAATCAAGTAGGTAGGTAGGTAATGTTAACACTAATAAATCAAGTAGGTAGGTAGGTAATGTTAACACTAATAAATCAAGTAGGTAGGTAGGTAATGTTAACACTAATAAATCAAGTAGGTAGGTAGGTAATGTTAACACTAATAAATCAAGTAGGTAGGTAGGTAATGTTAACACTAATAAATCAAGTAGGTAGGTAGGTAATGTTAACACTAATAAATCAAGTAGGTAGGTAGGTAATGTTAACACTAATAAATCAAGTAGGTAGGTAGGTAATGTTAACACTAATAAATCAAGTAGGTAGGTAGGTAATGTTAATACTAATAAATCAAGTAGGTAGGTAGGTAATGTTAACACTAATAAATCAAGTAGGTAGGTAAGTAATGTTAACACTAATAAATAATAATATTATTATTGTTTATTTCTATTATTACTGTATTTTTATTAGGTGTGCAATAAAGAGTATTTCATTCATTCATTCAATAATATTGATAATAATGGATGTATTGGTGCACACTGCACAGGGGTGTAGCAGAAATCGAAAACAAGTCTTGTAATTATTGCTTAATACCTATTACGCGACGCGCTCAACTTGCTAACAAATAAATCTAGCTGCTTAGATGGATGGATACATACCTATTACCCGTGCGCGATAAGTTGGGACCTGAGCGCGGTGACGTCATATTGGCGTGTTTGTACCGCCCGCAAAAAAGCGAACATAACAAGCAGCCACCCGCGGCTTCGTCTTTGTTTTTTTTAACCTAATTTATTATGTTACTCAGGGAGAACGCTGCTTTTTATCTAATCTTTTTTACACTACATATTTGAATAAAATAAAAATACAATGTTTAAGTTTATACATTTATTTTATCTATTATTTACATTATCTCATCTTCGTCACTACTTAGTGGATTTATGCCTTCTAGAGGTTGTTCTTCGTCCTCAGTCTCACTATAATCACTTGACGAAGAGGTATCCGATAAATTTACAATTAATTGCGATTCATTCGTCTCTTGTAAGAGGTCATCGTCCCAATACTTTTGTCGACAAACTTTTTACTACAAACTATAACAACAAAAACTACAACAACAAAACAATAACACAAACGAAAACTAAGAGCGCGTCGTTACGTGACGTAGGCCAGTACGAGACTAAAAACCCTAGTAAAAAATAGTGATGCGAACGGTACAATACGGGCGCCATCGGGGAAGTGCAGGGGAAGCGGTCGGGGAGTCGCATTCCTAGCAGGTCCCAAGTTATCGCGCACGAGTAATACCTACATCGATCGGACTTGTCTGCTAGATAGCGCGGCGCGGCCGGCGCGCGCGAGTGGGTCGAACGGAATAACATTAATATATCGCGCCCTCTCGCACGATTCGCAGAGTTCATCTTCAAATAGTTCAAAGTCCAAACAGGCTTGGTTGATGAGTAGCCGTGTGTACATGTGAAACAACACAAAACAATAAAAAAATAAGACTTTTTTTTAATAATTACGAAGTTTACATTGAAATCAGATACAATGAATCTCACGACTAAATCTTATTGAATTCGCAGATAATAGAAATAAAAAGCCCGAAGTCGTCCCAGAGCGGCAACGGCGGCTTCCTGCAGTTCCGACCAGTCGCCTACACGGACGCCGAAAGAGACGTCTCTTCATCTACCAACACTCACATTTCTAACTTCAACCGGTAACTAAACAATAAATAAATAATGCTGGACATTTCACACAGCGCTATCTAGTCCTAAACTAAGCAAAGCATGTACTATGGAAACCTGATAACTGATAGAATACTTATATACCTTTTTTTGTAAATACTTACTTATAATATATAGAGAAACAATCAGACCCGGAACAAATATCTGTAGATCGTGAAAACATTTGATCCGCGGTGGGAATCGAACCCGCAACCTAATGCGTCTCAGACGGCTATTCGTCCACTGCGCCACGGAGGTCGTCGATATTAATGTTACGCCGAGGCTGTTACAGAATAAGTAATAGTCTGTTTTTCTCGAAGGTATACCTACTGTGTCACAGAACAGGTAATACTTGATATGCAATATACCTACATACCACGTTTTTACCTACAGTTGCACAGATTAAGAAATAGTAGACAGTCGAAATACCTATACTTTTCTAGTAACTAGTAGAAACATTGAGTAGGTTCTGGAAATAATGCGCGGTATAAATAGTGCGTAGAGACGCTCAAAGGAGTCAGTATCATCCGAATCATTTGGTACATACCATTCCGGACTATTCGATTGAACCGTCCGAACACAGAAAAACCCTCCGTCGTCCGAGACACGTTCTCGGTGACCCGGATGACGAAATCACTTCCGCTAATGCGGGTGAGTCATCCACATTAGACAGAGCAAACACTCCACAAATACACCGACCTCGCCGGCGAGGTCGACGAGTCCCATTAGTCGCCGCCTACACGAGGTACAAGCACGTACCCGGGCGTTTCTCTCCTATCCCCGTCCCGGCAACAGCCCAAGCCGAGGTTCGTACCTAAGTGGTGCCCTTGCGCTAGTTGCCTCATCAAAAATAAAATTATAGGGCTGAGCGCCTTCTGCCCTCGCCAAAAGCTCGGTTAAGCTGCAACGGCCTCAGAGGCCAACAGCGAGATAAGTCCATTCGAAAAAAAAAAAATCAAAGGAGTCAGTCTTGATTTGGCGATACGTGCGAACATTTCGGTAACTTTTAGTGGTTTATTGTGCGATAGTGTTGTGAATTAGTGTGTTGTGATTAAGATCGTGTATTTATCATTTTAGTGTTGAATAAAAGTGTTATTTTGGTTAGATTCATTTTAATTATTTTATCCTGAGCCCTCAGCTCGTAACGTTAATATTCACTTGTACAAATCAAATGTTATAAACTCGAAAGTAACTATGTCTCTCTGTCTGTTTGTTGCGTCTTCACGGCTAAACGGCTGAACCGATTTCGATGAAATTTGATATATAAAAAATAGATTATATTCGGCATTAGGACACAGGCTACTTTTTTAATTTATAATAATATTATGGATGTTTTTAGCAATCCCCATTAGTGGTATTTTGCCCGTTAAGAATGAGTAGTTAAGGCGACTAGAAGATTAGATTAGAAAATTATATATTGCTCCTATAAAATAATACACAGGCGAACTTAATGATAATCAACATTTTCTTCCAGCTAACCTTTGTGCTGTGTAGATTAATAGGTAGTGCTTTACAGGAAATATATTAACAAAAATTTAACGATTAGCTCGTCATTTCCCCAAAACTAATCAATGCATTATCTATCCAGGACTGAATTACCGCCACACAGTACACTGAGTCAGTTCTACAAATACATCGATAAAGACCAGCGTCTGGTCCAAGAATCCTTTATATCATTCGGCCTCGGAGGCGACGGGTTTTACAAACAGCGCAACTATACCGCTTGGTAAGTGCCTTTAGTGTGACACTAATTTATATTAACCTTTACCGTTACAGATCTCACAAATACTCACAGTTCACAAAACACTCACAGTTCACAAACACAGTTCACACAAAATTCAGAGACCGCACGAAAACTCACAGCTCATACGAACACTCACAGGTTACAAACACGCACAGTTCACACAAACACGAAAACTCACAGCTCACACGAAACCTCACAGTTTACAAACACTCACAGTTCATACAAACACGAAAACTTACAGCTCACACGAAACCTCACAGTTCACACAAAATTCACAGACCGCACGAAAACTCACAGCTCATACGAATTCTCACAGTTTACAAACACTCACAGTTCACACAAACACTCACAGTTCATACGAACATTCACAATTCAAAAACACTCACAGTTCACAAAAAATCACCCAGTTCACAAGGTTATAAATAGCTGAAGCTTATTTTGAACCAACTTCATTTTTCATATTTTTTTATGTTTATTACTTCAGTACTCCAGTCCGTCATTTATCAACTGATTTGGAAAATTCTTATCAAGGAAAAAAAGGATAGTATAGTTTATAACTTAGTAATATTTTAGTAAAAAAAGTTACTTGCTATTGATAATACGCTTAACCACTACCCGCACCTGATAATAAGCGATTTAATTTATCGTTCTTTACATAGTATAAAATGTCGAAGTCGCTTCCGCTGTCTGTTCGCTTAGATCTTTTAAACTACTCAACGGATTTTAATGCAGTTTTTAGCAATAGATAGAGTGATTCAATAGGAAGGTTTATATGTATAATACTTACATTGTAACTGCGAAAGTAACAGTTTGTTTGTTAGTTTGTTACCTTTTCACAACTAAACGTCTGAACGGATCGTAATTAAATTTGGCAAGGAGATAGATTACATCCATGGGAAGGACAAAAGTAGGGTAATGTTTTTATTGAAATACCACGCATGCGAAGCCGCGGGCGGGTTAGCTAGTTAATTTATAATTGGAACGGTGTAATTACACTAATTATAACAATCATAACAATAAAATAACATTAGACCAAATATTAAACAAATTCATCAAATAAACAAAAATATCAAGGATAAATTGTCATTATAAAAATATCAATGTCAACAAGAAAATAATTATAAAGGTAGCATCCGGTTCTTAGCGCCGCGACGCGGGACAACCCCTAGCTTTCCGATGTCAGCGACCGCGCGCGACGGCGACATCGCCACTCTTCCCGCTGTTTCTGTGGGTGACGGTTGTGTTCTATTGCTGTACAATATGCCGGACAATTTAGCCGCAGCTAGGAAAAAACTTATTCTGCAGCTATTGGAAGATGATGATATTATGATTATGTTATTATCTAGGCCTCCGGAATTATTTCTTGCCTTGCCAATTATTTCCCAAATATTGTCCCTTACAATGTTGTCTTTATAAGATGCGAGCCTTTAAGGTAGCACCGGAGGGACAATCGCCCATACAACACGTACTACCAAGATCATTTCTAATTGGAGCATATTTCTACCTTAATAAGGTATTATTTTAATTTGAATAGTATTTATCTAGGTTCCTAACCATATATTAGATCAAAATACTTACCTAAAATGAAATACAAGCGTATCGCATTCTGCATGTTTTTACGTCATAAAAGATCTGTTTTCAACCTAATTGTTTCGTATTAAAAACAACAACATCTTACGTATCCTAGTCATGGGAACATAGATTATATCGTCTAGTTGCAGAATAACAACACAATGAGAAAAATACAACAAGTTTTCAGTCATCATTTTTGGTATTACGGAACACGGTCAAAATCTAATCAAATTTAGAATCGTTCTATTGCTATCACTGTCGCTCTGCGTAGCTAAACTTCGTCACTAAACAGGGATAGCGATATTCAGGCCGAAGTTTTTGACGTGGCCGAATTGAAGTTGCGCTCAGTGTTCGCCGGCGCGTTAAAGGTGGGTTTTTATTTACTAATTTTATCAACTTCTCATTCTCGTTCGGTGAAAACGCCGCCATTTTAATGTATTAGGTCGGGGAAAAAGTTTCTTCGCATTTTTTAAGAAAATTCAAAACATTTTTTAATATAGTTTAACATTTAACTAAAATATGTAGGTACCATTTTGTTCGATAACTTTTTGCCATCTTGTAGGTAGGGACAGGATCCCATTGCTATAGAAATTTTGGGGCTTCTGATCAAAATACCGCGACAAGTAGTTTTGGCCGTCCTCTCGTGATGTTAACCTGACACTGCCTAAATAATTCTGAAGATACCGAAACAGGTGGAAATCTCAAGGTGCAAGGTCAGGACTATACGGCGGATGCATTAACACCTCCCAGCCAAACTCCTAATTTTTGCTGAGTGGCTAAAGCTGTGTGAGGTCTAGCGTTATCATGATGGAAAACCACATCCCTTCTGTTGATTAATTCCGGCCGCTTTCTCTCAACTTCTTGCTTTAATCTCATCAGTTGTTCGCAGTAGATCTCAGAATCGATGGTCCTGCCTGGTGGTAACAGCTCATAATGAATAATGCCCTTCCAATCCCACCACACACACAGCATCATCTTATTGCGTGTTAACCCGGGTTTCGCCACAGTCTGTGAAGCCTGACCGGCCTTTGACCACGACCTTTTTCACACGTTCTTGTCGTACGTGATCCACTTTTCATCACCAGTTATCAGCTTCTTCAAAAATGGTTCGGTTTCATTACGTCGTAATAAAGAATCACAAATGAGTACACGGTTAATTAGGTTTCTTTCAGTGAGCTCGTGGGGTACCCAAATATCGAGCTTTTTTGTGTACCCAGTTTTTTTTAAAATGCGCCAATACTGTTTTGTGGTCAATTCCCAGTTCTTCAGCTCCGTCGTAACTACTGATATGCCGTTCTTGCTCCACTTTTTCAAAAATGGCATCAATTTTATCCGTAATAGGGCGACCAGAGCGACGTGCATCTTTGACATCAAAATTCCCGGATTGAAAACGCTTAAACCAAATTTGTGCTACTCTCACAGACACTGCACTAGGTCCATTAACATCGCAAATTTTTTTCGGGGCTTCCGTTGCATTTTTACATTTTTTGTAGTAAAATTTTAAAATTATTGAATTTCTTCATTAGATTCACTTATCTTTACAGTACGAAAAACAAATAAAAATCACACATTTTCCTAATTTGACTTTGGAATTAACTTCTTTAAAATTTCAACTTTGAATGATACCAAAACCAGCCAGATACAATTAGTATAGCCAAAGAGATTTTATTACAAGTTCATACATACTATAATGCGAAAAGACTTTCCCCAACCTATTATTTCTCGCCTGCGTCGCGTGACTGCACTTCCTCCGATGCGACCGGGTCGCGGTCGCCACGCCGCTCTCTAGCCATGCCCACCGGTCGCGCGACGCGGTCGCCGGGTTTGTTTAGTGTTCCATATAAATCCATACTAAGCAGTGGGTCGCGCGACCCGGACGACGTCGCGGGTCGCGGTCGCTTCGAACCGAATGCTGCCATAAGCAAGCAACTCAAAAATATATAAAAATAAAGATAAGTTAAGCTAGATTAGATTATGATACGATTTAAGATAGATGATGTGCTCGCCTAGAAAGGTTCATAAGCAAACTAATACCCCCTTCCATCCACAGGTCATTTTCTCTCGGCTATGGCTTACCGCCAGTAGAGAGCTTCTCTCTCTTCGTGATAGTAATCATCTCCATCGGCCTGGGAGTTCCAGTACTCCTCGCCGCGTCGGGAATCACGTACGTACTGGTCAGGAGGTGCCGCCAACGAAACCCACCTACTAGGCTAACTAATGACGAGTGAACTGTTGACCCACGAATGTACTTACCTGTGTTTAAAGAGTCCTATAACAGGCCAAAGATAGAGTATAACCGTATCGTTTAAGGCGTATAGGAAGGAGACAACACGCAAACTAGGTTTTTAGGCACGTTTCTTTGGGAAAGTATAGAAAGTGGAACTTTGAAATTTATACAACCTGTTCTGTTTATACGAAGGTATTCTGTGAGTTAACTAGACCCATAAAGCTTTGCGTAATTTGGGGACAGATAGCGCTTTGTGAAATGTGTGAATCCAGCATTATTTATTTATTTAATTAGTTGGGACTAAATATTTCTATGGTTTGGATCAGTAAGGACCAGCGCTGACTGACGGCATGGCATGGCAAAGGATTTTTGTACGCAGAAATGATTTTGAATATTGTTTTTAACAGCTTTAGCACTCACATTCGTTGGTATCAAAGGAGGCCGCGGAATGCCGCGGCGGTGTGTGACATACCGTGGAATCCCGAAATATGAGCACTAAGGATGATAAAATAAGATACAAAATAATTTCCGCGTACAAAAATCCTATGCCATGCCATGCCGTCAGACAGCGCTGGTCCTTACTGACCCAAACTAATTAAATAATAAATAATGCTAGATTCACACATTTCACAAAGCGCTATCTATCCCCAAAATAAGCAAAGCTTGTATTATAGGACCAGTTAACAGATAGAATACCGACTTATTTTTTTTTTATAGAACAAATAGCTTCTTTCTAGTCAAGCATCTTCCTTCGACCATCATCACTTACCATCAGGCTGTCTAAAAACAAAACACAGAATATGCAATTTTTTCAAAATCACTTATCCCAATTTCGGATAATCCGTATTGAGCTGCATCTATATCACCTTTTTTTGATAACTGTTAGTTTAACAAAGATGCGGAGGAACAAAAACACGGAATACACCACTACAACCAATAATTCAAACTTAAATCTCTGTATGTTACAATAACAAATTTTAAACACTGTATATCATTGGATGTACAGTGTTTTTACCTTGTTAATAGATATTCTGAGTTTTAAATTGTCTGTCTTTGAAATCTTTGACTCTAAGTGGTCAAGCGCGAGACTAGTAGAAGTAAAGTTCCAGTGAAATTAGAAAAAAACCAATACCTAAGAAAGTTTTGTTCTCGAGGTCAAGAACATGATTACTCTGCTTATTTAAACGATCACCGATGAATTTATTTTCCGAGTGGCAGGTCCAATCAATGTCTTTAAAACCGTGTAAATTCAAAATGTAATAAAAACTCAAGTAATGACAAAGTCCAAGTCAACATTTTAAATTGCAATATTTCAGCGTACTTACTTACATCTAGATCCAATATCGTTCTATAGATTTTAATGAGATTATGGCGGATATAGTCAAAAATTAAAAGCTATTAAAAAATATGCCGCTAAAGCGGAAAAACAGATGGCAAGAGTTATCATAATAAGTTGGAGGATGGTAAACGCGTGTTCTGTCCACTAGGGAAGCGTGTGGCATGTCTCAAAAAAAAACAAAAAAGAAAGAACTTCGTCTGACCCTAAAGGTGATACGCGCGCGACGTATCACACCAGAAAAAATACAACATAAAAAATCATACATTTTGTATATTCATCGTCAGTCACGCATAACAAAATGAAATGCGCTATGACATCAAAAGAAATTATCTCTTTAACCCTAATTAAGAGAGGTTTTTTTGTTGTATCGAATTTGCGTTTACCCAGGTTAACGCAGACTGCCGATCAGAATCGGTCGACTATTGTCGGACTGACTGTCGGTCGTCTGCTATAAAACTTTTTGGGCTCGCCTCCGCCTCAGCTTGTATTATGATTGTTCATAACAAAAATAAATAAAAAAAACAAACTTAAAAAATTTGTCTCGTTTTTCCCCCCCTATATGCATGATATTAAACAATGGCTTACCAAAATAATGCACGTGTAGAAGACGATACATTTTGTTTTTGGTATCAAAATAAAGCCTGCTCTATGATCTAAACAAGAAAAGTCGAATGAATAAAATCGGTCCAGTAGTTTTGATACAACAATCAATAATGTCAACCGGAAATACCGTGCCAACGGTGGGGGAAAATACGAGCACCCCGCCGGTGGCACACTGAGTAAGAGGGTTGAATATCCATGTGCTCCCCCCACCTCACCCCTGTATCAGTTAGGTAAGACAAACAGTCCAGTTAGGTAGTATTACCTCCATACCTATTTCTGCAGTCATGCAGCATTTCTGTGTTTCGGTTTAAAGTGTATGGTTGCCGGTGACATTACAGACACATGAGGCTTTATTACCTGTATGCCTCAAGTTAATGGACGCAGGGTAATGCATCGTAGGGCACGTTTTTTTTCATACTACATGGAGATGAAACAAGCTTATGGCCCACCTGGTATTAACTACCTGGTGTAATGATCCATCTCCTCCATCTTGCTCTTTCCGTAATCAGTTTAGTAAGTTAGCTTTTAGTAATCAGTTGTTATATTTGTTTTGATCATTTCGATCAAAACAAAAATAACAACTGATTACTACTAGATTAAAAATCGGTAAGGACACTTTCTCCACAGTAGTGAATATAGGTACTCTTCTAAATACAATAAAAATATATAGATTTATTTATTTATTAGGTCCACCAACAGTTGTTACATGATATAATGCTAGAGTTCTTATGTCTATATCTTATAGCTACATGCACAACCAATTACAAGTGAACACAACATGCACTAAAACTATATTGACAAGCGGGATATAGCTGTTTCACAAAAAATATATATTTATATATATGTATACAGAAAACAGGGTTGCAGATATAATGCCGCATTAAAAAGTAGATTTTTGACACATTAACAATTTCTTTTTAATTTTAATTTAGTTCCGATGTTTGGATTGACTTTCTAAGTCATCTTGCAAAAAACAGTCGTATACAAACGAAATTGCATTAAACTCGGTCTATTTTATTGGGATCTACGATGTCAGAGACAGATAAAATCTTAAAGCTTTAGTCTTTACTCCCAGCCCAGGGTGTTTATTCACTGCCGCCGTCACCGGGACGTCACCGAGAAACGAGATTATTGGAGCCGAAGTGACGTCCAAATGACGGCGTGCGGTGGACACGCGGCCACAGTAAATGTTTGTATCGCTACTTTGGCGCCGACGTCTCGTTCTCGGTGACGTCCAACTGACGGCGGCGGTAGACAAACGCCCTTAGGTTCTTATTTTTGACTTGGGGATTTAAACAACCCCATTACAGTTATTCTGAATCAGATTTTGTTAAGTTATTAGATATGCCATTTTGAAATCGACTCACCTTTCTATTGATACCAATCATTTTTGGAAAAAAAAATGTTCTCATAAAAACGTAATTGGGCAGAAAGTGTAAAAAAATCTGTAGAAAACGCATTGATCACATTTCACTTATCAAAATCCAACAAGGCATTTGATTACTATAAGAAGTAAGGAGTAATATACAGGTTATTTAGGCACCATGGTCCAGAAGCTGCACGATGGGGGACCCCGTGGTCGACCTGAATCACTCCGATGTATGTTCTACGATTTTTTGCTAGCTAGGGATAATTTTGTGTCCTGATTTCGATAATTTCCTAAGGAAAAAGGTTTACGTAAAATTGTGATTTTGTGGTGGATCCTTTGAAATAACTTAATGAAAATTATAAATTAAGCTGTCAATGATCTATCAATATTTTTGAAAACGACAACAAAAAGATATTCGATGATGTTTTTTTTTAGAAAAACGTCATCAAAATGTTTACCCTGTTTTCAGTATAATATCCCATCGGTCACTTAATTATTACGAAAATTATCGAAATACACGCTATCTCCTTTTTTAACCGACTGTACAAGAAGGAGGTTTATGCTTTTCGTTTCAGACATTTTTTTCGTTTGCAAAACTCAAGGGCGAACTGAATGTTACAACTGACAAAAGTATGAAAGTTTTTATGACGTTTTTCCAAAAAAAAAAACTGATTATTTATTTTGTTCTTATCATTAAAAATTTAACAGTTCAATAACTGCTTATTCTGAAATTTTCATCAAGTTATTCAAACGGCTTCACCACAAATCGTATTCCTACGTAAACCTTTTCCTTATGAAATTGTCGCAATCAGTACACACAAATTGTCCTAGCTCCTGAACTATAAAAAATCGTAGAACATACTTAGGGGTGATTCGGGTCAGCCACGGGGTCCCCCATCGCGCTACTTATTTTGGATTATCATGTTTGAATCACCCTGTACTTAAACTTACAATTGAACTTAAAGAAAACGCAATTAACTAAAATCCCCTTTGACAGACGTGCAAAGAAACCTAATTCCATTGATTTACGCTCTTAAAAACCCTGTCATGACTCTTAAAAACACATTTTACGTATAATCGTGGGTCAACAAAAGATTCCTAGAAATAAGGACTATTTAATGTTTAATGTAAGTATAGAAAGGCCAGTTCGCATGATGGAACTATAACCCTGAAATCATTCAAGGCATTGTTATAAGCGATCTACGTGAAACTGGGGCCATCGTGTGAACACGGATCTGGAGTGGCCATTTTTTTCTAACAATAAAAGATCTCAAAATCAGTAATGAAATGACTTCCAATTCATCTCAGACACCTTTACGACATAAAGGAACAAAATATAATCTGCATACAAACTTGCTTTTGAAGTGACCACTTTAGACCCCTGGGCTTAAATATTTTCTGAACGTTGTGTAATATGTAGGCACAGAAAAAACGTAGGTTAAGTTATGAGCCTTTCATTTCACACAGACATTAAAAAAATGTACCCAAGACAAATTAAATTTTTAAAATGTATGTTCATCTTACTAACTACTTTTAGACCTTTCCACCGGAGTTTTGATAACTTTAGTGATAAATTATGAGGGGGCAAAATTATTGAGAGAAATTACCCCTCGCTGTCAACAAATCAAGATATATTTTGACATAGATGGATCTTTTTGGCATTGGGTCATAACAATCTCCAACTACGAGTAAAATAGTTAAGATTTGACAAGTCTAGACTCGAGGTGGAGCTTTGGGGTCCAATTCTTCTAAAATTATAAGAAAAACCATTATAGAGCTATATTATTATTTATCAATTATGATTGTTGCTCCTATCATAAAGCTGCCGAATTTTCAATAGGGTTGTCAAAGCAACGGCGCTTGAAAAAAAGATTGCGTTAGTAGAATACCAGAAGGTATCTATAGTGACCATTTTGCGACGATACTATTGCCATAGTGAAGCGATTGGTTTAGTAGAATTGGACCCCTGAAAGGCTGTAGGATTATCCCCTCTGTGTTGGGCACACTGACCATATTTGTAGACTAAATTCTGGTTGAGTCTCCCTGTGTAAACACCGGCCATCCATTTTGAATACTCGGATTTCCATTGTTTTACCATTTTTAACCTGTCAATTTTATATTGACTTATTAGTGTTGTGGCAATAACAAGCCACATAAGCCATAAAAACAATAGTGATGGTGATGAGAAGTTATGAAGTCTTTTGTTTTGATTGATTTTTTGACATTTTGACTTATTAATCATTTTACATTGAAAATTTTGCACGCCTTGACGAGGCAGAATGTAAAGGAGCTTTTGAACATTGTTTATGTATATTTAACCTATGTACCAACATTCTTGCAAATAAATGATTATGATTAACATATCTAAAATATATATTTTTCGACACTTTTTATACTTCATAATGTCTGTGTGAATTGAACAAAACACAAACACACACAAGTCCATAAATTTTGTTTTAAATTGTGTATTTTCATATAGTTTAGCTTAATCTGCTTAGTTTTCACAGCAATAATTAAGTAAGTTATTTATAAATGACTATGTACTTGTCTTGGATTGAAATCAGGGTTCGAACTCAATCTTAGGTCTTGTAAGTTAGATCCGTAATCTATTTCAATATAAGATTTAGGCTAATAAGATATTATATAAAAAAATTATCTTCTATATTTGAGGCTAATTTCATGGTTATTAATAAATCGAAAATCGAACAATTAGGTAGTTTTAAAATTGAATTTGAAAACTCTGCTATTATGTATGTGTTTAATTTATTCATTATGCACAAAAAACATAGAGAAAACTAACAATTCATTCATTTCATTCATTCTATAGAGGTACAGAAGCTGTAATTAGCAATTTTTTTGCACCATTCAGCTTCTGTTGCTTTTAAACAAGAGGTAATTTAATTGATTGGCAAAACCTTAAAAAAATCTATAATTTCTATTAACCCATCAGGGAATGTTTTGGTCGCTAAGTCCTGAGGGGCCGTCCATTAATCACGTGAAGCTCTAAAGGGGGCGGGGAGGGGGTCCGGCAAAAATCACGAAATATCACAAGGGGGGATGGGGGGGGGGGGGGTGTAGTAAGATACCACGTGTATTTATTTTTACGTCAAACGCGCGATTTCTAAACCGAATTTTAAGATTCTTTGTAGGTAAGTACTAAAGAAATACACGTGATTGGGGGGGGTTTAAACCTCACCGCGTATCACCAAGGGGGAGGATGGGTAAAAAATGTTAAAAAAACATCACGTGAATAATGGACGGCCCCTAATTGTATCAATACTGAGCGCGACCGATAAGTCATCCCATGACCGCCCTAGAAAGTTAGTGCATTATTTATAGTTGTTTTTATAAGCACAATGTATCTCTTTGTTATTATATGGTATTATACACACTATGAGCTAACATTACTTTAGTGCTTCATTGTACTAATTACATATAATGGAATAAGTATAGTGGCTAGAAATGGGGCCACCCTATAAGGTACTTAAATAAATCCCATTTAATGTAGAACACAGATCTTAGAAAATACTTGACTTCGGCGTTTTTGAAACATCTTATTTGACATGTTGAAACGTTCAGTCCCTACTTTAGTTCATTATTCGAACACTTATTTGCATATATTATCCCTATGCCTTTTACATTGCAAATAGAGACTGCAATTCGATAGAAGCACTTAATTTTACAGATTGAAATGTTGCACATTTGATGGAACTACAATTTCTTTATAACAGTAACAAAATCTTTCATCTCAAAGGTGGCGTTGATAATTTTTCGTAATTATTGGGTCGGTGAGCTACGGATAATATGCATTATTATTGCAATCAAGCCTTCTACTTCTTTTTATTTCAATACCGAACTTACAATATATTGTAAGTTCGCAACTATATTGGGGTTGGGTAGAACCTGGGGCCCAATTCTGCTAATTTATTAGTAAAACAGTTATGGGGCCCCAGGTTCTACTCAACCCCAATATAATTGCAATTATATTGGGGTTGAGTAGAACCTGGGGCCCAATTCTGCTAATTTATTAGAAAAACAGTTATGAGGCCCCAGGTTCTACTCAACCCCAATATAATTGCGAACTTACAATATATTGTAAGTTCGCAATTATATTCTGCTAATTTCTGGCCCAATTCTGCTAATTTATTAGAAAAACAGTTATAGGGCCTTACCATTATTTAACGATTATTATTGTTTTTCCTGTCATAAGCTGCCAAATTTTCAATGGTGCTGTCTTTCATAATAACGGCGGTTATTGAAAAAAGAGATTGTGATCGTAGAATACCAAATAATGGCCATTTTGCGACGATACCATTGGTTTAAAAGAATGGGCCCCCTGGCCACGTTTATTTCATTTATGCAAGCCTACTAAAGTTATCTAAATGGCCTTGTACATTGCACCGTCAGATAATTTTCTAGCGCCGTTGGCGGGCAGACTATCCTAATAATATTGTAAATGTGTTTTACGTGGGAGAAATTATATTAACCTATAGATATCAATAGGTTGATATTTTATTTCGATTTTAATGTATGTTGACAGTTAGCAAAAATGTCTTCCAGTAGATGAACATAACAAAGTATTTTCCTATAACCCAAATTGAATATAAGTTAACCTAACCTATTATTAAATTAATACATATAAATCGAATGACCTTATATGTGTATCTTTATAATATTATCAGTATTATTGTGACGTACAGGCTTGGCCTGGGTCACACTGGGTCGATTACCTTTGATATGTAGATAGCAATCGCCGTGTAGCCTTATGTATGATAAAAAGTATCCTCCAGGTAACAATATAATGCGCACATACCTGGAACACCAACAGAAGATCACCTTCCTCAACGCGCGCTTGCTTGCTGCCTGTTGCTGGGCAATGCTGGCGGCACTTATCACACGCACACCGGCCGGTGGAACTTGATTGTTTGTTAATACATTTGCACAAAGATAGTCTGAATAAATCCACACACGATACACGAGTTTGGAATGCTTTTGACCGATTTTGGATGGGTTGTTTTGGTAATAATATGCGTTGCGCTGTCACTCGTTCGAGGTGAGGCAGCCGAATTAAAGATTCATCGGACCGTTGTGGGTCAGCTCAATTTTAGTGAGGGTTGACTTGTTGTGTCTACCGCACGCATAGGACAAAAAAAATGTTGCCCATGTTACAGGAAAAACAACCTTAATACCAATACATAAGACACACGTTTACTGACGATAACTATGCGAACGAAACATCCCGCCCACCAAAATACAGCTGGTATTTTCTGAATGTTACATGGAATCGAATATATACATATACAAAAATACGAAGGAATAAATACTATAATGATACTACTATGTAAGAACTTATATCTACGGTACGATGTAAAATGGTTGGTATACAAAATAATGATGTGACTTATTCCGTTGGTAACGGGCATAGTTTCACCAGTGGTCTCTTAACTAAATTATCGTTAGCCATTTTGACGGTGGCCACACGGATCTCTCCATCGGAGCCAGGATGTAACTCAACAACTCTGCCCAGAGGCCAGTGCAACGGTGTTCGCATATCATCTTTAATGAGTACAAGTGCATTGATTTGAAGCGGCTTAGATTTTTTAGTCCATTTTGCCCTTTCAGTTAGGATGTGAAGATATTCGTTCTTCCAGCGACTCCAAAAGTTTTGTTGAAAGGATTGTATAAGTTGCCAGCGATTTAATTTATATAATTTTTCATCAGACACATCGTTGTCAGGAACAGCTGTCAATGGTTCTAAGGTCAAGAAGTGACCTGGAGTTAATGCTGTTAAATCATTCGGATCGGAACTAACAGGACATAGGGGTCGGGAGTTGAGAACCGCCTCAATTTGAATAAATAAAGTTGCTAATTCTTCAAATGTTAACACCTGATCACCAACTATCCGATAGAGGTGTGATTTTGCCGCTTTGATCTGGATTTCCCATACCCCTCCAAAATGTGGTGAAGACGGGGGATTGAATTTGAAATCTATGTGTTCTGTACCGGCCGCGGTCTCCATCAAAGTCATAAATTGATTCCGGGCTCCAACAAAATTTGTTCCACAATCTGCATGAATTATACTACATCTACCGCGTCGTCCAACAAATCTCCGCAGTGCAGCTATAAAACCATCCGATGATAAAGTGGAGACCACTTCCAAGTGGACAGCTTTGGTTGCAAGACACACAAACTGGCAAAGATATGCTTTATCTAATTTAGCGCCCCGGTGTTGCCCTAGCTTAATACGGAATGGTCCACCGAAGTCAACTCCTACGATTGAAAAAGGTTTGACCTGATTAACGCGATAGGTGGGCAGATCACTCATAAGTGGCTGTAATGGTTGAGGTCGGGTACGGTAGCATCTAATGCATTTCGCAAGACATCGTCTGACTGCTCGTTTTGCAGAAGTTATCCAAAACTGTTGAAGTAACAAGAAGTGCGTAGTGTTTACCCCAGTATGGCAATATGTTCGATGAATCGACTCGATAAGTTTATTGGTGAGAAGGGAGTCATTGGGTAACAGTGCTGGGTGTTTTTGTTCAAACCCTAGTCCTGCATGGCATATACGTCCGCCCACCCTGAGAATCCCACGATCATCGATGAAAGGATTTAACTTGCGAAATGGTTTCACTAGAGGTTGGTCAGTAGATAAGTTAAGGATTTCATCTGGGAAAGAGCTGCTCTGAACGTGTTTTACTAGAAGCATCAATGAAGCATGACGTTCATGGTGAGTGATATATCGGTTGCTAACGGAAGTATTCAATTTTCGGGATGCATTGATAAATCGAAGACAATAAGCCGTAACACGGATAGTTTTATCAATATTTGAAAATTTCGATAATAGTTCATCGAGAGGTGAATAATGACTGTCTGGGTCAGACATGGTGGTCGTATGTTGCAACACTAATGAGACCGAAGTTGAAACCTTAGCCTCCTCAAGAGCTACTGGATCTTCGTCTCGTTTTGTAAAAGAATCTGGTTGTAGGCTATGGTTCTGTGAAAGCCACGAGGGCCCCGCCCACCATAACAAGTTGTGCAGCAGTTCCTGAGGAAGTTGACCTCGAGAACAAACATCTGCGGGATTATCGCTTGACGAAACATGATGCCACCAATCTGTAGGAGTGACGTCATGAATATGGCTGACACGGTTGGCTACAAACGTGACCCATCGAGAAGAGTGAGAATTGAGCCACGATAATGCGATTGTGGAGTCAGACCACAACTTAACGTTTATTGAATGCGATTGACGTGAGTTATACGTTGTTTTGAAAAAGTCGTACAGATTGGCTAATAGTAGAGCTGCGCACAACTCCAGGCGAGGCAATGATACTTTCTTGATAGGGGCCACGCGTGCTTTTGAGCAAATGGGCACGATATGGACATTATCTTGTTGATCAGTCATCCTCATATAAAGGACAGCTCCGTACGCAACTTCGGAACTGTCACAAAACCCGTGGACTTCGTAAGATTTAGGATTATCAACTGTAAGTCGTCGAGGAATCCTCAAGTCTCTGATTTGGGTAATCTGCTGTTGGTAGTCATCCCACAAGGTCACAATATGATCAGGGGGAGTATCATCCCATCCACCACCGAGTACCCACAATTGCTGGATCAAGCATTTCGCTTTTATGGTCAGAGGGGATAAAAAACCTAAAGGATCGAAGACTTTGGCAACCTCACTAAGAATTGTTCGTTTCGTACACTGACGATTAGTAGATGTTACCTCAAAAAGGAACATATCGGACTTGGGATCCCATTTTAAACCCAGTACTTTGAGAGCTAAAGGTTCCGGTTCATCGAAAGAGACCAAATCCAAAAGACAATCCTCTGGTGGTAAATCTGACAAAACCCTCGGGTCGTTACTTGCCCATTTGCGCAGATGAAGCTTTCCTAATTTGAATAAATTAATGAGCTCTGATTTTGCTGTAAGTGCTTCTTGTAATGAATCCATTCCTGTTACGATATCATCCACATAAATCCCTGTGCCGGAAGATAATAGTTTGTGTGCAATGGGAAATGCATTTCCTTCATCTTGAACTAATTGCTGAATGACCCTACACGCAAGAAATGGAGCTGATGCTACACCGTACGTCACTGTATTTAAACGGTATTCTTGAATGGGATCGTTTTTAGAGAATCTCCAAAATATCCTTTGGTAATCTCGATGACATGGGTCCACTAACATCTGCCTATACATCTGTTGAATATCAGCCATAAACACAATAGAAGACTCACGAAACCGTAACAGAATTTCATTGATGTTCGCTTGGAGCTTAGCACCTTTCAACAAGGCATCGTTTAATGACATGTTGTTAGAATCACGCGCGGAAGCATCGAACACAACCCTCAGTTTAGTGGTATGGCTTCCAGGATTTGTGACACAATGGTGGGGGATATAATATTTACCCTTATCTAAGTCCTCTGTAGATACCAAGGACATGTGGCCGCTAGTAAGATAATCGGTCATAAATTCTGAATATTGACGGCCAAGTTCAGGGTCGCGAGTTAAGCGACGCTCAATCGCATGGAACCGTCGCAAAGCTATGTTTCTAATTCCATGGAAAACGGGTTCAGTATCATTTTTGAAAGGAAGCTTTACGATGTACCGACCTGATGTGTCACGTGAATGTTCTGTTTGGAACTTTTGCTCACACAACAACTCATCTGATGTTAACGTTGAAGCGGTTGGAAGACTCTCAAGATCCCAAAATTGCTGTACTAAATTAGTAAGTTCGCTGTCACCACTAGATTGTAAAGTTAATAACGAGTGGCTGCCTATAGGTGACTTACCTAATAGCAACCAACCAAAGATGGAGCTGAAAGCTGGCGGTTGGTTTGAGGTACCCTTTATACGTTCGCCGAGCAAGCATTCTGCGAAAACATCTGCACCAAGTAAAACATCAACTGGGCCAGGAATATCGAAACCGGGATCTGCTAAGTTTAGGTCTTGAATATGCATCCAGCCTGTACGGTTCAGTTTAGCTATGGGTTGATCACTGCAAATGGTTCTGATTACATGCAAGTCTAAGTTGAACAAGGACTTCTCGTTCATACCTATAGTACATAAAACCCGACCCTGCACATTAGCTGCTGCACCTCCTAACCCGTTGATATGAACGCTGGTTGCAGAAGGCGTAAATTTTAATAGTCGGATTGCATCTTCGGTGATGAAGTTGTTTTGACTACCTGTGTCCAATAAAGCCCGGAAGGTCATGAAATTTCCATCAGAATTTTGAAGCTGTATTAACGCCGTGGCGAGGAGCACAGTCATGTTCGCCGGTGAAACAGGAGCGGGAGAATTATGGCTCGTTATCAAAGCAGAGTTAGGTGGCACTGGTTTCGTGTCGTCGTTATGCAAAAGTGTATGGTGTTTACGTCTACACTTTTGGCATGAGAATATTGACATGCAATCTTTCAAGTGGTGCGACGATTTTAAACAATTGAAACACCATTGTTTAGAGGATGCTATATCCATGCGTTCGGCCAACGATTTTTGCAGAAATTCTTTACACTGTGTTATACTATGAGCCTCTCCACAAAACGAACATTTATAACCAAACTTTGATGTCACTGATTGAATTGCGTTTTTCGATGTGTCTTCTTCAGAGGACGATGCGAGCAGTGTATGATTCACATTATAATACGGTCGTTTCGATGTAGATTGCACCTGGGTAGCTTTTACAGATTCTCTTACCACGACGCCAGATTGCTTTGTAAGTTCAGAAAAATGAGCGTTACGTAAGAGCGCATCAACTTTTACCTGTAAGAACCTTTTAAGTTCCACAAATGGGGTAAGTTTATTGTCACTTTGTTGCTCCTCAAATTCGCAACGTATTTTAGAATCTAATTTTGAGAGTACATGGTAGTTCAATATGAAATCCCATTGGTCCACAGGTAGATTCAAACGTTTAAGAATGCATAAATTTTCATCAATAGAATCCAATGACCGACGAAATTCCTGCACGTTTGCGAGCCTTAGAGTAACATTTAAAATGTCACGCCAACAAGTAAACGCTAGTTCACGTTCATCTTGGTACCGCGCCACCAGAAAATCATACGCGTCCTGGTAATGATCCCCCGCCATAGGAAAAGTCCTAATGACACTAGCGGCATCATCGCGCAATGACGATACCAAATAGTGAAAACGTTCGGTGTTACCTAATGAAGGACAATTATGAATGAGCGTATTATATTTATCGATAAACTCTGGCCATTGTTTTATATCACCAGCGAATACGGGTAGCGAAATCTTAGGTAATTTAATTTGAGACGTAACATTCCTCTCGCCTGATGATGATGATGATGATGATTGAAGTTTTGTAATTTGGCGATATGCCGATTTTATTTTAAAATACATTTCATCAAACGACTCCTGTATTTTTTGATCCTCTTCAAGTCTATCTGACAGGTCAAGAATGACGAAATGAAGTTCCTCGAATTTACTTACATTACTCTTTACGTCCTCATAATAAGAAAAGAACAAATTATGCTTTAAGGCGTCTGACAACGCGGCTGAACTCAAATCTAATGTTTTCGCTATGCGATTATAAACAATGGTACGCTTCCTTCGTAGTGACGGTAAATCCATCACAGAGTACCCGTCATCAATCGACTTGGATTGTAAAGTTTTTGTTTTACTTAATTTACGTTTACTCTTAGGACAAAAAGACATCGTTAAATACGAGTAGGTTTAATATAAATATGTTACGTACGAGTCCTCAGGTAAGTTCTAATATATATAAACGACTAATGTATTCACAAAAAAAAAATATGGTAGGTATTGTTTACGAAAGTTACCAATATTATGTTACAAAACGTATAACCCGACTACTCGAGAACAATCGCTCACGATGGAGAATATATCAAACGCTAGAAGAATGAATATTAAATAGATATTATACCAAGCCGAATAAAATAACAGCATCAAAAGATGATGATTAATGATCTTGATATGACTACCTAATTAAACGATATGAAGTGATACTTCTGTAGTAATAAGGTTGATGCCATGCGCTGAGAGCAACGTAGTCGAGTCACATCACTGCCGGACGAGCTTTTTTGTTTTAAATTTTTCGACTTAAAACTTGGCCTTTCATAAAAATTAAATTGTATCCAGATGTTTCCGATTAAGATAAACAACGGAACCACTTCAATCTTTGAGTTTGCCACAAAATGGCGGAATGGAAAAGAACCGAGTTGACTTCAAAAACACGAATTATACCGATGATTTGAAAATACCAGACTATACTAAAGCAATTTAGATGTTTAATTTAAACAATGAAGGAATTCCCTGGTTTCGGCACCAAAAAGATGTGACGTACAGGCTTGGCCTGGGTCACACTGGGTCGATTACCTTTGATATGTAGATAGCAATCGCCGTGTAGCCTTATGTATGATAAAAAGTATCCTCCAGGTAACAATATAATGCGCACATACCTGGAACACCAACAGAAGATCACCTTCCTCAACGCGCGCTTGCTTGCTGCCTGTTGCTGGGCAATGCTGGCGGCACTTATCACACGCACACCGGCCGGTGGAACTTGATTGTTTGTTAATACATTTGCACAAAGATAGTCTGAATAAATCCACACACGATACACGAGTTTGGAATGCTTTTGACCGATTTTGGATGGGTTGTTTTGGTAATAATATGCGTTGCGCTGTCACTCGTTCGAGGTGAGGCAGCCGAATTAAAGATTCATCGGACCGTTGTGGGTCAGCTCAATTTTAGTGAGGGTTGACTTGTTGTGAGTCTACCGCACGCATAGGACAAAAAAAATGTTGCCCATGTTACAGGAAAAACAACCTTAATACCAATACATAAGACACACGTTTACTGACGATAACTATGCGAACGAAACAATTATCGTAGTAAAATAGTTCATAAAATTATGTAATATTATCGGTAATAAATCCCCTGTACATATAACCAAATTGTAGATCTGTACTTTGGCCTAATAACGTAGAAAGATGTCGTTATATGGTTAAACTGGGTGTTGGTAGTAGATTTATAATGAACTTCGTTTTGTTTTTAGCGTAAAAGATAGTTTATTATCAAATTAAGGAACGTAATGTGATAGGGCTATGGTGGCAACAAATGGTAGGTACATTAACAAAAAAACCCATTAAAACAAATACGTAAAATCCGGAAAAACATCAATCCAACTCGAAGATAATAACTTCAGTATATTACAAAATATATCTCAAACATGTTAAAATTGATCAGTGTAGGCAGTTTTGGGGCTATTATAACCTCAAATCAAATCATGGCTGTGATAGGAGGTACCTATTCGTAAATCTTGAAATGTTTCAGATTAATTTGATGATTTTAGTAGATATAGTCAACGACAAGGTAATAACTAGTTTAGTTACATTCAGTTTATAGGTCAGTTATAAAAATGTATACTTATGAGTCAAAAAGTATACTATAATAAGTATACCTTGTGCAAGTGTGCAGTGCGAGGAATAATTCGATGCGCGAGAGCGAAAACCAAATAAAATTGCATAAAAAATTATTGGTGAAATCGAAACACAGTTGATATGCGTCATATAAATATCGATAAGTACATATTATGTAAGTTTCACGAACTCTTTTATAGTACCTACTTATTTATTGAATATATTTTAAATTTATTGCGTTTATTGTAAATTTTAGACGTGACTTTGGATATATTTTCTATAGATGCCATTTTAAGGAATCGTGTTTTCGCTACACATAGTGTTTAGCTTATATCCTCAGCTTTTACATAATATTTAATACAAAGTAAATGGTACAGTATTACCGGTAAAAAAATAGGATCTTATAAAGCTATCTGAGATATAGTGGACTCTTAACTGGATCCAACAGATTTGTATGAAGTGTCAAAATCTTTACCAACACCAAAAAAAAATTCAAAATTTTTAATCAGACTACAACAGGAGAGATCTTGCGTTTTTAAACTAGATTTTTTTACTAAGTTGTTGACTGTAGGTACCTACACTATTTAGCGGTATCATCCAAGAATTGTCATAAAAGTTGTATAAAGCTCTAGAAGTTGGAATAATCAAACTACATATGCGGTGTGTTCCGATCTTTAAAATCATCACATAATTTCTGTGTTGATTTTAAAGATCGTACGCTCAAGGTTCAAATCCCGGCTAGTACTAGTATACAAGCCGGGATCTGAACCCCGGTAAGTGATTTTACACTTTATAATATAAATAACTACTAAGCATTTATGAATATTAAGCAGAGTTTGTATTTAATAATGCCTACAAGAAATAACAATATTCGAAACTTAAAATTTGAATTAGTAAGCACGTTTAATTAGTAAGCTATTTTTTTTTCTACAACACGGTTCATTTTAATGTGTATTACATTGATGGGACATAACTGCAGTGTCGGATTAATCAAGTGGCAAGAGTAGCAATCTCAACAGGGCCCGCGCAAAAATGGGCCCCGCGTATCCAAACCCGCCGCTTTATACTTAGAAATCCATAGCAGATCAAGCCCCTCGATACAATTTGTGTATAATTTGTGATGCAGGACCCGCGCTTGCTTAATCCGGCACTGGACATAAGATAACATTGTTTAGATTCTTGCGTTAATTAATTTAATTTCTAGAAAAGCATTGTGATAAAGCTAAAGTGATAATTATAAATCGATTACTTATTTTATATTAACTTTAATCATTTGGGTTTTTTTTTCATAATTTTTTTTTATAAATTATAACTGATACGCAATTGGATAATATTATTTTGTATAAAGCTTATAACGCGATAGTTGTACAAATTGAACTACCGGAGTATATAATTACATATAATTTAAGTTAGTTATATTATGTTATGTATATTTAAATTCAATGGAGGTATTGCCAAAAACAATAAAGGACCTTAGATTAAAAAACTATATATCGCATTGACGACCTCCGTGGCGCAGTGGGCGAATAGCCGGCTAAGACGCAGGAGGTAGCGGGTTCGATTCCCGCCGCGGAACAAATGTTTGCATGATCTACAGATATTTGTTCCGGGTCTGGTTGTTTCTCTATGTATTATAAGTATGTATTTACAAAAAAAAAAAGTATATAAGTATTCTATCAGTTATCTGGTTCCCATAGTACAAGCTATACTTAGTTTGGGGCTAGATAGCGCTGTGTGAAATGTCCAGCAATATTTATTTATATATTTATTAGTTATAAGTATGATTAAATACTCATCAATGCAAAACGGCTCTTTTTGATCGCAAAAATAAATACCGATTTGTTATAATATAAAAAGTAGTAAACTGCCGAACCCAAAATGCAAATTCGTTTAGTACACTTACATTATAACAAAGAAATTACAAAAACAGAAATATTCAAAACAACGATAACTAAATTATATCTCACACAACATCTAAGTAATATAAACATCTAAAATATTTTTGGACCATACAACATCACCTAGACGTCAAGACTTTTAGTATGTTCACTCCGTAAGCACCATGAACAAGTTTTTGAAGGAATCCCTTAGGTCCCTGCTCACGCACTCTTCAACTCCTTTAAGGCCTGCGCAGACGACGGACTTTTCTCCGCGGCGGAGAAAAAAGTACGCTCCGCGAATAAAAATTCCGCCGCGGTTTTACCGCGAACTCAACGCACACGTACGTCGTGCATACGTACGTCAGTCTCGAGCGCACAACGCGGACCAAACGCGGACTAAAGTCCGCCATGTGCGTTGCTTCGCCTAGTCACACGAGTTCTATTTTTTTCAGGGACTCCTTCGTACTTTTGTCAGGTCCGCTCTCTGCATGTCCTCGGTTATTCGGGGGACTTTTTGTACGCGGTACTTTTAATCCCTCGTTTGCGTTACTCGATACAGTTGTAAGCGATCTATTTTAGCGGATAAAAAAGTCCGCGGACAAAAATCCCTCGTCTGCGCAGGCCTTTATTGGTTGGACTATAAATATGTAGGTAATGTCATACGTTCCAAAAAATATTTTAGGCCATTCTTTGATGAATGATAGAGAATATGTTTTTAAGACAAAACGGGTCTTTTCGCGCACAGATTTATATCAAAATTATAATTTTGACTAACCTTGACGTTTCGGCCAAGTTACATCGGCCGTGGTCACGAGAGACTCGAAGACCCGTTTTGTCTTAAAAACATGAGTATAGTTCGCGAAAATTTAAACAGTGATAGAGAATATACCTACGACATAATTCGCTAAATTTTGTCATAGGAACGAGAGTTTTTATTTGTTTACTGCATAAATCGTAAATATATAATCTAAGAAACATATTTCACGTAAAATATGCCAACGACGACTATTATGTTGAATTTTAATTTACACGTTGAAAAAAATACTAAACCTCGACCTAAAACTATTTTTACTACACTTCTTTAGGTACCAAATTAAAAAAGAATAATAAAAATAACAGAGCCTGTTTTTTGATGAGACTAAAATAATATAGGTATACACAGTGAACACACCTATCTAAATTATTTAAGAAACATGAAGCAGTAGTTGTATTATATAGCACTACTGGGAGTAAGAATTAGAATAATAGTAGATTATTAAACGAGGGGATAAAGCAGTGTCTTACGGCACGGGCGCTATATTGAATCCCGAACGTAACGAAGGATTCTAGAGTTAACTCACGAGCAGAACGAGGGAGTTACTAGAATCCTGAGTGCATAGAGCGTGAGTGCATAGTGCACGCCCAAGATGCAGACAGCTTTATCCACGAGGAGAATACATTTCACACTTTCTGCGAGACAATAAAAACCAAATCTAGGTTGGTGCATTATGTGCAGAGGTTAATTCTATTTAGGAGTAAATTCTTATTGTGTGGGTCTCTTTGGTTCAAATTTTAAAACAGGTTCCAAATTCAAATCACCATTATGCCTGCGAGTGCATAATGATATTCAGTACAACTTTACTACAGGCTCAGCCGTAGGGATTTAATCACCTGCTTTCGGTGGGGTTTACATGACATATAATTTGACATTGTCGAGCAGGTGGTGTGAAAAATTATTTATAGGTTTACAACTAGTGAGGTATAGTTTCTCGCTAAATAAATAATACAACAACAGCCACAGGACTCCTTGCCGTGGGGATCGATAACCAGGACTTACTACGACGCCCAACCGGGAAAAAAATATCACTGCTGTTTTAATAATTAATAAAAATATATTTATTTTACTAATTACAATATAAAGAATTAATGTATTTGTGCAAATTATTTATTGGATGTGGATGCTCACGAAAGAAAAATCCTTATTTTTCTATAAAATACAATGACACGTATAATTAATATAAGTTATTATTTATAATCTTATCTTTAAAATTAATAATCATGTAGTATCAAGACGTTAGAATTAAGAACATTGCAAAATAATATAAATTATGAATATATAGATTTATAAAAATTGACGCAACACTATTGAATTCCAAGATGTTAGAAATTAGAATGCTGCAAACTAAATTGTATATTGCCTTACCAAAAGTGCAAGTTGATTTTTCGTGGCTTGTATCTTCGGTTCTTAATTTGAATTTATCTTTAAGTAGGCTAATCATATTTGATTCAAGTGATAATTTTATTAAGGTTTTTATTTAAATTTTTTTAACTATATTACATGTGTTTGACGATTATTAATTTTAGTATAAGGGGTTTGTGTGTGTTTGTGTTTGTTTGTGTTATTAGGCCTAACATTATTACATGTACTTAGGAAAATAAATACACGCGGATACGATCTTGGATAAAGACCATGCCTTCGGTTCGATTGATTATGTAACTAATAAATATTTTTTATTGCATATATTCGGGAAAGTATACTGAATGCTTACACTACCAGATAGAACCAGCAGATGTTGCGTGGTACAAATAAACGTTAGTATGACCTGGTTAAAGGTCATTGGGCATTTTGTTCGGACATATGACCCACGGCGCACAAAAACGAAACAGGGCTAGGTATGTAGTTAAATGTATATGTTACTTAATGGTATGGGTCGCATTATTGCAGGATATGGGAGAACCGCAAAAAAAAATTTTTTAATTAATATTATAGCATTTTTAAAATAATTATTATAGCATTTTTAAATTATTATTATAGCATTTTTATAATGAACTAAGTAAAAACTATTGGCCTGACTGTAAAAATACTTTGTAAAACAGTTGTTTTGAACAATTTCCAGGAATACGAAAATAAAATCCATTTTGCGGTAATAATATTTTTATTCTGCATTATCAAAATCTATAGTTAATTCATCTAAAAAGGCTGCAGGCGCGTCTATCACGTCTTGATGCCTGGCCCATGACAGAAAGTATACGACGCTTACAACATGTGCACAGCTTCCGACAGTGCGACGGCCGTGTATACACGAGCAGTAATACTGTTGGATGCTATTTCTTCCAATATGGGTAGGATCTACTAAAATATAGGTGTAGTACTGCTTTGCACGGACGTGTCGTGACTGTATTCTGCCTCTTATCAATATCTTATTTTCAATCATTTCTTGGTGCCGGTATAGTTCGATAGTGTATACACCATCCTCACGCATGTGCTCGTGGTAATACGATCTTGCGATTCTCAAGTGGTATGATCCCAACGTAAACAATATTAATTCGTCAAATGTAAGCCGAGGAAAGTCATCAAAATCCGGATCATTGCCATCGAGTCGCACAAACGCTACTCTCTGCCTGTTTAAATTATGGTTAATCACATATTCTGCCATCTCATTGGGTTCATTCATTCGTTCATTTATAATTCTTATGAATTGTTCCGCATACATATGGTCCTCATATGGATGGCGAGTAGCATTAATTATGGCCGCAGTTATTTTGAAGTCGACCATCATGTTTCTCATGGCAACGTTAAAATATACATGGCGGAAGATTTTAAAATCTTTCTTGAATCTGCCGTTAATGGTTTCCACTACCCACCGGATCATTGTTATTAATCTAGATTTATTAGCATCTAGTGTCGTCAGTTGTTCTCCTCTTACTCTTGTAGGCGGCATGTGAGGATTATACCCGCATTCCTCAATTTTATCAATCGAATCCCGAAATCCACGATCCAATATAAAAACATCATTAACTCTCAAGAACCCATGAATCGGAGAATCTTCTTGCATCAGGTCACGCATAATGCTTGCGTCCGAAGTAGTCGCAGTGTAAGGCCCCGTAACATCTACTATGTAGCCGTCGGTACATACTATAAGGAAGGGTTTTACTAAGTTCCGAAACTTATGAAGACTGTAAGTTTTGCGCTGGAAAAGGAAATTCGAACTCTTTTGTAGATAAATATATGTTCCATCACATACGAGAATGGCCGCCGGTTCATTATAGTTACCACCAAAAAAATGGCTTGGAATTGCAAGATTCTTGGCCACCACATCTTCCCTAGTAATATGATTTAAGCCCAAATGCTGTGGAACAAAATCATTACTTAAGCATTCTCTTGCTATCGCCAACTTCCTTTCTAGGGTTCTCCTCGACATATTGAATTTAGTGGCTAATCGCTCATCTGGTTCACCGGTTCTTATTTTTGTTAAAAAAATTCCAAGAACTGTGGCAGGATGAACTGATCGATCACCCAGTGAAGGCGTTTGGTTCAAAATAACATTAAATTGATATTTTGTTAGTCCCGTCCAAAAGTGAAATTCATTGTCCTCTATTTCTTCAATATTTTCGAAATCAAGGTTGCTTCTTTGTTCGATACCCCATTTATATAAATTCATCATACCAACAACATGAGTACTGTCAAAGTTTTCGTGGGATGTAGTGTTGAGCAAGTCTACCCAATCATTCCTCATAAAATGAGCATTGCAAACCCGAGCTAATTCTGGTATATAAAAATTGTGATTGTGTAAGAGTTGGAACTTAGCATATAGTGGAACATTATGGGCCACTACATTTCTACAGTTTGTAAAAATACAATGTCTCGCTGTATTCGATGCTCGCTTATATCCTCTAGGCGTAACAAAACTAGGCTGCAATTGTACTTGATCTTGCACTGGTTGCTCTTCAACTGGCTGATCTTGTACTGGTATATTTTGTACTTGTTCATTTTGTACGGGTTGATTCCGTAAACGACGATCTAACCTTGACCAACAAGCATGGCACATGGCCCGTGAGCCATTAAAAGTAATCTGAAACAATTGAAAAAAAAAAATATATATTCCTCCATTTATCAAGAAGTAAAATGAGCCATTACATTGAGCAAAGCAACATTTGTACAATCAAGAGCACGCGACGAGTCATACACATACGATGACAGTGTAGTGTACTTACCTCACGTGGTATTATTTCTTGCAATAATAAATCTACAAGATCCCTTTGTCTTTCCAAAAAGAGAACTGTCAATATGTGTTTTCGTCGACGTAAAACAGATCGATTACACGACACGCAACTATTTTGTCTTTCCATGTTAATGTAAACCAATCGTCAAGCAAAATCAGGGGTCCATAAAACACGCTCAAGTAATCAATAAAATGCAAAAATCTGAAACACGAGTTTAAACGCACAGATCGAAACGAAGGATGACGTACGACTGCGGGGCGGTCAGAGCGGGTGGGGCGCAGGCGGCGCGTCGCACGCGCACTTCGATACCTTACTGTTATTTTCTACCTGTCGAAAGTGCGAGCGAGAGAGACATACAATCTGTTATGCGATACAAACATTTTTCTTATGCTTGTACATACATTTTCACAATGCTGACAGTAAAATCTTTAGTTTTTAGTCTAATAGAATTATAGTTAGACTCACATACATACTGTTACATAACATTTTTCCTCCAGCAGATACATAAAAAAAATTTACATATTTAGAAAAGTGGAATTGAATACTTTACTTTAAAAGTGATTTGAACACTGTGCGCGAAAAAAAAAAAGTGGGTCAAAACCGCCCAATGATCTTTAAGACGTGAATTTAAAATGGCGCCGGAAATATTGCCGGTCAGTTGCACTGCGCACAGTATTGCATGCGTATACTTTTTTGTATGGTTATGGCGCCTAACCGATTTAACCAGGATAATTACACTAACTATTCTTTAAAAAAAGCAACCTACTAAATTGGTGTCAATTTGTGTAAATCATGAGATCGTACTTACAAATCTATTTTTCAATAAACTTCACTGACTGTTTGAGCTATCTGGATCTACACTGTACAGTACTAGAAGAAATATATTTTTTAAGTTTATTAGACTATTTTGAAGATATTTTTCTTTGATGTGATATTATTTGACACTACCTAATGCTTGTTGAAATAAATTATTCAATGTGTAATAATTGTATTATTTATTACTATTGTACACACGGCTACACATCAAGCTATACATTTCCAGTATAAGCTGACATTTCATTCTACGAAAAGCCTACACAATGCGAGGTCAGCTTATACTGGAAAAATATAGCTTGATGTGTAGCCGTGTGGACTGCACTGCATCCTTCTCAAAAATAACTACCTTCCCACTGAGACTGCAGTTCCCAGCCTGCCCCATTAAATAATCCATACCTACTAGATAATATTATTTAATCGAAAATAATCCTGCCTACGTATGTGATATGATTAATGAAATTTGGTACATATATATATATAGATTATGACCTGGATTGAGACATAAGCTAGTTTATACACTAGTTTTTGACGTAATAAACGTCGTATAAATCGATGAAAGCCGGCTGCACGCACGAAAAAGTGTCACATTCCGCCTGAGCCGAGCGTGCAAGCAAGAGCGCGGAACAAGCGATAGAGAGGCACGATCGGCCTAAGCGTTCGGCTTGTGACGCATCTATCTCTCTTCCACTCGTTATCACATCCGTAAACCGACTTTACAAAGACTACTTTAAAATGTTAATACTAGGTATAGTAACGGTTTTGAATAACTATGTTACGTAGGTGCTATCTATAGTGCGTAACATAGTTTTCTACCAGTGAAAGAATTTTTAGAATCGGTTCAGTAGTTTCCGAGATTACAAACCACAATTATAGGTAATTTTACTTAGAAAACTTTCGTGATTGATTTCAATCATTATTATAAATACGGGATTTATCACGTACCGTCTTATCGGTGTTTCGACCGACAATGTTCGTGAACCTTCATCAAGATGAGTGCGATCCGCTCCGAATAACGTCACGCATCGCACTGCGCGCCGCTGCCGGCTGCCCTCTGCGCGCGAGTTGACGGGCGGGGTGGTGGGGATTGGGTCAACGAAAGCACAGTGCGTTGACCCGCTGTGTCATCATCATTATCATACTGCTGCTCTCTTCGGTAGTTCTTGGTACAGGCAAACACATAACACTATGTCTCTACCAGGTTCACTCACTCTTCTGTCACTTGCATCATGAAGACATGGCCTCCAGGCTGGCACCGATAAGACGGTACGTGATAAATCCCGTATTTATAATAGGTAATATTAGTAAGTATAGATATTTACCGGGTAATTACGCAGCAGTTGTTTCGTACATAATATGTAATTAATTACGCCAGAGACGCCAGATAGTGATAGCTGTGAATCGTGCTGACCTCAGTGATACCCTTTCACCAAGTCTACAGTTTAGGTACTTTCTTTCATTCTACTGCGTTTTTACACAAAAGATAAGTAGTCAATACTATAATTATATAAAGAGGAAAGATTTGTATTATTGTGTGTGTTTATGTTTGTAATGAATAAACTCAAAAATTACAGTGCCGATTTCAAAATTCTTTCACCACTGGAAAGCTACATTCACCCTGAGTGACATAGACTATATTTATTGCTAGAAAAGATTAGGGATCCATACTAAAACTTAAGTAACGTAACCCAAGGTGTAAAAAAGTGCCCTAAAACGTATTTCGTCGCATGCGCTGCGGAAACTATTGATGAAAAGTATGTTCTACAATAATAAAGATCATATCCATATCTACAAAAATAATATTATAAAAAGAAAAGATTTGTTTGTTTGTATTGAATAGGCTCCGAAACTACGGGACCGATTTAAAAAATCCTTTCACCGTTGGGAAGCTACACTATCCCCGGGTGACATAGGCTACTTTTTACCCAACTGCGCAGAAAGAGGGTAATATTTTTATTGAAAAACTACGCGTGCGAAGCTAAGGATTGGTCAACTAGTTAGTCATAAAGGCACAACTACATGGTAGATTAGGCCTAGACTAGACCTATCTAATCATAATCAGACTGGACGTTCCACAGCCGGACACCCACTGCTCGGTACATATAGCACTTTATCTGTGCCATTTGAAACAGCATCCTGAAAACCATATCGGACAGAGTTACCTCTCCGATATGGAAGTGCTTTGTGTTGAAAGTGATCAAACCTAGTAGATCAGGTTGTCGCTGTTGCAACTTGACTGGACACCCTATTTTTCTCCCACGGGGTCTGATTTATGGGATAAAAAGTAGCCTAAGTTTTAATCCAGGTTATAATACTAAATTTCATCGAAACCGGTTCAGCTGTTATGATGTGATTATGTAACAAACAAACATCCAAACTTTCTCATTTATAATATACTAGTGGTTCGCCCCGAACTGAGATCTCGCGAGTCTTAGATTATAACAAAAAAATATTATTTGTACTTATTCTTTGACTATCAAAATAGTGCCACGAAATAACTAACCAAGTAACTCGACCTACAGCTTCATTCAAATTACAGGTAACGGGAGTTCATGTTGTGTGGTTAAACTTTTTTGGGGTACAAATTGCAGTTATCCTGGATTTCAGACTTGCCTATATTTGTGTCACTTAATAAACTATACGCATACCAAATTACAGCACTGTGGGGTCACTGGTGTACCCTGTGAATTTTGTTTTAAATATTAGTTATTATTATGGCTAATAACTCAAAAACTAAATAATTTCTGAAAAATAAAAACAGAGTCTAAATTTACTAATGAATACATTTCATTTGACGTCCCACTTGACCTAATCATTTTTATTTTTTTACGCCTCTTGAACCCCAATATCTCAATAACCCCCCAACACTTTTAGCTCATTTAGTCACTCCAAAATTGTGCCATCACTATCTAACTATGTATTAAATTTCACGATGATCGAATCAACGCTTCGAAAGTTATCCTCGGACAATAAAGATACATACATACATACAACGCCGATTTGCCCAAGTTGATTTAGAGATCTCGCTTCGCTCGATCAATAATATTATTAATATTATAAGGTTTACTAAATAAATAATTTCTATAAATAAGATAAATAAAAGAATAGTGTTCCTCTAACTAAATGCAACATTTATTACAAAGAAACAGTCTCGAGTGTCACAGAAGTCATGAAATATCCTCATCTAGGAAACCTTTCAGGTGAGGCAATCCAAGATGGCGCGTCGGTCGAACTTGAAGTTAGCCCACGACGGAGCAACGAAATTGAAGAACGCATCTTCATATCCATCGATTTGAGATTCTTTTACCTCAGTCTTAGAGCTGCTTTCCCTCTGCACCGGAGAGAAATTGTTGGAATGCGTATTCTGTGGCGTGAACAACTGTCTTTTAGCCATCTTTCTCTCCTTCCTGCTGGCATTACCGTTCGCTTTGGCCGCACTGTGTCCATTATGATTCTTAAACTTGGAATTAGAATTCTGGAGCTGGTACTCCTGTCCTTCGAGGTACTCGGGGGCTGTGACATGTTGGGTTTGGTACTCTGTTATTTCGTTCTGAAGCCCTTGCGAAATAGTCTTTTTATTCTTGCCGGTGGAAGCTGTAGATTCGAGATCGCCCATGGATTTGTGGCGGGTTCGTCGCGTACTATTCGTGAACACTTTAGGATTCCGCTCGGAGACCCACCGTCTCATCCTCTTAACGAAGGGTAGCACCATGAAGAATGCGTTAGGACTAACTCCCATTTTCACTTTTGGGGTCATGTCTTTTTTGTTTGCGGGTAGATCGGCCAGAGGGAACCACTCGCAAGCTTTGATCTCGTTCCTGGTGCGAGGTTGGAACTTGGTGTCGCGTGGAATGTTTCCTATGAGGTACAGGCGGACGATCTGTTCGTGGATGATGGCTTCTATGTAGTCGTTCTTGTTGATGAGCTTGCTGATGTCGAAGCCTGTTTCCTCGAGCACCTGGAAAAGAAGGTACTGGATTGAGTGATTTTACTTTTCGTCGTCAACTTGTAGGTAACAACTACACCTTTTCTATTCTAGCTATTATCCTCGCAACTGTCAAACTACGGTTATTTTCCGCACTAAGTCAGCCTGCGTCGCGGCACAGGTACGGCGCAGCGTGGAATGTTGCTTGTTATTTCAAAACTACTGAACCGATCTCTTTCATTCTTTCGGACTTCCATTATCCATCGACAAGGCTAGATCGTGAATGTAATGCCAAAATGCTGGGTCCAGAAAATTTTATAGGAAACGAAACATATACAGTAATACCCCGCTTTACGCGACCCCGTTATGCGCGGTTTCACTATAACGCGAATTTCAAATTTCGCGCTCAAATGCCTCGCATTACGCGAAAGAGTGCGTATAAACATAATGTAGTCATCAACTTCTCTATGGTCGCGGGAATCCCCGCTTCCTCTGAACATTCTGTTTGAAGAATTGGGAATTCCCCGTCCTTCGACTTTGTTCTATGGGGATTCCATCGTTCGTTTCGTTTGTTCCGTCATGTTTAGTTCGGCTGGCAGTCGTGTTTTAAAATTTATTGGAGATACATAGATAATTTAACGCTACGTCAAAAATGCCGCCTGTAAAGAAAAAAGAGCGTAAAAGCGTAACTTTGGAATTGAAGATGAAAGTGTTAAGAAGAATGGAAAACGGAGGCAAAGCAACAATTGTTGGGAGAGATTTTGGACTCTCAGAATCGACTGTGAGAACGATTTTTAAAAATCGGGAAAAATTAAAGTCTCCAGCGAAAGTTCAACACCTATAAGTGCAACAAAACTTTCTCGTTCGAGATCCTCTATCTTAGAAAGAATGGAGAAGTTACTGTCAGTCTGGGTCGAAGATTTAAATAAGAAGTACACACCGCTAAGTCAAGATCTCATATGCACAAGAGCAAAATCTTTGTATGAGATGCTGAAAACAGAAGAAGGAGAAGGGAGTTCCACTCCGACTTTTGCTGCCAGCAGAGGCTGGTTCCATCGGTTCAAGCAGCGTTCTAATCTTCACGATATCCATATAACAGGCGAGGCGGCCAGCGCGGACATTCAAGCTGCAGCTGAGTTTCCAGACAAGTTTCAAGAGTTCGTTAGACGAGAGAAAATTCCTGCTTGTCTCATCTTCAATGTTGATGAGACCGGACTTTACTGGAAAAAATGCCATCTCGAACATTCATTTCTAAGGAAGAACGTCAAGCCAGTGGTTTCAAAGCTGCGAAAGATCGACTTACACTTCTGCTGGGTGGTAATGCCACTGGTGATTTAAAACTGAAACCTTTACTAGTGTATCATTCAGAAACCCCGTGCAATGCGAGGCACAGACAAGACAAATTTACCAGTTGTGTGTGATCAAACAGAAAGGCGTGGGTTACACGGGAAATTTTTCAAGAATGGTATTCTAATAGTTTTTGCCCATCAGTCAAATCCTACTGTGACAGAAATGGGCTTGAACCTAAAGTTATATTACTCTTAGGCAACGCCCCAGGACATCCAACCTCACTTGATACGCCCAGAGATTTAAAAGTGTACGTGAAGTTCCTTCCACCAAACACTACGTCAATATTACAACCTATGGACCAGGGAGCAATAGCGAACTTTAAAGCTTATTACCATCGCCGCACTTTTAGCCAACTAATTCATGAAACTGACGGGGAAGGAAGACAGTCTATGCGAGAGTGGTGGAAGTCATACAACATTATGAAGGCTATTCACAACATAGAAGAGGTTTGGAAGGAAGTTAAAAAGAGTTGTATGAACGGGGTGTGCCGTAATCTTTGGCCAGATGTAGAAGAAGCACCTAGAACAATTGTCCAGATGCAGAGACAAGTGATTGCAGACATTGCTGCAATGATTGAGGGGTCTGAACTTGAAGATGTCGCGGTAGAAGATCTCGTAGTACTTGTAGCAACGCACGACGATCCTCTCAGCAATGAAGATCTGATCGAGTTACAGAATAATCCTATCTACGATGAGGAAGAACAAGTAGAAGAGAAGTTTCATCTTCAGGGGAAATACAAAATTTTCTTTCAAAAATTTATTCAGGTTTAGACATATTGCAGAGTATAGACAATAATGATGACCGTGTCTTGACCGTGTGTCAAACAATTCAAAACAGTGTTGGGTGTTATGAACGTATTTTACAAGAACGTAAAAAAACGCTACCCAAAAGACAATAGATTTATTTTTCCGTAAAAAATAATTAACAGTATGTATTGGATAGTTTTCTTAGAATTAAAGTGATTGATTAAAATGATTCATATTTTTTTGTATTAAATTTTGACTGTTTAATCATAAGCCTCGATATACGCGAATTTCAGTTAACGCGATTTTTTCCGGAACGTATCCCTCGCGTAAAGCGGGGTATTACTGTAAATTGTTTACGTTTCGCGCCAGTTTTTTTATTTTACCTCAAATTATTTAGTTGTTATTGTTTTCATCTTACATCATTTTATATATATATATATATATATAAAATGATATGTGTATATATATATATATATATATATATATATATATATATATATATATATATACACATATCGCGAGAGACTTCTTGCGTCTTTTCATTATTGAACCCTGCCGCGTCCACTACTTCAGAGACGATTTGAATAGGATATAATGCGAATATAGCTAGATTTCCTTCCTATAAAATCACTAGTCGTGTAGAAATTTCATTTATATTCCAAATGAAGATATTCAATTTAAAAAAAAATCTCGCTCGTTTATTACGTCAGTTCTTGATAGAAATCATATGGTGCGCTGTATATTTCCGTATATATTTGGTGCATGGCATTAATTTTCTTGCTTCTATCTAAACTTACGGCTACATCAAGTCAGTATAATTTTCTGTATATTTTTCATACAGTGCCGTGCTCAACTTAGTTCCATCTATGTTTACAGACATAGTTCCCGGTTAGGATTACAACGCCCCATACAACAAACGTAATTTTTTTGGCGTTTTTATAGATAATGGTACGGAACCCTTCATACGCGAGTCCGACTCGCACTTGGCCGGTTTTTTTTCACGGCAAGATTTAGGCGCGTAAAAAAATATAGACGGTGAGTTCACGGAACGACGTAATTAGCATTGCAACATCAACCCTACTGCTATTTAGCAGTTGTATTTTATGAAATAAATCCAGAGATGAACTATTCATAAAGGTACAACAAAAAAATTGACACATAAATTACTAAAAACTTAATTGAAGACACAGTTGAGAGGATATGGGGTAATGGCAGTAGAAGAATATCTTGGTGTGATTAAAGACCTGAACTGGTACATTTGACAGAATCTGACTGTTATCAGTTGCTCTTTGCAGAGCAGCACAAGACAGAACCATATTTAAAAAGATGGTCGCCGACATCCAGGGCCGGATTATCCATTAGGCGGATTAGGCAACTGCCTAGGGGCCCCGCACCGACTAGGGGCCCACGGGGGCCTAGTCGATGCGGACTACGCACCAAGAAAAAAAAACGTTTCGTTCATGACATTGCCCATTATTTACATCCGGTAATGTTGCCATAGAAATAAATATTTTATTTACTGTAAAATCGGTACAATCAACTTTCCCGAATGTAATGATAGTATTGCAAATATATAGAAGTCTGATGATATCAAACGCCATAGGTAAACGAATTTTTTCAAATTTAAATTAATAAAAATTGTGTATCACAGAACCGTTTAAACAGTAAAATTCATTTTTGATAATAGCGATTGAAAATGATTTGTTGGAAAAGGTCAACTTCCAAGATTTTTTCCAACGATTTGTATCTAAAAAAGTTAGAAGAGCTATTTAAACTTGATAAACTTATTGTACCTACTTAACAAAATATTTTCTTTCGTTATACAATATATTTTTTTGCATATTTATCAAGATCAAATTTATAACCGCGTCGCGTCTATTTTCTAGAACATCATGAGACCTGGATCTTCACTTATCTCTACCTATTATCTATTCATTACGATCATTTCAACGAAAACAAAAAGCAGGAGTCGATCTGATCGACTCGACTTTATTTTAGAAAAATATATTTTAAAAAGTATGAAAATAGTAAATGAAAGGGGCCCGAGAATTGCACTGCCTAGGGGCCCCGATAGGGTTAATTCGGCCCTGCCGACATCGGTTAGGATATGGCACTCGAAGAAGCAAATTTCATGAAAGCAGCAATCACATCATACCGTACTGGCCGGCGGTATCTATCTATTCGCTGTGTAAATCAAAGCATATTGGCAGCTTTTGCAGCTACAGTAAGTTTGTTGTTCATTTTTTTAAAGATATCACAAAATTTTATTATAAAATTTGCCAACTGCGCATAGTGAATGTTCTGTAATCTATTCGCAAATATTCTCCGTTAGTTCCATGTCCGTACGTATCCGCCCGTACTCCAGCCGGTCAGCCGATCAATCACAAACATAAGCTAAGTTCTAATTTTGTTTCCTTTCGCACCGGTTCTTCCCCGACATTCCCCGTGCACCCACGTGCACCTCTGACTGTGCCTTTAAGGCGCGTTGCGGGAGAACAATTTGTTGACGTTACATAATCATTCATTTGAATCGATAAAAACTTTAAAATTATGTATATTTACAAATGGTAGTGCTATACGCGGTGAAATAGCTTATGGATATAAAAGTCCGACAGGTGCAAGAACCATGTTCGAAATTCAAAATTGTTCTGAAATACGAAATGTTTTTGAATTGCTCATGAGAGCATGGAGTTCCTAAACTTCCTAATCGCTACAGTATTAATAGTTCTTTAATGTGCAATTAGAATCTAATAAAATGTTTGTAGATGGAATTTTGTTTGTCCTGATGTATGAGAATACTTTTTATCAAATTTGACTAACTTCCGCTGTTCAGATTTTTTTCATCTCATACAATAAAATGATCCTTACAAAGGACTGCATCGAACGCCATCAAAAAAAAATTTACCAACTTTATTCATTTTAAGGCGCTACTCACACTTGACCAAAAAAATTTTAATGCCAAAATGATTTTCTTCGAAAACGAGCTGATGTTTTAAAATAAACTGCACCTGTATCTCCTCTGGTTATGGGTGCTGCCGTACTGTTACAGTTAAAAAAAAACACTACATAAGTAAGATTTATATAAGTAGTAAGATTTGAGTATATTGTTCTTGGAAAAATATTGATAAATCTTTGTTCAAACGCAGCGCGGTACTTCACGCACATTTTTCGCGTGCAAATTTTTAAGTACCTACCGTTGCAAGCTATAGATGTTTTGTGTTTAGGGCCTGCCGCGCGAGAGGAGATCGATATAATAACAAGTTTGTTGCACGTTTTAAGTACCTACCGTTGCAAGCTATAGATGTTTTGTGTTTAGGGCCTGCCGCGCGAGAGGAGATGGATATAATAACAAGTTTGTTGCACGTTTTAAGTACCTACCGTTGCAAGCTATAGATGTTTTGTGTTTACGGCCTGCCGCGCGAGAGGAGATCGATATAATAACAAGTTTGTTGCACGTTTTAAGTACCTACCGTTGCAAGCTATAGATGTTTTGTGTTTAGGGCCTGCCGCGCGAGAAGAGATCGATATAATAACAAGTTTGTTGCACGTTTTAAGTACCTACCGTCGCAAGCTATAGATGTTTTGTGTTTAGGGCCTGCCGCGCGAGAGGAGATCGATATAATAACAAGTTTGTTGCACGTTTTAAGTACCTACCGTTGCAAGCTATAGATGTTTTGTGTTTAGGGCCTGCCGCGCGAGAGGAGATCGATATAATAACAAGTTTGTTGCACGTTTTAAGTACCTACCGTCGCAAGCTATAGATGTTTTGTGTTTAGGGCCTGCCGCGCGAGAGGAGATCGATATAATAACAAGTTTGTTGCACGTTTTAAGTACCTACCGTCGCAAGCTATAGATGTTTTGTGTTTAGGGCCCGCCGCGCGAGAGATCGATATAATAACAAGTTTGTTGCACGTTTTAAGTACCTACCGTCGCAAGCTATAGATGTTTTGTGTTTGGGCCTGCCGCGCGAGAGGAGATCGATATAATAACAAGTTTGTTGCACGTTTTAAGTACCTACCGTTGCAAGCTATAGATGTTTTGTGTTTAGGGCCTGCCGCGCGAGAGGAGATCGATATAATAACAAGTTTGATGCACGTTTTAAGTACCTACCGTCGCAAGCTATAGATGTTTTGTGTTTAGGGCCCGCCGCGCGAGAGATTGATATAATAACAAGTTTGTTGCACGTTTTAAGTACCTACCGTCGCAAGCTATAGATGTTTTGTGTTTAGGGCCTGCCGCGCGAGAGGAGATCGATATAATAACAAGTTTGTTGCACGTTTTAAGTACCTACCGTCGCAAGCTATAGATGTTTTGTGTTTAGGGCCTGCCGCGCGAGAGGAGATCGATATAATAACAAGTTTGTTGCACGTTTTAAATACCTACCGTTGCAAGCTATAGATGTTTTGTGTTTAGGGCCTGCCGCGCGAGAGGAGATGGATATAATAACAAGTTTGTTGCACGTTTTAAGTACCTACCATCGCAAGCTATAGATGTTTTGTGTTTAGGGCCTGCCGCGCGAGAGGAGATCGATATAATAACAAGTTTGTTGCACGTTTTAAGTACCTACCGTTGCAAGCTATAGATGTTTTGTGTATAGGGCCTGCCGCGCGAGAGGAGATCGATATAATAACAAGTTTGTTGCACGTTTTAAGCTGATTGTTCCTTCTAAAAATTCCGATCCACGTCAGTTTGACGAGATCGATAGGTCTAATACGAAAGAGCATATTATGCGTAGATTAGGATTGGATAGTTCTTTAGTGCAGTAATAAAACAATTCATAGGTGAATTTAATGCTTATTAGCATTTTCTTCCAGCCAACCTTTAATGTCGGATGCGATATGGGCTAAAGCCACCACAGAGTGGACGCCTTTAAACGGGAAACGACCTCGTGGCAGACCGCGGCGCAGATGGAGGGACGAAATTAATGCCCATTTACAGGATTGGTCCACAATAGCTCAAAATAGAAAAGACTGGAAAGAAGGAAGGGAGGCCTTTGCCCTGCAGTGGGACACTACAGGCTCTTAATAATAATAACCTTTGATGTGGCAGCAACCATCCAAACTTTTACTACATATTTTGTGGGCCCGTTTCGTTCACACAGCATGGAGGAGTACTACCTACCTGCTTCATTAACACATACATATTTTCTTGTACCTGTGCTATATTGCGTTTTCTGCAGTCATTAAGGATGTACGTACTGTACATCCTTAATGACTGCAGAAAACGCATACGGTATAAGTTAGACGCCTCATCAACGTCCGTGTGGCCGAATCCAGTCCGGGCGTCCCGCGGCTCGCGACGGCTTGTCCGTAACCAGCGAGCGAGATTCAAAGGCGCTAGCACGTGCTCTAGCGTTTCCAGTATTTGGATATAAATATATTCTGACATAATTTGCACTAAAAACGGGATATTGACCATGATTTGTGAGTTTTTGAGTATCCCGATATTTCGACGCAGCCGCATGCGCCATGATCAAGGGAAAACTAAAGTCTGCTGAGAAAAGAGAAAAGGAATACCTGGGTTTCGTGGTTTATGTGCGGCGGTGGTGATGCGTGCGGCGCGAGTATTTTCTCCGGCTCCCAAGCCAGTTGAGTTGATGATGTGGGCGGAAGGTCGCTTTTTGGAAGTTCAGGATGTCGATGTACTTTTGATCACTTTATAAAATGAATGATGCTGATTTTGCTAAGTTTCCGGATATCATTTTCGAGGAGCGATGCGTCCGCTCGACTCGAAGGCAAACGTTGGAATAGGCCGTGTCCTCTACCGCCAGGTATTTTAGGAAAAGGAAGTTTACGAAACAGCCTGCGAATGGATGGTTATTGGCAGATATACTCATAAACCATGGTAAATATCCCGTTTTTAATGCAAATAGTATTAATAACCATGATAGTTTCCAAAGTTAGAACTGTTCACTACTACTGTTCATAACCATACCTATATCCCGTATTTCCTACTTTAAAAGAAATTTTCCGAGGCCTCTTAACTTAAATCATAGATAGATAGATAATTCTTTATTGTTACACCAAATTAAAATAACTTAACCTAGAAAACTTAAAGACTAATACATGGTGGTACAATGGGCGGCATTATCGCTCAAAGCGATCTCTTCCAGGCAACCTTTGGATGGACTGGATTGAAAAGACGTGTATCATAGTACTGTACAAGTAGTCCTGTGCATGTCAAATAAATGTATTCTCTTTCTTTCTCTATTAGAAGGAAAGCAAAATGATGGTAGATGGTAGAAGAACAAGTCGTACCTCTCTAGCAGCACATTTATAAGGCTCTTCATCCTCATTGACCTTGCCTTTAGGGAAGCCCCAGGACGCCTTAGTCCAGTACGACTGCACAAGGAGTACATGACTGAGGTCCGAGTCAAGCAGTATGGCTCCGTACGTTGGGACCGTCTGTTTATACTCGCGCCAGTTGTCGAGCACTGCGTCTAGGCTGCTTACGTGCTCGCGGAGTTGTGGAACATGCTGAAATTGATTTCAAAATATTAATCATAATATTATTCAATTCATTTATTTCTCAGACATGTCATCCATTTTGTTCATCATCATCATCATAATCATCAGCCGGAACACGTCCACTGCTGAACATAGGCCTCCCCCTTAGATCGCCACAACAAGCGGTTGGCAGCCGTTTGCGTCCAACGGCTCCCTGCGATTCTTACTAGATCGTCGGTACACCTAGTGGGGGGGGCCGGCCTACGCTGCGTCTTCCAGTCCGTGGTCTCCACTCGAGAACCTTTCTTCCCCAACGGTTATCGGTTCTACGAGCGATGTGGCCTGCCGATTGCCACTTTAACTTGCTAATTTTGAGAGCTATGTCGGCAACTTTAGTTTTTCTGCGGATTTCCTCATTGCAGATTTTGTCACGCAAAGAAATCCCGAGCATAGCCCTCTCCATAGCTCGTTGAGCGACCTTGAGCTTGGTCATGAGGCCATGAGTAAACAATAATAAAATCTTAGAAATAAGTTAGTCGACAGGTAATTGCAATTAAAAAATATAAAACAAAATAACATAAAAATTGGTGCATTCACAATAATCAAACAAGTAATAATCATTCAAATTCAGACAATTACTAGCTGGCTCAAACAAATAAATAATAATATAATTATTGAGTCACAAGCTGGGCGCTGGCTGGTGTTTTAAATCCAATGATGCCGGAATTAAAATTATCTGCCACAACGGCCGGCCAGCTTATTGATTGAGCTGCTTGAAAACAAGATTTCTTATCTTATTACGAACGCCAAAAATCCAACAACCCATCTGCCTACAGTCCTCCATTTGATTGTGGATCACAAAGAGAACAAAAAAAAAATTGATTGAGGGCATAAAACACATTGATTTCAGTTGGAGTTGGAACATATTGGCACTGTGTATATAAGTATGTTCATGTTCTGAAAAACTGTAAGGATGTTGCCCGGCAATAACTTTGGAATGGCTGATCCAATTGTCATGAAATTTAAATGTAGGTATAGATAAAATAAACAGAATTTGATGTACACAGGGATATTTTAATTGTTTGAATGGGGTTGCTTTCAAAGGTCTTTATTATCAGAAATTCATATATAACAAAATATCGCTAAACACAGTCTAACATCTAATGATATATTTTAAACATCTAATGATCTACTGACTTGACAGGCTGGAGCGCCTCTAAAAGTCTTTTGACAAAATTGTTATTGACAACTATTTCACGTTGTAAATCTAGAATTTATATAATGCTTTTTATGCACTTAGCTTGATATACATAATTTTATGTGTACTTTGTCTAGAACACATTTTTACTGTTTGAATGGGGTGGTTTTTGAGATACAGGCAAAGAGGGACATATAAACAAGGACTCTAAGGGCAAATAAAAAATTAATCTACTTAGTTATATTACTAGAGTTATGAGCCAAAATACGGAAATGGAGCCAATATTTGTTATATCAATATTTGATTAGGATTAAACCTAGTCTATCTGTTACTTTTAAGCCCAACCAAACAAGCTGGTTTTTCTGTATAATAATGCCTAGCACGGGTTTTTAGAAGGTAAAAGCTTATACCTGAAAAATATGAGCAGCGAATTGTCTTATGCCACAAGGATGCAGTCTGTTGCTCTCATCAGTGCAGTAATAGTCCAGATAGAACCAGTGTGCAAGCTCGATTTGGAAGCAGATTCGCACTAGGTTCCCGCGATCTTCTGCAGGCAGGTTTATTATGAAGCGACTGGAAAACACAAGTTATTGACCACTAATGACTATCTAACATTAATTTTATTGATTATTTCTCTATCTATGTAGTGTACATCCTATGATAATTTTGATTATCTTCACACCATTAGTCCCATGGTCGGACAAGATTGCACAAGTTGTGGAAAGTTATTAATTGGCATAGGACCAGTCTTGGAGAGAAGCGTGATAACGAGGACTATACCCAGCAGTGATTGATGTGGGCTGAGGAGAAAGATACATCTTCACATAAGTTATTCTTCTTTATCAGCCGTACGGACATTCACTGCTAAACATTGGCCTCCCCATAAATTTCCAGAGTGACTGATCTTGTGTGGCCTGCATTCAACAGCTTCTAGCAACCTCAATTAGGTTATCTATCGAAAGGGCTGTCCTACACTGCACTGTCTATGTGCACTTGTACAATGGTTAGCAGTTACTATTTCTAGTTTAGTCAAAATGCTCTACAGCGGTTTAGTTAACTGTGTACACATTTGTATGCTATAGTTGAACCGCTGCAGGCTATTTTCACCCGTAAGGTATGACTACCAATATCACTTTGGATAATTGCAGTCAGGATGACTGTACTTGATATTATCAATGCCATAATGTGTTATTGTTCTGAATGGGACACTGTGTTGGTTCTTGGAATTAAATAATGCTTCTGTACGAGATTGTGGACCAGACCTCTTGTAGGTATTTTAGGACCATTTTACGACAAAAAAGTATACCAACCTGCAAAGGTCGTCCAGTATGTCTGTGGGTATAGAATGCTTGCTCTGGTGAGAATTGCCGTTAGTAGAGCCCATCGTATGTTTTGCTAATGAAATACCACTATAAATTTATCAAAAAACTTGCGCAGTTTCTTAAAATCTTCGCTTTTTTACTATTGTATTTGTTGATTAATGGAAAAAGCTTACACTCACAACAAATGACAAATGAATAAATCACAGATAGACTATAAAATAATTTTTAATCTATTGAGCGATATTGAGTTACTGGGAATGAATGACGAAAACAAAGAAAGACCCACAGCCACAGATAGTTAATAAATATGGCCAACATAAAACAACAGCGATAATGGGGCAGTTACCCTCCCCTAAAACAGATGCATGAACATGAAGGATGTCAGCCAGTTGGCCAGTTTATTTCAGTTTATCTATAAATCACTGTCAAAAAAGAAAACACGGCTGTTGTGCAAAACTTGCTGGATTTGTGAATCGAAAATTTCATGATTTTTCATGTGAAAAATGGATATAACTCCGTTATTCAAAGCATGTATCAAAACCGTGAAGACACGCAACAAAGCCTTTGGCATACAGAGCCCTGGGAACGACGATAAGCAGCGGTTACTGAGGACAAAACCGAAAACTGCTTTCATGATCACTGCTAAAGATATAACTTTACAAATAACAAGGTTACGGGACTTCCTGCTCGAGCACAGAGAAGGTTACCTCAGCTTCTTCAATGGTACTTCGGGGACGGGTAAAGAGACGATGTCTGAAGATGAACGTGATCAAATAGACACGGGAGCACAAAGGATCATCAATACCTGTTCACACCTCATTAGAGAGTTCAGAAATGATAACCGGAAGGTGTCGGTGTCCGCACAGATGCGGGAGTACATGGACGCTGTTGTAGACCTGGTCGAAACATACCTCAAGTCTGTCTGTAAGATACACAGTGAACTCAAAGCTATCCGAATAAAACGAGACTTGGACATAAAGAAGTTATCTCGTTTAGAAATGCCACAAATAAAATCCAACATTCCCAATCCCTTCATATCTGATGAAAAAGAGGGTGACGAAGAAAATGATATAGCTAAAACTAAAATGGACTTAGAAAATGAAGCGGCAGTTGTATCAGATGAAACTAATCAGCTGAGCGCAGAGGAGCTGCAAATGTTTGAATCTGAGAACAATCAGCTCTTCAATGAGCTCAATAACATGACTGAGGAGGTGAAACAGATAGAAAGCAAAGTACTTCATATTGCAGAACTGCAGGAAATATTTACTGAGAAGGTAAACAGTTGGCTTAAAACTAAATTTGTGTATCAAAGAGTTCTCAGTATTGATCTTTTTAGCACCACTATAACTTAACTAGTTCTGCAAATATTGGCTATTTATCTCCTGCTGAAAGACAAATGGTGTACTAGGCAAGCCTTGCTTTTACTTCATCTAATTAATAGTGTCTAGTTTTAATTATTTTAAACATGATTTGTCAATTTAAGTGTGGAATACCATAAAGCGTTTTCTATTCTATTAATATCAGGCAAACTATATCAGGCTGTATTCATCACCCAGTTTGTGGTGTATCTTTCCACCAGGCTTTGCATAAATCAGCTTCAATTGATAGATCCTCAATTTTGTTATAAACTGTTTTACAAAATACAGTTATCAATCCTTTAGTTGTCATGCATCTACCTGTCTTAACTATCTATCATTTACCTATACATTATATCAGTATTTAATTTAAAAAATGAATTTAAAATTATTATTTTTATTTCAGGTTCTTCAACAAGAGCAAGATATAGACAGAATATCTAACACAGTTGTGGGCTCCACGGAGAATGTCAAGGATGCCAATGATCAAATCCGGCAAGCAATCCAGAGGAATGCGGGCCTTAGAGTGTACATATTATTCTTTCTGCTAGTTATGTCGTTCACTCTGCTGTTCCTTGATTGGTATAACGATTAGTCTAAGTGTAGTTTTCAAAAATAAAAAATTATATCTAAATAACTCTTTTTACATTGAATTTTATCCTGCCCATCCAAAGGTTGTCTGGAAGACATCGCTTTAAGCGATAAGACCTACCATTGTAAGAAATTGTATTTGTAAGAAAATATGTATATTTTAAGCAGTTTTCCCCAATTAAACATAAAAATATAAATCTGGATCAAATAATTTAACCCAAAAATACAGAAATAAATCAAACAAACTAAATTATCAATTACCTACTCATTAAAAATAAAATACTCAAGTCTGTCTGAAGTCTGCGCCTGTCATTAATATATTTATTTTGTTATGAGCTCTAATTGTGAAATAATTACACCTCTAAGATGTGAGATGACCGATGCTCGGCACTGCCCAGCACTGCCTTTAATAACTCTGCCCGTGGCTATTCATTCATTCACCGATAGATGGATCCCACAGAATCCAAGCAGCGCCGCACAATTTGTCGGAATTTATTCTCATCATGGGTCTTCAACACTTCGACCATTTTTGTTTTCTACTTAACTTGACTTTCTAGCTTAACCCTGGCTTCAACGTCAGAGACGACTGTCTTTGAGTCACGGGGTGATCTCCGGGGTGCCATCCTGGCTTGCAGTTTGGTCTCTCAAATGTTACGTGGCCGATGTCTTGGCTAACGTTGGTCCTCTTATGGTATACGCTATGGAGAGGATGGTGAGCATAGGAGCTCCCGCGATAATGGACGCCAGGGAGTTCGAATGTCAGGTGGCCGTGCGTGCAGTGGAGCAATGGCGTTGAGGTGAGCGTGGCGGTAATTGTCGGCGCGATCGTACATACGGCGCGCTAACATTACCACAAAGTCCATAACGCTGGACATCTGCACGTCGCGGGCAATTTATTCTCCGTCCACGTCAAAGGGAGTATCAATGGATTACTGACAATGACAGAAGGAAGAATTACCTGTTTATCAGTAAATTGCATCAGCCAGCCAGTGTAGCCAATCCTACAGTTTTAACTGTAGATCTACAGTTTTTTTTTAAATTCACTCAGTTTTTAGTTTAGGCCTCAAAATCTACAGTTTTTGAAGTAAAACTTCTTTACGCACGCTTGACTTGGGGAGTAAGCTGGTAAATGCGTTACGAAAAGTGCGAACGGAAGTTGAAAGGGAGATATAAGTTAGTGAAGATAGAAAGAAAGAGAGAGAGAGTTACGTTTCGTATATTTTTAAACGTTAATATACGAGTGCGATTTGCGTCTGTCCAGAATGAATATAGACTGATCGACCTACAGACGTGTGGACAATTTTGTAGTTGAACAATTTTCTATATTAATATTTTAAAAAAGAAGTTTTACTTCAGTCGTGTGGTCTAAAACACACTCGTTTTTTATTTACTGCCTCGGGGATCCCCGTGAATGATTTGACTATCGAGTTATATGTACGTGCATTCCGTTATTCTTTTGATTACGTAGTGCTGTATTGTTTGAATTGCTGGATTAGAATAGCAATACCAGTTAATAAAGAATAATTTTACTTGACGTATCTTTGAGACATTTGACATTTAATTTGATTAAAACTTTGATAATTACATTATTTTATTTGTTAATAATTCCTGAATGAAGGTACATATTTGTATTTTATTATATAATGTATTTTATTTATTATTTTGACATTACATACATCATCATTAAATAATCCAAAATAAGATAAAGATGTATATTTACTGTTGTTTTAATTTGATATTTCGAGTTTTCTACGGTTTTTTCAAGCATATCTACAGTTTTACATTATGATGGGGTTGGCAACACTGCAGCCAGCTGAGCTGCCTTAGGTTTGTAAACAAAAAAATCATTACATCCAGTAAACAATAAACATTTATCGATTTTTGTTTTTACAAGATATTGGCTACCTGTAAGTATAAAAAAGGGTTCTGCCGTATTACTTATATATTAGGTACTTAATGTTTGATCGCTCTGAATGATACGTAAGCTTGCTACTGTGTTTTCGAAAGAAAACAAACCCATTTTCAGTAAACGAATAGGACTTTCATCTGATAAACACTTAAAAACCAAAGTTTTTACGATGGAAGCTATAAAAACCATGAAGGATTTGGGCTACGTCTTTAATTCCGGTAAGTTTTATGTACTCAAATCACATAATGTACGTACGCTACGAAGTGCAAAATAGCAACAAGATTTTACCGGTAATTTTTCAAGGCCAAACGGGCTGGTTCTGTAAACTTTTCGTCTGATTTAATAAATCCCAATAAGTATTCAATCTATACTATTGTAATCTAAAAATAAAACAATGTGTAATGTACTAACCTTTGTTTAAAACATGTTGATTGCTGGAACACATCTGGTGCTAAATTCAACTATCAATGCGTTTTATGTAATTTTATACCTAGAACCAGCACTGATAATAGACTAGACTACTGTGCTCTGTAGAAGTTCTATTCTAATTTTGAATTTAAAAAGTGTTCATTATCACACTTTTAATAGCTTGGCACTTCAAAACATCCAATTAAATTGTAATTATGCACACTTAACAAGGACCAATGACAATGCATAATATAGTTAAAAAAAATACAAATAATTAAAATTATATTCTACAATTTAGTTTGGTTATCTACAAAAGCTTGTTTTTTAAACTATTATCTATTATTTAAACTTTACAGACGGCCAGCTCAAAAAAATTAATAAAGATGGTGAACCAGGAGAAGAACCATTTCAGTTTAATATTAGTGCCCAGCACCAAGAATGTCAAGCTCACTATGAAGAACTGGGAGATGCAGTTACCAACTATGTGTATCACCTTTTGGAAACCCAAGTGCACTTGACTAAGTTACCAGTGCCTAAAGGATCTAAGGATGGCACCTTTATTTTTGTATCAAAGGATTATGAGATTAAGAATACATTGTTGATACTGATTCATGGTTCAGGAGCTGTTAGGGCTGGACAGTGGGCTCGATCGTAAGTTTCTTTACTTTTATCTCTTTGCATGAAATAAAACAAAAAATCTTTTGTGCTGCTAGACCAATAGTTTTGATTCTAAACAATTCCTAATTGGTTAGGCATCACAATCAAATGTGCGAGATCCTTGAAAGGTTTCAAAATCTTTTTTTGAATGGAGTAATGATATATTGTGTATTTATTTCAGTCTAATAATAAATGAAAACTTGGACAAGGGAACACAAATCCCATACATAAAGAAAGCATTAGCCAAAGACTATGGAGTTATGGTACTAAATACAAATGAAAACTGCTTCCCAAATGGAAAAAAAATAAAAAATAGCAGCACGGCTGAGGAGCATGCTGTCTATGTTTGGGACACCTACATCTCAAAGACTAAAGCAGAGAATATAGCAATAGTGGCACATAGCTATGGAGGAGTGGTAACAGTGACTTTAGCTGATGAAATGAAGAAAGACTTCATGAAACGTGTCAAAGCAATTGCCTTTACTGATTCAGTACATGGGTACTCTAATATTAAAGTCACAGATTTTCTAAAACAGGTACATTGCTACTTATTTGTATCATTAAAATCTACTAATGATGTTTGTAATACTTTTAAGACTTAATTTTGTTTAAATTGAACTAAAATGAGCAACCCAGATGTCTACTGTAAGGCTTCTTAGGGCCTATGAACACGGCGTGTTTTAAACGCGCAGACGACGCGTTTCACGTTCGCGCATTTACGGGTAAGAATCGCGTTTGAAGTGGGTTAGCGCGCGACAAATGCGCGTTTAAAAAACGCCGTGTGCATAAGTCCTTATGGTTAGAACCGATAACTTATCATGCTTTATGCCACAGTCACACAGTATTTTACAGTCGCTCATCCAGAGAACATTGCCTGTTACATATTTGATCTGCTAAGAATTACCTAGTAACTCTAACAAGTTTCTAAAAACCTCTCTAGGGTTTTCTCGCTAGCTTGGCAGAAGTGATAAATCTCTTCATTCACACTTTCTTCTTCTTGGCATGTCAATAGCTCTACTTATATTTTGTTAGATAGATACTTGGCTACATTGATGGTGTCAGGAGAAGCCATTCGTACATTGTTATTGATGTTGTTTTGGATTTGCAGATTACTATAAATTGGATATCAAGTTCTTCTCCATTGGATACTCCTATGAAGACACCAGATTTTGATGTTACTAGGGTTTCAGCAGGTAAGTAACAACATTTAAATAACTTATAAAATCGAAATATGTTTATAACTTATTATTATTTAGTAATTAATTGTTTGTTTCAGGCCATCAAAAACATGAAATGACATCATACTCCTGCATAGAATCTGTGTTCAAATACATTGAGGAAAAACTTGGACATATTAATAACTAATCTATAATATTATCATGTTACTAAATGTGTAATAAATAGGCATCTTAATGTATATACAATACATACATTTTCTCAGGGGATGTAATAGAATTCCTTTAAAGGGGTAAAAAGGATAGATAGATTTTTTTTTGCCCCTTTAAGTACTAATCTGGGGGAAAAGAAAGAACAGAGGTATTTATATGTGCACATTATGTTATTAAGTAAAATAAATCTATTTTGTGTACATTGTACATATTTCACTTCTTCCCTTTGGAGTGATGCTTCATCCAATACTTTAGATCGTGGTTGTTGGCTCGTACACCTAAAACTGCAGACTTTGAGTTGACATCTTTCATGACAAAAGGTGAAAAGCCAGCTGTGTAATCAGGGTCCAAAGCATTAGTTTTGTTTCTGTTCATTTTGGATGCAAATCTTTTGTGTATGTGTTGATCTTCAGTAAGAATGGGGTATTGGAAATGTGGGCCACCTCTGGGCGTTGGAAGACTGAATTTCTTTCCTCTAGCTGTTAGGGGCTTTTTTCCGTTTATGTGTATGTGTTGGTTCCCTTCTTCATCTATACTTACTCCAACTTTTTTAAGTGTGGAATGTCCACATTTGGGGCAAAATAATTTTGTCATTACGCTTGTGGTTTTGAAGCATGTTGTGCAGCGAAATATGAATGTACGTAGCTGTTTTATAATTCTTCCATCAATGGAAGTGACATTGAGACCTATTTGTTTCAGCACATTTTGCATTGCAAAGTCTGATGTGATGCAGGCAACTTCTACAGCTTTTTCTTCAAATTCTCCTTGCTCCATTTCCTTTGTTTTTGCTGCTAAGTTACCTGGAGTGATCCACTCTCCACAATCACTGTCAGAGTCAGACTCTTCCTCGTCTGAGGATTCCTCATCAGAGACTTTAACTATAAGATCATCAATTTCTTTTCCATCTTTCAAATCCATATTTTTTATTTGTTCAGCAATATCTTCAGCCATTTTATCATCTTCATCACTCTCATTTTCTGCATTATCGTCTGTGTGTTTGACTTCTGTTTTAGCTTCCTGAACTTCAGTGGCTTCAGGTTTTGTATCAGGTTCAATAAAATCTTCACCAGAATTTACCTCACATTTAGCCACTTCGCCAGTTTCTTGGTTCACATTAGCTGATGTGGTTTCAGGTTTTTGGTCAGGGTGTAAATTGAACCCAGTAAGTCCTGTAACCTTCACGGTTTTCTGAACTGTTGGTTCTGATTTGAGGTGTTCAGTTCCAATCTTTTCTTTCTCCAGTTGATAAGCTAGGGCCATAACCTTGATGTCTGTGGCGGATAAACTAGTGTAATCACCCGTCTTCTTGGAGAATTCTGTGATAAATTTAACATTCTCAGTAAACACATTCTTCACGGTGAGATCGTATGGGAGCACTACGAGTTTCTTCCTCTGCCTATCGTTGGTAATTTCATCAATCACCTCTTGGATAGTGTAAACATTTTCGGCAATGTCTTGAAGGTTACCAGCTTTTATAAATGCAGTTGTGTCGACCACTAAATGTTTGATATTTTTTGGCATGTTGTAGTACAGTTATAACTTTTACTTAGCGAGAATTATGAAGAATATTCACGAAAATAACAAAATTATTCCATTCACGTGTCGCACATTTTCTAAAAGAAATAAACGTCACGGAAATTGACAGTTGCACGCAAATGACTTTGACAGTTTGTAAAATGATTCAGTATGTTCGGCATGTTCTACAATTTTTTTTCTTTTGCACTCGTAATTTAATAAACTGTCCTACTTATCTACTCTCAAAGAGAATATAATACCTACGGTCTACTCTATTCGACAATGCGCTGATTATATACGTCTGAGTTATATACTATACATTAAGGTAGGTTTTAGTTCAATTTTCATTCATAGTGATGCGTGATGCTCATTCGTTCCTCGATAAATAATCGATTGTAAAATCGAACTTATAAATTAAAAAAAATATTTTAAAACACGACAACAGACAGAATCTGCTTGCACGGTCTGCTGTTTAAAGTTTTTTGCTATTATTAATGATTTTATCAAAATAATTAACTACTTTACCTAAATATATTCTCTATAACAACTCGAATCATCAACATTTTCATCGATTTACTGTGATATTTTATTTTCTTGAAGTTCTTGAACAAAACAACGATACATCCCTAACCTCAAAACTAATTTTGGTTTTCATAGTTTGCGTTGCGTTGGTGGTATATTTTTTCATTTTATTTCTACTGCAAATAAACAAATTACCGTCTGTAGGCTGTGTAGTCTTCAGATTGTACCATTTCCACCATGAGTTCTAAAAAAGGGAAACGACAGAATACAGCAAATAAAGTCTTTCCCGTTCCGGAATCTGTGAGCATCGCTTTAAAGATTCAGCTGGATAGGTTTTTGAGCGATGAAAAAGAGACGGAACTGAAATTTCCGACGTTTCTATCAGCCCAGGAGCGCGGGTTCATTCACGCAAGGGTCGCGCAGCTCGGACTTAAATCTAAATCACGCGGGAAAGGTTTGTTGGGCTCGCCTTCACTGCTTTTTCTATTAAATTGATCCTTTTATTTACTTGTTGTTGCTAGAACTTAATTCAATTCAATGTTGTGCGGATTTACACAATTTCCCCACCGATAAATCTTTGGCACAGCTTAGACCTGTTGGAAACTGATTTGGTATTTTGATTTCAAAGCTGTGCACAAACAAATGCCTATTAAAGTTTTGATTAAATACAGACAGACTGACATAGGCAGGCATCAAAGTCATAGCACCTCTATTTTTGAGTCGGATGTTCAAAAGTTAATCTATCTATGTGATTGTTTCAGGAGTAAATCGCTTCATAACAATTTACAAGCGTGCTGGCTCATCCATTGTACAAAATGATGCTAAGCTTATACTGGACTCAAATATGCGATGTACGATCACAGAGCTGTTCAATGCATTCCCCATCACTACTAAAGAGAAGGAGGACTTGAGTAGCTGCCCTGAAAAGGAGAGGAGTCCACAGTTGGCTCATAAGGCTATGGGGCAGATCAATACTGGAGCTCCTCAGGTAAAAAGTGAAATCAAAAACGATATACTTTTTTCCCATCGCTTCACTATGACAATGGTGGGTGTTCATTGCAAAATCGCCCTTATTGATACCTTTTAGTATTCTACTAACATAATCTTTTTAAAATGACTATGATGCTATGGCAATACCATTGAAAATTAGGTAGCTTATGAAAGGAACAACAATCATAACTGTTAAAAAATGGTATGGATCCATAATCATTATTCTCAAATTACCACACCAGGCAGTAGCGGATTCAGGGGGGGTGGGCTAAGGGGCACAATTCCCCCCCTCCCCCAAACACACCTCAACAACTTCGAAATTATGAAAAAAATATCTGCTGTTTTATACATCTTGGTCGAGTAGGTATGTAACTGTTATGATTTTTTTGCTGAAATTTTTAATAGCTGGTATTTTATTACCGGTTTTTTCTGGTGATTGAAACATCCTCCAGCGCCTTGGCTGACAAAACCTATTAAAAGGATGATGTCTAAGCGAGATAAGGCAAAGAGGATCTACAAGAAGATACCTTCCGAAGAGAACTTGGCAGTCTACAAATAGCTTCGGAATCGGTGCAGCAAGATGTGTAGAAATGCAAAGAGACACCACATACATAGCTCCATCCAAAATTGTACCACCGCTAAAATGTGGAAATTTTTAAATTCACTTGGAATTGGTAAAGGATCAAATGACTCATCTATCTCTTTTGACCTTAACACTATTAATACTCATTTTTCTAAATCGCCTCTCTGCGTGGACGATGTCATAAAACGTTCCACTCTTGATCATTTATCTAACCTTACTAGACCTCAGTGTTCTCCTTTTATCTTTGTGGATGTTACTGAGACTGAAGTTTTGAAGTTCCTTCGTTCCATTTCCACTAAGGCCGTCGGTACAGATGGCATCCACATCCTTATGATTCAACTCCTTTCCTCTGAGCTTGTTCCTATAATCACTCACATTATTAATTATTCTCTCGAAACAAGCTCATATCCTGCGGTCTGGAAAAAGGCTTTTGTTATCCCTCTACCAAAGACATCTAATCCCACCCTGGTATCTCAGTTTAGACCCATCTCCATTTTACCAATTCTATCTAAAATTTTAGAACACGTTGTGCATAAGCAACTTTCCCTCTTCCTTGCCCTTAATTGCCTGCTGAGTCCTTACCAATCCGGGTTCCGTCCAGGTCACAGCACGGTTAGTGCTCTAACTAAAGTGTCCGATGACATTCGCTGGGGCATGGATAACCAATACCTTACAGTCCTCGTATTGTTAGACTTTAGCAGTGCTTTTAATTCGGTTGATCACGACATTCTCCTATCCATCCTCTCCTCCTTTAATATTTCTCTCTCAGTAACTTCTTGGTTTGCCTCCTATCTTTCGGGTCGCACGCAGTGTGTACGTTCGGACGAGTCTTGTTCTGACTGGTGTGACATCACCGCTGGCGTACCTCAAGGTGGTGTTCTGTCTCCTCTCCTTTTTTCGGTGTTTATTAACGCCATAACCCACGTTCTTACTTCGCACTACCATCTTTATGCTGACGACCTACAAATATATCACCAGTTCAAATTGGACGAGGTTTCAATGGGTATTGACCAAATCAACTCTGATCTCAACCATATCTACTCGTGGGCAAAGGCTTTTGGTCTCCTGGTCAACCCATCGAAGTCTCAGGTTGTACTTTTTGGGAGCCCTTATATGTTAAATCTTGTCGGTAAGTGTAATCCTCCTCCAGTTTTATACGCTGGAGCACCGATTAGCTACTCGGCCAATGCCAAGAACCTTGGCGTCTATTTTGACAATCATCTGTCTTGGGTGCGGCATGTTAATGAGATTAGTAACTACTCTTTTCAATCTCTTAAGCGTCTCCAAAAGTTTTTACCCTTTGAAACTAAAATTACTCTTGCTCAAACACTCATGTTACCCCTTTTAGACTATGCCGATGTCTGTTTTCTTGACGCCACCGAGGAACTTCTAAATAAACTGGAACGTCTTCAGAATTTGTGTATCCGATTCATATTCGGGTTGCGCAAGTTTGATCACGTCTCCATGTTTAGATCCCAGCTAAAATGGCTTCCCATTCGTCGTCGACGTGACCTTCATGTTGTAACTTTTCTCTTCAACACTCTTTTCAATCCTTTAGCTCCTTCTTACCTCCGTGAGCGCTTCGATTTTCTTGTCCTACCGGAGATGACTTGTAGGTCATCTAAGTCCCTCCTTCTCAAAACCCCTCCTCATTCCTCCAGTCGCTATGGCGGTTCCTTCACTGTCCATGGAGTCAACCTGTGGAATTCTCTACCACACTCTATCCGCGCAAGTCCATCACTAAGCACTTTTAAGCTTAGAGTCAAAGAGCATTACCTGTCCTTGTAAGCTTTTAGGTTATTTATTATGTATAAGTAGGTATATTATTTATATTTTGTATAATATATTATGTTTATCTCTAATGTAGGTATAGTATATAGGTATTATTATTATTTTTTAATATGGTTAAGTGTTGTATTTATTATAGTATATACTATATATTAGTATTCTACTCCAATGTCATTCTCTGTGCACGTACCCACCACTATAATCAAATATCTCTATCTTCAAAGGTTTGCTGGAAGAAAACTCTTATTAGGGTTAAGCTCGCCTTTGTACATGTCCATTTTGTAAGCTATTTTTATCTGTAAATCTATTTGTGTACAATAAAGAATATATATGTGATTTCGAAGTTGGTCCCATTATATAGGTAAGTGATAATAAAGACTACCATTAGCTGTGTCAAGCCATTCCCAAACCAAAATCCTGAATCCGCCACTGTCACCAGGCCATACTCAGTATGATTCAGTATTCAGTAGATTTAAGGCCAGCGACCGCCTGTATGGCATTATGAGGTCACATGTCATGCAAACCACATGCACACATATTCACTTTGCTATAAAACACTAACTTTAACTTAGTTATTGTTAAAGTACTAATTTTATATAGTTATATAACTAACAAACAATCTACCTGAATGCTTTAATTGAGTACCTACCTACATAACTCGAAAAAATTACATTAACTTTTCTATGTGTACTGATTCTCATGTAAGTGATAATTGTTATCTTTTTGAGAATAAATGAATATTAAACCTATTTTAATAATGTATTTGACAACCCCTGGTTTTTATTAATCCGTTAACTATTTCTATTTTTATCTGATTTTCTAAAATGTCTGTAAGTCAACTTTCCTAATTAACACTAAAAATCAATGAAACGGCTACTTTCAATATTTTTCTCGCATCTGTAATAATTTAGGTAGATTTTCCCCTCACTCACCCATCTCAAATGTGTACTTTATTTTTATCCCGATTTTAAAAGCTTATCCAATTCATTTAAATAAAAATTATAATAAAAAATATGTTTCTTAATAGAGTGTGCGAAACTTATAACCATAGATTTCTTCGTATTGATATTTTCCACTTGACTGCGGCTGGGTTACGAAGACAAGTTTTGTCAGCAATATCCATTGAATGATTTATTATGTACTTATTATTATTAGTTGTTGTTTAGTCTTGTATATATTTTATTTAAATTTTGGTTTCAATATGTTTTACATGAGTCTATATTTTTAGTTTAAATTTAGTTTTAATTTTTCATGTTAGTCTGTTCACACGTTTCTTGTGAAATATGTTATGGTGGAAACTTCACTGGTTTTAGTAATAACTTTATATATACCTATTTGTATTCTCTGTTGTACTGTTTGTTTCCCAAATAAAATAAAATAAAAAATTTACTCTATTTCAGGTTCCCAACACATCATACAATCCAGATGTGATAAAATTCAGAGAAAAACTACCTATCTTTGAACAGAGGCAGGACCTTATTGATGCAATAACACATAATCAGGTAAAACATTGACTGTACCATCCATCTTCCCATATACCTAGTCAGGTCATAAATTCTGTCACATGTTTAATATAAAATAATTGAAACAAGTTTATTCATTATGTAACCATTTATATACCAAAATGAACTAAACAAAACATAGATTCTTATAACACTAAAGTTTATTCAAAATGACTTCCGTGATTTTGAATACAGGCCTTCAATCTGCGCGGCCAGTCGTCTATCGCAGCACGAACGAGGTCCATGTCAATATCGGCGGCTGCCTTAATCAAGGCTTTGAGCACGCCTTTTCCTCCAAGTATTGCCATATCTTGTAATCTAACGGATTCAAATCTGGACTGGAGGAGGGCCAGTCTTCGTGCCGGATGAAGTCGATTTCACGCGCCCCAGCCAGTCTTGTGTGCTCTTCGCTCTATGAGCTGGCGCCGAATCTTGTTGGAATACCCAGTGCCTGTTATTGAACATGGTATGAGAAACAGGTTCCACAAGGTTCGTCAGGACTGTATTTTGATACACAACTGCATTCGTTTTTACACCTTTCTCACAAAAATGTACCTCTGTTAAGCCCCAATAAGAAACTCCCAACCATACCATGAGCGAGGATGGAAAATGACCTCAATGGACACGCGGAATACGGTTGCTCGCTTCTTCACTACTGTGTGCGTACACCTTATCATTTTGTTTGTTGTAGCTCTCTTCTACGGTAAAAATTTTTCATCCGAAAAAAGAATTTCCCGATTTTTTTTTCCCGCGTACCGCTTTAACAAAGCGCGGCATCTCTTTAGTCTCAGGTCCATTAGACGAGCATTCAAACGATGTCCTGTTTTTCTTCGATATGCCCGAAGCCCTAAGTCTTCATTTAACACCCTTTTCACCGTGGTTCTGCTTAACCCCATCTGAAGGGCCAACAGTTTCTGCTTACGTTTGGGATTTCTTTGAATTCGCGCCTTCACAGCTTTTATCACAGCTGGAGTCCTAACAGACCGAGGGCGACCACTTCTTGACCTGTCATCTACACTAGAGTCTTCATTGTATCGTTTGATGGTGCGATAAACGAATCTTTTGGTTATATTCAAATTTTTTAGTACGTCAAAAATTTGAATTCGCCCGTAACCGCAACGATGCAACGCAATAACTGCAACACGGTCTTCTTTAAGCGTCCACTCCATATTTAAAAATGAGTAAAATTCTAAAAAGTATACATTTTTATTTTCATGAACAATGCGAAATTCGAATTCTATAAACTTTTTTGTGGCCAGCATTCTAAAAGAAAAGTTTTTACTGTGTGACAATACTTATGACCTGACTAGGTATATTCACAACACTAGATTGAAGATCAAGTGGAGAAGACCAACCAGGAAAGCTGACTCCACCACCATATGGGATACATAGCTTGGAAGTGACTACACTGACCCATCATCTTCCCATTATTTCCACGTTAGGCTCGATTCACACTGAGATGGCAGCGGCCGGCAGTGAAGTGGTGAGCTGTTTCAGTGTTCAAATTTTCATAACCATTCCATTCTTTAAACAGTCCAATATTATTTTGATGGTAGTACAGGTCTTAGTTATACTATTGTTAGGTATGTACATGGACCCCGTTAGGGCGCGGCGCTGCAAATTTAATTTTAATTGTATGATTGATCATGTTATTATTATTATTATTAAGAGCCTATAGTGTCCCACTGCAAGGCAAAGACCTCCCTTCCCTCTCTCCAGTCTTTTCTATTTTGGGCTATTGTGGACCAATCTTGTAAATGGGCATCGATTTCGTCCCCCCATCTTCCCCGCTGTCTGCCACGAGGTCGTTGGCGTATGTTTATATACAACACATTATTTACTACATTCAATTAGGTAACAAGATTCAATCAGAGATGCCATTCTTACGTCTAAGTGCATGCATTTCTGGCGAGATTTCTAGTCAGGTTCAATGTTCACGTCAATAAAAATACGAAACAAATATGTAGGTACACGAGGAATAATGACGGTCAATTAACCATTATAAACTGATATGAACCAGCTGAAGGCACAGCGCGCGACCTCACGCAACCCCGGGTGGCCAGGGCGCCGACCACAATTTTTTAGAATATTATCATATTTCAGGACCGTTTTGTTTCAAGCTTGTAGCAACACATTACTTCGATTTGAACCACAAAACTTTGAAACATTACTGTTATAAGTTATAACCTAATAATGTTGTATATTTAGTGCTTTCTAGTGATTCCACCGCGTTCAGTATAAAACATTGCGAAAATAAACACGATTTACTTACGGCTTAGGATAATTTTACGCTTTATTTGAGCGTTTTGTGAAACAATTATGTGAAACGTTTTGAGTGAACAATTTATGGCGACGTCACCAGAATTGCTTCGCGTTTACAATAACAAAGTAAGCTTACTAATTGAGGGTCATGGTACGAAATGTCAGTGTAATATGATTTTAATATTGCTATAAGAGATTGAGGTTGGCCCCCTGCTCTTGACGTCACTACTTGACGAGCCGAGCCAGGCTCTGCCGGCCGCTGCCATCTCTGTGTGAATTGCGCTTTATGTGGGGTCCGCATAACACACAAAACAACAACTCTATCATCTCAGCACCTTTTAACTCACTAGTCGACGTTGCCTCTATAATATGAATCCATGGACAATTCACTTACGGATTCTACAAAGGATTGCTGGTAGAAAACTCTTGTTAAAGTTAAGCTCGCCTTTGTACATGTTTTTTGTAAGTTTTTTTGTCTATAATCAATTGTGTACATACAAAAGAGAATGTAGCATTAATAATTAGATAATCATCTTTCACACGATCCATCCATCTTGTTTGGCCAACAGCGCCATCTATTAGTAAACGGCTGAACTACATACTTTGAATCTAACAATAAATAACTTGAAATGTCAGCTTACATAATAAGAAACTAGTTCAGGCCGACGCCACAGCACAGTAGCGCCATCAATTTTATCGATAGTTATCTTAGCCCACAAGTCACCGTGCATTCGGCCTTCATATCTTATCCAGTGAACATATTTCGGCATTTGATTCGCAGGTTATAATAGTAGCAGGCGCGACCGGATGCGGCAAGACGACGCAGCTGCCGCAGCTAGTGTTGGAGCACTCGCAGGAACACAAGCAGCCCGCCAGGATCTACTGCACGCAGCCACGCAGGATATCTGCTGTCTCGGTCGCAGAGAGAGTAAGTATAATAGTAGCAGGAGCGATCGGTCGCGGCAAGACGATGCAGCTGCCGCAGCTAGTGTTGGAGCACTCGCAGGAATACAAGCAGCCCGCCAGGATCTACTGCACGCAGCCACGAAGGATATATGCTGTCTCGGTCGCAGAGAGAGTAAGTATAATAGTAGCAGGAGCGATCGGTCGCGGCAAGACGATGCAGCTGAAGCAGCTAGGTTTAGGTCACACATTTTTTAATTTTTTATACGACTTGGAGATGGAACAAGATTATGGCTCAGCTGAGCTGATGTTAAGTGGTAACCATCCGCCTATAAGTACATCGTAGAGCACGGTAGATTGTGCCCTACGATGCACTGCTCTGCGTCCATCAATTTCAGGCATACACGTGTACCACAAGCCTCATGTACCTGTAATTTCACCGGCAACCATACCCTTTAAACTGAAACACAGCAATGCTGCTTGGCGGCGGAAATGGGTATGGTGACAGTTCTTCCCCGAGTGAGCCCTTTCACAAGGAACTACTAATAAGAAAATATCTCCTAAAGCATAATATCAATAAAGGAAACAATCAATTAAATCTGGTAGCCAGTCCTTATCGTCGCCCCGTAAAGGCCCAAAAAGCAGGGTACAGCATTTGTATCGATAAAAACGCACGCGTAAAGCGCTTTCGAAGCTTGTCTGTATTGCGTTTGTATCGATACAAACGCGCGTACTAAGCGATATAAACGGGTGCAAGCATCGCGTTTGATATGTTGGGAAAAGGGCACTGTATCGACGAATCTGCGCGTTTGTATCAATACAAGTGGCGTGTTTAAGGCGCCACTGAAATAACGCGCGGTTTGTTTCGAAGCCTCTTAGGGACCTTCCAGTGCCAAAGAAAACACGACAAGTAAACAGAATATTTAGGCGGCACATGTGACGTTTACTCTTGCTCTCTAAGCTAAGAATTACTAACAATTTTGCTTATAATATGGATTAATTCTAAGGCTGGTTAGGCGCCGAGAGAGATTAACTGCAGTTTTCTGCAACCGGTAAGAGCTATTAAAACGATAAGATGTCATTGTATCACATAGATTACCTTGATCTAATATATATTTTTTTCGTTTACTGTATTTTCTATCTATCTAACCCACTTGAAAGCGCAGTGTAGGATACCCCTCTCCAGAGGAAAGATGACCTTATAATGGTTGATGGGAGCGCCGCTGGTTGAGATCAATCGCTTTGGAAATCTATGGGAGATGCCTGTGTTTAGCAGTGGACGTTCGATAGCTAATGTGATGATTATCTACCTAACGACATAAGATAACAATTTAAAACAGCTAGCGCAGTTATTCATATTGTTTTCCTATTTATGTGTAATTTACTTCATCCTGCTTCTAGGCCAAAATATCTTCCCAAAATCCGTCCATAAAATTGCAATTTATATTGGCATATCATTAATTTACATCGTTTGTGTATTTTCAGGTAGCGTACGAACGCAACGAGAAGATAGGCCAGTCGATAGGCTACCAGATCCGACTCGAGTCCCGCGTCAGTACGCGAACTGCGCTCACATATTGCACCAACGGTGTCCTACTCAGGACTCTGATGGCTGGAGACAGTTCACTCACTGGTAAGATAAAACTTCATTTCCATCAGGCTGTTTATACACCATTAAGAGTGTGTAGATCTATCGCCACATGAAAGAACTACTTGTTCATCAAGCTAACCTGGTGATGACTCACTAGTGGAAGCCAATTTACAAAGTCTAGAGCACAGACGCCGAGTAGCCAGACTTTCAGTTTTTTACAAGATACATTTTGGTGAATGTGCGCAAGATCTTCATGACCTTATCCCTCCTTCCCCATTCCACCACCGGACAAGCAGACGAACCGAGAAGTACCACCCATACCTGGTCGGCATACCACCTTGCCGTACCAAACGATTTACTTCAACTTTTCTTGTTAGCACAAGTGAGTGGAACTCACTTCCGGCGTATATTTTTCCAAATCAGTATAATCTTGGAGTCTTCAAGTCCAGAGTGAATAGGTTCTTTCTAGGCAAGCGTGCTCCATCTTCAATTACACCTTCACTTACCATCAGGTGAGGTAGTGGTCAAGCGCTTGGACATCATCAATAAAAAAAACCTACAGAGCGAGCGGCAATGTGACACTGAGACAAATGAAAGAATTAGAATTATGAATATTTCGAAGATCTTAAGTATATTGGTTAGTCACACCAACTATGCCCACAACGCTGTGTCATCTGTCGCAACCTAGATAGCTACAACAAGGATTTTGCCTCAATAGTCATCTTCTCTAATAGCAAAGCATCTTTTATGAACCAAATTACTTCTATTTGTACTAGAAAAGGGATATTTACCATGATTTGTGAGTTTTTAGTACAAATAGTGTTCATAATCAGGATAGTTTCAAAAGTTAAATTATCTCTATTCTTATTCATGTATAGCGCGTTCCATAAAATATTTTTCAAAACCTCACTCAACACACACCCCTTCTCTCCTGCACCCACTCAAGTATACACATTTACACACATCCCTCCCACCCTCACATTCTTAAATGCGTAATTCGTAATTTCCTTAAAAAATTAAAAATTGTGTTTTTAATAACTCTCTCTAGGTGACTAATTTCTTAAAAGTTATGTGTATAAAATGAGATTCTGTTATTGGCATTAAGCATTAGCTATAAGAGTTGGTTTACATTGATATCAAGTACTGTTGATTCTGTAATGTTCTGTATCAATGAAATAAAATAAAAAATTTGAATAAACTAGTACAAGTACTATTCTAGATCGCGCAAACGAAGTATACTGAGCATCTAAACATAACTAATACACCTCAACAAGACTCGTTCCCATTCCACCCCTTGTTCCCAGTTTCCTTGGCGGATTAAAATCGGATCTATTAATCTGTCGTCTACCAAAAGTGAACAAATAAATGGCCCACATTATGATAAGTGGTAACCAAAGACACGATACACTGCTCTGCTCTGCGTCCATCAATTTGAAGCATACAGGTGTAAAGCCTCATGTGCCCGTAATTCATTGGCTACCATACCCTTCAAACCGAAACACGGGATTACAGCATGGTGGTAGTACTTCTAGCTCTACTACTTCTAATGAGTTTCCTCACTGCTAGGTATAAGGGCTTTCTAAGTTTGTGTCACTTGACGCGATCCTGCGCTAGTCCACCCATTTAATTTACATATTTAATTTAGATTTTAAATGAATGAATGAAATACTCTTTATTGCACACCCAACAAAAATACAGTAATAATGGAAATAAACATTAAATAAAGGTACAATGGGCGGTCTTATCGCTGAAAGCGATCTCTTCCAGACAACCTTTGGATGGACAGGATAAACAAAATCAAAAGACGGCGGTGTAAGAGTACCTACAGACATGAACAGTAAATTATTAATTAGTTGTATTTAATTTGACAATGTATGGTTTATGTAATTAATTCTTTTAAATTAATTAGTGTTAAATAAATAAATTACCACCGCACCCTGTGGAGGACAGAAAACTTACTAGAAATCAATATGAATGGCTCATAGGATCAGGAAGAAAAAATATATTCAGAACTCAATTTTACTAGTATTTTTATTTACAGTGTTATCCGAACACATGCGTTCAAGTCCCGTCTAGGCTTGAAATTTTTGAGATGATTTAAAAAAAAAAAACTTTTCAATTTTACTGTTGGATTGGGCAGACATTTTTTGACCAAGATTTCTAATCGAAAACGTTATTTTTAATCATTTTCGGATTGACCATAAAGCTCGGATACCATTCCGACACGGATTCAAAAGTTTACAAAATAGCGTTCACTGTTTCGAAATCGAATCCGAAAAATAACTGCCCGACCGATCCGATAACTTTCCGATATTTTAAAATAGACTCGCAGGTCATCATAAAGCAGTGTATCAGATTTCAGCCAAATCGGTTCAGTACTTTTGGCGTTAGAGAGGAACAAACATGCATCCAAAGTATAGCATCCATACTAAAATAGCGATAGTAACTCTGTTTGTTTGTTACTTTTTCGCGATTAAACGGCTGAACGGATCGTAATGAAATTTGCCAACGGGATAGATTATATCCTGGGCAAGGACATAGGCTTACCTTTTGTCTCATAAATGATCTTGAAGGGAGTGAAATAGATAAGGGGTAAAAGTTTGTATGGGCAATCCATAATTACTCAAGTTAGGGATCTAAAAATCTATTAAATTTGGTATATAGATAGATTGTGACAGGGATTGGGACATAGGTTACTTTTTATCCGACTGCGCAGAAGGAGAATTATGTTTTCTATACTTTAATATTATAAAGAGGAAAGATTTGTTTGTTCGTTTGTTTGTATTGAATAGGCTCCGAAACTACTGGACCGATTTAAAAAATTCTTTCACTGTTGGGAAGCTACACTATCCCCGGGTGGCATAGGCTACTTTTTACCCAACTGCGCAGGAGGAAGGTAATGTTTTTATTGAAAAACTACGCGTGCGTAGCTGCGGATTGGTCAGCTAGTTATTGATAAAGCACGCGTGCGAAGCCGCAAGGGGTGGGGGGTGGGTTGGGCAGCTAGTTTATAATATGAGTGGGATTGGTTGTTGGCAGGTGTAACGCACGTGTTCGTGGACGAAGTGCACGAGCGGGACAAGTTTAGCGACTTCCTGCTGATCGCGCTGCGAGACGCCCTGCCGCGGTTCAAGGAGCTCAAGCTCATACTGATGTCCGCCACCGCTGATACGCAAATATTCTCCAGGTATCATTTAACATTCATTTGAATGAATGAACTTTATTGAACACCTTTAAAATAAAATATTACTACTATTATAAACGCGAAAGTTTGTATGTATGGATGTATTACTCTTTCACGCCGGAACGGCTGAACCGATTGCGATGAAATTTGGTAGGTACGTAGATCATAACCTGGATTAACACATAGGCTACTTTTTATTTTTTTATTGACGATCTCCGTGGCGCAGTGGGCGAATAGCCGGCTGAGACGCAGGAGGTAGCGGGTTCGATTCCAGCCGCGGACAAATGTGGTGTACAGATATTTGTTCGGGGTCTGGATGTTTTCTCTATGTATTATAAGTATGTATTTATAAAAAAAACAAAGTAGGTACATGTATAAGTATTCTATCATTTATCCGATTCCCATAGTACAACCTCTGCTTAGTTTGGGCCTAGATAGCGCTGTGTGAAATGTCCAGCAATATTTATTTATCACTAGAAAACAAGTATCCTATTCTACGTTGACAGTTTATTTTTATTTTAAAACTAATACTTATAGTTATGTATTTACTAAATCTCTATGGATCGTTCCGTCCGTCTGAATTAAATGCATATTATAATTTTTATATCACCCCCACCATCGTTTAGCAGTTATATTATTTCCCAGATATTTCAACAACTGCCCCGTGATCACGATTCCTGGGCGTCTGTTCGAAGTGCAGCGGTACTTCCTGGAAGACATACTAAAGATCACACAGTACAAGACTAAGAAGATGGCTCAGGTGGAGAAGGAACTCAAGCATAAACTGAAGACAGGACAGAGCTACTGGTCACAGCTTGAAGGTGAGTCTAGCAATTCATCATCATCGTCAGCCCTTCTCATCCCACTGCTGGGCAAGGGCCTCGCTTCGTTGTCGCCATTCGCCTCTGTCCTGCGCTGTTCTAACCCACATACGACCTGCAATTTTTATAATTTCGTCGACCCATCTTGCCGGCGGACGACCTGCGACCTAGTTTAAAAATTCTAAAAGTTTTTATTCATTAAAATCACAAGGACCACTTTGAAACGTCAGTTTTACTGCCTGTTCCATCGCGACGAAGCCAGGAAAGAAAGGCAAGAAAACAAGGCTGGTTGTTCTTTTTAATGATCCGTTTAGAATATGTAGGTTCCTTTGCGTACCTACTAAATATATGTCATTCTAAGGAGTCTACATTGGGAGTTTTCTGATTTCTTTTCTGATTGTCTGATTTCACTTGTAGTTATTTATTCAGAGTTGCCCCGATATGACACACAAACGCACTTGACCAACGGCTCACAGTAACTGCCGTTGGTCGCGATCATACTTCTCGCATACACGCAAAACTGCTGATTCATCTTCACACACACTTACACGGTCCCTACAAATACATAACAATAAAGTTATCCTAGTAGAATGTCCCTAGCGATCGCCCATCTATAGTATATTGTTATACAGGGCGGTAAGCGATCTATTTTACTCCCGTGATATTTCGGCGTACGAGCGTGCGAATGCGAGCGAGGGGATTGATTAGCTTACACCCTAGTATAACGCAAAACTCTTCATTACGAATACGAGAAAATTACAAGTGTTTTTATAACAGTTTATTGAAAATTACCGTTCCCGGTGTCCCTTGTTTTGACAACTGGCCTGTTCCATTTTAAAATATAAATAAGGATTTATGACGCTAATGACACTTTAATACTATTTATTCACGACTAGCTGACCAATCCGCAGCTACGCACGTGTAGTTTTTCAATAAAAACATTACCCTCCTTCTGCGCAGTTGGGTAAAAAGTAGCCTATGTCACCCGGGGATAGTGTAGCTTCCCAACAGTGAAAGAATTTTTAAAATCGGTCCAGTTGTTTCGGAGCCTATTCAATACAAACAAACAAATCTTTCCTTTTTATAATATTAGTATAGAAGAAAAGAATATTCAAAGAAGTATAACATGCGTACAAACACAGGTTTTTTTAAGAGGAACCTCTCACTCACAGTGAACCCCAAAATAAGTCTGGAGCTCTAGCAGAAAAAAAAAGGTTTGAAAGGCTTCACTTTCGCCGGACCTTCTGTAGAAGAGGAAAGATTTGTATTTTTGTATGTTTGTAACGAATAAATTCAAAAACTACGGATCCGATTTCAAAAATTCTTTCACCATTAGAATGTTACATTATCCCTTAGTAATATAGGCTACTTCTTACCCAACTGCGCAGAAGGAGGGTAATGTTTTTATTGAAAAATTGCGCGTGCGAAGCTGCGGATTGGTCAGTTATTGATAGATAAATTGAATGTTGTTGATATGTGTTTATCGCAAAAATGTGGCCACACGGGTTCCGGGGGAAAATGCAAATTGATTTAAATTGAAGTAAGATAAGTTTCGATAAGATGGATAGCCCTTAAAAAACAAAATAATAGTTCATATAAAAGTTAATTTAATATAATTCAATGTTTATATTTAATTTAATTGTGCACAGATTTAGAAATACCAATAAATAATAATACATCAATAATGTTATTTTAATTAGGTATGTAACTCCTAAAGGAGGAAATAAAGGCGATTTTTATTTTATTTTATCCCTAAGCTACTTACTATCTAAGCTGTAAAAAATTTAAGTATGGGTACATGCAGCAAAATTAATAAATATAAAATATTTTAATTTTATTTAATTTATTTCCTAAGATATGTTTTGGTTCCAGGGCATAAATCCGCAAGCGCAGAGGAAGGCAGCAGTAAGGACGGCAACGACAACAAGCCGGAGGTGGTGGTGGATCCCGCGTTACAGGCTGATATGGACGACTTCATAGACGACTGCTTCAATGAAGGCAGCTTGGTAACGTTCTCTACTTTACTATTCAAAGGTAGAACACTGATGAATACGAATGTGGAGGGATATAGAAGTAGGCCAAAGAAGAGATGTATAGATTCGCCCTTACATCTGTTAGGCGAGTGTGCTCCACTAATGCGCAAACGTAGTATTCATCTGGGCGAACACATCCTCTGCCGGAGGAGCTAACAGTTATCACCCCTAAGAATATTCTACAGTTTTTAATAGCTGTGCTGTAGGGCTTTGTGGTGATCTTTGAATACTCCCATAAACTAGGGGCGACATAACACAACAGCCCTCGTGGTCGCAGTGACATTAAAGCCACAAAAGCAAATAAAAAATGTATAGATGAATTTTACTAAGAAAACAATGAATGAAAATTCTTTATTATACCTTACAACTTATTTTTTTTAAACCTACGTCATCCCACTGCTGGGCAAAGGTCTCCCCCACTGTCACTTACTTTATTAAAACTAATTTATAAATGGTAACTTTCCCTTATCGGTAAAACGCCAACTCATTGGCATGTGTATTCTGCCTGTCCTAACCTACGGTGCGCAGTCTTGGACATTGACCGAGTCTCCTTCTAAAAGTTTGTCAAAGAGCGATGGAGTGCAGCATTTTGGCTGTGAAGCGGATCGATCGGATTCCAAACTCCTGGCTGCGCTCGAAGAACGGCATCGCTGAAATGGCCATCAAGGCTCCAAAGCTAAAATGGGACTGGGCGGGTCATGTCTCCCTTATGCAACTCTCCTAAAGAAGAAAAGCGACGCCGAGGAAGGCCTGAAAAGTGCTGGAGCGACGACTTGGACGTCTTCCAAAGAGACTGGCGGGATTTGGCTCCAGCTAGACCGTGATAAATGTAAGGAAGAGGGGGAAGCCTTTGCCCAGCAGTGGGAAAGTACGGGATGATTAAAAAGGAAATAAAAAAATGTAAGCATAATGGGCTTACATTAGTTTTATCGCTTAACAAAGCGATCTCTGTCAGACAACCTTTGGATGGAGAAGATCATTGATTAATGGAAGATTGGCCGAAGTGTAAAAAGAATATACTTAATTATTAGTTATTTATTATATAGTTAGTTATTATATTACTTAATTATTATTACTTACATATTAGGTAGAAGAATATACATATTAGGTACATAAATAACTGGAAATAAATAAATATCATATAAAATAAATAAATACATACACATATATTAACAATATAAAAGATCAGATCAATGAATCACAACTCTTCATGGAGATAAAAGTCTCGAGAAAATTGATCAAATGCTCAATGAAATGTGAATTTCGGGAAGTGTCTTATCAATTGTAGGATATTTAGTTGCTAGAGAAATGCAAAAGCTGAACTGGATTTACCGAATAATTATTTATTGTCCATTTACAATGCGTGCACTATTCGAGAACAAAGGCAGGAGGCGACTGGCGGGGCGGCGCCGGCGGGCTACCCATGCCACCTTGGGCCAAAATGCAGACTTGCACAAAACTCAGTCACAGCACATATTGCAGTAGCCCTTGCTCCCCACAGGAAATGAGAGAGAACTAACGTATTGTGCGATGCCACAGATTTCTATAAAAATACTACGCGCCGTTCAATGCTTCGCCCGGCAAACCCCGCCCGGTCAAAGTCCTCGCCCGGTCCGTACAGCGCATACAGCACGGCGGTAAGTATCAGGAACGAAAACTCAAAACTAAGTTGTTTGGATTAAAAAAAATTGCAAGACATTGAGAGACTTGCAGAAAGAAGGAACTTCTGCAAGGATAGCTAGCTTATTTAGTAAAAGAATTGTATATAAATTGACACTTCCCATCCACTTCCACTTCCCTTGCGTGAATGGGCCGCTCGGCTGGAGGACCGGAGACCAGTGCGTGTCGTATGCGTTGTCACCTGCGTATGCCATAGTATTGCAGCAACAATGGCTGACAATACGACTTCTACCTCAAATATTTCCAGAGCGACCTATCTTGTGTGGCTGGCGCTGTCCTTTCCAGAGCATGGTCACTCGAGACTCTCGCGAGGGATTGAAGAAATCAGTAAAGGTTTGTTAGTAAAAGAATAATGTGTTTGTTGCAGGACTCGTTCTGTCAGATACTGTACATGTATCTATCGGAAGGCGTGCCGGTGGACTGCGCGCACTCGGCGTCGGCTCGCACGGGGCTCATGGCGGCCGCCGCGCGCGGTCTGCACGAAACTGTCGCACAGATACTGCAGATTGGTAACTATTACTTTACAAATATTTCAAGTAGTTTATTTGTATTTTACGTGCTATTTGCACCACCATCTTATACGCGTTATCAAAGTATGTAGCAGTAAATAATTTTCAAGATTTTAAAAAATTGTAAATTGTTTCTGTCCACAGGCGCCAACCCGTCTACAAAAGACGCCAGCGGCAAAACGGCCCTCGACCACGCGACGGACAACAAGCACACCGAATGCATCGCCCTGCTCTCCGCCGACAGGAAAGCAGACGATGCCAAGGACACCTCCGACGAGGACCCCGCCGACAGCCTGCTGCTTGACGTGTACCACCACACCACCTCCGAGGACAACATCGACCACGACCTCATGCTAGCCCTCATCAAACACATACACGTTAACCTCCCCAAGGGAAGCATCCTAATCTTCCTACCTGGGTACGAGGACATAGTGAACGTGCGAGACAAAATCCTAGCGTGCACAGATATGAACAGCCCAAAATACCAGATCTTCACCCTCCACAGCAACATGCAAACGTTGGACCAGAAGAAAGTGTTTAATCCCCTTCCTAACGTAAGAAAGATCATCATATCGACGAACATAGCGGAGACTTCTATAACTATAGACGATGTTGTGTACGTGGTTGACTCGTGCAAAGTGAAGGAGAAGTATTACGAGTCGAACGGAGGCGTGTGCTCGCTGCAGTGCGTGTGGACGTCGCGCGCGTGCTGCCAGCAGCGCGCTGGCCGCGCCGGCCGCACCAAGCCCGGCCACTGCTTCCACATGTGCTCCAAGCGCCGCTTCAAGACTCTGCCTCTAAACTCCGTGCCGGAGATACTGCGAGTTCCGCTCTCGGAGCTATGTCTTCACACGAAGCTGTTGGCTGCGGGAAATACGCCTATTGCAGACTTCCTCACCAAGGCGCTCGAGCCCCCATCTTTCCTATCCGTCAGAAACGCGGTTACACTACTCAAGACCATCGGAGCGCTAACCCCTATGGAGGATCTGACGGAAATCGGTCAGCATTTGTTAGATCTGACCGTGGAACCGAAGCTAGGAAAGATGCTATTGTACGCGTGTGTCATGAAATGCCTCGACCCGATCCTGACCATCGTGTGCAGCCTCGCGAACAAGGAACCCTTTCAGATCAGCATGAACCCCGAGAACAGGAAGAAGGGACACACGGCGCGGAAAGAACTAGCTTCGGAGAGCTACTCCGATCACATGGCGCTGCTGAGGGCGTTCCAAGCGTGGCAGCAAGCGCGCGCGAACGGAACCGAGCGAGCATTCTGCTCCAAACACTTCATATGCGGAGCTACCATGGAGATGATCGTCGCCTACCGCACGCAGCTCCTGGCGCAGCTGCGGGCGCTGTGTCTCGTGAAGGCGCGAGGCTCCGGAGACATCAAAGACGTCAACTTAAACTCGGAGAAATGGCACGTCGTTAAAGCGGTTCTAACAGCCGGTTTGTACCCGTCCATAGCCCGAGTCGACAGGACCTCCTCAACCCTTCGCACGTCCAAAGAAGTGAGAGTAGCTTTCCACCCGAAGTCGACGCTACACAACGGAGGAACCGGCACCAGCGCTATGCACAAGTCTATAACCGGCTTACCTACAGATTGGGTGGTTTTCGAAGAGATCTCTCGCGCTGGTCGGTTCTGCTTCATCCGATGCTGCACATTAGTGACACCATTAACGGTGGCGCTGTTCAGTGGACCGATCCGACTCAGTAGCACAGCGCTGACGCAACGAGCGAACCCGCCGGGACTGTCCAGCGACTCGGACAGCGAGGCGGACGAAAACAACTCGTCTCCCGACACAGCCGGCATCACCTTAGACGAGTGGATGCAATTCACCGCCGATGCCTCGGACGCTATAAGCGTATTCTACCTGCGACAGAAGCTGTGCGCGCTCGTTATACGCAGGATGTCGAACCCGGGCAAGCCTATGACACCGTTGGACGAGCAGATACTGAACACTGTGGTGCATGTGCTAGGCGCTGAGGAGAAGAACGTAGGTTTGATCCAGCCCAGTGGTATAGGGCAGCGACCTAAGCCACTGACGGTCGACTCACCGAATTGGAGAATGCGCGTTGAGGACGAGTACAGACAGTATAGCCAGCCTCAGTACAGTCAAGACTATCAGAACAACTATTATCAGAGCGCGTACGGCGCCGGATACAGGAACGGGCAGGGTCGGTCTACCTGGCAAGGGCCCCCTCAGAATTTCTCTCCGCAATCGTTCTCCGGTCCGAAGAGCCCTATGTCTCCGAACGGGAAGACGCTGTTGGCTAATATAGAGAAGTACGCGGAGATCGCGGATAATACGAGGTATTTGGTTGTGAAGGCGGATGACGTGCATTCCTTGGACATGGCGCAGAGCACAGGCAGCTATCCCTTCAGTCCGAATGTTCAGAAGAAATTGCAGAAGTTTAAACAGGTAAGATTTGCTCTCTTCATTAGGAAATCCGATCAACGTAGGTAGTCTAGTTTTGGTGCACTCAACTTAAAAAGTAATGTTTTTTCTGAATCCGATGCCTAATCATTTAGGTACGTAAGTGCCGAAGCTCACAAATAGACTGCTTGAACCAACTTTTTTAAATATGTATGTTGATGATAATGATAGGCAATAGTTTAACTTTTGAAACTATCATGATAACACACATTTTCTCTAAAAGCGCATGAAACATAGGCTACTCAGGTCATTGTCTATCTATATACCAAGTTTCATCGAAATAGGCCGATCCGTTTAGTTGTTAAAACGTAACACACAGACAGAGAGACAGAGCTACTTTTGAATTTATATACATATAAGTATGGATGGATCACGGCGCATGCAACTGTGACAAAATATCGAAAAAGTCAAAAATTCACAAACTATTGTAAACTAGCTGTTGCCCGCGGTTTCGTACGCGTTACACTACTAAATGTGTAGGGTAACCTAGAAATAAAGCTAAACTCGCTGTTGCAACTTGGCACCCCATTTATATCCTACGGGAACTGATTTATGGGATAAAAGGTAGCATATGTGGTAATCCAGGTTATAATCTGCGTATATATACCAAATTTCATCAAAATCGGTTCAGCCGTTACGGCGTGATTGAGTAACAAACAAACAAATAAATAAACAAACATCCAAACTTACACATTTATGATATTAGTGTGATACCACGTTTTTACCACGGACATCAGCCTGTACGAGATTAGGATCGCTCTGAAACAGCTTAAAAACAACAAGGCACCAGGTGAGGATGGAGTTACGACAGAACTTCTGAGAGCGGGTGGAAAACCGGTACTTCAAGTCCTCCAGAAGTTATTTAACTCCGTCGTCCTCGAAGGAACCACGCCAAAAGCGTGGGATAAGAGCGTGGTGGTGCTTTTCTTTAAAAAAGGTGATAAAACCTTATTAAAGAACTACAGGCCCATCTCGCTCTTGAGCCATGTTTACAAGCTGTTTTCGAGAGTGATTACGAACCTTCTCGCACGCAGGTTCGATGACTTCCAGCCTCCCGAACAAGCCGGTTTCCGAAAAGGCTTTAGTACCATAGACCACATCCACACGCTACGCCAGATTATACAGAAGACCGAGGAGTATAATCGGCCGTTATGTCTAGCGTTTGTGGACTATGAAAAAGCCTTCGATTCAATCGAGACCTGGGCGGTACTGCAGTCTCTTCAGCGATGCCAAATCGACTATAGGTATATCAAAGTGTTAAAGTGTTTGTATAGTAACGCCACTATGTCAGTCCGTCTACAGAACCAGAGTACGGAACCAATCCAACTGCAGAGAGGCGTGAGCCATGGAGACGTAATTTCTCCGAAACTGTTCACGAACGCATTGGAGGACGTTTTCAAACTCTTGGCCTGGGACAGACTTGGCATCAATATCAATGGCGAATACATCACTCACCTTCGTTTTGCCGATGATATAGTCATTATGGCCGAATCGCTCAAAGAACTCGGTACCATGCTCAACGACTTCAGTAGGGTCTCCCAACAGGTGGGTCTTAAAATGAACATGGATAAGACGAAGATCATGTTAAATATCCATGTTGCACCCATACCGGTAGTTGTTGGGGGCGATACTCTCTAAGTTGTCGACGAATATGTATACCTAGGACAAACTGTCCAATTAGGTAAGTCCAACTTCGACAAAGAGGTCGCACGAAGAATCCAACTCGGCTGGGCAGCGTTCGGGAAACTTCGCGATATCTTCTCGTCCAAAATTCCCCAGAGCCTGAAGACTTAAGTCTTCAACCAGTGTGTGTTGCCAGTGATGACCTATGGCACTGAAACGTGGTCCTTTACCATGGCCTCATGACCAAGCTCAAGGTCGCTCAACGAGCTATGGAGAGGGCTATGCTCGGGGTTTCTTTGCGTGACAAAATCCGCAATGAGGAAATCCGCAGAAGAACTAAAGTTGCCGACATAGTTCTCAAAATTAGCAAGTTGAAGTGGCAATGGGCAGGCCACATCGCTCGTAGAACCGATAATCGTTGGAGAAGAAAGGTTCTCGAGTGGAGACCACGGACTGGAAGACGCAGCGTAGGCCGCTCCCCACAAGGTGGACCGACGATCTAGTAAGAATCGTGGGGAGCCGTTGGGCGCAAACGGCTACCAACCGCTCGTTATGGCGATCTAAGGGGGAGGCCTATGTTCAGCAGTGGACGTCTTCCGGCTGATGATGATGATGACCACGTTTTTAGTGAAATAGGCAATAGTTTGACCACTGCTTGATGGCAAGTGAAATTAAAATATTACCATTTTCTACGGAAATTATGTTTTTGCAGGATGGAGTCCGTGTCAATTTAATATTCTCTTGCGCGAGCGTGTCTAAATTCGTGGGAGCAGCGACTATGGAGCCTTCAGGAACGATCGAATGGCTTTCTAACAACCATCTGCCCTTCCATATGATCCGGTAAGTCTTGTTATATCCCAACTGAATCATTATTAAATTTTATTCAGCTAACTCGTTTCATCATCAAAATAGTCAGCTGTAGTGTAATCTGACTCCCAACACACAATCATGCCAGCAAGTACCTATGTACTTATTTTGATGAAGTATCGTGGTAATTAATCGTGTACTAATCGTAGTAGTCTTAACTATTTTTGCAAGCTGTGCCTACTTCTAGAAGGACGAACACCGTCTTTGGCAAAATTTTATATATTTTTTCCTTGTATTGTTTCGTGTAATGTCCAGTATAGTAGGCCAATTAGTAAAAAAATACTTGATTACACTTTTAGTATAACCTGTTTTGTTATGTGCGACATTAATTTGAAACACACACCCGGAATCGTATTAACTTATTTTAGAGGTGGCTGCAATACCGCTAGCTTGAATATTTATCCAGTAATCGAGACATTTCCAATGGTGCCTTTGCGACCATGCCGCTTAGTGAGTTTAACAGGCATGATGTATGAAAATGATTTGTTTACCTGTTTTATACAGGCTGTTTAATTTATATTTTAGGACTTGATATTAAGGTTGGTTAAAAATTTATAATTTTCTAGGGTAATATATTAAAAAAAACCTATTTTACAACAATCATCATCATATCAGCCGTAGGACGTCCACTGCTGGACAAAGGCCTCCCTCATTGATCTCCAGGAACTGCGGTTGGAAGCGGCCTGTATCCAACGCGGACCTGCGGTTCTTACCAAGTCGTCTGCCCATCTTGTAGGTGGGCGTCCTACGCTGCGCTTGCCGGTCCGTGGCCTCCATTCGAGAACTTTCCGGCCCCATCGGCCATCTTTTCTGCGCGCTATATGGCCTGCCCATTGCCACTTCAGCGTGCTAATCCGTCGGGCTATGTCGGTGACTTGAGTCTCCTACGTATCTCCTCATTTCTGATTCGATCCCGTAGAGAAACCCCGAGCACAGCCCTCTCCATAGCTCGTTGAGCGACTCTGAGCTTATTCATAAGGCCAATAGTGAAGGACCACGTCTCGGTTCCATATGTCATCACTGGTAACACACTGACTATTTTACAACAATACTAGCCATTAATTAGCTCATCCAGTGTTTTTATTTAATGTCGTACATAACAAAACACGTAGTTTATGAATCAATATATTATGAACCAACTTCAAAAAAAGGAGGAGGTTAAATTAGTTTTTTGCTTGAATGTTTGTTGTTACCTCAGAAATCAGTCATTTATCAACAGATTTGGATAATTATTTTTATTTGAATGCTTTTTAAATTGGTTTTACAGAAATTTCATCAAAATCGATTCAGTAGTTTGGTTTTTTATGTTATCTGAAATCGGTTATATTTTTGTTAAAAAGTTACTTGTTATTCCCTTATGCCAAATAACAGTTTAAGATTATTTATTCTATAATATAAAAATGAATCGCAAAATGTGTTGGTAAGCGCTTAACTCAACAACGCCTGGACCAATTTGGCCAATTCTTTTTTTGTTGTATTTCTTACTGTCAGGAGAAGGTTCTTATGAAAGAAAAAATTAAGAAAATTGCGCGCAAAATTAGGAAATGTAAGAATACTTAACCACCATATAAAATTATTTATAATCTAACCTTAGCGCTTTTATAATGTAACCTTATGACGTTTGACATAGAATTGACAGAATGCGTGCTGCAAATATCGTCAAAGAGGATGTAAAAAAAATTAATATCGTTTGAAACAGATGCTTCGGTAGGAGTTATACCGAGATATATTGTCTATATATATAAAAATTAATTGCTGTTCGTTAGTCTCGCTAAAACTCGAGAACGGGTGGAGCGATTTGGCTAATTTTGGTATTGAATTATTTGTAGAAGTCATTCATTTTCTCATACATAATGATGGCCGGGGACAACAATTGACAATTCTACTAGGGTGGCTTATATTGACAGCCCGCGATATACCTATGCATGTCAAGCCGATATGAAGTTCGGCGGGACCACTAGTTTCTCATAAAATTTACATAATAAATCGCTTACTGAGAAAACTTATAATTCTATTCTACTTACTTAAGTAGGTACACAATTTACAGTGCCTGAAACAGGTAATGTTATCTTTAAACAATCATCAATTAAATAAATATTGAGTCACCGAACTGAGTTTGTTGAAAATAAAGATTGTTATTATGTTTCCAGTCACATATCGAACTCGCTCGCGAACGGCGCGCGAGTGTGCGGCGCGCGCGACGGCACGGAGCTGTGCGCGGGCTCGGGGCGCGCGCTGCTCGCCGCCACGCAGCATGCGCGCCGCGCGCCCGCCCCCGCGCACCCGCACCCCCACCCCCACCCACACCATCCCCGGCCCATACAGAAGCACAATGAACACTAGCCGCGCTCTACAATATACCAGTGATGTGATCAGGTGAAAGAGAAGTGTCCATTTGCCAGTGCCAGTTACACTCCTAACTTAATTGAGACTGAGTCTAGATTTTTGACAGTTTTTTCTTCAAATGCTTCTTTTTTGTTGCGGATTTAGTTAAGGCCTCGAGGATTCCCTCACTATCCTGGCGTCGTCTCACAGAGGCATTACCTCTGGCTCTTCAGGTGGAATCTACGGGTTCTGTTTCGCCTCCCTTGCTGGAGTGATAATAATATAATCTCTAATGTTTCGAAGTTAGTCAAAATTATGATTTTGATATAAACCTGTGCGCGAAAAGACCCGTTTTGTCTTAAAAACATGAGTATAGTTCGCGAAAATTTAAAAAGTTCTATAATCTCTAATATATAATAATCTCGTGTCACGTTTTTGTGGTCGCTTTTCACCGAAACGGGTCGACCGATTTTTATGAAATTTGTTTTTTTTTGTATAAATATACAGGTAGGTATGAGAATAGGTCGTAAAGTATTTTTCACTCTCCTACCTCCACCCCTCAATTTTTAATCGCGATTTTAGTATTTTTGTATGAACAATATCCATTTATTTAAACCGTCGTTCATTGACGTGAAGTCATTTACATGAAGTGTCGCGTCACTTTAACAAGAGTGTTTTATATAGTTTTTATCCCGTAGTTCCCACGGGAACGGGTAATATCAAGCGTGCGAAGTCGCGGGCGGGTCAGCTGGTTTACAAAGCTTTATTTCAGGCAACAATAGAAAAGTACAAGATGTTAAAACTTAATTCTACGGCATATATAAATATGTACACACGGCTACACATCAAGCTATAAATCCAGTATAAGCTGACCTCTCATTCTACGAAAAGCCTAACACAACGCGAGGTCAGCTTATACTGGAAATGTGTAGCCGTGTGTACCTTAGTGACTAACATATGTACGAGTATATACATATTTTTATCTAGTCTATGCTGTCCCACTGCAGGGCAAAGGCCTCCCCTAACATACATATTATAATACTTAAAACTATTTGCTGGCACGTAAAATGTGCGACGTGTGACGCAATTGCGCCTCGAAAATGTCGAAACAACACGCTTTTCGGCGAAAACTCTTCCTTTGTAAAGGTTGAAAGATCTGCAGTTGGAACTCGCTACAAAAAAGATTTGAAATCATTGTGGCGCGATTCCAACTGTTCGACCGAATATCTGAAGAAGAAGGCCAATGTACGGTTACATTGGCCTTCTTATTCAGATATTCGAGCGCGTCCTCCACCGTTGTGTATACTAAAGATTTTACGAAAAACATGGTCTGCCTTCCTTTACCCTGCCAGGTCCAACTTTGTGTAACACCATGCGAAAGCAATTAATGTATTGATTAAAAACCAGACTTTAATAATAACTAATTTATTAACTATGACAACATTTACAGTCCATTTGTGTTCACTTATTGAATGCGCGCAGACTCGTAATGATATAATCGGACATCTAGATGCTAATATTTTTAGTAAAGACACAGTAACTGGCAGGATTAAGGGCGCACTATACCTAGAGAGACGATAAATCGCTGATTGAGAAACAATGTTTTGTTCAACAAATTGTGTGCTTAAAATATGTAATTCATAAATTTTATAGCACGTATCCTGTGCTAGAACGTCTGTGTTGTTAAAACACGATTCCGTTAAATTTTCTCGATGGAAAAAAATCCAAAGATGACTCCAAATTTACCTTTAAACCGTTCTTATGCGATGAATATTTCAGTTTAGATCTTGAAACTTTATAAAGTAATTCTACACATCATAAATAAGTGCACCTGTGTTTTAAATTTTCAAAATACCTTTTAGTTTCGCTTAAAATGAAAAAACCTTACTTTTGAACTAATGAAAGCATTCGCTTCGGACGCCCGGTCCGCGTCAGTCTTGCCTCGGCTTTCAGACGGGGTACCCGTGACTCTTATCGCTCCAAACGATCACGTAATTCTTTGGTAGAATTTATATTTAGTTGGTTTTTGTAAAGACGCAGTAATGAGAAATAAACACAACAAGATAATGAAGGGACTGAATGATAAAAAACCGGCAAACATATGATCCACGGCGAGATAGGACGTGCAGCGGCGCGCGGAGAAGCGGGGGTGAAATTCAAGTTTAGGCTGAGGTATAGTCAACTCTTAAGATAAAGGTGGGATTAAAATCAGGACCAACCTTAGTTTCAAGAAACTTTCTCCAAATACCGCCAATTCTTTGTTCTTCCAGTAATTTCAATTTCTTCTCCTCGCGAGGGACACAACACTACACTTTTCAGGTCTTATTTCACAGCAATTTCTTTTAATTAGTTATTTTGGTACAGAGCATATTGCGACACAGGTATCGTTTTAACCATCTTTTCACGGCTCTTTGATTGTAATCAAGGGTAGAGGGAGATGGGCTGATATAGCCCGTCCGTCCTATATATAGAGGATAGATAAGGACAGAAAGTCACTGTGCTCCTACCCACATATAATATTTAATTGTGGCCTAAACACTTAATAAATAAATTTAAACAGCTATATGGTATAATTATAGGTTTCCTTTAATTATTCCTTTTTTCTTTTGTAATTTATGGTTTTCAAAAAGGGATACCCTAAGACCTAAAAGAGATATTTATATTTAAAATTATATACTAAAAATCATCGAGATGAAATATTTACGGGTAATGGTAGGTAAACGTTTAATGGATTAAGGGCGCTTTTAGTGTCACGCGGATTTGCTCACGCACGCGGGATTGGACCGCATGCGTAAAATTTCACGCTGCGGATCATACGCAGCATGAGTTTCAGTTTTCTACGGGCTGCGTAACGGTATAGACGTGTTCAAAAATGATCAATGTCAGAAGAATATGTGTCGCTTACATACTTTACAAACGACGAAACAAGAAGACAAGAGTACATGTTGATCCCTTTCTTGAAAATAGGCTTCTTGCTGGGGCGTTTGTTACACACTTTGGAAAACTACAAAATAATGAACGTAAATTTAAAAATTACTTTCGAATGTCCATTCGTTCTTTTGATGAACTGTTGTGTAAAATTGAGAATAAGCTACAAAAAAGCAGTTTACGAAGGATTACAATACAACCGATTGAGAGGCTCGCTATTACATTAAGGTAAGTTTTAAATTTTAAATATTTAATTTCCTGCTATGATTTAGTAGAAAGGGATTTGAACAGGTAGGATAAACGTTTTTTGACTTCAAATTACTGTCATGTGTAAATTTACATGTGCAAAAAAAAGATTTTGTCATGTACTCTGAAATTTCATTGTTCATAATTTCATTCAATTTCATGTTGAAATTTCATAAAATAAGATTATTTCACTCATAAAATGTCGCCATTAAAGTGGAATCATTCCTACCTTTCATCACACGCTACTTATTATAATATAGATAAAAGTTATAGGTTTGCACATGACAGTAATTTAAAGTCAAAAAAAGTCCTTAATTGGTTTGGGATTGGTACGTTCAACCTACATACACAATCCTTTTTTTTATCTGATAAAGTACACATGGCCACAGATCAAGTTACCCAAAACCAGCATAAATGGAACTCGCGCCTTGCGTATTATCATACTTAGGTAACCCGTCGGAGTCCCGCTTATACTGGATTTGAGTAACTTGATCTGTGCCGTGTGTACAACCGCACTCATATGACTAAACAAACAATTAGAGAGAAACTGGAGAAAAAAAGTTAATCGTACTCATTTTAATAAAAAGAGTTTTATTCATAAATTAAAAAATCAAATTTTACATCATTCATTTCTTTGTAAATTTGTATCCTGAGCGTTGACATTACTTTCGCCTGTAGATGATGTTGTTGCTGGGGTATAAATTACGTCATAAGACGTGATATTAAACAGGCCGCTTTCAGTCGAAATAAGAGTTTCATTGTCATTCACTGCAGCAGAACTAATAGCATTGTCGTTAAGACTCGAAGTATCCTGGATTATACTATTGGTTTGGTAATCTTGATTTATCGGTGACAAACTGTCAAGCTCAGTAAAAGCACTAGAACTTGTTGTAGGTATGGGACTGTAGTATGCAGGTTGTGTTTGACTTTCCATTTCCATAACTATATTTAACACTTTTGTTCTGAACATTAGTTTTTGATATCTAGTGAATCTTTTTAATGAAGGCTGCAGAGACTGAAAGAAAGCCAAATCCTCACTTTCTAGCTCCAGTTGATTAGACTTTAAGCATTCTAATAACTGTGCCTCAAATTCAGATGGTGCTTGCTTTTTAGATTTTACTTGTTTTTGTTTTGATGTTGGGTGAGAACTTTCTTGACGTGAAGTATCTGGTTGCGTGGACTCATTACGTGTTTCTAAATTACGTTGTGATGTTAGTTGAGAACTTTCTTGACGTGAAGTACCTGGTTGCGTGGACTCATTAGGTGTTTCTAAATTACTTTGTTCAGACATTTCTTCACAGAGTGACTCTTCTCCAGCAGTTTCCGTTGTACTGTCTAAGAAAGTCAAAATGTTATAGTAAGAATATTTCTTCTTCTTCTTACTCCCAGAGCCGGATGGCTGATTTTTTTCAGATATCTTGTCTTTCTGGTAAGTGTCCCTTGCTGTTCGCCAGCGTTGTTGTATTTTCTTGTCTGAAATGACAAAATATAATAAGTAAGTGGCAAAAGTACACACAGTTTCAGATCAAGTTACCCAAAACCAGTACCAATAAACGGAACTTGCTAGGGCCTCGCCGAGTCGTCTACGATAATAAACAACGCATGAGTCCTGTTTATACTGGTTTTGGGAAGCTTGATCTGTGGCCGTGTGTACAAATCTGATATTAGTTGGAAATTTAACTGCATTCGATTAAAGGCCCTCCTTAATTCACACATGTTGTCAACTTTACACTGTCTCATGAAGCATTAGATAAATCAAGCAATATATATATACCTATACAGAGTGGAAAAATAAGGCCGCAGTTGAAGGAAAAGTACCCTTAATATTGATGATGGCAAATTTTACTGAATAGAAATAATTCATTTTTTACAAAAATAATTAGAACTTCATTTAAGGATTTTTGGAAAAACACCGGATTGAATCGGGAAATTTGTTTATTTGTTACAGTAAAATTTGCCATCATCAAAATTAAGGTGAAAACTTCCGGAAGTCACTAGCGCTGTAAGTTTTTAATTTGTTTTAACAAAAATTTGCTTTATTTGCATCTGTCAACCTTCATGAAGGAGGACTTCTGGCCGCAGGGTGTCGTGTTTCGGAAGTTCCGAGGGCGGCTGCCCGCTGACACCGTGCACACGTCGGCGACATTACGTGTGAAATAATTAAAATAGTTTTTGTATATAAAATAATATGTATGTTAGTCTGTAAGGTATATATCTATGGGCCTCTGTTTACATTACCATCTTGTAATGTAAATATTGCCTGAAATAAACGATATTTTATTATATTATATTATATATATTTATTAGATTCCTTTCATTTGCCGGAAATTTTACCATAGGGGTTAATTTATACAGAGAAGATTTCTTATAAAATATTTACAGCATAGTTATGTGTCTCAAATCTGCTAAAAGTGGCCACTTTTAGCAGATATGAGATACATAACTATACTTCGAACTTTTCATATGAAATCATAACTGCATAAATACCCCCCTATGATAAAATTTTCGGCAAATCATAGAAATCTAACGTAGCTATAGTACTGTAGTTAAAACGAATTAAAAACTTCTAGCGCTAGCTACTTCCGTGCCCTTTCACCTTAAGGGTATTTATTTTTCTTCTGAAGTAAAATTCGAGCGGTGCATGCTGTCTTATGTCTGATGTCAGCATTATTAATATATTATGTTATCATATTATTAATATATTGTTTTTGTTTTCAGATATTTGGCAACTGGTAATACATTCACTGATCTACACTATTCCTATGTGATTGGAATTGCAACAATTAGCGAAATAGTAAGACAAGTTTGTTACATAATATGGATTGAACTAAAGTCTGAATGTATTCCACAGCTTAATGGGATCAAATGGAAAGAAATCGCAGAGGGATTTCTCACATATACAAATTTTCCTAATTGCTTGGGTGCTATTGATGGAAAACATATAAGAGTGATTCGGCCGCCGCACAGTGGATCACTATATTTTAATTATAAGAAATATTATTCTGTAGTGCTCCTCGCAATGTGTGATGCTGATTATAATTTTACATATATTAATGTCGGTACCAGTGGAAGCAACGCCGATTCAACCATCTTTAGAAGGAGTCAATTGTATACGAAACTGGAAAGTAACACGTTGGGTATCCCTGACCCGCAAGAGTTGCCTATTATTTGCCCCGAAGTAGCTTATCCATCTAGTGTAAGAGCAAAGTTGCCGTTCGTGATAGTGGGAGACGAGGCATTTGGTTTATCATCACATGTGATGCGGCCTTATGCTCGTGATAATTTACCTTACAAAAAGAAAATATTTAATTACCGTCTGTCCAGAGCTAGAAGGTACATAGAATGCACTTTTGGAATTATGTCAAATAAATTTAGAATATTTCACAGATCCATGAATGTCAAGTTAGATCTAGCACAATTAATAGTCAAGACGGCATGTGTACTTCACAATTTCATAAGGAAACGGGATGGCTACAAGGTCAGCCATACATTTGTCACAAATGGTTTTACGGGACCACTACCCAGGCAGCAGACTGAAAGTAGTAATACGTCGGCAAGTAATATCAGAGATATATTTGCAGATTACTTTATCAATGAAGGAAAAGTCTCCTGGCAACACCGATATATAATTAATTAACTAAACTCAAAAGGTTTTAGGTTTTTGATGTTATTTGTGAATTAAATAATTATGCTTATATTAATAAAGTAATGATGCTTGTATAAATAAAATAATGAACCAAACACATACCCGCCTCTTTTCTTTCCTCTTCGCTCAAATTTTCGTAGTTAGGTGCCAATTCCTTCAAAATATCTCTCCATGCAGCCTCCCTCGCGTCCCTGTTTTTGTATAATTCATTGCGTTTATCCCACAAAACGGGCCGCAGATGAACTTCAATGATTACTCGTTCTGTATCGATTTTCATTTCGGTAGTACAATACGGCGCGTGCGCCCCGCTCGACTCTAAAATGGGCACTGAAGTTGTAGGCAGCGCTTACGCATGCGGATACCCCGCACCGGGGTGACGCCCCGCACAGCGCCCCGCGTCCCGCGTGCGTTTATCACGCTTTACAATAGATACCTATATGAAATTGTTCTTTGCGGATGCTACGCATGCGGTCCAATCCCGCGTGCGTGAGCAAATCCGCGTGACACTAAAAGCGCCCTTACGGGGGAATTTTTGAGTATAGAATAATAATCCTAGAAAAAGACACTACGTCAGTTTATGATAATTTGTAATTTTTATTTTAGTGTTAACCTACACTTATGGGGATAATCTAAATATTCAAAAATCATCGGAATAGTTACGATCCAGACGTAAGTTTTTTTGTAATTTGAATTAAAACTTAGACTTTACGTTACTGAATTTAGATTTTTATTATATTGGTATATTTATACCAATAGAATAAATTACAAACAATATTTTAGGGTAGAAGCTGTTATGTACTTATGTGTTGCTCATTTTCACTAACCCATTAGGGCCAGTGACTTCCGTAGCAGAGATGTTTATAAAATCAATAGTAAACGTTGAACGGCTCGTAGTAACTTTTTAGTAATCTGTGGCATCGTACATTACGCTAGTTCTCTAACATTTCGTCGAGCAGTATCTTATCGAGATATTGATAATAAAACAAGAACATTTTATAGATACATTTATGTTTTCTGTACAAACGGTCCTTTCAATGTAATTAGTTCAAATTGCAACACCTTACATATGTTGTTTAGTTATGCAGCGTCATCTTTAAAGGAGACCGGGTAAAAGTAGTACCCTGCGGTAGCAAAAGTGGTTTATCAACCGTTACAGCTCAACACAACGGGAACATACTCTACAGGTTATATGAAATGTGCCCCCCCCCCCCCCCCCCACACATCAAAAAGTTGTCTCCTATCATTCTAAAACCGCAGATATTTTGCTGCCTACGGTAACGCCTGCCCCATCAGGCGAGTTTTTCACCTAATGGGGCTAGCTGGTTAAGAAGTACCTATACATAAATATAGCTTATAGTTTGTGCATAATGGATTTCAGACTTATTTCAGTATTTCTTTTTCAAATGTCACATTCACGCAAAATATTCTAAAATCTTATCGCAATTGATTTTTAGACCACATTTCATTCCTATTTGCCCTGTACTGTATTACACGAGTGTACCCTATAAAAATGACAAAGTACACTATTTATAGTGAGATTTATTAAACACTAGCTTCCGCCAGCGGCTTTGCACACGTTGTTTGTCAATAAAAAGTAGCCTATGCTTTAATCCCGATCATAATCTCACACCAAATTTCATCGAAATCGGTTCAGCCGTGACTGAGTAACAAACATCCAAACTTTCACATTTATAATATTAGTGAGATTTTAGTTTAGTAGGTATGGTGCTATTAAATCAGATTTTAACGTGATACAAGATACTCCATTCATAATTATATCCATTTTAAATAAGCTTAGCCGATTCCTAACTATACGACCTGTGTACTCGCGAGAATCGTTAGAGCATTTTTTTAATATATTATGTTGTATATCAAGGGGCTTTAAGTATTAGGTAAATGAACATGTTTGATTAGCAGCTTTGTAAGCTGATCATATTGTTTCTATTTTATACGTAAAATGGATATAAATTTAGACATTTCATTTATAAGATAATTGAGTACTTTTTTTACTAGTACACACGGCTACGCATCAAGCTATCCAATTCTGTATAAGCTGACCTCGCATTGTGTGGGCTTTTTGTAGAATGAGAGGTCAGCTTATACTGGAAATTTATAGCTTGATGTGTAGCCGTGTGTACAAAAGAGATGCTACAGAACAGAACTGATGTGTAAATGAAAAGGTCCCATCGCTCTAAAAAGTGTTCACTGCGGGTAAAATAAATTACCCGTGATATTAAAGTCATATATTAAAATTCATTTATTTATTTACATAGCCATTATCTAATGGTATTTAATAATAATAATAATTTATTTATTCAGCAACAAACTTCAGTATTTCACAAATAGAAATTACAATGGTTTACTAGGTATAATACAATTCAGGGTGGAAAAGATAGGTACCCAAACTAGGATTTGAAGCATAATGGTGGGACCACGGGTAAAGGGGGATTACTAATTGCGAATTTATAAGCATCAGTGTAACAAGGCCGTAAATTATACGCATCGACCAATTCTAATGTAGCCGATAGTCTTTTTCTAAACATCGATGTACAGTACCTGGACATAAATAATACACATGGAGCTTTCCATAATTGAAAATGATTATCAGACATAATCGGCTACCTTTCGGTCGATATGTATTATTTATGGCCAGCATATAGCAGATGTGTATTATTTATAGCAGGACCGCCCAATTCTAAGGTAGCCGATAGTCTTTCTAAATATCGATGTAGAGTACCAGGACATAAATAATACACATGGAGCTTTCCATAATTGAAAATGATTATCAGACATAATCGGCTACCTTTCGGTCGATATGTATTATTTATGGCCAGCATATAGCAGATGTGTATTATTTATAGCAGGACCGCCCAATTCTAAGGTAGCCGATAGTCTTTCTAAACATCGATGTACAGTACCAGGACATAAATAATACACATGGAGCTTTCCATAATTGAAAATGATTATCAGACATAATCGGCTACCTTTCGGTCGATGTGTATTATTTATGGCCAGCATATAGCAGATGTGTATTATTTATAGCAGGACCGCCCAATTCTAAGGTAGCCGATAGTCTTTCTAAACATCGATGTACAGTACCAGGACATAAATAATACACAATGGAGCTTTCCATAGTTGAAAATGATTATCAGACATAATCGGCTACCTTTCGGTCGATGTGTATTATTTATGGCCAGCATATAGCAGATGTGTATTATTTATAGCAGGCCCGCCCAATTCTAAGGTAGCCGATAGTCTTTCTAAACATCGATGTACAGTACCAGGACATAAATAATACACATGGAGCTTTCCATGATTGAAACTTATTATCAGACATAATCAGCTACATTACAATTGGTCGATGTTTATTATTTATGGCCAGCTTACACCAGATGTGTATTATTCATAGCATGACCGCTCTAGTAGCTCCGCTCCGCTCTAGTATTTTTCAAACTTTTAAACGGGTATTTATCGCACATAGGTAAAAAGGTACATAGGCAATAAATACCAGTTTAAATGAGTAATTACGCTCTAGTAGGGAGAAACCTACGGAAGAATAGAGTTAAATTACATTTTAGCGTAGAAAGTAGAACTTTTGTATTGTCTCTACACGTACGTTCATGCTCGATGAGTTATTGTTTCATTTATTGACAAATACATATTTATTGTATCGGAACATTTATACAGTAAAAAAAAAACATCAAATTAATTTTAAAAAAGAATTAATTTTACAATAGAATGTGATTAAATAAATGATATCGAATAATTATCGGTGTGCTCGACGTTTTGACTTTTTGTGAGCGTTTCGGTTCGATTTTAAATATTTAGGGCGACTTGCGCAACGATGTTTAAACGTATTTAGTGGCTAAATATGATTTAAGAAGTCGAATCATACAAATACGTCAGATTTAAACATGTTTAGTCGCTAAATGTTTAGGGATCGTGTGTGCAAGCCGGGCTGAGTACGTATGTACTGCATTATAAATATTGGGCATCGGCTAACTTCGTATTCCTCTCTGCGTTTAATCCTTGTCGTACCTGACTCGCTCGTACGGCTTAGACTTGCAATTAATCGTTTTTCTTTTTTTTAATAAGTAAAATAGTGGACTTAAGTGGGAATGGGCGGGCCACGTTGACCGAATGCACCCCCATAAATGGGCCCATATTGCAACACCATGAATACCTGAAGACGGAAGGCGACGTCGGGGTTGGCCGAGAAAGCGTTGGCGGGACGATTTCGACACCTTCCAAAAAGTCTGGTTGGAGATAGCGTCAGATAGGGATGCTTGGGGGAGACCTTTGCCCAGCAGTGGGACGAGATAGGTTAGGAAAAAAAAGTACAATAGTATTGTTTTCGGTGTTTGCCGATGTACAATATTTATTCTGCAAAGCTGTAAGTTAGTCTTGAGTTGTATCGGTCTATACGTTCAATCTTGCTCAATAGGACGCAAAAACGTCGAGTAACGCACGTGGAGACTTACCATTTTAATGTTATTTTGTTTAACTGACGTTAGATATAATTATGATAAGTTCTCTGATAGTTCATAAGTATTTTAATTTTAAGTAGTAAATTGATTGTTTTAGAGGCAGCTTGCATTTCAGTGTTAGTAGCGAATGAAGTTTGACAAATGTTGTCTAAAGATGAAATATAATGAATATTGATTGCTCCTTGCAAAATTGACTGAATGAAGTTTGTAAATTATCTTAAGTTTTTGGTTGTGTTTGTACGTGGAATATAGAACTTTATAGCTTCGGTTTGTGTTTTACTTTTTCTCCTTAGTCGGGCGCTCTTGGCAGTGATCGTGGTTATGTCACGTCTTAGCTCAGCGATGTGTCTCCATGATGTATTGAAGGCATTGCGAACACATTCAGTCATGGTAGTGTGTGATGGACTTGACGAGGTATGACTATCTCGTCGGAGAGCGGCCACGCGGTTTCTTGCCCCCCCACTCTGCCTTGAGTTACTAGAAAGTCAAAGTCAAAATCTTTTATTAAAATCACAAGAATCACTTTGAAACGTCAATTTTACTGCCTGTTCCTTCGCGACCAAACCAGAAAATAAAGGCAAGAAAACAAGGCTGGTTGTTTTTTTTTAATGATCCTTTTAAAATACATAACAATACAGGTAATAAATTAAGTCTAAAATGTAACATTTTGAACGAGTTGAAGCAATTTCAATCCCAAGCTTCTCTAGCATCTAAATAATCCAATATTTTATAGTAGGCGTTTTTATAAAGATTTTGTTTAATTGCGTTATTAAATTTGGTAATTGTCAATTTTTGTACATCAAGAGGTAGAGGTTCATTGAGTCTCTTTACAGGTAACGTGTCCGAAGAACTTGAGTACTTAAGTTTGACTTTTTAACCAGTACAAAATCTTGAAACTCGTTTATCAATGAAGCCTATGTTTCAATCCATGTCAATGTAGGTTCCCTAATGATTAAGCAAAATACTTACACTTGGCCTCGTATGACTTACTTCACTCAGGACCTCCCGCGAGCTTCTGGCTCCCCGCGCTTTATACACTAGGGGTGTTACGCGCAAGACCAAGAGGGGTCGGGGTGCCCCGTGTCGATTCTGTCACTCTTTGAACCTAACCTACTCAAGTTGGGATGCCCCGTCTCGGTTCAGTCTATTAATATAAATATAAAATGAACCGTTTTGTCAGATAATTTACATTTTACGTGATCACGTACCAAATGGTTATGCTCTTACGACCGACGTACAAACCTCCAAACTTTCGCATTTTATAATATTAGTGTGAAGATCCAGGTATCTAGCTCATGGTGCCCGACACCCTGATTATAATATCAAATATTTGGTTCTCAAGAAAAAAGAAAGGTTCTCCGAGACCACACATTGTATTATAATATACAATGTGTGGTCTCGGAGAACCTTTCTGAAAATAGTATTTTTCAAACTTCGCGATCACAATACATCGTATGTACCTTTTATATTTGTTATCCCGACGTTTCGGTTGTCTGAAAGTATTCAACTTCATTCCAATCACCCCCCTTGGGATAAACATACACAATTCCAAAGTTCCTTAAAGAAAGATTCCCATAAGTCGATTAAATAAAAATGCTATAGTTCTGTTTAGAAATGTTTATTCTTAGTTTCTCTAACATTAATTAGGCGATTTCTTAGCTAAATTAAAAATTACATATTTTTTCTTACTGATCGGTCAATGAAGCACGAGAGCTTCAGAGGATGTCTGTTTTTGAGTCAACTATCTTGTATTTGTGTCTTATATTTGTGTTGTCAGCACTTATCTGTTGGTTTATTTCTGTATAACCTGTTTCTCTATCTTGTCCTGTTGTTCCTGTGACTGCAGCTGCTGCAGCGTGAGCAGCGAGACACCGAGCTGATCCTCGCGCGTGAACGGCTGCGCCATCTGCCGCAGCCAGCGCTTGCAGATCTGACAAATTATTAGTTAATAAGTAGTAGTCAGCAGTTATTATTACACTAGATTAACTAGACTGAAAATATTTATTTTAAATAAATAAATCATCATCATCAGCCGGAAGACGTCCCCCTTAGATCGCCACAACGAGCGGTTGGTAGCCGTTTGCGCCCAACGGCTCCCCGCTATTCTTACTAGATCTTCGGTCCACCTTGTGGGGGGCCGGCCTACGCTGCGTCTTCCAGTCCGTGGTCTCCATTCGAGAACTTGTCTTCCCCAACGGTTATCGGTTCTACGAGCGAAGTGGCCTGCCCATTGCCACTTCAACTTGCTAATTTTGAGAGCTAATGTCGGCAACTTTTGTTCTTCTGCGGATTTTGTCACGCAAAGAAACCCCGAGCATAGCCCTCTCCATAGCTCGTTGAGCGGACCTTGAGCTTGGTCATGAGGCGATGAGTAAACGACGACGTACGTGGTCCTGTACTCAATAAATAAATAATGCTGGAAATTCCACACAGCGCTATCTAGTCTCCTAAGCAAAGCTTGTACTATGGGAACCAGATAACTGATACTTGCGTATTTTTTATTATAATACATACATATAAATATAGAGACAATCAGACCGGGATCAAATATCTGTACAAACATTTGTTCCGCGGCGGGAATCGAACCAGCAACCTCTTACGTCTCAGCCGGCAATACACCCGCTGCGCCACGGATGTCGTCAAACGTTTTAACGTAAATCGGCGGCGCCTTTGCGACGATACTAAGCGGTATCGTGATGAACTTACATGATGAATGAATATTTTGTTTACCTATTTTATACAGGCAGTTTCATTGCTATTTTAGGACTTGATAGACAAGGTTGTTTGAAAATTTCAAATTTTTTATGGTAATGAATATGATAAAACCTTAATTTACAACAATACTAGGCATTAGCCCTACCCGTGTTTTCATTTAATGTCGTACATAAAACACGTCGTATACCAAATTTCATCGAAACCGGTACAGCAGTTAACGTTTATATCTAGTATGAAGGACATGTACCTGCACGGCCTCCTCAGTGCTGAGGTTGCACAGCGAGTCCTTGAGATGCTCTTGTATCCATCGTGGCAGTTTGGTTCTCTTGTCGGCGCGACTGAACCGCTTGTCCGCGAATATCATTATCCCGTAGTCCGTTTTACCACTGAAATTATCATATTTTATTTAATCTCTTTATTAACGAAAACAAACAATTACACATGTAATACGTTATACAAGGGCTGAAAACAATCAACTACATATATATCACGCACGAGCGAGCGAGGACGCTAAGTATTCAAGGGTGTTAATAATCGCTTACATCCGAGTAAAACACGTAATTTTCATCACGAATAGGCAATTTTAAAATATATTACTTAATAAATAAAACCTCCAAAGTACTCCAGTTTGCCCGTGACCACGACTGTTCCAACATACTCGAAATGTCGGCATTATAAATAAGATGATATATAACAAGTAAATTTTTACCAAATTTAAAAACCCATAAAAGGTAAAAAAAAACTAGCTTTCTATTAAACAAAACCGAGCCCGAATCAGTCCATCTGTTTGGTAACTACGATGCCACAGACATACATACATAGGCACCAAACTTATAACACCCCTTTTTTGCGTCAGCTGTTACAATACATGATCGACACTCGTTTAAAAACTATCATGAATAGTGATCGCGAAAAAAAATTACTACACTAGAATTGTAATCTATTTAGATTTAATTAGTTTTTAAAAAGTATTCCTGATGTTTAATAAAGCATTATTCTATTCTATACTAGACACCAATGCTCCTGGCAGATGATATAGCTATCTCGCTCGCTGTTGCAGCCCTTCTGGGAGCCATTAGTGATGCGCCGAGTACCTATCGATAACACTAATTACCTGTAATTGTACTGAAAAGGATACAAACATGTTTATTGGTTGGTCCTGTCTGCCACGAGTGTTAGCGTATATTATAAACTCATAGACTTTTCATGAACACTTACCGTAAAACTCTGCCTACACATTGAGCGGCGTGTCGCATCGCATCAAACGTCAGGAAATCATTTTCACGGATCTAAAAAATAAAGATGAATATAAATTATTTATCTGACTCTTATGGGAAATCTTTAATTTTTTATAGGTTTCCGGACCAAAACAGTAAAAACGGAACCGTTATGGTGCGACTTGGTCCGTCCTTGTTTTTGTTTGTCACAGTTGATTATTTCAGCAACTACTGATCAGTCTTGAAATAGTTATAAATAATATTGACCTTCATGTTGCAAAAAATAATACAAAAATATTTTCATTTTGATGGCCAAGATCGGACATCATTTTCTACACTACATGATTGATTGCTTGTAAGACAGATATGCAGAATTGCTGTGTTCGGTGTAAACTCGAACACTCCATTAAGAGCCAAAATGGTGAGGAGTCGAAATTTCTAAATAGTGTTACTAGGTTAAATGACTGAATTTTGATATAACTAATGAATTATTGAATTTAAGATTATTTTACAATTAATTAAAATTGATAAGAATTTGTATAACATTGCAAGCCCTAACCGGCAGATAATATCTTTAAGCACTATCATATTTAATTTTAAGACCTTATTTTGTAACATATTATTAGCAAATTTTAATTTTAATCAACAACATATCATATCAATTTACACATTACAAAACCGGAGGCGGTCATCCGCGCCGCGTGCGGAGCGCGCCGCGGGAAAATGATCCTTTAATTGCTGAGCTGGCACCATTTTGGCGCGACTCTGAACTTTGTGGTTGTGATGGAAGTTGTGTGGGATATTCCTGTATTTTTTTTATTACCTTCTATTCTTCGACTTCTGGCCTCTTAGAGCCTTCTCAATAAAATTACCAAATAAAAGACAGACAACCAGACGCTCTGCGGTGCGCCACCGCTATATGGTAGAAATACCTCCCACTCGCACAAAGCGGTTCTCTTCGACCTTTATTATGCGCACCGCCAAAGAGCGGAACGCCTTGCCAGAGTCTGTGTTTCCTGATAGCTACAACCTGGGTATCTTTAAGTAGCGAGTGAATAGGTTTCTTCTAGGCAAGCGTGTACCGTCGTACACTGCATCATCGCTTACCATCAGGCGAGATCGTGCACAAACGCAAGCCTTGTATAAAAAAATAGACAATTTTTGTAATTAACTTGAGATACTTGGTGTTATAGCAACTAAACAAGCATACACGTACAAGTTTGAGGCAGAAGGCACGAGACCTACGATCACAATTTATGCAGCAGCCTTTACACTAGACCTGGCATTACTTCAATGTCACCATCTTCTTTTGTGTTTTATTTTGTCCATATGTCGTGTCAAATAAGTAAGACCTGGAGGTGGATGGAGTTGAGTGTGCAACATGTGAGCACCGCATTCTGTATATAGTTTAGAACTCAGATAAGCTTGCAGATTTGATTTTCATTTATTGCACAAAAATACACATTAAATATACAAAAGGTGCTTAATGCTAATAACATTTTCTACCCGCCAACCACAGAGGTAACAAAAAAGGTTGGCGTGCTAACTTTTAAACATGTCTTCATTTTATTTATTTAGTAATGTTACCTGAAACTGGTCCCGCAAGTATTCGAGCCTCGCCTTCAGTATCCGGCTCTGCGTGTAGACGTAGGGGATGCCGAACATGAGCACGGCGCGTCCGAGATGGTGCTCGAAGTCCACACCCTCGGACACCTTGCCGCGCGCCACCGACAGCAGCACCGCGCCGCGCCCGCTCTCGCACGCCTGCAACATGCTCGACATTACACACACACATAGACCTCCGTGGCGCAGTGGCCGAATAGACGGCTCAAACGCAGGAGGTAGCGGGTTCCATTCCCGCCACAGAAGAAATATTTGCATTATTATTATTAAGAGCCTGTAGTGTCCCACTGCATGGCAAAGGCCTCCCTTCGTTCTTTCCAGACTTCTCTATTTTGAGCTATTGTCGACCAATCCTGTAAATGAGCATCAATTTCGTCACTTCATCTTCGCCGCGGTCTGCCACGAGGTCGTTTCCCGTTTAGAGGCATCCACTCTGTGGTGGCTTTAGCCCGTAACGCATCCGACATGCGGCAGACGTGGCCTGCCCAATCCCACTTCAGTTTACCCGCGTGCTGTCCGACATCCGCGATTTGCGTTTTAGAGCACAGTTATACTGTTACGAACGCGGTATGTCTGTCTGACTACCAGAATACTGCGCTCCATGGCTCGTTGACAAACCCCGAGTCTGGACTTTTGCAGATCAGTCAAATACCAGGTCTGCGCGCCGTAGGTGAGGATGGGAGGAATACACACGTCCATGAGCTATGTATGAGCTAAATGTTTGCATGATCTACAGATATTTATTTCGGGACTGGATGTTTCTCTATATATTACAAGTATGTATTTACAAAAAAAATGTATTTATGTATTCTCTCAGTTATCTGGTTCCCATAGTACAAGTTCTGGTTAGTTTGGAGCTAGATAGCGCTGTGTGAAATGTCCAGCAATATATACCTAGTCAGGTCATAAGTATTGTCACACAGTAAAAACTTTTCTTTTAGAATGCTGGCCACAAAAAAGTTTATTGAATTCGAATTTCGAATTGTTCATGAAAATAAAAATGTATACTTTTTAGAATTTTACTCATTTTTAAATATGGAGTGGACGCTTAAAGAAGACCGTGTTGCAGTTATTGCGTTGCATCGTTGCGGTTACGCGCCAATTCAAATTTTTGACATACTGAAAAATTTTAATATAACCAAAAGATTCGTTTATCGCACCATCAAACGATACAATGAAGACTCTAGTGTAGATGACAGGTCAAGAAGTGGTCGCCCTCGGTCTGTTAGGACTCCAGCAGTGATAAAAGCTGTGAAGGCGCGAATTCAAAGAAATCCCAAACGTAAGCAGAAACTGTTGGCCCTTCAGATGGGGTTAAGCAGAACCACGGTGAAAAGGGTGTTAAATGAAGACTTAGGGCTTCGGGCATATCGAAGAAAAACAAGACATCGTTTGAATGCTCGTCTAATGGACCTGAGACTGAAGAGATGCCGCGCTTTGTTGAAGCGGTACGCGGGAAAAAAATATCGGGAAATTCTTTTATCGGATGAAAAAATTTTTACCGTAGAAGAGAGCTACAACAAACAAAATGATAAGGTGTACGCACACAGTAGTGAAGAAGCGAGCAACCGTAATCCGCGTGTCCAACGAGGTCATTTTCCATCCTCGCTCATGGTATGGTTGGGAGTTTCTTATTGGGGCTTAACAGAGGTACATTTTTGTGAGAAAGGTGTAAAAACGAATGCAGTTGTGTATCAAAATACAGTCCTGACGAACCTTGTGGAACCTGTTTCTCATACCATGTTCAATAACAGGCACTGGGTATTCCAACAAGATTCGGCGCCAGCTCATAGAGCGAAGAGCACACAAAACTGGCTGGCGGCGCGTGAAATCGACTTCATCCGGCACGAAGACTGGCCCTCCTCCAGTTCAGCCGGCCTACTCTGCAAAACGATAAACGATATATCGGGACAATAATCGTGCAAATCGTACTCTATGTTACATCGTTTCGACTATCGTTTGAACGATAGAACGACCGACATTACTTTTGACAATCGATGTCGTAATTGGTACTCTAGTGGTGCTAAAACGATACGATAATTTGAGTTTGACAACGAAACAAAGTATCTCTTTGTCGGAATTCGACGAACATTCTAACGACACCTTCTCGCTTATCGTTTAGAGTATCGTTTCGAGTAATTTCAGTGTTTCGTTGTTATTTCTGCCCCTAAATTGATCCCTATTTTGTTCACCGGACTCCCGATCATCTATACCTTTGACCCTGCTGCTCCACATTAATTTTCCTTCGACTTCTGCAATACCTACGGACAGTATCCGATTTGCATTTTGTTTGCATAATGGCTAGATTTTTGAGACGAGGGATCGATTTGATCTTGCACATATTCCTCGCTCGGATTTCATTGGAGATTAGGTATCCATTACTTAAACAAAACAATGTTTGAGGATTTGTGCCAGGAATAGGAAGTAGTTTCATTCTTGCCGGGAAACACAACATTGTTGGACTCAGCCCCTGTTATTAAGGTAAAACTGCATAACATATTAATATTTTATACTTAATACATAGTAGATAAGTAAGTATGTAAGAAAAGAATAAAGGCTGATAGAATAATAGAAATTGTGCTGTGAATTTTGTGCTGACCCTCTAGTGTGGGACAAATAATGACTTGCCAACCTACATGATTTTAAAATGCCTTAGTTATTATTATTAATTATAATAATAATTAAGGCATTTTTATTAAGGATTTTAAAATGCCTTAGTTATGTTACAATATATACATTTCCTGTATTCATATTCATGTTATTAATTTACAGGTTTTGATTGCCCTGAACTTTTATGCTCGGGGGAGATATAAAGTTTGGTGGTGCATAACAATGATGTACCTATCTCCCAACAGACTGCATCAGAGATGTAACAAATGCCCTGAATGAGCCCTACATTGTAGCCAAATATATAAGATTTCCACAAAATAGACACGAACGGACAACAATAAAGTCAAAGCAAGTATATATCCTAGTGCCTAATTAGACAGATTCAATTTTGCTAGATTCATATGTTAGTTCTGTTGCTTTTGAGGAAACTAGCTAGATGAAGTCACAGAATTGCTAGTAAAATTTTCAGACTATGAATACAATAAGATACAATAACTCTTTATTGTAATTAGCACACAAAAACAATATAACTCTAAAATAAAACCAAAAAGGAAATACAGTTACTCATTTAGTTACTTGTCTAAACCCGTCACGGATCATGCCAATACATTTTTGTATTGTTGTGGTGCCTGACCGATTCAGTTTATTAATAATACAATATTATTGTTACAGATTCTACAACTAATACGGGATCCTGGGTGTATGTGGGTGCATTGATGGCACACACATTGCAATCATCAACGCTTCACGAAGAGAGATTTTTAAATAGAAAGTCATTTCACTCTTTAAATGTACAAATGGTGCCTAACTTAAACCCATTTTACTACATATTATGAAGGTTAAATTAACTAACCATAGATTTTGCTATTAAATTGACGTTTCAAAGTGATAAAGGGATTTTAATTAATAAAAATGTCATGATTTTAAATAATAAAACACAAACATAACTTTGTAAGTTTTAATGGGACCCGCACATGTATAGATTATCCAAGAGAATTCTGCTACATATGTAGGTACTCAAAAAGATCTCTTTACAGACATAGACACAGCTAGACTTCACTGAGGTACTTTCATAGCTACAATAAACTTCTCTTTTCGGATAAATTTTCCTTAACATAAGTAGGTATTCATTACTTAATAATCAGTCTCTTTTTAATCACATATTGTTATCTTATCTTACTAAAATTATCATCTTTTTATACATAGAATAGGTACATTTCTTCTCTGATGCCCAGCAATATTACCAATTTTCTTTCTTCCATTTTAAATAATTGGTCGCTCATACCGCCAGCGACTCTTAATTGACAATGGCATCACATTGGGTTTCCTGAAAGACAATGGGAAGTTATTATTACACAATAAAATGAATTCCCTACCTACCACAAAATATGGTACGTATGTATAGTTGGCAATATAGTGCAGATGAGGGATCTGCCCAAGCTACATATTAAGTTATAGTGCGAGTACACAAGCTAGGTGGGTAAACATTGCTTACGGAGAGCCTCAAGCTAAGTTTATAGGTTAAGCTTGTGTTTTGAGGTTCAGAGTATTAATTACATAAATAATAGTTTTAACTTACTATAGTCGGGAAAATCAGCACACGGACCGTAGTCTCCGGTGCTCCAAACTCTTCGCCCATGATGCCCCTTCATTTTCCGACGCTGGCCTCTTGTACTCCGCCTGTCGCTGCAGCTACGCGTTCGCTTCTGCATTTTTTTGGCAAGGTGCTTTCTGTCTGCACCTAATCTTTATTCTTATTTTATTTTGTTTTATTTCGAACAAAATCCACAGCTCTTCGTATAATACAGGTGTATCTTATGATAAAACTTATAGCCAATAAAGGATTCACACATCTTATTCAATTATTGGCAATTTCTTCTTATTCAATTAATGTCAATTTGCGAAAATGTTTTATAATGAAAACAAACAGCAAATATCACGGTAAAATAACATTGACATTGTCATTTTTTATTGAATGTCGCCGTCACTTTTGCATAAAAAATTATTTACACGGTCAAGCAAAGGTATTTTACGCCAAAACTATTCAATCCAAGCCTTTCATTTTAATATCATTCGTTCCGAACCTTTCCGAACATTCGATACGAATTTCGACAGACGATGAATCTTACGATCGTTTTTTAGAGTACCGTTAATCCGAATTATTCGGAGGACTGTCGTATCGTTCCGAATATGTCGCAATCGTTTTGCAGAGTAGATGCCCAGATTTGAATCCGTTAGATTACAAGATATGGCAACACTTGGAGGAAAAGGCGTGCTCAAAGCCTCATCCCAATTTGGAGTCACTCAAGACATCCTTGATTAAGGTAGCCGCCGATATTGACATGGACCTCGTTCGTGCTGCGATAGACGACTGGCCGCGCAGATTGAAGGCCTGTATTCAAAATCACGGAGGTCATTTTGAATAAACTTTAGTGTCATAAGAATCTATGTTATGTTAAGTTCATTTTGGTATAGAAATGGTTACATAATGAATAAACTTGTTTCAATTATTTTATATTAAACATGTGACAGAATTTATGACCTGACTAGGTATATCTTCATTCGGAGCGAGAGATTGAGACATAGAGAAAGAGTGTAAGGGAAAGAGACACGGAGTGGGGAATACATGCTTCACTGCAGCTGCACAATATAACTTTATTCACGACTTTTGGTACTTCGGCTTGTGGAAATCGGCATATTATATGTTTCCAGTGAACCTTGGACTATTTCCTTCAAATTAAAAAAAACCAACCGCGCTCGAAAATGTCGAAGTGACTTTTTTTTTGCAAGTTTGTCATCCGCTCCCTTACGTCACGCTCAAATCGTCAGATTATTGAAATGCCATTTATCAGTATGTACGAGTAATTAACTCACCATACCTTAGTCTGACGCGCTCGAGTATTTCTAACTATTTGTTTTTTTTTACTATTCCGATCGGCTGTATAGAGAGGCCCCTATATAGAGATGTTAAATACGGTGGACTCAACAGGGTGCAAGGTATCCTGCCATAAGTTAATCTTTTATAATAAACTTCCAAGTGATGTACAAAAACAGACAATTAACAAATTTAAAAACGTAATTAAATACAAATACAAAATATTTATTTTGTAACCATTTTTACATTCTATGAGTACAACAGTTATACTTATACCGAATTCAAGACAACAAAATAGGTCTTCACTCAGCGGTGTGCCGCTGCAACGTATAGCTACTGTAGCGCTGGTGTTATGTGACGCCTTTAGTGCGTGTGACCACCAGAACATAGAAACACGCGTTTACATTATTATTTACATATAAAACTTTACAAGAAATAAAATATTTATAACAAAGCCTACTATAACATATCGGATTATTTAGATGATTTGAACTCGTTCAAAAAGGTCGCAATTTTTTTTCTTTATTTTTTTATAACTAAATAGATCTTTGTTTGACCACAATCTCACCTGATGGTAAGCGATGATGTGGTCTGATGAAGCACGAAGATCTAGAAGAAACCTATTTTTATGTGTAGGGACCGAGCGATGCTTAGGCAAGCAGAATCGTAAACAAAGGAATACAGTCGCAGCGCTCGGCCCGGCATCACCTCCCGGCACGCATTCGAATAACTTTACGTAACGTACGAATAGACGAAGCAGTGAATTTTACTTGGCATTTTAATTTAATGGACAATCCTAAATCCTTCATATAATTGCAACTTCAGATCATTCTAACAATATAAATTCAACATTAACCTAAAACTCAACATTTAGCATAGAATTCAGCAGCAGTATGTATTCAAAGAAGATCATTTAAAAGAACCAGCCTTGTATCTTGCCTGTCTTTCCTGGCTTGATCGCAGTAAACAGGCAGTAAAATTGACGTTTAAAAGTGATCCTTGTGATTTTAATGAATAGAAAAATTATGATCTTGTCCCAAAAATTAATCCCAAAATACCCTATTGGGCTCCCCTACTAATACTTTTCTCCGAGTAATAGTAGGGTGACGCCATACTTGCAAATAGCGTTGTCCAATTTATGGGTTAGCTCGACCCTACAGTAAATTTCCACACATACATTTGGACAACTACTTATTAATGAACTAACCTTTATGTAGTTAATGAGAGCGAAGCTGGTTTCTGCTGAGTCTTGTGTCTCTATAAACAGGAGTTTGTGTCGCTGTAGACTGGCGACCACACCTGAAATCAAAACCATCTGGTCACAGGACATAATCTATCTATAATATAATGAATAGAATAGAATAAAAAATTATTTGCAACATTTACAGTACACAGAAAAAAATAATGAGGTACAAAATATAACTTAAAACTAAACGATCTACAATGCAATATAAGTTGCAAAAGTGACTCTAGCTCAGCATAATGCGAGTCGTAATACGTACCTACGCTACTCTTCCGTTACAAAACCCTATATGTTATAGGAAATGTTCCTAAATAATCCGTCATTATATACGGTATCCTTTAAATTACTCTTTTCCCAGAACAAACGTTGTTCGTTTATATCATCAAACAAGAGAATTAAAAAAAATCTAGACCTCAAATAAGTCTTAACTAAGTCTTAAATAAGTAATAACTTTTTTCAAAAACTAGCCGTGACATAAAGTTCATTGGCACACTAGCCGTAGCGTACCAACTTATATTATTTTTGTGGCGATACGGCGGCATGTTGTAGGGCGTAACGTTAAAATAGACGATTTATATTCGCAAATTTTTTTTTTCAAAGACCGATTTAATTTTTATTTATTTGAGGTTATAAATCCTTTGTAGACCATGGTCTGAACAACGTTTGTTCTGGAAAAACAGTGATTTAAAAGGACACCGTGTATATAGATTTCTAGGAAATGTATACAATGCCTAAAATCGATACGATATGTATAAAGTATTTTTTTAATTATACACGTTTCCTAAGAATTCTATTTAATTTCTAAACCACAATCAGAAATATACTAAACAAAGCACCTTGCTTTGTTAAAAAAACCTAACGACCTACTGCCATCCAGTGGCAGATGGCAGTAGGTCGTTACATTTTATTCACAAATTCTACGGTATAGTGTTAACTTTATACATTTCCTAGTATCATTTAGGAATTGTAAATAACACCTAATAAATATTCTTCAGAAATGATTTTAACATTTCCTAAAAATTGGCTCGACATTGTATACATGTTCTAGAAATGACAATACCTAGTTTGCACACACTTCCGGTAACATAATACCAAATATAATCGAAATCGACCCAGCCGAATTTTAACCTTGAAAACATAATTACAGGGTTATTTTCGAATGTATAATATGAAAGTGGATATTTTAAAGATGTATTCGGTCTTTTACCTTGATCGTACCAAGCGCCAACAACGTTTTCTAAGTACATGTATGATGTGAAGAAACACACCACTCCGTCCGGAACGCACGCGGATATCTACAAAAACATATTTTATTAACCAACTTCAATATAAGAAGAAAGAAAGAAAGAAAACACTTTATTCAACAACCACACAATAATAAAGGAAAATTAAACACATCAACAATAAAATCTAACCTAAGCACTAACAAACTTAATAGCTCTGTGTGGAGATGAATTGGTACTCGGCTCAGCATGATGCTACGGTATGTTAATATACCGCAGCGCTGGTCTTCCGCTGAGTCCAGTTTACATAAACTCACGGACATCTTGATCAAGGGTAGCTAAAATGGAAGGTCTCAATTTGGTAGTTTTTAAGATTAGTAGAGTTCCTTGTAAAAGGGCTCGCCCGGAGAAGAACCAACACCATGCCTATTTCTGCCGCCAAGCAGCATTGCTGTGTTTCCGGTTTGAAGGGTGTGGTTGCCGGTGAAATCACAGGCACATGAGGCTTTACACCTGTATGCCTCAAGTTGGAGACGCAGGGCAGTGCAACGTAGGGCACATTTCTAAGGTGCGTGACCTACGAGGCAGATCTCTGTTATCGGCGATGGTTATCACATAACATCAGGCCATAAGTTTGATCCACCTCCATGTTCAATAAATAAAAAAATTACTCGTCATTTGTCAACCGAATTGAAAATTCTTTTTTATTTGAAATGATCAATAGAAATTTCATCAAAATCGGTTATAGTATTTCCATTTCTTTATTTTCTCGATGACAGTTCTAATTTGATAGTTGTAGTGTTGTGACCAAATAAGCAATGATATCGATCGCGATAGTGACGATTCATCAGATTTTGATTAAAATAAATAAATAAAGATTACCTGTCGTTATAATTATTTCGTTTCATTGTCGAGTACCTACCTATTACCTACTTATTAAACAACAGCTTCGAAAATTTTAAAGAAGTTGGCATTATCAATCAAGAATTAATACGTGTTACATCTTGTAATGATATATAATATTACTTAATAAATTTGTACAAAAGTATCCGGCAGTAGTTTAGTTTATTACATTTTGTAAACAAATATCGGGTCTGTTATCGTGTTACGTTTATCGATAGCTCCATCCCTATCAGTTTCTCCGACTCTGGTATAACCTTGTACGTGCGTAAGCGACATATTTTTATAATATAATGCATACATAATGCAAAAAAGACGCTCGTTCAAGTTTTCACAGGGGCTGTCATCGAGAAAATAAAGAAATGGAAATAGTATAGTAGTATGATTTTTAAATATAACTGGAAAAAATATGTCATCCAAGTAAACGAAATTGAGTATTTTGCTTTCCTGTGAGTTTTTCGATTTTCTGTTTTACGAAGTCGCTTATATTTTTGTATTGTATTACATTTAACGGCCTTAGTTCAACCAACGTCAATGACATCGCCCACAGGATGTCAAGCTGAAGTGGCAGTGGGTGGGGCACATAGCTCGAACAACTGCCGGCCGTTGGGGCAGTTATTTCCTCGAGTGGAGACCACGCACTGGAAAGCGCAGCGTAGGACGGCTCCCTACTAGATGGAAAGACGACCTGATAAAGGTTGCTGGGAGCCATTGGGTGCAGGCCGCATATGATCGGTCGCATATGACGTTGGCATGCAGAATGGGAATGGGTTTAGTGCTTACCTCGACCAATAGCTGCCCATAATTCCTTATCACAGCCACGTCCTCTCTGGACTCGTATCTCGACGATATCGCGACTTGATCGCTGCCTTTCGATACTATCTACAAACAAACATTGTTTTTTCTGTGTATTAATAAAGAGAAAAACCGGCCAAGTGCGAGCCGGACTCGGTTCCGTACCGTAATAACGGCAAAATAATCATGTCTGTTGCATGGGAGCCCCACTTTAATATTTATTTTATTCAATAGCACAATTTTATTTATTTACTTTATTTGAGGTTGGTGCTGATTAGAAAGCTAGTCCTCTAAATTGTATGAGTGCCTATACAACTCCGCCTATCTTAAGAAGCCGGCGAACCCCGAGCGCAACTTCAATTCGGCCGCGTCACAAACTTCGGCCTGAATATCGCTATCCCTGTTTAGTGAAGAAGTTTAGCCACGCAGAGCGACAGTGATAACAATAGAACTATTCTAAATTTGATTAGATTTTGACCGTGTTCCGTAATACCAAAAATGATGACTGAATACTTTTTGTATTTTTCTCATTGTGTTGTTATTCTGTAACTAGACGGTATAATCTATGTTCCCATGACTAGGATACGTAAGATGTTGTTGTTTTTAATACGAAACAATTAGGTTGAAAACAGGTCTTATATGACGTAAAAACATGCAGAATGCGATACGCTTCTATTTCATTTTAGGTACGTATTTTGATCTAATATATGGTTGGGAACCTAGATAAATACTATTCAAATTAAAATAATACCTTATAAGGTAGAAATATGCTCCAATTAGAAATGATCTTGGTAGTACGTGTTGTATGGGCAATTCCCCTCCGGAGTCTCCTTAATTGGCGTCAACTATTTATGTATGTATGGGGACATCTTTTAATTTTCAACTTTTTTTATTTTTAGGAATATTTTCTTTATTTGTGCTGTAAGACCTTGCTTTTTGCCAAATTTCGTGATTCTAGATCAACGGAAACTACCATATAGGTTTTCGACCCACAACCTATGGGCACAAGTAAAGTGAAAATTCCGAAAAATAAAAAAAGTTGAAAATTACGGTAAATTTTGGTAAATATTTCGCGAAAATCTAAATTTGCCCATATCTTTTTAACGTGTTGACTCAGGACCTTGATTTTTATACACTTAATAATTAAAATAGGAACTATAGACCTCAGTATCTGGTATAAATTTCAACTTGCTAGGTCCACCCGTTCCTGAGAAAATCGGCGGTGACACACTGACAGACAGACGGACAAGAGAGTGATCTTATAAGGGTTCCTTTTTTACCTTTTGAGGTACGGAACCCGAAAAAAGATATCGTCGGCCTAATTATTAGAATTCGTAAGTCCATTTGGGCAAATTCTACAGAAGCAACATAAAACCGATTTTGATTGAGTTTAAGAGATTTTTTATTGAGTTACTCTTACTTAAGATATAAAATGAGGGTATTTTTTATACCTAAAGTAAGAGTAACTCAATAAAAATCTCTAACTTGGTGAAAAAATCGGTTTTATGTTGCTTCTGTAAAATTTGCCCAAATGGACTTACGAATTCTAATAATTCGGCCGACGATATGTAAAAAACGAAAAACTAATCTCATATTCATGTAGAAATACAATAGGAAACCCAAATACAATAAGAATTAGACACGTGTTTCGCTTTTTCGCAGTCGGGTAAAAAGTAGCGCCAATCCTGACATAATCTATCTGTATACCAAATTTCATCTAAATCGGTCCCGCCGTTTTGTCGTGAAAATGCAACAAACTTCGACTTTACTTTCGAATTTATAATTGTACCTACTGTGCGATAGCAGGTACTTATTTTGACGATTGGCCTAGTTACTGGATACTTTCTTGATGGATTTCAGGATATTTTTAAATTAAATGAGATCTTTGCCTGGTTACCACAATGCGTGTAATGGCGTATATACTTTTTACATAATTCGAGGAGCGGGTAAACGGAACATAAATATAACTACCAATAGAAACAAGTTTTAAATAATCACGTGATGATGACTTGCGTGGATTGGTATATCAACATCGTAAGGAAGAACAATTAAGCTTTGAGTTTGGCGTAATCGCGAACAATAATATTAGTATGGATGTTGAAAATTACTTACAAAATTATTCTTGATAGTAACTGTGGGCAGTCGATAAGCGTTCTACTTGTCAAGGGCCACCAGATTTCTAAGATACAAACGGCCTTAACACAAAAAAGTACATTAATTAAGCAATAATTCGTAAGGATTTGTTTAAACAGGGGACCAATTCTTCTCAAACCTTAAAATATCGAGTAACATTCGAGTATCGATCTAGTCACGTCCATCCTATCCATCCAAAGGTTGTCTGGAAGAGATCGCTTCTAAGCGATAAGATTGCCTATTGTACTTGTTGCTTTGTGATTTTTTTATTTTAAGTCTGTTTCTTTTGAAGTGTACAATAAAGTATTTTCATTCATTAATTAATTCATTCATTCACGTTATGTTAATGTCCAAAGCGGTATTCACGTAACTGACAATACAATGGTATGAGTTGACTGACACGCGATTATACACTTTATTTATATCAAGCCATACTGTATTCAATTCATAATTCAATCTTATTTAGGTCATTACGTTTCTAAAGTTGTATTAAATAAATAAATATTGCTGGCCATTTCACACAGCGCTATCTAGCCCGAAACTAAGCAGAGCTTGTACTATGGGAACCAGATAACTGATAAAATACTTATACACATTTTTTTTGTAAATACATACTTATAATACATATAGAGAAACAACCAGACCCAGAACAAATTACGTAGAATATGCAAACATATGTTCCGCGGTAGGAATCGAACCCGCAGTGGCTGAGACGCAGGAGGTAGCGTCTCAGCCACTGCACACTGCACCACGGAGGTCGTCATTATTACGTGAATTGTGAAGTGTTCAACTGGTGTTTTATCTGTGTTGTGGTAATACCCAGAATATCTACACCCCTTAAGACAGTATTTAACTCACCATAGGTAGTATGCAAGGCCTGGCCAAGGTCATTGTGAACGAGCTCATCACCACCGGGTTAAAATCTAAGATCTTTGGGTACATGTCCAGGGGCGAGAGCGTTCCTGAAATTATAACAACACTATTTTTGTAAACTTGTTAATATCGCAACACAAAGGGTGTGGAACTGTCCCCCCCCCCATTGTAGGTAAAGCATGATGTAATTAGATGTGCAATTAGCAGTACTTAGATTCATCTTATGTAAAGCATGAACTATTGCAGCAATCGTTGGTAGTCCTTCACTTCTAAACTATGGCCTCTATTAACAGAAATAAGACTTTGCCTTGGAGGTTGTATTTCATTAAAGCATATTATTTTAAAATAGAAATAAGTATTTGACATGGAGGTTGTATTCAATTTCAGCATTTATTAATGCAATGATGCCCCATTCTATTTTCAAATTTACGGCCCTAGGGGCGTAAATTGCATCAGGCATCCAGCTAACAATGAGCAACTTTCAGAGCATGAGTAAATAAAAGGAAAAGGAACAATACGAGACCATGACGCGTAGTGAGGGAATATTAATGTAGGATAAAATTGTGTGAAGTAGTTACCTGAGGTAATTATCACAGTTTGAAATCTAGCAAATACTGGCCGCATCGCTATAGACGAATCCATACACCTGCAAAACATATATAGCTGGACATTTCACACAGCGCTATCTAGACCTAAACTAAGTAAAGTACTATGGGAACCAGATAACTGATAGAATACGTATATACTTTTTTTTTGTAAATACATATCTATACTAATATTATAAAGAGGAAAGATTTGTATTTATGTGTGTTTGTATGTTTATAATAAATAAACCCAAAAACTACTGATCCGATTTAAAAAATTCTTTCACCAATAAAATGCTACATTATCCCTGAGTAACATAGGCTACTTTTTATCCAACTGCGCAGAGGGAGGGTAATGTTTTTATTGAAAAACTAGGCGTGCAAAGCTGCGGATTGGTCAGCTAGTGTTCATTATAAAGAAATACATCCCAACCCGGAACAAATATCTGTATATCACGCAAACCTTTGTTTCGCAGCGGGAATCGAACCCGCTACCTACTGCGCCACGTAGGCGATACAAGCTTCCGCCCGCGTCTTCGCATGCGTTTTTTAATACTAGCATATGGAGTTAGCATAATATGGCCCACCTGATGTTAAGTGGTAACCATCGCTATAACAAAGTATTGCCTCGTAGAGGTCACGCACCTTAGGAACGTGCCCTACGATGCACTGCCCAGCGTCCATCAACTTGATGGCATACAAGCCTCATGCGCCTGTAATTTCGCCGGAAACCATACCCTTCATACCGAAACACAGCAATGTTGCATAATCCTAATAAGTTTTTCATAATTCATATAATGTTACAAAGTTTATAATTCTTTCTCATTATAAGAGACAATGTTTTTAAATGGGAAATGGGGATTCTTTAAATAGAACTGATAGTTTATATAAAATATGTTAACTTACGAGAAATGCAGTATAGGATTAGAGACGGTAGGCGTCTTATCATCGAACGGCTCTATAATAATGATGAATCCCTTGGTATAAGTGGAGACGAGTGTGGCCAGGTGCGTGATCAGCGTGAGGGAGCCGAAGTTGTGCGGGTCCGAGATCTGCAGCGTCTTCATGAGCGAGTTGAGCCGCGTGGCGCAGAAGCGCAGCGGCTTGCGCTCGATGCACACGCGGGACGCCACGTCCTTCAGGAACCCTGGAGATCAATCTTACGTCATTGCTTACCCGCCATCTCCCTTCCATCAAAGGACAAACAGCCGCACGGCTCAGTAGGTACCATCCGTACCTAGTTGATATACCACCCATACACACACACCGTTCTGGTTCTACGTTCTTGATGCGTACAGCTAACGTATGGAACACTTTGCTGTTGTCTGTTTTTCTTAAAGAATACAATCCGGATCTCTCTAAGGTTTCTTCTAGATCTTTGTGCTTCATCTTCATGCCACATTATCGCTTACCATCAAGTGAGATTGTAGTCAAACGAAGATCTATCTAGTTAAAAAACCCTACAGCAGCCCCCCCCCCCCCCCCCCCATACACCTTTATGCATTTCCACCTTTTCATTGATTTTGAAAATAAATACAGAAAATCAAAAGATGAAGAAGAAGGAATACTTATATTTCCTTATTGGCCGTCCCAGCCTCGCATCTTATTTGACCTGATAATAAATTATGTTTTTTCAATAAGTTTGATTGCTTTCTTTAGTTCTTTCTAGGCCCATTTTAAAATGTAATTTAGGCAAATCTGGCCCTATTTAGCTTTATATCCCACCTTACTTTTTAAAAAGGGGCTACTTTTCCAAAAGTACGGTGGCAACGCTGTGTGCATACCTCTGTGGGAAGAGTCTGACTCGATCTCAGTTATTAAACTCCTTTCAGGCATTATAATATAATCATACCAGCCGGAGATTCTTGCACCACGTGTTGTATCCTCAGCCTCGTCTTCAAGTATTCAATAAACCGTTTTAAGAACGAGAGGAAATGCTCTGCATTCCTTATGTTGCCTGGCACCACCTCTAAAACAAAAATACAGATTAAACCTAATGCAGACAGACGGACTAACAAACGACGCCAATGAGATTCGGCGTTGGATTAGGTACGTCTAAAGGGCATAGCAGACATATCTACTCGGTAAGGGATCGGCACCGTATCGCCTTTCGCCTCGTCGTCAATCAGGCATCAACCTTTTTTTTTGGATGGGAAAATGCTTTACGCATGTCCTGCAGCTCGGGGAGAGCTGAAGGGGTCTGTCGGACTCACAGAACAAAAAAAAACAATAGAAGTCGTAAGTAGGCGGAGCCCGCGTAACACCAAGTACGCGGAGTTCCGCGCACTACAAGCTTCGCTCACTTCAGTCGTGTTTCAATTATTGTGGGGTAAACGTACTTCAAAAAAATATAAAAATGCCATATTGTGCCGATTTGGAGTGTAAATATTATAGCCGAACCAAAAATTTTACAAAAGGGGGCATATCCTATCACCGGTAAGTATTATTTTATTGATTTTTGTTAGTTTTGTTTAAAATGCAAAATCGTCAAACAAAATAGACTGTGAATCATACTCTTTAAGGTCGGGTTTCTCTTAAACCTCAACTTAAGCTACTCAATTAGGGATGTGACCCCAATATACTGATGAATGTGTTATCGATAGCTTTAATTAGTTACCCCCTATTAAAAGGTGTATAAATTTTAGGGCGTTAATTCCTTTTGTTGTTTTATTGATGATTTTCTGAATGTATTTTAGACCTATGGTGTGAAATAATATAATAACTTCTGTTTTCAGTTTCCCCAAGGCGCAAGACAAAAAAAAATAAAAAACGTACAACTTATGAGTCATCCAGCATACAGAGTCATGACCTGGCACCGTGTGACTTTTTACTGTTCCCAAAAATTAAGAACCAATTACCCGATCAACGGTTTTCATCACCAGAAGAGGCTGTCGAAGAGTATGAAAAACGTGTATCTGATGTCACCACAGGAGGAATGGCACAAATGTTTTCAAAATTGGTTCAATTGTATGAAAAAGTGCATTGACGCAAAGGGATAATATTTTTAGAAATAAAAAATAAATTCATTTTTGACCATTATTAGTTAGTTTAGTTAAGTTACAGTTAGTTAAGCTACGTTTGTTACGTTTTGTTATTTACATTTAGTTAAATTATGTTTAGCTAAGTTACGTTTAGCTAAGTTACGTTTAGTTAAGTTACGTTTAGATTATTTACTTTTAGTTAAGTTTAGCTAAGTTACGTTTTTAAGTTACGTTAAAGTTACGTTTAGTTAAGTTAAGTTAATTAAGATACGTTTAGTTAAGTTTAACTAAGTTTAGTTAAGTTAAGTTTAGTTAAGTTACGTTTAGTTAAACTACGTCTAGTTAAACTACGTCTAGTTAAACTACGTCTAGTTAAACTACGTCTAGTCAAACCACGTCTAGTCAAACCACGTCTAGTTAAACCACGTATAGTTAAACCACGTTTAGTTAAACCACGTTTAGTTAAACCACGTTTAGTTAAACCACGTTTAGTTAAACAACGTTTAGTTAAACTACGATTAGTTAAACGACGCTTAGTTAAACTACGCTTAGTTAAACTACGTTTAGTTAAGCTACGTTTAGTTAAGCTACGTTTAGTTAAACTACGTTTAGCTAAGTTACGTTTAGCTAAGTTACGTTTAGTTAAACTAGGTTTATTTAAACCACGTTTAGTTGAACCACGTTTAGTTGAACCACGTTTAGTTGAACCACGTTTAGTTGAATCACGTTTAGTTAAACCACGTTTGGTTAAACCACGTTTAGTTAAACTGCGTTTAGTTAAACTACGTTTAGTTAAACTACGTTTAGTAGAGTTACGTTTAGTTAAGTTACGTTTAGCTAAGTAACGTTTAGCTAAGTTACGTTTAGCTTAGTTACGTTTAGTTAAACTACAATTGGTTAAGTTACGTTTAGTTAAGTTACGTTTAGTAAACTTTAGCTAAGTTACGTTTAGATAAGTCACGTTTCGTGAAGTTACGTTTAGTTAAGTTTAGTTAAGTAACGTTTAGTTAAACCACGTTTAGCTAAAATACGTTCAGTAAAGTTACGTGTAGTTAAGTTACGTTTAGTTAAGTAACGTTTAGTTAAGAATAGCAAAGTAACGTTTAGCTAAGTGACGTTTAGCGAAGTAACGTTTAATTTAATGATACGTATAGTTAAGTTACGTTATGTAGAACTACGTTTGGTTAAACGACGTTTAGTTAAACTACGTTTAGTTAAACTACGTTTAATAAACTACGTTTAGTTAAACTACGCTTAGTTAAACTACGCTTAGTTAAACTACGCTTAGTTAAACTACGTTTAGTTAAACTACGTTTAGTTAAACTACGTTTAAGAGTTACGTTTAGTTAAGTTACGTTTAGCTAAGTTACGGTTAGCTAAGTTACGTTTAGATTATTTACTTTTAGTTAATTTTAGTTAGTTTACGTTTAGTTAAACTACATTTGGTTAAGTTACGTTTAGTTAAGTTACTTTTAGTTATGTTACGTTTAGTTAAGTTATGTTTAGCTAAGCTAACGTTTTTAAGTTACGTTTAGTTAAGTTAAGTTAATTAAGATACGTTTAGTTAAGTTTAGGTAAGTTTAGTTAAGTTACGTTTAGTTAAATTTAGCTAAGTTACGTTTAGCTAAGTTACGTTTTTAAGTTACGTTTAGTTAACTGTAGCTAAGTTACGTTTAGCTAAGTTACGTTTAGTTAAATTACGTTTAGTTAAATTACGTTTAGTTAAGTTACGTTTAGTTAAGTTACGTTTAGTTAAGTTACGTTTAGCTAAGTTACGATTAGCTAAGTTACGTTTAGTTAAGTTACGTTTAGTTAAGTTTCGTTTAGTTAACTGTAGCTAAGTTAAGTTTAGCTAAGTTACGTTTAGCAAAGTTACGTTTAGTTAAACTACGTTTATTTAAGTTACGTTTAGTTAAGTTACGTTTGGTTAAGTTTAGTTAAGTTAGTCATTAATAGTATTTTTGTATTATGGATTCCGGAAACTTTTAGTGTGCCCCTCGTATAATAATTCAGTCTTAATATTCCAGTAATATAATATTTTTTTAAGTATTTACGAGTTGGAAACCTGTGATTATGTTATGAAAGAAAGAAAAGAAAAGCTGTTTATTTCGACCACCTGACGTACCTATTTCGCTTTCCATAGTAACGTATTACTCGTGCGCGATAACTTGGGACCTGCTAGGAATGCGACTCCCCGACCGCTTCCCCTGCACTTCCCCGATGGCGCCCGTATTGTACCGTTCGCATCACTATTTTTTACTAGGGTTTTTAGTCTCGTACTGGCCTACGTCACGTAACGACGCGCTCTGGAATTATTTTAGTTTTCGTTTGTGTTATTGTTTTGTTGTTGTAGTTTTTGTTGTTATAGTTTGTGTCATTGTTTTGTTGTTGTAGTTTTTGTTGTTATAGTTCTTGTTAAGTGTTTTTGTTATCATTATGAAGGGTAAACCTTTGCATAGCGGAGAAAGAAACCGCGTGCTAAAAGTGTTAATAGTTGAAAAGTTTATTAGTGGAGTAATAGCGATATTTACATGGTTTGTTACCTCCAGAGTTTGGTATACTATTCCAAACATATTGCCAAGCTCGCCTGGAGATGGATTATTTAAATAAGAGTTTTTTGAAAACGAAAAACGGAACAAACAGTTTTGTTTACCTGTCCACTAAGTAGTGACGAAGATGAGATAATGTAAATAATAGATAAAATAAATGTATAAACTTAAACATTGTATTTTTATTTTATTCAAATAGTGTAAAAAAGATTAGATAAAAAGCAGCGTCCTCCCTGAGTAACATAATAAATTAGGTTAAAAAAACAAAGACGAAGCCGCGGGCGGCTGCTTGTTATGTTCGCTTTTTTGCGGGCGGTACAAACACGCCAATATGACGTCACCGCGCTCAGGTCCCAACTTATCGCGCACGGGTAAATAGGTGATAATCGATATCGATACATTCGTCTTGTATCCTCATAGGTACATCACTAAGGCAGTAGCAATGTATTTTGGACAAGCGAGTAACAGCCATTGCATTATTAATCTTATTCTTTGCTGTTAGAGACTATACCAAAAATCGTTAGCGACAGCGCCATCTGTTGTTGAGTGGCTTTGTTTTGTGGGTAATCAAGTAACAGCCATTGCATTATCAGTCTTATTTCTAATTAATAGAGAATAAAATAAAAATATTTGCTAAAGCGCCATCTTTTGCTGAGTGGACTTTAATTTTTTATTACTATTTATTTTATTGAATTTTAAACCATGTTCCCTTAGTGGCTAAGGTTTTGTATCCGTAAAATTAGTTTTATGGTTTTATGTCTTTTTAAACGTTCTCTTTCAACCAATTATAACTTTTATTTCTAAGTGTGCTAGTTTTTACATGTGTGAGTTTAGCTACACTGGTTTTCATAGTGAAAAGTCATCATGCTAGTTCTATTGTTTTTTTATGTTCTGTGGTTGGACTCTCCGTATGTTGACAACAAACGGCATACCGAGTAAAAACCCACCGATATTTCTTCATTCACCTCAGTGCCAGTGCATCATCAAACCGCCCATCTTGCGATGAGTGAGTCGATGCTGCACTAGCACTGGACAGGGTCACGGGGTCCCGGTTGGATTCAACCACGGCCCTGTCGGTGAATGTCCGCCTTTAGCCGGCCCCTCTGACTCCCCCCTAGGGAGAGATAGGAATGTCCTGGAATATTGAGGACATTCCCCGGCGTAGAACCAGGCGTCGTTAAGCACGTAATCAAAGCGGATCAGCAGTTCCTTGGCTGCGGCTAGGCGACGCCGCGCTTGCGGCTCGCCGTCCGCTGGTTGACGGCAAGGCGTTCCGATTCCGATGAGTGTGCGTTGCAGTAGGGCGTTTCATACATAAACTACTCAAAACAAAATAGGGCCCACTTGAAATATTTCGATATTTTGCCCGACACATTTTTTTTTTGCGAGTTGTTGGCATACTGATGTATGGAAATGTTAAGTAGACATATTTATTGATCATAAATTAACACTTAAACGCCAAGTTTAGGGTAGTTCTTATGTGGGTAGACAAGAAACAAAATCTTACGATATACCGCAGAATCTGTGAGTGCCATTACATTGTTGCTCAGTGGGGTTTGTTGTGTCTAACGAAGAAGTTACCTTACCTTTAATTATCGATTATATTACTGTTTGCATAAACAATGCCTGGTTCTCGACATCACATGGACACGGAATCCGCGACTAGAGCCATTGTTTTGCTTCAGCAGGGAAATTCGCAAAGATCGGTAGCTTCAAGCTTAAGTGTGTCAAGACGAGCTATTCGAAATGTGTGGGAACGCTTTCAAGAGACAGGTAGTGTGAGTAGGAGGCGCAGTTCAGGTAGAACCCGAGCGACAACCTCCCAAAAAGACCGATACATCGGACTCTCTGCACGTCGCGAGCGAACTGTAACTGCACGCATATTGAGAAACCGCTTACGTGACGCCACTGGAACGCGAGTGAGTGACCAAACTGTTCGCAACAGACTTCATGAAGACCAACAACGCTCCAGAATGCCAGTTGTTCGGCTCAAATTGACCAGAGCCCACCGTGCAGCGCGATTAAGGTTTGCACGTGATCAACAATGGACCATGAATAATTGGAGGACAGTGCTTTTTACAGATGAATCTAAAGTAAAGTTTTTTAATGATGACAGACGCGTACGAGTTTGGCGACGACCTGGAGAACGTTTTACAGAACCATGTATTCGTGAAACTGACCGCTTTGGTGCACCCAGTATTATGGTATGGGGTGGGATTAGCATAATGGGCAAAACCGAGCTAGTGATTTTGGATGAGGGCAATGTAACGGCCGCCAGCTGTTCAGCATGTCATCCGACCTCATGTGATCCCATATTCACAGCGAGTAGGCTAACTTTATTCTGATGCAAGACAACGCTCGCCCTCATGCTGCCAGAGTGACCCAAAGTGCAATCTCCGAAGCTGGTATCGCAGTTCTACCCTGGCCTGCCATGAGTCCGGACCTGAATCCGATCGAGCATATCTGGGACCAGTTGAAAAGAAGCCTTAAGACAACCACACTGAAATTCATAGCCGACAGAAGTTGATAACTGCTTTAAAAGTGTGTTGGGAGCAAATTCCAGATGAAAACGTCATCCACCTTATAGAGAGTGTTCCGAACCGACTCAGAGAGTTAGTGCGCAATAGGGGAGGACATACGCGTTACTAAACATAAGGCTTTGAAGCAACCCTAAGAACATGTTTAAAAAAAATGTGCTCGTGACTTCAACGTGTTGTTTTGGAAAACCGTGTAATTTTAAGTTAATATGTAAAACGTGCATTTCTTGACGATTTTTTTGGCAAAAATAAGGCATTTTAATGTTTTTTTAATGATTCTGAATGTGTTAACCTATTTCTAAAATTAAACTTGAAATAAATTGTACGTATTTTTTTTATTTCAATTTAAATCATATTTTATTGGGTGGGCCCTATTTTGTTTTGAGTAGTTTAGAATACTGAACGAGCTGATACAGTGACGATCCCTTTCCGAGTTGATCCGTGTGCCTTAAGGGCCTTCTCACACTGGTGAGATGCGAGCCTGTTTCAAATAAAATCAAATAATTTAGTTTTGTTTACTATGGAGATGGAACAAGCTTATGGCCCGCCTGATGTTAAGTGGTAACCATCGCCTATAACAGAAAACTGCCTCGTAGGTCACGCACCTTAGAAATGTACCCTACGATGCCTGCAATGCAATTTCATACCCTTCAAACCGAAATACAGCAATACAGCTGCTTGGCGGCCGAAATTGGTATGATAGTAGTACTTCCCCGGACGAGCACTTTCACAAGCAATTCTTCTACTGTGTTTACTGGTTGTATGTACAATGGTGGTTAACTTATAAATAACTAACTGATCCGCCCGAGGCTTTGCACGTGTGTTATGTAAATTAAATCATTGAACCTTCTGCGCAGTCGGGTAAAAAGTAGCTTATAGCAGGCGTCATTAGTAAAAGCAGGCGTGCGAAGCCGCTGGCGGAACAGCTAGTAGGAATATATAACATTGCATTGCGCCTGTCAACCAAGATATGCATATCGTCGCTGTTCTATCTAAGTGACGCAACCGACATTTTGGCGTAACTAACATTTGTAATGTTACTTTTATCTACTTTTGAAGACGAACCGATCTGTCTAATTGGCATATCTGTATCTTCTACCTATGTCTAGATGTATGTTTGACGTATCTACATATCTTAAAATTATAAATCATTCGAAACGACCTAAATACACTTACGACTTTTAGTAATATTTTCTAAAATGTCAGTTACGTCACTTAGTTAGAACAGCGACGATATGGGCGTACCCAGCATTGTTGGGTGGGGCAGAAGTAAATAAACTCAAGATGTAGAAATTTTAAATTCCTACTAAAATATTTTTTTTACTTAATAAACCTACATTTTTTGCAATTTTTAAAGGGGTGGGGCAGAAGTAAATAAACTCGAGATGTATACATTTAAAATGCCTACTAAAAATATTTTTTTTACTTAATAAACCTACATTTTTTGTTATTTTTTAGGGGTGTGGCAGAAGTAAATAAAGTTCAAGAAGTAGAAATTTAAAAATTCCTACTAAAAATATGTTTTTAACTTAATAAACCTAAATTTTTAGCTATTTTTGTAGGGATGGGGCAGAAGTAAATAAACTCAAGAAGGAGGAATTTAAAAATTCCTACTACAAATTAATTTTGTTGCTAAATAAACCTAATTTTTAGCTTCGAGTCTAATACATAACTGACCATGTAAAACCTCATCCGGTAGAATGGGGTTCCCGAGTATCATATCAGTGTCTCTCGCGACGGCCGCTTCCTTTAGCCCCTCCACCATCATCTCGTATTCTGATGTCAGTCGAGCCGCATCTTCCTCGCGAATCCTGAACAAATAACAAAGTTATTCATGCCTTTTAGTTCCGTACCTCAAAAGGAAAAAAGGAATTCTAAGAAACACAATCAAAATCCGTTTGGAAGCTACAATGCCACAGGCACACACGTCAAAACAGTCATCCGCTGTTTGCATCGGGCTTTCAAAATAGAGTCACGCAAAAGAAAGTTTACAATCTTCTGCTTTGTCCACCCCCCCCGGGGGGAGGGGGGGGGGGGGGGGGGCAACCATAATCTTTTAGAAAACCATCGTGTTTCAGGAGCGTTTTATTTCAAGCTTGTAGCAACATTACTTCGATTCGAACCACAAAATTTTAAAACATTACTGTTATAAATATAATCCTCCGTGGTGATGTAAAAGAACGTATGATTATCTATTACTGCTATATGCGAGAACGAGACAACGCTATGATTTCGTACAGCGTTATCACTTTCGCACTCACTAGGAAACACGTTCCGAAATACGCATTTACAAATTAAGGTCTAAAATTTAGTTACCTTATGAATAAATTTAATTTTGAATGAAATACGAAAATGGAAAAAAAGTATATATCTAAATCAGAAAATTACATTATTTTCTGTTCATATTATTTGGGGCCCGGTCTCCTCACTTTTTTTGCGCCAAAACAGGCTATCTTGGGCCTTGGGACAACTGGGCTTTCTTAAGGTCTCTCTTCATATTGGACCACCAGGTGGATGGCATCCACTTCCTCTCCTCTCTAGCAAATTGAGTGCAATTTGTTAGAGGAGGGGAGAGGAATTGAGTGCAATTTACTAGAGGAGGGAGGAGGAATTCAGTGCAATTTGCTAGAGGGGAGAGGAATTGAGCGCAATTGCACCACACGGTCTTCGTAGCGTCTTTTTACATGTCCGTACCATCTAAGGCGTGTCTCTGTGAGTTTATCAATAATTGGGGCGACCTTTAAACTTCCCCGTATGTACTCATTAGCAATCTTGTCAAGCCCAGTTCGACCCCCCCCCCCCCCCCCACCTTCCGCCCCCCTTAGCATCGTCATTTCATTAACATGTTGTATTTGTTCATGCTTCTTCTTTGCGCTCCAGCATTCTGAACCATACATAACCGCCGGACCAACTGCTGTTTTATAAATAAATTATTAAAAATAGACTTAGCTACACAAAAAAGTTAAACACTGTTTAACGCGTGTTTAAAAAATTCCTTACCATTAGGATTTTTTTCAAACAGTGTTTAGTGGTTGTTTAACTTTTTTGTGGTAAGTCCCTGAAAGTTTACCATAGTGGTAAAAACACTTACTGAGCCACATTCTTCTCCAGCTGCTGCAACGCCAGTATGCTCTTATCAATAGTTCTCCTCGTGACCTTCACGCTCAGGGAGTCGATGCAAACGTTGTCTATGTTGTGTGCCTCGTCGAACACCACCACCGCCTCCTTCTGCAGCTCCTTGGAAACCACCTCCGCTATCTTGGGGTCCAGGAGGTAGTGGTACGAGTATACCACGATCTCTGCGTGGACTATCTGAAAATGTACATACAAAACTTTATTTCTACTCAATTGACAAACTCAGAACTGCATACAACAGTTGATGCATTACTATCATTTAATAGTAACTTTGTATCTTTTTTTTATCTATAGCTGCATTCCGAATCACGACATAATCGCTGCTAGCGTTATGCGTACCGATTCAGTTAACGCGCTGATGACAGTTGAGTGCTGTTAAGGATTTGGGACGCTCATGAACGCGCTGCAAGTCAGTGTTCCTTTAATTTCTTACCAACATTAGAACCGACCAACCAACCACAGAACCTAACTCACAAGCAACCAACCAACCAGCTGTCACGTCACTTTTGACAGGGAGGCTCACGGTGATTTCGGTTGGAGCATAGACGTTGTTAGCGCAAAATGGCGGATGTAATGACGTCATCTATAACGATTCACGGGACATCGTTGTCGGGCTCACGGTGACTCGGAACGCTTATTAGCGCGATGATATCAATTTTAGCGTGATTCGGAATGCAGTCAATTTTTTAGGGAACTTGTGTTGTTCTTTACGACGATGTCAGTTCCATAAGTGACATCGTCGTAAAGAACAACGCAACTCTGTATGTCTATCGGTTTTGTTACGTTTTCACGACTAAACGGCTGGACCAAATTCGATGAAATCTATATAAATTCGAAAGTAACTCTGTCTGCTTGTTATGTTTTCATGACTAAACGGCTGGGTCGATTTCGATGAAATTTCGTCGTCGGGATTGAGTCAGTTTACTTTTTGTCAGGTTAGGAGGGTAATGTTTTGATTGACAAACCGCGCGTGCGAAGCCGCGGGTGAATCGCTTATTCTCAATAATATAAATACAAATAAAATCATAAATGCCAAATCAATACAAATATGAAATTAAAAGTTATATCTTATTAGTGAATTCAAGGGCAGATGGTGGGCAGTGATATTTTGGTGAAAAAAGCATATTATACCGTTAAAGAATTTTTGAGTGATCGAAACATTATCGAACATTAATTTTGACAAACATTAATTTGTTCCAATTTCTGTAAATAACTACTAACATCTATCTCCAATTTGAAAGTATTATTATTTTATTAATAGGCATATCTAAATTCTTTGACATTTTCAATTAACAATGTGCTTTTTATTATTATTGTATTCAATTTAGGTATTCTGTGTATAACTATGTATTATTGTGATTATGACGTCTGACACTTATCTTAAATCTTTGACATTTATAACTAATTGTGTATTTAATTTAATTTTACTGTATTAATTTATGTGACTATTGTAATGTTTGTACGCCAAAATGGTGAAATCTAGTATAGTTCTTTGTTAAGCTCAACCATCTTATGTACCTAGGTTGACAGACAATAAACGAATTATGAATTATAACTTTTGTATAAGCCTAGCGGTGTTCCGATTTATAATCTATGTATTTTTTTTTCTTTTCTCTTTGCATTCTTTTACGCAATCTCTCGTCTCTTTTCCTAATTCACTAACTTTATCATTTTTGTCGCTACGGCAAAGGAAGGGTTATGTTTTTAGCAGTCTAGGTATTGTTACGCCAAGGCTGTTACAGAATAAGTAATAGTAACTTGATAGTCGGCTTCTCGAAGTTATACCTACTGTGTCACAGAATATGTAATACTTGGTGTGGAATACACCTACATACCACGTTTTTACCTACAGTTGCACAGAATAAGAAATACTTAGTAGTCAGTCGAAATACCTACACTTTTCTAGTTACTAGTGGAAACATCGAGAAGGTTCTGGAAATAATGCGCGGTATAAATAGTGCGTAGAGACGCTCGAAGGGGTCAGTAACCGTCCATCGTCCGAGACACGTTCTCGGAGACCCGGATGACGAAATCACCTCCGCTAATGCGGAAGAGTCGTCTACATTAGACAGAGCAAACACTTCACAGATACACCGACCTCGCCGGCGAGGTCGACGAGTCCCTTCAGTCGCCGCCTATACGAGGTACAAGCACGTACCCGGGCGTTACTCTCCTATCCCCATCCTGGCAACAGTCCAAGCCGAGGTTCGTACCTAAGTGGTGCCCTTGCGCTAGTTGCCTCATCAAAACTTACAGAAATCGAAGGGGTCAGTCTTGATTTGGCGATACGTGCGAACATTTCGGTGACTTTTAGTGGTTTATTGTGTAACAGTGGTGTGATTTAGTGTGTTGTGAATCTTTGTGATTAAGATCGTGTATTTATCATTTCAGTGTTGAATAAAAGTGTTATGTTGGTTAGATTGATTTTCATTATTTTATCCCGAACCCTCAGCTCGTAACAGTATATATGTTTGTTTGTATTTATCTATGTTCAACCGTAGCGCCTAAACTACTCATCCGATTTTGACGAATGAAGTGTAAATCTATTCGTTATTATGGTCCGGGTGACAAAGGCTATCATCGAGACAGGTATGACTTAGTCGGGTTTCAGTTTCTAAACTTATATAGGTTGTTATCCCACTCTTTTTGTTAGTAACCTTTTTTGTACTTACAGCAAACCTAGCCAGAAAGTACGGGCACCAGTTCCTATCAGCTCCATATTGCTTCAGGTCATCCATCGTGTACACTCCGTATGGTAGCATAGACTCTTTGCCTTCACGGTTAAATCCTTCATAGAATTGACCTGAAAAAAAAATTTTTTTTCTAGGAAGATATAGAAAACTTTTATGTATTACTATTGTGGTTATTATTATTTGTTTTTGGATTCAGTTTTCAACGACTTCAGACATTGCATCTTTGTGTTAAAAGTTAGATAATAAGGGGCTAAACCAACGGTTAATCAGTGGAAGATTTCTTTTCGATGACACCTTCCTACATATCGTCGTGTTATTTTATCTATCTAAATGTTTACTCATAAGAATCATCACATCTTCTCAATCGAATTACATACATCTATGAAAATCTGATGTGTGTTCACAAAAATTTTAATTTGTTTAAGAAAATAGCGGTAATCATAATTTTAATACTAGAAATAAAGATGAACTCGCTGTAGCCATTCCATAAAGTTAGTAAATCGTTTAAAGGGCAAGGTGTACGCTTTTATAACAAACTCCCAAGTGATGTACAAAAATTGACAATTAACAAATTAATAAACGTAATCAACCCTATAAAGCTAACGTTCGTAAAATTGGCACACACCGAATGAATATAGTGTGGTCCCTTTCTAACAGTTCCAACTACGGACTTGCGGTTTCGCGCGAACTTAGTGACCGTTAAGACTGCGTTTGGTGGTGGTCGCGTCTAGCAGGTAAGTTGCTTAGTTTTGGAGATACCTACTGTGTTCGTAATTTTTACGAATGGTTAGCTTATGTGTAACTTTTATGGTATACTTTGTAAATATTTTAGGTTTGTTTTTTTTAGTTATGGTGAATTATGTCTGGGAGGTCGAACATCACAGATGACGTCATTGTTCGTGCGCTAGATGAAGAGGATGCTGGTAACTCCAATGACGTACAGTGAGAACGAAGATGTATTGCTCCTTGAAGATGTTGAAAGTGATTTTCACGACGAACCCTCGGATGGTAAAGAAAGACAGCCTGAAAACGTCGAAGAGTACACATACATTTGATCACGTGTGTTCACTGATGTCTGCAACTGCAAGACAAATCGATGGTCCATATACATGTTCTATAACATGCTGAATATATCGGGAATAAACTCGTATATTATATACTGCCATAATGTCCTAACATCAGGAGGTATACCATTGACCCGCAGAAGTTACATGAAGAAATTGCACGAACAACTTGTTGAAACAACGAACCTTGTCTAAAACATCGACTTCAAACACCAACAATGCCTCGAAGAGTAAAAGAGAAAACAAGTGTTGGGCTTAAAACCGCCCGAAAATTCCGAAGGTTAAGGTCAAATTCCTAGGGCCATTAGGTTCCGGAGATCGTCCCATGCCTGAAAATGCCTTGACGAAAAAAAGGAAGAGATGCGGTGTGTGTTTCTATAAGAAAAGGCGAATGACAACGAACATCTGCCACAGTTGCAAAGTTCCCATTTGTGGTGAACATTCGATTGGTTTTTGCCCAACTTGCACTCAAAATATTTAAATAATTTAATGTAAAACATTAAATTTAATGTTTTTCTTCTATAAATATGAAAAAAAACATTTTTTTGAAACATTTTTCCTAATTGGTGATGAAGATGAAAGAGTGTGATTTAGATCTCGAAAAACAAGTGCCATTTCTTAATTGTGATATTAGTACTTTAATGGTATAATATAAAGATTTTTATGATAAACATCTTTCATTTATATCCTATATTTCCTGAAAATACAATAAACCCATAAAAAATACATTATCTATAAATATATCCTCCATTTTATAATGATCGTAAAAATTCGTAATTTTTACGATCATTACAAATTGGAGGAGCTTAAGGTAATTTAGGAACGTTAGCTATGTAGGGTTAAACAAAATCTTTATGAAAAGCCTACTAATAAATGTCGGATTATTTAGATAATAGAGAAGCTTGGGATTGAAATTGCCCCAACTCATTTAAAAATGTTACAATTTAGACATAATTTATTTTCTTTATTGTTATGTATTTTAAAAGGATCATTAAAAAAACAACCAGCCTTGTTTCTTGCCTTTCTTTTCTGGCTTGGTCGCGAAGGAAAAGGCAATAAAATTGATGTTTCAAAGTGATCTTTGTGATTTAAATGAATAAAAGATTTTGACTTTGGAAGGCTCGCGGTCGCTCAGCGTGCTATGTAGAGGGCATGTTTTGTGTTTCTCTATGAGATCCAATCAGAAATGATGAGATCCGTAGAAAAACCAAAGTCACCGACATAGCACACAGGATTAGCAAGCTGAAGTGACAGTGGACAGGGCACATAGCTCAAACAACTGCCGGCCGTTGGGGCAGAAAGGTTCTCGAGTGGAGACGCGCTGGAAAGCGCAGCGTAAGTTGGCCCCCCACTAGATGGTAAGAAGACCTGATAATGGTTGGTGTGAGCCGTTGGGTGCAGGCTGCACAAGATCGATTGCTCTGGAAATGTATGGGGGAGGCCTATGTTCAGCAGTGGGCGTCCTTTGCCTGATGTGATTAATTGTTTACTTATATATAAACTTACATGTGGGTATAGAGCTATCTTGTTCGTGCTTGTCTCTGATGTAGCTAGCTGTTAGAGAATGACACTTTCCATCTACTAGTTTCCCCTCTCTCTCTCTGGACACCTGCAAGGATAGTTGTCATATATAAAAGGTGTCTGGAAGATATCGCTTTTTCAGGGATTAGAAAGAGATCACTTTTAAGAATAAAACTGCCAGTTATCATCATGCCAAACTGTGTCCTTGGCCTCTGAAATAGGCTGCCCGAGACAATTATTAGTGCTTATTCAGTGAACTCATTTAAAACAAGACTGGACAAACACTAGTGCACTGGATGACATGCATGCATCAGTCAAAACAGTTAAAATTTCTTTATTCAATGTAATCTTAAAGATCTTTTGAATCATCATTACCTTTTTAAAAAGTTGGAGCAATTTAGTCAAGTGTATCAATAATAATTAGTTATTTTTATCCTTATGTATTAATGAATTAAATCAGTCTTTCTAAAAGTGGGTGATAACACCCCCTTGTGGAGGCTTTCAGTGGAACAATAGAAGGCTTAGAGAAAATTAGGAGGGAGTTAAAGCTTACCTCAGGATGAATACACAGGTTCTTCCTGGAGCTGAGAACCAGTCCTGTAAGACTAGGCTTCTCTCCCTGACTCTTCTCATAGTATTTTATCAGGTTCTTTAACTCTTCCAGAACTTTCTCAATTTCAGGGACAGTTCGAGAGCAGTATATCAGTTTTCTAGAAAAAGTATAGAAGACTAGCTGACCCGCCTGCAGCTTCGCACGCGGGGTTTGTCAATAAATACATAACCCTCCTTATGCACAGTTGGGTAAAAAGTAGTCTAGTCCCAATCCTGGTCATAATCTATTTTTATACCAAATTTTCAGCCGTTTAGTTGTGAAAACGCAACAGACAGAGAGACAGAGTAACTTTCAAATTTACAATATTAATATGGATTGTAACTAAAATTGTAATTGTACGCCGGCAAGATGGGTCGACAACATTTTAAAAATCGCAGGTCATATGTGGGTTAGAACAGCGCAGGGCAGAGGCGAATGGCGACAACAAAGAGAGGCCTATGCCCAGCAGTGGGATGAGAAGGGCTGTTGATGATGATGTGACTAAGATCAAATTAGATCTGATTTTTCTTGAAGTTACAAAATGTCAGAATAATCAATTTATTGATAAAATAATTTACAAGCCACCTGTGCTAGAATGACCACCATAGAAAAGCCTCTCTCTACAAAAGAATAGAGTAAATTTACATGAGAGCGTTGGTAGTAGAAACTTTTGTACTGTCTTGCGTAGATAGAGAAAGAAAGAAAATACATTTATTTGACACACACACCCACACAGAACAGACCATTCAGAAGAGTACCTACACAACTACTTACTTATAGATTATAAATTATTAAATATAAAATTATACAAAGAAACACAGGTAGCACAAAAGATAAAGATGGATTACATAGACATATGGCAAGTTCTTATATCCATCGGTAACCGACTATGAATCGTATCTCCTTTAAAAAGTGTCAAACTTTTGACACATTTTCAAGGAGAAACAAGTCGTAGTGGGTTACCTACGGATAGAGGAACCCGCCAATAGACAATCATTGATTCACTACACTACAGTAGGAGAGTACCTAGATAATATGGTAAGTAGATATGTTTCTACATCCAGGTGTCAATTGTAATTAACATGTAATTGACTTTACATTCTTTATTCTTGCAGTTATAGGCTGCTAACTATTAAGGAAGCAATTCAAAGAAGAAGTAATAGCAGTGTTTTGATATGGTAATTGTTGTGTTACCTGACTTGATGTGGGTTTTGTATCATGTAAGCAACGATGAGGGATAATAACGATATCGTTTTTCCTGTCCCTGAAGGCATTTCAAGTAGTCCATGGCCCTGTAAACATTTTTTTTGTGAAGTGTAACCACCATAACCTCTAAAAGATATCACTTCAATTGTAGCAAGATTCTTGCAAATAAATTGATGGGTACCTTAGCATCTAGAGCTCGTTTCAGCTCCAACATATACGCGTATTGTTCCGGATAAATGTAATCGTATGGAAAATAAACCAGCAAACCGTCTACCGTTAACCTAAAACAAACAAAAAATGTGTAGAAATTCAGCAGGCCTTAGCTTGGAGTAGAACACAGGTAACTGAAAGATTCTCGAGAAATTTAATACTTACTTCATGGTGTAAAACCGTATTTATCGAAATATAACAACTATTTTTTTCAGTAGGTATATTATTTCTAGTACCAAACAACAAACAAACACAACACTACCCCCCCCTGTGCTGCCAAACTACAATTTTTATTATCCCCTAAAATTCGATCGGTTATAAATACCCTATAAATCGTTTATTGATATGAATCAAATAACAATGCCGTTTTCTCTGTGTGTTTCAACTGTTGAATATGTATTTTATATTTAATAATAATATGTATATAAAATTGTATATTCTATCTATATATTTATCAGTATCTATAAAAAAAAAATTTATAAAAGAAGTAGCATTGTCATTTTCAGACATTGACAATAGCATAACTTTGTATGTACGTACAAACAACATATTCAGTCAGCTGGTGGTCAGCTGGTATTGGTATTCTGTGAATCTATTTAGTACTTATAGGTATTTATTGTTTCTCTTTCTCTGTGTATTTTGTGGTCAAAAAACTTTTGAAGAACTTTATAGTTTTTCTCACGGTGAAAGGTTTAAATCGAGAAAAATTTAACAATAGAACCAAATTAGCAATGTTAAAACGAGGTAATCATCACTAAAATACAGTTAAATTGTGGTTACTTCTAGCGAAATGGATGAAACTACGACGGACGCGATCCATCCGCGGTTTTTACCACGACCTCTCATACGTCTTGGCGGTATGGTATTTTAAATCACTCTTAAATAAAGCCAAACAAAGTTTGAAGTGGTCATGGGTTGTAGAGCACCATTCCTAAAGTTTACATAAGTTTATTGTTGAATTGATAACCCTTGTATACCAAAGCTTGATAATGTAGATACTGCAAGCGGTATTGAACTCTCTCACCTAGGTTTAAAGTCTATTTTGTAATAGTTTAGAACAACGTAGATAATAATTTCATTGTATCAGAGGAAGGCTCTAATACTTGTAGACTTCTTTTAATATTGGTTTATCTCTTCATCTTCCTGTAACTGTGATAGTTATATACTAAGCATTAAAATTTTAATTAGTACAGAATTATATATTTTTAGACCAGAATTAGTACTCATTCACATACTCAGATTATCAAACATAATATGTTCAGTTTTAGCTGTTTTTAGGATGTTAAGGCATCTATACAATTAAACAACTGATTTCACCTAAAAGCTCTATTAACAGGTTTTAAGATAGCATTGGTCCAGTTGTCCGTGGGGGCTGACAAGTCAAAAAACATAGCTGAAGCTGTGAAGGAGATCCACAAGGCCAAACAGAAGGGTGCCCAGTTGGTAGCCTTGCCAGAATGCTTCAATTCACCTTACGGAACAGGTAAGACTGAGGATTTTGATCTTTATCCTTTTATGTGTTACCTGCCATAGCATATGGCACAGAAACATGGTTTATCACTAAGAGCCTATTAAAAAGGCTCAAGGTTGCTATGGAGAGAGCTATGTTTGGTGTTTCTCTACGAGATCTAGAACCTATTCCATTATTGATTGAGCCAATTGAGATCTCCAAATCAACTTAGCCAAATCGGCGTTGTATATATGTCTAGTATTTATTTATTTATTTATAGTATTCTGAAGATGATTGCTGGTCGTTTTGATTGCCCTATTCAGAGGCACTGGGTGGGGATAACTACTGGCGATATAAAACACTGGTAATTAATTAATTTATTTATTTGTCTGTCGTTTATTTTAATTTTAACTTACTTATGTTATAATATTGATTTAATTTAATTTGATTTATTTTGATTGTATGTACTTATTTTAATTTATTTATTTTAATTATTGTGATTATGGGTTATAAATGTCTGAAATAAAATTAATACAATACAATACAATATGTATGTAACTTTCGAAGCGTTTATCCAATCATCGTGAAATTTGGGATTTAGGTAGGTACTGATGACACAATTTTGGTGTGACTAAATGAGCTAAAAATGTTAGGGGGTTGTTGTGATATTGGGGTTCAAGGGGGGTAAAAAAACAAAATGGGACTATCTGGTCAAGTGGCACGTTTAATAAAAGGTCTTTATGCGTACATTTCGACCTCGTTTTTATTTTTATTTTCAACTTTGTAGTTTTTAACACAATTCTGGTGTGACTAAATGAGCTAAAAATGTTAGGGGATTGTTGTGATATTGCGGTTCAAGGGGGGTAAAAAAAAACAAAATGGGACTATCTGGTCAAGTGGCACGTTTAATAAAAGGTCTTTATGCGTACATTTCGACCCCGTATTTATTTTTATTTTCAACTTTGTAGTTTTTAAGTTATTAGCGCTAATAAAAACGGAACTTTGACCAAATTCACAGGGTACACCAGTTACCCCCTAGTGCTGAAATTTAGTATGCGCGTAGCTTTAGTGACTCAAATAAAGGGAAAAGTCTGAAATCCAGAATAACTGCAATTTTTACCTCAAAAAGTATAACCCCCGTTACCTGTAATTTTAATGAAACTGTGGGTCAAGTTGATTGGATAAGCATTTCGTGGCACTATTTTGTTAGACAAAGATTACAAATAATATTTTTTTGTTTTTATGGGAGACTCGCGAGATATCAGTTCGGGGCGAAAACAATTATGTACTTACTACAAACATTAATTTATTATTTTTTTAAATAGTAACTGCTATATTTGTAGCTTATGTTAGCTTGCTTATAATTTAATATTTGATTGCAATTTATTGATTTAGTAGTTTATAATTAATGAAATATTGACGGAAGTAAACTATAATTATATTTATGTATATTTTATAGTACATTGTTTAAAATAATTGGTTATTTATTTAAAAGTTATTAAATATATAATACAATTTTGGAATCAATTTTTAAATGAATACCTCAACGGAAATCCGGTTGCTGTCGACAAGTTGAAGTTTTACAAACTTGGGGAATGACGTGTCATTCCAAGGGTTTTTTTTATCGTAAATTCGACAGCACCCGGCATTCGTTCTGGAACTGTGAAGCCTAACGGTCTTATCTATAATTGTTATTGTATCTCCTGGTCATAAAGATTATACAGAAATGTAAAAGTTGAAAGTGTTTTTTTAATAGTAGAGTTTTACACTTATATTTGCGCTCGAATACCTACCGTCATCTGACCTCGACGGATGTCATGTCATTTTATATAAGAAAGTGCCATACAATATATCCTCCAGACATTCCAAGATTTTTAAAAATCATCTTAAAAATTCCAAGCCTAGACGGGACTTGAACCCGCAACCTTCCTCTTGATACGAGGATGCACTATCCAACTGTGCTACCAGGCTAATACACGTCTAGAATTTTCTATCTTGGAATTTTCCGTATGTGTTCGGATAACACTAAATAAAATACTATTCCTCCAGACATCTTTATTTACAGGTTTCTTCAAAGAATATGCAGAAGAAATCCCTTCTGGTGAGACAAGTCGGGCGCTGTCAAAGGCGGCTGTGGAGGCCGGCGTGTGCGTCGTCGGCGGGACGGTGCCGGAGCGCTGCGGAGATCACATCTACAATACTTGTACTGTGTGGGATGTAGATGGAAAACTACTGGCGCGGCATAGAAAGGTGTTTAATCTCTCAGCTAATATGAATGCCAAAGTTTAGATGTTCATTCGCTACTCAATCACGTTGGCTGAACCGATTTTTGGTATACCTACAACTTTTTTGTTATGTACCTACGACATTCATTCTGATTTTAGAGGTGGGTTTAATACCGGAATATTTATCCAGTAATCGATACATTTCCAATAAACAATTTTTAACGTAAATGGGCGGCGCCTTTGCGACGATGCCGCTTAGTCAGTTTAACAGGTACCTACTTATATGTTATTGAATGAATATAATTTGTTTACCTATTTTATGCAGGCTGTTTTATTGATATTTTAGGACTATGTAGGGTACCTTTATATGAACTGATAGAGAGTATACCACATGATAAGTTATTTTGTCGTACAGATGCATCTATTCGACATCGACATCCCCGGCAAGATAACGTTCAAGGAGTCAGACATCCTGTCTGCGGGAGATGAGCTCACCGCGTTTGAGTTCGCCGGCGTGCGCGTAGGGCTGGGCATCTGCTACGACCTGCGCTTCCAGGAGATGGCGCAGCTCATGGCGAGAGATGGTACTGTCACCAACATAAATTGATTAACACTTTAATTTATTTACTAGCTCGTACTGTCCCACTACTGGGTAAAGGCCTCCCCCTCTTTCTTCCACTTATCACCAGTAGGTGGGCCAAGGTCACAAGCAAATGGTTCTATGTCGCGTGACTGTCGCGCTGCTAAAGTCGCCTAAATGTGATAGCGGCCTAAAAGCAGTAACCAACACATTGTTCGTTTGAATTAGCAGGATGTGGTCTCCTCATCTACCCCGGCGCGTTCAACACCACCACTGGCCCCAAGCACTGGGAGTTGCTGGGGCGAGCGCGCGCCACCGACCAGCAGCTGTGGGTGGCGCTGGTGTCCCCCGCGCGGGACCCCGCCGCGGGGTACGTGGCCTGGGGGCACTCCACGATCATAGACCCGTGGGGACAGGTGATCGATAAGCTGGATGAGAAACCAGGGACGCTTATAGCTGATATTGGTGAATAACTTTATCATCTCAGTTGAGTCAAGTGGGCCATATACTGTTTTCATGTCCAGGGCGTATTTTCTTTTTCTATTGAATTAATTTATAGGAACAATGGTAGCGATTCTGTTGTTTACACTGCCTAACTAAAACTTCGTAAAATACGAACGTTCTTATTATGTTCACGCTAAAGGTCAAATTAGAATAACATTGAAAGTGACTTACTAAAAGTAATTTTTATTAAAATGACGTGTCTGCGGGCTAGTTTTAGTAAGCAGTCAAATTGGTATTGACTAAAACTAGCCCGCAACACGCCATTTTATTAATTTTAGAAATTTTCCTTTAAATGTCATTCTAATTTGATCTTAAACGTGTACAAAATAAGAACGTTGCATAACCAACAATCTTTCCTCTTCTATTCTATATAAGGTGTTGTAATTTCAACTAAAAATAACGACGACGGTGTATATTTTGGTGACCGTAAATAATAAAGGAATAATGTTTTTTTTTAATCCAAAAAAAAAATAATTTTTACGTTTTCGTGCCTAACATGTAGGTACTTACCCCCCTGCATACGCACCATACGCGCTCTGTTGACTGGTTGAGATATTGACCGGGCCGGGCAATTGGACGAGCGGGGTTGTTGAACAGCACGTAGTAACGTTTTAGTAATCTGTGGCATCGTACAATACGCTAAGTTTTTTAAAGCAGCATTTTAGCGATTTTCACGTGATTTTGATTATAAAACCAGAAATTTTTATAGATTCATATATTTTTGGTGTAGAAACCGTCCCTTTAAAATAATTAGTTTAAATTGCCACACATCTATACTAATATTATAAAGAGGAATGATTTGTATTTTTGTGTGTATGTTTGTCATTACAAACATACACATAATAAACACAAAAACTACTGGTCCGATTTTAAAAATTATTTCACCATTGGAAAGCTACATTCACCCTGAGTAACATAGGCTACTTTTTACCCAACTGCGCAAAGGAGGGTAATGTTTTTATTGAAAAACTACGCGTGGGAAGCAGCGGATTGGTCAGCTAGTTAAATATAGTTCTCATTAGAGCCCCTACATTACATAACCCTGTAACTTGTTAATGCATGTTATTTTCAGATCTCACAACAGTGGAGGAAGTTAGAAGTCAAATACCAATCAGGAGTCAAAGAAGAACCGATATCTACGACGTACTTGCCAAAGAAAAGAAATAATCTAACAATACAAAGGGATGTCACTGTGATAGGATACAGATATAGGAATTAAGGTACCTAATTAAACGTAATTATATTTATATGAGAAGATGACAAGCAGACTAAAGTACAAGACGTCAGCAAGCGAATATTGGGGCTCAAGTGGAGTTGGGCAGGACACTTGGCCAGACGTAGTGACGACAGGTGGACTAAGGCACTAACAAAGTGGAGGCCGAGAACTGGGCATCGAAATAGGGGACGTCCACCAGCGAGATGGGTCGACGACATCCATAAGACCGTGGGTCGTACGTGGTTCAGACTGGCACAGGATCGGGAGGAATTGCAGAAACAAAGAGATGCCTATGCCCAGCAGTGGGTCGACACGGGCTGAAAATGATGATGATGATGATATTTGTATGGGGTGGTTATACACTCCGTTAGATTTCAAGTGGCCTATGTAAAACATTTTTGTTGTAATATAAGTTAGCCATTGATAACGATCATAATTCATTTATTTGCTTCAGTGTGGTATACTTACAAAGATCTTAATTAACAGTATTGTGACTCACATTCCCCATCTGAGATATTCGCCTCATGGTAACGATACAGTCTACGATCTAGACGCGCGGTAGCGTGTCAAGCCAAGTTCAAGCTAACAGAACTGGCGAGCAGCACCGTATGTAATATTACACGAACCATTTGGAGCCACTTTTGACCATGGAGCCACTTTTGACCACCTCATAACTCAAAAACTATTTCACATAAACATGTCAAATTTGGCTCATACTGGGTGTCTCAAAAGAAAGTTCACATTTGTTTTGGTTATTGCGTGAACGCAACTATTCTGAGGGGCGCGGGGGGAGTGTCAGTCGGTAGCCTGGCTCTTGGGAATTTAGTCGCTATGGAGCGTTTCTCGGGAGCGGACCGTGCGTTGTGCGTACGCGAGTTTTATAAAAACGGTAATTCGGCGACTGTAACGCGTAGAAAATTCTGCAGCATTCGACATATTCGTCACTTGAATGATGCGCCAACCACTCGACTCATTGCAAAATGGGTCGAGAAGTTTGAAGAGACCGGTTCAATACTGGAAAAACCAAAATCCGGGCGTCCAAGATCTTCGAGAACGGTCGAAAACGTAGACAGTGTCGCCCAGTCTATTCGGGACGATCCGAACCTTTCAATTCGGAAGCGTGCTGTGGCCTTAAACGTGCACAGATCGTCATTATGCCGCATTTTGCATAAAGATTTAAAACTGCACCCGTACAAAATTCAGTTGGTGCAAGAATTAAAGCCTCAGGATGCTGGTCAGAGGCTTGACTACGTAAACCAGATGATTGAGCGCTTTCCAACGTTTACCAACATCTTCTTTTCGGATGAAGCCCATTTTCATCTTACTGGATATGTTAACAAGCAAAATTGCCGCTACTGGAGTGCAACCAATCCAAAACAAAAACATCAGACACCCCTACATTCGCCTAAAGTCACCGTATGGGCCGCAATGTCGGCGCGAGGAATTATCGGCCCTTACTTTTTTGAAGATGGAAGGGGACGCACAGTTACAGTGAATTCAGAGCGTTATGTGGAGATGTTAGACGTTTTCTTCGTGCCTGAGCTGCAGCACTTTCCTTGTTATAACCAAAGAACATGGTTCCAGCAGGACGGAGCCACTTCACACACGTCCAACAGGTCTCTGCCAAGAGTTCGTGAAATTTTTCCTGGCAAATTGATCTCCAGGAGAGGTGACATAAGTTGGCCTCCACGCAGTCCCGATTTAACACCTATGGACTTTTTCCTGTGGGGTTATCTCAAATCCAAAGTTTACGCCAACAAACCGACTTCCCTGGCACAATTAAAAGAAAATATCCGTCACGAAATCGCAGCCATCTCGGAGAATACCTGCAGAGCCGTCATAGCAAATTTTAGTGCTCGAATAAACGAATGCCGTGAACGCAACGGTTTACATTTGGACAATGTCATTTTTAAAAAATAAATTCCCAAACAGTGTATTTTAATATGTAATAAACATTTTTTCAATAAACATCTTACTTTTTTTTTAATCGATTTTTTAAATGTGAACTTTCTTTTGAGACACCTTGTATATCGTCGCCGTTCTAACTAAGTGACCTAACCGACATTTTAGAAAATCTTACTAAGAATCGTAAGTGTACTTAGAACACTTCGAATGATTTATAATTTTAAGATGTGTAGATACGTCAAACATACATCTATACATAGGTAGAAGATACAGATTAGACAGATCGGTTCGTCTTCAAAAGTAGATAAAAGTAACATTACAAATGTCAGTTTCGCCAAAATGTCGGTTACGTCACTTAGATAGAACAGCGACGATATGATACATATGTGCTCCAAATTTTATAAACACACGTCAAACGGTTATTTAGCCAAGTCAGACTTTAGGTTTCAATATATTTTTCTAAGTTATAAGAAGAAATAATATTTTAAGTTGTTATACAATATTTTATGTTGTTATAAATAAATTTCAGGACTGACCATTGAACTTGGCACCCATTTAGATCTCACTTCTTTTGTCGTTGAAATCAACAATCTAGGCATATATTGAACTTTGCTCTCATTTCACATATATGTCTTTGATGGGGTGGAACTTTAATCGTTTATTTGCGCGTAACAAATGTTTGTATGATCTACAGATATTTGTTCCGGATATTGTTTCTCTATATATGATAAGTATGTATTTACAAAAAAGTATATATGTATCCTATCACTTGTCTGGTTGCCATAGTACAAGCTTTGCTTAGTTTGGGGCTAGATGGCGCTGTGTGTCCAGCATTATTTATATCGAACTTTTTTGTCAGTATGCCAATTAAATTCCTTTAATACTCCAGAAATAACATATCAGTTTACAAAGACCAAAGGGTTATTACTAGTACATAAAACAATAAATACAAAATCTTTTTAAGGCCTTGCGCACACTAATAAATTTAATCGTTGCGGATAATAATGGGCAATCTGTGAACAATACCAATATACTAGAGTCTGTGCACTGCAAAAAGAATCAATGATCAATGTTCAGAAATAATAGATTTTTTACGAATTAAACGATTATATTTCGTAGTGTGCGCACAGCCTAATTATATGATTAGGTATATAATATAAAAGAATGCACTGTACAAACGGTGTGCTAGTAATTAAACGAAAAAATATTATTACCAAAATATTTTTATCAGTGGTTTTAAGATGTAAGATTGTGCACTATGTTTTGATATTAAAGTTTACAGTTGTTAATACTTTTTAAATGTGTCTCTATTAGTTGTAGGACGTCGGTAGCACATCCCCAGAATAGTGTGAGGCCGCTCCCACCTATAAGAACAAAATAAGTTAATATCAGTAAAAAAAATTAAACCGACCAAAATCAAGCAAGAGGAAATAATTCATCAAAGCTCTTCAACCTGTATCGCAATGACTTATACCTTGATTCAGAAACCTAGATAATTTTTGTAAACAAAGAAATGTCATGATATGTCACTGTCATAATGACAAGTTAGGGGTAGACATCAATTTTTTACCATGGATCACTATTAGTAGTAATGGCGCGCGGTTTGGCTTGTGCGATAGATTACTACCTAAATATTTCCTAACCAATCATACTACTTACTTCAGAACATTGAAAAGTAGGTACCTAATATATCTAGATAGACAAGATATGTAGATATAAAATTATCGATTATAAGGACCAATTAGCCTAATACATTTTTAAAAACATATGTGGATGTGTTTTTAAAAATGTTAGCCAAATGAGTTGAGAAGTTGAGCCAAATGCTCCTGAGAGCTCCTGGCGTTCTAAGATGCCCGATTTGACGTTGTCAAAGATACAGAGAGTAGAGATAAGAACTAGAGTAGAAATAAAAAATCGGTTGCTAGAAAAACCGATTCTTTAGACATTTTGATTAATTTTACTAAGAGTTTAACTTAGGTTAAATTAGTAACGAACTTGGCAGATACGTAATTTGTATCGTTTTTCATTCAAGAAAGTATTGACGATAATACAGAAATGAATTGATTCCAATTTACTTCTGACATCTTTGTAACATGACATATATTTCAAGCAATAAATACATTTGATTTGAAGTCTACGGCATTGAACCCAATGATGCAACATTGGAATAGCGTCGGATATCATAATAAATGTTGGTATTACATGGTTGATTTTTCGACTTCTTGTGTAGACGTTCGTTCAAAGTTATCACGGCGAGAAAAATAACAGACATCGGGCCTGTTACAACGTCGCAAGTTTAGTGTAGATGTAGGTACTATCATGCGACACACTACACCAAATATCGATTGTCCGTTGGTGAATCGTTCAGTCGGCGGTCTCCCGCGGCGTACAATCCGCGCAGTGTAGCGTGTCTAAGTCCTACCATGTCCGTAGTTGTGGATAAACAGTTTTCCGCCTCTCTTCTCCGCTTCCAGTCTTATTTCGTTTCTGCCCGGCCTCAGGCCTGCCCAGTGACATAATATTCTTGCATGCTGAAATGCAAACAAATATTAAATACTAGCTGTTTCCCGTGACTTCCTACGCGTTACACTACTAAATGTGTATGTAACCAAGAAATAAAGCTAAACTCGCTGTTGCAACTTGAATTTACACCCCATTTTTATCCCACCATGGGACCTGATTTATGGGATAACAAGTAGCCTATGTGTTAATCCAGGTTATAATCTACGTACATACTAAATTTCATCGAAATCGGTTCAGCCGTTCCGACGTAAAAGAGTAACAAACATACAAACTTTCACGTTTATAATACAAGCTTCCGTCCGCGGCTTCGCACGCGTGGTTTTCCAATAAAATGTAGCCTATGTGTTAATCCAGGTTATGATCCACGTACATACCAAATTTCAGCCGTTCCGACGTGAAAGAGTAACAAAACCCATACATACATACAAACTTTCGCGCTTATAATATTAGTTGAATTATATTGGTGTTATTAAATAATATATCCATGGGAAGGCAATGGATGCGGCTTTGTTAATGTAATCTAGATTTTTTACACACTTTTTATTGTTTAATAACTGATACAAAAAACGAGTGTGCTGACCAGACGACTGAAGTAAAACTTCTTTTCAAAATATTTTATAAAATTGTTCAATTACAAAATTGTTCACACGTCTGTAGGTTGATCAGTCTTATGTTCATTCTGGACAGACGCAACTCGCACTCGCACATTAACATTTAAAAATATACGAAACGTAACTCTCTCTCTTTCTATCTTTTTTTTGACGACCTCCGTGGTGCAGTGGGCGAATAGCCGGCTGAGACGCAGGAGGTAGCGGGTTCAATTCCCGCCGCGGAACAAATGTTTGTTAGATCTACAGATATTTGTTCCGGGCCTGGTTGTTTCTTTATATATTATAATTATGTATTTACAAAAAAAAAGTATATAAGTATTCTATCAGTTATCAGTTTCCCATAGTACAAGCTCTGCTTAGTTTGGGGCTAGATAGCGCTGTGTGAAATGTCCAGCAATATTTATTTATTTATATTTATTTATCTTCACTAACTTATCTCCCTCTTAACTTCCGTTCGCACTTTTCGTAATGCATTCATCAGCTTACTCCCCAAGTCAAGCGTGCGTAAAGAAGTTTTACTTCAAAAGCTGGTTACACAATAGTTCAATGATGTCTTAAAACTTATACCAGACACCAGGTCAGGGAGTCAGGTTTGTTCAGACACCAGGTTCTCGATAACGTGGGTTCTGGTCAGGAGTATGTTAATCTTAAAAATAGGCATTAATTATAATATTTAATGGTCATAACATAACTAATGCGTGCGAGCGCACATATGCACGCGGGCAACTACAAACTAGTGTTGCCGATCGATAGTCTATCGATATTCACGAAAAATCAATAGTATCGATAGTTGTGAGCTATCGATAGATATCGACTTCTATCTAATGACAAATACTATCGAAATATATGCTACTATCGATGGTACACAACTATCGATAGTATCGAAACTATCAATAGTGTCGATAGTTTTTATGCAATACTATCGATAGTATCGATACGGTCGATAATTTAGTCACCATTGACCATTGAGGCAATAGTATCGATTTCGTCCAATACTATCGATAGTATTGAACGAAATCGATACTATTGCCTCATATCACGCTATTGATAGAACAATCGATAGTGTAACTGATTTATGACGTCAACTATCGACATTTCGGCGACACTACTACAAACCCGTCAGGTGAGGTGAACGAGTCGATGCAGTACAACAGAAAATGCGCAATTGTGATTTACACATCTAGTAGGAACCTATGCGACTGTGCGTGCGCTTTTTCTTCCCTCTTTCTGTGCACTTCGTACGCTTTCTCACCGTTTATTAGTGTCGGTACAGGTTTATTGAACCGAATACTTTCTACAATTATTTAACCGTTTTTCCATTTCGTACTGAAATCGGAGCAAGTGCGGAGGCGACAAGATACCGATAATCAGCCAGTTTTTTTTTAACTGCAAATCAAATCTAATTGTATTTATTGCGTAATATGGGCGTTTAACGCATGCAATGTTAAAGCTTGTGAATAGCTTTGCAATGACAGATCTTCGTTTAATCACGATCTCACCTGATTACCATCGCGGTGATGTGGCACGAAGATCTAGAAGAAACCTATTCACTCTTACCTTAGAGGTCCGGATTCTGTATTCTTTAGGAAAATCAGACGACGGTAGTGTTCCATACCTTAGCTGTACGCATCAAGAACTAGAACCAAAACGGTGTGTGCGAATGGGTGGTATATCAACTAAATCAAGGGCGGATCCAGCTTTGGTGCCGGGGGGGGGGGGGGGGGGGGGGGGGGGGGGGGTCACATAGACGTGAAGTCACAAGAAGTTCCTTATAATTTAATTTTTATAATCATAGATACAAGTAAAACGTAGGTATTTTATTAATGTACTTACATAGGTAAGTATCAAATCAAAATATTAAATTAAATTAATTAAATATTGAATTTACTTCCATAAAATCTATATTGTGACAAAAAAATATATACAAAAACATTATGTTTAACAATTTTAATTAGTGGTCCACCTAGGTCCTGGACCCAGCCCAGGAGGGTCATGACCCCCATGACCCTCCCCCTGGATCCGCCCTTAGTACGGATGATACTGAGCCGTGCGCCTGCTTGTCCTTTGATGGAAGGGAGATGGCGGGATCAGATTATATAGTTCCTGGGCACATTCCCCAAAATGTATTCTTAATGTAACTTTACGGCGGTGTTCGAGACTAATAGATACCATAATTCTTAACTTTAATAAATAATCATTCAAAAACACTTTGTTACAGTCGTCCTATGAAGTCTCCGACTCCTGCGCTAGGTGCAAAGACCTGTTACAGAAGTCAGTGGCCTCTCCCATAATTAAGGTCACTTCTGCTATGATTTTTCTATCTTAGTGTGTATGTGTTTCTGGCGCTGCAATAACGAAGGAATCGTTAAATATCAGTATGACGTCATATCGAAATTTAACGGTAGTCCTTTTTAGCAGATCTTCAGTTCCTGGATGTACCTGCAGATGCTGGAAGTAGGTAATACTCGTAAAATGGCAATATAATACCTGTAACGAGGGCATCAGGTTCTGGCAGCCGTCCATTATGAATTCAGTGTCGTTGATATCGATACTTTTGTTGTAGTCGTGCTCCTGATGTGTTCCTCCCAAAACGCATGCATAGACGCTGTGAATATAAATAGTTTACGAGATATTGGTATTTCTGATAAACCAGATAATTTATGTACCTAGGTTAGGTCAGTGAACGGAGAAAGCCGTTCACGGTGTTAGGTAGGTACCTCAGATCATAATATGTTTCACCATCATCATCATCCACAGCCTGACTTCACCCATTATTGGGTATATGCTTCCCCAAGTTTGTACCATCCACCACGATCCTGCGCTAGTCTCACCCACTGATGCCCCGCGACCTTTACGATGTCGTCCACCGATGTCGCTGCTGGACGTTCAACCTTTACAAAAATTTTCACTTCCACAATATAGCTTACATTTAATCCAATATAATTGTAGGTCGAACTCACTTCGGTATGATATAATGTCCACTGTCTTCGTCGATAACTGTTTCATTTATCCACGGTGCTATCACCTAAAATATGTAATTGCTTTAGAAATAATGAAAATGTATACAAATACCTAATCTATTACTCTGCCAAGTTCCGATGGGAAAATGCTTTACGCATGTCCTTCAACTCGGGTAGAGCTAACGTCTGTCGGACTCCGCAGGCTATCAACCAACGGCATACCGACTAAAAATCCACCGATATTCCTTCATTCACCTCAGTGCCAGTGCATCATCAAACCGCCCATCGGATGAGCCGTTCGATGCTGCACTAGCACCTGACAAGGTCACGGGGTCCCGATTGGATTCAACCGCGGCCCTGTCGGTTAATGTCCGCCTTAACCGGACCCCTCCGTCCCCCTCCTGGGAGGGAGGGGAATGTCCTGGAATATGGAGGACATTCCCCAGCGTAGGAGGCCTGTGCGATGCTGGGTCGGAGCTCAACTTGTCTATGACCCTAACATAACTGACTAAACGCAGATCGGATCTAGTTTGCAAAATTGAAAAACGGCGAACGGCAATTGCCAGTCGTCATTTTTATTTCCTTAGCTCCACACTATATAACAGAGTCAACAAACAAATTAATATATTTCCCTTACCCCGCTATAAATGTCAACAAAAATGTCTTCAGTGGCTCATAACACTGTCGTATGAAGAAACTGAAGACCTTTTAAAAGTTGCTGTATAGATTGTAGGTCATAGCCTACACTCGCAAACACACGCAAGTTCACGCACTAACAAACCTTTCACACTCACACACTCATCAATACACACATACGCACACCGAATCACGCATGCTTAACTTGTATAATTTTTTTTTAAATAATTGTAAATTTAAACTCTGAGGGGGCGTTAGTTTTCGCGACACAGTTTCTAACTTCTGCGAATACTATCGTGTTCCAGTATTTTTGTAACATGTTTTAGTTCCAAAATAAAGTTATTTGATTTGATTGTAAATTTTTGTGCTTTAAAATAATATCCTACCTTAGAAACCTGTCCCCTTATCGAAAAAACTTTATCATCAGGCACGACATACTTCGCGTTCACTCCCAAACAGTTCACAACCACATCAAACTGTTCCAAAATTGGATCGTCCAGAGAATTTAGTTCCATCTGTAGAGTCACCCCGTTCAAACTTTTGAACAGTTTTGTTAGATAGTCCAGAAAAGTGGTGCCTGTGTAAACGAATGTGGAGAAAACGTGGCCAGCGCTGAAAAAATACTTGAGAAGTTACATAGAAAGATCACTAATTAATTTAAATAACAAATACAAAAAGCAAAACCACTATCGTTATATATTACATTATAGGCATTTGCCTTGCAGTGGGACACTACAGGCTCTTAATAATAATAATCGTTTACCATCATCTTAAAAAAACCTACATTCTGGATTTCAGCCTCCTCTAAACGGGCGTACGATGACAGTACAGTATTGTACGAACAGACGAACATTTAATTTTTTCATCTATAAGTTTTCTACAACCTTTTAGGAAATCATCTTATGATAAGGAAATGGTGGTAAGGAATAGTATACCATTAAAAATATACATGCTCTGAAAAATTATATTTCTTTTGGCGTTGATGACGAGCTGATGCGCACTTTCAGACACCAACGTACTGCCTTTACTAACAAAAACACAATCTATCTGCAGAAAATACTATAGGTACCTACGTAGTAGCTGTCGCTCTCGTATAGGCTTTACAAGCCACGAACGTGTCTATTTGTGTGCGTCAGATGGCGGCGCCAACTTCTGTATTAGAAAATTATTTCCACTAGCATTTAGTACCCATTTGGTACCTTTAGTAAAACATTTGGTACCTCAATAGATTGGAAAATATCCAAAATTTTGGTGCCGCCGCCAAAATCGTGACCCAAACGTCTACCGTCTACGTCGTCTATGATGATGAATATACTTACGCATAATCAGCCGAATACAATTTGCTCAGATAGCTTAAATATTTATCATCAAGAATACGATAACCGAAGACCAACTTAGACCATTTCGGTAACCTCCAGTTCTTACGGTTTCTGTAGAGATTGTAACAAGGCATCAGACACACATCGTGCTCTCCTTCGAGCCATAACCGGTGCAAGAAGTCGTACGTTTCTCCGCCCCATTTACTGAAACAAACAAAATATTTCGATGTCTTACCGCGTTACTAACTTTTCAACACACTTGCTCGTAAAGAGCGCCATAGTACCTACACCGTTATTAGGTTATTTGGTGCCTTCTCTTTCCAGTAATTTGTATGATTTACCTTTGTCGCCGACATTTACACAAGAAGTAAATGAAGATACTAAAGAAGTGGCATAATGGCCCAATGTATCTAAGACAAACTGTGAAATCGCCATCAAAAACAATCCAATATCGTTTTGAAAATTGTACATTCACCAATTGTTTTAGTAATTAAACGATTTATGCAATACATGTTTGTTTTTTCCTCGCCAGTGTGTTGAAAAAGTGCGTATGAAACTCGTGAGCAACTAGCTCACTAGACACTCGGCTGATATACGCCCTTGCCTACGGCTCGGGCTGCAAACCACAGCCTCGTGTATAATGAGCAACTTAGCTCACTTGTATCGTAATATACTATTATTTAGTTACATCACAGATAAATAATACCTACTAAGTACGATAAGTACAAGTATTACCTTACCGTATTTTGATCTTTTCATTGTTTTAAATTAGATCGAAAATAACAAATCTCGTCTTCTTGTTCATTACTTTGAGTCGGCACAACATGTATCCCGCTATCAGCTGTCATCTGAGCACTCCTTAGGTAGGTACTCATCTTTCACACAAATTCACTCAATCCATAAATCTCTTTTTGACTTACCTCTTCTATTCACTTTCATAATGGTCCTAATCATGCTAACCCTAGTCGTGATATTTGTCCGAAAAAACCTTGTACTTAATACCTACCTATGTTTATCCTTGTTCCATGGTATAAACCAAGTGAGGTAGGTAATTAAGAGCTCACGTAATGAGGTGTTCTGGCGTCGTTCCACAGAGGTACGGGTACCATAATCCACCCGCTCCATCACCAGTCGTGTTCGGGGAAAAATCACTCGAAATTATCAGCACCTACAGCAAATAAACCAAGGTCACTGACAGCATAAAGGATTAGCTAGCTGAAGTAGCAGTGGACGGGGCTCATAGCTCGAACAACCGTTGAGGTAGAAAGGTTCTCGAGTGGAGACCGCATGCTCTGGAAAGCACAGCGTAGGTCGACCCCCCAGTAGATGGAAAGACGACCTGATAAAGGTTGCTGGGAGTCGTTGGGTGCAGACCACACAAGATCGGTTGCTCTGGAAATCTATGGGGAGGTCTATGTTCAGCAGTGGACGTACTGGGGCTGATATGAGTATGACAGCAATAAGGCCCATTTCATAAATTCATGTACATTACTCGTACCTTCTGTACACTGCTAGCGATTCTGTTCGGCTTCCCAAATAAGGTAATAAAATGGCAATAGTGAATGTTGGTAGTATTTTTCAGACTGTCAGACTGAACGTGTCAAAATAATCACTTTTAATTTTAATCTAGATTTGAACCTATTTATTATAGCGGCGCAATATTTAATAGCTACTTAGGTAGAGACTGTCTTCTCTAAATATGAACGCCCCTGCACTTCATTACTTTCTACTAACCTGATAGTCTTTATATTTCTCTTTAATTTTCACAGCACAAGCCATCCCATTTATTCCTGCACCGAGCACTGCTATTTTGACCACCATTTCTCACAATAATATCAACACAACTAGAGTAAATGCAATGCCCTTCTTATTAGGCAAAACACCTATTTATTACTGCATATCATATGTTTGTTTTGTTTCTTATCTCGGGTTCATAAGTTATTTAAATATATAACGAAATGATAACTCAATCCATTGCAACAAAATTACCTACGATATGGTACCTCTTTTATCAAATAAAATACTGCAATGCATTGTATAATTACATTTATTTAAAATAATACAGAAAATTAAAGCAACAGGTGTATAAAGGGAAGTAAACTTGTGTTAAAAAATAAGTAATACATTATGCAGCTATAGAACATCAGATCTAATATCCTAGTATAATTATGCAGCTATAGAACATCAGATCTAATATCCTAGTATAATTATGCAGCTATAGAACATCAGATCTAATATCCTAGTATAATTATGCAGCTATAGAACATCAGATCTAATATCCTAGTATAATTATGCAGCTATAGAACATCAGATCTAATATCCTAGTATAATTATGCAGCTATAGAACATCAGATCTAATATCCTAGTATAATTATGCAGCTATAGAACATCAGATCTAATATCCTAGTATAATTATGCAGCTATAGAACATCAGATCTAATATCCTAGTATAATTATGCAGCTATAGAACATCAGATCTAATATCCTAGTATAATTATGCAGCTATAGAACATCAGATCTAATATCCTAGTATAATTATGCAGCTATAGAACATCAGATCTAATATCCTAGTATAATTATGCAGCTATAGAACATCAGATCTAATATCCTAGTATAATTATGCAGCTATAGAACATCAGATCTAATATCCTAGTATAATTATGCAGCTATAGAACATCAGATCTAATATCCTAGTATAATTATGCAGCTATAGAACATCAGATCTAATATCCTAGTATAATTATGCAGCTATAGAACATCAGATCTAATATCCTAGTATAATTATGCAGCTATAGAACATCAGATCTAATATCCTAGTATAATTATGCAGCTATAGAACATCAGATCTAATATCCTAGTATAATTATGCAGCTATAGAACATCAGATCTAATATCCTAGTATAATTATGCAGCTATAGAACATCAGATCTAATATCCTAGTATAATTATGCAGCTATAGAACATCAGATCTAATATCCTAGTATAATTATGCAGCTATAGAACATCAGATCTAATATCCTAGTATAATTATGCAGCTATAGAACATCAGATCTAATATCCTAGTATAATTATGCAGCTATAGAACATCAGATCTAATATCCTAGTATAATTATGCAGCTATAGAACATCAGATCTAATATCCTAGTATAATTATGCAGCTATAGAACATCAGATCTAATATCCTAGTATAATTATGCAGCTATAGAACATCAGATCTAATATCCTAGTATAATTATGCAGCTATAGAACATCAGATCTAATATCCTAGTATAATTATGCAGCTATAGAACATCAGATCTAATATCCTAGTATAATTATGCAGCTATAGAACATCAGATCTAATATCCTAGTATAATTATGCAGCTATAGAACATCAGATCTAATATCCTAGTATAATTATGCAGCTATAGAACATCAGATCTAATATCCTAGTATAATTATGCAGCTATAGAACATCAGATCTAATATCCTAGTATAAATATGCAGCTATAGAACATCAGATCTAATATCCTAGTATAATTATGATCATCAATTTGTAACTTATTATTGTCTAAGACCAGTAAATGCTTTTTTTATATAACAGTACCTATGAATACATACCTAACTAGAAAATTACTTTTTAATTGTTTGCTCACAATACAACAATGGAAATGGAAAAATATAGGATTCTACTAATATTATGCCATAGATTGGCTTTATTGTGTATTTAAGCTAAGTAAATATATTCCTATACAGTTTAAGTTCATGGGTTTTTAATTAGGAAATTAAATACAGGGATCTAAAAAACAAAGTTCGATACGAACCATTGACCCTATGTACTTTAAAAATCACATATCACATACATATTCGTTTACATATTCGCGAGAGTGGCAAGACAAATCCCGAGTGTGCATGACGTATAAATGGTATATTCATGTGCATGTCTCCAACCTCCTGAAAGAGAATCTGTGTATTCTACATATGCCAATATTTAGTACATATTTGGTACTCTTTTAATTTCCAATTCCAAATTTTGGTACTAAATAAACTTCGTACTAGAAGCCTAGCTTCTAGCGCTAGGGTCGCCAGCTTACTCACGCCGTTTCGGCAAACGGCTAAGGACAAAAAAAAATAATAACAAATAATGACAGAATTTTAGTACTAAATTGGTACACTAGGTTCCAAAGATTTCAAGTCCTGTAGATAGAAAGCCGTCATTAGATCGACCACGGTACCTGACGCTTCTTGCGCCAAAATCTATTTAGTACCTAAATTTAGAATTGAAAGAAAGATAATACTTTTATTTGATACACACAGGAAAGACCAAAAAGTAACAGATAACGCACAATAAAAGAAAGAAAAAGTACACAGGTAGGCGAGTAGCAAGAATAGTCTTCTGTACTGTGTGGGACAAACAGGCCTCGTCTCAGCGTATTGCTGCTTTGCAGCCAACCATCCGAGGATGGTAAGCGTTTGGAGTTTAAGAGTACCAAATATGTACTAAATTTTGCCATATTCAGAATCTCTTTGAGTAAGTTAGAGACATGCATATTCGTCACTGGTATTGCTCGCAAGTACCAGTAGCGAAGTCAGCCTCAACTCATCTACGCGTGCATTTTGTCGAGTATTGATGCAAATAATTGTGTAATATGGTATGTATTATAGTATTTTCGTGTTGTTTACTATTTAAATGCTAGTTATACAAAATGCATTGGAATATAATTGTGAACCCGAAAAAGGGGGTTTTATTGCCATGAACCTGATTTTTTTTTTCATAAAAATAAAGTCTTGCGAGAGATTCATTTTACGAAATGTTCCAACGGAAAATCAGCGTTTTGCAACCAACACAACTAATGCTGAGTTGGACGCCTTTTTGTGACGTTAATTATAACTACGAGACACAAATAGTATTGTCGACAATAGTGTTGTTTAACTTTTTCATAGTAACAACTAAACAATGACGATGATGATTGTGTTTTTCTGTGTTCGGTTTTTGATTGCATTTATGTTCTCTTTTTTCCACATTCAAACGCTGTCTGTGGTATATTATGCGTGAAAGAGTTGGCTATTATTTTTGTTGTTTTGTTAAATTGAACAAGGTTTTTTTCGTTTTGTCACATTTTCTGGGTATGTTATTCCGTCCATTGCCCTAGGTGCTAGGTAGGATATGCGAATATGTGGGTGAGTTCCTTGTGCACCTTCCTGCGGTCGATGCGGCTGCGGCTGACGTAGGGCGCGGGCTGCTTCAGGTGCACGGTCCTCACGTGCAGCTTCCTACTATTGGACTGACCGAACGCCTTGCCGCACACTTCGCACTCGTAAGGCTTCACTCCTGTGTGGCTCTGAAATTAATATGTACTACATTGATATACAAGGGGCAACGATGTTGAGGATCGTATAACAGAATTAAAATAGGGTTGGGAAGCACACCTGGCAAGGCGAAGTGACAACAGGTGGAGTAACTGAACGGTCTCCTCCAACAGGGTACAGGTACGTCATCCGGCCAGCAGCGAGATGGGCAGATAACGTAGTTAGCATCGCGGCTCGAAACTAGATAGACCGTGGAGAATGGCACAGCAAATATACCCAACAGTGGTCGAAGTCGGGATGTGGATGATGATGATAATACAAGGGGCATAAGCATGGCCGTAGCTAAGAGGGAGCATTGTGAGGCAATGCCCTACTTCAAAATACCAACACACTACCTTAAAAATACCATCAATAAGTTAATATGCTATGTAATTAGTAGGCATGATTATTATTATTATTTGCAGTTAGTACTGTCCCACTGCACGGCAAAGGCCTCCCTTCCTTCCTTCGTCAGAGTTCGTCTTTCCATCGGCGTCGCGGTCTGCCACGTGGTCGTTTTGTCTTTTGGGATCCACTCGGTGGTGGGTTTTGACCAAATCTCCTCCGACATGCGGCAGATATGGCCCGCCCAGTCCCACTTCAACTTGCCTACTTGGTGCCAAACGTCCGCGATTTGTGTTCGAGAGCGCAGTTCACTGTTTCTAATGCGGTCTGTTAATTTAACTCCTAGGATAGTGCGCTCCGTGGCTCGCTGACAAACCCCGAGTTTGGACTTGTTGAGTTGATCTGTCAAAGACCAGGTTATAGCGCCATAGTTAAGGATAGGGAGAATGCACTCGTCCATGAGCTTACGTTTCAGTGTGAGTGGAAGGTTACCCTTCATCTTGTTTTCATGGCCCAATAGCCCTTCCAACTGGAACCATGCCTCAACGACCTGAACACAGCTAGCCTCGAGGTTGGGCTCAGCATGAACTGAACATGTCAAAGACAAAACTTATGACAAACACCACACAACACAGGTTGGAGGTAAGTGGTGGGGAGATTGCATACTTCAGTGAGAATTTATACCTAGGCCAAGTATCCTTCAAGAGCAGGCATGATTATGATGAAAAAATAGAAGAAGGTCTATTATTTATTAAGCCAGTGATTTAAAAAAACGAGTGTGCTTCAGACCACACGACTGAAGTAAAACTTCTTTTTCAAAATATTAATTTATAAATAATCAAACGAACTACTGACTGAGATATATATATATTTCATGTACTGGCTATGAGGGGAAGAGAGATATAAAATGTGCACGCGCACCTCTCTCTTGCTCCTACAGTAATATACGAAACCTAACTCTATCTTCACTAACATATATCTCTCTCTCTCAACTTCCGTTCACTTAAGAAATTTTACTTAAAAAAAAATTGATTCCGCCCTACCTTATTCAACTCTAGCTACGGGCGCAAGCGATCAATAGCACCCGAGATATTTTGGCGCACGAGCGAGCTAGGACTACACTTACACCCAAGTATAACACATAACTTTTCATCACGAATGCGAGGAAATAAGTCTTTATAACAGTTTGTTGCTAAAAAGAAAATCTTAGTGCCATGTTACAGAGGCTCGAAAATCGGCCGAAATGGTTGCATAAAAGGTATTACGGTAGTTAGCGTTGCGCTCGACATGGCGGGGGTACTACTGTGTCCCCAGATTTGCGTTCCCGGTATCAATTGTTTTCTTTTTCAGTACTTGGCATCATGATGTCACATTAGTCCGCTGCTGGACAAAGGCTTCTCCCAATACGCGCCACTGAGCCCGGACTTCGGCTCTTCTCATCCAATTTCTGTCCGCCACCTATCTTAAGTCATCGCTCCACCTAGCCGAGACGACCCACACTACGTTTGCCGAGACGCGGTCTACACTCATGAACCCGTTAACCCCAACGGTTGTCGGTTCTCCGGCATATATGACCAGTCCACTGCCACTTTAGTTTGCTAATCCGTTGAGCTATGTCGGTAACTTTGGTTCTCTGTCGGATAACCTCGTTACGGATTTTATCCTTCAGAGAAACTCCAAGCATAGCCCGTTCCATAGCTCGCTGCGCAACCTTAAATTGGTGGATTAGTCCTACCGTGAGCGTCTACGTCTCAGCACCGTAGCTCATTACTGATAGGACGCACTGATTGAAAACTTTAGTTTTCAGGCATTGTGGTATAGGTGACGAGAAGATTTTACCTAATTTCCCGAATGCTGCCCAGCCCAACTTAAGTAGTTGTCAGTAAGTGTCGCCAGCGAGAATCCGGCGGCTGTGCTCGTGTGGTGGTTAGGTAAGACTCACCCGGTAATGTCTGTCGAGCGCGCCCTTGCACTTGAACGCCTTGAAGCAGACGTCGCACGGGTAGGGGCGCGACTCGGAGTGCGTGCGCGCGTGCATGCTGAGGTTGTTCCTGTTGAAGAAGGACTTGTCGCACTGCCCGCACTTGTACTGCCGCTCCGAGCTGTGCGTGCGTTTGTGGTACATCAGGAACGCGTTGCCCTGGAAACAAACATTCATTACCATTTAAATAAATTTAAAAATAAATATTACGGACTACATGCACCCATACATTGTTAGTCAATTACTTAAAGACAAGATTATTAGGTACACAATAGGAAAAATAAAAAATTCTATTAAATTCAAATACAATACACAAACAAAAACCAAAGACCCTTCGCGCTTAGAGTGACCAACCTAGGTCCGTTTCATCACTTTCAACACGAAGCACTTCCATATCGGAGAGGTAACTCTATCTGATATGGTTTGACTGCCCCGCACTCTGTGAATCAGGGATGCAGTTTTCTTGCGTAGGTTGGCTTCAAAACCATCCATGTGCGTAGATTATAACCTGGATTAACACATAGGCTACTTATTGTTGACAAACCACGCGTGCGAAGCCGCGGGCGGAAGCTATTTTAAGATAAAAGCAACGCTATGTACTTACTCGGAAGCTCTTCCCGCAGATATCACACACGTAGTTCTTCTGTATGGGATAGTTCTTGTCGGGATGTACGCGACGGAAGTGCGTCCAGTACTCGCGCGCGTTTGGTATCTCCTCCGCGCACTATAATCAAACAATATTATAAATGCGATAGTTTAGATGTTTGTTTATTTATTTGTTTGTTTGATACTTAATCACTTCGTAACGGCTTAACCGATTTCGATGAAATTTATTATGTACGTAGATTATAACCTGTATTAACACAGGCTACTTTTTATCCCATAAATCAGGTCCCATAGCATAAAACTGGGGTGTCAAGTTGCAACAGTGAGTTTAGCTTTATTTCTAGGTTTAGTACACACATTTAGTAGTGTAACGCGTACGAAGTCCCGGGCAACAGCTGTTATTTTATACATAATAGCAGTAATGTGTTGAGTCGGAACTGGTGGTTCTTTCTTTAATGGAAAGGTCTCATAATTTGGTGAAGATCTGATGAGCAGAATAGCTCTTCAAATTGCGATGATGGAATCGGCCCATTAACTACTCCTTTAACCCTTTGATAGAGCACCTGCGACCACCTTCTCATCACAATAGTAGAAAATTCTGAAAAAAAATCGGCTCGCGGAGTCTTCGCAGAACTTTTAGTATTGTTGGGCAAAGGCCTTCCCCCATTTCCGCCAGTTCGCAGAACTATAGTCTGTCAAATGAAAGTAAACCCTGAAAAATCACGGCAAATTCATAAAATATCAGCGTGGCAACCCATTAATTAGGGAATAATAATGATGCACACTCCGATTCTCATTTTCCCTAATCTGTTGAAAAAAAGTCAAGAGTACCTACCTTAAACGACGACCTATTTGAAGAATATTAAGAGAGTGACTGAAACGAAAGAAGTAAGTCAGATTCATGGGAAATGATCATCCGTGGTTCCTGCCTACATCTTCGGGAAAAGGCATTTTTTGCCTATTTTTCCGGTTCAGAATGACAAAACCTATAAAATAGTTCAATATTATTAATCTGCAGTTGATACGAGTGAGTTACAATTCATTATTATTATTATACTTATTTATAGTACGTGCAATTATAGTTACGTGCAATAATACTCCCATTCGAACAAAGCGGTTCTCTTCGACCTTTATTATGCGCACCGCCAAAGAGTAGAACGACTTGCCAGAGTCTGTGTTTCCAGATAGCTACAACCTGGGTATCTTTAAATCGCGAGTGAATAGGTTTCTTCTAGGCAAGCGTGTACCATCGTAGACTGCATCATCGCTTACCATCAGGTGAGATCGTGGTCAAACGCAAGCTTATAATATAAAAATAAAAAAAAATTATACCACCCTAAATTTACCCAGCTGTAGAACAAAGCGTCCGTAGGTGGAAACACATTAGTATTGCCATGTAAAAAGTTACGAAAAAATGCGAGTGCCTACTTTCGTTTGACAGTCATTATTAAAAACTGGTGAGTGTACTCACATGTTCACACTTGGCCGGCCAGGTGTGTCCGGTCGGCTTCTTGCCGTAGTTCTTGGGGCGTTTCCTCGCGTGCTCCTTGCGGTGATGCAGGCGCAACTCCTCAGGGTTGGAGAAGGTGGCGCCGCACACTCGGCACCCTTTACTGTCAAACCACAAATAAAATTTTTGTTAGAAAAATATCGGACCGTTCCCAGTTGTTAATACTCAATCATTTATTGTATTCCTAAATTTATTAATAGTTGGTAATCACGGACTTCACTGGACGCGCAACTCTGCCGTTTTCGCCTTTACCCCTCTTGCCACGAACTCAGTCATTTTGCCATAGTAAACGAAATTGTCTTGTCAGTGTGACTTTAGTTCTTTAGGACAAAACAAAGTGAAAAAAATGACGAAGTGAGCCGTATTATTTGGTAAAAGCTATAGTGGCCGAGCAGTTAATATTTATTTTCACCTGTGAGTATAATTTTATCCCATTGAAGCCACTATATTTTCATAAAATCAATTAAATATGTTACAATTACTCCAAATAATACGCCATTTTAAAAGTACTAATTTTTTAGGGCACTGTAACCGAAATTGTGGTACACCAAAATGATTCGGATTATAATGTCATTTAGTTTTCATTCTTCATTACGTTCATTCTTATCATATGGTAATAGGGCTTGACACTATCGATAAAAATATCGATATGAATGAATGAACGAACTTACACTTTCAGATTTTCAACTTATCCATTAAAAAAGAGAGAGTGGGTGAAAGCAGTCCCCAGAGAGCAGACTATGATTCCAAGAAAACATAGTTATATATGCAGTTTACATTTTGAACCTGAATGTTACAATAAAAAGTCTAACAAACAAACGAAACTATGTAAAGATGCTGTTCCAACATTAAATTTGCCAGAATTTGTAAGTAGAGCTTGAAATACCAGACACAGCTCTCCTAATCATCATCATCATCATCAACATAATGATGGTGATGTTGTTTTATAAGGTGGTTATCCATACTTAATAATAAATTCAAAAGTAACTCTGTGTCTCTGTCTGTCTATTTGCTACTTTTTTATACATTTGGATATGGAACAAGCATATGGTTCACCCGTTACCACGACCGACGTTATCTTTATAGAAGATGTAAGTACCTGTTAAACTGACTAAGCATTACCATCGCAATGGCGCAACGGATTTACGTTACTAAAATTGTTTATTGGAAATATTTCGATTATCGGATACAGTGGTACGACAGTGGGCGAATAGCCGGCTGAGACGCAGGAGGTAGCGGGTTCGATTCTCGCCGTGGAACAAATGTTTGTATGATCTACAGATATTTGTTCCGGGTCTGGATGTTTTTCTATATGCTTATTATAAGTATTTATTTACAAAAAAAGTATATAAGTATTCTATCAGTTATCTGGTACCCATAGTACAAGCTCTAGTTTGGGGCTAGATAGCGCTGTGTGAAATGTCCAGCCATAATTATATATAAATATTTATTTATTCAATATTCTAACTACCGGTATTAAACCCATGGGACCTGAGTTATGGAATAAAAGTAGCCTATGTGTTAATCCACGTTATAATCTAAGTATATACTAAATTTTATCGAAATCAGTTAAGCAGTTACGACGTGATCGAGTAACAAATAAATTTATAAATAAACAAACATCCATGCTTTCACATTTATAATATTAGTGTAATAAATTTTGATTTTGTAATTTACTTTTACCAGACTGCTAAAAAGGAAGGTGTTTTTTTATTTTTCGTGAATGGCTGACATCTTCTCCATCTAAATAAAAAATATATGAAATGTTAAATGATTAAGTTATTTTCTACATTCCTGAACGGTTATTGACACGCCATCAACGCATGCAATGCTAACAAACTGCAAGCACCTAACCTGCAACTCTTTATTGTTACTTCCACCGTTTTGGATTTTTGGTGACGTCATAATGTAACCGCAAGCAGATTCAAATGAGCCCACTAGTAGCCTAGTACACTAGTATCCACTCAGAAGTTACATTATATAGCATCCGTCTCCATGATGAAACCATCTCCATGGTACCTAATTATTGCATTGTCACCTAAGTTACGTTGTATTAAAAATTTCAGCTCAATTGGTTGGGGGAACTGGTTTAAAATTCAACAAACATTGCAAGTTAAATAAAAGCTTCTTATAATTTGATCCTGATTTCAATTTTAAAAAGTAGGTTAATCATACTCCTTAATTTTTCGCCATTCATTTATTTTTATCGATACTATTTAATCGACTGCACCAAGCACTAGTGTTCAATCTACAGTAACTGTTAGACAGTGACAACGCTATATGCGGAAGTACACCAGCAATAGATCACTCCCCCGAGCCCCGCAAAAAACGGTCGACGGTGATTTCATTAGTTTTAAGCACGTTACGCGTCCCGTGAAGTCCGTGGTGGTAATAGACAGATACATGATCATTATGGACCCGGTTGGGCACAACAATATTTTGGAGAGAGTGTTACTATGTAGTCTTATTAGTAAAACCAAAATCTGGGAAAGACCCAGATTTTTACCGTTTACAGAAGTCTTACTAGTAGGACTAAATTTTGATAGCTGTCAAAATGACAGATTACATGTGTGCCTACGTATAAAACATGGTAAATATGTCATTTGTGTACCTACTTCAGTGCGAGGCGAGACGTGCGTGGTTCGGAGTAGATGCAGATTGCACTCAGCCTATTTCGGTTCACGAATTGAACCGAAACATTGTCGGTCGAAACACCGATGAAACGGTACGTGATAAATCCCGTATTTATAATAATGATTGTGTACCTACGTCTAACTCATGCTAAATATTCCTTTTGTGACCTGTGTCTCCGTATAAATCATGGTAATTATTTATTTTGTGTGCCTACGTTCAAATTATAGTAAATATTCCTTTTGAGTGCCTATGTTAAAATCATAGTAATATTTTTGTGCCCAAGTATGAATCATGGTAAATATCCCTTTTGCGTGCATACGTTAAAATCGTGGTAACTCTCCCTTTCGTGTGCCTACGTCAAAATCATGGTAAATATCCCTTTCATGTGCCTACGTTCAAATCATGGTAAATATCCCTTCCGTGTGTCTACGTTCAAATCATGGTAAATATCCCTTTTATGTGCCTACGTTCAAATCATAGTAAATATCCCTTTTATGTGCCTACGTTCAAATCATGGTAAATATCCCTTTTTTGTAAAAATAGGGTTAGGTACCTAAAGTCGTCGCTCTGTGAGTGTTTGACCGAGGTGACCATGTGCCGGTTGTAGGCCTCCATAGACACGAACTTGACGTCGCACTCTTGACAGTAAGGTCCGGATTCCTCGCCGTTTACAACCTTGTCCTGAAATATATCAAAATTAAAGAGTCTTACCACAAAAACCCACTAAGCAGTAACAAAATATCGCTAAACACAGTCTAGGTATTCAAACAACTAATAAGCCACTGCTTTGACAGGCTGAAGCGCCTCAATCTAGTATTTATTTTTAATCCTTTTTATGCACTAAGGCTAGTTAACATAACTTTATGTGCACATTGTCTAGAGTAAAATGAAGTAGAAATTCAAAAAATATCAGCGTGGCAACCCATTAATTAGGGAATAATAATGATTCACACTCCGATTCTCATTTTCCCTAGTCTGTTGAAAAAAGTCAAGAGTACCTACCTTAAACGACGACCTATTTGAAGAATATTAAGAGAGTGACTGAAACGAAAGAAGTAAGTCAGATTCATGGGAAATGTTCATCCGTGGTTCCTGCCTACATCTTCGGGAAAAGGCATTTTTGCCTATTTTTCCGGTTCAGAATGACATAACCTATAAAATAGTTCAATATTATGAATCTGCAGTTGATAAGAGTAGGTTACAATTCGTTATTATTATAGTTATTTATAGTACGTCCAATTATTATTTTATACCACCCTAAATTTACCCAGCTGTAGAACATAGTGTCCGTAGGTGGAAACACATTAGTATTGCCATGTAAAAAGTTACGAAAAAATGCAAGTGCCTACTTTCGTTTGACAGACTCTAGCACACATTTTAATTTTTTACCTGAGCCTGTGGTGCTTTGGGTTAGCGCATTCTCGTATCAAGAGAAAGATCGCAGGTTCAAGTCCCGCCCGGCTTACAAATTTATGAGATGGTTTTAAAAATCTTACTAGTGGAAATGTAAAGCTAGATGATCATGCGTACACTTGATGGTGTAGTGTAGTAACTACCTACTTCTCTGTTTATCTCTTTCTTTCGTTTATGTTGTGTGTTAATGTGTTACAATGTTGTCTGTGGGTACAAATAAATGTAGTTATTTATACCATTCCCCCTCTAAAAAGCTTATTTGATTCAATGAAAACAGTGAATAAAAAGCACTTTTAATCAGAATTTTGGTGTTTGAATTTAGAACACACCAATATATTCGACCTCCATCTCAATGCTATACAACTTCCTTGCGCAAAAAATACTCGATACAAACTGCTTGCGCAAAGAATACTCGACATACAAACTCCTTGTGCAAATAACTCCTCGAGATTTGATTGGTCGACATTTTCGATGAGGAGTTTAGCATTAGAATAAAACCTGTTTTGTATTCTTTGCTGTCATTAGGAAATAGGCGCTATTTTGAATACTAAGTTGTACGAACACATAGTTTAGTGTTACATAATAATAAATCTATTGAAAATGCATCACATGTCTATTCTCGCTTAAATCTTTATTTTTTTCGTAGTCATGGTATAAAGTATAGTATGCAACTCTTGAATAAAATGTATTTATATCGAGAGCCATGGATCACTCGCGTCGCTCAGGATCCTTCAAGAGTTGCTAGAATCCTTCCCCTGCTCGTGATTCATCTATGGCCCTCGCTTTAAATCCGTCTTTTATTCACTAATTGCATAATATACAATTATTTCTTTATTTGTAGTGTCCCTAGTGCTTACCGCTTCATTGACGTCTTTATGCATCATAGTCTTGTGCATGGTGAGTCCGAGTTGACTGACGAACGAGTACCCGCACACTGAACAGATGAAGGACGACGGATGCTTTATACGGACGTGCGACAGGTACGATGTCCATTTACTGCAACAAAACATTATCCTTACTGATATTGTCTGACTGATATTAAAAGGTTGTCTGGAAGAGATCGCTTTTAGCGATATGACCGCCACTTGTATTTCTGCGTGTATATAAAATATATAATAATAATAAACATTGCTGGACATTTCACACAGCGCTATCTAGCCCCAAACTAAGCAGAGCTTGTACTATGCGAACCAGTTAACTGATAGAATACTTATAAACATTTTTTTTTGTAAATACATACATATAAAATAAATAATAATAATAGAATAATAATAGAAACAACCAGACCCGGAACAAATATCTGTAGATTATGCAAATATTTGTTCCGCGGCGGGAATCGAACCCGCTACCTCCTGCGTCTCAGCCGGCTATTCGCCCACTGCACCACGGAGGTCGTCAATTGTTATTTGGTTTTTTTTATTTTAAGTGTGATCTATTATCAATTCGAAAGTAACTCTGTCTGTTTGCTACGTTTTCACGTCTAAACGGCTGAACCGATTTCCATGAAATTCAATACATGGATAGATCATGACCGGGATTTAGACATGGGCTATTATATTCTTATGTCTTGCTTAAGGTTAGAACATACAAACTAATAATGTAATATGTCTGTCTTTCAGGTCAGTGACATTTTCACAGCGAAATGTCTCTCGGGAAAACAGAAAATACATCCAGCCATCAGATTTTTTATGAAAATTGAGGCTATATATATTTATTGACCTATTCGATGAAATTTGGTATATTGATAGATTATTGCTGGGATTTAAACATAGGCTACTTTTTAATGACTGATCACGTGCGAAACTGCGGGAGGCAGCTTGTTCATTGTAACAATTTTTCATTTATCTCACCCCTCTCCATCCAAAGGTTGTCTAGAAGAGGTCGCTTTTTTAGCAATAAGACACACAAAAAAGATACATTTTCTTGTTACTAGTAAGTATTTTTATTTTTAAAATCTATTGTAAAGTTTCATACTTACTAACTTTTTGCAAAATGCGGATTCGATTCCCGCTCTGAGTGAAGAGTTCCAAGTTACAAAGCTGACAGAGAAATTAAACTATGATTTACCGTTGGTTTTTTTTATTTATAAATAACTTACGTGGAAACTTCGTCACAATACTCGCATGTGTAAGTTACTCCCTTGTGCCATCTTTGATGCTGTTTTGCTTGTGTTCTGAAATCACACTAATATTATAAATGCGAAAGTTTGGATGTTTGTTTGTTTGTTACTGAATCACGTCGTAACGGCTGAACCGATTTCGATGAAATTTAGTATATACTTAGATAATAACCTGGATTATCATATAGGCAACTTTTTATCCCATAAATCAGTTCCCATGGGATGAAAATTGGGTGTCAAGTTGCAACAGCGATGTTAGCATTATTTCTAGGTTACCTACACATTTATAGTGTAACGCGTACGAAGTCGCGTGCAATAATAGCTAGTAATTGTATAAACCTGTTTATTTTATTTTTTAACACAGTTAGCAATATGCATACCTATGTACATATGCATGCACAATTATCATATTAAGTATATTTAGTACATTATAATACTTAATTTATACTAACATTACAAATTCGAAAGTAATTCTGTCTCGCTGTCACGTTTTCACGACGAAACGGCTGGACCGATTTCGATGAAATTTGGTATATACTGCGTGTCACCGCATTTACGATTTTAATTTAAATCACGGCTAGGGCTGATGGCTAGTTGTTATAATTTGTTTTTTCAAATTTATCATGAATGTTTTTAATTTTCAATTTACCTTAATAAGTCCTAAAATATGAATGAAACAGTAAAAAACTGTATAAAATAGGTAAACAAATCATATTCATTCATCATGTAAGTAGGTACCTGTTAAACTGACTAAGCGGCATCGTCGCAAAGGCGCCACTAATGTACCTACGTTAAAAATTGTTTAATGGAAATGTATCGATTACTGGATAAATATTCAAGCTACCGGTATTAAACCAATCTCTAAAATCAGTTAATACGATTCTGCATATCGATACCTTAATTTGCAGACCTAATAACTCCACTTTTTCACGAAAATGACATTTTGATACCGGCAGAAACTAGATTTTTTGCTCTATTTTTTCAAATACTAATAACTCCATGGTTCTCAACGGTATTGGTGTAAAAACGCTATTTGAAAATCAAACAACTCCGCGTAAAACGAAACGCATCGATTTTGACAAAATAATCGAATATCTCCCGCGCAGTCGGCCATTTTGTTCTACGTCGCACAAGCGTACGCAAGCTCCCGCGCATTTAACATAAAAACAAATGGTAAAAGTGTCTTTCACTACAGTTTAAAGCTTTAAAGTAGTAGAAAATATATTATGGTAAGTGTTTTATGATTTAAATAGCCTTGTAACATTATTTTGACATGTTTTTTTGAAAATTGCACGGTGATTGGAGTTATTTGATTTGACTTTTGATTATTTTGGTGTGATGCTTGGAGTTGATATGTTTGATTTAACGCATGTTTTTGTGATACTATGGACCTAATAATTTAATTTTCACTTTCAATCATGTGCAGAAGTGTAAATTTATGTATTTATGTAAAGTGTGTGTATGTGTGTGTGTGTTCACTTTCGTGCGCCTCGCTTGATTGTTTAATAGTAATTTTGTTATTTATTATGGCATTTTGGAATGATGCTTACCATCCTGAAGGTTTTTTATTTTGCTTTATGTTTTTCTTTTTGGTGCAGGAATATGTCTAAAGCACGAGCTAAGAGAATTTTGCTTTCTGCGCAATCAACTAACAAAAATATTGCTAATACCGACGTTACTAACCCTGATAATGCATTGTTCCAAGCTAACCAATTGCCAAAGTTGTGTGAAGATACTGCCATTGCTACTATTTCTAATATTGCCCTTGGTGACTTTGATACTCATATGTCTTCAACACTATTAGAATCAATACAGATCCATACACAGCCTACTACAACGGAGAATGAACCTGAGACGGAAACCATTGTGAGTTATCACCAGAATGAATATCAACTCTCCGAAGCTACAACAAACACGGATGATGTGCCTCAAGTTCACAATTTCTTGTTATTTGACGACGATATTAATGAGCCAAACAATGTTCAAATTGAGTTTATTGACCAATTTGTACCCCCAACTGACGATATTAACTCTTATGTAATAACCCAAGGCACTGACATTGCCCTACACCCTATAGTTGATAAACACACTACCACATCACCCTTGCTGAATGACAACATAAACATTCCCCCTAGAGTTGACATTCCACCCATTTCATGCACGCTGGACATCCACATTAACCCTACCCCTGATGTACAGGAAGCTATCACCTCATCATCACTCAACAATGTGGCCAGATTAGTTGAATATAGTGAAAGTTCAGAATCAGAAGACGATACACCACTTGTTAAAAGAAAAAAGCGTTGTCAAGTGGATAAAAAGGATTGGAATATTGAAAAAACAGACTTAACAGGGAAAAGGGAATTCAATATTATGGAAAAAGAAAAGTAGAGGGAAAATGGTTACAAGATGTGCGTAAATCAAAAAAAGAAATTAAACCACGATGCAAATGTCAAGAAAATAAAAACGGAGTTTTTAATTGTCACTTAATAACTGAAACTGACCGAGAAAGCTTATTTAAACAATTTTGGGCTATGGATTGGGGAGAGAAAAAAATTTTTGTTAATTGCCTGATAAAATGTATCACACCGAAGAGAAAAAGAGACAGAAAAGACCCCAATAAGTCACAAAGAAAGAATTCCATGGTTTATTATTTGAAGAAAAACGACGAAATGATAAGAGTGTGTAAGACATTGTTCATAAACACCTTTTCTATAACCACCTACCAATGCTGGCCTTGGAAAGAAGAAAAAGCATCACAAGTATCCACAACGGGTGTAAATGATATCCATCCTGACAATCAGTCAACGGCCTCCACCAGCAATAGAGTCAGTTCCTTAGAGAAAACATTTTTGGACAGTTTTCTGGATGAATTACCTAAACTGCCTTCCCACTACTGCCGGCAAAGAACCTCTATGTTGTACTTGCAACCTGAAATTATATCTAAGCAACAGCTTTATAAACTCTATAAAGAGGAATGCAATTCCAAAAATGTAAAACCACTGAGCATCGCCACTTTTTCCAATGCTCTTACCTTGAAAAAAATATCCTTGTTTATACCTAAAAAAGATCTCTGTGAAATATGCAATGGATATGTGATTGGTCAAATCAGTGAAGACGTATACAATGAGCATATTCAGAAAAAGGTGGAAGCTAGAGCTGAAAAACAACAAGACAAGAAAGATCACAAATTCGTTTTCACTGCTGACCTCCAAGCTGTTCTACTGGCACCTAGGTCTACGGTTTCCAGCAATTATTACAAAACTAAATTATGTGTCCACAATTGGTGTATTTTTGACATGAAAATGGAACAGGGTTATTGTTTTGTGTGGAATGAGTCTGAGGGTGGCCTTAATGCGGAGGAATTTGCCACTATAATGTCGAAGTTTAATGTAAAAGAAATTATACCTCAAATGGATGACAAAGACCGGCAGATCGTGTTTTACACTGATGGTTGTACCTATCAAAACCGCAACGTAGTTCTCAGTAATGCCTTTATTAATGTATCAATATATTATAACATAACAATAACTCATAAATACCTTGAGGTTGGGCATACCCAAATGGAGGTGGACAGCATGCATGCCATGATTGAGAAGCGGCTCAAAAACCAAACCATCCATGCCCCTGCTGAATACTTAAACATCTGCCGAACGGCAAAGACCAATAACAAAAAATACCGATGTGAATATTTGACTTTTCCCTACTTCAAGGATTTCAAAGAAATTGCTTTGTATAAATCCATTCGTCCAGGGAAAATGAAAGGGGATCCAAAGGTATACACTTCTTTTCTTTAATTTTGCATGCTTTGTTTCAAATTACGATGACTTATCTTTCTAGATCCGGGAGGCTTTATAAAATCAAGTGTTTTTACAGGTTACTGATCTGAGAGCTCTGCAGTACAGACCTAATGGAGACGTAATGTACAAGCTTCGGTTTGGCGAGGAGTGGAAGATCCTCAATCAAAGAAAAACCCCAGTTGTCCCCGTGAAGGTGGATGACCTAAAAAACTTATATGACCAAAGAAGAAAAATAACGAAAAAAAAATTTTTTTGATTTACAACTGTTGAAACGTGTATCGTACGCTTTAATTATATCATAGAGTAGAGACCGTGTTTTTTTTTTTTTTTTGGTCTGTATTGACAACACTGCCTTTAGTCGCTCTCTTGTCAAAAATACTACGTTTGGTGTTCACACGTATTCTAATCTTGTAATCTGATTTTATCTAATTAATCTTCTCCTGACTAATGTGTTTGACGATGCGATAATGTACTATTGTAATATACTTTGTTGATACAAGTAATAGAAGAATAGCTACCGTTGAAGATTGGTGTTTTATTTCATTGTAAGTCACCCACCACTATAAGCATCTGTTTGAACGCTACCAAAGCGATAGCATTCAAGTCTTGTGAAACACAACTAGTTCTGCGTAAACTGCTCAGCTAGTCCGTACTAACAGGTTATGGGCCCAGAGATTTTACAAGAAGAAATTGCTAACGCTAACGCGTGTTGGATATAACCTCGGTGAGTCGCTACGTGGTGCGGTGGATTGTGACTTGGTGACACTTGCTTCGATATGGCTACGCCTGGCCGTCAAGAATCGAGCAATGGAAATTCTACTTTGCAAGGTAGCAATGGCCTCGCATCGTCAATAGAAAAATTGGAAGGCGTATCCAACTATTTGAATTGGAAATTCGCAATAAAGATGCTGCTTACCATGGATGGCTTGTGGGACACAATCGAAGGCTCCGAGTCTGATCCTGTAAAAGATCAGCGTGCCTTGGCGCGAATAGCTTTGTGCATCAAACCGGTGCTTTATCAATATATCAGGAATGCTACTACGGCTAAAGAAGCATGGAAAAGCTTGGCTGATATTTTTGAAAATAAGGGCCTACTACGGCGTGTGCTGCTTTTAAGACAACTACACAGAATAGATTATACTCAATTTTCATGTATGTCTGAATACATACAGGGTGTGATGACCCTTGTGCAGCAGCTCACGGATATTGGCCGGAAGACGGATGATGCTGAAGTCGCAGAGATTTTATTAAGTGGTCTACCTCAGGAATTTGAATACTTGGTTTCTAATCTGGAGACAGTATGTTTAACCAGTAATCTCACCAGTGAGATTGTACGATGTCGACTTCTGCAAGAAGAGTTGCGAAGGAGTGATGGTGCAATGAATAATAACAACACAGCTATGGTTGCGAAGAACACTTCAAAGAAAAAGTCTGTGATTTGTCATTACTGCAGTAAGCCTGGACATGTGAAGGCTAAATGCTACAAGATGAAGAATGACCAGAAGAAGAGTGACAAGAAGGATTCTACAAGCTTCGCTTCAGCTCTGTTTGTTCATCAATATGATGCTTGGTTCATTGACTCCGGCTGTACATCTCATATGACAAGCTGTAAAGAAAATCTGGTGAATTATAAAGACTTTAATTGTAATGCTAAACACACTACTGTTGCTGTAGCTAATAATGAAAAGTTAAAATGTAGTGGTGTAGGAGATTTAATGGTAAACTTTGGAAGTGAGGTAAGACAACTTAAAAATGTTTTATTTGTGCCACAGATAGCCACTAATTTAATATCTGTAAGTAAATTAGTAGAAAGTGGACTAACTGTTCAATTTAGTAGTCATGGGTGCAGTATTTATGATAGTAAAGTCTCTGGCAACCGTTTAGCTCTTGTGGGGTGTGAAAATGGAATTTATAGGATAAATTGTAAAATTGTAAAACCTTTGCACAATCAGCTGGTGTATTCTTCCAAACTTTTGAGTAATGGGCAAACGACAGAGAGTACTGCAGTAGCTGTCTCTACTGAGCTATGGCATCGCAGGTTGGGACATTTAGGTCTAAGAAATATGTGTACTCTAAAAGGTCATGTGTCTGGTGTGGTGTTTCAGGATGACCAGAACAGATTGAAGGACTGCATACCCTGCCTTGAGGGGAAGCTGTCAACACAGCCGTTTCCCAAAGGAGAGGGCAAGCGGGCCGAGCGACCATTGGAGTTGGTGCATTCTGATGTCTGCGGGCCAATGAGTGAGAGCAGCTTGGGAGGTGCAAAGTATCTGGTTACATTTACAGATGATCACACAAGGAAAACATTTGGATACCTAATGAAATGCAAATCTGAGGTAATGTCCAAGTTTATTATATTCAAGGCTATGGTTGAGAGACAAACTGGATTGAAGATTAAATGCTTACGTTCGGACAATGGTGGCGAGTATGTCAATCATAGGTTTTCAGGATTCTTATGTAAAGATGGAATTGTACATCAAACTACAGTTCCTTACTCGGCTCAACAAAATGGTGTTTCAGAGCGCCTTAACCGGACGCTCATTGAAAAAGCGCGTTGCATGCTGCAGGAGTCAGGTCTCAGTAAGAGTTATTGGGGAGAGGCAGTCAATACTGCAATTTATTTAAAAAATAGGTCCCCTACTACAGCTTTAGATGGACGGATTCCTGAGCACCTGTGGTCAGGATCTAGAGTTGATCTGAGTCACTTAAAGGTTTTTGGTTGCATCGCTTATTCGTTGGAGCCTAAGCATAAGCGTGGCAAGCTTGATGCTAAGAGTAAAATGTATATCTTTGTGGGATACAGTGAGACCTGTAAAGGGTATAGACTGTCTGATCCTATAAATCCTAGAAATATTTTATTGTCAAGGAATGTTGCATTTTTAGAAAACAGATTTTATAATAAAGATTTTAATGAAAAGGAATGTGAACTTGATGAAGTTATTTTGAGTAATAATGATTTTGACATGAGCACTGAATTGGTTTTAAATAATGATAATTCAATTAATAATAATAATACTAATGACATCCATTCTAGTCCAATAGATTTAGGAGAATGTAATAATTTAGATAGTATTAGTAATAAAACCAATTCTTTAGAGTTAAATGATGGTTCTCACATTACAGATACCACAGATGAGGAGCATTATTGCACAGGCAGTGAGGTTGAGTCCCGCTGTGCAAACTCGTCGTCGGCGAGCCACGAGTCTGTGACTTCGTCATCGCCGGACGCGTCTGTTCGAGGGGAAGGAGTGACACGTGTAGAGGTACCCCGGGCCGCGGCTAATACCCGCCCTGTACGAAGTACTCGGTCAATTCCACCATTGAGGTATTGTGATTATGATGTTTCGATGTATGTCGGTAATATTGAGGAACCATCCTGTTACGAAGAGGCTATCTCTTGTTCGGATGCCACTGAATGGCGTGCTGCAATGCAGAGTGAGTATGACTCTTTAATTGCGAATGAAGTTTGGAAGATCGTCGATAGACCTATAGGGAAAAATGTAATTAAAACTAAATGGGTTTTTAAGCGCAAACACGATGCTTCCGGTAACTTTAGTAAGTACAAAGCGCGATTAGTTGCCAGAGGGTTTACACAAAAATACGGGGTAGATTATAATGAGACGTTCTCCCCTGTGGTAAGGCATTCCACTATGAGAATTTTGTTTTCTTTAGCAAATGATTTAAATCTCAGTATAGACCATATAGATGTAGCTTGTGCTTTCTTAAATGGAAATTTAAATGAAACAATATTTCTGGAACAGCCTATTGGTTTTGATAATGGAGATAATTCTAAGGTTTGTTTATTGAATAAGAGTATTTATGGTCTAAAACAAGCAAGTAAAATGTGGAATAGCAAGGTTCATGATTTGTTAAATAGTAATGGTTATGTACAAAGTCTGTGTGAACCATGTGTTTATTAAAGAAAGAGAAGAATGATTTAACCATTATAGCACTGTATGTAGATGATTTCTTCATATTTTATACTGAGAGAAGTGCTATTCAAAAAGATTGTGTAAAACTGTTACAAAGGGAATTTAATGTAAAGAACCTTGGTCCATTGAAAAGCTGTCTTGGCATAAATGTAACGAGAGATAGATCAAAATGTATTTTAAAATTGGACCAGACTGACTATATTAAGAAATTATTGTTGCGGTTTGGCATGGGCAATTGTAAAACTGTATCTACACCGATGCCATTAAATTGTAAATTACTGAAAGCTGAAAATAAAGATATAAGCGAGAGCAATGATAATTTTAGGCAATTGCTAGGTTCCTTAATGTACTTAGCTGTATGTACAAGGCCTGATATAGCTTATGCTTGTAGCCAGTTAAGTCAATTTAATAACTGTCACGATAACAGTCATTGGCAAGCTGCTAAACGTGTTTTACGTTATTTAGCGGGGACAATTGATTATGGCTTACTATTCGTAAGTAGTAATAAATTGAGTTTAGTCGCTTATACTGATGCAGACTGGGCTAATGATGTAACTGATCGTAAGTCTTATACTGGATATGTCGTGAAGTTAGGTAATAATACAATAAATTGGGATTCACGTAAGCAACGGTGTGTTGCTTTATCTACTACAGAAGCGGAATATCTCTCAATTTGTGATGTTTGTAAAGACATAAGTTTTATTAAGAGTTTGATATCTGAGATCTTTTGCTTGGATCTAGAGTCAGTTGTTTATAATGACAATCAAAGTGCAATTAAGTTGTTAGAATGTAAAGAGTTTTGTCATAAACGAACTAAACACATTGACCTCAGATACCATTATGTAAAGGATCTAATAAAAAATAATATTGTAACTGTAAAGTATTTACAAACAGAGAAGATGATAGCAGATGTACTGACCAAACTGCTTTGCTCTAAGAAGCATGTAGATTTTATTAAGGACATGAATGTATGTGTTGTGTAACATGACTATGTGTGTACTAAATTGTAGAGATAATATGATAGAGTCTTTCAATGCTGTAGAGTTATGATTAATATTGTAGAGTCATATAGATATATGTTATGTGTAGTTGTCTATAAGTCTCTAAGTATGTTTTTATTGACTTTATTATGAAAAGTAATAATGTAAAGCGTAAGGGGAAGTGTTGAAACGTGTATCGTACGCTTTAATTATATCATAGAGTAGAGACCGTGTTTTTTTTTTTTTTGGTCTGTATTGACAACACTGCCTTTAGTCGCTCTCTTGTCAAAAATACTACGTTTGGTGTTCACACGTATTCTAATCTTGTAATCTGATTTTATCTAATTAATCTTCTCCTGACTAATGTGTTTGACGATGCGATAATGTACTATTGTAATATACTTTGTTGATACAAGTAATAGAAGAATAGCTACCGTTGAAGATTGGTGTTTTATTTCATTGTAAGTCACCCACCACTATAAGCATCTGTTTGAACGCTACCAAAGCGATAGCATTCAAGTCTTGTGAAACACAACTAGTTCTGCGTAAACTGCTCAGCTAGTCCGTACTAACAACAACAACTTAAGTCATCTATGCCCCGTGATTATCACGCCTATTACGATGCATTGCCACACGAAAATTAGTTATTATCATTTCCCTTCGGGTGGCAGATTATTTAGTTTATATTATTAGTTTAGAATAAAATCAAACAACTCCACTTTTAGTTTCAAGTATTGCTTAAACCAAATCGAACAACTCCTTTTTTCACTGTAAAACCTAAAGGTTATAAGAAAACATAGATGTTTAAGTGTTTTTAGATTAATAAAAAGCATAATTTCTAACGGGACTTTTGTTTTTATTTATTTCCTTAAATAAAATTTATTATAACGTTTTAAGTCGCTCCTGTAAAATTTGCTCCAGAGGAGTTATTAGGTCTGCAAATTAAGGTATCGATATGTGTTTTAAATTAATGTCGTGAATGCGGTGACAGACTGTATATAGATTATGAATGGGAATGGGACATAGGCTACTTTTTACCCGACTGTGCATAAGGAGGGTAATGTTTTTATTGATAAACCACGCGCTATATTAAATCCCGACCGTAACGAAGGATTCTAGAGTTAACTCACGAGCCGAGCGAGGGAGTTAACTCTAGAATCCTATGTGCAGAAAGGGATATAAGCACGCCCAAGATGCAGACAGCTTTATCCACGAGGAGAATACTCTACTTTTCACACTTTCTGCAAGAAAATAAAAACCAAATCTAGGTTGGTGCATTCTGTGCAGAGGTTAGTTGGATTTACGAATAAGTCTCTTTGGTTCAAATTTTAATACAGATGAGGTTCCAAATTCAAATCACATTATGAATTCAGTACAACTTTACTCCCGGCTCAGCCGTAGGGATTTATTCACCTGTTTTCGGTGAGGTTTACATGACATAAAATTTGATTGTCGAGCAGGTGGTTTAAAATTAATCATTAAAATTAGTTTCTATAAAAAACCAGGGCATATTTGTATACTCACGTGGTTTTGGAGACGTAGGGGCACGACCTGCAAGCGTATTTCTTCTCATGGTTGGTCGCGTGTTTCTGAAGGGATCTTTTCGTTTGGAATCGGAACTTGCATACTGGACATTCTATATCGCCGGCGCTCTGTCAACAAATTTTTTAATCATAATATACTAGCTTCCGCCAGCGGCTTCGCACGCGTTTATGTGTAAATCCAGGTTATAATCTATCAACGCGCCAAATTTCATCGAAATCGGTTCAGCCGTTACGACGTGTTTAACAAACAAACATCCAAACGTTCACATTTATAATATTAGTGTGACTAGTTGACAGGGAGGAAATGAAAAAACAAATACCATGTTAAAAATGAAACGCGAGGATCTAAGGATGATGGTGGGAATCATCACAGGTCACTGCGATCTAATCACATCTTGAAGACCGAGGCCATGGACAGTGGATTTGTCGCGCATGTCTTCAGGTAGAGATGGTGGAGCACGGGCTGCTTCACTGTGCGGCCACAAGCGATGTCATACTGGAAACGGGTCTGCAGGAGCTCATCGAATCCTCAACCGCTAACACCACAACAACATCCACGGGATATTGGAAAGCCGCATCCATCAACCCAAAGTCCAATACATCCAGGTTGAATACATTGACAAGCCTAGATTTAAGACTTTAAAATGTGTTTTTGGTGTATTCTAGCAAATAAACGATTGAATGAATACACTTTATTGTACACCTTAAAAAATAAAATATACAGACAAAATAGAAGACACAAAGCAAATAGTAAAATGGGTGGTATTATCGCTTTGAAGCGATTTCTTCCCGACAACCTTTGGCTGGAGAAGATTTAGTTATGTCAAAGATATTGTCGGGGTTATTAGGGTTCCGTAGCCAAATGGCAAAAAACGGAACCCTTATGGATTCGTCATGTCTGTCTGTCTGTCCGTACGTATGTCACAGCCACTTTTTTCCGAAACTATAACAACTATACTGTTGAAACTTGGTAAGTACACACATCAAAATAGAAAAAAACAATAAAATTTGGGGGTTCCCCATACTTAGAACTGAAACTCAATTTTTTTTTTATCAAACCTATACATGTGGATAAGTCTTCAAAAATGATATTGAGGTTTCTAATATCATTTTTTTCTAAACACTTCCAAAGTGGTAAAATATCCCCCCCCCCCCCCCTGTAACTTCTAAAATGAGAGAATGATAAAACTAAAAAAAATATATGATGTAGGTACCATGCAAACTTCCACCGAAAATTGTTTGAACGAGATCTAGTAAGTAGTTTTTTTAATATGTCATAAATCGTAAACCGCAATTTACCTTTCATTCAATCAACTCAAATATAAAAAAGTTATAACGAACTACAAGAACTTTTATATTATGTTACTTGCTGCTACGGAACCCTTCATGGGCGAGTCCGACTCGCACTTAGCCGCTTTTTTTTACGATTGTATTTGTTACTTTTGAATTTTTAATATAAAGAAGGATAATGAGTAATGTACTGACCGGATCATGTTTCCCGACGTGGTGTTTCCACGCATTCGCATCGATGAATCCTTTGAAGCAGAGATTGCACTGGAACGCTGCGTTCTGATAGTTGAGGGAATCCTTACGTTTGCTAATCTCCTCCATTTGTTCTTCTACCTGCAAACAATTCATTTCAAATAATTTTAAAGCGCGTCACACGCGATCAAGATGTTATATTTTTTTATGTTGAGATAAAATATAGATTTTTTATGTCCTGTAGATGGAGCAAGCTTATGCCCCACCTGACGTGATGTAGTAACCATCGCCTATAACAAAGTATTGCCTACTTTGTTATAGGCGATGCACTGCTCAAAATATCAGCCGTTTGAACTATATTTATTTTGGAAATGCTTGTTTCTTTTAAAACCCATATGGAATTTTGAATAGGTTTCGTTGAACTCCGAAGGTACCAATTAGTACTAAATGTTAGTGTAGTCACTTTAATTCTATGTGTTGTAATTTCCGAGTATCAGCTTGGCGCCGCCATCTTGACGGTGGACTCTAGCGGCGTCACTAAAATTTTGAATATTTTCTAATCTATTGAGGTACCAAATGTTTTACTAACAGGTACCAAAAGGTACCAAATAGTTGCTAAATGCTCGTGAAAATATTTTTTCAATACAGAAGTTGGCGCCGCGCCGCCATCTTGACGTAAGCAAAATATTATAGCATCTTCATCATCGCACTTATTGCACTTAAAAAATAGAAAGTGCAAAGGCTAACTTAATGCTAAAGCGCATTCTCTTTCAGATAACCTTTGCGTATGGGGGGATATAGATGTGTAAGTAGGTGCGCAGAAAAAGATCTAATGAAATTTGCAATCGTTGCAATAAATTAATAATTGGACAAGCACGTGTCCGTAGTCAGTACGGTTGTATCTTAGTCATTCTAAAAAACAAATTTAATTTTGCAATTGAACCAAACGCCTCACGTTATTAATGGACGCCCCTTAAAGGTTCGGGCGGACTAATAGACAAACATGGCGAAACTATAAGAGTTCAGTTCGACTAAGGAACCCTAAAAACTGATAAGACTACGAAAAGTAAAGTTAAGAGTAGTTTAAGAGTAGCACAGTTCCTTGTGAAAGAGCTCGCCTGGGGAAGTACTACCACCATACCTATTTCTGTCGCCATGCAGCATTACTGTGTTTTGGTTTGAAGGGTATGGTTTCCGGTAAAATTACAGACACATGAGGCTTTACACCTCGTAGGGCACATTTCTAAGGTGCTTGACCTACTTTCTCTTAAGGCAATTCTCTGTTATAGGCGATGGTTACCACTTAACATCAGGTGGGCCACAAGCTTGTTTCAACTCCGTGTAGCATAAAAAAAAAAGTGGTTCTTTAGACTCGAATTGAAGCTTAAGAGAATGTTTTACCGTTAGCTTAATAACTGTAACGTATTCATCCAAGTTGATATCCTCGATGTGAACGCCCCCTGTGTTCTTCGTCCTTCTGTTCTTAGCCACCGCGTTCGCCTCCGTCTTCCGCGGCCGGCCTCGGCTTCGTTTCTCACCCTCTGGTTCTGCTTTTGGTTCTAATTCCTGTGTCGGCTGTTGTTCGTTCTGTTACAAAGTAACTCAGTCAAAAACGATCAAACTGCTATACCGAGGAGAAATTACCTAAAATCAGCGACAGCAACACGATCGCAATCGGTCGCGAAACGTCAATTTGCATATAGAAACTAGCGCCCCCAGCAGAGGTTCGGCAACAGATAGAACTTTTTTTATCGTAAATTTGACATTACGCGACCGATTGCTGTCGGCTAGAAGCGGTAAAAATGACTCTTGGTTGAGATCGGCTCATCTGTATCCGGATTCGGACTAAGATCTGAATCACTGAAACGTTTCATTGCTATCATTCGGATCACCGGCTCTGACGTACATGTGAAGCAATCACAGCACAGAACCAGAGCTAGATAGTATGTATCATCTAGATCTAATTCAACACATTATGATAGTATGTACCAGATCCATTTGCATCATTTTTAACCTTACGCAACTATTACTGGTGGTCGAGTTCTCTAACATGATGCCAAGTAGGAAGGACACGGAGTCATTCGATTATAACTGACGTCTAGTTCTGTTTCTTACGGTTCACGAACAAACAAATTATCTCCCTATTTTATCTATCCATCTCTTTCTATCTCGTGCCGCGCGGCGTAAGAGCCAGTCGTCGAGAGCCAGATGCAAATAAGACATTTATTTTACTTGAAAGATATGAATCATTTACGTCAGTTTGAAGATACAACTCCCAGAGCCAAATCCGTAAAGAGCCGTCTGCCGTATCCACCGCTACTGAGTAATTGAGCGCAGTATACAGGACAGCGACGTGAACAGTAGCAATATTCGAACACAATATCGTTACTGGGATCTTGGAAAAATAAAGGAAGTCATTCTAAATCTATATCAGTTTAAACTATCCTCCAAAATGTCATTACATTTTGTGCACGACAGCATCATAAGGACTACATGCGGCGAGAGGGGTGCAAGTAGTGACCGTCGCAACCCATGACCATAGTATGAAAATTGTATTATTTTACCTCGTTTACATATTAATCAATGTACTTTAAGAATAATCTTGTTTGTAAATAGATAGTAAGAATAGATGTCTAAAAGATAAGAATAAACGTTTGGAAGTATTATAATAGGAATAATTAGATAAGAATAATATTCTTCAGTTATGATGCAAATAAAGTTACGTATATTTGTTGTTTTACTATAAAATGGGTAAATGTAGGTAGGAGGTAACACATTTTTATGTAATAAGAGTAGAAATGAGTGCGCATACGCCCGTTCCGACGCTCGAATTGGAAATGACGCGCGGCCGCCACTTAGGGCGAGTTTATATAGTAGTGAAGCGGGGGACAGGGTAGTATTTATAGCGCCGCACCGAAAACGCGCCGCCATTTCTAAACCGAGCGGAGCCGGGTGAAGACGCATGTATTATTCATAAGTAATAATCATAGTCTATAAGATAAATATAGTAATATATAACAAACAGTATGTAAAGTATGAAAAAGTAATAAATAAAGGCTAGAGGGGGTGAGGCAGTGAATGTTCTAGAAAATTGCGAGGAATAGTATAAAAAACGGCGCCTATTGGCCGTCAGCAATTCAGTGCTCGGGCAACATCGGAAAAGGAAGCAACAGGAAGAAAGAAGAATAGGAAGAAAATCTGCCTCGCCGCCTCGCTACCTATTTGATCAAGACTGGTGTTTTTTATTTTCTCCTTCGCAAATACGGGACTACGTAGACACTAACCCTCGGCAATCTATACACAACATCAAATGGTCCTTCGAGCCGGATAATTTTTGAAGACTAACAGCGCGGGTTATCTACGTATTTTTGCGAACGAATTATTCAAGATGCCTGTTACGCGATCGAAGAAAGGAAGCGTCGCCGACTTGACAGAACAACGACCAAGCCCGACGAATCAAGAACCCGGCAACACAGAGGGCGCTACTAGCGCTCCGCGAAGTACTGGGATGACGACACGAAGTACTACGAGCTCCGCGAGAGTTCCGCCAGCTTCTGCACGTCAAGAAAAATCTGCGACAACGTCGGAAGGCACCGCGACTACGGAAACCACGGCCACAGAATACACGACGTCAACAGAGAAAACAACAAGTACGGAGACCAACGTCACGACACAACGGGCTGAAGACTCCAACACATTGAAGCCGTCGAAGCGCGCCAAGTCACACCGCTCCGAAGCGCATCGAAGAAAATTATCGGAGTTAGAAGCGCAAGAAAAATTGGCCGAATTAAAATTAGAAGAAATACGCGCGTCGCTCGCACTCGCCCAGCTGAAGTTACAAAAACAGCGCGCCGCCGCCGACGATGATGAAGCAGCTTCTGCGTCAGAAGATGAAGAAGAAGAGGAACGATCAAGTCGAGTTCAAGAATGGTTGGATCACACGAAGAACGACCCACCAGAAGAAGAGAAGAAGCCAGAAGAGGGGGAACAGAAAGGACGAGGACAGGGAGTTCACAAGGAAAAGGAATGTGAACACCGGGGGGACCATGAAGAGACCCGGCCTGCGCGTCAGCCACAGAACGTGGACGTCACCTCACTGGCAGCAGCCCTCACTCAAGCAGTACGGATGACCAGGGATGCACCGAAGTACCTACAGGAGTTACCTGTTTTCAATGGACAATGTAACGGCTGGCTTGCGTTCCGCGCCGCCTACTACGAAACTGAAGCTTTATTCTCGAAGACCGAAAATGTAGCAAGACTAAGAAGAAGCGTCAGGGGGGTAGCATGGGAAGCAATCAGCAGCCTCCTCATCAGCCAACCGGATCCAGCAGCTATCATGGAAGCTCTGGAAAGAAGATTTGGACGACCGGATGCACTGGCGATGAACGAGATGCAGAAGATTAAGGCACTAGGAAAACTCAGCGATAGTCCACGTGACCTATGTATATTCGCAAACAAGGTGGCTAACATCGTGTCTACTATGGAAGCCCTCAAGAAAATTCACTACCTGTATAATCCAGAGTTAGTGAAGATCACCATCGAGAAGCTTACGCCGATTATGAGAAGCAAATGGTACGACTATGCCGCGAAGAACAAAGAAGATGTACCCGACTTGAAGAAACTCACCAGCTTTTTGAATGAAGAGGCTGACAAGTGCGGAGCATACGCGCAACCCGAAGACATCGTCACAAATACTACGCAGGAGAAACATCGAAGAAGATTCGAGCACACCTTCGCTACTGATACCAAGAAAGAACAATGTCCAGCATGCAAGCAGAGTCATCACTTACCTGAATGCAAGAAGTTTCAAGACACAGATGTCAACGAGCGCTGGGAAATGGCTAAGAGACATCGCATCTGCTTCCAATGCCTACGAAGCACGCATCGCCGCGGTACCTGCAGAGCAAAGAAGTGCGGACAAGACGGCTGCGCGATTGCTCACCATCACCTCTTACACCATAAAAGGTAAAGAAGGACACCATCACCACCAGCAACACAAGAAGTGACATCAGCAGTGGAACTAGTGAAGAACATCGATTGCATCAGAAGCCGTCAAGCCTACCTGAAGATCGCACCAGTAACACTCATCGGTCAAAATGAAGCAAGAGTGGACACCTACGCCTTGATGGACGACGGAAGCACTATCACTCTCGTTGATGAAGGATTGGCAGAGATACAATATTGATGAAGGCTTGGATGGCCCACGCGACCAGATGTGGGTGCAGGGCCTGAACGAGACAGTGAAGCATGAAAATAGCAAGAGAGTCGACATCAAAATACGGGGAAGATACAGCGAAGAAGAATACACAATGCGCAATGCACGCACAGTACAGCGGCTGATGTTCACCACGCAGAATATAGAACGGAGAGATCTTCAAGACTGCACTCATCTACGGGACATCGAAGACCAGCTGATCTACAAGGACGCCTCACCCAAGATACTGATAGGACAGGACAACTGGGAACTTCTAGTGGCACTCGACATAAGAACAGGAAGACAAGACCAACCGGTCGCAACTCACACGCGACTGGGCTGGGTGCTACACGGATACCGTACGTCTTATCAGAAACCAGTAGCCTTCTGCGGACATACCACCATAGCGGCTAAAGAAGACTCGATGGAACATATGATGAAGAGGTTCTTCGACCTGGAAGCGCTTGGAATAGAACACAAGAAACAGAAGAACGATCCAGAAGAACGAGCAATGAAGATTCTGCAAGAAAAAAGCAGAAGAATGCCCGATGGCCGTTTTGAGACTGCACTTCTGTGGAAAGAAGACGAGTGCCAGATCCCAAACAATTATGAAGACGCCTACAAAAGATTGCGGACGCTGGAGAAGAGACTAGATCGCGACCCAGACTTGAAAACAAAGTACGAAGAAAGGATAAACAACCTTCTCACGTCGGGATACTCGGCTCCAGCCACCACACCTGCACCTAAAGGGAAAACATGGTACCTGCCACATTTTGCAGTGTGCAATCCTTCAAAACCGAAGATACGCCTGGTACATGATGCAGCAGCAAGATCACGCGGGAGGAGCCTGAATGACATGCTACTCTCCGGCCCTGACCTTCTGCAGTCACTACCCGGAGTCATTATGAGGTTCCGGCAGCATCCATTCGCGGTCTCTGCCGACATTCAAGAGATGTTCATGCAGATCAAGATCAGACCAGAAGACAGAGACGCGCTGAGGTTTCTATGGAGAGGAGACTGCAGAGGAGAAACGAAGCCGAAGGAGTTTCAGATGACATCAGTGATCTTCGGAGCAACGTCCTCACCGTGCACAGCGTTGTATATAAAGAATAGGAACGCAGAAGACTTCGCAGAAGCATTCCCCAGAGCAGTGAAAGAGATAAAGAAAAATCACTACATGGACGACTACATCACAAGCTTCCCGAGTGAAGAAGAAGCAATAGAAGTATCGAAAGAAGTGGACCACATTCATCGTCAAGCTGGCTTCGTTCTGCGAGGTTGGGTGTCGAACCGACAGACCGTATTACGTCGCTTCGACACGAACAGCAAAACCGCTACAATACCCATAGGTGGCACCGACGTCGAGAAAACCCTCGGACTGCTGTGGGAAGTGAAAGAAGATTGTATCAGTTTCCACTTGAACGATAAGAAGACTCCGCCAGAGGTGCTGTACAACAATCGCCCACCTACGAAGAGAGAAGCACTGAGCGTGATAATGTCGCTGTTCGATCCGCTCGGACTGGTATCACCCCTGACAACACCTGCCAAGAGACTGATGCAAGAAACATGGCGATATGGGACCGGCTGGGATGAACCAATCCCTGAAGAGCTGCAACCGCGCTGGACAACGTGGCTGAACAACCTGCGCGCCATAAAAAAACTTCACATTCAGCGATGTTACGACATGCAGCAATCAGTGGCTTCGAGAGAATTACACACGTTTGTCGACGCGAGTGAAGAAGCATATGCAACAGCGGTCTATACGCAACACGTCGATGGGTCAGTGAACGTCGTATTGGTAGCAGCCAAGAGTCGCGTCGCACCCCTGAAGCCCACGTCTATACCACGACTTGAGCTGCAAGCGGCCCTGATAGGCGCGCGACTAGCGAAGACTTTGGCCGAAGAACACGACCTGGAGTTCGAAAGGAAGACTTATTGGAGCGACTCACGCACTGTCCTCGCGTGGATAAGAGCGGAACCGCGTGCCTACAAGACGTTCGTCGCACATCGCCTGGCTGAGATTGAAGACCTCACCAAAGTGAACGAGTGGCGTTGGGTCCCCACCAAAGAAAACGTTGCAGACGACGCCACGAGAGAAACGCCGAGCAACTTCACAGCGCAGCACCGATGGTTTCAGGGTCCTGAGTTCCTAAGACGGCGAGAAGAAGACTGGCCAACAGAAGTAAAGGTCACCAACACAGAAACTGGGGAAGAAAGATGCCACGCGTCGCAAGACATAAAGACGCACGAACACTTGCCGAACATAGACAACATAGCTAAGTGGCCGATACTTATACGCGCCACAGGAAGAGTGCTACAATTCATAGATCTGTGTAGGATCAAGAAACACAGAGCAGCTGCAACAAGACACAAAAAGACTAAAAAGAATGCAGAAAAAGATGCCGCATGGAGCCGCTGTAAGAAAAAGACCGACAAGAATAAAGGAACGGCATCAACCAAGAAAACAGAAAAAAGAAAACTAGTGTGCCTGGACGCGAGCTACCTGTTACGAGCGGAGAAGATGTGGATAAGGAAAGTACAGGATGACAGCTACGCCGATGAAAAGACGCGAATAATGCACGGCGACACGCCCTCGTCAAAGGACCGCCTTGCCACTCTGAGTGTGTACATAGGTGAAGATGGATTACTACGCCTACGAGGAAGAATCGCCGCGACGCCAGGTATACAGGAGGAAACAGCCAACCCTGCCCTGTTGGACGGACAGCACAAGTATACAAGAATGTACATCCAACATGTACACGAGAAGATGCTCCACGGGGGGGTAGAAACCACAGTGAATGAAATAAGACAACGGTTCTGGGTGACAAGAATACGACCCACAGTGAGGAGCGTAATAAGAAGATGTCCACAGTGCCAAATGAGAAAAGCGAAGCCCGCGATCCCTTCGACAGGAAACCTACCTCCAGCACGTCTCACCCATCACGCGCGTCCCTTCTCCTACACAGGACTGGACTACTTCGGACCGCTGGAAGTCACCGTGGGAAGACACCGTGAGAAGAGGTGGGTCGCCCTCTTCACTTGCCTCACGACAAGGGCCGTCCACCTAGAAGTAGTGACATCATTAAGTGCGGATTCTGCCATCGCCGCGCTAAGAAGATTCATCGCGAGGAGAGGACAACCGACTGAACTGTGGTCAGACAACGCGACGTGCTTCAAGGCAGCAGATAAGGAATTGAGAGAAGCCCAGCAAGAAGCTTGGGAAGCAACGCGAGAAGAGGCCAACGCACGCCGCATCAACTGGCGTTACATTCCCCCCGCCTCCCCCTTCATGGGCGGCGCCTGGGAACGACTCGTGCGTAGCGTCAAAGAAGCCCTACGCGTCCTCATGAGATCATCCTGCATGAGAAGCACCCAAGCGACGAGGTCCTGCACACACTCCTCGTGGAAGTCGAGAACATAATTAATTCGCGGCCGCTCACGCATGTCGCTGTGGCGCCAGAAGAACCCGAGGCCTTGACCCCGAACCACATCCTGCTGGGGCCAAACAGTCACGTGCCAACACCGGGCAGCTTCACTCAAGAGGATCAATCCGCACGACAACTCTGGAAGCGCGCACAACTTCTGGCCGACGAATTTTGGAAGAGATGGGTGAAGGAGTATCTCCCTTTGCTCCAACACCGGCGGGAGCCCAGAGCCACCGGGACCGCCCCGAAGGTCGGTGACCTGGTGATCATCTGCGACCCAAACCTGCCGAGGAACGTCTGGCCAAGAGGAAGAGTGACCAGAACCTACCCTGGAGAAGACAACGAGATACGAGTCGTGGACATCACTACGAGCAACGGGCACGTCCTGCGCCGACCATGCAAGAAGATCGTCGTGCTACCAGTGGAGTCGCGTGCTGCGACGGCGGGAGAAATGTGCACGACAGCATCATAAGGACTACATGCGGCGAGAGGGGTGCAAGTAGTGACCGTTGCAACCCATGACCATAGTATGAAAATTGTATTATTTTACCTCGTTTACATATTAATCAATGTACTTTAAGAATAATCTTGTTTGTAAATAGATAGTAAGAATAGATGTCTAAAAGATAAGAATAAACGTTTGGAAGTATTATAATAGGAATAATTAGATAAGAATAATATTCTTCAGTTATGATGCAAATAAAGTTACGTATATTTGTTGTTTTACTATAAAATGGGTAAATGTAGGTAGGAGGTAACACATTTTTATGTAATAAGAGTAGAAATGAGTGCGCATACGCCCGTTCCGACGCTCGAATTGGAAATGACGCGCGGCCGCCACTTAGGGCGAGTTTATATAGTAGTGAAGCGGGGGACAGGGTAGTATTTATAGCGCCGCACCGAAAACGCGCCGCCATTTCTAAACCGAGCGGAGCCGGGTGAAGACGCATGTATTATTCATAAGTAATAATCATAGTCTATAAGATAAATATAGTAATATATAACAAACAGTATGTAAAGTATGAAAAAGTAATAAATAAAGGCTAGAGGGGGTGAGGCAGTGAATGTTCTAGAAAATTGCGAGGAATAGTATAAAAAACGGCGCCTATTGGCCGTCAGCAATTCAGTGCTCGGGCAACATCGGAAAAGGAAGCAACAGGAAGAAAGAAGAATAGGAAGAAAATCTGCCTCGCCGCCTCGCTACCTATTTGATCAAGACTGGTGTTTTTTATTTTCTCCTTCGCAAATACGGGACTACGTAGACACTAACCCTCGGCAATCTATACACAACACATTTTGCAACGTAATTACGAGAAACGTTACCTTACCTTTTTGCATTACTGCACAAGCTACTGGCACACAAGAAACAAAAAAGCGCAAAACAGACAAACAATTAGATATATAAAAATAACTTACCATTGTTTCCATTTCTAAACCATCATCTGCAATATCTAAGTCATTATTATCTTCTGTTTTTGCTTCCACAGACTCCTTCTTTCTGCTTTTTTTCTTAACTTTCTTCTTTTTCCCCTTTACCTGAAAATACCAAGTATTTAATGATTCAATAAATGGAGGTAAAACCTTATTTTTTTCAAAATTAAAGAAACGCAATTTAAACCGGTGACCTACATTCTATCGATATTCAGTTGAATATATTTTGAGGACACTTCCACCTTGTCAGTTGCGCTATCTACAGATCGTTCCAGTCGTCTATAGGTCGTGATCCAGAACAATAATCTATGTTTATTTTAATACAATATAATAGTAATCCTATTACTACCTTGACTACCTCCATGGCGCAATGGGCGAACAGTCGGCTGAGACGCAGGAGGTAGCGGGTTCGATTCCCGCCGCGGAACAAATGTTTGCATGATCTACAGATATTTGTTCCGGGTCTGGATGTTTTTCTATATATGATAAATATGTATTTACCTGGTTCCCATAGTACAAGCTCTGCTTAGTTTAGGGCTAGATAGCGCTGTGTGACATGTCCAGCAATATTTATTTATTTATCCACTTTCTCATACATTGCGGCATAATAAATTTAAATAGTGCGGTTTGTGTGGAAAGGTGGATTTGAAGTTAAAATTGGATTGAAATAAACACAGGCTTAACTATAAATATATGAATTACAAATTGAAATCACAAAATTTGTTGAACAAAACATTGTTTCAAAATAAGCGATTTATCGTATCCCCAGGTATAGTGCGCCCTTAAGTTTGAGTTCACGCGTTGTCGTGGAGAAACAATGGGGAAGAGTGATTAACCAGTGTCTTGGTTGTTGAATTACGAGCTTCTCCATCATTGTTTGCAATTCTTGGCAATAGACATCTGCCGTCACTGTTGTGCCATTCGGTAAGAAGCTGTGATATACAAGTCCGGCACTGATCCACCAGACAGTCACCATCATCTTCCTACCTATGAGTAGGTAATCTTTTTTTAAGCACACTGATTAGGTGCTGTACCCGGATCCACCCACTGAGACGAACGCTTACGGTTGTCGTACAAGACCCACTTTTCATCGCAGGTAACAATTCGATTTAGAATTCCCTCGTTTCTATGCCGATTCAGCAGTGCTATGCATGCTTCGACGCGTAAGTCTCGCTGTTGGTCGCTTAGTTCGTGTGGCACCCATTTATCTAGCTTTTTTATCTTTCCGATTTGACGCAAGCGCTTCGATGTTGTTTTGACACTAACTCCAAGACCCGCAGCAAGCTCAGCCGTAGATTGAGTTGGATCCGCTTCCGCTATCGCCTTCAATTCGTCGTTGTCAACAATGGTTACCGGCGAACCGCGAGGTTCGTTCTTCAACTCAAAATTTCCAGATTTAAAACGATTGAACCTTTAATGGACCGTGTTTATGCAAGCAGAGTTAGGTCCGTACACGTCATTAATGGTTCGCGTTGATTGCGCAGCGGTATTTCCAAGTAGGAACTCGTATTCGAAAGTTGTACGAATTTTCAGTTTATCCATGGCGCCAAAAACTACCCCAATTTCACAAAAACAAAAGACTATCTAAAAACAAAAGACTATCTAAAAACAAATGACTGAATTAAAACAAATGACTGAATTTGAAATTAAAATAACACGGCTTTCGAATAAAATTTATTTGAATTTCAAATTGCGCGCCAATCCAAAGATAATGAAATCTGAAAATGCTGGTTATGACATAGGTAAAGACCCATTAATATATGATGATGATAATAAACCCGGAGTTAATAATAGATTAAAAATGTGTACTAACGGCCCTATGCGCCGACAGCGGTTCATCATCACTAGAACGGCCCATGTCAGGATCCAGCATTGGGAAGTCCACTTCCCCCTCCTGCTTTATACAATCGATGGTGATCTCGAAACCCTCGAACACAGCGCGCTCCACTTTCACCATCTGAAGCTCTGCACCGTCTGTAGAGTAGTAGCTCGCTATTGGTACGTGGGTACTCATTTTTGATGTCAGGTTTGATTTATCTCGGTCGATTTTGTTTATCTCATTTATTGTCACCTGTAGAGTTTAAAAAAATACATAATGTTTATTTTTATATGGGACTATCTGACCCGCCCGAGTTAACCGGGCGACCCGCCGATTTTAAAATTATTCCAAAAATAACGGAGCCCACTGGATTTGAACACGCAACCTCCCTTTTAATTATACGGGACGCGCGCGATACCAATTTCGCTACGGGCTCACTGATAGTCCAGCGCGAAATTATTGCGATGTTAGGTACCTGTATAGCTCAACGCGCTGCTAGCTTCATCTAACGAAAAAAATATTCAAAATACAAAAAAGAATAGTTGTGATGAAAGGTGGAGCAGGGTAGCAACTGAATGGTGGCCGAGTAATGGCTGTAGAAGGGTAGGACGTCCGGCAGCGAGATGGATGGACGACATCGTTAGATACGCGGGCCGTCAATGGGCGAGACTAGCGCAGGATCGTGGCGGATGGCACAAACTTGGGGAGGCCTATACCCAGCAGTGGGTGAAGTCGGGCTGTGGATGATGATAATAACAAAAAAGAAATATTTTGTCGTTACAATTTCAATCAAGGGAAAGATTGCGTGTGTATAAACGTATAATCACGTCTCGTTCGTAACTTTTTATATAACTAGTATCCTCCCGCGGCTTCGTACGCGTCGTTTGGGAATGAATTAGTGTGATGTGATACATCATCATTGTCAGCTTGACTGATAGTCCACTGCTGGGTATAAGCCTCAAACGCCACTCCAACTGATCCTGTGCTGTCCTCTTTCAGGTCCCTCCTAAGGCACCATTATATATATAATCCACCCACCAGGCTGGTCTGCCACATCCTCTTTTGTTCTCTCTTGGCAACCATTCGGTCAGGTGATGTGATTAGTGTGATTCTAATTATAACACCCTTAAGTGGGAAGCACATATGTATTTAAAAAAAATCTATGTTGTAACCCTTTGGATAAACCTAAATAAGAAGCTCTTTCCTAATCCTATAGATGCGAAATAGCAATAAGATTCCCACCGCGGAACAAATGTGAATTATTTATTTAATAGGCAAGCAAGGCCAACAGCACACATTGTAAATACATTATTACAAAGAATTTTTAAAAACAATTCTATAAAATGTTTACCAGTAACAGGCATGCACAGCATTTACAATAAAATTAGAAATAGACCACGGTTAGTTAAGTACATAATAAAACACAGACAAGAAAAAATAGGTACTTCAGCACAAATTAAAATAAAGCACAATTCTGAAACTCTAAAAATAATAAAAAAAAACATGGAGGGAATGCTGTTTAAAAAAAAAACCGTTTTAACCAATGTACAGTGATTGCGAAAGTTTGATATTAAGAAAGCTGTTTAATCAGCCTGGTGGTCTTGGTAACCACTTTGTATGATCTACAAATATTTGTTCTGGATCTGTATGTATTTACAAAAAAAATATATAAGTATTCTATCAGTTAACTGGTTCCCATAGTATAAGCTCTGCTTAATTTGGGGCTAGATAGCGCTGTGTGAAATGCCCAGCAATATTTATTATTATTTTAATAATAATGTATCAGCAAGTAATTTTACTCTGTGCACTGCTGTCCATTACTGCTTCGCTCATTACTTACCATCCACAGGTTGCCTGGAAGAAATCGCTTTCAGCAATAATGCCACCCATTGTACTATATTTAGCATTAACTAGTTCTTTAAGTATTTCTGATGTACAATAAAGCGATAATCTATTCTAAGAGTTGTTATACCTTTCCGGAGCTTTGAAGGATTCCATACAAGATGGCCTGCCCGGTCAGACAGCATTCCTTGAAGCATGAGTATTTCTTCACCAGAGTAGCACACTCATAGCAGAGGTAAGGCGGCAAATCCATAGTGCCTATCACCTGAAAAAAAACAATACCGTATTTGTCATTGACATTTAAGAACCTCTGTAGTATCTCTCTCTCTCTTCCCAGCCATGCATCCCACATGGTGGCGGGGTCAGCTTTACTGGTTGTTCCTCTCCACTTCGCTCCATCCTCGACGTCGTCATCAGAAACTTGGCACTCTCTCATGTCTTTTCACACTACGTCTCTCCACCTTGTCTTGGGTCTACCTCTAGATCTTCAACCGAGTATAATGGGCGAATAATCAGCTGAGATTTTAAGAGGTTGCTGGATTGATTCCCGCTGTGGGATATTGTCTTCATCACACGGCCGTAGGCGGGGGGCGGGGGAGGGTCAAATTTCATCGAAATCGGTCCAGTCGTTTAGTCGTGAAAATATAACAAACAGCTACAGACAGATGGGACAGTTACTTTTAAATTTATTATATTCAAATTATTTTTTAGTATAAATAGATTTACTCACAGGAATCCCAATAATAGTTTCAAAGTAGGTTTCCAAGGGGTAGCTTTGCAGGTCGTACATTTTCACATCCTTGATCAGACAGACTCGGCATACTTTCACATGCTCATTCTCTTCATGGAGAAAATTATTCATTTTATCTTTACTTTTCCTATTACTTTACTACGAATTTATATTCGTAGTTTCGCGGTTAGAATAGAGCTAAAAAACATTAGAACTTCTTTCCGACAGAAACGTCACTGGTCGCGTAAGCTCGTAACAATTATTTAATGTTTGATACACGTTTCATAACAATGTGGGAATGTTATTTTACTCAAAATGCTGTGTTCAGCACTTTTACATTGAGATTTCATCAAGTTTAGTTCATAAACCTAGTTTCTGAAAGAAAACACCGAGAATGTCTATTCTACACAGGTCAGGACGCTATACGTCTCCATTTTCTTTTATAACGTTTCGTTCATTACTGCTAATCGAATCAATCAAACTGCGAAATCTAAATTCAATCCCTTGCCCTAAATAATAAACACAAAACTGGGGAACTTAAAATGTTAGTAATTAATAATTAAAATAATACGCTGATTTTTATTCAAGCGTAAAGCTAACCATTTATTTTGTTGTGATAAATCAATCTTTATGGCAAGTTTATACGAAAACAAATTCTGAAGCGCCAAAATGATGTTTTATTTCTTGTGTTCCGCAATGAGTCCTTTTTGTAGTTTATAACTGTATGTATTTTATTTTATCTTGCTGTAAAACCTGTGCATTTTGAAGTGATTTTGTATAAAATCCATTATGTACAAATTGGGAAGACAAAAAATGAGTACCTATAACACTATCCGCGCTCTAACGAGAGCAGTTAATAATTTATATTGGAGAAATTAGAGTTTTTAAAGAAAAAGCTTCTACTGACTTTTCCGAGATCCTCGTACGCGCGCGTCTTTGTGTGCGTGTGGCTGTTTTCGCTGGTTGTTTAGGCTTTCCATTTATTCCTATCTAATTTGTACTGGAATATAGGTAAATAAATATATGTTGATTGATATGCGTAAGACGGAACGAATCACTAGGTACTAAATTTTTAGAACTAGCAACACTGAAATAGTGAAGGGTTCCGTCCGTAGTCAAGTCAGTATGTACGCCCGACTGTACATTTTTTACAAAGTTGTAATTTTGCAGTTGATATTGGTCATTTTTGATCGAGCGAAGCGAGATCTCCAAATCAACTTGGGCGAATCGGTGTTCTATGTATGTATGTTTGTTTGTCCGAGGATAACTTTTGAAGCGTTAATCCGGTCATCGTGTAGTTAGGTACCAACATATTTTGTAGATTTGGTAGTAATGGCACAATCCTGTGTGATTAAAAATATGGGGGTTCGATGAAATATTGGGCTTAGAGAGGGGTATGAAAAATTTAAAATTAGACAATTATGTCAAGTGGGAGGTATAGTGAAAGGTACATTTTGATACTTACCGTTTTTATTAGTTTAAGCCTTGTAGTTTTTATGTTATTAAGAAAGTACCTACCTACATAATTAGCCATAATAAAACTGAACTTTGACGAAATTCACAGGCTACACAAGCCACCCCACAATGCTGAAGTTTGCTATGCGGCTACGCGTGTAGCTTTAGTGACACAAATGTAGGGAAAAGTCTGAAATTCAGAATAACTGCTTTTTCTACCTCAAAACAGAATAACCAATTAACATGAACTCCCGTTACATGTAGTTTGAATGAACCTGTAAATATGCTGTTGCGATGAAACTGTACCTAATTAACTGTAATATGCTGCGAATAAACAATGCTGAAAAAAATAATTATATAGCAGAATTTACACACATTCCATAGAAAAAAGCATTTTGACCTGGATGTCTAATCAACACACAGACACACACCAACTACGTAGGTATGCGAATAAAATAACAATATAAGTATAATCAATAAAATTATAATAGGTTGGGGAAAAAGTCTTTTCGCATTATAGTATGTATGAAGTTGTAATAAAATCTCTTTGACTATAGGTACTATTTGTACCTGGCTGGTTTTGGTATCATTCAAAGTTTAAGTTTTAGAGATGATAATTCCAAATTCAAATTAGGAAAATGCGTGATTTTTATTTGTTTTTCGTACTGTAAAGATGAGTGAACCTAATGAAGAAATTCGATACATTTTAAAATTTTACTACAAAAAAGGTAAAAATGCAACGCAATACGCGAAAAAAAATTGCGATGTTTATGGACCTAGTGCCGTGTCTGTGAGAGTAGCACAAATTTGGTTTAAGCGTTTTCAATCCGGAAATTTTGATGTCAAAGATGCACGTCGCTCTGGTCGCCCTATTACGGATAAAATTGATGCCATTTTTGAAAAAGTGGAGCAAGATCGGCTTATCAGTAGTTACGACGCGTCAATTCCCAGTTCTTCAGCTACGTCGCGACGTAGCTGAAGAACTGGGAATTGACCATAAAACAGTTTTGGCGCATTTCAAAAAAACTGGGTACACAAAAAAGCTCGATATTTGGGTACCCCACGAGCTCACTGAAAGAAACCTAATGAACCGTGTACTCATTTGTGATTCTTTATTACGACGTAATGAAACCGAACCTTTTTTGAAGAAGCTGATAACTGGTGATGGAAAGTGGATCACGTACGACAAGAACGTGCGAAAAAGGTCGCGTGGTCAAAGGCCGGTCAGGCTTCACAGACTGTGGCGAAACCCGGGTTAACTCGCAACAAGGTGATGTTGTGTGTGTGGTGGGATTGGAAGGGCATTATTCATTATGAGCTGTTACAACCAGGCAGGACCATCGATTCTGAACTCTACTGCGAACAACTGATGAGATTAAAGAAAGAAGTTGAGAGAAAGCGGCCGGAATTAATCAACAGAAGGGGTGTGCTTTTCATCATGATAACGCTAGACCTCACACATCTTTAGTCACTCAGCAAAAATTAAGAGAGTTTGGCTGGGAGGTGTTTTTGCATCCGCCGTATAGTCCTGACCTTGCACCTTCAGATTTCCACGTGTTTCGGTCTCATCAGAATTCTTTAAGCAGTGTCAGGTTAACATAACGAGAGGACTGCCAAAACTACTTGTCGCGGTATTTTGATCAGAAGCCCTAAAATTTCTATAGCAATGGGATCATGTTCCTACCTACAAGATGACAAAAACTTATCGAACAAAATGGTACCTACGCATACTTCAGTTAAATGTAAATAAACTATATTAAAATGTTTTGAATTTTCTTAAAAAATGAAGAAACTTTTTCCCCAACCTAAATATGTTTTACGCTCTAAAATTATGAGTAAGTTGGTACTTATCGGTAATTATATTTTTTGAAGTAAAACTTCTTTACGCACGCTTGACTTGGGGAGTAAGCTGGTGGATGCGTTACGAAAAGTGCGAACGGAAGTTGAGAGGGAGATATAAGTTAGTGAAGATAGAAAGAGAGAGAGTTACGTTTCGTATATTTTTAAACGTTATTATTGCGTCTCTCCAGAATATCACTGCGTCTCTCCAGAATGAACATAGACTGATCGAGCTACAGACGTGTGGACAGTTTTATAATTGAACAATTTTGAAATTTATATTTTGTAAAAGAAGTTTTACTTCAGGTTTATAGCACACTCGTATTTTTTTTTGAGTCAGCCCGAGACCATGACTGTTGTAACACAGCCGAAACGTCGGAATAATATATAAAAAAGGTACATACGCGATAAATACCCGTTTAAATCAATAATTATAGCACACTCGTTTTTTTCCTTCAGATTCTGTTTTCATCTTGCACGTAGGCGGCCAGGAGAGAGTGGTTGCTCCCGGAGTCAATTGAGGCGGGGCTCCGGGTTCGGCAGCACAACTTGCGGCAAAGCAGCCCTACTTAGGATCGCTCTGATTTTCTCTGCATAGAGGAGGGGTCTAGAAAAGGTGGAATAAAAATAGTCCGTTACAACCAACATCTAGGTGCCGCGGGCGCCTAGACATCGATTTACGTACCACGTGCTGGGAAAATCCTTGCACATATTGTAAACACCCACCTTAGTGAACTAGCAGAGAAGTACCTCCCTGAAAGTAAATGTGGCTTCCGTCCCAGTAAAGGTACCTACTATCGATGCAATTTCTGTCGTAAGGCATCTCCAGGAGAAGAGTCTAGAACAGGGATTCCCAAAGTGGTCGATATCGACCCCTTGGGGTCGATATCGGTTTCCTAGGGGTCGACATAAACGAAAACTGATTTTGGAGGTCGACGCGGTCTAAAAATCGACCCCTATTTAATTAACTCAAGTTCTTATTTAAATCTTTCAAGATAGGTAGGTAGGTACTGTATTGTTTATGTTGTGTTACGTGTACTAAGAATAATTAATATTTTTGTAGGAAATAGCATTGTTGTAGTAATGTAAAGTCTCAAGTTCGTACAAGATGAAAAACTCGGCAAGTCAGTGTGGACAAGTTTGTGCAAGATAATGAGTTCAAGCGTACGTCTTTCAGGCGCGTTTTGACTTGCTCTCTATTTGACGCTTACGCGATTAAATGTGTGATAGTGATCAGTTAAGCTATGTGTAGATTGTTTGCAACAGTTTGCAGTTGCCTCAATTGTTTCAATTGTAAAAAATTACCAGTAAATTTAACAGTTTATTATTGTTTTTTATTTAGGTAGTTTCTTATTTTTTTATTTGCAGGATTACTGAGAGTTTTATGATGGCGGACACGAAAAAAAATGCAGACAATACAGTTTGAACTACTTGAAGTTCGGATTTATTGCATCTCCATCAAATCAACACTTGCCGATGTGTCTCATATGTGAAAAAGTATTCAGTAACGATGCCATGAAGCCTTCAAAAATGGATGACCACTTATCAAGAGTACATGCTGACAAAAAAAGTAAGCTCTTGTCATTTTTTCAAGCACTTAAAGAAAAACTAGACAAAAGACCATCCATAAGATCGATGTTTGCGTCATCATCTATTAAAGACGACGATGGTTTACGAGCGTCCTATAATATATCTTTACTAATAGCGAAGTCGGGGAAACCCCACACAATTGGAAAGCAGCTTATCTTACCAGCCATTGCGGAGGTCCTTAACAATGTATTGCACAAACCCGCACATGAATTTTAAAGAGAATACCTTTGAGCAATAACACCGTTCAGAGACGCATAGACGAGATGGGACGGGATGTGGAAAACATTTTATGCAAGTTCTTACAGACCAACAGATTCTCTCTCCAGTTGGACGAGTCTACATTACCCGGCAATGAAGCTCTGTTGTTAGGATTATGTTCGATATATCAAAGATGAAAATATGTGCCAAGAACTGCTTTTTGCTACATGTTTAGAGACTGATACCAGAGGAGAATTGATTTTTCAGGCCATGGAACATTTTTTTACTGACAAAGCTATTCCATGGAAAAACATTGTTTCTGTTGCGACTGATGGTGCACCGTCTATGGTTGGTCGTCATCGTGGTTTCATAGCTCACTTAAAGCAACAACTGCCTGATGTACTGGTCATTCACTGCGTCATTTACAGGCAGCATTTAGTAGCAAAAAAGCTGAGTCCTAGATTGCATAAGTCTTTATAATATATCATAAATGCTATCAACAAGATTCGAAGCAATTCTTTGAACTCTCGGTTATTTACTCAGTTATGTGAGGAAAACGACGAAGTCTTTACTCGATTACTTCTGCACACTGAAATTTGCTGGCTATCAAGAGGCTCTTGCTTAGAAAGATTTTCAGGTATTTTTGAATCTGTGTCAGAGTTTTTACAAGAAAAAGATCCGAATTTGAAAGAAAATCGGAACAATTGTAAAACAGATATTTATTACTTGACTGATATCTTTGGAATATTCAACAAAGTTAATTTGCAGCTGCAGGGTGACGATCGTAACTTGATTAAAACAAAATCAATAATATCGGCCTTCGTGGGTAAACTAATCCTTTATAAACAAAATTTAGGCAGAAAAGAATATTCGCAGTTTCTGCATTTGTCAAAATTACCAGAAATGCTTCAAGATGATGACATTTTATTATATGTCACTCACTTGGACGCATTACACAAGGATTTTACGGAGAGGTTTGAGGATCTTTTAAATTTACAAATTACTCAATGGATAATAAATCCGTACAATACCACAGCCATAGAAGAAGCCAATGTGATAATGCAAGAAGAGTTGATTACCATCAGCACAGACGAAGAGCTTAAGCAGAAGTTCAACCAAGGCTATCAGAAGTTCTGGTTGAACGCAACATTGAAACACAGTATCCTACATTGTGGAACATTGCTGAAAAATACCTTATCGCTTTTCCATCATCATACCTATTTGAAAAAAGCTTCAGTGTGGTAACAAACATTTTGACGAAACAAAGAAACCGTTTGAAAATCAACGAACGTGGAGATTTAAGGCTACAACTCACCAATATTGAACCGGATGTAGCTCTAGATTCGATAGATAGTCACCAGGTTCATCCATCACACTGAATGTTTTATTTTCTCTTTGCGAATTAATACTTTTTTTAAATATAATTTTCTACCTACTTAAGATTCTTTAAGTACTTAATTTGTAATAATCATTATAAATTAAACTTGATATTTACTGAATTGTATGTCTTTTTATTTTGTAAAATTTTGATGAAGTCAACTTTACTCACTTAACCAAGTGCAAAGTTTTCCAATTGGTACCTTAGTACCTAGGTATTTTGTATCAATAGGAAAAAACGAAAGATAGAGGCCCCCTTATTCATAATAGTCTGCTAACTAATTTAAAGCATTGCTAATTCGCACTCTGTCTTCTTCTATTGACCTAAGTCAGAATGAAAAATAACACTCTGTATCAGCTGTTTTAAGTTAGCGGACCATTATGAATAAGGGGGTTGATCTTAAAAGTAGGTAATTTGGCCATGGGGGTCTGAGGTAACAGCTCATTTTGGAAAAGGGGTCACGTGTCCAAAATAGTTTGGGGTCTAGAACATCAAGGCCTTCGCACGCTTGAAATTTTCCGTTCCCGTGGGAAGTTCGGGATAAAACTATATAAAACACTTTTGTCAAAGTGACGCGACACTTTATGTAAATGCTTCACGTCAATGAACGACGATTAAATTACGTATATGGATATTGTTCAAACAAAAATTGCGATCAATGAATGGGGGGGGGGGGGGTAGAAGGGTAAAAAATACTTTACAACCAAACAAAAAATTCATTAATATCGTTCGACCCGTTTCGGACACATTGCAGTTATTCTGGATTTCAGACTTTTGTCTATATTTGTGTCACTTAAGCTACACGCATACTTACCTACTAAATTACAGCACTGTTGGGTCACTGGCGTACCCTGTGAATTTTGTCAAAGTTTATTTTTTATTATGGCTAATAACTCAAAAACTATAAAGAATTTACGAAAATACGAAGTCTAAATTTACTAATGAATACCTTTCATTTGACGTCCCATTTGACCAGTTAGCCTCATTTTCATTTTTTACCCCTCTTGAACCCCAATATCTCAACAACTCCCCAACATTTTTAGCTCATTTAGTCACACCAAAATTGTGCTATCACTACCTACCTATGTATTAAATTTCACGATGATCGGATCAACGCTTCGAAAGTTATCCTCGGATAAACAAACATACATACATACGTACAACGCCGATTTGCCCAAGTTAAATTAGAGATCTCGCTTCGCTCGATCAATTAAATGATGCCTCCGTGATCTACAGGGTGAAAACCGGGAATAATCACCACATGGCAAGTGGAGTTCCGTCTGATGAAATCCACTCTCCTAGCCTCTCGTGTTCAAATCCAAAACCGCGAGAGCATTCAACTCGATTGTAAAATGACTTCGATTGTCCAGATACTGCATTACCTCATTGACGACGTTCGTGGCGCAGTGGGTTAATAGCCGGCTGAGACGCAGGAGGTAGCGGGTTCGATTCCCACCGCGGAATAAATGTTTGAATGATCTACAGATATTTGTTCCGGGTCTGGTTGTTTCTCTATATACATATTATATGTTTGTATTTACAAAAATAAATTATACTTATAAGTATTCTATCAGTTATCTGGTTCCCATAGTACAAGCTCTGCTTAGTTTGGGCCTAGATAGTGATGTGTGAAATGTCCAGCAATATTTATTTATACCTGTGAACGATGTTAGTAAGGTTGGTAGTAGAAACTATCCGTGCGGTTGGGTTGGGTCCGAGTTCTCAAAGTTATAATCCTCAAAAGTTAGATTCCCGGAAGAAACTAATGGCCGGTTTACATTATTCCAGTCCAGCGATCCAGTCCAGTACTGGATTGCTTACTGGAAAAATGTAAACCGGCACTGGAAAGAACTGAATCCAGTAAGCATTCCAGTCCAGTAACTGGATTCGCGGTCTACTTTTGAATCCAGTGCGATCAATCCAGTGCAACTGGAATAATGTAGACGACCAATCCAGTGCCATTCCAGTGCTGACGAAGTACACACGTGTTGGTTGTTTTTGCGGACTTTTTTTGCGAAGAATAAAGATTTAATAATGGTGAAGAAGTTATCTGAAAACGAAACTGTAAAGTTTGTCACTATATACAGATAAAATCCGTGTTTATGGGATATAACATCAGAACATTATAAAAACAAAGCTATGCGCCAAACTGCTTTGCAAAATCTGTGCATTGGTATGGAAATTGAAGGATTCACATTGGAAGATGTGAAAAACAAAATAAAAAGTATTCGTTCGACATACTATCTTGAACTAGACAAGATTAAGAAGTCATCCACATCTGGTGCTAGTGGCAATGTTTACCAACCCAAAGTGAAATGGTTCGCCGAATTCAATTCATTTATTAAAAATGTGATGGTGAAGCGTAAAACACACGTATGTATTATAAGATTTTTATTTATTTTTATTTTAGTAGCATATTATTTGTTAAAACACACAAATTTATCAATGTATCATATGTTTTTGCCATGGTACTTTTCCTTCGTTCACAAAATAATTAGTAAATTGAGTTCTTTTTTCCCTGGCATGTGTTGCTGAGTTGTTACTGCCCTGCTATATGATACTATCTAAAGAGGTTATTTCGGATCTCCACGTTCCATTAATCAAATGATGGTCGTTGTGATCTTCATGGTCTACACAGGTAGTAGTCATATAATTGCTTGACTTTTTTCTCAACCAATTGTGTAGAGAGCAAGCTGCATATACAATGTGATCCACAGTATCTAACTTAGTTGAAATAGCTTTTTCGAAAATTCTGAATCGACTTACTAATATTCCAAAAGCGTTTACTACAATGCGTCTAGCATGGGACAGCCTGTAATTATATATTTTTTGTTCAAAAGTTAAATTAGCCCCAGGATATCATTAAGTATATAGCTACAGTTTTTAGTGGAAATGCTGCATCAGCCACAATCACTCCATCTTCTGGAATAAAACGGCCATTTTCTAATTCAGTAAAAATGGAACAGTTTTTGAAAATGCCACCATCCGAAGCGCTTCCATTTGCGCCCACATTGATATACGTAAAACAGTAATCATGGTCAACAAGAGCCATCAATGCTATGCTGTTTTCTTTTTTATAATTAAAGTTCGTACTTCCATATTCATAGGAGCCAGTAATTTTTATATGTTTTCCGTCTAACGCTCCTGTCTAACCTCCTGTTTTCTGTCTAGCACAAAGGAAAGTTCCACTTATTCCGAAAGCCTTTCTCGACTTGTTCCCATTGTTCCGCAGTGGGTATCTGCAAAAATAAAGTAAAAATATTTTATTTTCAGGAAAATACTGATGATGCTCAAAATAAAGAAAATACTGACAATACTCAACCAAGTGACCAATGTGGGAACCCTACCCATACAAACCCAGAACCAAGTCTATCAGAACCGCGAAAGAAAAGAAGTAAAATTTCACAGCTGTCTACAATAGTCAGTAGCGTGAAAGATATGCAATACGATTTATCCAAATCAGAAACAGTGGAAGATGAATTCGACATCTTCGGGAAACACATTGCGAAGCAATTAAGAACCCTTTCTACAGAACAGGCTATCCTAGGCCAACAAGAAATTCAGAGTGTGATAACAAAATGTCGACTACACGATTTGAAATACGGAAATATGACAATTCTATATTCTGCAAACACACATGCTAGTGACAATTCGTCAAGACCAAGTAACAATTATGCGTCAAAACCAAGTACGAGTAGTAGTACTCATATGCCATTGAATAGTCCAGCGTCTGTAGATACACAAACCACTGAGGACTCGTTAAATGTAGTAAGCGATGACCCAGAATACATTAATATGATCATGAATGCTTTCAATAATGCTTAATTGTCATAGATATGATCCTTAATAAAAAAATATTACCTTGATGTGGTCTTTTAATGCCCTTTTAATTTCTTGACAGACTTCTGGTATAATTTTTGAAATAGTTGGTTTTGGTAATCGAAACATACGACTGAGGCTTCTGTAACTATCTACAGTAGTTAAAAAAGAAAGAGTGTCTTCTAATTTTATTTTTGCGGGTATAGCATCTCTGAACAACGTATTCTTACGCTGGATATTAATCGAAACTAATGATAACAGTTCTTAAAAGTTTTCTGCTGTCATTCTCAGTGCCAGTCTATATTCATTGGGATCTTCTACCTTCAGTTGTTGCAAAAGCATTACTGACCCTCCTTTTTGATCTCTTTCGCTGATCCGATTTCTCACCCAAATCCGTTCCTTTTTTTTAAGTTCCTTATCAACCTCATTATTAACTTCTTGTAGCAAGAGTGATTGAGCACGTTTGAAACATTTTCGAAACTGATCTCTTCTTGAAATCATTGTCACTGTAGTGTTCACACTTCGACGGCTTCTAAATAACTGGAATAATGTAGACGTTACAGATCCAGTCCAGCACTGGACTGGAATCTCGCTAGATCACTGGACTGGAATAATGTAAACCGAGCATAATGGCAGACCGTACTATGGGTAGTAACTGCGCCTGTTACCTGCCCAGCGAAAGATCCAAGAGCCAGACTGACCCGACACTATACTGAAGATATTTTAAATACCTATCAGCTTATAATCTAAACTGATATTTAAAATGAGATCAACAAATCACCGGGTGATAACGGAATCATAATTGCAGAACTTCCGAATGCAGTAGGTACTTCAACGGTTAAATCATGGAACGGATTTATTTAGCGTACCTATGTTTGATTAAACGTCGCAGTTTAGTACATTGACTAGAGATGTCGCGTTGCTTATTTCAAATAGTATTTTTATTTTTATAGTGTTATCCGAACACATACGGAATATTCCAAGTTTTTTAAAACCAACTCAAAGAAACATTTTTTTTCTTACCTACTAATTTTGACGTGACATAGCCTGGTAGCACAATTGGATAGTGCATACTCGTATCAAGAGGAAGATTGCAGGTTCAAGTCCCGTCTAGGCTTAAAATTTTCAAGATGGTTTTTAAAAAATTGTGTTTCCTTTGTTGGTGATCCTAAACAAATAAATGAAATTAAACGTAGAATACATAATAATGTTGAATACCTATGATTATAAATTATGTTCGTTAGATAAAATCCTAGATTAAGTATATCACACAATGCCTCATCTCAGTGAATGGTTAAAAACTAGGAAGTTCGCTGAACGAAAACAGTTTTGTTAGGTACATAGGTCTTTTAATTGGTAAAATTAGCATTTTGGGCTTTAAATATAAAAAATATGGATATTTTATTAAGCGAAAAATTAGTGAATTCTACGTGTATTTCTAGTATTTATATATTCATAATAAGTTTTTGTTCATAATAGCAACAAACACTTGAAAACCACTCTCTGAATCTATCAATTCCACTAATCAGTCGGGAACTAGCTCATTGACCCTACATAGTTACAAATTCCACCGATTCACCAAAGATTAATTTGGAGATCTCGCTTCGCTCGATCTATAAAAAATATTCTATGGCAAGGTAGTGTAGGCAGAGTTAAAAATATATACTTGTCTAGGTACCTACCTACAGGTAAATAAATAGGTACCTACCTACTACATTACTATTTGTACCTACCGACCTACCCATTAAATTAACAAGGATACATATTGTATTCTCTGCATGCAAGTAACGAATAAACTAAACAAAAATCGACAAGGTTCTGGCAGAAACCTAGTTCTGCTTACGTAAGCTTGTAATTATTGCATTGGGTAGGTACCTACCTACGTTCTCTTTGCGTCCATAGTAAAATACCTAAACATTTGACATACCTACCTATTTACTTTTTACTTGCTTCTGTCTCTTTCACTCTTGCGGGGAATTATTATCCATGGAATGCGCGCGTCGGCTAGTCTCGCTACAACACGCAGTAAAGCCTAAAATATAAAAGTTTGATAATAGGTTCAACCTTATGTCAATTGATTAGAGTTGATATTCGTAGTACCTGGCAAATGAGAACGTCCAATAGCAGTGAAACAACACCACGAGATTTCCAGCACCGACACACTTTGTAGAGTACATTCATAAATTAGTTTTAGGGTATTCAAGAAAAAGTTCTTTTGTTGAATCCGAAGGATTTTTAATGTTTTTTATACAAAATTACGTCTGTGTCAAAAACGCACGAAAATCTAGCAGGTTTAACTAAAAATAGCACGTTCAAAATTAGAACAAAATGAAAAGTCCTTGAGAAGTAGTCTCGTGGGGAGTGCTTCGCTACGTCATCGGCGAGTAGGTAATGACCGCCAGCAAAGGCCTGATTGGCCAACAAAGCCTTGTCAGCGGCCATTTTGTTTGATGTTGAGTCACCAAAAGGTGAAAAATGTACACGAGATGTGAACTCCCCACGAGACTACCCAACCAACGGTATTGGGAATTTCACAAATTTTGGGTTTCGTGTTCCTTACCTACCCAGAGAAGAAAAAATTCTAAAAAAATACTAATTCCACTCAAAATTAAATTAAAAACCATCAAAAACTTTATGCGGCCTATGCCTAGTGAATTGCCGCGAAAACTGTTTTCAAAGTTTGGTGTAGCAAAAGTGCGGAAACTTATTGTAATCGGACGTCGGTCGGTCAGCACATGGAAGTAGAACTCCAAGTGCCAAGTGTGTGCGAGTGATTACATATTTTTAACTTTGATTACGAGCATATCAGCGAACTGTCAAATCTAGCCGTAGCAAGTGTCGCGTTGATCGAATGCGCATCTTGCAGTGCGATTGTTTACATTTATTTGACTGAAACTTTGTCAATTTGGACGCGCATCATGTAGCCCCGGGCTTGGGCTATCCGGAGTGTATACAGTTCCTACAGTTTAGGACGTTTTATATTGAAATAGAAATCTAATAAAATTTGCGATGGATCCTGCGGTCAAAGTGAAGACGGAGAGACCCGATGAGGCGGAGATCAGGGAGCTCGCCGCGAAGATGGTGGAAGCTAATAAAGCGAAAGCCCTGGCGGCCTCGGCGGCGGCGGCGCGACCGGTGCCCGGCGTGATGGCGGGCTCAGCCCCGCCCGGCGCTGGTGGACAGATGGGCATTTTGAACTTCCTGACGCGCAAGCCAGGAGCGGGCGCCGCACCCGACGCCGGGCGCCCGGCTGCCGACCCCGAGAAGAAGACTCCAGCGCCCGACGAATCTAGTTGGAAAGGGCACTTCGGCTGGGACATGCTCGGCAAATGCCACATCCCCTACATCTACCGTTCCGGAGAGAAGTACGTCGCCGTCCGGATGGTAGAGATAAAATTGTTGAACAAGTACCTGAACTACCTCCATGCAGATATCTACTCGTGCACCTGCATTAGAAGCTACTACATTACCGAAATTGAGGCTCGACTCCTGAACGAGATCAATAATAGACATTGTGATGGACAGTTTGGTCGAGAACCTTTTACTCAAAAAGATTTAGTTGTAAGGCTATCTGATGCCTATGAGTTCTATAACTTCCTAGATGTGTGTTATAATAAATTGTTACGAGGCACCACAAACAATAAAGATAAGTGCGGTTTTATTAGAATAAATAAGGAATCTGTAGTGCCGTATACAGTACGAGATAATCAGAAGTTTGTTCCCTTATTTTACTTTGAGGGAGAGACGGACAATCTGAAGTTAAAAGCAGACCAGTTGAAGGGTTGGGACTTGTCATACCTGAAGTTCTGTTGCAAAGTGCAGGGGATCAGGAACGAGCTGTTTGCCAGTGAAACATGTTCAGTGATCAGTTTGTCGGACATTAAAAGTTACTTCCCACCTGGCACGGACTTTGAGGAGTACTGGCCTAACAAGGTGGTGGACTCACAACTCCTCATATCAGCAAAAGGTGAGAATTTATTGGTGTGTCTACATCACATTGTTGAAAGTCACTTGATGTTCACTTTTGTAATTATGTTGTATTTGCGTGTAACCAGTAATAGAGTATGTTTTTAAAATAGATAGATAGACTCACTAACTCCTATATTGTTCATAACACCAAATACAGAACCAAAGACCAGTGGCGTAGCATGGGTGTCAACTGCCCGGGGCGGAAGAAAATTTTGCCGCCCTCTCATTTAGGTATTTCAATTTCAAGTTAATAGACTATAATACATAGTAGACGCAAATTCCCTAAAAAAAATAGATAAAAAATAATAATAATATAGTACCTAATTCTAAAGAACTTTTCGGCAAGAACAGGCATTGTTATTGTGTATTGTACAGGTTAAAAATACAAACGTCATATATAATATATATATTATGCGTGTATATACATAGTATATGTGTGTTTTACAATATAATAATCACATTCATTACAAAAATTCTTACACGTATGCCACTTACATTGATATAACAGGTATAGAAAACATGATTATACCTTGACAATTATCAAGATTAAGTTATTAGCGAATTGAATAGGTATAAAACGCAAATTGACTTCCAATTAGAACTAAGTACGATGATACTGTTAATATTTATATTGAAAATTAATATAGGTACTTCTTGGAATTAAAAACAATCTTCTGCCATTAAATAAAACTTTATTTGTCTACTTTTTTAAGAGCAAATACTTTTATTGCACTATCAATGTCGTATATCATCAATTCATCACACACCTCTTGCTCAATTGACAAGATAGCCAGATTTGTTACCCTTTAAACACTCATTTTTGATCAATTTCAATTTGAAAAACTTCTCTCACAGCTGGCATTGCTTATGCGACAAAAATATGAATGGTTAAATATTTACAAGATATTATATATTGTGAAATTTTGCCGCCCCTTAAAGGTGCCGCCCGGGGCGGTGCGCCCCGGCCGCCCCTACTACGCTACGCCACAAAGATAAAAAAATACCATAACAAATTAAATCAATTCTTCACCAATAACTGTACAAAATTACCTTACTATGTTCTGTTATATAAATGTGTTAAAATGGTCAGAAGCTCATAATTAGTCCAGGCCATTTGAGCAACAAACATTTAAATTAGTTACTACTTGATTTTTTTTTATTCCCTTTAGAATCTTTCTTTCCATTATACAATATATAGTATTCTCATTAAAATTACAAGTTAAGATTGTAAATAATGTACCTACCACAACATTGTTCATTTTAAACTTTCTTAAAACTAGTAGAAGGTCAAAACCTTCAACAAATCCTTGACATGTAAAACAATTAGCATTATGGCTGCTGTAGAATAATAATGTACCTCTACATTATCTTGATCTTAAAATCTGTGGGGTTTATATACTTACCACATTACATTGACCTAATTTAATAATACCTAATCCTTTCAAGAAAACTGATTGATCACATAAACGAAAAATATTTTTGGAAATAAATTTTTTTGAATATTATTTTCTGATTTTTAGTTTGATTACACAAAAGCGGTTTTTTTAGTTTTTAACTATTATTTATTTTAATTTTTTTGGTTTGGCTACAAAAGTTTTTTTATTGAATTATGCTGTGTCATCGTTCCTTGATATGTGTGCAAAATTTAATTTTCATTCTACGTTTTGAAGTGATTGAAAATAAAGTTCTAGGATTCTGTTAGATACAAAGAAACACAAACTTTCAATAAGTGTATGTATCACTAATAAATTAAAATAAAATAGAATAAAATTGTATTAATACTTATTTGTATTTCGTAGTTATTGCAGTAAGTTGATGATGACATGGTAGGTATTTTTATTAGATTACTAGGTATCTAATCAATCTAAAGGTAGCTGTGTATGGTAGGCACTTTGTACAGATAAATATAGTAAAAGAGATTATAGTTGGTTATCTAATTTAATATGCAGAATTTAATTACCCTTAATCTGTTTTTTTTTCTCTTATGGTTTATTTTTATCCCTATATATAGGTTTTTCTCAGGGTTAAGCTTGCCTTTGTCCTGTACTGTCCTTTTTGGGACCAGTTTTTACTATTATATATTTGTGAACAATACTAATAGGTACATTTGATGTTAAAAAGTTGAGGTTACAGGTTGCAAAATAAATAATTGTACCCTATTTATTGTACCAAAACCTTTTCTCAAACATTTTGCGATACCATCATAATGTTATCTCTGCCACAGGAATATTATACTTATTTAAAAAAAAATGAAATCTCTATGTCTCCATTGAATGGGGAGCGTCACCCATTGACGCTCCCCATTCAATGAGTACAACATGAATATATTACATTCACTGCTAGGCATATGCCTCCTCGTTATCGCGTCACTAATCCTGTGCCAAGTTATTCCCTATTCATAAACAAAATTATAAACCAAACTAAAATTAAAAGAAAAATATATACCTACCTAGCTCTAGTACCTTTTATAGCGAATATGACCTTTTGAGACAACCTAGCAAGGGCGTCTATTTACAGTTACAAACCAAACGAGGGTCATGATTTTCGCCATTCCGCTTGCTCATTTCTAGTTCTCGCATTTTGAAAAATTACATACCTACCTAGTTAAATATAATGCCTCGGCCTTTTTTGCACCACTGTCATAAATTTGAATTTAATATACTATACCATTGTAAATCCGTCTTGGACGATGTGTGTTGTGGTGTAATAATTAATTTAATATTGGATCCAAGCTTGAACCTAATGTGGACGCAACATAACATTTAAGTTATGGTTGGTCTTAGTTTCACGTGACTTATTAGCGTCCGTCACTCTGAAATTCATTAGAATAAAAACAATACAATACCGAATAGCAGCCCCTTCGATCAGACATTCAAGAGTTTATCACAAGCCGATAATTGAAATGTCATAACAGGAGCTGTACAAGGCGGTGGTCAATGGACGAGAGCGCCGCCCGCGCCTCCGCCAGGCGTCGTCGGCGGCGTCAACGTAGGCGCCGGAGCTGGGGTCAACTTCAGCTCAGTTAACACCGGCTCGAATCGTGGCAGACGGGCCGGTGGCACTCAACGACATACCCCCTCATCGGCCGCTATGCAGATGCCTCATGCGGGGCTTTCTGCAGCTACAGTCACAGCCTTGGCGAATGGATGGACTCTTCCGGGAACCCTCACGCAAGCTCAGACGCAGCAAGTTCTCAGGCTGGCTCAGGTATGAAAATCATAACATCCCAGACCAGAATCGTCAAATATGTTGATCACTGAGTGATATATATTTTCTAACTTGAAGTTAAAAATCATTCAGTGATCAACTGATAGCCTAAGTATAGAAAAGTTATTCAGGATTTGGGAAGCTTTTGGTCAATACACTTTTAAAGTCATCTGACTGCATTGTTTTGGCAAAACCTTTGGAGTACACCAACCTGTGTTTATCGACAACCTGCCAATATGCGTAACCTCTTATCTTATCAGTTATCATCACCCAAAGCTATGATTAGTAAGAATGGCGTCATGGAATATTTTTATTTATTTATCATTTAGGCACTCTGAGAATTTAGGTGTACCTGTTTTAGTCCTAGGTTTATTAGGTCAGATAACAGACAATAGGTAATTACAATTATGTACACAATTGTTGGATGAATACACAAGACTTGCTTTTAATAATGGTTGCTTTCATAGTCCACTAGGACTCCCTAAAGAGGTATTGTGCTTAAACTAGTCATATCAACATAAATACAAATTGTCAAAATAACAAATTATTGCATAAAATAATAACAATAATAAGTATATATAAAATTAATTAATTGGTTGCAGCAAAAGCATTGCCACATTGTATAAATTTAATTAATTAAAATGAATAAAGTAATAAATCGTATTTCCAACAGTATACGTCTCGAATATTATATTCAGCCCAACTAATAAATTAATTATGTCACACACAATCAATTAATTATTATCTACTCAATAATTTAAACATTTTCTTATCTGCAAAAGCTTCATCAATGTTATAATAACTTTTGTCAATTAATACGTTTCATAAGTAAGATTTAAAGCTACATTCAAACGTTTGTTTTATAACTATCGGTAACATTTGTAGAACTTGATTCCAGTACAGTAATAGCTATTTGATATTTTGTAAGCCGTGTCACAGGGACAACTACACGATCCTTGTTCCTAGTGTTAACATTGTACACACGGCTACCAATCAAGCTATACACTTCCAGTATAAGCTGACCTCTCATTCTACGAAAAGCCTGCACAATGCGAGGTCAGCTTATACTGGAAATGTATAGCTTGATGTGTAGCCGTGTGTACTTAGTCATAATATTACATAAGTTTTCTCTAATATACACTAAACTATGTAAGTCGCCCCGAGTCACCACACTTTCACCTAGGTGATTTGACACAACCGCCCCTGCTTCTTTTACCATCAATGACCAGCTGGACTCCGTGCCGTATGTGTCACGCGTGACACGAGAAATTTTGTCGATATGGAGTATTTCTCGTTTATCCTGACATAGACGCCAATAGAGAAGTTTGTCGTCATTCGCTGTCATTCTTCTTGTCTTGGTCTTGGTTGTCTTGGACTCTTGGTTTTATCTGGTATCTCGTCCTCAAAAATTACGACGACAAAAGACTCGCGCGGAAGTGTCATTTGTTTAAATTATGGTGCGCATGGTAGCACATACAGAGATGAAGATATATCTCAATGTTTCACAAGAAAACGAGTGGAGAAAATATTGTCACGTTGCGCATGCTAGCTCTACGGGGTTCAGTGCTGACAAAGCTACTTTTTCCAAGCGGACTTTGACCGTCTCAGAGTAACCAAGAAATAACGAGTAGCACGATAAAAATGCGTCAGTTTAACAGGTACTTTTACTAAACTTAGGTGATCTCTTGCGGGAAAGCTTGCGGTATTCCAACGGTATTTGATAACTGTCTATAGATGCTTCAACTGTTTTTCTGTCTCGACATTTTTGATTTAACTTGTTTGAAAAGACCTACGGCAGAACTACTTACAGATAGTTACTACGACTTTCGTTTTTGTTTACTAGACTAATTTATTATAGTTAAAATAAATAAAGACCAACTTACATTTGGAATAAAAAAAGTAAAAATAAAAAAAAGTAGGGAGGTTAGCAATAACCTACTCTATTAACAAAAGTATTTATGTTAAAACTTACAAAATAGTAAATAATAACAATAATATATAATCTAATTCAGGCAATAAATAACTTATTCTACGGCCTACTATAAAGCCTTAGCCTAAAATACAAATTATAATAAAAATTCTATTCATTTACTACATAAACAACATTTAGTGTTGTTTCACTTAGTACTTTACGTAAAGTATTGGAAGGATAAGGTTTTGCGTTCTTTGGGGATTCTAGAAAACTGCTGCCGTTAACCTGCGTCAATCGCATGTTTTTCTCCGATAGTTATTGGCCAATCCCACAGAACATAAAAAACAATAGAACTAGCATGATGACTTTTTACTAAGAAAACAAGTGTAGCTAAACTCACACATGTAAAAACTAGCACACTTAAAAATAAAAGTTATAATTGGTTGAAAGAGAACGTTCAAAGAGGCCTAAAACCATAAAACCAATTTAACGGATATAAAACCTTAGCTACTATGGAACATGGTTTAAAATTCAATAAAATAAACAGTAACAAAAAATTTAAGTTTACTTCTACTCGGCAAAAGATAGCGCTTTAGAAAATATTTTTATTTTAGTTTCTATTAATTAGAAATAAGACTGATAATGCAATGGCTGTTACTTGATTACCCACAAAACAAAGCCACTCAACAACAGATGGCGCTGTCGCTAACGATTTTTGTCTTTCGTTCTTAACATAATCACAGGTATCCAACTCATAAATACTTACTTAAAAAAATATTATATTACTGGAATATTATATACTGAATTATTATTTGAGGGGCACACTAAAATTTTCCGGAATCAATAAAAAAATACTAATAATGATCAAAAATGAATTTATTGTTTCTCAAAATATTCTGCCTTTGCGTCAATGCACTTTTTTATAAGATTTATGTCTTGCGCCTTGGGGAAACTGAAAACAGAAGTTGTTATATTATTTCACACCATATGTCTAGAATACATTCAGAAAATTATCAATAAAACAACAAGGAATTAACGCCCTAAAACTTATACACTTTTTACAAGGGATAACTAATTAAAGCTATCGATAACACATTCATCAGTATATTGGGGTCACATCCCTAATTGAGTAGCTTAAGTTGAGGTTTAAGAGAAACGCGACCTTAAGGAGTATGATTCACAGTCTATTTTGTTTGAAGATTTTGCATTTTAAACAAAACTAACAAAAAACAATAAAATAATACTTACCGGTGATAGAATATGACCCCTTTTGTTAAATTTTTGGTTCGGCTATAATATTTACACTCCAAATCGGCACAATATGGCATTTTTATATTTTTTTGAAGTACGTTTACCCCACAGTAATTGAAACACGACTGAAGTGAGCGAAGCTTGTAGTGCGCGGAACTCCGCGTACTTGGTGTTACGCGGGCCCCGCCTACTTACGACTTCTATTGTTTTTTGTGTTCTGTGACTGCAGCCCATGGATATCCACGTAGAATTCAAAACAAGTTATTAGGTTGTCTTGATTTCTATGTGTTTACGTTGCCATACTATAGGACTTAGCTGGTATGCCTATGTGCCAGTAATTACAGGAACATACCATTACCATCTAACCGGAACACAGCAGCACAAGTACTGCTATTTGGCGGCAGATAAAGGTAAGGCGGTGGTGCCCACTTCCTCGAGCTCGTTCACAAAAGCTCTACCACCAGTACCAGCATGCGACATACATGACCGGCCCAATTACAAAATTAATACATTTCAGCCCGCCTGCACTCTTATAGGCCTCCTCTTTATTACCCTTTCTATCTGATCTCCCGCGAGTCGTAGGTACATTGTTTACCAGCCACGTTGATATTGTCATTTGATCATCGGGCGGGTGGTCTGCCTCTTGGTATACGAGCATCCCTTGGCCACTATTCTGTTATCGCCTTCGTCCAACGCCCGTTATCCCTTCTAGCCAAGTCATATCAATATTCATTTATTCATTATAATCACATCTCAGTTCGTAAATTTTACCGTTTGTTCCTCCGCGACGAAGGCAAGACACAAGGTTATTCATTTTAATGATCCTTTACACAATACAGTTGACTCGCGGTAATCTGGCTCTGGTCTAATCTTTTTTAGGGTGAAATTCTTTTGTAGCGGTTTTTGTAACGTAAATTAAAAAATCATTGATTGGATTGATGAATTAAATTTTATGAAGGTGTGAAATCTCGTACCACATCAGCCGAAAAATGTTCTCTAAAGGTAAAAATTAAACGATATTAGCGAATACTCAAGGGTATAATAATAATAGTCTAGGGTGATCTTAAGTTTTTATTTTATTTATTTAAATTTTACACAGCCATTACAGTAACACCAAAGCGACAGTGCAAAACCTTAATATCTAGTACTTATTGCCACTTAAAGTTAGTGTTAGGGGGAAAGAGGGGGATTTCGAGATGACGCTGGGGGGGGGGGGGCGCTTAGTCGAGGTTGGCAACACTGGCCTTGCAATTCGCATACCGCTTGTGCAACCTTTATGCGACGACGAATTTCGACATTGGATAATATTCAGGAGTAATATTCTCCATTGCACGTTGAGCTACACTGTTTTTATGCATTAGGTACTTTTAATAAATGATTATAATTTTCGCTTTTAGCGATAAGGCCGCCCATTGTACCTTTGATTTAATTTTGTATTCTCTTTTGTTTGTATTATTTTTAATGGTGTGCAAGAAAGAAATTATCTATCTATAATTATTAATTTGTTATTATTTTGTCTGATAGGCTCAAGTTGCAGCTCAAGCGCAAGCCGCGGCTCGATACAACAACGCAGCAATCGCGGCTGCAGCTCAACAAATTCCGCAGCATAGATCGCAACACCAGAGGAACGTACAGGTAACACATTACTTTTATTCATTGTAAGGTGGCGACTGACCGTAACAAGCAAAGTAGACTGAGCTAAAAAAATTTATGTTTATTCTTAATGCGGGTTCCAATAAGCTGTCCAGCATTATTAAGCTAGATTGACAGACGCTTTTATTTGCTTGCCTTCTACTTTGTATTGTTATAATCTACAGACAGAAAGACGACCTGATAAAGGTGGCTGGAAGCAGGCCGCACAAGATCGGTCGCTCTAGTAATCTATGGGGACGGTCTATGTTCAGCAGTAGACGTCTGATGATAGACTGATGCATAGTATCTTAGGTTATAAAATATTTTAGGGCTATATTGAAAACTACATCGAAACTTGAGTAGACTTTTTAGTTTTCTCATTCATCATCAGGAGTTCCACTTACTCACACATTTGGCTTCCACACACAGATTTCTAGGATGACGGATCTTGTGCAGCACCCACCAAATTCTTCGCATAGCTACCTTTTAGTGCGTCTTTCCATCTAAAACTGTCAAAAAATTTCCTGATCCTCACTTATGGATAAGAAGCTTTAAACCAATAGGGATAAAATGTCATATCTATCTGCTTTTAAAAATGTACTGTTCATTCTTCGCTTTTATAACATGCTGGTCATTCGCCACCTACAGCTAAGTTGAATATTCGGTACGCATTTGCCAATTTTCACGCACCTTTTCATTAAAACTGCGTGAAATAAGTTTAAACTATTTATTAACTTATACATAGTTGTAATAAGAAAAGAACGGTAGTTTGGATAAACGAATGTATTTATCTATTTTTTTTATTAACACCTACCTTTCGACCATTATTAATCAACTTCAAAAAAGGAGGTTCTCAATTCGGCTGTATATTTTTTTTGTTTTTTTTGTGTTTGTTACTTCAGAACTTTCGACTGGGCGAACCGATTTTGATGATTATTTTTTTTATTTGAATGCTGGTGCTTCACGTGTGGTCCAATTTCCATTTGGTCCAGTTCTGACAATGGAATCCATGATAAAACCATATAAGTCTTAAATATGTTTAATTTTTATGTTATGTTATGTTTGTTAGCTCAGAACTCTGTCATTTATCAACCGATTTGGAAAATTCTAAAATTATTTGAAAGGATATATACTTTCAGATTGGTCCCATAGATATTTCATCGAAATCGGTTTAGTATATATTTTTTGGTTATATTTTTGTTCAAAAGTTACTTGTTATGTATGACCTACCAAGTGCGAACTTTGTTCATTCTTTGATTTGATCACGTGTACTCTGAGGTCATAACAGTAACATTAATCACAAACCAGTTAATTTTCCAAATAAACAGACGTTATGCGTCAATATTACATAAAGCGATTACATAAAAATATGCCATGAGGAAGGAAATTATAATTTTCGAAATGTCCAAGAAAATTTTGAATCCTGAAAAACCGGTACGAAAAATATTGAATAATGTTGTGGTTAATTATCAGATAAACCATGCTTGGGCCAAGTTGGTGTGTACGTTGGTGAACAAACTTGTAACAAGTAGTAAATTAATCCTATCCTAGTGTATATTTTCTTTAATCCTTAATCTGTATATTTTTAATAAATAATATATTTTATTTTGCTTGCCGTTTCCACGTGAAATATGTTTATTTTATCGTTTATTGCAGTTTCCGAATAGTGCAATAACAATGGCGATGGGTCAGCAAGCGCCGCCCCCTCTAGTGAGGAGTTCGGCCAACACTACAACCATGAAGTGAGCATTATTTTCACATTCTCTAGTCTGTACTGGAACACCAGAAGCATATCTTGCATACATTTGGGAACCATGCGAATTGACTGACTGTATTGATTGTACTATTTTTGTGATTTGTCTGTTGTGTTTACTTGTTCTGTTTCATTAAATTTATGAGAACAGAAAAGTTTTTTATTGATATGGCGATATATAAACCCATAGCATAGCAGCACTCTACAAAAAAACTGTGCTGAAATTATATTTCTGTATCTTTGAGTTCATTAGCTTTAATTAAAGTCACTTTGTATGCATACCTATTTATAAAATGCATAAAATATGCATCAATTGGAACAATTTTGGGTAGAATTGACCGTATCCAAAAAAGTGGTCGAAATAAGGTCGGCTGTCCTAGACTAGAATTGTGTTACATGACTTCGCCATTGTCACTGTAAATATTCTTCATTTCTCTTCTTTTTCGCTTATTGCTTTACTTTTATTTGTTTTAATTTTCAGCTATTTCTGCTTTAAAACTGCATGTGGTTGTTTAAAGGGGTATTATATTAAGCGCGGTATTAGTTGGTAGAGCCTATAATTTGCGGTAATCCATACTGTGTTTATAAACTTGGTAATTTGGTTTAGCCATTACGTCACCAGTACTATAGCTTAGTGTTCCACGAGCAACGCTAACTGTTACCGCGCAAACAAATTATATAATGCATTTTGTTTGAAATTGCGTACTATTTGGGTACAAAATATATGGGTTTTTACTAAGGGTGAATTTGAAAACCATTAAAGCTATTTCGGAAACTGTTCTGACTGTGTTATAGAACAATAATAATCGGTGTTTATTTCAATCCAATAATGATGTTGAAAATCCGCTTTGACACTGCGTTGGTGTTTTTATTCCCTGTCGCAAAAGGAGGCAAGTTAAGCACTTGTCTCACCGCCGGCGATGAGCGTGAAGAGAGTAGAGCTAGAAACGTGTTGGCGAGCAGCGAGAAGCGAGTGTGTAGTTCCTATAGTTGTCTCACTGGGCTATAAAGCGAGTGAGCGAGTGCGGCGGGCGATACTCATCATCTCACGGCGTGTGTTCTGACCGCCAAGTGAGGAGTGTTGTAGTCGCTGCGACAAAATAGTGGAGAGCGAGTTGTCGCCGGCAGTGTGAACGGCCAGCGTTCAACTATTAGTTTACGTGTCTCGTTTACTGACACGGAATCTATATATTTTGTTCGTTTCTTGAGCGTGAAAATTGTCGATAGCTTATCGGTTAATCGCCGGCGGTGAGACAAGTGCCTTAGATAGTTTGATTTCTGTATCTGTCTGTGTGTCTGTTTGTGGCATCGTAGTTTCCAAACGGATGGACCGATTCGGACGCGGTTTTTGAAGTAAAACTTCTTTATGCACGCTTGATTTGGGGAGTAAGCTGGTGAATGCGTTATGAAAAGTGTGAACGGAAGTTGAGAGGGAGATATAAGTGAATATAAAAAGAGAGAGAGTTACGTTTCGTATATTTTTAAAGGTTAATGTGCGAGTGCGAGTTGCTTCTGTCCAGAATGAACATAGACTGATCGACCTACAGACGTGTGGATAATTTTGTAATTGAACAATTTTATACATTATTATTTGGAAGAAGTTTTACTTCAGTCGTGTGGTCTAAAGCACACTCGTTTTTTTTAAATAGAAAGCTAGTTTATCTGTTGTTTAATTTAGCTAGGTCAGTCTTTACCCTATTCATAAAAAGGGGGTCGAGGTTTTTAAAATTTTGTAACTTGTAGCCAGTGCGCAGAAATAGCTTTGCATGAAACGTTGGATTTATTACTTCAATATTAGATTTAAAAAAGCAGAGTTTCAAATTGACTCATATTGCATTTTGAAAAGGGCACGATTTGGGTGCAAACATGGATTTAAATAACATGTTTTGTTCGTTTGTCCGCAGTGTTCCCCCCCAAGCGACTGGCTCAATGAATGGCCACTCAACCTCTCACGCCACCGACAGTCGCAAAAGGCTCACCCCTATTCCCGACGTCAATATAACTACTGGCAACCATACGCCGTATAAGGTAAGGTTTAATCGTACCACTTGTGCGTTGAAGGTTTAATTTATCGAAAATTTATGGTTTTAAACCATTTGCTAAATTTGTAAAAAGTTAAATACTTATCCTCAGAGGGTTAAATACTACGTGTTTTGTTATGTACGACATTAATTTAAAACACACATCCGGAATCGTATTAACTGATTTTAGAGGTAGGTTTAACCTTGAATATCGATATAATAATCCATTATTCGATACATTTGCAATAAACCATTTTTAACGTAAATCGGCGGCGCCTTTGAGACGATGGCGCTTAGTCAGTTTAACAAGTACCTAATTGCATGATGAATGAATATGATTTGTTTACCTATTTTATACAGCCTGTTTCATTGTTATTAAAGTTGTTTAAAATTTTATTTTTACTAGGGTAATGAACTTGAGAAAAAATAATTATTTTAGAAAAATACTAGCCATTATCCCCCTACCAGTGTTTAAATTTAATGTCGTACATAACAAAACACGTAGTATGTTTGACGCCTATGTCTGTCTGTGGCATTATAGTTCCCGAACGGATGGACCAATTCGTTTAAAAAAAAAATAGTTTGTGTTTGTTAGTCCCCGAGCATGGAAAGCAACATTGTCTGATGCAAGTTGTCTGTCCACAGGTCCAGAAAGCTTTAGTAGAGAACACAATGGTCCCGTGCATCAACGCCAAGCCGTACCAGTACACGGAGCTGCTGATGACGCTGCCCGACCTCGCCAGCCACTTCTTCCCGCGCGTCTCGCTCTCCACCTGCCGGGCGATGCTTGACGCGCTCGCCATCACGCTGTTCCGACCCAACTCGTGAGTACTGTGCACTGCTCTTGTATTCATGTTTTATCTTAACGGGATATTCACCATGATTTTTGAGTAAATATTAGTGATGGGCCGAATAATTTTGAGAATACGAATAGTCAGCCAAATGTTTGGTAAAAAGTTTACCAAATAATTTGGCAGGATTTGGCGCGCTTTGGTTTGCTTTGCAAAATAACAATGCACGAAAAAGTCAATTTGTGTCGAACGTAGCTTCCGCCCCTGACCCTCCCTCTTACCCCTTGCCTGTTTTTACAAGATTTTTATTAACTTGCAATGTATGTATGTTTGTCCGGGTGGAATCTTGCAACTGAATTTTAAACCCGTTCCCCTTAATCGATTGAGCTGAAATTCGGAATACATATGCAACTTCGGTGACAAGCAATAATATGGTACCATGGAGGTGGCCTCATGATGGAGACGGATGCTAGACAACGGAACTTCTGAATGGATTATAGTAAGGCTACCAGTGTTTGGGCTCATTTAAATCTGGTTGCGGTTCCGATTATGAATTTTATAAAAGCTTGTTTTAAAAAGTAATTTTTCAACAAAAAACTTATTGCATCATCTAATTTGCAACAAAATATTGACAGGTGCTTTTCGAAAACAGTCGAAACGGAAATCAACCTTTTTTTTTAATAAAACACCAGTGAATGATTGCATGACAACAAATGAACTGTCAGTGTCAAAGACCCTAACCAAGACGTCAGAACCGAAACAATGTTTACCACCACGACACTACTGCTCAAAAATCCAGTCAAATACATCTCCCAAAACAGAATTCGTGTAACGAGACTAAAAGCATCGTTACAGTATTTACCGTCCTTCCTGCTTCCATCACCGGACAAGCAAACGTACCGATTAGTACCCATACCTAGTCGGCATACCACCTTGCCGCACCAAACGATTTGCTTCAACTTTTCTTGTTAGCACTAGTAAGGAGTGGAACTCACTTCCGGCGTATATTTTTTCGGACCAGTATAATCTCAAGTTCAGAGTGAACAGGTCATTTTTAGGCAAGCGTGCTCTTTCTTCGATCACACCATCACTTACCATTAGGTGAGGTAGTGGTCAAGCGCTTGACTATCATCAATTAAAAAAATATGTACTTGTCCAACAGAACCCAACTACAAGTGCTCCGCAACTCCGGCAAGTGTAAATCAGCCGCTGCGGGCGAGAACGGGATGGCGCTGGTCCAGATCCGGGACGTGATGCAGCACATGATCCAGTTCAAGTACATGCTGCGGTCCGGCATGGGCGCGGACGAGGCGCCTCACCAGGCGCCGCGCCCCGCGCACGCGCCGCCGCCCAGCCACCAGGCCAAGCGCGCGCGCGCCAACTGAGACCAGCTGCTGTGGATGACCCACCTATCCACAGGGACTATGCTCGACTTCGATATGTGCCACGATACTCACCCAAATTGAACTCTAATGTGTACCAAATAACTGCTGAATCCGGACTGTGGACGTGTTGCGTTCAAAGCTAAATGTTATAATTATGAACAGTGATTTGTTATGACTCTGGTAGGTTAGGCGTGTGCATGTTGGGACTTTAGCGAGTGATACTTGTAGATAAAAGACATACTGAACACCAAATAGTGTATTCGTTGGGACACATTTTCATAAGTGTACAAATTGTATGATAGTTGATTGAGAAATCTAATTTATAACATGTAACTAATTAATAGAAGACTGAGAATTTTATTTTATAATTTCCTATAAACGAATCGCTAAAGTTGTGAGAGTATATAGTTTGAGTTGAGCTATGTTTTTCTATTATAGAGTGTTTTGGTACATTTTTGGATTAAGTTTATTTATACTGATAATATGTAAATATTTGTATTAAAATGTTAGATTTTAACTGCAATATTGCAGAAATGTCTCGAAATGCGCTACTTTTGACGCTGAAGTGCGACTGCGGGTTGCAAGACTCCTAGACATGGCTGTCCTACTGAAGAAGGAAGTAACTGACACTTTTCCTTAATTATAATGTACTTCCCCTTTAGGACAGCGGATAAACCGCGCCGCGCATTGCCGCTTGCCTTAGTCGAGGTCAACGCATAAAAAAGCAATAAATTTTATTAGACATACTATAAAATAAGCCTTAAATTTTAGTGTACTAAAAATATAAGAATTATTTTATGATTGTTCTATAATTCTGCTGCAAACGCTTATTGATCAAAACTCATCACAAAAACGCAAATTCACAAACAATTGGTCACGCTTGGCCGAATTACTTGGCCAATTGGCCAAAATTATTTTTTTTTAATGTAAGATTCAATCGTTAATTTAATGTAACAAATCGATAGGTGCAATAATAATTTCTAAATGGCATATTTACTGTGGCCCATCACAAAATGAATACTGATGTTTTTGTTAAAAATATTAAGGCATGTAATAGGAATATTTAATAATTTACTTACCATAATTTACATAAAACCAATATCACTGTTACTGAGTAATCAACTTACCTATTTGAGTTTTGAGTCTAAAGTTTTCTATGCTATTATTTAAAATGATAAACCAGTGTTATATACATTATATCACTTATACAGCAAAACACATAAGCTATGCGCACATAAGGTTTGTATTAGGAAATGGTTCCTATAGTTTTTATCGTCAATCAATTCTTTATTCAATGATCATGTCGATGTCACTGTCAGAGGAAACAGACCTCTTCGATCGCATAGTTGAGCCCGACATTCCTGACAAGTGAGGTTGTGCAATACTGGGAGCGGCGGGAGTTGAAACCTCTCTTCCCGTTGTCTTGGTAGCGTGTGAAGTTATAATCCTAATTGATTCCTCTAACCTTCCAATGTTTCTTTCTAGTCTCATTCCTAAATCTGATGTTGGGCTAGTTTGGAGCATGGAAAGATTTTCGGGGGTTGATTCATTTTTGTCTCGTTGAGCTAGATAAATGTAACAAATGAAATTGAGGTTTTGATAAAGACATCATAAACTATGATACTTTTTATTATGATTTCACTTTAGTTTCCTCATGCAAGTACTTGACACATGCCTAGGATGCCTCTTGAGTATGTAAGAATAAAAATGCTGACTCGGTCAGAAATTAGCAAATACAGTACACTTTAAGTTAACAAATTACTATACTGTAACTACACAGTATAAGTTGAAACCTGGATTTGTTGGGCTTCCCTAGCACATATTTTCTAAGCCTTCTAGAGTTATGCACTAATTTATTAGTAAATTTTTTAATGTTTAATGTATCAGAGCTGTGTATATCGTTCGCTAATTTATTTATGAGTAGGTATTATGATCCATTTAGTATGCTAAATAGAAGTTGTAAAAAACATTTTCATGAAAAATGACATCCAAGGTGCAATGTCTGTGGAGTCATTGATTCTGTATTCAAGAAAATTAAAAGATAATTTCAAATTACTTTGTTGTTTAACTTACCTTCAGAGCAAAGATCCCAAAACTATTAATTTACCCAGTAAAACGTTTAGTAGGTGTAATATTTTTTTTTTATTGATGATAGCCAAGCGCTTGACCACTACCTCACCTGGTGATAAGTGATGGTGTGATCGAAGATGGAGCGCGCTTGCCTAGAAATAACCTATTCACTCTGGACTTGAAGACTCCGAGATTATACTGGTTCGGAAAAACATACGCCGGAAGCTAACAAGAAAAGTTGAAGCAAATCGTTTGGTACGGCAAGGTGGTATGCCATATGGGTGGTACTTCTCGGTACGTCTGCTTGTCCGGTCGTGGAAGGGGGAAGGAGGGATAAGGTCTTGAAGATCTTGCGCACATTCACCAAAATGAATCTTGTAAAAAACTGAAAGACTGGCTACGAGGCGCCTGTGCTCTAGACTTCGTAAATTGGCTTCCCCTAGAGAATCATCACCAATGAGTCTAGTAGCACGTCGCTAAATAGAATCAAGGGCTTCGAGCTGACACTTGGACGAGCCATACGTTCAGTTATTATTATTCCGTGGTGATACATCGATCAATGTACGGTAGGCGTATAGAATATTATATTAAGTTTGCCCGACCATTTGAGGTCATGTGCATCTAGACCAGGGATTCCCAAAGGGGTCGATATCGGTTTCCTAGGGGTCGACATAAACGAAAACTGATTTTGGGGGTCGACGAGGTCTAAAAATCGACCCCTATTTAATTAACACAAGTTCTTATTTAAATCTTTCAAGATAGGTAGGTAGGTACTGTATTGTTGATGTTGTGTTACGTGTACTAAGAATAATTAATATTTTTGTAGGAAATAGCATTGTTGTAGTAATGTAAAGTCTCAAGTTCGTACAAGATGAAAAACTCGGCAAGTCAGTGTGGACAAGTTTGTGCAAGATAATGAGTTCGAGCGTAGGTACGTCTTTCAGGCGCATTTTGACTTGCTCTCTATTTGACGCTTACGCGATTAAATACGAACGAATTCATGATCAAGTTGCAAGTCCAAACATGTTCCCGATATTTTACTATTTAACGAGCTTGCACTTAGGTTGAAAGTTCATTTGCGTTTTGAAATTAGTTGGAGCTTGAACGATAATAACTCATATAGCTAAATTAAGTGAAGTAAAGTGATTGAAAAAGAATTTACAAAATGCTGAGCTCCCTACGCGAGTTAATAGCGTAACCATACCTACAATATCTGCAGTTTATGTAAAATTAACAGGGTAAGTACCAAACAGTTTTTATCCGGCACAGCGCATCAGCATTGCCCCACTGTGTGATAGTGATCAATAACCACTTATCAAGAGTACATGCTGACAAAAAAAGTAAGCCCTTGTCATTTTTTCAAGCACTTTAAGAAAAACTAGACAAAAGGCCATCCATAAGATCGATGTTTGCGTCAACATCTATTAAAGACGATGATGGTTTACGAGCGTCCTTTATTATATCTTTACTAATAGCGAAGTCGGGGAAACTCCACACAATTGGAGAGCAGCTTATCTTACCAGCCATTGGTTCAGAGATGCATAGACAGTGGCGGATTTACAAATTTTCAAGGTATAGGCTGAATAGTTTTTGCCGCCCTTGCCTCAACAATTGTCATATCATACATTATTTTTACAATGCAACAATTTCGTTGAAATTGCACGTAAAATAATTTTTCGGTATATTTTTGAGATAATCGAAGCTCAATCATGTATGCTATTTACACAATAATGAACATTTAGTGATCTGATTTTGTTTTCGTTTTTCGCCTCGATTTGTTCGGGTAACCGGGGTAACCCACACGGTTATTGGAATAGAGAATGAAGCTCGCCACGTGCACGTGCAACATTGACGTCATTGATAATTGTAGCATTAAAAAAATACCGCGTTCGGGGAAAAAATATTTTTTTGACTTAAGACTATCTCGCTATTACTGTTCAAGTTTTTTTTTAAATTCTAATCGTATTTTCTGAAGCTACTAGTGTATGTGAAACACATAATAGTCGATACATAAGATTGAAATCGGTAAAATTATTCACTAAATTATTCATTATATTCGAATAAAAATCGATAAATTATATACCTACAAACCATCCAGTTCGTAGCCTCCAACCAGTAGTAAGACTGGCATGTATGGGTTGTAAGTGGGAAGAGTGGCATATTTTTTACAATTTCGCTATATCGAACTAGCTCTTTTACTCTAGCATATGGAAGTTTGCTACACTCGGAATGTGCAATGACAAGTGAGAGAGAAAAGTCATCGACAAAATTTGTTGCAGACTTCTATCTGTAAGACATCAGAAAACCGTCATAGAAATATCTTTTTGATTTCTATGAGGTAAAAAAAAAAAAAAATCATGCCCCAAAATTTGCCGCCCCCAAAATCTGCCGCCCTAGGCTCGAGCCTACTCAGCCTGCTGGTAAATCCGCCACTGTGCATAGACGAGATGGGTCGGGATGTGGAAAACAGTTTTATGCAAGTTCTTACAGACCAACAGATTCTCTCTCCAGTTGGACGAGTCTACATTACCCGGCAATGAAGCTCTGTTGTTAGGATATGTTCGATATATCAAAGATGAAAATATGTGCCAAGAACTGCTTTTTGCTACATATTTAGAGACTGATACCAGAGGAGAATTGATTTTTCAGGCCGTGGAACATTTTTTTACTGACAAAGCTATTCCATGGAAAAACATTGTTTCTGTTGCGACTGATGGTGCACCGTCTATGGTTGGTCGTCATCGTGGTTTTATAGCTCACCTAAAGCGACAACTGTCTGATGTACTGGTCATTCACTGCGTGATTCACAGGCAGCATTTAGTACCAAAAAAGCTGAGTCCTAGATTGCACAAGTCTTTACAATATGTAATAAATGCTATCAACAAGATTCGAAGCAATTCTTTGAACTCTCGGTTATTTGCTCAGCTATGTGAGGAAAACGTCGAAGTCTTTACTCGATTACTTCTGCACACTGAAGTTCACTGGCTATCAAGAGGCTCTTGCTTAGAAAGATTTTCAGGCATTTTTTAATCTGTGTTGGTGTTTTTACAAGAAAAAGATCCGAATTTGAAAGAAAATCTGAACAATTGTAAAACAGATATACTTGACTGATATCTTTGGAATATTTAACAAAGTTAATTTGCAGCTGCAGGGTGACGATCTTAACTTGATTAAAGCAAAATCAATAATATCGGCCTTCGTGGGTAAACTAATCCTTTATAAACAAAATTTAGGCAGAAAATAATATTCGCAGTTTCCGCATTTGTCAAAATTACCAGAAATGCTTCAAGATGATGACATTTTATTATCTGTCACTCACTTGGACGCATTAGGTACACATGGATTTTACGGAGAGGTTTGAGGATCTTTTAAATTTACAAATTCCTCAATGGATAATAAATCCATACAATACCACAGCCATAGAAAAAGCCAATGTGATAATGTAAGAAGAGTTGATTACCATCAGCACAGACGAAGAGCTTAAGCAGAAGTTCAACCAAGGCTATCAGAAGTTCTGGTTGCAACGCAACATTGAAACACAGTATCCTACATTGTGGAACATTGCTGAAAAATACCTTATTGCTTTTCCATCATCATACCTAGTTGAAAAAAGCTTCAGTGTGGTAACAAACATTTTGACGAAACAAAGAAACCGTTTGAAAATCAACGAACGTGGAGATTTAAGGATACAACTCACCAATATTGAACCGGATGTAGCTCTAGATTGATAGATAGTCACCAGGTTCATCCATCACACTGAATGTTTTATTTTCTCTTTGCGAAGTAATACTTTTTTAAATATAATTTCCTACCTACTTAAGATTCTTTAAGTACTTAATTTGTAATAATCATTATAAATTAAACTTGATATTTACTGAGTTGTATGTCTTTTTATTTTGTAAAATTTTGATGAAGTCAACTTTACTCACTTAACCAAGTGCAAAGTTTTCCAATTGGTACCTTAGTACCTAGGTATTTTGTATCAATAGGAAAAAACGAAAGATGGCCCCCTTATTCATAATAGTTTGATAACTAATTTAAAGCATAGCTAATTATCGCTCTGTCTTCTTCTATTGACCTAAGTCAGAATGAAAAATAGCACTCTGTATCAGCCGTTTTAAGTTAGCGGACCATTATGAATAAGGGGATTGATCTTAAAAGTAGGCAATTTGGCCATGGGGGTATGAGGTAACAGTTCATTTTGGAAAAGGGGTCATTTGTCCAAAATAGTTTGGGGATCCCTGATCTAGACTGAGGGGGGCCACTTTAAATTCTTGCGAAACAAATTTAGATTTTTATGGAAATTAGTTAAAAATAGTAAAAACTTGAAGCAATGGTCCATATAGGTACTTCATAAGTGAACTAAAAAATGGTTATGACCAAATGCCTTGGGCTCTCAATCCAGACGCGTGCATTGACAACATCATAAGTATATCTCAGCTTGTACCAGACAAAGAGAATATAATACCTACCTACGGAGACAAGACAATGAAGAGGCGCAGGCTGCACCTCTTCTTAATCATTCACATTCAGCTGACAGATGTAGGTTTGTAGCCATTCACACGAAAGAAAACTTTCTGATTTACAAAATAATAGGACTGGCTATTTAGGGTAAGTACATAATCTTAATACTGGAAATGGATTGACTAGATCAGTGGTGGGCAAACTTTCATAATGGGGGGCCAGAAAGTCTAACAGAGGGCCAGAATTAGAGGAAAAATGCATTTTGTGTTGAAACTTTTAATCATCGGACAAAAACGAGTGTGATTTAGATTTAGACCAAACGACTGAAGTAAGTAAAACTTCTTTTTCAAAATAATAATCTAAATTGTTCAATTACAAAATTATCCACACGTCTGTAGGTCGATCAGTCTAAGTTCATGCTGGACTAGAGATGGGCAGTAGGAAAAAACCCAACGGGAATATACCCAGGTTTTTTCCCATTTGGGAAAAAACCCGATAGACGGGTATTTTCATTATTTAACGTAATTATCACGATCTTAAAAAAAATATTATTTTTATTTTTAGAACAAATGCAGCAAAAAATAGGTACTTTGCGATGCGCACATACTTTGCACTAGCGTATATAGGGCACTATTGCCTGTTGTTCGAAACGTCAAAATGTGAAGTCTGATTCAGGAACTAAAAAAAAACAGCAGTTTATTATAACAACAAAAAGACGTCTTCTTGTTTTATCATAAGATTTTTTCTGCGCATTGTGATGGAATGTTACTTAATTGCAGAAATAACGTCTATTGAATCTTTTAAGAATCCATGACAAAAAAAATAAACGAAAATAAAAAAATAAAGAGATACTAACAAATTATTTATTACACTACAAAAGTTAAAAGTGTTTTTTTACAAATGAAAATTTTTAGTCACTGTCGCTACTGTCATGATCATTAAATATATTATTAATATTGCAAAATTCTATTTCTTGTGTGTTTTCACAAGATGTTGAAGGTTGTTCTTCATTTATTGGGCTACCCAACGGACTTGACAATTGCCTGGGTGTAGATAACGGCTCGTCATCATCGTCATTGTCATCATCTTTATGTTTGTGTAACAGGTTCCAATTATACGATATAAACACTATTTTTGCTGCCCTGTCTGTAGTCAATCTATTTCGTTTGTGACTATGTATATGCGCATGCGTTCTAAAAGATCGTTCAGTGGCTGCTGAAGTACAGGGAGCAGTTAGAATACGGACTGCAACCCTACTCAGCAATTTAGACCTGCAGAGTCTTCTCCATCAAACTACCGGGTCCATTTCGGCGACATGCTTCCATATAAATGGTCTGCACTATAAACCCTGTTTAGCTCTGTAATTGGCTAAATCAACACCAACGTCAATATTGAGCGATTGGCTCATGTCGTGTATAAACTCCATGGCATCCACTTCGTGTTCTTCTTCTAATTCAATGCCTTGCGATCTTGGATCTAATAAATATGCAGTATAATGAATGGGTTTCAAACAAGGACTATTTCAAACAATTATTTGTTCGCCTATTTACAGCATTTGTAATATCTTATTTGTGATGCTCATTTAGAATGGATAGGTATATCCGGAAATGCAAAATTAAATGTAGACTTAATATCTTTGAAGGCCCTATAAACTTCATTCATAAGTATTCCATTGCCTTCAAGTTTGAAAATTTTATCTGTTATAGGTTCCAGTAGTTTTATACAATTTTCTACCATGGTCCAGAAATTTAAATACTGTAAATTTGATTTTATTTCGTCTGAAATAGTGGCATCTTCGTGAACAGCGAATGTCTGTAATGCAATTTTGGATTTTTTAAACTTTTTTACGCAGTGCAGTAACTGCCTCAGCGGGTTTTCCCTGGCAATTTTAATGTTTCACCTGAACCTTTTTCTTTTACAATCCGAGCTAATAAAGCGCTCATACTTTGGTTTCTTTTTATTGCTTTTATCGTATCTGTGGCAATCGATATAAACGCATTAATAGGTTCTAGTTTTATGCAATCTTTGCATAGCAAATTCAATGTATGTGCTACACATCTCAGCGGTACCTACCTATTATATGTGCATACAAATTTTTAACTATCTGAAATGCTCTTCGACTATTATTTGCGTTATCTCCGATAAGAGTTACAAAGTGGCCTCCATACACGTTTATAACATTGATTATCTCTTGAGATACATATTGGCTTGTATGTCGGTTTGTAAGAGTAACAAAACCAGGCTCGGGTATTGCAATAATTAAGCAATAATCTTCATTGCGTTGATTGCTCCAGCCATCACACTGCAAATGCAAATCATTTGTATACTTCAGTTCGTCTGTAATTTCATTATAAATAGTTTCCAAATGTGTTGTGGAGATATCTTTTATGGATGGTAACTTATAAAGTGGTTGCAAATCGTCAAAAAATCGTACCCACAGCGAATGTTCAACGATGGATAAAGGAGAACCGGTAACAAATATTGCCTTCGTTAAGAGCTGATCTAGATAGTTTTTTTTTCTGTTGAAATTTCTGATGAAGTCGTAATAATAGAAGTTGTATCCGTCAAACTGTTATCCTGTGACATTTCATGATGTGATTCATCTTGCAAGGGCAGATTTGTGGCAGTTGTGCTAGTAACAGGTATTTTCTGTAGTTTGTTCATAAACATAACATAACAGTTGGACATCTATAACATTTCAACAGATGGCTGGTCATCTTGCTGACATTGCCAAATTGGTATACTTTTTCACAGTGTTTGCATTTTACTGTTTTACTGGTTGCCGAATGAAAATAGTTTTCCCATACATCAGTAAGTATTTTTCTTTCTGGGCATGATGTGACCTAAGGAAAAAAAAAAACAATGTAAAAACAGTAGAAATGCATAGAGTTGTTGTTCTAAAGTATTGTATATTAACAGAGTAGGCAAACCTACGAAACTGTTCTAAGTAAATATGTACCTATAAATGGCTAAAAGAAGGAATTTATACTTTTCCCGATTTGCCTAAAACGCCCGAGCGTTTGGCCATCTCTATACATGACTCATTTCAACTTTTGTAAAATAACTATTTCCTACAGTAAATAAACTTAGAAAATCAAAATACATATATCAATTTCAATGAATAAAAGCACAAGGTTTGCAAGGAATCCACAAATATAGTACATACCTAAAACTTTTACTTATACTTTTTTTTCCAGCAGCTGGACATACGCAACTCGTACTCACACAACGTTTCAAAATATACGAAACGTAACTCTCTATCTTTCTATCCTCCCTCACTAACTTATATCTCCCTCTCAACTATCGTTCGCATTTTTTGTAACGCATTCTCCAGCTTACTCCCCATGTCAAGCGTGCGTAAAGAAGATTTGCTTAAAAAATATTTATGTAAGTAAGTAGTAAGTATTCGCGCCTTAAATGTTGATTGGTGTAAGGAGTCAAGTCAATCAACAACCATTAATTTTGTTTTTAAATCAAATGGCACAGAGCTTAGGCATTCGTTTTTGATAATATGTGCCTCTTTGCCAATATGAGCAAATATAAGGCTTTTATGATTTTACATACAATAAAATGAGGGCTTTTCAGTACCTATGGATTAAAAAAACTGGTGTAAAATCCTAGTTTTAAATTACAACTAGTGTAATAGATGGCGCTGTTTGGAGATACACCGGCAAAATATATGGTTTACTAGCTGTTGCTTGTGACTTCGTACGCGTTACACTACTAAATGTGTAGGTAACCTAGAAATAAAGTTATTCTCGCTGTTGCAACTTGACATCCTATTTTTATACCATAGGACTTCTATCATTCTACTATCATCTACGTACATACACAATTTCATCGAAATCGGTTCAGCCGTTACGACGTGATTGAGTAACAAACCAGCAAATAAATAGACAACCATTCATACTTTCGCATGTATAATATTAGTGTGATATGCCAAAATCTCAACGACGACGTAATGTCGCAAGTCTAAAACTAAAACAATCTCACTTCGTCAGTTATCCGCGGTACTGAAAATAAAAAAATAATTTGTTTTATATTTTAATAAGTGGATATCTCAACTGTCAAGCTACGTCGGGGCGTAGCTTTATCTTTTTGATAAAATCAGCGTATGACAGAGCATCGCCATCTCTGTTAGCAAATGTAAAATCATGACCGAACAAACACTGAACGGGTAACATTTTCTACACTGAAGAAAGAAAACAAAAAAAAGTGATAGTTTGTGTATATTCTGTGGATCGACGGACGGACAAATAAATATGGCGGATTTTGTGAAACAGCGATCGATCAGCCTTTTTTACATTTTCTTTCAAATAAAAATTGAAAATTCACTGAAAACTTTTGTAAATTCGTGAAATTTTGTACAAACATTGTAGTATAAGCTGAAGTCTACAATCAAAAGTCATGGAAGCTGTTACTGGACTCTGTTTTGGTCATTCCATTATCACAAATTATTGTAGTTTTTAGTTTTAGGCTGTTGATTCTCTTTGAACTAAGATTTTCTGTTGTTCTTTTTGTTAGAGTTTGTTACATCTTGTTATTTGTAATCTCTTAGTTTATTTGTAAGGTGTATAGGTCATTCTCACGATGATTCAAGTATGCAGGGATACATCAGACGCTGCGGCGTTGTATCTGCCCCAGCGTTTGTATCTAAAACCATTCGCAAAGCTAAACATTTCTGTCCAGCTCCCCCCAAGCAAGGTACACGGCAAGTCTCTGTCCAACTGGGAACTTACGGAGAAAATAAGGAAAATGGCCCAACCTGAAAGTTTTTCTGCACTAAAAGTGATGAAGCATAGTACTGAAGTGATACGATTCGAAGCCGAAATGGAGAGTCAAGGAAAAGTAGAGCATGTGATAATGCGGCTCAACGACCGCGTCGTGCAGTTGACTAATTACCCGGATCCATTGAAGTTAAAAGTGTCAGAAGCTAAGTCAGACTTTCCAAGTCGTCATGCATGGGACTCATTTTTCCGTGACGCGACTGATATGGACGAGATGAAGCCTGGCGAGCGACCTGACACCATCCACATTTCCAACTTGCCAATACGTTGGTTTGTGCACGAGAGAGACAAAGATGTAGATGCGCTACCATCAGAAAGTCTTTTCAAAAAAGTGTTTGAGAAGTTTGGTACTGTACGTCAAGTGGATGTGCCTGTAGCTGATCCCTTTAGAATGCAAATGAAGTCTGCGATGAGAGGAATAACTACACCTCCTCAGGATGCTGCTTTATACTTTGAAGGCTATATACAGTTTGGAGAATATGTTGGCTTTGTCCGGTGCATGGACGCTTTAAGAGGGAAGAAATTGTTGCGTAAGCGTGAGAGTGCAGCGGACTGGTGCTGTATTAAAGTTGACTTTGATAAGACTAAGCACATGACTGATGCGGCTGTGAAACGCAGAGGAATTGTTAGAGAAAGACTCACATCACGACAAAGAGCTAAAGATGATGTGGAAAAGGAGGCAAAGGATAAAGTTTATAAGAGTGAAGCTAGAGAAAGGTAATACATTTATTTATTCTATAAAGACAGAAAACATAGATCAAAGGTTCACTTAGAAATGTCAATTTTACCACCTAACTTTAGGTTTTTTTTTATTGATGATAGCCAAGCGCTTGACCACTACCTCACCTGAAGATTATTATATAATCTATATACATATAGGTATAGGTATTATATAAAATAACCTATAGGTATGTACAATTTGCGGTATTATTGCCTAAATCAATCTCTTACAAACAACCTTTGAATTAAACATCAATCAGTTCAATCAATCCATACTATAATTTATGAATTATATGATTGGTTAATTAATTTGTCCATTATTTATTAAAGTAAAAGTAATTTATTTCAGCATTTACACACTTAAACTAATAACTATAAGGTGGTAAAGTTTGGATGTTTGTTTTTTTGGATGTAGCGGCTAATCTCAAATCATCAATAGGAAGCTACATTATCCCTAAGTCCTATAGGCTATATTTTCTTTTCATAAAATGATGTGATGTTTGGTGAGTGACCAAGTTTCACAGCCATAAGTGATGGATGACTGGAAGTATACATGCGTCGAAGACTCTCCTTTTTATTTGCATGCTTAACTCCTTTGATTTCATGATTTCCTTCAAAGACCAGTATCTCTTCCATTCATTTGCAGTTCTCCAATCAATTTCTATGGTGGTTTGGTCTTTGTGGGAGATTATCTGACCTAGGTAGATGTATTCCGTCACATATTGGAGTGGCTGATTGTCAATATCCATGGCTACTGGTTCAGAGTTTGTAAGTAATTTTGTTTTATCTTTGTTCATGGAGAGACCTACTTTCGAACTTTCATCCATCAGTGATTAATCATTGTCTTTAAGTTAACCGGGTTTTCTTCAAACAGGACTATATCGTCTGCACATCTTAGGTGGTTCAGTTTTATACCTTGCACGTTGAGGCCGAAGTTGTCTCATTCTAGTTTGCGGAAGATACCCTCTAGAGCAGCTGAAAACAATTTCGGTGATAGAGGATCCCCTTGTCTTACTCTATCCTGAATTTGTTCCTATGGTTTCTAGTTGGACCTTTGCTTCACTGTTCGAGTATATGTTCTTAATAATGTTGGTGTAATTTGAGGGCACTCCTTGTTGATCCAGACTCTCCCATTTAGCCTTGTGGCTTATGCTGTCGAAGGCTTTCGAGTAATCGATAAATGCCATGTAGAGATTCTTGTTAAACTCATAATATTTTTCCATTATTTGTTTCACCGTATGTTTGTGATCTAGGGTAGAGTATTTTTGTCTAAAGCCAGCTTGCTCACGTGGTTAGTTCTCGTCTAGTTTTTTACTTATTCTTTCCAGGATAACTTTGGAGAATACCTTGTATATATTTGACATCAAGCTAATGGGTCTATAGTTTCTTATGTCTTCCTTCTGTCCTTTCATGAATATAAGAATAATGTGTGATGTTTTCCACTGTGTGGGGATTAGACCGGTCACAAGTATTTCGTTAAATAGTGGAGTAAGTATGGGTAGTAGTTCTTCAAGAGTGCCTTTAAGAAGTTCGTTTGTAATTTTGTCAGGGCCTGGGGCCTTTTCCATCTTCTGACTATACCTAGTCAGGTCATAAATTCTGTCACATGTTTAATATAAAATAATTGAAACAAGTTTATTCATTATGTAACCATTTATATACCAAAATGAACTTAACAAAACATAGATTCTTATGACACTAAAGTTTATTCAAAATGACCTCCGTGATTTTGAATACAGGCCTTCAATCTGCGCGGCCAGTCGTCTATCGCAGCACGAACGAGGTCCGTGTCAATATCGGCGGCTGCCTTAATCAAGGATGTCTTGAGTGACTCCAAATTGGGATGAGGCTTTGAGCACGCCTTTTCCTCCAAGTGTTGCCATATCTTGTAATCTAACGGATTAAAATCTGGACTGGAGGAGGGCCAGTCTTCGTGCCGGATGAAGTCGATTTCACGCGCCGCCAGCCAGTCTTGTGTGCTCTTCGCTCTATGAGCTGGCGCCGAATCTTGTTGGAATACCCAGTGCCTGTTATTGAACATGGTATGAGAAACAGGTTCCACAAGGTTCGTCAGGACTGTATTTTGATACACAACTGCTTTCGTTTTTACACCTTTCTCACAAAAATGTACCTCTGTTAAGCCCCAATAAGAAACTCCCAACCATACCATGAGCGAGGATGGAAAATGACCTCGTTGGACACGCGGAATACGGTTGCTCGCTTCTTCACTACTGTGTGCGTACACCTTATCATTTTGTTTGTTGTAGCTCTCTTCTACGGTAAAAATTTTTTCATCCGAAAAAAGAATTTCCCGATATTTTTTTTCCGCGTACCGCTTCAACAAAGCGCGGCATCTCTTCAGTCTCAGGTCCATTAGACGAGCATTCAAACGATGTCCTGTTTTTCTTCGATATGCCCGAAGCCCTAAGTCTTCATTTAACACCCTTTTCACCGTGGTTCTGCTTAACCCCATCTGAAGGGCCAACAGTTTCTGCTTACGTTTAGGATTTCTTTGAATTCGGGCCTTCACAGCTTTTATCACTGCTGGAGTCCTAACAGACCGAGGGCGACCACTTCATGACCTGTCATCTATACTAGAGTCTTCATTGGTCTTCACTAGTTTGATGGTGCGATAAACGAATCTTTTGGTTATATAGAAATTTTTCAGTATGTCAAAAATTTGAATTGGCGCGTAACCGCAACGATGCAACGCAATAACTGCAACACGGTCTTCTTTAAGCGTCCACTCCATATTTAAAAATGAGTAAAGTTCTAAAAAGTATACATTTTTATTTTCATGAACAATTCTAAATTCGAATTCTATAAACTTTATTGTGGCCAGCATTCTAAAAGAAAAGTTTTTACTGTGTGACAATACTTATGACCTGACTAGGTATATAGCTTTTTCTATTTCAATAGGGAGTATTTCCGGTTCAAGTTCAACTTCATGGTGGGTTTCTTTTGTGTCACTTTGTTCCTGTTTTTGCTGATTGTCTGGATCTGAGTAGAGATCCTGGTAAAATTTGGTAGCTATTTCGTTTATAACGCTCTTAGAGAAGAAGGAATGCTCTTACTAATAAATATTGTTAGAATAGAGCCTTCCTCTCCTTTGCAGACAAAAAGAGGCATGCTCACGTATAATCTGTCATTCTTTAAGACAAAAGTACGAGCGAGCTGAACAAGACAAACTACAAAAGATGAAGGAACGAGAGGAACGGAGGAAGAAGAAGAACTTGGCTAAGTTGATGGAGCGAGATGATGTGGACCTGAATGGGAAGGTGGCTGAAGAACAGAAGAAGCTGATGAAGGCACAGAAGAAGCTGCAGGCTGTTAGACTGATTGAGGAGCTGTTTAAGAGGATAGAGGTGAGACTTATCTATGAGTTATTTTATTTGGTGTACTCGAGTAAGTACTACAGGACATATTCCTTCACCAGTTGTAGAGCATGTTAGCTGAGTCAGATGTTTGTTCAGCTAACTCGCTCTGATACAAGTCGACATCGACCTGGTTGACTTTTAGCTCTCTGTACGACTTCTCTCTCATAGATTGACTCCGGAAACACTGTTAAAAGGTCGTATTCAGACGCGCATACGGGGATCTGAGGGCTTAGCCAAGTTACATTCGATTAGCGATGACGCTAGTCGATAAGTCAGAAATGTATGGGAATTGACATACGCTATGGAAATATCATGTGATATACCGACAACAAACCTATGCGGAAATCGAATCGATTCGAAGCGAATGTAACATGGCTACGGACCCTGGGATCACGGGTAGAGGATTCGCGCGCGTGGTATCTCAATAAAAAGTGTTCTATATATCAATCCAGAAGGCGAATCACGTAATTACGTGAATTGGCCTTCGACTGTCGATATGTTTAATGTCATAAACGGTATTCACGTAATGACAGTACATTTATGTTATTATCATTTATTTATTTAATTTTTAGAATTTTAGGAAAACGTACAGCTAGGTTACAGAAAAGGTAATTGAATAGATAATAAACAACGATAAATGCTACTAATAAGAGTTGAGTTGACTGACATGTGGATATACACTTTTATTATATGGTATATTAGTAATAATGGTTATAATGAATATATAAAAATACAAGCTAATAATGGTATATTAGTGGTGCAGAATGCCAAAATATATTCAATTCATAATCCAATCTCGTTTGTGTCAACTGTCATTATTTTATTTATTTAGTAAACAAAACGGGAAAAGAACAAAATTAGTTACCTACAAGTTACATCTAGGTATGTTCACTCTAGTCATGATCTAGTTCAGTTCCCAAAACATGTTTTTACAGCATGTTAAGTTCTGGTCTTCTACTGTGTTATTTGACATATGCCAGATTAATTAATTTAAATTTAATTGATTTGACATGTTTAATTCAATGTTTAATTGTTGTACTTTTTGAAAAGGCGCAATCCCAACTTGCAGTGCCCGTACAGGGTATATATATGTACTTCTAAGCTACCTACTATCTAAGCTAAAAAATGTATATGTACATGTAATCAGAATAAATAAATATGAATATGAATATAAGGCAAGATACATTATGTTTATAAAATTGTATTGGTTGGCTGAATTGATGATCTATCTGTATACCAAATTTGAACGAAATTTGTCCAGCAGTTTATCGTGAAATAGTAGCAAACAGACAGACATACATACAGTTTCTTTCGAAATTATATAATAATATATTCGTATATTTTTCTCTTACAAGTTGTTTTCTTAAATCTAAACTGCAAAGGCAAGTTTGTATGGTGTCAACAAACATTGTGATAGTCTGGTGCCTGAAGTAGGTTAACCCCACTCTGGGAGTATGAACAAGAAAGGCTTATCTATGAAGCGGACATTGTGTTGCAATAATGGCATGAATACCGTTAAAGAACGCAACAAAGATGGTGGAAACTTGATGATATAACATGACAATATTTCGAAATTATAATATTAGTATGAATTTATTTAACAGTTAAGGCCAGAACTGCAAAGCAACGGCGAACATCGCGGCCGCTATTACGAAGCGGGTGAGAGGAGCGCTCGCTCGCGCATCGTGGAGCGAATCAAGCGCCAGCACCAAGCAGCGGTTGACGACCAGCGGAACCAGCTCAAATGCGCCCTAGACGGTAACCCCCTCCTTTCTTTTACAACACCGATTCCGTACCTCTACGGCTACCTAGGATGAAGTTGGGTCCAATTTCGAGGTCAGTCGACGAATCCAACTTCAGGTCACTCGCGCAGTAGTGTCAAAAACGCAGAGATATCGCTATTTTGCACGAGAAAACGACATTAGAATATTTTGTCACGTTAAGCAACTTTACAAGTGACCACTGATAAATACACCGTGTAAGTAACACGACCTTTTTGGCGTAGTGGGCAGATTGCCGGCAGAGACGCAGGAGGTTGCTCGATTCGATTTGTTTCCTACCGCGGAAGATCTACAGATATTTGTTTCGGGACTGGTTGTTTCTCTATATATAATAAGTAAAAGTATTTAAATAAAGTACCGTGGTAAAGTATTCTATCTATCTAGTGTTTGGGGCTAGATAGCGCTGCGTGAAATGTCCAGCATTATTTATTTTATGCATAATTATTTACCTTACCATCGCAAAATGCCCTTCCAGGTCGCATAGTAATCCGCTCAGCTCTTGAAACGAAGAAGGTAAAGCGTGACTCATCAGCTGACTCCATATCCTCGGATGAGAACAGACGCATGGATTACAAGCGGGTCAAGAGCGAGCGACTCACCACTCCCGAACGCGAGATGGAGTACAACAAAGCTGCTGCGGCAGGTAACACGTCATTTTTTTTCTTTCTGTGTACCTACTAATCTAGTCTATATGTAATAAACTATCAATGTAAATGAATGTATGTAGAAATAAAATATTATTATTTTAATTGAATAGCGTCCGTTCAGACGGGCCACAACCACACCACACCAACAAAAATGTGGCCGACCATGTATGAAAACGTATAGTTCCGTTCACACGTACACACGGCTACACATCAAGCTATACATTTCCAGTATAAGCTGACCTCTCATTCTACGAAAAGCCTACACAATGCGAGGTCAGCTTATAATGGAAATTAATAGCTTGATGTGTAGGAGTGTGTACCACATTTTGTAGTCGCGTTCAACCAATACATTTATTGCTTTCGCATGGTGACACAGTTGTTGCAGGTAGGTAGGTAGACAGTTTCACATATGAACCCTGCCAGGGTATAGCAACAGGAAGGCAGACCATGTTTTCCTATATAAATAGTTAGGCATGCTGTTTACACTTTACAATTTATTTAACGTCGGAACGGCTGAACCGATTTCGATGAAATTTGGTATGTACGTAGATCATAATCTGCATTAACACATAGGCTACTTCTTTTTGGCAAACAATGAGTGCGAAGCCGCGGGCGGAAGCTTGTTTTATTATATTATACTAGCGGCCTGTCCCGGCTTCGCACTGGACATTTATTTTTTAAACGTTTTTTATGACTTTTTATGACTGCGGACCAATACGCAGCTTCGCACACGTAGTTTTTTAATAAAAACATTACCCTCCTTTGCGCAGTTGTGTAAAAAGTAGCCTATGTTACTCGGGGTAAATGTAGCTTTCCAATGGTGAAAGAATTTTTGAAATCGGACCAGTAGTTTTTGATTTTATACATTACAAACATACACACAAAAATACAAATCTTTCCTCTTTATAATATAAGTATAGATTACTTTTAGTTTTTTGTTTCCTTTGGTATGTACATATATGTAGAAGATTATGGTGATTTGGTGGTAATTTTAATAACTATTAAGAAAACGATTATATTCGAATGGAGGCCACGGATCGGCAAGCGCAGCGTAGGACGTCTACCTACAAGATGGGCAGACGACTTGGTAAGAACCGCAGGTCGGCGTTGGATGCAGGCCGCTTCCAACCGCACTTCCTGGAGATCAATGAGGGAGGCCTTTGTCCAGCAGTGGACGTCCTACGGCTGATATGATGATGATGAAACGATTATATGCAGGTAGGTATAATTCCGTCAACTTAACTCGGTACCTGGCTCGAGGCGCGACCCCTCTCCCGTTCCCCGCGCCTCATTCCCGCCGGTAGAGTCGGCACACTTGTTAGCGATACACGTTTCATTTCAGTTCACTCCCGAGTTTTTCTCTTCTGCTGTTTTTTTTTGTTAAGTTTGGACTTTGTTATTGACCCGCACAACAACTCACAAAGCCATCATATAAGATGCGACTGAAAAGAAAAGAGGTCATGCTACTTGGTGACTGAAAAGAATCAAGAGTCAGATATAGGAGTGCGCTCTGCCCGACACAAAACCCACAAACAATTGGCTCATAGTTGTAAAAATGATTGCAGATAATACTTCAAAAAAATACTTTTTCGAATACGAACGAACATAGCTCGAAGAACTGACGGACCACGCACTGAAAAGTGCACCGTAGAACGGCCCCACCAGAATGTTTGAATCCAGGTCATAATCTATTAACACACCAAATTTCATCTAAATCTGTTCAGCCATTACGACGTGATTGCCATTTAGTCCAAACTTTGGGTTACATGTTTTTAGTAATATTGTGAGTTCAGATTCGATTATAGGATGTCCCGCAGTTCGGTGTGCCTCTTAGCATATATTATAGGAAGTGATTGAGTAACAAACAAACAAATAAATAAACAAACATCTAAAATTTTACGTTTATAATATTAGTGTGATAGGTTTTTGTACAATTAACCTGTTTTTAGGGTTTTGTACTTTAAAAGGAAAAAAAGGAACCCTTATGATCACTCTATTGTCCGTCTGTCTGTCCATGTGTCGCCACCGATTTTCTCAGCAACGGGTGGTGGACCTAGCAAGTTGAAATTTATACCAGATACTGAGATATATACCCTATTAGGTACATAAAAATCAAGGTTTTGAGTCAACACGATACAAAGATATGGGCAAATTTAGCTTGTAATTCAAATTAAACTTGTAAGTACCAAAAATTACCTTAATTTTCATTTTTTTTTATTTATTTGGAATTTTCCCTTTACTTGTGCTGTAAAGACCTTGCTTTTAACCAAAATTGACAATTCTAGGACAACCGCAAGTACCCTATAGGTTTTGGGTCGAAAACCTATATGGTAGTTCCCGTTGTCCTAGAATCACGAAATTGTTCAAAAAGCAAGGTATAAACAAAGAATTAATTTCAAAAAATAAATAAAGTGTCCCCATACATACATGGTTAACACCAATTAAGATAGACCTCTCAGTTGTATGGGCACTCATACAATTTAGAAGACTAGCTTAATCTGCTCCAACCTCCAATAAGGTAAATAAATAAAATTGTGCTATTGAATAAAATAAATATTTAAGTGGGGCTCCCATACTCCCATTTTTTGCCGTTTTTATAGATAAAGGTACGGAACCCTTCGTGCGCGAGTTCGACTCGCACTTGGCCGGTTTTTCTGGTGTGTAAATTGATTACTTGTTTTCATTCCAGGAATGTACGGCTTGCCGGGGCCGTACCAGTTTGGATATCCATTCGGCATGCCGCAGCCTGCCTACCCCTTCCCGCCGCAAAGTATGAGTATCTATACTACTTTCCACATACTAACCCTGCCGCACCTTCTAGCACTGTATTCCTAATTGCTAGGAAGTGCGGCAGTTTCCAACTAGATGGCGCTGTAAAATCTTTTCAAAAAAATTATTGAGTATTCACTGTGCATTTGTTAATCAAAGAGACCTGTCGTGTTCCAGGTACTACTTATTTATTGTACTTGGCTCTGCATATTTTTTTCGATAAAAGGGCCGATCAATAGTTCGAGATTGAAAGTGTGTTTTAATGTTTTAAAAGAACTATCGATTGGCCTGCAATATTTAGATTTTATTTGTATTTGGTACTATTCATGTCTCTTTTGATTACCAGCTGTTTTATATCAGTCTGTCTACGCGAGACCGTCTTAAGTATACTGCGTGTCACCGCATTTACGACATTAATTTAAATCACGGGTAGGGCTGATGGCTTGTATTGTTGTAAAATAGTTTTATTTCAAATTCATTACGATATAAAATAATACAGCCTGTACAAAATAGGTAAACAAATAATATTCATTTATCATCATGTAAGTAGGTACCTGTTAATCTGACTAAGCGGCATCGTCGCAAAGGCGCCGCCGATTTACGTTAAACATCGATTATTGGAAATGTATCGATGACTGGATAAATATTCAAGCTACCGGTATTAACGCAATCTCTAAAATTAGACAATACGATTCTGCGTATGTGTTTTAAATTAATGTCGTGAATGCGGTGACATACTGTATAAATAATGCTGAACGAGCGTTAGAAAAAGACTTGTCCAAAATCGGCCACTTTCGAGCTTTCGAGCGAGTCGTTCCTGTCCCACGAAACATTAACGTCACGGCTATGATGTCAACTTAAACATAAGGCTTTGTATGAGAGCGTTCATGTAGAAGCATTTGCTTGGTAGATAGATAGATAGATAGAATAGAAAACGCTTTATTGTATAACACACTTAAATTAACAAATCATATTTAAAACACTTAAAACTAGACACGCGATAGTACAATTGGCGGGATTATCGCTAAAAGCGATCTCTTCCAGACAACCTTTGGGTGGACTGGATTTTACGAGAACATTAAAGGACAGTAGCTTTATAACTTAAGCTTTTTATTTAACTGTAGGTATACTTACACAAACAAAACAAAATAAATATATACCAGTGTAGGTAATATTAATATAAATATTATACATAAATATTCTATGATATTAAAAATACTAATAATAAATATAATACAATTATAAAACAGCTGTAATACAAACAGTAACAACGACAGATATAATAACAAAATAAGATTACTCAGCTCTCTGATGCAGACAAATAGTACTTAAACAAGGATTTGGTAAATCTAATGAAAGAAAGTATGAAGCGTTGTTCATAAACGTGCCGTTACAAATCAACGACTGACAAATTAGCGTCATGAATTCACACAAACGACGCTCTACAAAGCCGAAACTAGCCGATTTTTGCGAAAGGCCGGTAAGTAATATTTTCTACCTGGATAAATGTTTTAACAATCTACGCCAAAATGTCATTTAACAGCCTATTCTACCGTAGAAAGACACCTTACTAAGGTGGCCGAAAATGCGGGTTCAATTCCCGCTGAATGAAGGGTACAGGTAATTTGAATGTAACAAATGCTTGACATTTCAGACCCGATGTACTATCCAGTGCGCGGGGCGTACTACCCGCCGGCCGAGGCGTACGGGGCGCGGCGCGGCATGAGGGGCCGCGGCCGGGGCAGGGGCCGTCCCCGCATGCCGTACTTCGATGGACCTGACGCGAGCCATCAGTACTACAAGTGAGTAAAACGTACATTGTTGACGATTTTACTTATACAACTTTCGTGATTGATTTCAATCATTATTATAAATACGGGATTCATCACGTACCGTCTTATCGGTGCTTCGACCGACAATTAATTCGATGCGTAGAGGGCAGCGGCGCGCAGTACGAGGCGAGACGTTATTCGGAGCGGATCGTACTCACCCTGATGAAGGTTCACGAATTGAACCGAAACATTGTCGTTCGAAGCACCGATAAGACGGTACGTGTTAAATCCCGTATTTATAATAATGATTGTTGACTATCTCCATGGCGCATTGGGTGTATAGCCGGCTGAGACGCAGGTAGCGGGTTCGATTCCCGCCGCGGAATAAGTGTTTGCATGATCTACAGATATTTGTTCCGGGTCTGGTTGTTTCTTTATATATTTTATGCATTTAAAAAAAAAGCATATAAGTTTTCTATCAGTTGTCTGGTTCCCTTAAAAGAGCTTTGCTTAGTTTGGGGCTAGATGATGCTGTGTGAAATGTCCATTATTTATTTATTTATTGTTGACCATAAGGAGCGGTTTCAGTACTATAAGTGAAAAATTAAGCAGAAAAAATTTAGATGTTTAGTAAAAAACTAGTTAAAGTTGACATTTAAAAGTTTTGAATAATATTCGAATACACCTAAATTGATGTAGTAACACCTCATAGGCCATGTTTTTAAAACTGCTAACAGATGGCGTTGCTCTGTCACGCTCTGATTAACAAAAGAAAGTGAATTGTCAATTGGCGTGTCAACATTCTTTTCGAGATCATGAAATAAAAAAACAAACATGTTTGTTTATCTGACGAAATGAGATTGTTTTAGTCAAATTTTGAACTGGTGTCTGAGATTTTGGTATATAAATTATATATTTTGCGGCGAATCTCTAGACAGCGCTTACGCTAGTTGGAATAGTTTTTTTTTTAAATCGAAAATGAAAAACCCTCATTGCGGTACATAATTTTTTTACGAAATAATTTAGTACAAGCAATCTTTTATATACAACTGTTCTAATATTTTGACAGGATAATATTTTGTTATTTTTTTGTTCCAGATACTTCAAGAAACTCTCCGAGACGGAATCTCGCAACGAGCACGACGACCGTCGCTCGCGAACGCGCAGCCGTTCGCGTTCGCGGCGGCGCTCCTACTCGCGCTCACGCTCGCGCTCGCGGCGACGCTCGTATTCGCGCTCACGCTCGCGACGTAGAAGTAGGAGTCGGAGTAGGAGGTCTAGGAGTAGGAGTCGCCGGTCCAGATCTAGGAGCAGAAGATCAAGGTACGACTATAGACGAAGAATGCATTACCACACTATATAATAGTGCAACTTGTCACATTTAAGGTTCATCATCATTAGAAATCGGACTTTTGAGTGCTATTGACAAAATATGTCATCAAAAGTATGGATACGATCAAAAAAATTCCGGGATAAATTCCGTGTCTTGGAATTACATATATCACTGGGATATCGAATATGGATGAATGTCGGAATCACGAGTACGACTACTATGTAAAGAACGGATACGACTGAAAAAATCTTCAATGCTTAAGAATGTGGTATATAGTAATTGATGTAAAAATATTAATGCTGAGATTTCGAATAGGATATTTGTTTGATAAATAAAACACTCATATAAATTTACAGGGAATACAAATTTATTTCTTGATTTAAAATACAAACAAAACATAAAGGTATATGGGTCGTTTTCAAAAAAATTGTACATAGTTAAGGGCCTAATAAAAACAAAATCACGATCGCTTCCTTTGTGTAACGAAAGTTAGCCATACAAACTATATGGGTAACTTTCGTTACACAAAGGAATAAATTAAGTTTTGTTTTAATTAAATCCCTTAATTGTGTACAATTTTTTTCAAAATGACTTTTATACAATATATCAGAATTAGATACTTACCAAAAGTATGTTTTCGAAAAAAAAAACATATATATTTCTAAACATTTTTTCAAGAAATATCGGTATTACGGAATTCCCAATTCCGGAATGTCATATCCATGTTAGTGAAAACGTCTAAAATAGCACCCTATCACCGATCTTTGATCATCATCATTAGTAGCATTTTGTGACGTGTCATTCTGCCTTGGGCAGATCGTATCCAGGAAGCCAATTCACGTAACATAAAATGGTAAAATTCGAGTATCGATCTGGTCTCGTTATATTAATGTCCTAAACGGTATTCACGTAACTGACAATACAATGGTATGAGTTGACTTGTTAATATTGTAATACTATTTGACCCGCCGAACTTCGTACCGCCTTGACATGCATATAGCGCGGGCTGTCAATATACGTCACCCGGGTAGAATTGTCAATTGTTGTCCCCGGCCATCATTTTACAACCATACTTAACCATAGACAAAATTACGTTTAGCTGTCATTTGCGTTTTGTTATTCCATGTCAGATGCGTTTTTGTTATACCACGTTTTATAGTGACTTGTAATCTCTTTGACGTTTTATGTCACGTCACACGGGAACGTGGTCGAACGGGATAAAAAGTATGATATGTCCGTCTCCTGGTTCTAAGCTACCTCCCCGCCAATTTTCAGCCAAATCGGTTCAGCTGTTCTTGAGTTATAAATAGTGTAACTAACACGACTTTCTTTTATATATATATATATATATATATAGATTAGTGGAGCAGAATGCCAAAATACACTGGGCAGCAAATAAACCGGACCGCTTGCTACTTTGGAACTCTGATTAGATTTTCTCAAAAAGTATAAAACAAACAGTATCTAAGTGACACCTACAGAAAGTGCGTTTCATGATGATTCAAATGAATGGAAACTCGTTGGGGTTAATCAATTAATTATGTGTTTATTAAGGACTTTACACATAGGAGTCGTTTTTCAGACGTTTTGATCGTTACGAAACAAAAAATTTAAAAAAAAAATGAAAGCCAGAAACAAAGAAAAATATAAAAGGTTTTTGAATGTGAGTTGACGGTACTTTAGAATAAATGTATAGTCATTTTAATCAGCATGAAACACTTTCTGTAGGTATAACTTCATAGTTGTAAGTTTTATACTTTTTGAGAAAATCGAATCAGAGTTCCAAAGTAGCTGTCGAGAATCTATCTGAATTCTATTCTGAATTTCTTACATGCAAATAGTTTACTAAAGAGGAATCCTCTGTGTTACGCTTAGGACAAACCTTTGGATTTTTTAAGTGTATTTATTTTATATGTATGTTTTAAAATAAAAAAAAAATAAAACGTAGGTTCGGAACTGTCGGTGCGCGAGTCCTACTCGTACTTGACCGGTCTTTTTGTTTTCAGGTCTCATCACAGCCGGTCTCGTTCCCGATCACGAAGACGTTCCAAATCCCATCGTCGTTCAAAGTCAAAAACTCCACAACGAAATATCAGTACACCGAAACAAAATGGCGCTGCGGGTTCCCCTCCTAAAACTACGGAAAAAGCGAGGTCTAAAAGCTGGGATTTGCCTAAAGATGGGGAGTGTAGAAAGTCTTGGTCGAAAAGCCCAAGTAATAAATAATTTTTAGTTTAGTTTGTGTTTGATTTTAGAAACAGTTTGTTAAATAAATCTCGACACTAGAGTCAAAAGGTCGGATGTGCACTTCCGACGAAAGTCACTTTTTAGGGTTCCGTACCCAAAGGGTAAAACGGCACTATTACTAAGGCTCCGCTGTCTGTCTGTCTGTCCGTCTGTCACCAGGCTTGTACCTCATGAACTGTGATAGTTAGACAGTTGAAATTTTCACAGATGATGTATTTCTGTTCCCGCTATAACAACAAATACTAAAAAAAGAATAAAATAAATATTTAAGAGGGGCTCCCATACAACAAACGTGATTTTTTCGCTCGTTTTAGCTTGATATTGATAACGGCAACAGGTAGACGCTTGAAATAGTCACAGAATATTATATATAGTTATATGTATATTCACTTTAAAAATATATAATTAGAATAAAACAAATATTTAATATATAACAAATGTGATTTTTTTGCCGTTTTTATAGATAATGGTACGGAACCCTTCGTGCGCGAGTCCGACTCGCACTTGTTATTTACATAGCGGAAATGAGCATTTCGTTCTCTTTCTACCAAGCTGACAACTGTATTTCTATCTCTTTTCGTTATAAAGATTCTGCTAAGTTTAAGGTTATTTTTTTTATCTAGCCTATGCTGTCCCACTGCTGGGCAAAGGCCTCCCCCTCATCTCTCCACTTTTCTCGATCTTGTACTAAATCCCGCCAAATCCTATAGAAAGCGTCCAAATCATCGCGCCACCGCTTCTTAGGCCTTCCACCGAGTCGCTTTCCATCCACAGGGATCCATCCAGTTACGAAATGTTAATATCCACCATTATTTGATAATGGTGGTTTAATTATATCCACCATTATTTAATAATGGTGGATATTTCACACAGTGCTATCTAGCCTTAAACTAAGCAGAACTTTTACTAACAACCAGATACTAATAGAATAAATGCATTATGTATCTTTTTTAAATACATACATAAAACACAGGAACAAATATCTGTAGATCATGAAAAACAACCTAACGACCTACTACAAGGCAAACTGTGGCAGTAGGTCGTCAGGTTTTGTTTTTTTATATTACTAACCCAACTTGCTACCGACAACCGGACTATTGCCATAGAAAAGTATCTGTAGTTCGGTCAACCAAACTACCTGACGAACTCTGTGGCGCAGTGGGCGAATAGCCGTCTGAGACCCAGGGGTTCTATTCCCACCGCGGAAAAAAATGTTTTCATGATCTACATATAGTATTACCATATATGGATTTAAAATCTTAATTAATATATTGTTTGACATTGTGATAATAACATATCAAAACATGAGATCCTTATCTTTTAGAATTTTGGAGTTGCTAAAACCAAATTCCAAATTAAACACTATAGAAATGAGAAAATAACTTTAGCAGCTTCTAACTCCAAGTTCTTCAAAATTAGATAAATAAAAAAAAAAGAATTAGATCCTTATCATTACACCATTTGTTCATAATCACACCAGGAGTGTGCCTTCACTACCTACCTATACAGGGTGTTGGGTAATATACTGATGATATTTACATCAGTATATTATGGTTTCTCAAAACAAAAAGACTTCGAAAATAGAACTAAGTACTAGTTATTATAGTATTAGGTTGGGGAAAAAGTTTCTTTGCATTTTTTATGAAAATTCAAAACATTTTTTAATATAGTTTATTTACATTTAACTAAAGTATGTATGTACCATTTTGTTCGATAAGTTTTTGCCATCTTTTAGGTAGGGACATGATCCCATTGCTATTGAAATTTTGGGGCTTCTGATCAAAATACCGCGACAAGTAGTTTTGGCAGTCCTCTCGTGATGTTAACCAGACACTGCCTAAAGAATTCTGAAGAGATCGAAATAGGTGGAAATCTGAAGGTGCAAGGTCAGGACTATACGGCGAATGCATTAACACCTCCCAGCCAAACTCTCTTAATTTTTGCTGAGTGGCTAAAGATGTGTGAGGTCTAGCGTTATCATGATGAAAAACCACACCCCTTCTGTTGATTAATTCCGGCCGCTTTCTCTCAACTTCTTGTTTTAATTTCATCAGTTGTTCGCAGTAGAGTTCAAAATCGATGGTCCTGCCTAGTGGTAACAGCTCATAATGAATAATGCCCTTCCAATCTCACCACACACACAGCATCACCTTGTTGCGAGTTAACCCGGGTTTCGCCACAGTCTGTAAAGCCTGACCGGCCTTTGACCATGACCTTTTTCGCACGTTCTTGTCGTACGTGATCCACTTTTCATCACTAGTTATCAGCTTATTCAAAAATGTTTCGGTTTCATTACGTCGTAATAAAGAATCACAAATGAGTACACGGTTCATTAGGTTTCTTCCAGTGAGCTCGTGGGCTACCCAAATATCGAGCTTTTTTGTGTACCTACCCAGTTTTTTTCAAATGCGCCAAAACTGTTTTGTGGGCAATTCCCATTTCTTCAGCTACGTCGTAACTACTGATATGCCGATCTTGCTCCACTTTTTCAAAAATGGCATCAATTTTATCCGTAATAGGGCGACCAGAGCGACGTGCATCTTTGACATCAAAATTTCCGGATTGAAAACGCTTAAACCAAATTTGTGCTACTCTCACAGACACTGCACTAGGTCCATAAACATCGTAAATTTTTTTCGCAGCTTGCGTTGCATTTTTACCTTTTTTGTAGTAAAATTTTAAAATGTTTCGAATTTCTTCATTAGATTTACTCATCTTTACAGTACGAAAAACAAATAAAAATCACACATATTCCTAATTTGAATTCGGAATTATCTTCTTAAATATTTAAACTTTGAATGATACCAAAACCAGCCAGATACAAATAGTATAGCCAAAGAGATTTTATTACAAGTTCATACCATACTATAATGCGAAAAGACTTTTTCCCCAACCTACGAAGAGGGATCAAAAAGTAGTGAGAATGAGATAGAATATAATGACTATTGATAACTTAATAATTTATTTTTCTACATAGTCTCCGACTCACCGAGTCCAGCGCTTTTCCAAGGCTTCAATCCCTTTCAAAAAAAAAGTTTTGTATTGGTCCTGCAAAAAGATCTCCACGGCATCCATCACCTCGTTATCGTCTTCGTACCTGTTTCCATTAAGTTTTCTTTCAATTTGGGGAACAGATAAAAATCGCTAGGCGCCAGATCTGGTGAATAAGGGGGATGGTCAACCAATTCGAAGCCAGCTTGCTGAATGGCAGCCATCGCAACTGCCGACCTATGCGCGGGTGCGTTGTCGTGATGAAACAGCACGCCCCTTCGAAGTTTCCCTCTCCCAAGTTGAGGAATGCCATCAAAGAGAAAACTCTTTGATGGCATTCCTCAACTTGGGAATTAAAGCTGCATAATATTGGCCTGTAATAGTGGTTCCACGCTCCAGGTAATCAATCAACAATATCCCTTTGAGTCCCAAAATATTGAGGCCATAACCTTGCCAGCCGATGCCACGGCACGAAACTTCTTCGGGGTCGGTAATGATGGCCGTTTCCACTGCGAAGATTGCTGTGTTGTCTCGGGATCAAAATGATGTACCCATGTTTCGTCCATTGTTACGAAACAAGACAAAAAATTTTCAGAATCTTCTTGAAACTTGTCCAACAATATCTTCAAAATGTCAAGTCGATTTTGTTTCTGCCTGTCCGTTAACATTCTCGGCACCCATCTTGCGGAGACTTTTCTCATATTCAAAGATTGTTTCATTAAGGATTGAATACTTCCATATAAAATGCCCGTTTCTTGAATTAAGTATCGGATGGTAACTCTTCGATCGCTCAATACAATTTTCTCAACTTTCGCAACATTTTCTTGGGTAACTGACGTCGATGGACTGCCGCAACGATGTTCGCCTTACGTGCTCGTTCTCCCTACTCGAAATTGAGAAGCCCACCTTGCGACAGTGGAATACGGCGGAGCAGACTTTCTTTATGTTGCCTCCAAACCGTAATGAAGCTCTTGCGTCGTTAACTTTTTTAAACAAGTATTTAATAACGGCTCGCACTTCGGCTTTTTCTCCATTTTCGAGAACACGTTCCGACACGAAGCAAACAAATGACTACATTCAGAAAAAAAACAAAAGAGAATCGAAGATTTTTTGCTTTAATAATATTAATAACATTTATCTGAGCGATGCCTGCCAGGATTTATTTTTTTTCTTACCAAGGAGTATGTCGTTCTCTCTACTTTTTGATCCCTCCTCGTATTATTATCAATTTTAAGGAAAATCGACTTAGTTAAGGTGATTAATTCGATATAAAACACACTGCCTACTCTTGCAATCGACATCCAAAAATAAAGGCCGATTTGATATCTCTTTCGGAAATGGCTGCGGGTTTTGGGTTGGAAAGGGACAACAAGAGATATCTCGAGACCTCACCAATACAGTATAGCTGTGGTTAGATGGCAAGCATTATGCAATAGCACAACATAAGTATAATAAAGTGTTTGTTTTTACATGCCAACATAAACTTCACATTTCTATGGTAAATATTTCACAAATTTATTTATTATGCTCATCAAAATAGCACCTTTCATTTTTGTGCGTATGTTTTCAAACATCCTATATATTAAATTTCACGATGATCGGATCAACGCTTGAAATTTATCCTCGGACAAACAAATATTATTATTCGTAAATCGTTTAAAGAGCAAGGTGTTCGCTTTTATAACAAACTCCTAAGGGATGTACAAAAATGGACAATTAACAAATTTAAAAACGCAATAAACAAAATTTTTATAAAAAACCCTACTATAAAATATCTGATTATTTAGTTAGATGTTAGAGAAGCTTGGGATTGAACTGGTTCAAAATGTTACAATTTAGACGTAATTTATTGTCTGTATTGTACTCCCAAGGGATGTACAAAAATGACAATTAACAAATTTGAAAACGTAATTAAAAAAAATCTTTATAAAAAAGCCTACATATCGGATTATTTAGATAATAGAGAAGCTTGGGATTGAAATCTCTCCTACTCGTTTTTGTTTATTGTTATGTATTCTAAAAGGATCATTAAAAAACAACCATCCTGGCTTGGTCGCGAAGGAACAGGCAGTAAAATTGACGCTTCAAAGTGATCCTTGTGATTTTAATGAATAAAAGGTTTTGACTTTGACTTTAGTCATACATACATACAACGCCGATTCGCCTAAGTTGATTTGGAGAGACCTTCAGAATGAATTCAATATCTGTATAGTTTTTACGAAATAACCAGGGCTATTCGCCCAGTGTTCCATATTTAAAATCCATATTTTTGTTAGTTATTCCAAAAATTGAGAAGCTCATAAAGACGAAGAAATACACATAGTGTGGAAGCCAGAACCAATCAACTGTTACGCTAAAACTATAAAAGGGTTTTTTGAATAAGTAGTTTTTGTGGTTCCGTAGTCGAAGTGTATACTTTTGTAATTACGCCATGTCTGTCTGTTTGTTTGTTCTACCGAGGTTCTAGTTACAGCAGTTTTGTTCTTATATTAGTGCTGTAAAACTGAAAGGCATGATGATATGTTTTAGTGACGCCTAAACAGTAAGTTGTGGAATAAAAACAAAAAAAAAACAATTTGTTAGGTGTGTAGATCTTTTATTTAATTAAAAAGGCTTTCTCTGAATAAATATACACATTTTTTTGATAATTTATTGGCAAAATTTGCAACAACATTTTGGTTACACTGATCTATCATAATCATTATATTATATTTGATCGGTTTGATTAAAAAAGCGACATCTGTCAAAAATTATTGTTGGAATTGCCTCTGACTACCTCTAGTGTTCACGGACCCACTTCTATTTTATTTTTTTGGGAATATAACAGTCAGTTCTGAGGATTAATAAAGTACTTACTTAGTCAACTTCTGTTTTTCCTTAATCCACAGATAAGCATTCCCCACTAAGCCTTTACGTAAGAAAACTAATTAACAGTCTATCTTTAAACAAGTAATCAGCCTATCTCTAGATTAGCGGAATTTATCTGTCGATACATCATTCAACTATCAAGAGATTACGATATAACGCTACTGCTAATCGCCGATATAGTCGTAATTATAATAATTAATTAAATATTAATTATTAGTGTGTCGGAGAACCTCTAAGATGAAGGTCCTAGCTATTGTGTTATTGTGCGCATTTGCAGCCGTTCAGGTAAGATATTTTAATTATCTTTCATTTTATTTTATGCCACTAAGTTGGCAAACAATCTTACGGCCCAGCTGATGGCTGGTGGTAAGTGGTCCCTAACAGCAAGACAAATAAATAATAACTATAGTTCACGACTTTATTAATCCTTATGATGCACAAATTATTAGTTATTAAATACAATTAGGATACCTTAGTAAGGTAGAAGGAGCTGTTGAACTACAAATTTAGGGTATATACACACGGTGTCCTTTAAATCACTGGTTTCCCAGAACAAACGTTCAGACCATGGTCTAATAACAGTTTATAGCATCAAACAAGAGAATTAAAAAAAATCTAGACCTCAAATAAGTCTAACTTTGTTCAAGAACTAGCCGTGACATAAAGTTCATTGGCACGCTAGAGTAGCGTACCTACTATTATTATTTTTGTGGCGATACGGCGGCATGTTGCAGGGAGTAACGTTAAAATAGACGTTTTAGGTTCGCAACTTTTAATGTTTTTCAAAGACCGATTTCGTTTTTTTTTTTACTTTTTGTTATAAACACTTTGTAGACCATGGTCTGGACAACGTTTGTTCTGGGAAAAAAGTGATTTAAAGAACACGGTATATATATAAATCGTATTTATATACCCTAAATATATATATATAGATTTATATATAGGTACACATATACAATATTATATATATTTAGAGTATATAAATAGGATTTACGGGCACTACAAAATGATAGCTATAAGTTGACATGGAAATCAGGTCCCTAACGAGGGGGTCCCAACCAGCCCTGGATCTAGGGGGAAGCAAACCGGGTGGCAATTTCAGGGGGCGCCAAATTCTTCAATTATAAATATATTTGAAAAAAAAAAACTTGTTTTAAAAAGCGCTTGGCATCCAGCGCACGTCTTACCATAGATTATTCCACTCCCTGCCCTACCACCTACAAGTTCACCTGGCTGTTCATTTAATTTGAAACGCTTCAAACTTTAACACCTCCCCCCCCTCTCAAACACTGGAGAGGGGGCGCCATATCAAGTTTCTGGCACGGTTAGGAAAACATTCTAGATCCGGGGCTGGTCCCAACGGTCTGATGTGAATGAATATGACCAGTTTCTTTTTCGCTATTCTCGCTGTTGGCCTCTGAGGCCGTTGCAGCTTAACCGAACTTTTAGCGAGCGCAGAAGGCGTTCAGCCCTGTAAGTTTTTGATGAGGCAACTAGTGCAAGGGCACCACTTAGGTACGAACCTCGGCTTGGGCTGTTGACAGGATGGGGATAGGAGAGAAACGCCCGGGTACGTGCTTGTACCTCGTATAGGCGGCGACTGAAGGGACTCGTCGACCTCGCCAGCGAGGTCGGTGTATCTGTGAAGTGTTTGCTCTGTTAATGTAGATGACTCAGAAATCTCTTCCGCATTAGCGGAGGTGATTTCGTTATCCGGTTCTCCGAGAACGTGTCTCGGACGACGGAGGGTTTAATGAATATGTCCCGTATAATATAACTCCTTAGATTATTTAAATTACAATCGTCTACTGAAAGGTGATGGAAAATGTACTTATACTCGTAGCTTATACTTATAGTATATATTACATATACTTATCTTCAAACAGATTTTTATCAAAATAAAACATAGCCTACTAGCTGACCCGCCCGTGGCTTCGCACGCGTGATTTGTCAATAAAAACATTACCCTCCTGCGCATTCGGGTAAAATGTAACCTATAGTCCAATCCCGGTCATAATCTGTCTGTACGAGTATACCAAATTTCATTAAAATCAGTTCAACCGTTTAGTCGTGAAAACGTATCAAACGGGCAGAGAAACAGAGCTAATTTAGAATTTATATTAGGTATTACGAGTACCTAATAGGTACTTAGGGATAGCACTCAGAGATAGTGTAGCTTTCTATCTGTGACATAATTTCCAGAACCGGTTAGTAGTTTGTAAAAACTTACAAACAATACCTACACTTTACCTCATTATTATTTCATTATTAGTAGGTATACTTCCGGTCCAGATATAACAGAAGTGGATAGATCAATAACATGCTAAGTGGTGGCCATTTCTGTCACAATTATCACTTTTATGAAGAGTCTTAAGATTCTTTGTATTTGTAACAAAATAAACGCATCTTATCTTATTAATAAATAGATTTTATCAGTAGAAAAAATATATTGATACCTAGGTTCAATGTCAAATTGGAGCATGAATGAATGAATGAATGAATGAAAATACTTTATTGTACACTTCAAAAGAAACATACTTAAAAATAAAAAAAATCACAAAGCAATAAGTACAATGGGCGGTCTTATCGCTTAGAAGCGATTTCTTACAGACAACCTTTGGATGGATAGGACTTTTGTGACATTAGAATAATGGAGGGGGGTGTACCTGCATTAACAAAACAAAAACTAAATTTTAAGAAAGCGCTGAACACTTACAATAAAATAAAACAATGTTTATAAACTTAAGCATGTTTATAAACATCGAAGAAAACATTGCAAGGGAAGAGATCCTAAAACATATGTACTTATAATTTGAAGATAGTGAAAGATAGAAAGTAGTGAAGTTGCTAATGTGCCCTTTGTGCCCGGACATCTGCACGGTGGAGGATCTAATAACCGCCTCACCTCCTGATGCTATTGCTGTGGCCAAACATCTGTCCAGCATAGGTACTATAAATTAAAACGTAGAACTCTTGACATGCTAAGAAGAAGTGTAAGGAACAAGTTATTTAACTACCAATTCTTTTCAAAATATAAAGAACACCAACCTCCTCTTTTTGCGTCGGGGATTAAAAACTGCCATACGAGTAGCTAAGAACCGCCTCAAATTAAACGAGCTTTCTATTTTAAAAAAAACCGTCCGAATCAGTCCATCCGCTTGGGAGCTACGATGTCACAGTCAAGTGTCAAAATAACACATCTCTTTTTGCGTCATAGGTTAAAAATTTCTTTATTTATTTAGAGAAACCAACGGCGATACAAATTGTTTGGTGAAATAGCTTAGAACTAAACGTAAGGCTAATAACAGGTTTCTACGTTTGAACAATGTAAAGAAAAGATGTCGGGAACAAAAACAAAACAAAAACAACCTATATTAGTTAGCCTATTTTAATGTTACAATCAAAATAGTGTAAGTAAGTTGTACACTGCATTTATAATAAAAAGAATCTAATGTGAAATTATTGTGTTAGAAAATAAAGACAGCATAGGAAAAAGAAAAAATTCGTCTCTAAAAGTTGAAATATGTACCAAAAACACGTTTCAATTAACCCAAGGTTGGTAGGTGTTTAAGTGTAGAAAATTCAAAATAAAACGCATGCAATTTCATTTTTCGCAACTCAAAATAAAATTGAGTTGCGAAGCATCTGTCATGTAGTCAAAGACTTTAGAAACCCTTTTGACAAAGAACTCGGCACATTAATCTACCAACTAGCGGACCCGCCGAACGTCGTACCTACCGCCTTGACATGCATATGACGGTAGAATTGTCAATCGGCCATCATTACCTATGTATGGGAAAATTAATCATAATTTTTTTTCGCTTGAAATTTTTAAATATTTTAATAGTTATTCTGCTATTCGGGACGGAGACAAATCCAACAAATCTAAGATCATCAAAATCGCTCCAGCGGTTCTCGAGTTATAAATGGCGTAACTAACCCGACTTTGTTTTATATATACAAAAGAAGATAATAAACATAAGATTATTGTTATTATAAATACGGGATTTATCACGTACCGTCTGATGAAGGTTCACGAATTGAACCGAAACATTGTCGGTCGAAACACCGATAAGACGGTACGTGATATATCCCGTATTTATATTAAAGATTGAAATTAATCACGAAAGTTTTCTTAGTAAAATATAAGATTAGTACACACGGCTACACATCAAGCTATACATTTCCAGTATAAGTTGACCTCGCATTGTGTAAGCTTTTCGTAGAATGAGAGGTCAGCTTATACTGGAAAATTATAGCTTGATGTGTAGCCATGTGTACCTTACCTAGCTCCATATACATAAAAATCAATACTTACCCAGATAGCCGCAGTTTAAAGATACTATCAAAGAAATACTAATTACAGGTAGATAGTTGTACCTACTTAATGATAATTTAGGAATACCTAATCAATAATGACTCTTCTATCTAATCCAGTGATAACAGTAGGTAGGTACTACAAAGTGAAACAAGATAGGTATGTAAAAAAACCTTTATTGATAAAATTGTTTTCTTTTATAGGGCCGCAGTGCTGGTGTTTCAAGTAAGTATCTGATTAATTTCATATAGCTTTGACTTTATCCTACACGAATTAGTGTTGGCGTGTCAGGTTAGGTAGGTACCTAACTAATGTTTTTTCTTAAAAGTCTGAAACGTACTTTTTTTATACTACTTTGTGGCAAACGAGCATGCAGTCCACCAGATGTTAAGTGGCTACTGCAGCCCATGGATATCCACATAGAATTCAAAACAAGCTATTATGTTGTCTTGATCTCTATGTGGATACGTTGTCATACTCTAGGACTTAGCTGGTATGCCTATGTGGAGGTAATTACAGGAACATACCATTACCATCTAACCGGAACACAGCAGCACAAGTACTGCTATTTGGCGGCAGATAAAGGTAAGGCGGTGGTGCCCACTTCCTCGAGCCCGTTCACAAAAGCTCTACCACCAGTACTTCCAACTTTAGTGGTCGTTCAGAAAAAGAAACAAACTAAGTAGTGTTAAACGGGATAATATTATTAGATAGTAATTCTCTTCTCATTACAATACATTTAACGACGACGAGGTCGCCATTTTTGTAAGGAGTAACTTTATGCCAAAGGAACTTTACGCGAGCTGCCTCCGCCTTCAATCGTGTACAACCCATCTTGTGCGCATGAGTTTGCTTTGTATGGCACTAAAAATCTATAAGAAAATACCATCAACATTATGAGGCAAAGAAAGTGTCATGGAGTTTAAGCATGCCCTCAACAAATTGCTTATAGAAAAAGCATATTATTCAGTCGACGAATTTTTAGTAAATAAAAATTTTGAATACTTTTATTTATGTTTTAATATTGTACGTCCGAAACGGATAAACTGTGCAAACCTGTACCTAATATTTAAGATCTTTGTTGTACAACAGTTTAACTATAGAATATTTCTGATTCTGATTTTGATTCTGACCTCTGTGGCGCAATGGGCGAAAAGCCGGCTGAGACGCTGAAGGTTGCGGCTTCGATTCCCGCTGCGGGATAAATGTTTGCATGATCTATTGATATTTGTTCCGGGTTCGGGTATTATATGTGTTAAAAAAAAATATATCTAAGTATTCTATCAGTTAATCTGGTTTCTATAGTACAAGCTTTGCTTAGTTTGGGGTTAGATAGCGCTGTGTTAAATAACCAGCATTATTTATTATTCTATTCAACGACACAAGCCCACGCGTGCTGCCATGACACCTGTTTGATCATAGAGTGTGTCTACTATCTATCCACCCTAATTGCTTATAGAGATGTGATACAAAGCATGGACTAGAGATGGAGATAGACCATCAATCGTATTTACCTAATTTTAAGACGAAAGTTAATCAATATTTCCGTACAGACACCAACGCTCTGGCCGTACTGGGTGAGAATTCTTCATTCATCCACCTCCGCATCGCGGTATCCACCAGCGGAGCCCTCGAGACCGGAGCTGCATCCCTCATCGCCGAAAACTGGGCTCTGACCACCGCCGACAATGTTAACACGTATGTATTCAAGCAAGATAGTAGAAAGCCCCGTGTTGGGGCGCCAATATTTAAGCAACTAAGTAGGTAATCAAATATTTGATCATTTACACTGGGTTTATCCTAACTAAGAGTAGTAGAGTTCCTTGTGAAAGGGCTCACTCGGGGAAGTACTACCACCATACCTATTTCTGCCGCCAAGCAGCATCGCTGTTTCAGTGTGAAGGGTATGATTGCCGGTCAAATTACAGGCACATGAGGCTTTACAACTGTATGCCTCAAGTTGATGGACGCAGAGCAGTATATCGTAGGGCACGTTCCTAAGGTGCGTGACATCAGGATGGCCATAAGTTTGTTCTATCTAAATTCGTTGTTGTTGAAAATCAGCGTTAGGTTAGATTAGCAAACCATCCAATATTATGCTGAGCTGAATGCCATTTTGGTACGCAAACACATGAGTAGAATAACTGTCATAATACACTCATTAGTATCTACTGTTGTATAAAATTGTTGCATGTGTCATTTTGTGTGTACCAAATAAATGATTATTCTATTCGATTCTACTCCATCTCCAGGTCGATTAAAAAGACTAAAATTAATATCCGGCTGCGCTATGAACTAACATGTGACCGCTGGTAACTGTGTTTCATAATCCGTATCTTTTACCTAGGCACATCCTATCCTACTAATATTATAAACGCGAAAGTTTGTATGTATGGATGAATCTTTCACGCCGGAACGGCTGTACCGATTGCGATGAAATTTGGTATGAACGTAGATCATAACCTGGATTAACACATAGGCTACTTTTTTGGCAAACCACGCGTGCGAAGCCGCGGATTGGTCAGCTAGTCAGAGTATACAGCAGAAAAGCTCCGTGTTGGAGTGCCAACATTTTAAATATCTATAAAAGAGAACATATGGATCACAATTCTGTTCCTGATCGACATAATTCCCTTGCATGGTAACAAAAAAAAAACAACGGAATATGTGATCACAGCGCTGGAGTACCAAATTACCAACATAGGTATAGTTTAGCTAAACTTCATAAAACTGAAACTTTTCCATGTAGTATTTTCTCTCACGAATGCATTTGTTCTCAGCGCCCGTTTCATCTGGCTCCGCTATGGCGCAGTGAACGTCATCAATCCCACTCTGGTCACAGAGTCCAGCAGCGGTTTCATCGCACACAAGACCGCTAATGTCGCGGTCATTCCCATCAACAGAATTGTTCAATTTGAACGTAAGTTGTTAAAGTTTGCAATTTGAATTAATAAATAAAGTGGACTGTATATTTGATGTGGAGGAATTCGAAAAGGATATGGGTCTCACCAAATCTCGAAGCCGGCCGGAAACTGTTTTTTTCGTCGGAGGGACGAAGTACGACCGACACAATCAACCAAGGGGCGCCCCTTGGTTGATTGTGTCGGTCGTACTCCGTTTTTGTTATTAAGTGCTTGATTTATGGTGGGTTAAATGATTTAATAATATGGTTTGAGGACACGGTGATGTAAGATAAATTTTGCCCTGGTTACGCTGGGATCGCGGACGGGAAAGTGAGTGGAAGGAATGATTGAATGGAATCAAGGAGTCGGAACGGATGTGTTCAACAGTTCACTCATAGATTGAACGCGCATGCGCGCGTGAAATACTGCGCGGGATATTTAAATGACTTGCTTTAACAAGTACTTTTACTTACTCCTTCTAAATTATAATTGGAGCCCAATTTTAGACAATACAGGGTATTTCATTGAGATGGGTGAGTTTGGGGAAATCCTAAACAGTAAGAGATATAAAAAAAGCTGAAAGGACCCGCATCACCGATTTCGATAAAAATAATGAACTGCATTTAAAGATTTTGGAAAAATAAAGTATTAGTGTTATATTTGATTGGCCCTATAGGTACCTAGTGAAGTACGGACAAGGTGCTCGCCGCGCCTGTCCGACCGGAAAATTGTACATCCCATGACTGATTTAGGTACAATTACTACTGTAGTAGAATCATCGGGTTTCAAAAGGTTCAAATATTAATCTGAGAAGTGAGAAAACATAATAAAGTCAGGATTAAATACGATAATATATTTTATCTTAAATACACTTACCAATTAGAGTCCGTCAAAGGAGGGTGTTTGTTCCGCTTAAGTATTTTAAAACTGAAGCGCATTTGGCACATGCGATAAAAAGGTTATAAAGTGAAGTTATTTTCGCAGTAAAAAGTCTGTTGTTAATGAATTCCGGGGGCCAAGAGCATCGCGTGCCAAAGTTTCAAGTGCAGTACTCGTTGCCTGCCTCAAGAATTACGGCACGACTTTACACATACCAGGATTTTAAATAATATCAATATATTTGTATTTGATTATATATTTTGTAAACAATTTGGCTGACGGTTTTAAATTCTATGGTAGACTATCGACAGCAAAACCCGAATCAGCGCTTAATTAAGTAGGTATAGTTAAGTTCTGATCCGGTTTTTTAGTGTTTTAGGTACCTAGCTAAAGACAAATCTTGAGTCAAATAGTTTAGTTAGGTCAGTCAGGATTCATAGTTCAGATTTTATAGTGATAATGAAGAAGATGGATCGAAAACGTACATTTTCAACCTTACTTTTATCTTTATTTTCATCCGCCAAGCGTTCCTCAAACTGCCTTTAACAAAAAAATCTCTTATCTCAAAGAGGCTTCAAACTTGAAATTGATTACATTTACTTAATACGCGTATTGGACTTGAATATTGGTTATTGTGTCTGGTTTTCAAAACTCAAAGTCAAAATCTTTTGTTCATTAAAATCACAAGGATCACTTTGAAACGTCAATACTGATACTGAAGGACTGTCCTAAGTAACTAACCGGTCAGTTTTCAGGCCTGTGCTAAAACCCAGGCTTGAAGCATAATTTCCTCCCGCGGACACTTCGCTTGTGGAATGGTCTCCCTCCCCAGGGATTACTGCATGGGGTTCTTCAAAATTTTGAAATTTCTGAAAATTTTATAGGGTCGGCAACGCGAGAATAATACCTTTGGTGTTACAAACGTCCATAGGCTACGGTAACCGCCTACCATCAGGTGGTCACATTATTTGGTCACATTATCAGCGTATTGCGAGAGGGCTATGCCCAGCAGTGGATTAATGTGAGCTGATCATGATGAGTAGCTCTCAATAGAGCCAGCGGTTTTTGGGCGAATGATTACAAACGAGTGTAAATTAATACCTCATCCATTAATAAACTCCAAATCCCTTTGGACAATCGATCACCGACTGGCAACGAGCGAAGGCAACTCAACAAGCCTCTAATTGAACCAGTCGGCAGTTTTACTGTCAAACTAGCTTCTGCTCGTGGCTTCGCACGCGGGCTCTCAATAATAAATAGCCTATGTTTTAATCCTAGTCATATTCTATCCATATTCCAATTTTTAATGAAATCGGTTCAGCCGCTACGATGTGATCGACAAACAAACAAACATCCAAACTTTCGCTTTTATAATAGTAGTGTAATTAGTGTGATGACCGTTTTCAATCTACATATTTTACTTTCCAATGTGCTAAGGTCTCATGATAAACTTTCAGTCTAATTACAGAGAGTGGTCTGATAGGCAGGCGACCTATAGGTATCTATCTGAGTGCTTAGGTTAGATAGATGAAGCTTTATTCCCGTTTTTAAGCTTATTACATGCAAGGATGAATGTGAGATATGGAATAGTTAAAGTTTATAATGAGAATGAGGTACGAATTCTAAAATAAACTTAAAAAAATATTAAGTTTTACGAATTTTAACCTCTGTGCACTGGCAACTAAAGGTCACCATTCATTCACGACTGCCGAGCCACACGCAGAGCTCTAAGTGCAGCGCGGCGCTCGCCTCGTCAGACGGCGAGCGCTGCCGTATGCCGAACCGCGAACACACACACAACATTCACACACAGATTTGTCCGCGGACTTGTCGCCAGCGACAAATCCAGCAGATGGGCGCGCGTGTGAATGGTGGGCGGTGGCTTTTACAGGAAACACAAGGGCCGTTTTTCCATACAAACATAGTCCCTGTGTTTCCTCCCTGGATAATGCCAGTACAGCAATATTTTTTTTCTCAAAAATCTATGGCCACTATTGGCATGTCCCTATGTTTTCCTTTTTTTCACAAATTAATTATTAAAAGAGATATGAACATTCAAAACGTATAAAATTTGTCAGATTTTCCGCTGTGTAAAATTTGTCAGAAAACCAATTTGACTAGATTATATAAAAAAAGGAAAACATAGGAACACGGTCAAAGCCTATCTTTAATTTAAAATGAAAAAAGTAGTTAAATCGGTCAAGTTTTGGAGAAGGAATCAGGGTCCTACGAATCGTTGATTTTGTGTAATTTTAATAGGTATTTTCGGTCCAAGCTGCAGTTGTTTCTATCGCGCTTGTTCGGGCACTGCGCCATACTGTGCGACAGCAATAGATTTTACAAATACTTATTTTTCAATTCTCGAGCCCTTGGTGTTTCCTCATAATACTATTACGTCTGAGTATGTCATGTAATACCGGAGACATTTGTCTCGGTCGCCCGTTCTTGTCTACGGTCTTTGTCTCATCTCAATCCCAACTGCCACCGTTTTATTTTATTTTATTACATCACGTACCCAAACTAGAACTTAATCAAATAATTAAGAACTTAATTGTGTTATTTAATGCTTTCACACAAAATATGTTTGTGCTAGGAGGGGTCTTAAAGGTGGATCACGGAGGTGGGTATAAAAACCATGTCTGCCTGCCCTTAGTTGATATTAGGCACCAAAAAGTTCTTATTCTTTTCTTAATATTTGGGAAATAATATTACACGTGCATTATTTTTGTCTTAAGAGTTGACTATAGCTCAGCCCAAACTCAAATTTCACCCCGCTTCTCCGCGCGCCGCAGCACGTCCTATCTCGCCGTGGTTCATATGTTGGCCGGTTTTTTTATCATTCAGTCCCTTCATTATCTTGTTGTGTTTATTTCTCATTACTGCGTCTTTACAAAAACCAACTAAAAATAAATTCTACCTAAGAATTACGTGTTCGTTTGGAGCGACAAGCGTCACGGGTACCCCGTCTGAAAGCCGAGGCCAGACTGAATCGCGAAACGGGCGTCCGGAGCGAATGGTTTCATTAGTGCAAAACTTTAATATTTTGATTTTATGGTAAAATTAAAAAATATTTTGAAAATTTAAAACACAGGTGCCCTTATTTATGTTGTGTAGAATTACTGTATAAAGTTTCAATATCTAAACTGTAGTATTCATCGCATAAGAACGATTTTAAGATAAATTTGGAGTCATCTTTGGATTTTTTTTCTATCGAGAAAATTTTACGGAATCGTGTTTTCACAACACAGGCGCTCTAGTACGTATCCTTAACTATAACGTATATGAATTACAGATTGAAAACACACAATTTGTTGAACAAAACATTGGTTCTCAATAAGCGATTTAACGTCTCCCCAGGTATAGTGCGCCCTTAAAGTTCACTAGTTAAAACTAGTTTCCACATTTATGTTATTGAAAACCTTAATAAGGCTGACTTTAAAACTAGTGAGCGTGTGGGAAACGATGAGGAGATATAATGATTCTGAGCTATAATTTTAAGTCCCCATCAATGTTCGTTTCTGAATGAATGAAAATGAATGAATGAAAATTCTTTATTGCACAGAATAAAAATAATCTAGACACATCTGGCGATCTTGCTAGATAACATTCTCATCCAGTAAACCTTAATGACTTATTATTTTACAGCTAACATCGCTCCAATTAGTCTGGTTGGAGGTGAGAGGGTTGACACATACAATTTCTGTGCTTTCGGTGGCAGCAAAGATAAGGGTAAGTTTATATAATATTATTTTCATCACTCAGGATCTTTTTTCAGGAGGCCCGTCGGCTTGTGTGCGTGTCTAAATGTTTAATATAAAAAACTCATGCTCTGCAAGTTGGTCATTGTCATGACAAATCCTTATTTCTATTTAAAAATAAAACAGACCACATTCTTAATATGAAATATTATCTCCATGACAAATCGTTATTTGTATTTATAAACTAGTTGACCCGGCGAACTTCGTACCGCCTTGACATTAATATGACGCGGGCTGCCAATATACGTCGGCCATCATTATCTGCATCAATGTATGAGAAAATTATTTTTCTTCATAATATATTTTTGCGTGATTTTTTCCGATATTTTAATAGTTATTCTGCTATTCGGGACGGATACAAATAAAAAAAAATCAAAAATCATCAAAAGCGGGTCCAGTCGTTCTCGAGTTATAAGTGTTCGAACAAACCCGACTGTTTTATATATTATGAAGATAAAAGAGGCAATAATCCGTTAGCATGGGCGTAGTCAGGTTTGGGGGTTTAAAGATTTCACATTCACACTGGGGCTCACAGAGCCTGCTCACAGTCTGCGGCTGAGAATATTGTTGCTGACATATTGACATAGGTACACAGCGATTTAGAATTTAAATTAGGTATATAATAATTTATTTGTCAATGTCCATCTGCAGCAGCTGTAATCTTAAGTACTTAAATCTGTATGAAATGCTTGGCTGTTTCTACCTCCAAAATGAAGGTGCAATGAGTTACTAGGTAGATAAATCTTATGTAACTATTTAAGTATTATTGACGTAACCAAGTGTTCTATTGTGTCCCTACGGTTTGCATAAAGGTCGTAGCAGACATATCAACTCGGAAAGGGATCGGCACCGTATCGCCTTCCGCCTCTTCGTCAACCTAACGTAAGCACCACGTAATGAAAGCGGATCAGCAGCTCCTTGGCTGCGGCTAGGCGACGCCGCGCTTACGGCTCGCCGCCCGCTGGTTGACGGCTAGGCGGCACCAGCTCCACCGCTCGGGTACGGAGAGACGTAGGCGCGGGGACGACGGCCATAAGTGCACCACACCGCGGTTGTGAGCTTCTCCCGAGGCGAGGCGATTACGTTCCGATTCCAATGAGTGTGCGTTGCAGTAGGGAGTTTCATACATAGAATACTGAACGGCTCGAGCTGATACGGCGAGGATCCCTTTCCGAGTTGATATGTGTGCCCTGTATGAGTATGTATGAGTAATACCAGAGACTAGTAATATCAATAGACTGTCAATGTCCATATAAGAAATCGTAGCCCGCAAAAAGCTCAAAATCCCGTATTATTTGTATTATTTGCGCTGTCTCATAGTCTGGAAACTTTCATAGCGGCCATTGCAACCCACAAATAAAAATAAACTTCCACTAAAACATTTATATACAAATATTTTTTAGAATAACTAATATTGTCCATAAAATAAGATTTAACGATTTTATTTTATATTGATGATTTACCACTTTCATATGCTTAATCACAGATGGCGTGGGAAGGTAGCACATCGTTTTTACCTAGATGGCGTTTAACACAAAATTATCACAAAGTCCGAAACAAAGAGAACCCTGAACTGACTGACATTGACAGCCGGGAAGCAAGCAAAGTCACGCTTTTTGTACTTAATTCTGTTACATGTTGTGTTGCCAAACCTCACTTCTCAAAAGTCGCGACTAGTAAGTCGATATTTTGTTATACATAATGTATGTACATATTGTGTACGTATTGTGTTCATTATTTTAGTTATGTTTCCAGTTCAAATTAATAGAACGTATTATCTTGTAGTAGGAATTCATTTGCCGGGTACTTACAAATTAATTTTATTTTCTTTCAAAAAGTGTTCTACTTATCTGTACATCACTATAAATACGAATTCTTATTTTACAAATATGTAGGTATTTCCGCATTTAAGTGATACTTAATGGTACGATCATAGACGTATGTAATGAATAAAAGATATCTAACCTTCCTTTTCCTAAAAAAATCCCTATTTTGACGGAAACTTTCATGTTCTGGCAATTCTGAGATAATGTGCGCAAATCTCTAAAAAATGCTAGAGACTAAAGTTTTACCGAAACTGAAGAGCGGCAACCTCGCACAACGTAAAGGTCACAACGTCGCAATAATATTATCGCGCACGTGTAATTGGAAATAGCGCCATCTATTTTTCTACGTACCATTATGAGCGGTAGTAAGCATATATTTATGAGTTACAAATCGTTAAGTGCTTATTAGACCTTACTAAATTCAGTCGTCTAATTAGTCGATTCTAATTAGGTTCCTAAATGATTTAGTGAGTCAGTAGCCGTACTTTTTCTAAATTTAGAAACCTACCTTTCCTAAATGCGATTGCATTTGTCTGAATTTAGTAAGGTCTAATAAGCCCTTTAGCGACATCTCACGTCCTAGCAGGTAATCAAATATCGAGTTACATCATTGTTGGAGACTGTCAGTCTATTTAAATTATATTGGTCTGTGGTAATACATATTTTAGTTTGATTGAACGCGGCCATAGATTCATAGTGTGGCGTCAGGTGCCTTAGCCAAGTTACATTCGCTTCGAATCGAGTCGCTTTCTACATATACTTAAAAAAACGTAGCTTGATCTCTGCGACATTTGTTAAACTGACATTCCTAGGGTTGTTATGATACAGAAAAAAATATCGATTGTAATTATCGATAGAAGCTTTGCAGTAAGACCAATTGTTGGACTTTTGAGGGCTCCAACAACCCGTAACGACTGCCATTAGGTATTCGTATGGCAGCCGGGACCGACGGCTTAACGTGCTCTCCGAGGCACGACCAGACCTGTGCTAAAACCCATATTCATGCATACAAATACTTGCACTGAGCGAGGATCGAACCCGCGACCTCCTGCGCAGCAGTCGTGTTCACTACCGCTTCGCCACGAAGGCTGTCTACCATAATTATATGTATATTGGATTATATTATGATTTGGGTAATAAAATGAAACGAATATTTTAATACATACATTTATTTATTTATTCTAAAGGAGTACACCCCAAATCAATATCCGAATCACTTTCAGAATCGCTAGAGCAATCTTGTAAATTTATAATGAACTCTTGTTCGCAAATATTTTCAAATCGAACGTCCCGCTCCCAATCTTCTTCCATTAATTTTCTGCATTTGGTAACTACCTTTTTCCAATCTTCTACAGATACATTTTCAACCGCAGTGTTTAGTAACTGCAACATTTTATTTGCCGTGAAAGGCGGTGTTGTGTTATGTCTAGCAGCGTAACCTTGAAAGAAAAACATATTTTAATATCATAAATTATACAGGAGTTAATACATAAAGAATCTGTCTAACTGAAATTCGAGCAAACAAACCTTTTACTTGGGCCCAGGTAAGCTCGATCGGATTATACTGGCAGAGATATGGAGGCAGTCTTATGACGTTATGACCCTTTTCTTGGGCTATGTCATCTAAGACATACGTTGGTGTGCTGGGTTTGTGCAGACCAATAAATAAACTTAACAAATTAACAGCAATAGTAACAAAAACAAAGTGATGAGAACGGAAAACACGTTGCGTATACAAGGCGTTAGCACTCGTACTGAGGGAGGAGAATGGGTCATGTCAAACAAGATGGCGGCGCGTTGGCGCCATCTTGCGGAAGAAGACACGCCGCGGCCAAACTTCTCTCGAACCCCAAAGTTGTCGGAAGGAATGTTACGAGTAGGTTAGAATTTAGATTTTATTTACTGACTATTGTAAATAATGTAATTTTGTGTAAATATTCAATAATGTTATTTTTTAAAATTAAATGATAAATTAATTTTGAATTAAGTTTTATACAAAATATCGATAGTTTATAGTCTGTGTTCACGATGATTCATCGCTCATCACTTTATTTAGCTCAGCATGCCCATAAAGTATGAAATTGACTGGTACGTTTGTCCGTACTGTTAAATTCAGAACTTCATAGGCGCGATTTTACTGACAGCTGTCCCAGAGATCAAGCTATGTTTTATGGACTTTAGGTTTGTTGTCGATATATCACGTTATAATTCCATAGCTTGTGTCATTTTAGGAGTTATCGACTAGCGTCATCGCTAACCGAATGTAACTTGGCTAAGCCTACTGGACTCAGGACTAGATATTTATTTAATCCAATTGTTAATGGTATCGGTATCTATATGTTTCAGGGCCCGGCGAACAACTGAGATGCTTCAAGGTTTCTGTTGAGGAATCCAAATCAGGCAAACTAATCGCCTCCAGTGAACACGGTGAAGCTACCCGGGTAAATGCATTATTAGTTAATAATAATAAATAAATAAATAATAAATATTTCTGGACATTTCACACAGCGCTATCTAGCCCCAAACTAAGCAGAGCTTGTATTATGGGAACCAGATAACTGATAGAATACTTATATACTTTTTTTTGTAAATACATACTTATAATATATAGAGAAACAACCAGACCCGGAACAAATATCTGTAGATAATGCAAACATTTGTTCCGGAATTGAACCCGCTACCTCCTGCGTCTCAGCCGGCTATTCGCCCACTGCACCACGGAGGTCGTCCAGTTAATACTAGCTTGCGCCCGTGGCTTCGCACGCTTGGTTGTCAATAAAAAGTAGCCTAAGTTTCAATCCAGGTCACAATCTATCTTCAATACCAAATTTCATCGAAATCGGTCCAGGCAACCTTAGGTTTTTCAAACATTCGATCACAATACATAATTACTGATTTGAACGGGTATTTATCACGTATGTACTTTTTTTATTTGTTATTCCGAAAATACCTGTTTAAATCCTTACCTTAGGGTAGAACGAAATTAGTGAAATTGGATAGATATGACTTTATTGCACACCATAAACAATAAAACAATTAAAATAAGCAAAAAAAAATGTATACAATACTCTATATGAAGAATGTCTTATCGCTAAGTAGCGATCTCTACCAGACAACCTTTAGATGTAATGTATTATGTGAGTTTTACCTATAGTTTTTTTTAATAGTTTTTAAAATAGTTAAATAAATAAATAAATATTGCTGGACAATTCACACAACGCTATCTAGCCCCAAACTAAGCAGATCTTGTATTATGGGAACCAGATAACTGATAGAATACTTATATATTTTTTTTTTGTAAATACATTATTATAATATATAGAAAAACAACCAGACCCGGAACAAATATCTGTAGATCATGGAAACATTTGTTTCGCGGCGGGAATCGAACCCGGTACCTCCTGCGTCTCAGCAGGCTATTCGCCCACTGCGCCACGGAGGTCGTCCTATAGGTTATATTTATTTGATCATAATATTATATACGTCCAAACTATTTCATTATTTAAAAGGAGTAGAGCAATTTAATTCCCAAGCTTTTGGTAATGCCTAACAAATCATGAACATTTTTTGTTTTAGTTCGACCATGGTGCTCCTCTGATCCACGGCGGTGTTCAAGAAGCTATCCTGGTAGCCACTGATTACAGCAACGCTGGAAGTAAGTTTTTTTATACAACTTGGAGATGGAACAGCTCAGGGCCCACCTGAACTTATTTGAAAGAACGAAAGAAAAAGTTTTTATTTGTAACGGCACAGGACTACAAAGCGAGATACAGACACAGGAGATACATAAATAAATTAAAAACACATAATTAAAAAAAAACTATACATAATTGGTATAGCTCGGTACCTAGCTCGAATTATAGTTCTGTTAAGTACAGTCAGCAAAACAAAAAATAGTACTTAGATTGAAAATCATCCCTACTTTGGTTCATATAGGTTCTACCCCAGACATGGTATCACTGCCATCGTCGTCCTCGAACTCTCTCCCCAACTCGTTATAAATAATAACAAACTTCAAACGTGACAAAAACAAAAACTTTAACTACCAAAAAACAGCAGAAGAAAAACTCGGAAGTGAAGTGAAATGACGTGCACGCGTGTATCGCTACTGCTGAGCGCATCAATCAGTGCTCTAAGGAAGCTGGTGAGCTTCTGTGAGCACTATGTGGAGGCCCATGGGCTCAAATACAACGCGAGCAAGAGTAAACTGATGGTTTTGAAGGCGGGAACGAAAACTTACTCCACAGTCCCACCGGTATCGGTGTTTGGGGAGTTGTTTACGAGTTGTGGGGGCGCGCTGCCGACAGGGAGCGCGTCTTCCGGATGCAAAAGCGCGCCGTTAGAGCCATAGCAAGGGTGTCATGGGATACGTCGGCAAGCCCTTATTTTAAATCACTTAATATCCTCATACTACCATCTATAGTGATATTACAAGTGGCAGTCTTCGTCAGGAGTAACCTCAATGATTACGCCAAGCGAGGATACTCCCACAGGTACAACACCCGTGGAGCATGTAAGCTCGCGAGTATCCCACACAGACTCGCAAAGACCGACAGACTCACTCACGTCATGGGGCCGACAGTCTACAATAGTCTCCCTGTTGCAATCACTTCACTATGCAATGACATTACTTTCAAGCACCGGCTTAAGCGCTGGCTGCTCGAAAAAGCGTTCTATTCAATAGAAGAGTTTTTGATGACGACAATATAAAAATAATACATGAATTTATCATTTTACAACTTTGTATATGTTAAATATTATTATTAATTTAATTTCATTTAATTTACTCATTATTTAAAAAGAAAGGTGTATGACTTGTATTTATCCGATACCAATAAAATTGTTTATCTGTATCACTAAACGGTAATGAGCTCAAGCGAGTGATGGAGTTCAAGTATCTGGGCCACGGGGTCACTGAGGCTCTTACAGATGAAGAGAAGGAGCGTAGGGTGTTTCAGTCAGAGCTATATGCTTGCCCGTAGGCTTGCACGGTGCAGTACGCAGGTAAAAACGACACTGTTCAGAGCGTAATGCCAGTGGTTTTATACGTGCAGCTTATAGGTTAAGCGTACGCAGAGGGCTTTTAACGCTCTGCGCGTACAATGCAATAATGCATTCAGGCCACGCTTCTGTAGCGCATCGGGGATGTTCGTGGAGGCCCGAGTAGACGGATTCACAGCGATACTGCACAAGAGAACGGCGCCCCTGATGCGGGTGCGCGGACCCTAACAGCTACCTGCAACTCATTGCAGGAAGGCTGGACTTGGACTGTTCCTTCATGGAACAGTGGACGAGAGCGCACACTGTGCACGTCTAGTGTCTCAGTCAGAGTCGAATGATCCTGTTTGTTATTTTTATGTGTATTTTATGATTTTATGTTATTTTTGTGATTTATTTATTTCATTGTTTAATGTTGTATTGTATTTAATATGGACTAGGCCTTGTATGTTAGCGCTCGTCTGAATTAAAGAAAGAAATTGAATTATGACATGCAAATTACAAATAAAACAAATAGTATTTTTTGTTGACACAAGTTAATATCGAATCCATAAGCTCCCGAACTAGTACTGTGTTTCAGGAACCAGTGGCTTCTCCCATCGAGCTACAATAAAGTTACATACGGTTTGGTGCGCGTATGTGTGTAAGCTTTGTAATAATTAGTTTCATCATCATCATCACCATCAGCCGGAAAGCGTCCACTGCTGAACATAGGCCTCCCCCTTAGATCGCCACAACGAGCGGTTGGTAGCCGTTTGCGCCCAACGGCTCCCCGCGATTCTTACTAGATCGTCGGTCCACCTTGTGGGGGGGGGGGGGGGGGGGGGGGGGCGGCCTACGCTGCGTCTTCCAGTCCGTGGTCTCCACTCGAGAACTTTTCTTCCCCAACGGTTATCGGTTCTACGAGCGATGTGGCCTGCCCATTGCCACTTCAACTTGCTAATTTTGAGAGCTATGTCGGCAACTTTAGTTCTTCTGCGGATTTCCTCATTGCGGATTTTGTCACGCAAAGAAACCCCGAGTTCTGTATATTAGTTTGCGCTCTGTAAATTCAAAAATAAAATAATCAGTTAATTTTTTCTCAATTCTATCGTACCTAGTCCATTTTCTCTAATCAGCTAATAACTTAAGTACTAACTTTTTATAAATGACACTCGTCATATCACACCTATTACATTTTCCGTTATACGCTATTTATATATTATTTGACAACTTTTGGATGGAGAGGAATATTATTAAATGGAAGATGACTTTTGGGTGTTACATATGTTAATCTATGACTATTTTCACAGTTTTCCTCCCAACCGCTGAATTGGTGCCATGGATCGAGGAAGTGACGGATCTGGTGTTGAGCCCTAAGGAAAAGTCCTCTGAGGAAAAGTCCTCTGAGGAAAAGTCCTCTGAGGAAAAGTCCTCTGAACAAGAGTCCTCTGAAGAAGAGTCCTCTGAGGAAGAGTCCTCTGAGGAAGAGCCCTCTGAGGAAGAGGCCCCTGAGGAAGAGCCCTCTAAGGAAGAGGCCCCTGAACAAGAGGTTTCTGAGGAAGAAGCCTTAAAGGTCAAGTTCGTCAACTAAATGAAAACACTAAAGAGTCATACTCAGATTAAATATTCTGAGGCCTCAATGCTAAAACTAAACTCAAAATTGAATCGAGAACCTTAGATTTTTGACTGTTAGCTCATTCACAGCTGTCAAAAAACCTACGCTAGGTTCTTGATTCACACTTGAGCATAGTTCTAGAATAAGCGCGTTCTAAATAGGGCGAAGTCTTATAACATTGAATAAACATCTGAAATGTTTAATGAAGTTTTATTTTTAAAAAGATGTGTAAGCTGATAGTTAACTCGTATAGGGTTAAGGTCATCTTTGTACATGTCCTATATATTTGTATGTAAACTTTTTGTGCAGGCACAATCAACACGGTGAAATTAAAATCACTGTGTTTTGTTAGAACAAACTTTCAGATATGGTCTACTAGGCACTAGGGCATGTACCTATTCCGGAATTCCGAAATTTCGCAATTCCGGAATCTCGGACAGATTTTTCTAATATTTCAATTACGGAATTGAAACGCTTTAATATCGTTATTCCGACATCGATATTTTGACTATTAACTTTTTCGAACGTACCCATGATGCATAGACACAAACGCACACACACACACACGAACGCGACCGTGAACTACCGTGAACTAATAAATTTTAACTTTTTCCTAGAATACAAATAATTTTTCCAGTTTCGAAACACTTCCGGAATTCCGATACTGGGTATCCAGTATCGTAACTCAGTTCCGGAATTGAACACCTTCCGATATTACATGCCCTACTAGGCACTAGCGGTTTATAGCATCAACCCTGTTGCCCTGTTCTTATAACTGCTAACAGATGGCGTTGCTCTGTCATCAGTTGATTATCAACGGAAAGTTAATTTTCAATGTCAATTGCTGTATTAACATTATTTTACGAGGAACTTGAAATAAAATAAAAAAAAAACATGTGTCTGTTTAACTGACGAAGTGAGATAGTATAAGACAAATTTCGATAGATTTTGGCCAGTGGCAACTATTACGCTAGTTGGAACTAGTTTCATATAAAATTGTAAATGAAAAGCCCTCATTAATAACAAAAAAAACCGGACAAGTGCGAGTCGGACTCGGGCACGAAGGGTTCCGTACCATTATCTATAAAAACGGAAAAAAAATCATGCTTTTGTATGGTAGCCCCATCGTTATTAAGACCGAGAAAAAGATTGGAAATAAACCACATTTGTGGTATGGGAACCCCCTGAAATATTAATTTTATTTTAATTATTTATTTTGAAAGTGAAAAGTATAACTCAATATTCTGTGAATATTTCAAGCGTCTACCTGTTGCCGTTATCAATATCGAGCTAAAACGAGCAAAATAAAATTACGTTTGTTGTATGGGAGCCGTCCTTAAATATTTGTTTTATTCTGTTTTTAGTACTTGTTGTTTTAGCGGCAATAGAAATACATCATCTGTGAAAATTTAAACTCTCTAACTATCAAGGTTCATGAGATACAGCCTGGTGACAGATATACAGACAGACGGACAGACAGACAGCGGAGTCTTAGTAATAGGGTCCCGTTTTACCTTTTGGGTACGGAACCCTAAAAACAGGCAAGAATTACTGAGCACTAGTTTAATTATTGCGTTAGTTTTAGTTGTGTTGCAGGGTGAACTTTCTTAAAACAGTCACAGTACTTAATTTAAAATTACAAAAAGAGAGTAGGTAACCAAAATAACACAATCATGCTCATATACTTATATAAAGTTATAAAAAGAATAAGAAAACAACATTATGGGTTTGTAGTTGAAGGGATCAAAGCCGGATGTTTTTTTTTATTTGTATGTAACCCGAAGTGGTACAAGTTATTCTGATTTATCTATTATATTCTGGCATGAAAATGATTAAGTGGTAGTACAACATCAAGAATCTATTTGCTAGTAAGTACATTGTCGCGCTTCTTTTGTTTTTTATTAAAATGTTTCAAACTGATAAATGTTAAGAAAACCACGGACCTCTGCGTCGTGAAATCGTTGATTAACATAATTGCTCCCGAACTAGCATTAATATTCAACGAGTGTACTGACTGTGGTGTATTCCCTGATTTAATGAAACACAGTAAAATAACTCCACTTTTCAAATCAGGCACTAGTTCTGATCCTGGTAATTTTAGACAAATCTCAGTACTTCCGAAATTTAGTAAAATATTTGAAAAAATAATTTTAAATCAACTGCTTAGACATTTTAATTCACATAGTTTACTGCATAATAAACAATTTGGATTTACCAGGGGTCTCTCAACGGCTAATGCTGGTATTGAGTTAATATTGCACGTATTTGATGCCTGGGAGAAGTACAAGATGAATGAGGTTTAGGTGGTTTTTGTGATTTGTCTAAGGCATTTGATTGCGTAGACCATGACACATTGATCAGAAAACTACACCTTTATGGAATTAGGAGCGTTGCTCTAGACTTTCTCACTTCTTGTTTAAGTGGCAGAGTGCAAAGAGTCGACGTGAATGGAAAGCATTCTCTAAGGTCTCTGGTTAAAATGGGTGTACCACAGGGATCAATAATGGGACCATTTTTGTTTTTAGTATATATTCATGATCTCCCCCATCTTGTAAGGGACGATCATGAGTTTGTATTGTTTGCAGATGACACTTCAATTTTATTTAAATTAAAGGACGATTAATCGATTTTGACGATGTAAACAAAGCCATCTCTAAGGTCGTATAATGGTTCAATATAAACAATCTTCTTCTAAATGAAAATAAAATAAAGTGTACTTATTAGATTTATACTACCTAATGTTACACAAGATAAAGCAGCTATAAAAATCAAAGAAGAGGTGTTGGCTCTTGTGGACACCATCGTATTCTTAGGTATAACCCTAGATAATAAGCTTCAATGGGGCCCTTACATTGATAAGTTGTCGAAGAGACTTAGTTCTACGGCAAATGCAGTCAAAAAGATCCGTCTTCTTACAGAGGTAGACACAGCTAGACTAGTTTACTTCAGCTACTTCCACAACATTATTTTAAGCGGTATCCTGTGGGGGAGTGCTGCAGATATAAACACCGTTTTTGTGCTGCAGAAGAGGGCTGTTCGTGCAATTTATAATATGAGCCTCAGATAATCATTACACAATAAGCTTAAAGAAATAAATATTACGACATTCCCTTGTCAATACATGTATGAAAATCTGATGTATGTTTGCAAAAATATTAATTTGTTTAAGAAAAAATAGCGATAATCATAATTTTAATACTAGAAAAAACGATAAACTCATTGTTGCTTCCTGTAGGCTTCATAAAGTTAGTAAATCGTTTAAAGGGCAAGGTGTACGCTTGCTGCTGTAAACTCCCAAGCAATGTACAAAAATTTAAAATTAACAAATTTAAAAACTTAATCAAACAAAATCTTTATAAGAAGCTTACTATAAAATATCGGATTATTTAGATGATAGAGAAGCTTGGGATTGAAATTACTGCAACTTGTTCAGAAACGTTACAATTTAGACCTAAATTTTTCTTTATTGTTATGTATTCTAAAAGGATCACTAAAAAACAACCAGCCTTGTTTCTTGCCTTTCTTTCCTGGCTTGGCCGCGAATAAACAGGCAGTAAAATTGACGTTTCAAAGTGATCATTGTGATTTTAATGAATAAAAGATTTTGACTTTGACTTTCCATGTAAGTACTTTATGCTCATATGTCCTGTTTCAAAATATGTACTTACCTAAGGTAATTAAAAGCCACTTCCAAATTTTCCAATACTAATGGCGACTTTCGCAACGATGGCGATGCCTAAACGTATTTAGTGGCTAAATATGATTTAGAGAGTTGTCAAATCATACATATACGTCAAATTTAAACGTGTTTAGTCGCTAAATACATTTAGGGATCGTTGTGCAAGCTGTGCTAAGAACCATGAACCAACAATGATGAAACAAAACCACGTAAGAATATTATCTAAACATTTAAAAGTTACTGCAAAATCATCATTATTCTCAAGTTATAAAATCTTAAACATCTTAGCACTCAATGGCCTGGGCACCATGACTATCTAAACATATTCACATAATTAATTTATTATGAAATAACTTTTGCAATAACTTATAATTTCGACCTAAGCTATTTGCGGTATACCTAAGTAGGTCACATCGAAGAATTAATTAAAATTATGTATAATTGACACAGGTGGCGATTCTGTTATTTACGCTAACTAAAACTGTGTAAAATACAAACGGTCTTATTTTGTTTACGCTAAAGATCAAATTAGAATGACATTTAAAGTGACATTTCTAAAATTAATTAATTTTTACTAATATGGCGTGTTTACGGTCTAGTTTTAATCAACACCAATTTGCCTGCTGACTAAAACTAGCCCAAAAACACGCCGTCCTAGTAATAGCTACTTAATTTTAGAAATGTCACTTTAAATGTCATTCTATTTTGATCTTTAGCGTAAATAAAATAAGACCGTTCGTATTTTACACAGTTTTAGTTAGTTAGTGTAAACAACAGAATCGCCACCGTTTGCTAACTTCAATAGCCAGGGTTTGTTATTTCTTTCCATCTTATATGTATATAATATTGATTTTAAAAGTACTCAGCTGTCTGATTTGCTTAATAGAACTTCACAAATAAAGTCCTAAAAAAACATCTATTGCATAACGGTTCATGATAACCGCTATGAAATATACTGTATTATGTCTAATAGTATTTAAAACATAGAAAATGTAAGTACTCAAGTACTAAAATCGGCGGTCATGCGATTAAACCCAAAATTCAATTACATTACACGTCTTAAAACGACTCCAATTCGCGTTCTTTCAAGTTTGGTCAACTTTCAGACCACTTCATCTATGGAGCCACTTTTAGTTGACGCTCAGCAAACCTCGACATCCAAACATACGACTATTTATTTTTTAACTCCTAAAGGAGGCAAAATGCTTATAATAACGGAAAGAATATACAATTATTTACAATAAAATATTGAAGAAACAGTTGAATCATCTAAAGACCGTTGCCAACGATCTATAGATAGTATTTTATTTTATAGTGTTATCCGAACACATACGGAAAATTCCATGATTTTTAAAATCATCTCAAAAATTTCAAGCCTAGACGGGACCTAAACCCTTCCTCTTGATACGAGGATGCACAATGCAACTGTGCTACCAGGCCGTTTCACGTCTAGGTCGAAATTAGTGAAATAAATTAGTAAATTAGTCGAAATTAGTCGATCTATATATAGTTCAACTGCTCCTGATCACTACCAGGCGGATGTGTCCCCAAGCCACTGGCTGCATTGCCCCGCTGAATTGCAACGCCCAGACCCAGATAAGCGCCAGCACTCGAATCACACGTCGCTTCGACCAGACGTCCAGAAAGAATTTTGAAAACGCGATGGGCCTGGGTACCCCATGGACCCAGGGTCTCGAACCCAAATGGCTCAAAAACGTAAGCTCTGTGTAGACTTCCATATTTGCGCCGCTTGAGATCTTCGGCTGAATTTGCCGCCGCACCGGCTTCAACTGACAGATGAGATGGCGCAAGGGTATCGACGTACGTAGCGTCCCACACCAAAGGCCCACCTTCTCTCAGGGTACAACAGTATTATAGTATACTATTTATTTAGTTAGAACATTTTGGAAGTACCCATCGATCGACAGACCTATGTCTTTTCTTCAAAAGACAAGGAAATAGCCGTGCTAGCCTAAAGTTCACTGACCGAACTCTCGTTCACTAAAACAGAAAGAAATCGACAAACGGACAAATGACGCGAAAATATACAAATTAGTAAAAAGTAGGTGAGCAGAGTAATCGGACTACGTGACTATTGTCATGCAGCAGCATTACGTTATCTTAAAAGTGGTCGTAACTCTTAGACTACAAAATATGAACTAACACACGCAGCGTACGTACATACCTATTTCGGAATAAGTATACCGATATTACATTATGTTATCCCGTAAGGGCGTAGGTGAATCACAAAAATGAACATTTTAGCGTCATAAGCTAGAGCATAGGTAGGTTTATCGGACGCAACTTATGCTGTATCTGACCAAAACTATTACATAGACATGTGTAAACTGTCAGCAATAAGTCGCGGATGGAACTTTAATCGCTCGGACACCTAACGAGAATAGGCTCCTCGGCGTTGTATGTATGTATGTTTGTTTGACCGAGGATAACTTTCGAAGCGTTTATCCGATCATCGCGGAATTTGGTATATAGGTAGGTATTGATGGTATAATTTTGATGTGACTAAATAGGCTAAAAGTGCGGGGGGGTTGTTGAGATATTGGGGTTCAAGAGGGGTAAAAAAAATAAATCGGACTATCCGCTCAAATGGCACGTCTAATAAAAGGTATTTGTGAGAGTTTTGATTTTTAGTTAAAACTTTGTACTTTTTAAGGTATTAGCCATAATAAAAACCGAACTTTGACAAAATTCACAAGGTACCCAGTGATTTCACAGTACTGAAATTTGGAATGCGTGTAGCTTTAGTGACACAAATATAGGGAAAAGTCTGATTTCTAGAAAAACAGCAAATAAAAAAAAGTATCAATTAACATAAGCTCCCGTTACATGTCATTTGAATGAAACTGTAGGTCAAGTTAGTTGGTTTAGCATTTCGTAGAACTATTTGGAAAGTCAAAGATTAAAAATATTTATTTTTTAATTTTTATGAGAGACTCGCAAGATCTCAGTTCGGGCGAAACACAAGTATATTATGTTTGCAGGTTTTAGGAGTAGTAGAGTTTGATGTGAAAGGGATAATAGGAAATATGATAAAAAATGTACTTATCGCTCATTTGGTGCAACAATAACGACTTTGTACTTGTTGGCAAAATTGAGTTAAGTATGTTAAAACTCCCGTAATAAGTTTTTACGTTTGGCAGAAAATCGACAGAACATTTCTATTATATTGCACAAAATGGCACTAACGTAGTTTTTTAATTTAGACCAAATCGGAAAAATGTTGAACGAAACAACGACATATTGATCATTTGCGCGGAGGGCCCATGGAGTGCGGTCAAGTGTGAGTGCTACATGGACATAAGGTTATGACATTCTTTTATTTATTTTCCTCGGTGGAACAATGACGGAATGTAACATTTACGTCATTGTTATTTCAAATAGTTTATCTCTTTTCTTGAATAATGACGGAATGTAACATTTACGTCATTGTTATTTCAAATAGTTTATCTCTTTTCTTGAATAATGATGGAATGTAACATTTACGTTGTTGTTACTTCAACTAGATTATCGTTATAATGTATCTACATTTGTTTTTCATGATATGTTTTTAATTTTTTTTAAATAATCAAATGTACTTGTACGCAGTCTCAGTGTTAAAAATAGATCAATAACCCACAATTTTTTGGCACGAGGACATACACAGAATGAATGGGGCACTGCACACTCAACAATTGAAAAAGCCATAAAGATATCTAATGTTCATAATTTGATACATAATCATCTATTCTTTCTCAAAGTCCTCGCGATAAGTCTTGTCTTAAGTCAGGGTATTGCTTTAATAAAAAACCGACCAAGCGCGAGTCGGACTCGCGCACAAAAGATTCCGTACCTTTAATTTTCAATAATTTTTTTTTGGAATTTACCTTTATTTATGCTGTATCTTGCTTTTGGTCATATTTTGTGATTCTGGTTAACGAGAACTACCATAGAGGTTTTCGACCCAAAACCTATAGAGTACTTCCGGTTGACCAAGAATTGTCAATTTTGGTTAAAGGCAAGGTCTTACAGCACATATAAAAGAAACATTCTGAAAATTAAAAAAAAAAATGAATATCAAGGTAAGTTTTGGTACTTACAAGTATACGTGAAAATCTAAATTTGCCCATAAATATCTTATTGTGATGACTCAGGATCTTGATTTTTATACACCTAACAGGGACTATAGACCTCAGTATTTGGTATAAGTTTCAACTTGCTAGGTCTACCCGTTCCTAAGAAAATCGGTAGTGACGAACGGACAGACAGATGTACAGACAGAAAAAAGAGTGATCTTATAAGGGTTCCTTTTTACCTTTTGTAGTGTCGCGAGTTCAATGGTTTTTTCCAATCTCAAAAAATTCTCTATGCGCCTAATGAAGTTTTCACTTCAAAAATAGTATTATCGTTAGAAATAAATGGGCAGAGGCTATGAACAACCCGAAGAAATGATTTGTCTACGCGATGTACACACGGCTACAGATCAAGCTATACATTTCCACTATAAGCTGACCTCTCATTCTACTAAAACCCTACACAATGCGAGGTCAGCTTATACTGGAACTATATAGCTTGATGTGTAGCCGTCTATACTGTCAAAATGTCATCGTATAGATTTGATATATTTTTTTGTAAACAATGGATCAAATTTGGAAAATACATTTAAACATGTAAAATAAATGTAATATTTCAAACATACTATAGTGTAATTAAAATAATAAATAAATAAATATTGCTGGACATTTCACACAGCGCTATCTAGCCCCAAACTAAGCAGAGCTTGTACTATGGGAACCAGATAACTGATAGAATATTTATATACTTTTTTTTTGTAAATACATACTTATAATATATAGAAAAACAACCCGGGTCTGGTTGTTAACAAATATCACGCAAACATTTGTTCCGCGGCGGGAATCGAACCCGCTACCTCCTGCGTATCAGCTGACTGTTCGCCGACTGCGCCACGGAGGTCGTCAATTAATTAAACTGATATTGTTTTATGTGATAAATCAATGGAAGGTGACAACGGACATTGAATATAAATCGTCACAGGTCCGTTTTTATAGATAATGGTACGGAACCCTTCGTGCGCGGGGCAGACTCGCACTTCGCCGGTTCATTAAATATCAATAAGGATTTGTCATGGTGATTTTATTTCATTTTAAGCACCATGTAATGGTTTTATTTTTAAATAGAAATAGGAATATGTCATGGATACGCTGACGGCACCAGACGGCGGATTGAAGAATCTCTAGCTGTTATTTGCAATAAAGCGTACAGATCCCTGTAATAAGGTACAATATTGCATGTATCCTTAGACTATATTTATGCACATAACTAAAAGGCGTAAGTCTCAAATGATAATTTTATCTTTTATAGGATTATTAATCAGTCTATTAAAAATGTCGAGTCACGAGTTGCTAAAGAACTATATTTTCTTGCTTTGAGTATTTATTTTAGACAATAAACTCGAACAGTTTCAGAGAAAATACCAAAAAAACTTTCATGAAAGCATCATTTTACAAAACGAAAAATTATAGTGTAAAAGTATTTATTTAGAAAACTCTTTTCGCTATTCGAACGAAAAAACTGAAAAATAACATACTGAAGGTTTATATTGATAAAACATGAACTAGACTTCAGAAAGTTCCTACAAAATACATATAATTTTGGGAGGCTCCCCTTAATGAAGAATTACTGCTCATGCAGCAATCAAAGCAATCAAAACAATTTTTGTTTTTTTTTTAGTCTACATGGAGATGGAACTAGCTTATGGTCCACCTGATGTTACGAGTAAGTGGTAACCATCACCTATAACAGAGAACTGCCTCGTAGGTCATCATCATCAGCCCACATTAGTCCACTGCTGGACATATGCCTCTCCCAATACCCGCCAATGAGCTCGTAGGTCACGCACCTTAGAAATGTGGCATACGTTGCACTGCCCTGCGTTCATCAACTTAAGGCATACAGGTGTAAAGCCTCATGTGCCTGTAATTTTACTGGCAACCATACCCTTCAAACCGAAACACAGCAATGCTGCTTGGCGACAGAAATAGGTAGGTTGTTAGTACTTCCCCAGGCGAGCCCTTTCACACGAAACTCTACTAAACTTCTGTAAGCTCCTATAAGGTACACACGGCTACACATCATGCTATACATTTCCAGTATAATCTGGCCTCTCATTCTACGAAAAGCCTACACAATGCGAGATCAGCTTATACTGGAAATTTATAGCTTGATGTGTAGCCATGTGTACTACATAAGTACAAAGTTTGAAGTTCTAAGTAGCAAATTTTAACTGGTGTCTGACGCGCCTATAACAACCCGTAACTAGATATTTCAATTATCTACCTATACTGAGTACGTACAGCTGACTGGTTGAGTTATCGATTGATTGGATAACTGCTGGACCTGTTATGGACATAAGCAGTGCGATTCAATGAGCACATCCGTTTTACTGTATAATTTTACTATTTAGCGAGTAGGTACATATTACATTTGAAATAGATTGGCCAAGCACGTGTCGGACCTTGGATAAAAATGTAGGGTTATGTTACGACATTCCCTTGCCAATACATCTATGATGTGTGTTCACAAAAATATTAATTTGTTTAAGAAAAATAGCGAAAATCATAATTTTAATGCTAAAAATAAAGATCGCTGTTGCCACTTGTAGACTCCATAAAGTTAGTAAACCGTTTAAAGGGCAAGGTGTACGCTTTTATAACAAACTCCCAAGTGATGTACAAAAATGACAATTAACAAATTTGAAAACGTAATTAATAATATCTTTATGAAAAAGCCTACATATCGGGTTATTTAGACAATAGAAAAGCTTGGGATTGAAATCTCTCCTACTCGTTTTTGTTTATTGTTATGTATTCTAAAAGGATCATTAAAATGAACAACCAGCCTTGTTTCTTGCCTTTCTTTCCTGGCTTGGTCTCGAAGGAACAGGCAGTAAAATTGACGTTTCAAAGTGATCCTTGTGATTTTAATGAATAAACAGATTTTGATTTTGAAGTTGTTAGACCAGGGATTAGAATAATTTTATTTACATAGAACTTAGATTATGTTTGTGTTCTTTTTGTTGGGCTCTTGTGGTCACCTCACTAGGTAAATTTCTCTAGGTAGAGATCGCTACTTAGCGATAACACCACCATTTGTAAACATTCATTTGAACACTGCTAATTTTAATTGTGTTGTTTTTTATTAGATAGATAGATAGAATTATTTATTTGACACACACAAAGAAACATAGAACGGATCGCAAACAAAATAGGTAGATAGACATGAAAATTACAAAACAATGAGATTAAATTAGACCTTACAGCTAGAACACATACGTACCCCACCAATAGGTTATTCTTTGTTGTACACAAATAGATTTACCTACAGACAAAAATAGCTTACAAAATGAACATCTACAAAGACGAGCTTAACCCTAAAAAGAGTTTTCTTCCAGCAAACCTTTGAAGATAGAGATATTTGATTATAGTGGTGGGTACGTGCACAGAAAAGGGCATTGGAGTAGAATACTAATATATAATAGAATACTCTTTATTGCACATCCAACAAATTAAAAAAAAAAAAATATACACAAAAATAATGGTAAGTACAATGGGTGGCCTTATCGCTAAAAGCGATCTCTTCCAGACAACCTTTGGATGGACAGGACAAAACAAAATCAAAAAGACGGCGGTGTATCTATGTTCATAAACCTACATAAACTACCTATACGTACTTACTAATAATATATAATATATACTATAATGAATACAACACTTATCCATATAAAAAAAATACCTACAAACTATACCTACGTTATAGATAAACATAATACATTATCTTCCTAGCGTTATTTATTTACTATTTATGTACTTATTTTATCTGTTAGTATAGTTTGCTATATGTATATACCTATATAACTAGTCTATTTTATAAGTATATTAAGTATTAGCATTAAAACTTCATATTATTATTATATCTTAGAATATATTATGTGTAAATGTAATGTATCCTCTAAAGTACACCGCACTCCGTAATTTTTTAAAATTTCGCTCCATCCAAAGGTTGCCTGGAAGAGATCGCTTTTAGCGATAAGGCCGCCCATTGTATTGCCTTATTTATTTTAACCCAGTACTTATTTTTTTATTATTTCTGTTTGTGTGGTAATTCAATAAAGAGTTATCTATCTATCTATCTATCTATTATACAAAATATAAATAATATACCTACTTATACATAATAAACTTATATTACCTACTTATTCATTTGTGGTTGTTATTGTGTGCAATAAAGTGTTATCTAATCTAATCTAACTGGGATCAGCGGGGATATTGTATTTCCTCCTCAGTTTCCGGTCTTGAGGATTCTTATAAAAATCTTACAAAAAGTTTACGTACACAAATAAAATAAACACAAATAAAACTCATACACGATATCCCAAGATTGGAAGATGAGGAGAATATCGACCATCAATTTTTGACATCGGGGATTGACAAAAATCTAGAAAGTTAATTCAAAAACAGTCATCAGTTTGTGACAGAAATCACACACAATATTCCAAGATTGGAAGCTGCGGAGATAATTGGTCGTTTTTTGACATCTTCCTGTTCCAAGTTAGTCCAAGTGTGTCAACCACACAAATCTAGCAAATTACTTCAAAAACAGTCATCTGTTTGTAGCATTGATCTTTGGCGGCAGTAGCACTTTCAGCGACTAAACATGTTTAAATTTGACGTACTTATTTGTATTATTTGACCACTCCTTATTTCATATTTAGCCACTAAATATGTTTAAGCATCGTTGCGCAAATTGCGCTGAATGTCGGTGTTGATGGTTGTTTTTGTCGAATTCTAATGTTTTCTGAATGTTGTTAATCTTGCTCACGATTTTAGTGGTCGCACTCCTCCAAAATGGGTCGACCGATTTTAAGGGGAGACCGTAGGGGAATCGCCCATACAACACGTACTACTAAGATCATTTCTAATTGGAGCATATTTATACCTTAAAAGGTATTACTTTAATTTGAATAGTATTTATATTTTAGATCATAATACCTACTTACCTAAAATGAAACAGAAGCGTATCGCATTCTGCATGGTTTTACGTCATAAAAGACCTGTTTTCAACCTAATTGTTTCGTATTAAAAACAACAACATCTAACGTATCCTAGTCATGAGAACATAGATTATATCGTCTAGTTACAGAATAACAACACAATGAGAAAAATACAACAAGTTTTCAGTCATCAGTTTTGGTATTACGGAACACGGTCAAAATCTAATCAAATTTAGAATCGTTCATATGCTATTACTGTCGTTCTGCGTGGTTAAACTTCGTCACTAAACAGGGATAGCGATATTCAGGCCGAAGTTTTTGACGCAGCGAAATTGAAGTTGCGCTCGGGGTTCGCTGGCTTCTTAAAGATTTTTTTTTGTATATTTGGTAGGTATGAAAATAGGCCGTAAAATATTTTTCACCCTCCTACCCCCACGATTTTTTAATCGCGATTTTAATATTTTAGTAAGAACAATATCCATATAATTTAACCGTCCGTCGTTCATTGAAATGTCGCGTCACTTTGACAAGAGTGTTTTATATAGTTTTTATCCTGAAGTTCCCACAGGAACGGGAAATTTCAAGTGTGTGAAGCCGCGAGCAGGTCAGCCAGTATTTGTATAATAATTCTGTAAATAAAGATGAAAGTTTGATAGCGAGTGTTGCCGGTGAATTCTTGTCCTTGACCGCGTTCTCGTAGCGTTTAAATGTATTATGAAATGAATATATCTCCACGCTATTACGAGTATCTATGTGTTAAGGTAATCTGTTGAGCCATTCGAGTAGGATCTTGGGAAATTTATAGAATGTGTCTCTCGAGACGAGTTAAATATTTTAGTAGAGATCTTTCAGACTCAGGCCCATGTTAATAATTAGACAATTAGGGTAATTACTTAGTAATTCTGTAATCGTAGACATTTCGTAGCAATTATGAGCGCGTTGAAGTCTTTTTTTTGTAAATGTGTGCACTGGAGACCACCCTGAGTTTTTACTTTATTTGTAGGAATTTTATACTATCTTGTGCACACGGTTTTGTTTAAGTTTATGTACTTAGTACGTGGGAAAGCCTTTAATGACATTACTAAAATACAGGAGAAACAGTTTAATCATCTAAATACCGTTGCTAACGATCTATAGATAGCTCAACTGCACCAGATCACTACCAGACAGATCATTGCCTCGCTGGATAGTTAATTGTAATACCCAGTTTCCGTAATTTTAAGTTTATTCAACTTTCGGTTTGTACGTTATATGCTTGCGTTTGACCACGATCTCGCCTGATGGTAAGCGATGATGCAGTCTACGATGGTACACGCTTGCCTAGAAGAAACCTGTTTACTAGTTATACATGGTAACTACATTGTTTCGTATTATCGATATTGATATTATATGTATAAAAAATACTAGATTTCGTTACAGGAATTTACCTTTTAAAATTACGTACCTCCCCACTCCTTTATTAAAAATAATAGAGATTTTAAAGAGGTACCTAAAGTTTGTTGTTTGTTAGTTTGTGTGTTTGTAGGGTAGGTAATCTCCGAAACTGCTGAACCAATTGTGAAAAAATATACAATTATTTACAATAAAATACAGATGAAACAGTTGAATCATCTAAAGATCGTTGCAAACGATCTATAGATAGCTCAAGTGCTCCAGATCACTACCAGGTGGAAGTGTCCTCAATACACTGGCTACATTGCTACGCTGAATTGCAATGCTTATGCGTTGACACAGATAAGATATAGATAAGATGATATTGTTGCGCCCAACCGGGTCCATAATGAACATGTACCTATTATTTACCACCTGTTATTACATTGTGGAATACAATAAACGATTGAGTATTGAGTATTAAGTGCATAAGATACCCTGATACTGCCCGTTCTGAAAATTCTTTCACTGATAGAAAGCTGTACTATTCCTGAGTGCTAAACGCTATATTTTATTTTGATAAAAATCCATACGAAGCCGGGCGGGTTATCTAGTAATCCCACTAATATTTTAAATGTGAAAGTTTAGATGTTTGTTTATTTCTTTGTTACAAATTCATCACGTCATAACGGCTAAACCGATTTCGATGAAATTTGGTACGCACGTAGATTATAACCTGAATTAACACATAGGCTACTTTTTGTTGACAAACAACGTGTGTGAAGTTGCTGGCGGAAGCTAGTAATATATAATTACTAGTTAATCACTAAGATAAAAGAGACGCGTCCTATTTTCTAAACTTTGATTGTATTTTAACTTAATTCCTATTCAAATTGTCAGCTTATAAATAAAACTACATAATCAGGCACACTGGTATTAAAAACTAAATATTTCGAAAAAAGATTGTGAATCCGTAATTCAACATTAATTATCTTACAAATTAAAATGTTTAGATAATCCCCTCTAAGCATAATGCCGGAATAATCATCGATTTTTTACTTATTGAGTGTTTTGTCTTTCTATTTCAATGAGTTTTGAATGGCTAACCATTCCACAACTAAAATAGATTTCTAACTAATTCATCATCATCATCAGCCAGAAGACGTCCACTGCTGAACATAGGCCTCCCCCTTACATCGCCACAACGAGCGGTTGACAGCCGTTTGCGCCCAACGGTTCCCCACGATTCTTACTAGATCGTCGGTCCACCTTGTGGGGAGCCGGCCTACGCTGCGTCTTCCAGTCCGTGGTCTCCACTCGAGAGCCTTTCTTCCCCAACGGTTATCGGTTCAAACTAACTATGAATATAATAAAGAAAATAAATAAATATTGCTGGACATTTCACATAGCGCTATTTAGCCCCAAACTAAGCAGAGCTTGTATTATGAGAACCAGATAACTGATAGAAACATCCAGACCTGGAACAAATATCTGTAGATTATGCAAATATTTGTTCCGCTTTTGCGGCCAGTTAACCAAATTTATCTATATCGTGCAACTGAATGAATTACCATGAGTCGAGTTGAGCAACGCTCACGGTCACCGTGTCAGACACATCTGAGATCCGGCCCTGCTATAACTTTCTCTCTTACAGCATCGCCGATTGCACACGCGCATTCGGTCACAGTGCGCCGACGCAGACGTTATGACGCCTGAATTTAACAATTAAAAAAATCCGCTCGGAAAATGTTTAAGTGCGCGCCTGCCTGAGTGATAGTGTAAGTGAAGGATTGCAGTTTTTAAAGTGATTTAAAAATAATTGAGGTTTGAAATAAGTCAATGTTTGATTAGTTCTTACTTACCTATGTTAGTAAGTTACCGCACCTTGAATTTAAATACAGACAGCATTACATATCTATTTTTTATTCTGTGTTGCACCGATACATTTTTATCCGCAATACACAAAGGTTATCTGAAAGAAATTATTTTTTAGCATCAATTTATGGCATTTTTAAATAATTTTCAATCATTAATGTAGGATAATTTTACTCTCCTATTAATTTAGGAGAGTTTAGGATGCGGCATACTTGTTTATGTATAAGAGATACCTAACCAGAAACAAATGTCTATGGATATTGCAAACATTTGTTCCGCGGTGGAATTAGAACCCGCAACCTTCTGCGTCTCAGCCGGCTATTCGCTCACTGCGCCCAATCCTATCTTTAAAACTACCTCCTTAATTCCTAGCGAATGATATCGCAACAAGATGGTCATTTTGACAGTCTATGCTATGTCCACAACTTCTTAATTACTAGTTTCGTACGTTAGGTTGTCTGGAAAAGGTCGGGTTCTTTAGCAATAAGACCACCCATTATACTCATTAATCATATCATTAATTCTAAATTAATTCATTGTATCTACTGTTGTATAAAATTGTTTAATGTGTCATCTTGTGTGTACCAAATAAATGATTATTCTATTCTTTTCTATTCTAAAATTATTAATTCATTCAAAGGCATATTTGACATTTTTCCTTCTTCAAGAATGTTATACACTTTTTGAGACCGCTAAATGATTATTATAAAGGATTTATTGAAATGATTGCAATTTCAATCATCTTCAATCTTAAAGCTATACGGGTCTATTATCTAAAATTACTTGCGGCCGTATTTTGATAAACAACCCAGCAAAAACATATTTCGCTATTCATAATTATCTATTCTATTTTATATTTTGAGCCATTTATCTCCCACTGTTGGGCAATGGACTACCCCCATTGCTTCCAAACATCACAATCTTGTGACACAATTATTTATAACAAATTACAGATGAACGTAGATATCACGCAATCGGATCTTGGGCGATTATATATTTACCACGATTTGTGTCAAAACTAACAAATCATGGTAAATATTCCGTTTTTAGTACAAATAATTGATTGAGCGAAGCGTGATCTCCAAATCAACTTGGCCAAATCGGCGTTGTATGTATGTATGTATGTTTGCTTGTCCGAGGATAACTTTCGAAGCGTTGTGATCATCGTGAAATTCGGTATATAACTAGGTAGTGATGGCACAATTTTGGTGTGACTAGATGAGCTAAAATGTTGGGGGGGGGGGGGGGGGGGGGGGTGTTGAGATATTGGGGTTCAAAAGTAGTATACTAAATGGGACAATCTGGTCAAAGAGCACGTTTAATAAAAGGTATTTTTGGGTACATTTCGACAACGTTTTTATTTTTAGATTAAACCTTGTAGTTTTTAAGTTATTAGCCATAATAAAAACTGAACTTTGACAAAATTCACAAGGTACTCGATGACCTCACAGTACTGAAATTTGGTATGCGTGTAGCTTTAGTAACACAAATATAGGCAAAAGTCTGAAAGCCAGAATAACCGCAATTTCTACCCCAAAAAAGTGTAACCAAATAACGTGAACTCCCGTTACCTGTAATTTGAATGAAACTGTAGGTTGGAAATTCATAACCAAGTTATATGGTTATGGATTTCGAGGCACTATTTTGATAGTCAAAGATTACAAAAACCTAATATTTTTTGTTTTTATGGGAGACTCGCGAGATCTCCGTTCGGGGCGAACCACTAGTTATAGCATAAAACACAAATAAAAACAAATCTCTAACTACGACTAAAGACTCTAAAATTAGGAGACTAGAATATGAGTAATTTTACCATGATTTTACGTCATATGAATGATATCAAGTAACTACCGCAGAATCTTTCTTCATCAGGAATAACAGTTAATGAGAGTTATTTCCCCGTATTGAGTTGCCGATTGCATGATACGGCATAATGACTTTCTAAATAACTATACCGAATGGTTTTACTCAATGTTCACCTAACAATGGTGGCGATTCAGTTGTTTATGCTAACTAAAATTGTGTAAAAGACGAACGGTCTTATTTTGTTTATACTAAAGATCAAATTAGAATGACATTTTAAGTGACATTTCTAAAATTAAGTCATTTTTACTAAGATGGCGTGTTTGCGGGCTAGTTTTAATCAACACCAATTTGCCTGCTGACTAAGACTAGCCCAAAAACACGCAATCTTAGTAAAAAATACTTAATTTTAGAAATGTCACTTTAAATGTCATTCTAATTTGATCTTTAGCGTAAACAAAATAAGACCGTTCGTATTTTACACAATTTTAGTTAGTGTGAACAACAGAATCGCCGCCAATGAATATTTACATTTAAACTATTAGTCTAGTTTACAGTACTTTAAAACGTATGTCTAGTCCCTAAGCTCAAATAATACAGCGTTTTAGCAGTTTTAAAATATACAAGTAAAGTGAAAAACTTTTATTTTGGATCACAAGGGTACATTAAACACAATAGGTACAGATTTTTTTTTTACACATGATAGAACTTCGTTTGACCACAATCTCAAGTGATGGTAAGCGATGATGTAGTACGAAGATCTAGAAAAAACCTATTCACTCTTATCTTAAAAATGCCCGGATCGTATTTATTAGGAAAAACAGACGACGGTAAAGTGTTCCATACCTCAGCTGTACGCATCAAGAACGTAGAACCAAAACGGTGTGTGAATGGGTGGTATATCAACCAGGTACGGATGGTACTGAGCCGTGCGCCTGCTTGTCCTTTGATGGAAGGGGGATGGTGGGATCAGATCGTATAGTTGCTGGGAACATTTCCTAAAATGTATTCTGTAAAAGATCGATAGGCTTGCTACTTTACGGCGGTGTTCGAGACTTTGGGTCTTAGTCTCTGCCATATGTTGCTCACCTATAAGCCTAAAAGCCCTACGTTCTATCCAGTCTAAGGTATATATATTGGTAATGCTGTGAAAGTAACGATCGCCACTCAGCATTATGCTGTAGTAGCATAAAATGTATACCACTACAGCGCTGGCCTTCCGTGCTGCCATATGCAGGGCAGCAACTGAAGCAACAGTACATGAGAACTAGTAAATAAAAGCAAACAAACCTAACTACTTACATACTATTATTTTTATAGTTCTCTCTCTACGTGTTTCGACCGACAATGTTTCGGTTCAATTCGTGAACCTTCATCAGGGTGAGTGCGATCCGCTCCAAACCGCGTCGTGCGAGGCGAGACGTGGTTCGTCGGTCGTAACACCGATAAAACGGTACGTGATAAATCCCGTATTTATAATAATAGTTCTCTCATGTTTTTAGAGTATACTCATATTTTAAAATTTTATGTGTGTGCATTGTTTTCGGGAAATAGCTGTCTTCTGTAATACAGTATTTTTAACTAAAACAGAAGAATTCCCATGTTTTATTTGAAACGAGCTAACCCGCGCCTATAATATAGCTTATAACTGTATTGAGTTCATACAAAAATCCCATAGAAAAAGCACTTTCAGTTTTTCTCAATTTTGTAATTTCCTGGGCAACTTTTTTTCCTAAAAACCTTATTCGGACTATTAGGAACATTTTATAAAAAGAATTGCCAAATCAGTCCAGTCGTTCTCAAGTAGTGCGCTTACCAACGAACACCTTTTCATTTTTATATAGATAAATGATTTGATTTTAATTTATAAGATTGTTTATTGATATAAGAGCTGGGCAAGCCTCCTCTATCTATAAGCCAGTCAGGCGAGATCGTGGTCAAACGCGAGTCAAATTAAGAGTACAAAAAAATTTAAGCTCTACTGAGCGGCTGCATCCGTTACCCAGCTAATGCTCCAACTTGCCACCAGGCACTATAAATCGTCTTAAATTTATTTTTATTTATATCAAATACTAGTTGACCAATCCGCATCTGCGCACGCGTAGTTTTTCAATAAAAACATTACCCTCCTTCTGCGCAGTTGGGTCAAAAATAGTATGTTACTCAGGGATAGTGTAGCTTTCAGTGAAAGAATTTTTGAAATCGGCACAGTAGTTTTTGAGTTTATTCATTACAAACATGCACACACACTCAAAAATACAAATCTTTCCTCTTTATAATATTAGTATAGATATAAAAATCTAATGTCACGGTGTTTGTGATCGCACTCCTCCGAAACGGGTACACCGATTTTAATGTTTTTTTTTGTATATATGGTAGGTATGAGAATAGGTCGTAAAGTATTTTTCACCCTCCTACCCACCCTCCATTTTTGAATCGCGATTTTAGTATTTTTGTATGAACAATAATATAATTAGACCGTCGTTCATTGACGTGAAGTTTTTTACATGAAGTGTCGCGTCACTTTGACATTTTACTCTGCATTTGATTTTTTTTATAATTTACATGGCAGAATAACTTTTGCGGGGTCAGCTAGTATTATGTAAAAATATAATTAGGTCAAATTAGTACGTTAACTATTTTTTATTTTTATTGAGCTATTCTATACCTATAGAGAGGCAAAAACGAATAATTTTTTCATGTTCGTCTTAACTTCCCATTACCCCATTTTCCAAGTCCCATTACTTTAAATACATATTAACCGTGCTTGATAAGTTGGGAACTGAGCGCGGTGACGTCATATTGACGTGTTTAGTACCACCCGCAAAAAAGCGAACATAACAAGCAGCCGCCCGCGGCTTCGTCTTTGTTTTTTTAACCTAATTTATTATGTTACTCAGGGAGGACGCTGCTTTTTATCTAATCTTTTTTACACTATTTGAATAAAATAAAAATACAATGTTTAAGTTTATACATTTATTTTATCTATTATTTACATTATCTCATCTTCGTCACTACTTATTATAAGGTAATAAGGTATAAAGGTTGTCTGGAAGAGATGCTTTTAGCGATAAGACCGCCCATTGTACCTTTATTTATTGTTTATTTCCATTATTGTATTTTTATTTGGTGTGCAATAAAGAGTATTTCATTCATTCATACTTAGTGGATTTATTCCTTCTAGAGGTTGTTCTTCGTCCTCAGTCTCACTTATAGTGAGACTTCACTTGACGAAGAGGTATCCGATAAATTTACAACAGTTACTATAACAACAAAAACTACAACAACAAAACAATGACACAAACTATAACAACAAAAACTACAACAACAAAAAAATAACACAAACGAAAACTAAAATAATTCCAGAGCGCGTCGTTACGTGACGTAGGCCAGTACGAGACTAAAAACCCTAGTAAAAAATAGTGAAGCGAACGGTACAATACGGGCGCCATCGGGGAAGTGCAGGGGAAGCGGTCGGGGAGTCGCATTCCTAGCAGGTCCCAAGTTATCGCGCACTAGTAATACCTACATACTGCTGTATGCTTACCCATGTCTGTCTATTTGAGGGGTTGGTAGAGATTAAGTATCTCCACATGCTAATATAGTATTATTTTATTTTAAACAGCTTATTTACGGTTTTTTGTGAAAATCATTAATGTTTCAAAAGTTATACTGCGTGTCACCACATTTACGACATTAATTTAAATCACGGGTAGGACTGGTGGCTAGTATTGTTGTAAATTAGTTCATTATTATTAAGATCTAATACATTATTGTGATTTTGTTTTATATAAATTCAATATATTTTAATTTCCATTTCTTTAATATCAATGAAACAGCCTGTATAAAAAGTTGTAAGTAGGTACCTGTTAAACTGACTAAGCGGCATCGGCGCAAAGGCGGCGCCGATTTACGTTAAAAAATGTTTATTGAAAATGTATTGATTACTGGATAAATATTTAAGCTACCGGTATTAAACCAATCTCTAAAATCAGTTAATACCTTTATGCATATGTGTTTTAAATTACTGTCGTGGATGCGGTGACAGACTGTATAATTATCTATTTCTTCATAAATGCTCTTTAGCTTAGGGTACTGTACTCGAGCTACGCATTAATGTACTTGTCTACCTATTTTAGGAAATCAAACCATGCGGAGCTGATTTAAGATGTTTGGCTTCAAGCGGTCCATGGTGCAAGCAGTCGCCATCATCTCCTGGACTCTCAACTATTACACTTTCCACAACATCTTCCTCTGGAGTTGCTGCATCATCCTCCTAACGGCTGCTGTGATCCTCGCCATTACAACCTACGATCATGACTACTGGAAGGATAGGGGAGTGTTCTCCCCCCCAGCTTGGCCCGTCGTCGGTCATATTCTATCCGTGGTCCGTTTTAAGGAACAAGGGGGAATGTGTTTCAAGAGAATTTACGAAACTTACAGAAATGTGAGGTTTCTAGGTGAGTGACATTGGATTTGATATTTAGTTGGTAATCTTAGCGAGTATTATTTTGACAACCTTCGTCTTGCAGTGTGCGAATAGCCGGCTGAGAGGCAGGAGGTAGCGGGTTTGATTCCCGCCCCGGAACAAATGTTTGCACGATCTACAGATATTTGTTCCGAGTCTGTTTGTTTCTCTATATATTATAAGTATGTATTTACAATAAAAAATATAAGTATATAAAATATAAGTATTCTATCAGTTATCTGGTTTCCATAGTACAGCTCTGCTTAGTTTGGGGCAGCAATATTTTTTTTTTTTTTTTTTGTTATTTATTATGAGTATTTATGGAATAATGCAACTTGAAGGGGAAAAGTAAGGAAACCAGTATGTTTAAGAATCAAATATCGCAGTGATGTCCATGAAAAAGTGGTATAATTGCGTGAATATCTATTTTTAAATCTAAAGTAGAGACTTCAGGCACTAGTTAGATGACACCCAAAAACTTGCCTTTGTAGTTTAGAATTAATCAAATAAATTGTGAGAGAATATAAATGAACCTATTATATATTATTATTATTTGCCGCCTGAGACGCAGGAGGTAGTGGGTTCTATTCCCGCCGCGGAACAAATGTTTGCACGATTTACATATATTTGTTCCGGGTCTGGTTGTTTCTGTATATATTATAAGTATGTATTTACAAAAAAAAACGTATAGTACCATAGTACAAGCTCTGCTTAGTTTGGGGTTAGATAGCGCTGTGTGAAATGTCCAGAAATATTTATTTATTTATTATTATAATGTTTTTTTTCTGTTGTATGTGTTTTTGTTATTAAATTCGAACTCTGAGCCTCAAAACACAACCTTATTCTTTAAGCTTAGCTTGAGGCTCTCTGTAAGCAATGTTTGTTAACAACCAAACTTGTGAACTAGCACTGACAGTCATAGACAGCATTGTCTGCTTTGTAAATATTGACTGAAATAAATGATTTGATTTGACAAAAAAAACGAAGTTGAGTTCCTTTGTAAAAGTAACTACAATATTATATGTACGAGGTACAGTCTGTGTTAGTATATGGTATACCATGTGTGAGCTATTGATACTGTAGTACACAAGCCTCATCCTTAGCTATATTTAAATCTAGGGTAAAAAGCTTATATCTATCAGAAACGTCATAGTATCGCACATAAATTAATGTATATTTATCGTATTTAAAATTTTATGTATTATAAATATCATAATTTTATATAATATATTTAGGTATGTAATTTAATAATTTAATTTATATCTATCTGTATTTTATTTAGGTATTAGTTGCAATCCCTTCATACATATTCTAAGTGCACCCCCGACCATATCTTTGACATTACTAAATCCTCTCCATCCAAAGGTTGTATTTAAGAAATTTTACTATTTGCTTGGTGTCTTCTATTTTGTCTGTAATTTCTATTTTTTTATGTGTAAAATAACGTGTTTTTTCATTCAGGGTAAACATCGCGTTTTCAGTGCAAATAGAGTTAATAACCACGATAGTTTCAAAAGTTATATTTGATATGATAAGTCTGCAAATAAATGTATTTTCTTTCATTCTTCTTTCTATATAACTATCATATTAATTTCCAGGCACCCACCAGTTCTACCAGCGCACCCTGGTGATCTGCGACCCTGAGCTTATCAAAAGGATCTGTGTGAACGACTTCCAGCACTTCGTGGACCGAGGGTTCTTCTTCAACAAGGATGTGGATCCTCTAGCCGGTTCCGTACTATTCCTCAGAGGGAACGAGTGGAGACGGCTGCGGGCTAAGATATCGCCGATATTTTCGTGAGTATCCCTTTTGCAACACTGGTTTGAAAAAATTTTAGGAAGAATTTGTTATCAGTTGAGATCGTCTAATCTAAAACTGAGCAAAACATTTCAAAATTACCCTTGTGATTACAGTAAATAATTCGCTATAACTTAATGAAGTAGCGGATGTTCAGTTTTGGATAAGACTATCTCTACCTAAGTATTAGAACACAAACTATAGGAGTTTGATAACTTTTTGCATAGCCCCAAGACGCAATTTTTAAAAATATCGCGTCTTACTTTGAAACTTCAAGGAAGCCTTCAAAGAAGTGGACTTGGGTGAGACCGGGCGGCCAATACAAGAACGAAATTTACTACATCGCCGGCAAGATGGATCGACGACATTATAATGTATTACGATATTATATGACTACCTCCGTGGGGCAGTGGGCGAATAGCCGGCTGAGACGCAGGAGGTAGCGGGTTCGATTCCCACCGCGGAACAAATGTTTGCATGATCTACAAATATTTGTTCCGGGTCTGGTTGTTTCCCTATATACTATAAGTATGTATTTACAAAAAAAAATAATATAAATATTCTATCAGTTATCTGGTTCCCATAATACAAGCTCTGCTTAGTTTGGGGCTAGATAGCGCTGTGTGAAATGTCCAGCAAAAATTAATTTATTTATAAAAATCGCATTTCGTATGTGGGTTAGAACAGCACAGGACAGAGGCGAATGGCGACCACGAAGAGAGGTCTATGCCTAGTAGTGGGATGAGAAGGGCTGACGATCATGATGATGATGACTTTGAAACTTGTATAATTAGATTGGGGATATATAGCTAGACGAATACAAAATGTCATATTGCATAAGGCATTACACACATTATACATAAGGACATTATGTTAGTTAACATATTCGGTTATAAAAATTTAAAAACCCCTTTGTTTATTAAATAAATAACAAGCGAAAACATATTCAGGCTGTTCAGCTGTGGAATGCTCTGCCCGAAGAAATAAGACGGTCATCGTCCTTACACACCTTCAAATTGAAGGTGAAGAAACATCATTACCTGACGTTGTCATCTTCCTAGCGTTATTTATTTACTATTTATGTACTTATTTTATCTGTTAGTATAGTTTGCTATATGTATATACCTATATAACTAGTCAGGTCATAAATTCTGTCACATGTTTAATATAAAATAATTGAAACAAGTTTATTCATTATGTAACCATTTATATACCAAAATGAACTTAACAAAACATAGATTCTTATGGCACTAAAGTTTATTTAAAATGACCTCCGTGATTTTGAATACAGGCCTTCAATCTGCGCGGCCAGTCGTCTATCGCAGCACGAACGAGGTCCGTGTCAATATCGGCGGCTGCCTTAATCAAGGATGTCTTGAGTGACTCCAAATTGGGATGAGGCTTTGAGCACGCCTTTTCCTCCAAGTGTTGCCATATCTTGTAATCTAACGAATTCAAATCTGGACTGGAGGAGGGCCAGTCTTCGTGCCGGATGAAGTCGATTTCACGCGCCGCCAGCCAGTCTTGTGTGCTCTTCGCTCTATGAGCTGGCGCCGAATCTTGTTGGAATATCCAGTGCCTGTTATTGAACATGGTCTGAGAAACAGGTTCCACAAGGTTCGTCAGGACTGTATTTTGATACACAACTGCATTCATTTTTACACCTTTCTCACAAAAATGTACCTCTGTTAAGCCCCAATAAGAAACTCCCAACCATACCATGAGCGAGGATGGAAAATGACCTCGTTGGACACGCGGAATACGGTTGCTCGCTTCTTCACTACTGTGTGCGTACACCTTATCATTTTGTTTGTTGTAGCTCTCTTTTACGGTAAATATTTTTTCATCCGAAATAAGAATTTCCCGACATGTTTTTCCCGCGTACCGCTTCAACAAAGCGCGGCATCTCTTCAGTCTCAGGTCCATTAGATGAGCATTCAAACGATGTCCTGTTTTTCTTCGATATGCCCGAAGCCCTAAGTCTTCATTTAACACCCTTTTCACCGTGGTTCTGCTTAACTCCATCTGAAGTTGGCCCTTCAGATGGGGTTAAGCAGTTTCTGCTTACGTTTGGGATTTCTTTGAATTCGCGCCTTCACAGCTTTTATCACTGCTGGAGTCCTAACAGACCGAGGGCGACCACTTTTTGACCTGTCATCTACACTAGAGTCTTCATTGTATCGTTTGATGGTGCGATAAACGAATCTTTTGGTTATATTCAAATTTTTCAGTATGTCAAATATTTTAATTGGCGCGTAACCGCAACGATGTAACGCAATAACTGCAACACGGTCTTCTTTAAGCGTCCACTCCAAATTTAAAAATGAGTAAAATTCTAAAAAGTATACATTTTTATTTTCATGAACAATTCGAAATTCGAATTCAATAAACTTTTTTGTGGCCAGCATTCTAAAAGAAAAGTTTTTACTGTGTGACAATACTTATGACCTGACTAGGTATTAGTCTATTTTATAAGTATATTAATTATTATGATTAAAACTTCATATTATTATTATACCTTAGAATATATTATGTGTAAATGTATCCTCTAAAGTACACCGCACTCCGTATTTTTTATAAATTTCGCTCCATCCTAAGGTTGCCTGGAAGAGATCGCTTTTAGCGATAAGGCCGCCCATTGTATTGCCTTATTTATTTTAACCTAGTACTTACTTTTGTATTATTTTTGTTTGTGTGGTAATTCAATAAAGAGATATCTATCAATCTATCCATTTTTATTTATGCCTCTCTAGTACGTACCCGCAATCAATTATATAGTTTAAAAAAAAACGTTCAAAAGTTAGAAAAGCTTGTGAATTTAATTTATAAATTCACTGCATCCTCCGAAGTTTGTGGATCTCAATTAGCCCGGTTCCTAGCTGAAGTTCGTGTTTCAAGTCAGAGAGTCATTATTGGAAAACGAGTGACGCTATGCATAACAAAATGTGTGCGGCAGACCTGAAGATAAACTCATATTCGTGTACAGAGGATCAAATTTAGGATCTCAATTTGGTCAGTTAAAGACATAAAGCAGTAGAAAGGTTTTTTAACTACTCTTTACTAACTCTAAGATTTGATTCAATCGCAAGAATTACGACCCGAACGGTAATTGAACTCGCCACCTTACTCTTTATACAAGGATGCAATACCAATTTTGCTACGGGCTCTCAGCTCGTCAATATCAAGAGGATTGTTGCGGTCCAACTCGTAATTTTTGCAATTATTTTATAATTAGATTTTCGCGTACGTGTCCGATAATACTTTAAAATAAAAATATCTAGTAATGGAGTTTTTAGGCCATCTGAAGGTATTTTTATGGCACTGGGACATTTTAACGTGCCTTCTAAATCACAAAAGCAAATGCACAAGCGGTTATCCGTTAGGTGACAAAAAATAACATATATTTTATTCTTAAGCTTCTGTTCACTTAACACAAAGGAAATATCCTCCTACTCAATATAAACATCTAACGCTAACTTAAGTGTAAATCTTTTTTTTAATAACTTTGACGGTGCAATTATATACTAATTGGCAAACTTAGTATTTTTTAGCGACTGACTAGAATTATAACAACTGTATTTATTCATTTTTTTTATTTCAGGCCCATAAAACTGCGCGGGATGTTCCCTCTCATCGACAACACAGCAAAAGATTATGTATTACGAATCAAAGAGCTGCTCGAAGCCAAAAACAAAGACGATTCCAAAGAACACGGCTTACATAATATAGAACCCAATAATATTAGTAATGACACAGTAAAAACGAATATAACTGAAAATATTTCAGAAAAAAACAACAAACATGCTTCAAAAGAGCAGATAGAAGCTAAACTAATTTCTGTTACTAATAATAAAGCAATTAATAAAATTGCAAATAGTAAAACATCTTTACTTGATTTGAATAAGATCAAAAACCAATACGTTAATGGTAGTGAATATTTAATAGAAAACAATAACAGAAATGAAAATTGTATTCCAAAAGACATCAAAACAGCTAATAAATATTTCAATGAAAAGATTGTATCAGAAGAAGACAAAGAAAACTATTATATTGACGAGAAAATAGACATCAAATCTAATGGAAACGTATTAGCAAATGTCAACATTTCTAACGGCGTGGTGAATCGTACTAAAAATAAACTTGCGAACGGTAATGTTTCAGTAGAAACAAAGAATATTCAAGAAACTGATAATGTTTGTGATGGGATTTCCGCTGTAGTGGACTCTGAAAAACTTGTAGGAGGGTACACAGCTGATGCAATCGTGCCGTGTGCGTTTGGGCTGAAGAGCAACGTCATGTACAATGATGATGACCCGTTTGCGGTGGCGTTGCAAGCCTTCTACGAGATGTCTATCTTCAATATTTTTGAAAAGTAAGTATTGTTTTCTATTAGACATTTTAAGATTGCAAAAATATATCTCTTATATACACCCACATGCTCCATATTTTCTAATTCGATGTTGTTTTTCATTGAAGAAACACTCAATTACTGTCAATCGATTACTGCTTGTGCTTTTCTTTGATGTTATACCTTCTTATTGTATTGTGTGAACTTATGTGCGCTATAATAGAAAATAAATGTCTGTCTATGTCTAATTAAAATCGGCTGTTTTCGGTGAAAATACAGTGAATGATTTCTAAACATCTAATTTGAAGGCAAGATATAAAGTTCATGATATTTTTACTAATACAAGTTATTTTACTAATCAGTTAAGCCGCAAATCAACTGCTACGCACGGCCACGCTACGCACGTGGGCTTAGCTTCGTCAGACATTCTATATTTATTTATTACAATTGTTACACTTAAAAGGAATAGAATAGTCTATACACAGACTATACCTATAGCAAAGACTATACCGACCGAACCTATAAGAGTTCGTTCACTGTTTATTTAAGGCAGAACATGATGATCACAACTGATAATAGAGTAAAAGTAACTGAAAACTTACTTGGTTACCAGTCAATAAAACTTATTTATTGGCCAAGTTTCGTAAAGCGAAATTGCCCCTGTGGGATAGCTCTGATTAACGGGTTATATTAATTTTGGATGGTTTCACATTTAGTTACAAGGTTGTATCTCTTCATTGTAATCTCTATTTAGAAAGCTTACATTTTTGGGTAGAAAAATGTTGCTACAAAGTAAATTAACAACGGTTGACATTGATAGACATTACCAGATATTTCTTAAGAACTCTATTTCTCAAACCCTCAAAGTTAATAAGAAATTTTCGTTGTAGTTGTGTACGGGCGTAAAAATATTAGGATGGAAGACACCTAACATCAAAATTAAATACTTCAAGTAGGTTCTTTAGATAAGGTTTTGCTTAGATTTAGAGAGACAAATAGATAAACGTGAACAGTTTCTCCCCAAGAGTCCGGGTTTTCTTCTATTTTCATGTCTCCAGTGCACTAAAACACATTTTTTTTTTCAGAACAATGCGTCAGTTTTGGCCTGCCTTTGTATTATTCTTCAGAATGAGAATAATACCAAAAAAGACTCATGACTTCTTCTTTAATATTGTGACTAGTGTCCTAAGGGCTAGAGAAAACGGTGAGTTAACATTTATTCTAGAAGCTTGACAGCCTCCGTGGCGCAGTGGGTGAATAGCCGCCGTGGTTAGATTCCCGCCGCGGAACTAATGTTTGCATAATATACAGATATTTGTTCCGGGTCTGGATGTTATTCTATATATTACTAGTAAGTATTTACAAATATATATATATATATATATATATATATATATATATATATATATATATAAGTATTCTATTAGTTATCTGGTTCCCATAGTGTAAGCTCTGCTTAGTTTGGGGCTAGATAGCGCTGTGTGAAATATCCAGCATTATTTATTTTAATTTATCTTTATAATACTAAACTATACAATATACTTCATTTATTTTTACAAAACTTATTCTATATGGTAACCAATTAACTGATATAATATTACCTGTGCGCGATAAGTTGGGACCTGAGCGCGGTAACGTCATATTGGCGTGTTTGTACCGCCCGCAAAAAAGGGAACATAACAAGCAGCCGCCCGCGGCTTCGTCTTTGTTTTTTTAACTTAATTTATTATGTTACTCAGGGAGGACGCTGCTTTTTATCTAACCTTTTTTACACTATTTGAATAAAATAAAAATACAATGTTTAAGTTTATACATTTATTTTATCTATTATTTACATTATCTCATCTTCGTCACTACTTAGTGGATTTATGCCTTCTAGAGGTTGTTCTTCGTCCTCAGTCTCACTATAATCACTTGACGAAGAGGTATCCGATAAATTTACAATTCATTGCGATTCATTCGTCTCTTGTAAGAGGTTATCGTCCCAATACTTTTGTCAAAGCCTGTCCACATGGTTGACTTCTTTTTTCCAGTCACTCTCACTTATGCTGGTAATTGCATCTCTCGTTAATTTTTCTATTTCCCTTTCTGACTGGTTGATATTTTTATCGGCTACTCTTTGCTTGACCAAACTCCAAATGTATTCTATTGGATTGAGGTCACACATGTATGGTGGTAGACGAACTACTTCGTGGCCATGTCTCTTTAAAAAGTTCGTCAATCAAATATTTTTTTTAGGGCTTATTTATCTGTAACAAGTGATACATTTCAGATTTTGTCATTATCTCATCACTACCACTAACCCTAGTAACTAAAAACCCTAGTAAAAAATAGTGATGCGAACGGTACAATACGGGCGCCATCGGGGAAGTGCAGGGGAAGCGGTCGGGGAGTCGCATTCCTAGCAGGTCCCAAGTTATCGCGCACGAGTAATACTTATATACTTTTTTGCTAATAAATTCTTATAATAATTTAATAGAAAACACCCAGACGAACAAATATATGTAGATCATGCAAAAAGCACAGTCAACTGATTGCTCATGTGTTTCCATCAGGTGACCAAGAGAAGCGAGGAGACTTCATTGACATGATGATGGCTCTACGTTCTGATGACACCAACAACAATAATAAGACGGATGACGACGTGGAAATCAGTAAGTATTTAAAAACGGAGGCCTTAAGACATTGATTATAGCTTTTTACTTATTTTGAGTTACGACCTTTGATTCGGAGGTTGTGGCCGTGTACACAAAACTCCCCACGTGGGAGTCAAAAAAATTATGTAAAATAATGAGAAATAAATAAGTAAAAGAATTAGGATTTTCTAATTTTTTTCTTAATTTTGTCTAATTGCGCCAATAAGTAAAAAGCCCGACTGCCTTTATATGTATTGGTGTGGTTTTTTAACATACCTTTTTCAATACGCATCAAGATCACTTTTGCCTAGTTATAGGAGTCAAGAACAGAGAGTTGCAACGGTCTTTCGATGATTCGACTGCTTCTCTTGTGTTTTTTATAGAGATAAGTAAATAGTTGTACACTATTTCTGTTAGATTCTGTTATACTGAGCCAGTGAATAAGCAAACCTTTTTATAATCATTTTCTTTAGTAGTAAGAAAAAGCTATTACAAAATTTCGCGTAAAAATTATACGTTTATAACAAAGCACTTTCTAGAGAATACCTAAAGAAAAATGGTCATGAAAACCCAATTTCAACTTTATCTTTAAAACGTTCAAGTTTACAGATAAGAACTTATCCAGCTACTTAAGTACTTACGTTTTTAACTAGTTATTCTCATGCCTTTTTTAAGCTCTAGTTTCTTAAAATATTCAGGCGCTTTAAATATAATTGGTGTTGGTGAACATAAGGCATAGTGTGTCTTTATCACTTCGCGACAAATGTTTGTGTGTTATGTTAAAGTGTGAATTGAATAGTTCTTAAATAACATAAAGAATATACAATTATTTACAACAAAAATACATAAGAAACAGTTGAATAATCTAAAGACCGTTGCTAACGATCTATAGATAGCTCAACTGCCCCAGATCACTATCAGGCGGAAGTGTCCCCAAGATACTGCATTGCCCCGCTGAATTGCAATGCTTATGCGTTGACCAAGATAAGCGCCAGCTCTCGGATCACACGTCGCTTTGACCAGACGCCCAGAAATTGGGGCGTGTATAATTGTTTTATTTAATTGATGTTACATAATTATATTCTATCCGAGGCATTAGGGTATTAATAACTCAGTGATCCGAGGTTTACCGTATATAGTTACTGGTTTGATTCCCGTGACGGGACAAATAATTGCACATTAGTTTTGGGCCACTTTTTGTTTCGACAATTTCAAAATCGCATCGCCGGGGCGCCACTGCGCACGAGCCACTCGCCACAGTCACAAAACGCCGCCAACATCTGCATCTTCGTACATTTTACATGAACTATGCGCACATGGTTAACGCTTCTCGCTTCGTGAGGTCAAATGTGACCACAAAGAGTAAAACAAGTGGGTGTCACGCGCTTCCGCTACTAAGCAGGCGCTTTCAGCTTCAGGTGGTGGCGTTTTGTGGTTGTAGCGTGGCTCATGTGCGGCCAGGCGGACTGCACCCATCACAACACATGCAGTCCCAGCAATCTCCCCAGTAATGCGAACTCTGGTCTCTCCGCAATCATCTTCAGGATTGCATTGGTGCTTCCCCGAATTCGGAGTTTTAGTGAAATTAAAATACAACCCCAAAAATTTTAATCCAACGAGATATAAGAATCTTCGTCTTTAATTGGTAATGCCTTTAGTAATTTTTTTGGGGTTGCACCCATCTATGAGGGTTTCCTCGACCTCTCGAAGGCATTTGACCTGGTGAATTACGACATCTTGGGGCAGAAATTAATTTCAATAACCTACCTAAAATCGTTGCAGTTTGAGTGTGTTGGTAGCTACTTTTGGAAAACCTTTGATATACAAGTTTCTACAATGTTTTAAATTAAATACCTACATGATGAATGCATGCTTTGTAAACTAGCCTAAACTTACTGTTATATTATATTTAAGCTCCTGTAATTTGTTCTTATGAGAATAAACTCTTTAAACCGAGAAATTGGAACACATAAAGCTACCTGGAGACGTAAAAACTATTTTCAAGTTTTGGTACCAACATCAGGTCAATGTCGTGAGATGGTCGGGCCTACTCGGAGCCGTATAGTTTGGAGTGCGGGGTGAAGCAGGGGGTTCACCTCACCCAAGCTCTTCAACCTGTACGTGAATGCACTGATAGAGGAGCTTAGCAGGGTGCGTGTCGGATGCCATATTGACGGAGTAGCGGCCAATAACATAAGCTACCGCTGATGACATGGCGCTGCTGAGCGCCTCGGTCTGTGGCTTAACGAAAATGTTAGGCATTTGTAAAAAATATGCGCAACTTTATGGCCTACAATACAATGTAAAAATGAGTGAATGCATTGTCTTTCAGGCCAGGGGTCGTCAATGTCCGTCGCCAATACTTACCATCAAATTGTTTGGTACGCCGCTGAAGCGAGTTGATAAACATAAATAAATACCTTGGACCTCTGGATAACCTCTGACCTGAAAGACGATGTAGACATTGAGAGGGAGCGGAGGGTGTTGTCTGTAAGAGCAAATATGATTGCCCGCAGATTTGATCATTGCTCCACTGATGTAAAAATCTGCCTATTCCGAGCCTACTGTACTAGCTTCTACACGAGCAGCCTGTGGGTTAATTATACGCAAAGACAGTACAGCACCCTACGCGTACAGTGCAACAACGCGTTCAGCGGTTCAGGGTGCTGTACCGGTTTTGCAGCGCGTCGGGGATGTTCGCCGAGGCGCGAGTGGACTGTTTCTACAGCACCATGCGCAAGCGGTGCACATCCCTGGGGCGCAGTATTCGGGCCAGCTCTAACGGTGTACTGAATGCGTTCTCAAACAGGTTCGACTGTGAGTATCTAAACCTTTGTTGCATGGTACATGCGCAGTCCCTACACTAGATACTCACATACTTGCCGCATATTTTTCTGATATACATTTTTGTTTAAATTTTGTTGTGTCACACTTGTATTAACCATTTGATATGTTTAATTAAGTTTTTACTAACAAATATGGATCTTTGATATCTGAAAATAGATGAATTGAATTTAGTCAGTTCGGCAATAGATCGAGTTGAAGTTGTGGATGCTGTGATATCGATTGAGCGTCGATATAACTTATGTATTTTTCTGTGAACTTATGAAAAATTCTATCTCTGCCAACAGCCGATATGGTGATATCAGCGAACGCGTTCATCATCTTCCTAGGCGGCTTCGAGACCACCTCCTCAACCCTGGCCTTCTTGTTCCTAGAGCTCGCAGCACATCCTCACGTGCAGGACAGAATGAGGGAGGAGATCCTGAGGGTCGTGGAGAAGCATGACGGGAGGATCAGCTATGAGCTGCTGCAGGAACTGAGCTATATGGAGATGGTTATACAAGGTAGGTTTATTTTTTAAGTTTACATTAATTAAAAATAAATATTTTGGTTTGGTAGTTACTACTACTTATATGTATTGTATAGAGTTATGTAAATACATACATTATAATTATACCTACATACGAATGTAACTCTGGCTCTCTGTATTTTTCTTACGTCGTGAAACGAAAACAGTTGCACGACTAAACGGCTAGACCGATTTCAATTAAATTTGGTGTATAGATAGATTATGACGACCGAAATTGGGACATACGCTACTTTTCTAGGGCGGAGGGTAGAGTTTTTATTAAAAACGTTATTTGTTATTTATCGACCACGTGTACGAAGCCGCAGGCGAAAGCAAGTACTAAATGTTTTTCATAAATGTTTCAGAAACGCTTCGCCTCTACCCACCGTTCCCCAGCATTCAAAGAATGTGCACCAAAGACTACACCCTGCCTGGCACCTCTGTCGTGGTGGAGAAAGGTACCATCGTCCTGTTCCCCACGCTGGGCATTCAGAGGGACGAACAGGTAAGATCCATACGCATATCACAACCTATAAATCTCTAGCCTCCACGACACTGACGAGACGTTGTCGGCATTTATCACAAGATCAAAGGTGTCGCTGCATCTTTCTTTGTAGGTACCTAATAATATTAACCGACTTCAATAAACAGAGCTGGTACTCAATTCGGCTCTTTTTAGGGTTCGTAGCCAAATGGCAAAAAACGGAACCCTTATGGATTCGTCAAGTCTGTCTGTCCATCCGCATGTCACAGCCATTTTTTTCCAAAACTATAAGAACTATACTGTTGAAACTTGGTAAGTAGATGTGAACCGCATTAATATTTTCACACAAAAATAGGAAAAAAAAATTTGGGGGTTCCCCAGACTTAAAACTGAAACTTAATTTTTTTTTTCATCAAACCCATACGGGTACCTATGGATAGGTCTTCAAAAATGATGCTGAGGTTTTTAATAAAAAAAACTAAAAGAAATATATGATGTACATTACCATGCAAACTTCCACCGAAAATTGGTTTGAACGAGATCTAGTAAGTAGTTTTTTTTAATTCGTCATAAATCGTAAACCGCAATTTACCTTATTAATAAACTTAAATAAATAAAAGTTACAACGAACTACAAGAACTTTTATATTAAGTTACTTGCTGCTACGGGACCCTTCATGGGCGAGTCCGACTCGCAATTGGCCGCTTTTTTTAATTTGGTTACCTCAGAACTCCGTTATTTATCTACCGATTTGGAAAATTCTTTTTTTATTTGAAATGATATACTTTCAGATTGGTCCCATAGAAATGCCATCAAAATCGGTTCAGTTGTTTGGTTATGTCGGTTATATTTTTGTTATAAAGTTAATTGTTAATTCGAAAGTCTATGTCTCTCTGCCTATCTTAGGAATGAAACATTTCAGTAGTAGCATGTGAAAAATCATATGAAAATAATAATTATACGTCATACCTGCTACTTTCCTTCGCATAATCTGCTATAAATAATTCAGATGAAATCGTTCTTCATAACACTGTGCGAAATTAGTATTGCTAAATAGCATATCACTTTTTTCGAGTTGACTAATCTCGCTGTTGGCCTCTGAGGCCGTTGCAGATTAACCGAACTTTTGGCAAGCGCAGAAGGTGCTCAGCCCTGTATGTTTTTGATGAAGCAACTAGCGCAAGGGCACCACTTAGGTACGAACCTCGGCTTGGGCTGTTGCCAGGGTGGGGATAGAAGAGAAACGCTCGGGTACGTGCTTGTACCTCGTATAGGCGGCGACTGAAAGGACTCGTCGACCTTGCCGGCGAGGTCGGTGTATCTGTGAAGTGTTTGCTCTGTCTAATGTAGATGACTCAGAAATCTCTTCCGCGTTAGCGGAGGTGATGTCGTCATCCGGGTCTCCGAGAAAGTGTCTCGGACGACGGAGGGTTTAGTAGCATATCATTTGGATGTTATATAGCAGAGCGTTCGTTTTTCATCGGATATCATCGGTCGTATTTGTTCGAATATTTTAAATCGCGTAGCAAGTGACAATATCAAGTATAACATTATGCTATTGAAATTCAGTCTGTGAAATTTCACATGTGAAATAGCAGTATTTTTTTAAATCATAAGTAGCATTATTTTCATGATCCATATGTATTAATATTATAAAGTAGCTCTGTTTCTCTATGTGTGTATTACGTTTTCATGACTAGACCGATTTCGATAAAATTTTGAAATAGATAGAGTATGATTATAAGCTAATTTTTATAGAGAAACCACGCATGCGCAGCCGTGTGCGGAAGCTGGTAGATATGTAAATAGAACGGAAGCTACCCATCCAATATTTCCAGTGGATAAAAAACTTAGGCGTACCTAGATTAGATTAGATAATTTATTTATTGCACACCATTAAAAATAAAACAGACGAAAGAGAATACACAATTAAATCAAAGGCACAATGGGCGGTCTTATAACTAAAAGTATACGCCAGAAAAGACGTGGCAAAGACGCGCCTCTTTCATAAAAAAGGCATAGGCGTCGCGTTTGCATCTTCTTTGTATGTTTTGCGTTACGACACATATGTACCTAGTCAGGTCATAAATTCTGTCACATGTTTAATATAAAATAATTGAAACAAGTTTATTCATTATGTAACCATTTATATACCAAAATGAACTTAACAAAACATAGATTCTTATGACACTAAAGTTTATTCAAAATGACCTCCGTGATTTTGAATACAGGCCTTCAATCTGCGCGGCCAGTCGTCTATCGCAGCACGAACGAGGTCCATGTTAATATCGGCGGCTGCCTTAATCAAGGATGTCTTGAGTGACTCCAAATTGGGATGAGGCTTTGAGCACGCCTTTTTTTCTAAGTGTTGCCATATCTTGTAATCTAACGGATTCAAATCTGGACTGGAGGAGGGCCAGTCTTCGTGCCGGATGAAGTCGATTTTACGCGCCGCCAGCCAGTCTTGTGTGCTCTTCGCTCTATGAGCTGACGCCGAATCTTGTTGGCATACCCAGTGCCTGTTATTGAACATGGTATGAGAAACAGGTTCCACAAGGTTCGTCAGGACTGTATTTTGATACACAACTGCATTCGTTTTTACACCTTTCTCACAAAAATGTACCTCTGTTAAGCCCCAATAAGAAACTCCCAACCATACCATGAGCGAGGATGGAAAATGACCTCATTGGACACGCGGAATACGGTTGCTCGCTTCTTCACTACTGTGTGCGTACACCTTATCATTTTGTTTGTTGTAGCTCTCTTCTACGGTAAAATTTTTTTCATCCGAAAAAAGAATTTCCCGATATTTTTTTCCCGCGTACCGCTTCAACAAAGCGCGGCATCTCTTCAGTCTCAGGTCCATTAGACGAGCATTCAAACGATGTCCTGTTTTTCTTCGATATGCCCGAAGCCCTAAGTCTTCATTTAACACCCTTTTCACAGTGGTTCTGCTTAACCCCATCTGAAGGGCCAACAGTTTCTGCTTACGTTTGGGACTTCTTTGAATTCGCGCCTTCACAGCTTTTATCACTGCTGGAGTCCTAACAGACCGAGGGCGACCACTTCTTGACCTGTCATCTACACTAGAGTCTTCATTGTATCGTTTGATGGTGCGATAAACGAATCTTTTGGTTATATTCAAATTTTTCAGTATGTCAAAAATTTGAATTGGCGCGTAACCGCAACGATGCAACGCAATAACTGCAACCCGGTCTTCTTTAAGCGTCCACTCCATATTTAAAAATGAGTAAAATTCTAAAAAGTATACATTTTTATTTTCATGAACAATTCGAAATTCGAATTCAATAAACTTTTTTGTGGCCAGCATTCTAAAAGAAAAGTTTTTACTGTGTGACAATACTTATGACCTGACTAGGTAGATAAATTTTAAACCTCGCCTTATTTATAAAAGTACATTAAAATGTCTTTGCCTCGTCCTCACCATATATTGTTTGTTATTTGTTTTGTTCTTATTTTTAGTTTAACTTAGACTGTGTATTTATAAATTCTTTTTTATATAAAGTAAATCAGTTTTTGTTACGCTTAGTATAAGTTTGTATCTTACATAATAAGGGCTGTGGATTTTGTTAAATAAATAAAATAAAATAAATAGATTTCTTCTGGCGTGACACTTTATATATGTGTTCAATGTTATAAAAGAATTAGTAGATATATTATGCTGTTTCTTTTCAGTACTTTGAAAACGGAAAGGCGTTTATTCCTGAGCGGTGGAGTGAGGGTAGCCAGCAACCACCTCCAGGGGTCTACATGCCCTTCGGTGATGGTCCCAGGTATTGTGTAGGTGAGTGTCCCTTTGTAAATACATGTTTTTAAATGCCATAGTTATAAAAAGGCTTGTTTGGATGTTTGTTTATTTATTTGTTTGTTTGCTACTCAATCGCGTCGTAACGGCTGAACTGATTTCGATGAAATATGTTATATACGTAGATTAAAACCTGGATTACCACATAGGCTACCTTTTATTCCATAAATCAGTTCCCATGGGATAAAAATGGGGTGTCAAGTTAAGTTGCAACTACGAGTTAATCTTTATTTCTAGGTTACCTACACATTGAGTAGTAACTATTGATTAAAACGGATATCAATCAATAATTATGAATAGATGAATGAAATACTCTTTATTGCACACCAAACAAAAATACAGTAATAATGGAAATAAACATTAAATAAAGGTACAATGGGCGGTCTTATCGCTAAAAGCGATCTCTTCCAAACAACCTTTGGATGGACAGGATAAACAAAATCAAAAGACGGCAGTGTAAAAGTACCTACAGACTAATTAAAACAACTAATTAAAACTAAATTTATGTAATTATGTACAGTGATCGCGAAAGTTTGAAAAATACATTGAGTAGTGTAACGCGTACGAAGTTGCGGGCAAAAGCTAGTATCTTATACATCTTATAAATCTTATTTATCTTACTACATCTTATATATAAAGTTATGCCCGCGGTTTTGTCAATAAAAAATATACATCTTCTGCGTAGCCGGGTTAAAAGTAGAGAGACAGCCCAACAGGGCTTAGACTGTCTATTTCGAATGTACTAACCTTCTAACGAATGTGTAACTTTCGAATGTATATTGTTAGTGTGGATGTACACATAATTTTGATGGGAAAATTATAAGTTTTTAGTATTAAAATCTTTATTATCAGACAACGAGATCCATAGTTACAATAAAGTTACAAACACAAGAAAATAAAATAAAATAACGATAAAAATTTAAACAAAAATTATGTAATAATTAAACCCAATAACATAAAATAGGGCAGTTATCAATTATAGTATTTGTCAGCTATGACGTTCAGTATATATTACATATTATACATATTGTGACTGCCTCTCACTCTGCGTAATAGCGATGCGATTCGTTTACAGGATTACAGGAGATAAGACTTTTCGATATTGGGGGATTCCCGGCAACTAGGAGCAGTGCTGCCATTGCAAAATTTATTGAGTTGACTGACTGAGATTCGTTTTACGCAGTACATGGTGAAATATTTACAAAATTTATAATGTTATTACGGCGATTCATGACACGGTAATACATTTTTACCTTGACGGTGGAGAAAGACCAGATTACGGTGGATCTACGGTAATTACCGTGTATATGGAGACACTGTTTACACGACGTATTGCCGCGAACCTGTCGGTCAGCGCATTCTCAAATATTTCTGATACGCTGCATAATCGAGGCATACCCAGTAGCATTCTGAAGATGTCATTGGACTCGAAGGGCGCTGAGAGACTTCTCTAAATGAGTCACTCCTTCTTATTAAAAACAAACAAATGTACCTAGTCAGGTCATAAGTATTGTCACACAGTAAAAACTTTTCTTTTAGAATGCTGGCCACAAAAAAGTTTATTGAATTCGAATTTCGAATTGTTCATGAAAATAAAAATGTATACTTTTTAGAATTTTACTCATTTTTAAATATGGAGTGGACGCTTAAAGAAGACCGTGTTGCAGTTATTGCGTTGCATCGTTGCGGTTACGCGCCAATTCAAATTTTTGACATACTGAAAAATTTGAATATAACCAAAAGATTCGTTTATCGCACCATCAAACGATACAATGAAGACTCTAGTGTAGATGACAGGTCAAGAAGTGGTCGCCCTCGGTCTGTTAGGACTCCAGCAGTGATAAAAGCTGTGAAGGCGCGAATTCAAAGAAATCCCAAACGTAAGCAGAAACTGTTGGCCCTTCAGATGGGGTTAAGCAGAATCACGGTGAAAAGGGTGTTAAATGAAGACTTAGGGCTTCGGGCATATCGAAGAAAAACAGGACATCGTTTGAATGCTCGTCTAATGGACCTGAGACTGAAGAGATGCCGCGCTTTGTTGAAGCGGTAGGCGGGAAAAAAATATCGGGAAATTCTTTTTTCGGATGAAAAAAATTTTACCGTAGAAGAGAGCTACAACAAACAAAATGATAAGGTGTACGCACACAGTAGTGAAGAAGCGAGCAACCGTATTCCGCGTGTCCAACGAGGTCATTTTCCATCCTCGCTCATGGTGTGGTTGGGAGTTTCTTATTGGGGCTTAACAGAGGTACATTTTTGTGAGAAAGGTGTAAAAACGAATGCAGTTGTGTATCAAAATACAGTCCTGACGAACCTTGTGGAACCTGTTTCTCATACCATGTTCAATAACAGGCACTGGGTATTCCAACAAGATTCGGCGCCAGCTCATAGAGCGAAGAGCACACAAGACTGGCTGTCGGCGCGTGAAATCGACTTCATCCGGCACGAAGACTGGACCTCCTCCAGTCCAGATTTGAATCCGCTAGATTACAAGATATGGCAACACTTGGAGGAAAAGGCGTGCTCAAAGCCTCATCCCAATTTGGAGTCACTCAAGACATCCTTGATTAAGGCAGCCGCCGATATTGACATGGACCTCGTTCGTGCTGCGATAGACGACTGGCCGCGCAGATTGAAGGCCTATATTCAAAATCACGGAGGTCATTTTGAATAAACTTTAGTGTCATAAGAATCTATGTTTTGTTAAGTTGATTTTGGTATATAAATGGTTGCATAATGAATAAACTTGTTTCAATTATTTTATATTAAACATGTGACAGAATTTATGACCTGACTAGGTACATATATCAATACCATAGATTATTTAAGCAAATTAAATGACACTCGTCATCCAATTATTGTAATCTTAGCAGTGGGATACTGTTACAAGTATTTCATTATATGTACAAAGTATTTACCATGGACGTACAAACTTTGGACGGACCGATGCCATATTGTTCCCTAAATAAAGATTAGCCTTGTTACCACAAATAGTGAAACAACTGTTTATCGCGTCTTTAAAAAATCCTTAGCAATTTTTGTACACACGGCTACACATCAAGCTATAAATTTCCAGTATAAGCTGACCTCTCATTCTACGATAAGCCTACACAATGCGAGGTCAGCTTATACTGGAAATGTATAACTTGATGTGTAGCCGTGTGTATATGATTTTTTTAAACACGCGCTAAACAGTGTTTAATTGTTTTTCGGTAAGACCCATCATAGACGCGATTTGAAGGACGACCACGTCTAGTGTCGCAAATTTGAGCGTTAAGTACCGTATTTACGAGCGAATCGACGCACTCTGAGTGTGCCATTGATCTAGCGAAGCGAGATCTCTAAATTAACTTGGGAAAATCGGCGTTGTATGTATGTTTGTTTGTCTGAGGATAACTTTCGAAGCGTTGATCCGATCATCGTGAAATTCGATACATAGGTAGATAGTTCGATCATCGTAAATTTGGTACATAGGTAACGAGTTCTGGAGTGGAGACCGCATCTTGGAAAACGTAGTGTGGGGTATCCCCCGGCTAGGTGGAACGATGACATAAGAAAGGTGACGGACAGAAATTGGATGAAAAGAGCCGAAGACCGGGCTCAGTGGCGCGTATTGGGAGAGGCATATGCCCAGCAGTGGACTAATGTGGGCTGATGATGAGGTAGTTAGTGATGGCGCAATTTCGGTGTGACAAAATGAGCTAAAAATGTTGGGGGGGTTGTTGAGATATTGGGATTCAAGAGGGGTAAAAAAAATGAAAATGAGATTATTAGGTCAAATCGGACGAAAAGGTCTTCATTAGTACATTTAGACTCCGTTTTTATTTTTAATAAACTCATTATAGTTTTTGAGTTATAAGCCATAATAAAAACTGAACTTAGACAAAACTCACAAGGTACACCAGTGACCCCACAGTACTGTAATTTGGTATGCGCAAAGTCTTAATTAAATCCAGAATAACTTCAATTTGTAGGTACCCAATAAAAGTTGAACCACATGAACTCCCGTTACCTGTAATTTGAATGAAACTGTAGGTCAAGTAGGTTGGTTATTTATTTCGTGACACTATTTTGATAGTCAAAGATTATAAATAATATTTTTTTCTTTTAATCGGAGACTCGCGAGATCTCAGTTCGGGGTGAACCACTGTTATCTAGTTAGTAGTGCTTTGTCCAGCGTTTTTGAATAGCCGCGTTTATAACATAAACTGCTGAGGGATGTAGTCACACATTGTCAGAAACGGTTGGTGATTAAAATACGTTTATTATCAAATGGAATGTCTGCATCTCAGTTTACAAGTTTGTTTATTCTAAAGAGGGTTACAGATATTACTCGGTCAGGCGCCAAAAATACAATATTCTATTGTTGTCCTATCAACCGACTTTTATATACGCGGTGTCCTATAAATCACTGTTTTCCCAGAACAAACGTTGTTCAGACTATGGTCTACTAACTGTTTATAGCATCAAATAAGAAAATAAAAAAATAAAATCTAGACTTTCTCCAATAAGTCTAACTTTGTTCTATAACTAACCGTGACATAAAGTTCATTGGCACGCCAGATATAGCGTATTTCCTACTATTATACGGCGGCGGCATTCAAGGGGTGAACGACAGACGTCCTATCCAGTCTATTAAAAAGTACTCTTTAGTCATGTCAAAATAGAATTTCGAATGGTACGTAAAAATTGGAATCAATAGCACACGCAGGAAATATTACGTGACCTACGTTAAACACATAGTAGCTACCAGCGCGCTGATTATGTTGTAGGGCGTAACGTTAAAATAAACGTTTTAAGTTCGCAACTTTTTATGTTTTTCAAAGGCCGATTTATTTTTTTTTTAATTTGATTTTATAAACCCTTTGTAGACCACGATCTGAACAACGTCTGTTCTGGGAAAACAGTGATTTAAAGGACACCGTGTATACACTTAAAGAGAGTAGTGAATAGTATGTAGAGAGATATACATAGATTAGTAGAGTTTCTTGTGAAAGGGCTCGTCCTGAAAGGTACTACTACCATACATATTTTTGCCACCAAGCAGCATTGCTGTGTTTTGGTTTGAAGGGTATGCCGGTGAATTTACAGGCATATGAGGCATAAAGGCATAGTTATACCTGTATGCCTCAAGTTGACGGACGCAGGGCAGTGTATCGTAGGGCACATTTCTAGATTGACCTACGATTCAATACATTGTTAAAACACAATTTTCTATTGAAAACTAGTTTGGGTGAAATGTACCTAGCGAACGCTGCTTCATTCATTATTTTCTAACCACGTGTTACCTGGATTACCTAGAAAGTGTTTGTTTAATCAATTTTGATCTAAGTTTTTTATAACTTGTTCAGGTTTATGGTTAAAATCATACCTTTTCAGCCTCTTACCTAATAATAATTATAGAAATAAGAATCTAAGATAATATTAATAGGTACGCGAAGATGAAACATGCTAATTACTCGCACAGAGGAGTAAGCTTTCATATAAATAAATAAATTAAAATAAATAAATATTGCTGGACATTACACACAGCGATATCTAGCCCCAAACTAAACAGAGATTGTACTATGGGATAACTGATAGAATACGTAAGTATATTTTTGTAAATTCATTCTTTTAATATTATATATATAGACAAACATCTAGATCAGGAACAAATATCTGTAGATAATGCAAACATTTATTCCGCGGCGGGAATCGAACCCGATACCTCCTGCGTCTCAGCCGAGCGCCCACTTCGCTACGTAGGTCGTCGTATAAGATATAGTATAAGTCGGTATAAGTAGGTTGTTGAAGTTGGAGAAAGAAAGGCGAAAGCTAAAATGTATTAATTCCGGTCGAATTTCGATCACTGTGTACTGTGTTTTACTGGTGGTAGAGCTTTTGTGAACGGGCTCGAGGAAGTTGGCACCACCGCCTTACCTTTATCTGCCGCCAAATAGCAGTACTTGTGCTGCTGTGTTCCGGTTAGATGGTAATGGTATGTTCCTGTAATTACTGGCACATAGGTATACCAGCTAAGTCCTATAGTATGGCAACGTATCCACATAGAGATCAAGACAACCTAATACCTTGTTTTGGATTCTATGTGGATATCCATGGGCTGCAGTAACCACTTAACATCTGGTGGACTGCATGCTCGTTTGCCATATACATAAGTAGTATAAAAAAAACAACTAGTCAACAGTCATCATTTTATTAAAACCACAATGATCACTTTGAAACGTAGTACAACAGAATAACGCTTTATTGTACAAACTAGCTGTTACCCGCGACTTTATACGTGTTACACTACTAAATATGTAGGTAACCCAGAAATAAAGCTAAACTCGCTGTTGCAACTTGACTTGACACCCCATTTTTATTCCATGGCAGTTGATTTATGGGATGATCTTATGTGTTAATCCAGGTTATAATCTACGTACATACTAAATTTCATCGAAATCTGTTCAGCCGTTATGACGTGATTGAGTTGCAAACAAACAAATAAATAAAATAACATCCAAACTTTCGCATTTATAATATTAGTGATTGTGCACCAGGAACTCATAAGGAACTAGCATAGTACAATGGGCGGCCTTATCGTTGACAGCGATTATGTATTGATTGATGTAGGAAAAAAATACAAGTGAACAGAGTTCTTAATACTATGAGTCATTCCTTATGCACACATAATCCTGAGAAGTGGTTGTTTATTATTTTCTCATGGTTTCAATTTTGTGGCGACCGATGTAATCGTAACGTAATCATTTCGTTATCGTTAAAAGGTTAGATACCTAATCTTTTTAATAATACGCGAACTTTATACCCCTTTTTAGGGTTCCGTACCCAAAGGGTCAAACGAGACCCTATTACAAGACTCCGCTGTCTGTCTGTCCGTCTGTCCGTCTCTCACCAGGATGTATCGCATGAACCGTGATATAAGTATAGTTACAGTTGAAATTTTCACAGATGATGTATTTCTGTTACCGCTATAACAACATATACTAAAAACAGAATAAAATAAATATTTAAGGGGGCTCCCATACAACAAACGTGATTTTTTTGCTCATTTTTGCTCGATATTGATAACGACAACAGGTAGACGCTTGAAATATTCACAGAATATTTAGTTATATGTTCACTTTAAAAATAAATAATTAAAATATGACAAATATTTATTTATATTTAATATTTATATATTTTTTTCCCATACAACAAACGTGATTTTTTTTGCTCGTTTTTATAGAATATAAATACGAAAACGAACCCTTACGGAACTTAATATATATGTACTTGTATACTTGCGAAATACGGAACCCTTCGTGCGCGAGTCCGACTCGAACTCGGCCGGTTTTTAAGCTTATTCTTCGCTTGAAGGAGTTTGTTTATATGGAGGAGGCAATAATCAAAATTAAAAAAAATATATATAAATTCTTTAAAACCACAAAGGTCACTTTGAAACGTCAAATTTACTGCCTGTTACACCGCGACCAAGTCAGGAAAGAATGGCAGGAAAACAGGCTGTTTAATTTTTTATGATCGTTTTTTTACAAAACAATGGGAACATTATACAAAATAAGTCATCATCATCATCATACACAGCCCGACTTCACCCCCTGCTGGGTATAGGCCTCCCCAAGTTTGTGCCATCCGCCACGATCCTGCGCTAGTCTCACCCATTGACGGCCCGCGACTCTAACGATGTCGTCCACCCATCTCGCTGCCGGACGTCCAACCCTTCTACAGCCATTCTTCGGCCACCATTCAGTTGCTACCCTGCTCCACTTGTCATCAAATAAGTCACTTACGTCTAATTTTTTTTAATTAAGCTTTATGTTAAAATGCATATAAACAATATTTATTAATAAAGTCAGGGTTTCCTTGAGAAGTTGAAGATGAATTAGCCACGTATACCATCATTCATTGCGTTCGACTTAGGTCTCCAATGTAAATTCTTTATTTTTTTAAATTTCTTATGCCTTAAGTAAGTTACCTATATATAATACCTAACAGAATATTTAAAATATACAGACATAGTAATACGAAAACCACTTGTACGGTGGTAGAATTATATTTATAATCTCTTAGGTAAGATCAATAGCAGTTTGAACTAAAATTCTAAGCTTAAACCATCACTGTCAAAGAAAACTTAGAATTTGACGACCTCCGTGGCGCAGTGGGCGAACAGCCGGCTGAGACGCAGGAGGTAGCGGGTTCGATTCCCGCCGCGGAACAAATGTTTGCATGATCTACAGATATTTGTTCCGGGTCTGGTTGTTTTTCTCTATATTATAAGTACTTATGTATGTAATTACAAAAAAAAATGTATATAAGTATGCTATCAGTTATCTGGTTCCCATAGTACAAGTTCTGCTTAGTTTGGGGCTAGATAACGCTGTGTGAAATGTCCAGCAATATTTATTTATTTTAGTTTAAACTGCTATTGATCTTACGGGCACAGACAGGTACAACGGCTTACAATTTTGCAGATATATTATAGTTTCTACTACTAGGTTTTTTGCCAGATGGCGAATGATCGGAGACTGCCTGGATCTTTGGCCAGCTCATATATACTAGCTGTTGCCAGCGGCTTCGCACGCGTGGTTTGCAATAAAAAGTAGCCTATGTGTTAATCCAGCTTATGATATACGTACATACCATATTTCATCGCAATCGGTTCAGCCGTTCCGGCGTGAAAGAGTAACAAACATTTATACATACAAACTTTTGCGTTTATAATATTAGTAGGATAAGTATTATAATTATTATGTTAGGTATTTAATAATATGTTTATATTTAGTCATTTAGAGTCTGTTTCTATTATTGGTGTTAAACACCTTGTTTACTGTGTCGTGCCTTACCTTCTTTTAGCACGCCTAAGATGACTGGTAGATAATGCTATTAGCATTAAGCCCTCCTAGCACTATTCTGTTTTGTGTGAAAGTATTAAATAAATAAATACGGAATTTTGACCATTGTGCTATTGCTGAACATAGGCATTCCCATAGATGACGTTGTCTGGGAGGCAGTGAGGAGAGAGCGTTAGATTCCCGCCTCGGAACAAATGTATGCATGCATGATCTACAGATATTTGCTCCGGGTCTAGTCTAGTGTTTCTCCGTATTCATATATTACGTATCTAAAATACCTAATCAGGTCATAAGTATTGTCACACAGTAAAAACTTTTCTTTTAGAATGCTGGCCACAAAAAAGTTTATAGAATTCGAATTTCGAATTGTTCATGAAAATATAAATGTATACTTTTTAGAATTTTACTCATTTTTAAATATGGAGTGGACGCTTAAAGAAGACCGTGTTGCAGTTATTGCGTTGCATCGTTGCGGTTACGCGCCAATTCAAATTTTTGACATACTGAAAAATTTTAATATAACCAAAAGATTCGTTTATCGCACCATCATACGATACAATGAAGACTCTAGTGTCAGGTGATGACAGGTCAAGAAGTGGTCGCCCTCGGTCTGTTAAGACTCCAGCAGTGATAAAAGCTGTGATGGCGCGAATTCAAAGAAATCCCAAACGTAAGCAGAAACTGTTGGCTCTTCAGATGGGGTTAAGCAGAACCACGGTGAAAAGGGTGTTAAATGAAGACTTAGGGCTTCGGGCATATCGAAGAAAAATAGGACATCGTTTGAATGCTCGTCTAATGGACCTGAGACTGAAGAGATGCCGCGCTTTGTTGAAGCGGTACGCGGGAAAAAAATATCGAGAAATTCTTTTTTCGGATGAAAAAATTTTTACCGTAGAAGAGAGCTACAACAAACAAAATGATAAGGTGTACGCACACAGTAGTGAAGAAGCGAGCAACCGTATTCCGCGTGTCCAACGAGGTCATTTTCCATCCTCGCTCATGGTATGGTTGGGAGTTTCTTATTGGGGCTTAACAGAGGTACATTTTTGTGAGAAAGGTGTAAAAACGAATGCAATTGTGTATCAAAATACAGTCCTGACGAACCTTGTGGAACCTGTTTTTCATACCATGTTCAATAACAGGCACTGGGTATTACAACAAGATTCAGCGTAGGCTCATAGAGCGAAGAGCACACAAGACTGGCTGGCGGCGCGTGAAATCGACTTCATCCGGCACGAAGATTGGCCCTCCTCCAGCCCAGATTTGAATCCGTTAGATTACAAGATATGGCAACACTTGGAGGAAAAGGCGTGCTCAAAGCGTCATACCAATTTGGAGTCACTCAAGACATCCTTGATTAAGGCAGCCGCCGATATTGACATGGACCTCGTTCGTGCCGCGATAGACGACTGGCCGCGCAGATTGAAGGCCTGTATTCAAAATCACGGAGGTCATTTTGAATAAACTTTAGTGTCATAAGAATCTATGTTTTGTTAAGTTCATTTTGGTATATAAATGGTTACATAATGAATAAACTTGTTTCAATTATTTTATATTAAACATGTGACAGAATTTATGAGCTGACTAGGTATAATGTATATTGGTACCCTAATGGTTTCCAGTGCGTGGTCTACACTAGAGAACTTATCTACCATGATATATCCATAGCAAATAGTTTTAAGTGTTATAATATGTTAATCACCATGGTATATATTTATATGGACGTGTATAGTTAAGTTTTAACATCTTGTACTTTTCTATTGTTGCATGAAATAAAGATTTTTTTATTATTATAATGGCCGTCTTGGATCTTTTCTTTTAAAATCTTAACATAAATGGACTTATATTTGTTGAGATTTAAAATTCACCAAGAAAATGAGGGCAAGAGCTCGAGTCCGAATGTAATGGCAGTAAAAATATATAACAAAATACCAGACGAAATTAAAGCCCAAGATAACGACAACATATTTGAACATAGATTAAAAAATAAATTAATGGAAAAGAGTTACTACACACTAGACGACTTTTTTAATGACAATACATGTGAATAATTTTCTACAAATAATGATTTCACTGACCAATAAAATTCAAAACGTAAAATCGCTCAATTTTGATTACACTAGACCTGCCTAGTTAGCTTTAATATTGCTACACCCTTACATATGAAGTGCTGGACTCTTGACTAGTCAATAATATCTGACATGTAATAAAATTAAATGTTAAATCCACTTTGTATGAACGCAATAAAACACTGAAAAAATGAAACGTTTGCAAAGAAAAATTGTTTGTCTCTATTGACAAGTACAAACTTGTAGAAATACTTCAGTGTTAGTATATATTAGAAATCTTGTGTTTTTAACTTATTTTTAACGAACAAACTTTACTTCCAGGTAAAAGATTTGCAATGATCCAAATGAAGTGTTGCTTGGTGCGGCTGTTACAACACGTGCGCATATCACCAGCGAGTGCGAGCATGCTCGCCGAACGGCTCGCAGAGCCGTTCGCGGCCGATCCGCGTTCACCGCTCACGTTACACCCTGCAGATTCAATGGTCAGGCTGAGCCTTTTATGACCATAAAACAATTTATTTTTAGAATTTATTAAAATTTTGTTTACTTCTTAAGTTATGATGGCATAGTTTCGGAACCAACGGCTCTCCTTGATTACTTATCTTGCAAAGGGATTGCAACAGACGAATTCTTGAAATATTAAAAATACTTCACTTTTACTATACAAAATAAGATTGACAGGAATAATCGGATTGAACAAGCTCCAGTCACAGTTTTTTGATTTGTCCAACTTTTGTGCTATAAAGGTTTAGCTAAGACATTTGATATATTTTCATAATCCCTAAATTTTCTAAAAGTCCCCACGGCTACGTGCCCACCGGTGCATAGTGGCCTCGTTACTGGACAATTATTACTAAAACATACATGCTGTGCAGGATGGCGTTGAAAAGTGTTATTTGATAGTTCGAAAAGTGCATACAATAGTTTAAAGAGTGTGTAGCATAAATTTAATTTGAAATGTATAAATAATTGTGAATTTGTTAATAAACCGCTCTCCGAAACAATGTCACGGAACTGTAATAGATAATATGAAAAAGGAGCGTATTGGTTATAGTCTTAGTTGATCCTTTGCAGATGTTCAGCAATTGGTTTTCAACTGCCCAGTCATAATAAATCGACAAAAGACCAGTCTGTTTTATGATTATGACTAAGAAACAAGGTCTTGGGTTTCGAATATTCTAGCGGGCCGGGTAATGAAAGATATTAGGCCGCTTTCCAGAAATGAATGTGAGAAAGATTTGGTCAGTCTTTCAGAGAGGGATAGTTTATCTCAAGGAAATTTAATATAACTATAGAGGCAATTTTTGTACGGTATTTAGAACCCTCCGTCGTCCGAGACACGTTCTCGGAGATCCGGATGACGATATCACCTCCACTATCGCGGAAGAGATTTCCGAGTCATCTACATTAGACAGAGCAATCACTTCACAGATACACCGACCTCGACGGCGAGTTCGACGATTCTCTTCAGTCGCTGCCTATACGAGGTACAAGCACGTAACCGGGCGTTTTTCTCCTATCCCCGTCCTGGCAATAGTCCAAGCCGAGGTTCGTACCTGAGTAGTGCCCTTGCGCTAGTTGCCTCATTAAAAAGTTACAGGGCTGAGCGCCTTCTGCGCTCGCTAAAAGTTCGGTTAAGCTGCAACTGCCTCAGAGGCAAACAGCGAGATTAGTTCTCTCGAAAAAAATACGATATTTAGACCTCCCTTCAGTCGCCACCTATACAAGGTACAAACATATACCTGGGCGTTTCACTCCTATCCCCTTTCTGGCAACGGCCCAAGCCGAGGTTCGTACCTAAATGGTGCCCTTGCGCTAGTTGCCTCATCAAAAACTTACAGGGCTGAACGCCTTCTGCGCTCCCCAAAAGTTCGGCTGCAACGGCCACAGAGGCCAACAGCGAGATTAGTCAATTCGAAAAATAATGATATACTATTTAGCAATACTAATTTTGCTAGTTGCCTTCAAATCTTACAGGGCTGAGCGCCATCTGCACTCGCCAAAAATTTGGCTAAGCTGCAACGACCTCAGAGGCCAATAGCGAGAAAGTCCATTGGAAAAATACGGTATTTAGTTTGGCGGTACCAGTTCTAAGGAAACGATCTCCTCAATAAAGGAAGAAAAATCAATCCGGTGTTTCAATCAAGACCGCATGCTTTAACACAGGCAAATTATTTAATATTAAAGGCCCGTGCTACAGCACGTATGTTTGTAGTAATTGTATAGTTACAAGGCCTCTACGCACCGGTGGATATAAAATCGTGGGGATTTCGAGAACAAACCAAATTTGTCTGATAGAAAATATATAAAACTCCGTTTTTTTAAACTGGATAGATCTTTGTTTGACCACAATCTCACCTGATGGTAAGCGATGATGTGGTCTAAGATGCAGCACGAAGATCTAGAAGAAAATAAATACTCTTACCTTAAAAAGGCCCGGATTGTATTCTTTAGAAAAAACAGACGATGGTAAAAGTGTTCCATACCTTAGCTGTACGCATCAAGAATGTAGAACATATTATACAAACTGGATCAGAAACATAATTAGTACTTAAGTAATTTTGTAAAGGTAGTGATAAATTAAGCTTAAAATGTTCATAAGTAGGTAAGTAGTTAATTGTTTTAACCCTCTATGGCCCACTGATGGGCAAAGGCCAGTCACTCTTTCCTGTACCACAATGGTCGTTTCCTTGAATTTATCAAGCTAATTTCAACCTTCACGCAATATTAGGTCTAGTATTTTTAATCTGCAACAGAAGACTGTGCGACACCAAATCATATGTTACTCGTTGGGATTTTTTCTTCCCATCGAGTTACACTGTTTTTCATTGCAACCTTTTTTAATCAGGAAGATTTGCAACGAGTTACAGTGTAACACGTTGGGAAAAAAATTCCCAACGAGTAATACTGTGACACGTTTGGTTGTGACTCGTTGGGACACCATAAAAAGCACATATTTTGAATGCATTGTAAATACGAATAATTTTGTTTAGAATGTATTTTACAATAATACTGATGTATTTACTATGTTCTAGCAAATTTACGTTAATTTACTTTTAAAAATTCCATTAAAATTAATTGTACAATTATTAGATTTATTTTATTTCTAATTCAAAATTCCTTTTTCAATTTTGTACACCAATATATTTTATAAACAACATGACATGGAACTTTTTTGTAACATTTATTGTATTAGAGAAAAATATTTAGATAGAATAAATCTGTTATTTTTTTAAATCCCCGAATTTAAATAGCTCATCCATTTGTTTTGTATTTTGTATAAATACACTAAGTGGGTATGTTTTGTATTATTTTTTAGGTAAAGACACCAAACTTTAGTACGTATACAAAACTAAATACAATGTGCTTCGGCTTATGTAGTTCTTAAGTTCTAGAGTTTAATAAAACGATTTAAAGGCGTACACACGGCTACACATCGAGCTATACATTTCCAGTATAAGCTGACCTCGCATTGTGTAGGCTTTTCGTAGAACGAGAGGCCAGATTATACTGGACATGTATAGCTGGATGTGTAGCCGTGTGTACTAAAATCTATAAGTATGTAATATTTCCTAAAATAATAATTTTATTTTATGTTTCGAAGCCCACTGTATCATTATAATGTGGTAAGCAATTAAAACTTATTCTAAATAACTCTTACATCAAAAAACGTGTTGTTAAAGTTTTATTCACTAATAGAAAATTCTAAGTTAATATTTTATATTCCATAATTTTTTTTATGTAGTGTTACTGTTATTCTATCTTAAATGTCCATTATTATAAGGAAATGGTTGTGCTTAAATTAAATAAAATATATATTTTTGTTTTTCGTAGTTTATTTCTCTATAACTACTGTTCCAGGAAAAAAATCCAATATACTGTAGGTCTGATATTCATAAATTGGATATGTTAAGGGGAGAGCGGAGGAGAATCGTCCATACGACACGTACCATCAAGATCATTTCTAATTGGAGCATAGTTCTACCTTAATAAGGAATTATTTTAATGTGAATAGTATTTATCTAGGTTACTAACCATATATTAGATCAAAATACTAAACTAAAATGAAATAGAAGCGTTTCGCATTCTGCATGTTTTTACGTCATATAAGACCTGTTTTCAACCTAATTGTTTCGTATTAAAAACAACAACATTTTACGTATCCTAGTCATGTTTATTCTCAAAAGAACTTAATATTAAATACAGTTCACTTAGATGAGACATAGTTTTATAATACCTAGGTGAAACCTAAGTATATTTATATTACATATTAATTGGTGCTGGTGACAAACAATGCGTTTTATTAAGCTATAGGTACTTGTTACTTATACCTAGCATAGTTAAAGATAATACAAATCACAAGAATGCATTATACTAATACATAATAAAAAAAAAAGAGAGAAGAAGTGGGTACGTCTTACTAAATACACATCACTGGCGTTGTTTTGATCGGGAGGAGTAAGATTGTGTGCGAGTTCGGTCTATGTGTGAGTGAAGGTGCCTAGAACACTGACCATTGTTGTGTAGTTACTTTAAACAATCCGAATGCAAAAATCAATGTACGTAAAAATAACGTAGGAGTAACATAACTTTTTTATCACAACATACTTTTGAAGTTTAGCGAATATCCTAGGATTATTTTATGATTTTTTATGTTTTATTATAATAAATATATTTTTTTAATGAAAAGAATAATGTGATATTTTATAGATAAAAGTAATGAATTAAAAATGACGAGTTTGATGTTAGGTCTTGGTATCGATTTTTTATATGGTATATTATATTATTATCTTGCTTATCCAAGTCCTCATGTTGGCGATGAGGTGCTTAGTTTTTTGACTCTGTGGTTTTTTTTAATTAGAGTGGGTATTCCTTTTACGTATTTTATTTGCAGGTCTGATTCTCCATTTTCTTGACGTTTCAATTCAACCTTCAGAGGCTGTATAAAGCTTCTTTGTGTAGGTGTCTGATACGAATAAATTTTGATTGGCTCCGGAATTTTTGATCTATTTTTTAACAAAGATCTCGGTGTATCTATAGTTTCAAAGATGATTTTGACTGGTCGATGTTTATCATTACTATATTTACCCAGACGTATAGTTTTTATAGGTTTGGGGCAATCTTGCTGCATAGTTGAAATGATTTTGCAAACTTCTTCAAAATCGTGGTTGTTTCTTACGAGGCTTTTGTCGTTTTTCTCAGCAATCCCCAAAATAGTAATATTTTTCTCTCGCACTAATCTTTCTTGCACTTCATGAACCAAGTCATGCTGTACTTGTAATGAGTTTTTAGGTAATTGTTCTTCAGAATGTGCATTCTTAAGTTGCGTAATATTTGTTTCGATTAATGCAATTTTTCCAAGCGTTACCTTATGCTCCGATGTAATGTTTTCTATCTACAGCATTCTGGAGTTGCTTGTATTCTGCCGTCAGATTTTCTGTGGTTGTCTTAATCTCTTGCTTTATCTCTTAAATCTCTTTGTGTATGTGGCTAATGTTTTCGTTTTGGGATTTAGTAGTTTCTCTAAAGAAATTCATAATTTCGCTGCGAAAGTCTGCTAAATCTCTTTTTATATCGTATTCAGCACTTCGCTCCTTTCTTTTTCTCGGCTCTGAACACGGTTTTCGTCTTCGTCATAGTTTGACAAGTTGGATGTTGATCCACCGCCACTACCACTTGCACTCACTAGCCGGTGACCCGGTGGCATACGCTGTATATTCATCTTCGAATCAGAAAGGTACTGTTCGTTCAGTTGTCACCGAGCGGTACCCACCGCGCGCGATGTACCGGTGGTGCGCAGTCGGAAGACGACAAAATAAGTTGTTGTTTTGTCGATAGACTTGTATTTTCACTATTAAAATGTATAGAATATTACATTTATTACACTAAACTACTAGATTATAACTTTATAGTAAGGTTTTCGGTGTATTTCTAGGTTGTATTTATGTAAACTTTTAGGTAAGTGAGTGAACACGTCCGCACGAAATGAGCACCAGCGCGCTACCCTTATATCGTCTAGTTACAGAATAACAACACAATGAGAAAACTGCAACAAGTTTTCAGTCATCATTTTAGGTATTACGGAACACGGTCAAAATCTAATCAAATTTAGAATCGTTCATTTGCTATCACTGTCGCTCTGCGTGGCTAAACTTCGTCACTAAACAGGGATAGCGATAGTAAGGCCGAAGTTTTTGACGTGGCTGAATTGAAGTTGCGCTCGGGGTTCGCCGGCTTCTCAATGACGGGTAAGAAAAGTGCTATTAGACATTCTTAGATTAGGATTAATACTGAAAGACTAGGACAAAATCATATTACTCATGAGCCTATATTATATGCCTAGATTGCGATTATACAGAGTGTTTTTTTTAACTGTAACAGTACGGCAGCACTCATAACCAGAGGAGATATAGGTGCAGTTTCTTTTAAAACATCAGCTCGTTTTTGAAGAAAAACATTTTGGCATTAAATTTTTTTTGGTCAAGTGTGAGTAGCACCTTAAAATGAATCAAATGGTAAAAAATTTTTTGATGCCGATCGACGCAGTCCTTTGTAAGGATCATTTTATTGTATTGGATGAAAAAAATCTGAACCGCGGAAGTTAGTCAAATTTGATAAAAAGTATTCTTATACAACAGGACAAACAAAATTCCTTCTACAAACATTTTATTAGATTCTAATTGCACATTAAAGAAATATTAATAATGTAGCGATTAAGGAGTTTAGGAACTCCATGCTCTCATGAGCAATTCAAAAACATTTCGTATTTCAGAATAATTTTGAATTTCGAACATGGTTCCTGCACCTGTCGGACTTTTATATCAGTCTTATTTGTCCTATAATGGCATTGTCAAATACGCAAAAAGTAGACTTAATTGGAGCATACTTCCTCAATCGCGGTCTGGGTAGCGTTCCTGATACCACTTCAGCGCATTAGTTGGGCTTCGTTGGTTAAGGAAGTATGCTTCAATTAAGTCTAATTTTTGCGTATTTGACAATGCCATGATAGGACAAATAAGATGTAACAATGAATACTGTATTACTAGGGTATTTTATACTATACATATGCGCAACGGCACACCTAGTTGCTGGATTGGAGGGCGCTTGAGGCTTCTTGGGTTCTTGAGATTGAAACACCGGGTCAATATTTCTTCGTGTATTGAGGAGAACGTTTCCTTAGCAATGGTACCGCCGAACTGATCACAGTATTTTTTTTTCGAATGGACTAATCCCGCTGTTGGCCTCTGAGGCCGTCGCAGTTTAGCCGAACTTTTGGCGAGCGCAGAAGGCACTCAGCCCTGTAAGATTTTGATGAGGCAACTAGCGCAAGGGCACGAACCTCGGCTTGGGCTGTTGCCAGGATGGGGATAGGAGAGAAACGCCCGGGTATGAGCTTGTACCTCGCATAGGCGGCGACTGAAGGGACTCGTCGACCTCGCGGGCGAGGTCAGTGTATCTGTGAAGTGTTTGCTCTGTCTAATGTAGATGACTCTTCTGCATTAGCGGAGGTAATTTCGTCATCCGGGTCTCCGAAAACGTGTCTCGGACGACGGAGGGTTTTGTTCTGTTCGGACGGATCTATCGAATAGTCCGGAATGGTATGTACCAAAGGATTCGGATGATGAGTGGCAAGTTCATAATGTTGCTTGGAAGCGAGCTTGACGAACTTGGCTATTGACTCTATTTTCAATTCGCGGTGTAGATCGTTATTGCAAATATCCCAAGGCGAGCCTGTGGCTTTTCGCAAGAAACTATTTTGTACTGTCTGATTTTTTTTACTATGATATGTCAAACGAGCATGCAGCCCACCAGATGTTAAGTGGCTACTGCAGCCCATGGATATCCACATAGAATTCAAAACAAGCTATTATGTTGTCTTGATCTCTATGTGGATACGTTGCCATACTATAGGACTTAGCTGTTATGCCTATGTGCCAGTAATTACAGGAACATACCATTACCATCTAACCGGAACACAGCAGCACAAGTACTGCTATTTGGCGGCAGATAAAGGTAAGGCGGTGGTGCCCACTTCCTCGAGCCCGTTCACAAAAGCTCACAAAAGCAGTCCCGATAGAGCCCAGCTCTATTTTTTTTAAATACGATCTACTAGTTACAATAAAAGTTTAAAAAAATTATTCTTTCCGCTTCCGCTCGCAACTTGGCAAAACGCGTGGTTTGTCAATAAAAAGTATCCTATGTAAAATCTATCTGTATATCAAATTTCATCGAAATCGGTCCACCAAACCAAACAAAAAAAAACAGTCGTGAAAACATAACAAACAGACAGACAGAGAGGCAGACAAACAAAGCTACTTTCGAATTTATAATTGGTCGATCGAAGCGAGATCTCCAAATTAACTTGGGCAAATCGGCGTTGTATATACTTATGTTTGTTTGCCCGAGGATAACTTTCGAAGCGTTGGTCCGATCATCGTGAAATTTGGTATGAAGGTGATGCCACAATTTTGTGACTAAAGGCGGGTGTCTATATCCGTCGGTAACCGACTACGCCTCGTATCTCCTTGAAAAAGCGTCAAACTAGTGTCAAACTTTTGACAGGTTTTCAAGGAGAAACGAGTTATGCTGGTTAACAACGGATATAGGAACCCGCTATTAATGAGCTAAAAATGTTGAGGGGTTGTTGAAATATTGGGGTTCAAGAGGGGTAAAAAAACCAAAAAGGAACTATCCCGTCAAGTGGCACGTCTAATTAAAGGTATTTGTAAGTACATTTTGACCCCGTTTTTAGTTTTAGTATAAATCTTGTAGTTTTTAAATTATTAGCCATAATAAAAATTAAACTTTGTCAAAATTCATAAGGTACACCAGTGACCCCACAGTGCTGAAATTTGGTACGCGTGTTGCATTAGTGACAAAAATATAGGGAAAAGTCTGAAATCAAGAATATTTGCAATTTCTACCCCAAAAAAAAACCAATTAACATGAACTCCCGTTACCTGTAATTTGAATGAAACTGTAGGGCAAATAAGTTGGTTGGTCATTTCTTGTCTCTAGTAAAGTAAAGGATTACAATTTTTTTTTGTTTTTCGGGGAGACTCGCGAGATCTCAGTTCGGGGGAACCACTATAGTTATATAGGTACAGATTTAGGTATCTAACTCATGATAAACTTCTTTAAACTTCTAGAAAAGTCGTAACATTGTGACTAAGTATTCTATCAACAAAGAGGGTAGAATGCAATCGCCTACGCGACGTTTGATCTCAGCTCTCGGCACTACACATCTTCACGGCATTCATCCCGTAAGATCGCAATTACGATAGCCAATCCCCGGAAGTGACGTGAATGGAGGCGGCTGTAAAAACCTTTTTATATTTTTAAACATCCTTCTTTTAGCTTGACGAAGGTTCTATAGAGCTGTGCCCTTTTTGTGGGCTAAATTATGACGTTTAACGTTTTGTAGAGTGACATTTTACTTATTGCCGGTTAATAGCAGAATTTTTATAATTATTCTAATCTATCCTAATATTATATATGCGAAAGTAACTCTGTTTGTTTGTTAGTTTATTTGTTTGTTACCTTTTCACGTCTGAACGGCTGAACTGACCGTAATGAAATTTGGCAAGGAGATAGATTATATACTCGAGAAGGACATATGCTCTCTTTTGTCTCAAAAATATTCTAGAAGAGGGTGAAATAGGGGTTGTAAGTTTGTATGGGCAATCCATAATTCCTAAACTTAGGGATCTGAAAATTTATATTTAGGCTTTTGGTAAAAAATAAAGAAATATAAGTGTTTCAACTTTTTTGCAAAATCATCTCTTAAGGGGGGTGGGGGGGGGGGGGGGCTGAAAGAGGGTAATGTTTTATTGATATTGCTACCTACAAAAATTAAAAGGAGTTTTTATTAAACGAAAAGTCTTTGTTAAAATACAACTTCTTTTTCACTCCGTAGGAAATAAAACTATTGTTTTACGTCTAGCCTCGGAGATTTACATCTTGGAAAATTTAACGATTCCTGTGAGATTGTCCACGCGGGGGAAACAGCGGGGCACAACTAGTACGAGTATGTTATATTTTCTTCAACCAATCCATATCCTTTATTTCTTTATCAATGTTTTGATTGTTATCAGGCTAGATCCACTTGGCTATTGTGTTGGAGTACGATTTTTATCATAATTATCTTAGAGATAAAAACCCTCTCAAGCTAACGGCGTGGAGAAGAACCGAGACTTAAAGTGGTAAACAAGCACACAGTAAGTCTCTTGTTTCCTTTTTAGGGTTCTGTACCCAAAGGGTAAAACGGGACCCTATTACTAAGACTCCGCTGTCCCCTGTATCTCATGAACCGTGATAGTTACACAGTTGAAATTTTCACAAATGATGTATTTCTGTTGCCGCTACAATATCAAATACTAAAAACAGAATACAATAATATTTAAGGGAGGCTCTCATACAACAAACGTGATTTATTTGCTCGTTTTTGCTCAATATTGATAACTTGAACAGGTAGACGCTTGAATATTACAGAATAGTTAGTTTCAGTTTAAAAATAAATAACTAAATTAACATACAACAAGTTAAATACTTGTTGTATGTTAATTTAATTATTTAGGAGGGTTCCTATACAACAAAACGAACGGAACCCTTCGTGCGCGAGTCCGACTCGCACTTGACCGGTTTTTTTTAATTTCCTTTTGCGGAAAATACTGAAGACAAAATAACAGGAACTAGCCGCTGTGTCACGGAAAATAATAATACAGGCAGATCGTAAGTCAATGAGAGAGGACCTCATAAATAACCCATCTCATGAATTTGGAAGCTACAAAGACTGCAAACCAAATAATACATATTACAAATACATATTGGATATAACAAATAAACGTTATATCAAAAAAAATGATAAACCATAATATCTGTCGATTCTGCGCCAACAGTAATGAGACTTTCGTTATTGATTTCAATCATTATTATAAATACGGGATTTATCACGTACCGTCTTATTGGTGTTTTGTCGCTCGAGTATTGAGACTGACATCTACTCTATACTAAAAACACCCGCAGTTTAGGCGCTCATTTGTGCTACAGACGAGGCACTTATGTTGAAATGCCATCATTTTGTGGTTAGCTACGATACACATCAATCATTATAGGAAATTTATTGATTTTAGTTTAAAATAACATTTTCAAAGATGATATTTGTCGTTGAGAAAAAAAACTGACATTAATTTGACATAATTTAAATTTAGATTGATTTATTAGGTCCACCAACAGTTGTTACATGATATAATGTTAGAGTTCTTATGTCTATATCTTATAGCTACATGCACAACCAATTACAGGTGAACACAACATGCACTACAACTAAGTTGACAAGCGGATATAGCTGTTTCACAAAAAAGTGGTACAAATTATGAGAAAAAGAGAAAAATATATAATTTATACAGTGTTTTTTTTTTAACTGTACAGTACAGGCAGCACCCATAACCAGAGGAGATACAGGTGCAGTTTCTTTTAAAGCATCAGCTCCTTTTCGAAGAAAAACGTTTTGGCATTAAAATTTTTTTGGTCATGTGTGAGTAGCGCCTTAAAATGAACCAAGTAGGTAAAATTTGTTTTTGATGTCGATCGATGCAATCCTTTGTAAGGAATATTTTATTGTATCGCATGAAAAAAATGTGAACAGCGGAAGTTAGTCAAATTTGATAAAAAGTATTCTCTTACAACAGGACAAACAAAATTCCTTCTATAAACATTTTATTAGATTCTAATTGCACATTAAAGAAGTATTAATACTGTAGCAATTAAGAAGTTTAGGAACTCCATGCTCTCATGAGCAATTCAAAAACATTTCGTATTTCAGAACAATTTTGAATTTCGAACATGGTTCTTGCACCTGTCGGACTTTTGTATCAGTCATTGCATCATCTTATTTGTCCTATCATGGCATTGTCATATAAGCAAAAAGTAGACTTAATTGAAGCATACTTCCTTAACTTAAATATTTATTTTAATTTAATGCAAGCATTTTCGTTTCTTTCATCTTTACCCTTTATTCGCCCCCCCCCCCCCCCCCCAAGTAGTTTTGATACAGGGCCCCTCCAAGGCACGCTACGCCACTGCTATAAGTAGCCACTTATTATAAATAATAACATACACATTCCAAAGATCTGCTTACATAGATATACATTTATTACATAGCATTACAACGAAATTGATAGATACAGAAGTTAAGGGGAGACCGGAGGGGAATCGCCCATACAACACGTACTACCAAGATCATTTCTAATTGGAGCATATTTCTACCTTAATAATGTATTATTTTAATTTAAATAGTATTTATCTAGGTTCCCAACCATATATTAGATCAAAATACTTACCTAAAATGAAACAGAAGCGTATCGCATTCTGCATGTTTTTACGTCATAAAAGACCTGTTTTCAACCTAATTGTTTCGTATTAAAAACAACAACATCTTACGTATCCTAGTCATGGGAACATAGATTATATATTCTAGTTACAGAATAACAACACAATGAGAAAAATACAACAAGTTTTCAGTCATAATTTTTGGTATTACGGAACACGGTCAAAATCTAATCAAATTTAGAATCGTTCTATTGCTATCACTGTCGCTCTGCGTGGCTAAACTTCGTCACTAAACAGGGATAGATATTCAGGCCGAATTTTATGACGCGGCCGAATTGAAGTTGCGCTCGGGATTCGCCGGTTTATTAAGGCGGGCTTGTTTCGGAACTTTAGGTATTTTACGCAACCTCAGGCCCCACCAATCTAAACGTATCTGCACAGTACTAATTTGAAACGCGGGGGAATTTTAGAGAGACAAACGACATGCGTCTGACCTCGAAGACGTCTCGACGGGCACTGGCCGCCCGGCGCGAGCGCCTGAACGAGTAGATTTTGATAGTTTTCTTTCACAGAGATTAATAATAACTGAATTACATATTGTTTTTTCACAATTCCTTAGTTAATAATAAGCTCTATCTTTTGGTATAAATTTGACATAATTTCAAGAAGAAACCTCTTAGTATCGATCGTTTAAATATCAATTTAGTGTCAACTTTATGTTTTTTTAACGAGAAAAGTATTATTATTCGTGTTTCTATCTTCACAAATCGGTAGATTATATGTTCAATTTTAATAAAATATGTTATTTTGTGCATATTTTACATTTCAGTACAGATACAGTTGTTAAAATAACCTAACAGTTGTCACCCTTCAAACTTCCCCGCCTTAAGCTAATACGAGGATCTCGGATCAAGTCGGTCGAATGACAGCCACGTGCTCCGCGCTTTGGCGAGACGTAAATAATATTTTCTGTGACTTATTTTGTTAGCTGGTGAATTTACTTGCGATAAATGCTTATGTGACAATGAATAACCGTTCTTATCAAAATATTTGTATATTTCGTTGTATAATATTGTAGGTACAGCCGCTACGCTCGAGCGTTTACACACGGCTACACATCAAGCTATACATTTCCAGTATAAGCTGACCTCGTATTGTTTAGGCTTTTCGTAGAATGAGAGGTCAGCTTATTTTGGAAGTTTAGAGCTTGATGTGTAGCCATAATTAAAATCATACATAATTAAAATACATTAACAATACATACATTATTACAATACATAATTACATAATTACAATACATTCATACATTGTGTGTACATAATTAAAATCAAAATCGGCCCGAACTTTACTTCTGTACTTCTATTTTTATTTTGTGGCATTACCCATAGCTAATCCCACTAATGGCGGGTTCCTATATCCGTGGGTAACCCTACGACTCGTTTCTCCTTGAAAACCTATCAAAAGTTTGACACTAGTTTGACACTTTTTCAAGGAGATACATGGCGTAGTCGGTTAACGACGGATATAGGAACCCGCCATAAGTGTATGTATATACCTAAGCTGTGTAGAGTGCTTATTACTCGATAATCGCCACGAGGGCCACACACACACATCAATATACATCGTTAGCGCTGGTCGCTGCTGGCTGGGCTGAGTTTCATTCATTCAATTGTAGGGACTACGCCAGATAAGTCAATAAAAAAAGTTATTTTTAGTAAAGTGAGCCGTTATTATTATCAAAAACTTATAATCAGTTAAAAGCTATATGTTTTTAAGTGCTGCTGGTACAAAATATCAGTATTTTGAATGATTTTTTTTAGTTTTCGGCAAGCTTTGTTATCCTCTATTAGTTGTATAAAGCTGAATTTTGGCGCGAACTATTGGTGCCTGGCGTGACGGTATCAGTTCTGGCATCTCGAGATGGCAAAAGCAATCGGGCTGGTAAGTTAATTTTTAATGAAAAGTTAGTATGTGCTGTACGCACGGCTACACATCAAGCTGCTCATTTCCGGAGTGAGCTGATCTCGCATTGTGTAAGCTTTCCGTGCCATAAGAGGTCAGCTTAAATTGGAAATATGTAGCTTGATGTGCAGCCGTGTGTACACACGGCTACACATCAAGCTATACATTCCAGTATAAGCTGACCTCTCATTCTACGAAAGGTCTACACAATGCGAGGTCAGCTTATACTGGAAATGTATAGCTTGATGTGTAGCCGTGCGTACCTATTCATAATAGGACAATGTTTTTATATGAGATGTCCTATCGCATGCTAGTATTGAATTGACATTCTTACATACTGAAGGCTGGCTTATGTACTATTGGTTTATAAATGTTACTAGATAGGTATTAAATATCTAATAAATTATTACAGTATTAAATTATTATTACTATAACAAAATTTGTTGTAAGTTCTAAATTAATATTTATAATTTAAGTACATAAGCAGTCTACACACCAAAACAAAGCCGCCGGGCGCCGACACAGTCAATTAAGAAGACTGTAGACTGCTTATGCTTACATATTTATATAAGAAGTTTTATTTCTTGTATTAATAGTTTTTATTATTTGTATTTTGTTATTATTTTATGTTATGTGACGTCATTGGCTTCACTTAATTGTCCTGGCGGAAGACGCGCGCTGGCTAACACATCAGCCAGTACAAAATTGCGCTAGAGTTCATTTTGCGAAGCATTGACTACATCTTTTTTTATTGAATTGTTTGTATATTGTTATCACTTCTTATCTAACCTATATTCTTTCATTATTATAAATACGGGATATAAGTAATCATTTTAACATCCAACAATATATCACTACACATTCGTTTTCTTATATGCCGTTCTTACATTAGCTGGAACGTTGTTCGGTTTGGTTTTGGAAGAGGGCGCTGACACTGCTACTCAGTTATTAACTTTTGCAGTTGTCAACGTTTTAGATTGTCTATTGTACATTGTTTATGTTCCAAATAAATAATTTTGAATTTATATAAAGTGTTCGTCTAATATTAGTATAAGTTTTGTACCTTATCTTACCGCTAAGCGAAAAGACCTACTTATTAAAATACTGTAATAGTCAGCAAATAGTTTTAAGTATTAAAGTATGTATGTTAGTCACTATTTAAGGTAATATTTATATGGGCCGTAGGTATATAGAATAAGTTTTAACATGTTAAACTTATCTATTGTCGCCTGAAATAATAGAAGATTATTAAACTAGGGGATAAAGCAGTGTCTTACGTCACTGGCGCTCTATTGAATCCCGAACGTAACGAAGGATTCTAGGGTTAATTCACGAGCGGAGCGAGGGAGTTACAGAAACCTGAGTGCAGAGAGGCATATAAGCACGCCCAAAATGCATACAGCTTTATCCAAGAGGAGGATACTCTACTTTTCACACTTTCTGCGAGACAATAAAAATCAAGATTTTTTAAATCAAGACGGGACTGAAAGAAAGTCCCGTCTAGGCTTGAAATTATTGAGATGATTTTAAAAATCTTGGAATTTTCCGTATGTGTTCGGATAACACTATAAATAAAATACTATTTGAATAAAAACCAAATCTAGGTTGGTGCATTTTGTGCGGAGGTTAGTTCGATTTACGAATAAGTTCTTATTGTGTAAGTCTCTTTGGTTCAAATTTTAATACAGATGAGGTAACAAATTCAAATCACATTATGCCCGCGAGGGCATAATGAAATTCAGTACAACGTTACTCCCGGCTCAGCCGTAGAGTTTTGATCACACCTTACTGGTGAGGTTTACATGACATATAATTTGACATTGTCGAGCAGGTGCTGTGAAAAGATTATTATTACAAACCTACTTCTTTTAAGTTATGTTTTTGCTACATCTATTTTTGCCGATTGTAATAATTAAATATTAATCTGGTACATAATAATAGTAGTAATAAAGAACTGATAAATATATTTTATAGGAAAGCAGTCTAACCCGATGATCAGGTACATACAGTCCAATATAAAAGCGTATAGTTACCTATTTGATTATTGGGTTTTTCTAAGAAGAGTTATATTTCAAGCTAAATTTGGAACTCCATTCTGTCTATTAGGACCATAACATGGTAATAATAATAAAAAAACTGAGCATTTAAGTTAAGCCTTTTTTAAATTTTTTTAGTATTTGTACACAATTGTTTTAGTGGTTGAAATTTTAACAGATATATGAGAGTGGCTGTAGCGGCCACACTCATATAATCTGTTAAAATTACAACCTGCTAGCGCAATCCCCTGTGACACACGGACAGCCTAAAGGTCGAACCGCACTTCAGCGGCGCGGCGCGGCGCTGCCTCTCCTAAACGCAGTAACGCGGCAGTAAAGCGGTGCGGCGCGGCGTAAAATGCCAGACGTGGTAAAATTTCATTGAAGATGGACGCAAGTATGGAAAAAGCGATAGTAGTATCTTTACTCCCGGATCGGATTCCCGCCACGGAACAAATGTTTGCATGATCTACAGATATTTGTTCCGGGTCTGGTTGTTTCTGTATATAGGTATTATAATTATGTATTTACAACAAAAATGTATATAAGTATTCCATCAGTTATCTGGTTCCCATAGTACAAGCTCTGCTTAGTTTGGGGCTTGTGTGAAATGTCCAGCAATATTTATTTATTTATGATTATTATTATATACTAAATTTCATCGAAATTGGTTCAGCCGTTACGACGTGATTATGTAACAAACAAAAAAAAATCTATAATATTTATCTTTCTTTAAATTTAATATTCTATAATATATATATTATTAATCTATAATATTTATTAGTGTGATAGGGTTCCGTTGGCACACTTCAAACAACAAGTTCCTATTTGATAAATTGATAATAATTAATCCTATGTAATAAATAAATAAATATTGCTGGACATTGCACACAGCGCTATCTAGCCCCAAACTAAGCACAGCTTGGACAATGGGAACCAAATAACTGATAGAATATGAATATGCTTTTTTTTTGTAAATACATACTAATAATATATAGAAAAACACCCAGACACGGAACAAATATCTGTAGATGATGCAAACATTTGTTCCGAGGCGGGAATCGAACCCGCTACCTCCAGCGTCACAGCCGGCTATACGTCCATTGCGCCATGGAGGCCGTCAAAATTAAATGGTTTATGTTGTTATGTTTTATATCTCGTATTAACTACAAATAAAAATAAATAGCGCTGGGCATTTCACACATCGCCATCCAAGTAAAAAATAGAATAAAAAAAGAAATCATCTAAAATCTCAGCATAGAGTCAAAATATCTGGATATTTATCATAATTTATTATAAGACACAATAACAGAACATGAAATAAATGTAAGCATAATGGATAGGCTTATCACCACATATCACTAAACAAAGCGATCTCTCATAGCTTTGCTTAATTTGGGGCTAGATAACGCTGTGTATTGTATACTAGTTATACTAAAAATTAATAACATAATTAATTCAATAGAGAAGGTGTTTTGTTCATTAGAATAATGTGTGCAACATCGTACCTATACAATGGCGGATCCAGGGGGAGGGTCATGGTCACCCCCCCCTGGGCTGGGTCCAAGACCTAGGTGGGCCACTAATTAAAATTGTTAAACATAAAATTTTTATATAATTTTTTGACACAATATTACACAAAGTACATTCAATATTTAATTATTTTAATGACTTAATTTTTATTTATTTTATTTTTGAGTTGATGGCAGCAGTTTTCCAGCCCCGAGATCGTTGCAGGCGTCGAGGAAGACTCGATGAGTTCATGCAATCCCGTCCCTTCCCGTATAATTGAATATATTTAGTTGCTATTTCGTAGTAAACAAAGTTACATGAATGATAAATCAACTTTAAAACTTACTTGGTAAAATAAAACTGCTACACAACTCTTTTGTTATTCATACACCCATAAAGGAGGCCCGACAAAAATAATCAACAGCGAATTAAAAAGTTTACATTGAACCAGACACAAAGTCCGTCAACTATTCAATTAAAAACCGGCTTTATTTGTCCTGCACTAAGCTTATATTTCAACTATGCATTAGTTCATCATCGCGAAATGCTAAATTGGCATGATTCCAAAACTGCGGATTCGTAGTTTGAATATGGAACGCAACGTGTTGATTTGAATTTAGAACCTGAAATAAAATGTCATGTTCAATAATTTAAATTCAAAATGTCATTGTTTTGCAAATACTCAGAAGAGTAGTGAGATATTTTAACCTATAGTTTCCAATTATTGATCACCATTTTACTGAGGAAGTTATGTCCAATCAGTGTGTTACAAGGAGCATAGATAATTTAAGTTGGTGTCCTCGGGAAAGTCTTAAGTGCTGTTTCATTGCGTAGATGCTGTGTATGTCTGGGAGATTGTGGATGCGAGTAATAATCTTGTAAGTTTCAATAAGGTCACCTCGAAGGCGTCTATCCTCAAGAGTGGTGAGGGGCACTAAGAAGTAATTACCCCGAACTGAGATCTCGCGAGTCTCCCAAAACACAAAAAAATTCTTAGAGCGACTCGCGCAACGATGCCTGAACGTATTTAGTGGCTAAATATGATTTAAAGAGGTATCAACTCACACAAATAAGTAAAATTTAAACATGTTTAGTCGCTAAATACGTTTAGGGATCGTTGTGCAAGCCGGCCTTAATCTTTAACCAATAAAATAGTGCCACGAAATACGTAACCAAATGACTTGACCTACAGTTTCATTCAAATTAACGGGAGTTCATGTTTTTGGTAACTTTTGGAGTACAAATTGCAAAGTTATTCTGGATTTAATATTTTTATCCATATTTGTGTCATTTAAGCTACACGCATACCAAATTACAGTACTGGGGTCACTGGTTTATCCTGTGAATTTTATCAAAATTCAGTTTTTATTATGGCTAATAACTCAAAAACTAAAGATTTGACTGAAAATAAACACGGAGTCGAAATGTACTATAATAAAGACCTTACATTTGACGTCCTATTTGACCTAATAGTATCATTTTCATTTGTTTTTACCCGTCTTGAACCCCAATATCTCAACAACCCCCCACCATTTTCAGCTCATTTAGTCACACCAAAATTGAGCCATCTTTACCTACCCATGTATCAAATTTCACGATGATCGGATCAACGCTTCGAAAGTTATCCTCGGACAAACAAACATACATACATCCAATGCTGATTTGCCCAAGTTGATTTAGAGATCTCGCTTCGATCGATCAATAGAGCTTCTCAACAAAAGATGGTACCTATTGATAGGGGTCCCTTAATTTGAGAACCACGATGATGATTTTAATTTAATTCGGATAGATTAACCTTATTAGATCAATAAGCCTAGCCTTATAAATTAAATTTAAATTTACTACTAAACTTAAGTTAACCTTACATTAACTATCTCTTAATTTTTTATTTATTTATTCTACTGTTAGCATTACTATAAGATCAGCCTCGTTTGTCCAATGGAAGACGTCAAAAACCGGGATACAGAAAATCTAGTCCGGCTTTTGACGCACCACTATACTGATAGTATCTACTTACTTAGGCTTATTATTTACTTTAGGTACAGTCGGCAAAAATTCCGCCCTGCCAGTTTTGAAACAGTTTCGCTTGTAAGTTAGCTAGCTGACACCGCCTTTTTCTTTTGTCCTTTTATTTTGGCCAATCGGAGAGATGAACAATATTGAACATCTGTTTATTTTTGTGAAAGCCCTTTGTTTTAATGACTTTTAGAGTTTTATTAAAGTTCAAGGCGGGTTTTATTAAACTTCAAGGCGGGGTAACTGCTAGTCGCTTCATAGAAAATTCACCCTTAAGGTGGCAGAGCGGACTTTTTGTTGTTAGTACAGAATATAATTACTCTTACCTCAGTGTCTTGTAAGTGTGAATGTAACAAATTGGCTACTTGTTTGTGATACCTTTGTATTTACTATTAAAATAAATAATTAGATAAGTAAATCATTTTCATATTGATGATCAAAAAAAATTACTTTGTTGTTGTTGCAGGTACTGTTAAGATGAAGTCAGGCAACGAAGACGCTGATGAAGCCTTTTTGGATGATCCGATCCAGCTTAACTTTGGAGAGAACCCACCCCGTTTAAGTAACTTGCAGTTTCTAGGTGAGTCAATTAACCCTATGTCTTACGATTTTTTTGAATTATTTAATATCCAATATATTGTATACTCTGATTTTTTATTCCATAGAATTCTAAAATTTCATAAGTTGTTGCCAATAAAAAAAACTCCAACTGAAAAGGGAACCTATTTAAGGTCAATAAAAAATAAAATGCTTGATTCATTTTTATATTTTACCTGGAAAAAAGATAAATTTTAAACTTTCTGGTAGGTGTATTTAAAATGTGATGACATTTTTTAATATCGAATTATCAAAGTTATATTTTTAAGTTAGCAGGTTATTTTTCGTTAGCTGGCATCACTCCCTACTAAGTCATGTATAATAAACCTTCTTAGTCAAAGCGAAATTATTATTTTTGTAATTCACAGGGAAGTTTTAAATTTTATTATACATGTATAATGTCTTTGATAATTCATCAAGAAAAATTCAAAAATAACGTACGCCGCTGTCAGTTGTCACATCGCGACTGTCACCTTCATAGATTTTCTTTTGACTTCTCTGACTTCACTGATCATCAGCGGCGTCACCGGCGAAGATCAATAACAAAGAAAAAATAATAATAACAATCTAAGACCAGCGTCACGCCAAGACGCGGCCGCTTACACCGCGCCGCAAAATAGGCCAACGAAAAGCTCCGAAGAGCCACCTGCCACAAGCCAGGCAGGCCTCAAAGAGCTGAGCACAGAGACCCGGAGATTGTAGTCTCCGCGAGTTGAAGCTAGGGCGATGGGCTACTCGCTTGAGGCCCTTACCTGCAGCTCAAACGCAATAGTTGTGCGTCCACCCACGCACGCTACTACGCGATGGAGCCTGTAGATGATCAGATTAATTAATTGACTTCTTTGAACGCTCGAATGCGCTCATGTGTTCTCGGTGTTTTAACGTTATGGAGCCACAACCTGGCCCATCCCAGGAAGCAGACTCATCTGACAGAGCACAAAGGTCAGACTTTCTTTCTCCCAGAAAGAAACGGAGGTATAAAAGAGGTTTGAACCGCAGCGCGGCGGTTTAAGGTCGGTACCTTAAACCGCCGCGCTGCGGTTCAAACCGCTCGCCGTAAATCCCCCTTTAATTTGGATTAATAAATTGGTTACATTCACTAACAAATACAATGTATAGACTCAGATAATCAGACTCGTATTGAAAAAAAATGTGCCTGGCCAAAAAGGTTTGTAATCTCTGACATGTCAAAAAATGACAGCTGTCAGAATTCTACGTAATAAAAAATCAAATTAAAGTAGTCCCAGATTTAGAATGTATTAATGTTATGCTGTTGGCATTGCTTTTTATTAATAAACTAGCTGACCCGCCCACGGCTTCGTATGCATGGTATTTCAATAAAAACATTACCCTTCTTTTGCACACTGGGGTAAACAGTAGTGTATGTTCTTCCTCAGGATATAATCTATCTTCTTGCAGTTTCATTACGATTCGTTCAGCCGTTTAGTTATGAAAAGGCAACAAACAAACAGTTACTTTCTCAGTTACTATGTATGTAATAAACTTTCCTCTTGAATCACTACATCTATTGCTGAAAACTGTATTAAAATTCATTGAGTAGTTTAAAAGATCTAATCGAACAGACAGCGGAAGTTTTACATGTACTTCCTTTACATAACAATGTAAAGACGATAAATATTATATTAACGTTTAAAAGAAATAGTGTCTTAATCACTATTATTTCTGTCAAAATCACTATAGAACATACGTAAGAAGGTATATGGAAATATTTTGTTTTCTTGTTCTATAAAGGTACTCGGTGTACAATTATTTTTAGTCGGTGATATGAAATTTGATGGTTTCAGACCCTGGCATTATCGATCTGGACTGTGACTCCGACGAAGACTGCAAAAACATGTACAAAGGTACTGCTGACGTCAGCCTACCCCGAGAAGTAACCAGCGTTCTACCGGTAACAACTTCAATATCCAATATTAAAGTGAAACCTATGCACATAAAACTAGTTGACTGCTATAAGTTTCCGTGGTACTTTGACCAGATCACAAAAAATACTATAGATACGAACTTAGCTTTTGATAAGAGCGTAAATATTGATTTGAGAGGAGAGATTATGTATTCCAGTTTAAAAAATATAACTAGTGATATCAAAACTGTTGTGTGTAACAAGGGTGAATATAATCATATTAATACCCAAAAAGATGTACGTTCTGATGAGTTTAAAAATAAAACTGATAATAATGTAAATAAACCGATAGATGATATGAACCGTATACATAAAATATTTAGTACTAATAATACGAGAATTGCTAATAATAGTGTACGTTTGGCAAAATATAAGCAAAGAACTGACAAGGAACTGCGAAATGCATTAAGTCAAAGAAACAAAACAGAAGTTAATTTCAAAAAGAATACAGGGTTAGTTGGAATGAAAATACTACATATAACAACTGAAAGAAGAGCATCTATGGAAATTAAGGATAGAAAACAAACTAACATAAATAAAAACATAAATCAGCAGGAAGCATTAAATAAATTGAAAAAGCAAGATGCTGATAAAGAGTTAGAAAAATCACAAGGGAGTGCCGAAGGTAGTAAACCTTCTAATTGTGGGCCACAAAATTACAACGCAGATTCTAGTGACAAGACTTTCAACAATAGTTGCAACTTGCAAATAAAAATAGCTACGGAGATTGTTAAAAATGTAGACGATTCAAAATGCACCTCAAGCCAAATACATAAGGAAAAAAGTAACCTTGTAACAAAAATCGATAATCCTAAGAAATTAGCTGATGAAATAGTACAACTTGGGACTTGCCAAAGTGAAGAGAAAGACCAGATAAGGGAAAAACATATACCTAAAGCAGATGCAAAAAAAAATAATTTGAAAATAATAGAACACGAAAATAACCAAAAGTGTATGAAGGGAAATGCTTTTAGGCAGCAAAAGTACGCCGAAGGATGTAAAATAACCAAACTGATAACACCAATACCACTATCATCAAAAGCACGTAACAAAAAAAAGGTAAACAATCTTGAACGATCAGGTGTTGAAATTTCCGAAAGAATATCCAAGACAAAGGAACCAAAGTCACCCATGCTCAAAAAATATTATATGACTAAAGTTAAGAACAAATCCCGCGATATAAAGAATGTGAATCAAAACACAGAATATGTTAAGGCTAATGACATCAAATACGCTAATCACAACAAATGCTTTTCAAATAGATTCACTGAAAATATATTGAATAAAATACGAGCTAAGCAGCAACTAACTAATATGAATAAAACTAATCAAATTCACAGGAATCATTCTATAGAATCAACATCAAACCACAAATTAAACCAAAGTTTATGCTTATCGAAAACGAATGTTACTAATAATGAACTTCTGGAAGACAAGGTAATCAAAAATATCAAACCAAACTCGAATACTTTAGATGAGGCAGTTAAGGATATTTCTGCGAAAAGGATAAGTGATGATGCCAATAGTCTCGATTTGACCATTTCAGTAAATGAGCTACAATATTTGAATAAAAACCACCCTGAAATTTTACCACAAATAAATAATCATCAATTTTCACATGAGGTTGCAGAGAATACTTTAGCTTTGACAACAACTATTGTAAAAGCAGGTAAAAGTGATGACGTGCCCAGTAATATTTCAGTCCAAAAGACTCAGTCAAATAATATCAATATCAACAATCTGGTACACAAATCAACTGTACAAATCAACAAAACAACAAACAAATCCGAAACAAATGATGAATATTTCGTTAAAAATAAAGAAAACTCTAATATTTTAAATGTCTCCGCTCAACCCGTAAAAAATGCGCCTCAAACTGTAACAGAAAATAATGCCATTCAGACTATTGTTACTAGTCGAAACGCCGCAGATGCTGGGAAGATTACACATAAAGCAGACTCTAATTTAACTATTCAGCACCATACATGTAATACACAAGTCCCTACAATTTCATTAAGACCGACCCAGTCACAAACTTTTCAAGGTGAACAAGTAGCACAGATAAGAAATAAACCTTTGACCGTTCATAATTCTATGCAGCCACATATTTTATACAAACCATATACTGGAGCTCAGCCACTTCCTCAAATGTATCCAAATACTGCTGGGACTTTTAGGTATGAAGTGCCTATGCATCACATAAACCAAGCAACCTATCATCAGCCTAATAATACTATGCAGTACCCACCATCATACCCTGATGGAATTTCATCGCATAATATGACTAGGCCGTCTTCAGTTAACACAGGACTTTTGCCACATATGGGTTTCAACATAAGACCCCTTGGAATGTATGGAGGTATTCCACCAAATACGCAAATGAACACTTTAAGACCACCTGTAGGAGGTAATAGTGAAAGTTTATCACAGTTTGTCATGAATGCAAGACCACCTGGAATTAACCCAGGCTTTACATCACTGCCAACTATGAACGTCAGACCACATTTAGGAGGCAATGAAGAAATGTTACCACATACAACCGTGGCCATAAAACCTCCTCGAGCTAACACAGGTATCCCATCACAGATGTACACCAGAACATCGTTAGATGGTAATGGAGGAGTTTCACCACAGATTACCATGAATGTAAGGCCACCGGCAAGTGCAACGAACGGAGGCGTTCTACCACTAATGACTATGAATATTCGATCATCCTTGGATGACAAAGTAGTTTCACCACAAATGACCACGAACGTAAAAACCGATATAAACACAGGTTTTTCAGCACATACAGTTCCGAATGACAGATTTAGCGACGGTCCTCCCGGGAATGTTATTTGGTCTCACGCATTTCCTCCTCCCAAACCACCACCCCCGCCACCTCCTCCACCCCCACCGCCTCTTGCGCCATATTCCCAAGAACTTTCAAGATCCCAATTTGAATCTCAAGATAGTAACAGCTCTGTCATTGGCAGAAACCATGAAGGAATTATTAAAAAAATTAACATCATCGCTCCTGTTATTGATCAAAATACAAACCATGTTAAGATTGAGACTATTGATTTGGATCATACACCTCTGTATGACGAAATACCTTGCGTTTCTACAAGCAGCTTCTCGCCAGCATTAACAAAGTCAGAATTACTCCAATATTTGAATTCTAGTACGCAACAAATAAATAACCCTGTTGAGCATTTGGAGAGCACTCATCCAAAATCATTGCATGAAAGTGCCGAAAAATTCAAACAATTGTCAGCAGAATCAAATGCTACTGGGTATATAAACTTACTGACCCTAGAAAGCAAAACAAAATTTGGTAACTTTTCCAATAACGTATTGTCAGAACGAAAAGTTCAGCCAATGAAAAACAATGGTAATTTTAAAACGATGCCTATCGACTCTAATTTTAAACATAAAATGAATGTGAAAGTTCCCTCGCCATACAATGTATCATCAACAGCTAAGTACAAACCAGGACCCCTATCGAAGAAACTGAAGCTTAATGACGCTAGAGAATCCTCTAAACGAATGAAATCAGGAGAATTCAATGTAGCAAAAAAAGAATACTCTTCTCCAACTCTTCCAATTCAAACTTTTGAACAAAATCTATTCGAGATATCAACTCCACGCAGCAAACTTTTTGATACATTTTGTAGTATGAAAATTTCTAAAGAAGTAGACGCTAAAATGAAAATGCATAATAATGCTAACTCATCGGCAAAAAAACGTAAACAGTTTGAACAGAATAACAGAAAAGTTGAAAGCGCCAAAAAGATTTCTTTACATGAATATAAAAAGAGATCTGCAAATGAAAGAAAAAATGACGAAGAAACTAAGGCGAAGAATAAGCAGAGAGATGTTACATTTAAGAAAACTGATGATATGCAAAGACGTGCATCTAATGTTGATTCAGATCTTGGCTACGATTCTGATATCACAGTCAAGTTATGATAAAGAGAGTATCGTTTATGAAAACGATAGTATTTTAACTTTATGTATGTGTAAAAATAATTAGTAATATTGAAAAATCAGACCTAAAAACATATTTTGGACAAAAAAATTGGTTATGAAATCTAGCCCCATGGTTTTTAAATACCTTGTGTAATGTATAATCTAATAATATTATCTAATCTTCGGAACTACTGAACTGATTTTGAATACTCTTTCAATCATAGAAAGCTACACAATCTTTGATTGCTGTAGGTTATATTTTATTTTGATAACAATCCCTGTGAATCCGGGGTGGGTCAGCTAGTGTAATAGAGTAGCTTGGCGTCAGTCGGAACTATCTGGCTAGATGGCGCTGTGTACAACACTTTTAGTAGTTAAATTTCAATTTAAATTGATTAAAATTTAATACATAATTACTGATTTTAACGGGTATTTAATGCATATGTACCTTTTATGTTTGTTATCCCGACGTTTCCTCCGAGATTCTGCCCGCGACCACGGCTATTGCGATACGGTCGAAATGTTCGGGATAACAAATAAAACGCAAGAAATACCAGTTTAAATGAGTAATTATGTACAGTGATCGCATAAGTGTGAAAAATACGAATGTAATAGGTTGCTATTAAGTTTATGATTAAGAAACTTATTTTTATGTCCTGCTTATTATCTATTATGTACTATTTCGACCGAAACCGCTGTACCGCTCCTTAAGAAAGTGCGGCGAGGTGGGGACCGAGGAAAAAAGAGCAAGAGTTAGGTACACATGAGATCGATATTGTCGGATAGATCTTACGATATCGTAAACGATATGTTTATATTATATAACGATATGTTTATATTTTTATAAGTAATCATCTTCCATCTTCCGTTTCGCTATAGGAACTTGAATCAGAGTCGTTCTACAAATTTATTATTAATGGATCGATAATAATATCAAATTTACTATCGCGATCCCAGTAATTGTTTTCATTTTTTTGGACATGATCATCATCACATTTCGGTCATTTTTACGCCGTGAAGCCTGAAAATAATGTATTAAATAAGTTTATCTTTTCATCTAGAGAAGAGTTAATATGGTTATGGGCTATGTTGTTTTTAATATCAGGAATTTTATTCAAAGCTTTCCCTGTCTGCTTTTATTTTCTTACAATATTCGGCCACTTTAAAAATAACCGTCTTGACATCACGAGATAGCGCTCGACCCATCTTTGGATATTTATCTCATGGACAGCAGACTGATGGATCGGAGCGGCCGATACTTCCCCCCGTCTCGCCGCGCGCATACCTCAGGCTCGGTACAGCGGTCGGTCAAACTATAATGCTTATTTTGTAAAACTCTGGTTTGAGTTATATATTAAAAGCACCTAAATGCAAGTTTAAAAGTGTTGTCATTGACTGTAAACAAAGTACAAGACGGTTATTATTTTAATAAAACTGGTTTTATTTTTGTTTACAAAATATAATTACAAAATCGTGAAAAATTATAAATGATACAGTTAAAACTTTTAACCGGTCAGAACTGATTTTGATTGGGAAAATCAGCAAAACTCCTGTCAAAAGTCGCGAGTGCCGGAAGGGCGTTATTAATCGAAAGTCTACAAATTCCCTTATGCATTTACGACAAAAAACAATAAAAAAATACTTAACGACTGCCAGCCAGAAACACTGGTAGTAGTTCGTTATAATAAGTTATGACCACTGGTCGGAGTAGGTAGAGCTATTTAGGTTCATTGCCGCAAACATTGATGTTAATATGGATATTCCATTAGATTCCGACTAATCCTCCGGAATATTACGGATTTATCCGGGATAATTATTTTTATCAATAAGTATAAAAAATGGTTTATGTAAGCCAATAAGCGCCCGAGCTTTGTTGAAACTCGTGATATAGCCGCATACGCCGATAACGAAAACAATAGCGGGGTGTTTCTGTCGGAGCGACGCACCTGTTTTGTCTCTTTCTGCACCACTACTATTCAATGGTTTACCAACAGTAACTTGTTGTCTAATATCTCACTCGATTACTTCGGTTCTTAGAGTGCGCTTATTTGCTTCCTGTTGTGTTTTGTTGTGAGGTGAATTTCTTTTGACCCTGGCTTGTTTAATAGCTTTTTATTATTTTTCTACTTGAAAAGCAAATCCCGGGGATTTTGGGAATATCCATATTATTCTTACATATGGCAAATACAGAAAATAGCTCTACCTAGTCCGTTCACTGGTTATGACCGACCGACGTGACGTCTGTAATCAAACAAAACTAGTTCAGAATTTTTCAGAGGCAAAATCAGTTTTACTTTTTCACATTTTCACAAGCAAGACCGACTAAGAGTTTTGACTGTAACATATATAGTATTTAAGTAGGTTTATTTTTGTAGTATGTACCTATATTATGCTATTTTTATTAGACATGTGCAAATTTCATTAGTTCCCTTTCCTGTGCACTACCTACACATCTTTATCTACAATGCACATAGGTTATCTGGAAGAGAATGCTCTTTAGCTTTAAGTTCGTCTTTGTACTAGTTTTATAAGTGCAATAAAGTATTTTCAATCAATCAATATTTAATATACGAGTACTTGAATCCTTCCCATGAACACACGTTCATGTCACAAACACTTCTCTAAACCTATTTCTATAGCGATACCTAGAAGATGAGTAAATATCTAAACTGAGTTAGTCCACACTCCTTTATTTGAGTGGTGCAGCTATTTAGAAATTACTATAACTCTTATAAAGTTTGAGCCACCGACAATAAACTTGTCACGCCTGGTTAGCCTCACAGCCGCAAATTGTCGCAGCTAGCTCATTCCAAGACTTATGGCTACAATTTATCTGCCTACCGCCGTCTACCGCCATCTACCGCCTTGGGATAGCGTGTAATAAATCTGCAGGATTACCATGCCACAGCTTTATGGTGTTATGGAAGACTTTGTGCTTACTACAGCTAGTATCCTTTGTTCTCAGAATATTACATTCTCACTATCATAAATTCTCAAAAATATACCGCTCAGTATACCATTTTATCAAATTACGTGTCCATGAAGTTGGAACCCTCACCACGGTAATGTTATCTGTACAGTATTCTGTCTTCATACAACGTGAGCCTGAACGTGAGTCATACCTACGCGTCGCGTTTTCGGTACCCACTTGGTACAGAACCAGTCGCGCGCGAATGCGCCGCAGCACGGTAATTTTACTCACAGAAAGATATATACATAACCACTTTATATGCTTGCTTAAACACAACACACATTTTGTAAAATCTATAATACTTATACTTAATTATTACCCTATTTAATTTCTTACAAATCTTCTGACAAAGTTTGACCATTAGACCATACGAATGTACCTACCTATAATAACTTGTTAAATTTATACATACGCTGAGTGATAGGTACGTTTGGTTATCACTTAGTAGTTATGATTGATTAGCCATATTTATGTACAAAACAAACTCGAAAGAATAACAATTAGGTATTCATATTTCAGTTATTTGCTTTCTTTTCATGTTATTTTCATGATTCATATGATATAAAACACAATAATTTCACATTAGATTCCTTTTATTATAGGTGCAGTGTACAACCTACTATAAATACTATTTTGATTGTAACTCTAAAATAGGCTAACTAGGCTGTTTTTGTTTTGTTTTTGTTCCCGACATCTTTCTTTACAATGGTCAAACGTAGAAACCTGTTATTAGCCTTACGTTTAGTTCTAAACTATTTATCCAAACAATTTGTATCGCCGCGCCGTTGGTTTTTCTAAATAAATAAATGTCGTTGCCGCAGAGACGAACGGTTAGTGCATCATCAAACCACCCATCTTGAGATGAGTGAGTCGATGCTGCATTAGCACTGGACAAGGTCACGGGGTCCCGGTTGGATTCAACCGTGGCCGTCCGAATGTCCGTCTTAAGCTTCTCTTTCCCTGGGGGGAGTCAGAGGGACCTGACTTCCCCAGGGAAAGAGGAATGTCCTGGAATATTGAGGACATTCCCTGGCATAGGAGGCCTGTGCAATGCAAAGTCGGAGCTCCCCGAACCCAAACTCTGCTGGCTCTCATCGAGCGCAAGAAGGCGAAGAAAGTGTCTTCGCCTTCACCCGGTCCTTTGTCTGTGATGTGGCTCTGTGAGAGGGTCATCCTCTCGGATTCTTTCCGCAGCCTCCTTCTGGGACATCACCACCTCACAGAAGGTGACTGCGGCATCCCAGTCTCTATCATTGCCAAGCATAGCCTCGACTATGCTCGGCAGCGAAAGATTCTGGCCTACTGTAGCTACTAGTGACTGGCGCTGCGTTGTCCAGGCACTACATAGCTCCAGCGTGTACTGCGTAGGTAGGTGACATTAAAATACTGCAAGCGGGCATTCCTATCGCGTGTTTACGCGGCGCTCGTCTGCAGGTAATTATTTCAAGGACAAGGCCGAGTCACAATACTGTATAGTACAACATTACCGTGCCCTCACCATGTTTGGTGGTTTCAACTATACAAAAACTGATGAAATAAATAAAAAATAATAATAAATATTGCTGGACATTTCCCACGGCGCTATCTAGTCCCAGCAGAGCTTGTACTATGGAAACCAGATAGCTGATAGAATACTTATATTTTTTTTATTACATACTTATATAGAAAAACATCCCGATCCGGAATAAATATCTGTAGATCGTGCAAGCATTTGTTCCGTGGCGGGAATCTAACCAGCTACCTCCTGCGTCTCAGCCGACTAATCGCCACCTGCGCCACGGAGGTCGTCCGTAATAGTGCCGCAAAGCAAAGAAATAGTGTGGTTGTAGTTTAGGATATATTTAAGACCTCTTTAGAATAACGAGCGAACCTACGGACCAGCATATTAGATCTACTAACAGGTTAGCTGTCCGATGAGGCACATGTGCCTCATGGGTGATTGCACTGGTACGTCCATGAGGCATATGTGCCTCATGACCAATGATGTAGATAATGCAATCGATCTATCGATAATTTTTTTTAATAATTATATTATTTGTAGCATTAGTAAATTATACTACAACCAAATTCTATCAATCAATTTATTATTGAACTTAAACAAAAAATAAATTTCACTTAAAAATTAACATTAACCTTATTCAAACACAAAATTATTCTTTCACCGATGTTACTATTATTGTGAGACCCTTTGAACAAGGGTTGCCAACAAAAATTAGGAAACTAGCCTATTATCATCAAAACCGAAATGGCGATTGTAGACCTGCGATTATATTCCCTCATGTATGTTTTTCTTTAAAACATAGCATACAATATGAAATGTTACATATTGTACACTCAGTTGATACCATTTTAGCCTTTTTTCCAGCATCTTTGGATGATAAATTTTCATTGCGTTTCTTTGCGTAACATCCACTGCAACGTTTTCTTTGAAACTGGTGGCCGAAAGGGTACCTAATTGAATGGTGCAATTCAATAACAGAAGATTGTTTTCAAAAAGATATTTTTCAGATGTCTAAAGTGTTACGAACATAAACGTACATTTTATCATTAAACGTAAATAATTAATTTCTTATCATACTCATCTAACATTAGCAATTATCGATATAATTAATTTCAATCACTAGGACACATAAAGTATCATAAAATACTTGAAGAGAATGACGTAACTTAATACGAAACTTCATGAGCGTTAGCTGTCATTATTTACTATGAGGACGTGTACAAAGAAGATCGAAACTTGCTTCGGGACAGCTAACCTGTTAAGACCTCTTTAGAATAACGAGCGAACCTACGGACCAGCATATTAGATCTATTAATATGTAGAAGCAGGGGGTTTATAGACGAGTACACACGGCTACACATCAAGCTATATATTTCCAGTATAAGCTGACCTCTCATTCTACGAAAAGCCTACACAATGTGAGGTCAGCTTATAATGGAAATGTATAGCTTGATGTGTAGCCGTGTGTACCTAAAAGCGACAAAAAACTAAAAATATTTACAGAATAGTGTTACATTTATTTTAAAATTAATAATTTCTTTCCCTGAGCACGGATTTAACTATTGAATGGCTTTTTATATTTCAAGACACTTCAATTTACATTGTATCCGAGCGATTCTCAGTGGAAATATGGAACAGTGGATAACTACATAAATATAGGAGCTGCAGGCTTAGGAAGATGATTGGACTACGTGTATCTGTGGGTCGTGTCGCGAATGCGAGACCGTTATCTCACTGAGTATTGACTACACTCGTAATCATACTAATTGATTGAGCGAAGCGAGATCTCAAAATCTGGGCTGCATGTTGGGGAAAAAGTCTTTTCGCATTATAGTATGTATGAACTTGTAATAAAGCACAAATTTGGTTTAAGCATTTTCAATCCGGAAATTTTGATGTCAAAGATGCACGTCGCTCTGGTCGCCCTATTACGGATAAGATTGATGACATTTTTGAAAAAGTGGAGCAAGATTGGCAAATCGGTAGTTACGACGTAGCTGAAGAACTGGGAATTGACCACAAAACAGTTTTGCCGCATTTGAAAAAAACTGGGTACACAAAAAAGCTCGATATTTGGGTACCCCACGAGCTCACTGAAAGAAACCTAATGAACCGTGTACTCATTTGTGATTCTTTATTACGACGTAATGAAACCGAACCATTTTTGAAGAAGCTGATAACTGGTGATGAAAAATGGATCACGTACAACAAGAACGTGCGAAAAAGGTCGTGGTCAAAGGCCGGTCAGGCTTCACAGACTGTGGCGAAACCCGGGTTAACTCGCAACAAGGTGATGCTGTGTGTGTGGTGGGATTGGAAGGGCATTATTCATTATGAGCTGTTACCACCAGGCAGGACCATAGATTTTGAACTCAACTACGAACAACTGAGGAGATTAAAGCAAGAAGTTGAGAGAAAGCGGCCGGAATTAATCAACAGAAGGGGTGTGGTTTTTCATCATAATAACGCTAGACCTCACACATCTTTAGCCACTAAGCAAAAATTAAGAGAGTTTGGCTGGGAGGTCTTAATGCATCCGCCGTATAGACCTGACCTTGCACCTTCAGATTTCCACCTGTTTCGGTCTCTTCAGAATTCTTTAGGCAGTGTCAGGTTAACATCACGAGAGGACTGCCAAAGCTACTTGTCGCGGTATTTTGATCAGAAGCCCCAAAATTTCTATAGCAATGGGATCATGTCCCTACCTACAAGATGGCAAAAAGTTATCGAACAAAATGGTACCTACATACTTTAGTTAAATGTAAATAAACTATATTAATTTTTTTTTTGAATTTTCTTAAAAAATGCGTAGAAACTTTTTCCCCAACCTAATATGTATGTATGTTTGTTTGAGGATAAGTTTCGAAACGTTGATCCGAACATCGTGAAATTTGGTATGTAGGTAGGTAGTGATAGCACAATCCTGGTAGGACAAAATGAGCTAAAAATTGAAGGGTGTGTGGGAGGGGGAGATTTCTTTGTTTATTTTTACAGTAAATATAATATAATTGTAGTGGGACGTCTAATGAAAAGTACCTTGTAGTTTTTAAGTTATTAGCCATGATAAAAACTGAACTTTAACGAAATTCACAGGGTACACCAGTGACCCCACAGTGCTGAAACTTAGCGTGCGTGTTGCTTTAGTGACACAAACATAAGGAAAAGTCTGAAATCCAGAATAACTGCAATTTCTACCCCAAAAAAGTATGTATATCCAACTAATATGAACTCCCGTTACGTACGAGTTAACTTGAATGAAACTGTAGGTCAAGTTTATTGGTTGGGCACTTCATGGCACTATTTTGATGGTAAAATACTAGATTAGATTAGATTTTTGAGTTTTATGGGAGACTCGCGAGATCTCAGTTCGGGGCGAAACACTAGTATTATAGAAAGTCAGTTTATTTATTTTGTTTGGTACGCTTTCATGTCGTAAAGGCTGAACCAATTTCGATGAAATTTGGTAAGTATATACAATATGACCTGGATTGAGACCGGTTACATTTCTTGACAAACCACACGTGTGAAGCTGTGGGCGGTAGCTAGTATATATAAATAGGAGCTGGCGAACCAATCCGGACTTGTCCCATATTTGATTTTTAGGGTTCCGTACTCAAAGGGTAAAACGGGATCCTATTACTAAGATTCCGCTGTCTGTCTGTCGGTCTTTCACCAGGCTGTATCTCATGAACCGTGATAGTTAGACTGTTGAAATTTTCACAGATGTTGTATGTCTGTTGCCGCTATAACAACAAACACTAAAAAAAGACCAAAATAAATATTTAAGGGGGCTCCCATACAACAAACCTGATTTTTTTGCTCGTTTTTGCTCGATGTTAATAACGGCAACAGGTAGACGCTTGAAATATTCACAGAATATTTAGTTAGATATTCACTATAAAAATAAATAATTAAATTAAAATAAAAACAATACTTAAGTGGGGCTCCCATACAACAGACATGATTTTTTTTGCCGTTTTTATAGATAATGGCACGGAACCCTTCGTGCGCGAGTCGGACTCGCACTTGGCCGGTTTTTATTTATCGGAATGTGACGCTTTGGTATGTGAATAGTATATCAAAAATTAAGCCCGGATTTGGCTTTAGTTTAAATATTGACGTAACGTTTATCAAGCTAGCAAAGGACATGCTCGTTCCGGCTTGGAAACAGTGTTTAAAAAAATATGAGTACCAATGGATAATATTTATATAATATTTATCAATGGACCTTTCAGGCAGTTTGTCTTTTCTAACAATGAGTCCTTCATCTTGAAGGCAATTTTAATTATTTGATAAAGACTGGGTTTCGCTCCAAATATATATAAATTCTCAGGAAGTTCTTTACTCTTTGTTATCATGACGTTTAGGGCTCTAAATTGAGGTCAAGTGGGCACGCTACACTCTATGTAGGCAAATATTTTTTGCGACAATAAGATCAGATTGAGGGTATTTTATAAGAGACGATATAAAATGGTAGATGTAATCGGATTTTTGCTGCGAAAAATATTTTCATATATATGTATTCATACTTATACATGAAAAGACAATAAAACGAGATTTCAGTATTCATTCAATCACTACTTCATTACATTTCATTTTATTGGTACGTCAAAAATATATTACAAATGTCGGATAATATCTATTATTATCGGCGATATTTGTAATATATTTATGTATTTTTTTTTCCTAACCTATCTCGTCCCACTGCTGGGCAAAGGTCTCCCACAAGTCCCCCCAAGCATCCCTATCTGTTGCTATTTCCCACCATCCTCTTTGGAAGGTGTCGAAATCGTCCCGCCAACGCTTTCACGGCCGACCCCGACGTCGCCTTACGTCTTCAGGCGTCCATGGTGTTGCAATATGGGCCCATTTCTCGGAGTGCATTCAGGCAACGTAGGTATTTTATAAATATATAAAAATAAAAAAGTTACATTTATACAGAACATTAGAAAAAACAATTGGGTTACAGCCAATACTACTCATGCAGATGAGAAAAAGTACAGCTCATGTATTCATTTAAAAGATAAAATGGGTGGTTTTCGAAGAATGTTATTGGTTAAAGTTTAAATCCTTTTAAAGGATTTAAACTCGTGTTATTTCTAAGAGAAGATTATTGTATATAGCGAGCTTTAATACAGGTGCCTACCTTGTCTATAGGTTTTGAAAAGTCTATTGGCGCGCCTTGGAGGTTGGACCGAATCGTATGTCGTCACTCAGTGACGGCATACGATTCGGTCCAACCTCCAAGGCGCGCCAATAGATAATGTAAGAGGTGGTGTCAAAAGTAAAAAGTACGGATTAAGAATTGTTTGCAGGCGCGCATATTTATATTGCGCAAGTTAAGAAAATAAAAGATGGCTATCTGTTGCCCGCGACTTTGTACGCGTTACACTACTTAATGTGTAGGTAACCTAGAAATAAAGCTAAACTCGCTGTTGCAACTTGACTTGACCCCATTTTTATTCCATGGGACCTGATTGATAGGGATAAAAAGTAGCCATGTGTTAATCCAGGTTATAATCTACGTACATACTTTTCATCGAAATCTTTTCAGCCGTTATGACGTGATTGAGTAACAAATAAACAAACATCTATAGTTTCGCATTTATAATATTAGTGTGATTATAACGGTTTGTTTTCAATAACCATTAATTTATTAATTTTAAATTAAAATGTTATTTTACACCTGCCGGGCGTCCCGCGGTGGCCACATTTTTATTTGAAGTTAAACATTTGTACGTTAAAAAGCTGCGTGTGAGTTTCCATGTTTTATTAAAATGTTAAAACGTACAAACTGTTAGATTTTCGTGTTTTGGTCTATTGGTGTGCTGCAATCGTGGCTGCGATTGACAAAATCTATGAGAATAATAAATCCAAAATGATAACGAAGTCATGATACGAAAATTTTGCTAAGACGTCGAAACTGATTGGAAAACATGTTTGCGGAGGCGCGGGTTGATGGGTTCCACGCCATCATCCGCAAAAAGACTGCCTCACTGCTCAGTAGAGTGCGAGGCAGCAGCAACACCATCCTGCAGGTCATAGCAGACAAGTACGACTCACCGATTATGAAGTCTTGTAATCGGGTTCTGATCGAATAGTCTTTGTGAGAGACTATTGGCTCAGGACTTGAGTGAGGGACTTAAACTTAAACCTTTATTGTTGTTAATGGAATTTTGTTTGTTTTATTGTGCCTAATACTTTGTGACTAACCCACGTGACATGTTTGATTAAAGTTTTCTACTAACAAATATGGTTCTTTGACATCTGAAAATTTAATAAATGAACTGAATTGAAAAGCATTAGGGCGTTTTATAATCTCTGCCAGAAGATGATTTTTTAGGATTATGAAACAATATAGAACACGTACGTCGTTACCTTAGTTCTTTTAAACTACTGAACGGATTTTAATGTATCTTCCAGCAATAGATAGAGTGATTAAAGAGGAAGGTTAATATGTAACTATAACTAGCTTTCGCCAGCGGCCTATGTACTAATCCAGGTTATACTCTACGTAAATACCGATTTAAAAGTAATTCTTGTCTTTCTGTCTGTTTGTTACCATTTCACGACTTAACGGCTAGACCGATTTCGATGAAATTTGTAACCTATATAACCTAAATAGATTATGAATGTACTTAAGATATAGAATACACTTTACACGACTGTACAGAAGGAGGGTAATGTTTTATTGACAAACCACACGTACGAAGCCGCGGGCGGGTCTGCTAGTCAAAAATAAAAAAAACATGTTATAGAGTTCAGTATTCAATAAAAAGTAATTTTCATTAAATCGCATTAAGACATTTGTGCATTAACATACCTCAGTGCCTTAAGACGAAAGTCTTCAATCAGTGTGTGTTACTAGTGATGACATATGGAACCGAGACGTGGTCCTTCACTATTGGCCTTATGAATAAGCTCAGAGTCGCTCAACGAGCTATGGAAAGGCTATGCTCGGGGTTTCTCTACGGGATCGAATCAGAAATGAGAAGATACGTAGGAGAACTCAAGTCACCGACATAGCCCGACGGATTAGCACGTTGAAGTGGCAATGGGCAGGCCATATAGCACGCAGAACAGATGGCCGATGGGGCCGGAAAGTTATCGAATGGAGGCCATGGACCGGCAAGCGCAACGTAGGACGTCCACCTACAAGATGGGCAGACGACTTAGTAAGAACCGCAGGTCGGCGTTGGATGCAGGCCGCTTCCAACCACAGTTCCTGGAGATCAATGAGGGAGGCCTTTGTCCAGCAGTGGACGTCCTACGGCTGATATGATGATGATGATGAAGATATTTGTGAGTTATAGACAAAAATAAAAAGCATTTTGTCTTATATTTAAATAAAATGCCAATCCTGGAGTCAAAGGCATGAGTAAAAGAGTATTCATATTCCTGTTTATTATACTAAACCCCTATTCAGTCGCAAAACCTAAAGCTTTTTACAACTGGATTCAAAGAAGATGGACTAATTATTCTACCTCACTAAAATGAATAGGGATAGGTTCTGAACCTTATAGGTATTTCGGTTTACCGACAGTGACTCCTCACTAATATTATAAATTAGGTTTGTGTTAATCCAGGTTATAATCTACATTGCCACCGTAAGAGTGGCACAGGTGGTCAACAAAATTCAAAGGTTGGGTCTCAAAGTAGCCTTGAACAAGTCCGAAGCACTTTGCTTTCACGGGCCACGACGGGCACCAGCGGCAGGATCTCATACTGAAGTGGGCGGAGTCAACATTGCTGTCAGGTCGCCGATGAAATACCTGGGACTTGTCCTCGACAGCCGGTGGAACTTCTGCGCCCACTTTAAGAAGCTCATGTAAAGTTAATGGGCACGGCAGCTGCTCTCGGAGGGCTGCTGCCCAACCTGAAGGGAGCAAATGTAGGGTGCCGTCGCCTTTACATGAGAGTGATACGCTCTATGGCTTTATATGGAGCACCAGTGTGGGCAAACGCCCTGAATAGGCAGAACATCGCCCTGTTGCGAAGACCGCAACGGGCGATGGCCATCAGGGTGATTAGGGGATCTCGTTCGAGGTGGCATGCGAGTTGGCAAGTTCACCACCCTGGGATCTGGATGCTGATACACTCCCGGCATGTATTATTGGCGCGAGGATGAACTCGTTAGGGGTCACCATCCAGCTTTACGAGAAATAGAGGAATGTAAGCACGAATAACATCAAAAGCTCGTTCAAAGGTGGAGGGAGAGGTTAACTCGTCCAAGTGCCGGCCAAAACACAATAGAGGCTATTCTGCTGAACGAAAGAACTGAACGAGTGGCTAACGAGGGAGCACGGAGCGACGACCTTTCGTTTGACGCAGGTGCTATCGGGACACGGCTGTTTTTCGAAGTACCTGTGTCAAATCGGAAGGGAGCCGACCTGCACATGTCACCATTGTTACAACATTGTTGATACGGTGCAGCATACGTTGGAGGTATGCCCAGCTTGGGAAACCTCACGTCAGCAACTCATCAACGTGACAGGTACAGACCTTTCACTCCCAGCTTTAATCAAGGCTATGGTCGGGAGTGAGGGGCCCTGGTATGCCATAGTGGCTTTTTGCGAGGGATAGAGAAATCCGAAGTACCAATTCCATTCGTAGAAAAAGAGTCAGGGGTAGGAGGAGAAACCTCCACGATATCCGTCCCCCATGATAAAGGCTTGGGCGACGCGACGACACTGTGGAGTGTCCGTTGCCCGTTAACACAAAGCCTAGAGGTGGCGTGCGTGGAGGTTTCGCGCACTTCTCACACCAGAGATAAGGCGACGAAATTGGAACCAGATGGGACTCGCAAGAAGCCAACACCGTTGAAGCCATGGAAGAATGCAAAGCGTACTCACAGCCTCGATCAAAGGTGTTTAGAAGGAACCCCGTGAGGTTTTAGTCAGTAAGAGTCTGACATAACCTTCCGCCACCACCACCCCAAAGCGGAAGGTATCCATGACGGATTTCCTCACGTAAAAAAAAAACAAGGTTGTAATCTACATAAATACCAAATTTAATTAAAACCCATTCAGTAGCTTTTGCGTGAAAGAATAACAAACATCCACACATACATCCATACAAATTTTCGCGTTTATAATATTAGTGGAATTCGAAATTGTCTCTTTGGGATGTCGATTTAGATAAACCTTGGATGTGTGTGTGGACTGAGTTGGATTTTGACCGGGATTGCGACGTAGGCTACTGTTTACTTGACTGCGCTACAGGAGGGTAATGCTTTTATCGACTAACCGTGCGGTAATAACGCGTGCGCAGCCGCGGGTTTGTTAGCTAATACCCAAGAAATTATAAAGGCCTTATAGCGCGATCTCAAGTTTTTTAGGGTTCGGTAGCCAAATGACGACCTCCGTGGCGCAGTGGGCGTATAGCCGGCTGTGACGCAGGAGGTAGCGGGTTCGATTCTCGCCACGGAACAAATGTTTGCATGATCTACAAATATTTGTTGCGGGTCTGGATGTTTTTCTATATATTATAAGTATGTATTTACAAAAAAAAGTATATAAGTATTCTATCAGTTGTCTGGTTCCCATAGTACAAGCTCTGCTTAGTTTGGGGCTAGATAGCGCTGTGTGACATATCTACCAAAAAAAAATGGCAAAAAACGGAACCCTTATGGATTTGTCATGTCTGTCTGTCTGTCCGTATGTCACAGCCACTTTTTTTCGAAACTATAAGAACTATACTGTTGAAACTTGGTGAGTAGATGTATTCTGTGAACCGCATTAAGATTTTTACACAAAAATAGAAAAAAACCAATAAATTTTGGGGGTTCCCCATACTTATATCTGAAACTCAAATAATTTTTTTTTCATCAAACCTATACGTGTGGGATAGTATGTATGGATAGGTCTTCAAAAATGATATTGAGGTCTTTAATATCATTTTTTTCTAAACCGAACAATTTGCGACACTTTCAAAGTGGTAAAATGTGTCTACCCCCTGTAACTTCTAAAATAAGAAAATGATAAAACTAAAAAAATTATATGATGTATATTACCATGCAAACTTCCACAGAAAATTGGTTTGAACGAGATCTAGTAAGTAGTTTTTTTTAATACGTCATAAATCGTAAACCGCCATTTACCTTTCATTCAATCAACTCAAATATATAAAAGTTACAACGAACAACAAGAACTTTTATATTATGTTACTTGCTGCTACGGAACCCTTCATGGGCGAGTCCGACTAGCACTTGGCTGCTTTTATTTCGAGAAAGATGGAATAGTGCGATCAGATGTATTGAATGTTATAATAGGCATTTTTCAAAAAGTAGGCAGTAAGCTATTAAATCGAATTTACTCAAATTAATTTTGAGGTAAGAAGCAGGGCGAAGACAAAATAGGCGAACTTAAAGTGTAGGTACCCTCAGCTTAATTTCTGGAGATGTTGCGTAAAATTATCCAGATTCCAAAAAATAAAGATTTTTTTACATTCATCGTCTCAGCCCACATCCACCTACTGCTGGGCATAGGCTTCCTCGTTATCACGCCACTCTCACCGGTCCTGTGTCAAGTGCATCCATTGCCTTCCCGTAACTCTCGCGATGTCGTCCGACCATCTGGCTGGTGGTCTGCCAACCGTTCTGCGCCCTTCTGGCGGCCACCACTCGGTTGCTGCCCTCGTCCATCTTCCGTCTTTCCTCCTTGCCAAGTGTCCAGCCCATCTCCACTTCAGCTGGTTGATCCTTTTACCCACATCCACGACTTTGGTTCTGCGTCGTATTTCGATGTTTGGCATGTGGTCCAACAACGAGATGCCTAACATGGCACGCTCCATTGCTCTCTGAGCAACTCTAATTTTGTGAACAAGTTCGTTCGTGAGTGGCCATATTTCAGCACCGTATGTGAGGATAGGCAGGACACATTGGTTGAAAACCTTTGTCTTAAGGCATTGCGGAATCTTAGACCTGAAAACAGAATCAAGATTGACAAAGGCAGCCCAATGCAATAAATTAGTGGGGAGTGCACTTTAGAAAGTAAACCCATTATCTATTTCCTTTCAAAATTTTCACATTAAAAGACTTTGTATCCAATGGCTCAATGTGCTTACGAGGGTAGCTTCATAGGAACGTTGCACCCACGTACCGAGCTTAGAGCTAACTATTCAACTCTTATTTTCAACCTTAAACCTCGGCCTTAAAACCTAGATTCGATTACAGTTCAAAATGAAGGACTTATCTGGAATATGCATCCACGTTCCTGTACGTACCTAATATTGTAGATTTCTGACCTCACGACTCTAGGAATAGTTGGGGAATGTAAAGTTCTTGGAATTGCCTAACGGAGCGGTGTTATACAAGTTAAGTGGCGATTGGATCATTAATTATATATCTGTGGGGGCAATGCAGCCAGTGTCTTGGGGACAGTTCCTCCGGGTAGTGATCTGAAGCAGTTGAGCTATCTATAAATCGTTCGCAACGGTCTTTAGTTGATTCAACTGTTTCTTCTGTATTTTATTGTAAACTAGCTGACCAATCCGCAGCTTCGCACGAGTAGTTTTTCAATAAAAACATTACCCTCCTTCTGTGCAGTTGGGTAAAAGTAGCCTATGTCACTCAGGGTGAATGTAGCTTTCCAATGGTGAAAGAATTTTTGAAATCGGCACAGTAGTTTTTGAGTTTAGTCATTACAAACATACACACAAAAATACAAATCTTTCCTCTTTATAATATAAGTATAGACTAGCAGACCAATCCGCAGCTTCGCACGCGTAGTTTTCAATAAAAATATTACCCTCCTTCTGCGCAGTTGAGTAAAAAGTAGTCTATGCCACCCGGGGATAGTGTAGCTTCCCAACGGTGAAAGATTTTTTTAAATCGGTCCAGTAGTTTCGGAGCCTATTCAATGCAAACAAACAGATCTTTCCTCTTTATATATTTATTTTTGTAGATATTGATATGTTATTTAATATTGTACAACATACTTTTGTTCTATCATCAATAGTTTCCGCAGAGCATGCGACGAAAGATGTTTTAGGGCACTTTTTTACACCTTGGGTTAAGTTACTTAAGTTTTAGTAAAGATCCCTAATCTTTTCTAGCAATAAATATAGCCTATGTTACTCAGGGTGAATGTAGCTTTCCAATGGTGAAAGAATTTTGGAAATTGGACTAGCAGTTTTTGAGTTTTTTCATTACAAACATACACACAAATATACAAAAATACAAATCTTTCCTCTTTATAATATTAGTATAGGTTATTGTAAATAATTGTATATTCTTTTTGTTATTAAATGTTATTTAATTTCATTATAAATCTTGGCTTTAATTATAATATCTTTCATCACCATCATTTCAGCCAGTCGTCCATTGCTGAACATACGCCTCCCCAATACATTTCCAGAGCAACCGATCTTATGCGGCCTGCACCCAACGGCTACCAGGAACCTTTAACAGGTCGTCTTTCTATCTAGTTGGAAGTCGTTTTAAGCTGCGCTTTACAGTGCGTGGATAGATGATATTCTTACTTAGGTATATTAAACAAAACACCCTAACATCTGAACTGTTTTAATGACAGTTTGACACAAGTTGTTAGCGACGCGAACCCATACCCACCTAACTGATTGTATTGTAGTATGATTTATGATATGCAAGGTACGTGCGGGGAACGAGGAAGGGGGCGTGCGTTCCAGCTAATTAGTGTGAAGTTGTGAACTTTATGGGTCAGTCAGTCGAAATACTAGCCTCGCATAAACCGAACGCTCCTTCAACTAAAGTCGAGCTGTACGCTTTCTTAACGTTCTTAACAATACACGATTGTTTTTTCGCACAATAAGTGGCTTCATTTCACACTAATACGTACATAGACACCATTCTCATCTGCATCGCCTTCACAAGTGAAGAGGGATTTCAACAAAACCTTTTTTCATCTTATAACCTTGATGGGGCAAATCTGGTAGGGATTTTGACAAAGACATAATAGGATGAATGAACTCGAATTTAACTAAACCGTTATCTGTCGTAACATCGATAAAACGGTACGGCCAATTGTAACTAGTCTTTGCAGTAATAAGATATAAATAAAACTAAGTCTGCTTTTAGTACATATAATGAAAGGAACAAGAGAAGTCGGTATAGCGAGTAGGTTCTTAGATTCTATTTCTTATACATGTGGCAAGATAAACAGAGGTTATATCAGAAATGACTTGGTTTACGGTGTATCTATTACTTAGATTAAAGATTAAGGCTAGAGATTACAAATTTTATAGAATTTAGATTTCAGATTTACAGATATGAATTAAATATATTACAGCGAGGGTAGTACAGCCCGACGCTGGCTTGAAGAGCTTAGAATTCTACGGCTTACGAATCTCTTATTCCTAATATTGATTGAAAAAAAATCCGAAAGTATATTAGTAAAAATTGTTAGATCACCTTTAATTGATAGACGTCCAGGCTTCAGGTTTTAGCTAAAAGAATGGTCATGTTCGCACAAAATCCAAAAATTTCGATATTCTCATTTCCACAGCCGATTTACTTGTTCCCTCCATCGGCATCGGTTAAACCCAGTCGATAGCTGGGCTAATCTAAAAAACCGTTTATTTTTTGTCGGCACTTAGCCTTCGCTCGAGCCAATGTAATCGCTCTTAAACTGGGATGTTGGATAAAACGTGAATAGATTCTGTGCAACCAGCAAAGTTATACACTTAGTTATTGCGATGAGAATGGTATCTATAATACTTAAGTAGACTTCTATAGCATACAAATATTCTTCTTCTTCAGGTTCTCCATTAGTATTTGTCTGCATCATGTGCTATTATAGTTATTTTATTTATTAAAAACTAGCTGTTGCCCGTGACTTCGTACGCGTTACGCTACTAAATGTTTTACCTCACCCACACGCCTAAAAAACAATACCAATCATTTACATGGGTAGGTAGGTGGGTGCTACACATAGGTATAAAACCTTCACTCAATCCCCGAGAGCAGTGCACGTTTCTGGCGTCCGTGACGACACTATCTGGGGTCAGCAGAATACCAGCGTTAAGTAGCTAGGTTCTAGCCTACCTACTTGGCACATGCTGAGCTGACGCCATTTTGGCATGACTCGACCTTGTAATTTATGATGGAAGTTGCGTGAGATATTCCTGTATTTTTTGATTCACCTGTAATCTTCGACTTTGGCCATTTTGGCCGTTATATGTCTCATATGCTTCTGTTCACACCTACCTACTTCTTAGAGCCAGAAGTCAAGATTCTATATTACAACTTTGTCGCCATCTTCTTTTGTGTTTTATTGTGTATGTGTGTCGTGTCAAGTAAATGTATTCATTTTCATTTTCAAATGTACTTAGTCAGGTCATAAGTATTGTCACACAGTAAAAACTTTTCTTTTAGAATGCTGGCCACTAAAAAGTTTATAGAATTCGAATAACGAATTGTTCATGAAAATAAAAATGTATACTTTTTAGAATTTTACGCATTTTTAAATATGGAGTGGACGCTTAAAGAAGACCGTGTTGCAGTTATTGCGTTGCATCGTTGCGGTTACGCGCCAATTCAAATTTTTGACATACTGAAAAATTTGAATATAACCAAAAGATTCGTTTATCGCACCATCAAACGATACAATGAAGACTCTAGTGTAGATGACAGGTCAAGAAGTGGTCGCCCTCGGTCTGTTAGGACTCCAGCAGTGATAAAAGCTGTGAAGGCGCGAATTCAAAGAAATCCCAAACGTGAGCAGAAACTGTTGGCCCTTCAGATGGGGTTAAGCAGAACCACGGTGAAAAGGGTGTTAAATGAAGACTTAGGGCTTCGGGCATATCGAAGAAAAACAGGACATCGTTTGAATGCTCGTTTAATGGACCTGAGACTGAAGAGATGCCGCGCTTTGTTGAAGCGGTACGCGGGAAAAACATATCGGGAAATTCTTTTTTCGGATGAATAAATTTTTACCGTAGAAGAGAGCTACAACAAACAAAATGATAAGGTGTACGCACACAGTAGTGAAGAAGTGAGCAACCGTATTCCGCGTGTCCAACGAGGTCATTTCCATCCTCGCTCATGGTATGGTTGGGAGTTTCTTATTGGGGCTTAACAGAGGTACATTTTTGTGAGAAAGGTGTAAAAACGAATGCAGTTGTGTATCAAAATACAGTCCTGACGAACCTTGTGAAACCTGTTTCTCATACCATATTCAATAACAGGCACTGGGTATTCCAACAAGATTCGGCGCCAGCTCATAGAGCGAAGAGCACACAAGACTGGTTGGCGGCGCGTGAAATCGACTTCATCCGGCACGAAGACTGGCCCTCTTCCAGTCCAGATTTGAATCCGTTAGATTACAAGATATGGCAACACTTGGAGGAAAAGGCGTGCTCAAAGCTTCATCCCAATTTGGAGTCACTCAAGACATCCTTGATTAAGGCAGCCGCCGATATTGACATGGACCTCGTTCGTGCTGCGATAGATGACTGGCCGCGCAGATTGAAGGCCTGTATTCAAAATCACGGAGGTCATTTTGAATAAACTTTAGTGTCATAAGAATCTATGTTTTGTTAAGTTCATTTTGGTATATAAATGGTTACATAATGAATAAACTTGTTTCAATTATTTTATATTAAACATGTGACAGAATTTATGACCTGACTAGGTATAGGTAACCTGGAAACAAAACTCGCTGTTTTAACTTGACTTGACACCCCATTTTTATCCCATGGGAACTGAATTATGAGATAATTGGTAGCCCATGTGGTGATCCAGGTTATAATCTACGTTATATACCAAATTTCATCGAAATCGGTTCAGCCGTTACGGCGTGATTAAGTAACAAACGAACATCCAAACTTTTTTTTAAACATGATAGAACTTCGTTTGACCACAATCTCACCTGATGGTAAGCGATGATGTGGTCTAAGATGTAGCACGAAGATCTAGAAGAAACCTACTTAAAGTACCTACTCACTCTTACCTTAAAGAGGCCCAGATCGTATTTATTAGAAAAACATACGACGGTAAAGTGTTCCATACCTTAGCTGCACGCATCAAGAACGTAGAACCAAAACGGTGTGTGCGAATGGGTGGTATATCAATTAGGTACGGATGGTACTGAGCCGTGCGCCTGCTTGTCCTTTGATGGAAGGGGGATGGCGGGATCAGATCGTATAGTTGGTGGGAACATTCCTCAAAATGTATTCTGTAAAAGATCGATAGGCTTGCATCTTTACGGTGTTCGTGACTTTGGGTCTTAGTCTCTGCCATATGTTGCTCACCTATAAGCCTAAAAGCCCTACGTTTTAACGAGTCTAAGGTAGCAAGCTGGTATTTGGCCGAACTATCCCAAAGGTGGCAGCAGTACTCCATACCAGACCGGACTTGAGCTTTGTAAAGACGAAGAAGCTGTCCTGGTGTGAAGTATCTCCTGACCTTGTTGAGGATGCCCAGCTGCATGGCAGCGGTTTAAGCCTTAGACTGGATGTATGAGCTAAAGTTGAGAGTAGGCGTGAGCGAAACCCCTAGGTGCTCGAGGTGACCTTCTACAGATACCGGTACATCTCGGAAAATGGGAACTTGGGAAATTGACACTTTTATGCCGAGAAGAATTATATTATATATTATATTTTTCTCATATATAATATTAGTTTAATAGATAGGTAGTATAGTAACATTCTACACTTGAAAGAATAATTTAAGTCTGGACACGATGGTACTTTTTTTTCTATAGAATTAAGATCTGTTTCATACCATGTTTACAATAAATAAAATGATTTCTATGATTTCAATACTAGCTTGAATAGATTTCTGGCCATTTAGGATCGACTTTTTTGAACATTTCACACAGTGCTATCTAGCCCCAAACTAAGCAGAGCTTGTGCAATGGGAACCAGATAACTGATAATAGTATTATGAACTTAGGATACATGTGAGCTAAGTTGCTCACGAGTTTTATACGCACTTGCGAGAAAAAAACAAACATGTATTGCATAAATTGTTTAATTATTAAAACAATTGGTGAATGTACAATTTTCAAAAAGATATTGGATTGTTTTTGATGGCGATTTCACAGTTTGTGTTACATTGGTACTTGCCACTGCTTTAGTACCTTCATTTGCATTTTCTGTTGCATTTAGCATTTCTGGCGTTATCTATCACTTGTTCTTCTCTTGTACTAAAACTTGTCATTTTTACAATTATTTACCACACAACAACAAATGTGATACAAACAAAAAAATGGGGAATGGCGCACAAGTTTTTTTTTGCACGAGAATTACATACAGCCATACACAACCTACTTCAAAATTATAATTTTAGTGATAAAATGCAAGTATTTTATAACATTTTTTTTTGTAAATTATACATAATTTGATAATAATAAATGTTTTTTCGTCTGAATTAGGGATAAGTACATTAATGTAAATGGATTTTCAGCGGCATAAAACCTCTTTGTTGTTAAAATAAAAACTGTATTACCCGGTTAATTTGAAAATGCTCTGTTTACTCGCATATAATTTGCAGTTAGGTACTAACTTAACTTTGTAGGCATAATGATATTATGCACTAGTGCGTAATACTATTATGCACTAGTGCGTAATACTATTATGCACGCGTGTGTTATAGTTCGGTTTATGGTCCTAAGAACGATGTAATAAGGCTCACTATACGAGCAAGTGTGTTGAAAATTACTTATTGTTTTTTGTAAATACATTCTTATAATATATAGAAACACATTCAGACCCGGAACAACTATCTGTAAATCATGCCAACATTTGTTCCGCGGCGGGAATCAAACCCGCTACCTACTGCGTCTCAGCCGGGTTATTCTCTGGCTGTGCCCCGGAGGTCATCTCTCTAATCTGTAGGTTAAGCTTGAAAAAATCTGTTAAAACCGTATATCTACAGACTTTTTGTAAAGTCCTACTTTACCTGATTGGGCTTTAACTGTAGATAAATATTGCAAAATAAATCTAAGTAAAATTTGGGCAAAAAAGGGAAATTGATAAGTTTCATTAAAATATTTAAACTTTATTCAATCAGCGTTACTATAATCAGAATACAATAGAATATAATAATTTTGATTGTAAATGTTTTTTAACATAAGGCTTTAAAAGTACGTAAACAAACAGTTTGCCCTTTTCGGGCATACAATAGGTAGGTACAGTGTACATATAATATAACTAGCTGTTGCCAGCGGCTTTAAACGCGTGTTTTGCCAATAAAAAGTAGCCTATGTGTTAATCCAGGTCATGATCTACGTACATACCAAATTTCAATGCAATCTGTTCAGCCGTTCCGGCGTGAAAGAGTAGCAAACATCCATACATACAAACTTACGCGTTTATAATATTAGTAGGATAACTAATATTGGTTCTTTCTTACAACACAGATAAGTTAGTTAGTATACAGTCACTGTTATTTTTATAGTAGGTACATAGTAGGGTCGTGCGAAGGCGAGATGGGTAGACGACATCGCAAAAATCGCAGAAAACACCTGCGTGGCTAACATGGCACGCACGAGATAATTTTGTCACGCCATTTTGTCGTCGTATCTCTACATCTCGACTGTCGGTAACATAGAGTTCACTTATATCATGTCGTTCTGTCAAACGAAGACTTCGTGACAAATTTCTCTAAACCGTAACATACGCGTCATATTTTCTCATGACTAGTCGACTTTTGACATCTCATCATCATCATCATCATATCAGCCGTAGGACGTCCACTGCTGGACAAAGGTCTCCCTCATTGATCTCCAGGAACTGCGGTTGGAAGCGGCCTGCATCCAACGCCGACCTGCGGTTCTTACCAAGTCGTCTGCCCATCTTGTGGGTGGACGTCCTACGCTGCGCTTGCCGGTCCGTGGCCTCCACTCGAGAACCTTTCGGCCCCATCGGCCATCTGTTCTGCGCGCTATATGGCCTGCCCATTGCCACTTCAACGTGCTAATCCGTCGGGCTATGTCGGTGACTTGAGTTCTCCTACGTATCTCCTCATTTCTGATTCGATCCCGTAGAGAAACCCCGAGCATAGCCCTCTCCATAGCTCGTTGAGCGACTCTGAGCTTATTCATAAGGCCAATAGTGAAGGACCAGGTCTCGGTTCCATATGTCATCACTGGTAACACACACTGATTGTAGACTTTTGTCTTAAGGCACTGAGGTATGTTGGACGAAAAGATTGATTGAAAATTGATTGAAAATACTTTATTGCACTTATAAAACTAGTACGAAGGCGAACTTAATGCTAAAGAGCATTCTCTTCCAGATAACCTTTGTGTATTGTAGACAAAGATGTGTAGGTAGTGCACAGAAAAGGTAAAAAAGAAAATTTGCACAGGACTAATAAATATAGCATAATATAGGTACATACTACTTAAATAAACCTACTTAAATACTTTATATGATAGACTAAACTATACCAATATCGAATTAAAATACATACATAACAATAGAAGAGAAGTGTTATGGAAATATTAAGTTGCTCATTTTTGGTCGGTTTGACCGAGAAGGTGCCTATAGATTCTCAATCTGAATGCTTCCACTGAAGTAGCCTCGAAATAGTTTGGTGGCATATTATTCCAGAGACGAGTAGCGGTTATGGTGTAAGAGTCAGAGTAAGTAGCCGTGTTATGCTGTGGAGTAATTAGTTGGAAACAGCGAGACGATCGCACAGGTCTGTCCTCAGTTGATACGGATGCAAATCGCTCTCTGAGGTAGCTGGGAGATAGAGGGTTGCGAAGAATATTATATAAGAGGGATAGCATGTGCGCATCTCGACGAGCTCTGATGTGAAGCCATTTTAGCTGCTGACGAAATACCGAGACATGATCATATTTTCGTAGGCCGTAGATATAGCGAATGCAAAGATTCTGCAGACGCTCCAACCTGTTCAGTTGCTCTTCCGTAGCATCGGGATAGCATACATCTGCATAATCTAGGATGGGTAAGAGTAACGCATTAACCAGTGTGGACCTCGTAGATTGGGGCAAGAAATTTTTTAGGCGTTTCAGAGTATGCATGGTACCATACATCCTCCTACTAATCTGGGTAATATGGTGGTCCCATGACAAATTATGGGTAATGAAAAGGCCTAAATTCTTAACCACCTTGCAGAACTGCAGTGGAATATTATTATATTTAACCGGAGGAAGAGTGTTAAGATTAATTTTGACAATCTGTCTGTTACCACCAATTATTATCACCTGCGTCTTGTTGGGATTAATTAGTAGACCAAATTTTTGAGTCCAGTCATACACAGCGCTTAGATCATTAGTGAGATTTTCAATTCCAGATAGAATTTGATCGGGATTACAACTGAGATATAACTGAACATCATCGGCATATAGGTGATAGGATGTGTGATGTATTACCGATACCAGGGTGTTGATAAAAATAGAGAAGAGGAGGGGTGAAAGAACGCCTCCTTGAGGTACACCTGCTTTGATTTTACACCAGTCAGAGGACAGATCATTAATTCGCACACATTGTTCGCGTCCGCAAAGATATGAGCTGAACCATGTTAAATAAGACTGAGAAAGATTAATAGAGCGTAAGACGGCCAGCAAAATTTCGTGGTCCACACAGTTGAAAGCGTTACTAAAGTCTAACAAGGAAAGAAGAGTGAGTTTACGGTTGTCAATAGCAAGCCTGATGTCGTCTGTAATTTTAATAAGGGCAGTGCAGGTACTGTGTGCAGGGCGAAAGCCTGACTGAAACGGACTAAGAAGATTATTACTGTGGAGAAAAGATGAAAGCTGGCGATGCACAACTTTTTCAAGAATTTTAGAAAGGAAAGGGAGAATTGATATTGGGCGATAGTCTTTAAGTTCAGTTATGTTAGACTTTTTGGGAATGGGTATGATGAAAGCTTTCTTCCATATAGTAGGGAAATTGCTACTTGTGAGGGAAAAGTTAATAATATGAGTGATATATGGAAGAGTCAGTTCAAGTATTGGAGTTAGCATCTTTAAACCGATTCCATCATGACCAACCGCCTTGCTGCTAATGCTAGCAATAATCTTTGCAACATCACCTTCATCTACCTGCCCAAAAGAAAAAGAAGTAAAATTTTCTAGCGGCTGCCTAGCTAACTGCATTATGGTGTCAGCCTTAACAATGTTGTCAATTTTAAACGGAACAACTGAAAAATGGTTGTTGAGAGCATTGATATCGACAGGGCCGTCGATGGGTTGACAGCAGCCTTACTCTTCCCAAATCCTAAGTTGTTGAGCACTTTCCAGATGTTATTTGGAGTACAGTTCTCAATGGCTCCGTAGATGTTACGACGCTTAGCATTCCTAATCTCCTGATTGCACCGGTTTCTCGCCTTTTTATAGCGAAGAAAAGTTTCTTCATTAGAGTCTCTCCTATATTTGTGGTATAGTTTATTACGCCTAGCCATTAATTTGCGGATATATTCAGTCAACCAAGGTGCGGGAAGTCTTTTCATGCGAACCGCCTTGAAAGGAGCATGCTTATCATATAGCGATGTTAGTATGCCATTGAATATTGTGATTTTTTCATCAACATCGCTAGCAGATAAGAGTTGAGACCATTCAGTGGCACTTGTATCTGTACGGAGCTTATCAAGATCCATAGCGGCAAAGTTACGTTGCATTATGATCTTAGGTTTTATTTTGTGTGTTCTAATTTTAAATGATGCAAATATAAGGTCATGATGTGAAAATCCCGGGGCTGGAAATTGACCATAAGTAGAAACGCGTTTGTGGTCTCGTGTAATTATGAGGTCCAGTTTAGTGTGCCTATCATTGATATGATGCGTAGGATCTAAATCTAAGATGTTAAGGTTGAAAGAAGATGTAATATTGACTAATTGTTTACATCTAATATCATTTTTTAAAAGGCAGGTATTAAAATCTCCCATTAAAATTATCTGATCGTACAGAGGCACAAAAGTTTCAAGCAACTGGTCGAGAGAATTAAAATAGTCAACTGTAGGGGGCGCATAAACCACTCCCAATAGTACTTTACCAGTGCTCACCTGTACCTCAACAAATAGATGCTCCATAGAAGCAGAGTAAGCAGAAGGCGAACTGGAGATAATTTTATAATTAAAGTCAGCGCGTAAATAGATCGCAACCCCTCCACATCTAACATTGGTGCGATCATTACGAACAAGCACAAAACCGGGTAGACAGAAAAAAGGAGAAGGAAGTGAAGGTTTGAGAAAACTTTCGGAAACGAGACAGGCGTGTATACAATCGCCCGTAAAAGTGGCTAATAGCTCCGAGTAGTGAGCAGGTATGCTCTGGGCGTTGATGTGGCACACGTTAAAGTTTTTTTTAAAAGGAGCAAACGATTTGTCAAGCTGTTCTCTAAGTAAAGGCTCAGCAACGCTATCATCCACAGCATCCACGAAGCTATCAGAGTCGAACGATTTAAATAAATCAGAAGATATTGAGCAATCCATTATAAATAAATAAGATAAATATAAATAATAAAAATATAAATATATAATTTATTTAAATAATAATACTGGTAACAGAACAATACAAACAAGAAGCCATCTAAAGCCACAAACACTGCCAATTAGTCTGGAGAGTTGAATGCAGGTAAAATTATTGTGTACTTATGTATGTTAAACAACTACAGTAAGACTACAGTAAACAATGTTCAAAAATTATAACCAACAGAAAAACAAAATAAAAACATAAATTTTACAAACAGAAATGTCTTCGTAAAACGGAACGGAACGACGACACAGCGCTGGCGGCCAACGGCTTGTATTACGTCAACGTCAAGAATGACAGGTACGTCACAGTCACGAACACACGGACACGTTATGTCAGACCAAGTGTCAGTTATCAAAAATAAATGTGGTAGGTACCTACCTAGGTAAAAAAAAGAAAATGTACTACTGCCAGGATTTGTTAAAGTATACCGCCAAAAACGCCCGAAATTGGCCAGATCGGCTCGATTACTTCGGCCTCACAAAGCGCCCGGCCTTCGAACGCGCTGGTGCAGCTTTCCCTGGTGCCAAGGTGGCCGCAGCAACTGCGGCAGCTTGTGCCTCCTGCATTGGTGGGAACTTTTGTATGATTTCTCCAAGCTGAGCCTGGGAAACAACTCTATGCTTCGTTCCGTCCGGTGCCAATAGATAGACGTTACCGTCCTGAGACCAGCACTTTTTTACGCCATATACACGGCGTCCTTCATTGAAGAAGCTGCGCCGGGTGGCCGTCAGATACTCAGCAACTGACACTCCTGTTCCCTTAAAGTTCTTCTTGCTCCGCCAGACACTGGAGCGAATGTCCAGATTGTGAAATCTCACGAGAATTGGACGAGACCCACCTCGAGTAGCGTCCTTGCCGAGACGATAGCTGAACCGAATACAATCCGGGGTGAAGTGGCTTATCTTGAGTGTGTCCTTAGCGACCTCAGCAATGACTTCCTTAAGGTTTTCTCCCTCCTTTTCTTCGACTCCACGGAACAAAAGAAACTTGCGACGGCTTCTGTTCTCAGCATCATCCACAAGTGCAGTGACCTGAGTCACCTGGCTGCGGACGAGGTCAATCGCAAGCTTCATGCATACCTTGAACTGCTTCACTTCCGCCGCCAGCTGCCCCAGAGAAGCTGGTGAGGCAGCTGACATGCGCGCCTCAAATGTGGCCATGCAGCTGTCCAGCTTATCATCAAGCTCCTTGATGGCGGCCAAAGGATCTGTGGTGTAGATTTTCGCTCCAGTAGACATTGTATGGCAGTGTAGAACAATGCAGGTTTTTAGTGAAAAGTGTGGTGGTAGTGCTTGTGGCTGGTATAAAAAGTGTGTTTATTTCATACCCAGTGCTCCAACAGTAACTTCAATTAGTGCTATCTCTTCAGGGACAGTTGATGAGTATAAATTAATGTACTGTTTATACTATAATGCAACGTAAGTATTTTATTTCTTTAATATAAATATTGAAGCACAAAATCTGTGTTTTACTTGTGCCTACCCACAAATTGACAAAAGACGTTGCGAAGTTTCCCAAACGCTGCCCATCCGAGTTGGATTCGACGATTGACCTCTTTCTCGAAGTTGGACCTACCTAATTGGACTGTTTGTCCTAGGTATACATACGCGTCGACAACTTCAAGAGCCGAGTTCTCAACCATAACTGGGGCAGGGACGACATGGACATGCGACATGAGTTTCGTCTTGTCCATGTTCATTTTAAGTCCTACCCGTTGGGAGACTCGATTGAGGCCTTCGAGCATCGTGCTGAGCTCTTCCATCGACTTTGCCATGACCACAATATCGTCGGCAAACCGAAGGTGAGTGATGTATTCGCCGTTAATATTGATGCCCAGTCCTTTCCATTCCAGAAGCTTGAAGGCATCTTCCAATGCGGTCGTAAACAGTTTCGGAGAAATGACATCTCTCTGTCTTACGCCTCTTTTTAAGGGAATCGCCTTCGAGCTCTGTTCATGTACTCGGACTGACATAGTGGCGTTTTTATACAAACACTTCAACACTTCGATGTACCGATAGTCAATACGGCATCGTTGGAAAGACTCAAGCACTGCCCATGTTTCGATCGAATCGAAGGCTTTCTCATAGTCCACAAACGCGAGACATAGCGGCAAGTTATACTCTTCGGTCTTCTGTATGACTTGCCGCAGCGTATGTATGTGGTCTATGGTACTGTAGCCTTTACGGAACCCGGCTTGTTCGGAAGGCTGGAAGTCATCAAACCTGCGTTCGAGACGGTTCGCGATGACCCTCGAAAACAGCTTATAAACATGGCTCAAAAGCGAGATGGGTCTGTAATTCTTAAGCAAGGTGTTGTCACCTTTCTTGAAGAACAGAACCACCACGCCCCCGTTCCATGCTTTTGGCGTCGTACCTTCAAGCAAGGCGGAATTAAAAAGCTTCTGAAGGACTTTAAGTACCGGTGATCCACCCGCTTTCAGAAGCTCTGAAGTGATTCCGTCCTCACCCGGCGCCTTGTCGTTCTTAAGCTGCTTTAAGGCCATCCTGATCTCATACAGGCTGATGTCCGGAATATCTTCGGTATAATGTCGGGTCAGTTTGGCTCTTGGGTCGTTGGCCGCACTGCAAACAGGTTTAGTGACCGAATCGTAGAGCCGTCCATAGAACCTTTCGACTTCCCTTAACACTTCCGCTTTACTTGACGTTATGCTGCCATCTTCCCTCTTCAGCTTCGTCATGCGGCTCTGCCCAATAGAATTATTTCTCGCGAACACTTTGGAGCCTTTATTCCGCTCTATCGTATCTTTAATACGAGATGTATTAAAGGTACGAATATCGTGCCGCAAGGATTTCCAAATCTTTCTATTGAGCTGCCTATGTGACTGAGCATCATCGGGAGACTGCAGTTGCAAAGAACGTCGTTCAGCCATGAGGTTAAGGGTGTCATCAGAGAGTTTCTGAGGTCTATTGGTACGGGGGGTCTTAAAGAACTGGGACCCCACCGTTTGGACGGTTTCTACGAACCTGTTATTGATCTCGTCCACTGATGCATCTACTTCTAGACAGTCAAAGCGATTTGCAAGTTCGAGTTGAAAGCTCTCGAGGTTTTGGATATGTGCGCGAGTGGGTCGGAGCGTAGATTTCATCAAACGGGACCTTTCAAGTTTAACGTTCATATTCAATGTGGCTCTAACAATTCGGTGATCACTGCCGGTTTTCACCCTGTGAATCACAGAGACATCATTGAATATCCGTTTCTTGTTGGTCAAGATGAAATCAATCTCATTTCTCGTGGAACCGTTGGGACTCATCCAGGTCCATTTCCTGTGAGGCGGCTTCTGGAAAAAAGAATTCATCATAAAGAGTCCTTCTTTCTCCAGAAAGTCGGCCAGCCTCTGTCCTCTGGGGTTCCGTTGCCCATATCCAAATTGCCCCACTCTCAACTCATCATCGCTTCTCATGCCTAGCTTTGCATTGAAGTCCCCCATAACAACAATAAAGTGAGTTTTGTTCGTATGTATGGCTCAACTGATGTCCTCATACATAGACTCTACTTCTTCATCTGGGTGTGAAGTGGTCGGCGCATATACCTGAACGACCTTCAGCGAATATCGCTTAGATATTCTGAGTGTCAGGTACGCGACCCTGCTCGACACACTGTCGATGGTGATAATGTTGTTGATGAGTGACTTGTGAACGAGAAACCCAACACCACCTTGGGACTGTTGGTCGCCCTCCCGGTAGTATAGTAGATTACAGTATAGAAGATTTGACATCTAAACTTGACTAATTTGTCGTCGATCATTCTGTTCGACGGGATTAAGAGACAGCAGCGATATTTTCTATAAAATAAATTGAAATCGGTTCAATTTGCTGAAAAAATGGCAGTGCCGTATTATAACTATATTGCTACAATTTATGAAGAGAGATGATTAAACGGAAAATTCAACGAAAGCGGATACGGGATATCTGCATGGCTAACATGGCAGGCACGAGATAAATCGAGACGAGATGAGAAAAATTTGTCGATTTCGAGATTTACTCGTTAGCGGTAACATACGTGTCAAGACAGAAATATCTCACAACCTCTCACAAGTCTCTCGAGACAAAATGTCAATTTTCACAGGCATAGCGTCGCCACTCCAAGGCTCGAGGTCCACTCGCAGTTTCTCTATTACATACAAAGCCATTGGCTACATTTGCGCCAAAGCGCTTGAAACTCGCTGTCACGGGTATCAAACGGGTTGCAGATATCCCGTATCCGCTTTCGTTGAATTTTCCGTTGAATCATCTCTCTTCATAAATTGTTGCAATATAGTTATAATACGGCACTGCCATTTTTTCAGCAAATTAAACCGATTTAAATTTATTTTTTAGAAAATATCGCTGCTGTCTCTCAATCTCGTCGAACAGAATGATCGACGACAAATCAGTCAAGTCTAGATGTCAAAAGTCGACCAGTCATGAGAAAATATGACGCGTATGTTATTGTTTTAGAGAAATTTGTCACGAAGTCTTCGTTTGACAGAATGACATGATATAAGTGAACTCTATGTTACCGACAGTCGAGATGTAGAGATACGACGACAAAATGGTGTGACAAAATTATCTCGTGCCTGCCATGTTAGCCATGCTGCAACTCGTTTGATCTCCGTGACAGCGAGTTTCAAGCGCTTTGGCGCATATCTAAGCCAATGGCTTTGTATGTAATAGAGAAACTGCGAGTGGACCTCGAGCCTCGGAGTGACGACGCTATGCCTGTAAAATTTGACATTTTGTCTCGAGAGGCTGGTGAGAGACTGTGAGATATTTCTCTATCTTAACACGTATGTTACCGCTAACGAGTAAATCTCAAATCGAATTTTTTTTCTCATCTCGTCTCGATTTTATCTAGTGCCTGCCATGTTAGCCATGCTGGTTGAGAAATGTACAGTGTGGGGCAAGAGCTACTATATAGCAGTATATTCTGTAACTGAGTTTTATGCAAGGCTGCGTTTTGGTCCAACGTGGCCGCCGCCGCCGCCTCACCAGTCGTCTCCAGCTTGTTTAGTAGAGTAGTTAACGCAATGTAACGGACAAAAAATAGTGCTTCAGTAAATCCGAGTCGGTTGTTTGCATTCCTCTGTACCTTGGACTAGGAACCAAAGACTAGTATTGACTGGACACTGCCCGACGTGATAACCGATAATAGATAACTAGCAACCCGATAATTGGTGAATAGATATTCCAATAATTGGTGCCACATATCCCCACACACAGGATAACGCAAAAACAAGGGAGGCTATACCCAGCTGTGGGTGTTTCCGGGCTGAAATGATAATGATGATGACGTACATTGCACATGTTTTTCAAGTTAATATGTTTCAAGTTTGCCTCCTTTATGGACAACATTGAAGCATTCTGTTTTATTAGCGGTTTTTGTATGAAGTAATCCAATTTTTTGTACTTCTTATGTTAGTTTTCGTTAGACTAAATTAATGTAAACAATCTTTTGACTCGTTCGTTCGTAAAAATAGCTAGCAAAGAGAAGTGAATATTTTATACCATCGCCTTTCTTAATATTGGAGATGTGCTGCCAAAAAACATCAACAATGTGTTTTTACAGAGGAAACAACAGTTTTGTATTTTACAATGATCTCCACTCTCGATCCAGTTCTCGTTTTGTGGATTTATCTAATAATGGAAAAAAAAACCTGTAGATTTTCTGTGGATATCTGAATATGTGTAGACGAGGCCAAAATTCTGGAAATCTACAGACAATTCTGTGGGTCTGGTAACGCTGTGACTCTCGCCTTCTGAATGTTTCAGCCTACACCTCTTCTGCCCCTTATTTTACCCATAATTATAAGTAGCGGCACGAAACTTTAGCGCTGACCGTTATTGCGCAGAAGTAAAAAAATAAGGTACCTGAGGGGGGCTAGCGGGATGAAGGGCGGGCGTGCGTAGCGCCGATTGGCTCTCCAGTCGCATTCCTTTCCCCGCACTGATACGACACCCCGCGCACATCCAGTTTACAGTCGCGTTCTTAATTGTATTGTTATTGCTGTTATTTAAATTTGTTTGTTAAATTCTCATTTTTAAGTTTGTTTGTGACTTTAAATTGAATATGCCTAGAAGAAATACTGTTTTGAAAAGACAGGCAAAGAAAATGGTTTATGACGTTTGTTTTTTAAAAAGAGAATCTAATGAATTAATTGATTCTTTGAAACAAATCAAAAGTGAGAATAATGAAGCTACAAGTACGTTACTCAGTCATTCGGACAGCAGCACTGTAAATTTGAGCCAGATAAAACAAACTGCCGAAATTATTAAGGCGGGAAAAATTTAATTAAATGGTGATTTAGGGAAAATCCAAAAAAGGACAGCAGAATCTACAAATACGTCAATTGCAACGGTAAGGAACATATCCAATTAAGCCAATAGTGACTATTGGCTATTGTATTGCTTGCGCCACAGTACCCATGCGCAGCTATCCTCTCCGCGTATCGTTCAGCGCTAGACTTACATGCCGCGACTTATATTCCAGTAAATGGTGCATATCTGCATTATTCGCCGCAAGCACAAAATTTAAAGAATAAATCCAATTCAGACTGAAATAAACTCAGCTAATTTGAAACCGTGTAATCACCTAATTGCGTTAGTCTGTTAGTCCAACTAGTCTGCAATACCGTTGTTTGTTAAACTAGTTTATCTAAAAGCTGTCGGTAATCAACTAACCAGTGTTCCATAACAATACCAAAACAGACAAGTATGTAATGAATGGGACAATAATATTTGATCCTCAAAAATCTAATTGATCTATTGTCAATGTGTACCTTAAAAAAATATTTGGTAATCAATAATAATATTTGATCCCCGTTTTAGGGTTCCGTAGCCAAATGGTAAAAAACGGAACCTTAATGGATTCGTCACGTCTGTCTGTCCGTCCGTATGCCACAGCCACTTTTTCCGAAACAATAAGAACTATAGTATTGAAACTTGGTAAGTAGATGTATTCTGTGAACCGTATTAAGATTTTCACACAAAAATAGAAAAAAATCTATAAATTTTGGGGGTTCCCCATACTTAAAACTGACACTTAACATTTTTTTTCATCAAACCTATACGTGTGGGATAGCTCTTCAAAAAGGATATTGTGGTTTCTAATATCATTTTTTGCTTAACCAAATAGTTTGCGCGAGCGACATTTCCAAAGTGGTAAAATGTGCCCCCCCCCCCCCCCTGTAACTTCTAAAATAAGAGAATTATAAAACTAAAAAAAATTATGATTTACCATGCAAACTTCCATCGAAAATTGGTTTGAACGAGATCTAGTAAGTAGTTCTTTTTAATACGTCATAAATCGTAAACCGCAATTTACCTTTCATTCAATCAACTCAAATAAAAATAAAGTTACAACGAACTACAAAAACTTTTATATTATGTTACTTGCTGCTACGGAACCCTTCATGGGCGAGTCGGACTCGCACTAGGCGGCTTTTTTTAATTTTTGGTCTAGATGAGTGGGAGAACCGACACTGATCACCCCGACTCTAGGCAGTCTTGTGCGTGACACCCTTAGAGTGTTATAAAAAAGCGCTGAGCCAGAAGTTCTCTCACTCACTCACTCACAACTAGGGGCGACCACACGAGAGTTCTGGCTCGCCAGATCCAAAAAACTACGGTGGCGTTTATACGTACGTAACTTAATTGGTGGTTTTTAAGTGCCGCCATGGACTCAACATGGATCTATCAAACTTAATTTCTACATCTCATTATTTTTTTGCGTAGCTCCAAACAGCTAAAGTATCGTTTGTTTGATATATTTTAATGTCTCATAATAAGAGGATCAATGATTAAAAATGATGACCGTTTATATTTTTTTGCTTCCTGTTTTTGTATCAATAATCATTTAAATGCATGCCTTTAATGAATTATTGACTTATAGTTAGATCATCATAGTTCATTTATTAATAACAAAAAGTTACATGTCCAAAGCGCTGGAGCGACGACTTGGACGTCTTCCAAAGAGACTGGCGGGATCTGGATCTAGAACGTGATACGTCGAAGGAGGAGAGGCGTTTGTCAAGCAGTGGGACAGTACGGGCCAGTAAAAAAACATGTCTTTTAGATAGTTGAAAATTGAATACAGAATTAAATAAAAATATTACATGCAGTATATTAAATACATTAATTACAATCGTAATATAGGATTGATGACTCAAAAAGTAATCAATCTTATAATACGACTGTATAATAAGTTATTTTTAGGGTTCCGTACCCAAACGGTCAAACGGGACCCTATTACTAAGACTCCGCTGCCTATCTGTCTGTCCGTCCGTCTATCACCAGGCTGTATCTCATGAACCGTTATAGTTAGACAGTTGAAATTTTCACAGATGATGTATTTATGTTACCGCTATTGTAACAAATACTAAAATCAGAATAAAATAAATATTTAAAAGGGGCTCCCATACAACAAAAGTGTTTTTTTTTGTTCGTTTTAGCTCGATATTGATAACGGCAACAGGTAGACGCTTGAAATATTCACTGAATATTTACTTTAAAAATAAATAATTAAATTAAAATAAAACAAATACTTAAGGGGGGCTCCCTTACTACAAACATGATTTTTTTGCCGTTTTTATAGATAATGGTACGGAACCCTACGTGCTCGAGTCCGACTCGCACTTGCCTGGTTTTATTATATTTATTATATTATTGACGACCTCCGTGGTGCAGTGGGCGAATAGCCGGCTGAAACGCAGGAGGTAGCGGGTTCGATTCCCGCTACGGAATTAATGTTTGCAAGATTACAGATATTTGTTCCGGGTCTTTTTGTCTCTCTATGTATTATAAGAAAGTATTTACAAAAAAAATGTATGTAAGTATTCTATCAGTTATCTGGTTACCATAGTATAAGCTCTGCTTAGGTTAGGGCTAGATAGCGCTGAGTGAAATGCCCAGATATATTTATATAATAGTACGGAACTCTTCGTGTACGAATTCGACTCGCTCTTGGCCGATTTTTTACTTTACGCTTATAGAATTGCGTTGATTGTGCATTAATAATGTCCATTGGTAAGCGATTATAGACGGCGGGCCCCAACACAGGTACCAGCTTCGACGTTTTGGTGTATAGGCTTATGGGGTATAGGCCCCCACATAGATTCAACATGGACGTTATATAGCTGATTATGATAATGATGGAAGATAAATAATGAACCATATATGAATCCAGTGGAATTACCCCGGCTTCTTCAGGTTGTGAGAAAATTTGACAGCTTATGACATCAACAACAATCATCACATCACATCATCATTCTCAGCCCGTGTCGACCCACTGCTGGGCATACGCCTCTCTTTGCTTCTGATATTCTTCCCAATCCTGTGCCAGTCTCAAACACGTACGACTCACGGTCTTATGGATGTTGTCGACCCATCTCGCTGGTGCACGTTCCCTATTTCGATGCCCAGTTCTCGGCCTCCACTCTGTTAGTGCCTTAGTCCACCTGTCGTCACTACGTCTGGCCAACTGTCCTGCCCAACTCCACTTGAGCCCCAATATTCGCTTGCTGACGTCTTGTACTTTAGTCTGCTTGGGAATTTTAGTATTGGGAACTCGATCTAAGAGTGTGATGCTCAGGGCCGGATTATCCATAAGGCGGGTTAGGCAACTGCCTAGGGGCTTCGGACCGACTAGGGGTCCACGGTTCCTGGTCGTTGCGGGCCACGCACCAAGTAAAAAAAACGTTTCATTCCTGACATTCCCCATTATTTACATTCGGTAATGTTGTCATAGATAAAATATTTTACTTAAAGGTCAACTTCCAAGATGTTTCAAACGATTTGGTATCTAAAAAAGTAAGAAGAGTTGCTATTTACACTTATTGTACCTACTTCACGATAATATTTTCCTTCAGTATACAATATATTTTATTTCACCAATAACCATGCCACGTCTCATTTATCTGTCCTACTCCGTAATGTGACCCGGATCATAACACTTATCTATAACTTTAATCTATTCATTATGATGATTACAATGAAAACAAAAAGCAGGAGTCGATCTGATCGACTCGACTTTTGTAATAAAAAAAATGTATTTTTAAAAGTAACAAAAGGGTATAGGAAAGGAGCCCCGAGAATTGCATTGCCTAGGGGCCCCGATAGGGTTAACCCGGCCCTGGTGATGCTGAGCATGGCGCGCTCCTTGACTCTCTGTGCTACACTTATTTTGAAGAACAATTATGAGCGTTAATTATTAGTATGGCTCTATCATTGTTTTTCTTAATAGAATTGAGACCCAGCTTACAATACTTCACATCCAGCCAGTTGGCTGATGAAATGAAGATGTCAGATACCAGTAGCTACTGATACCTACTATCTCTTTCTCTCTTCCCAGCTATGTATCCCACATGGTGGTGGGGTCAGCTTTCCTGGTCGTTCTTCTCCACTTCGCTCTATCCTCGACGTCGTCATCAGAAACTTGGCACTCTCTCATGTCTTTTGACATTACATCTCTCCACCTTGTCTTGGGTCTACCTCTAGATCTTCGACCGGGGACGGCAAGTTGTAGTGCCAAATTCCCTACGTAGTCAGGTGGCCTTCACGTGACCGTACCATCGCAGCCGACTGTCCTGCATCTTGTCAGCGATGTCGCGCACCCCCAGGCTTCCTCGCACGTACTCGTTACGGATTTTATCGAGCCTGGTAACGCCGCACATCCACCTCAGCATCTTCATTTCGGTGACCTGGATGGTATGAGTGAATGAATGAATGAATACTCTTTATTGCACACCAAACAAAAAATACCGTAATAATGGAAATAAACAATAAATAAAGGTACAATGGGCGGTCTTATCGCTAAAAGCGATCTCTTCCAGACAACCTTTGGATGGACAGGATAAACAAAATCAAAAGACGGCGGTGTAAGTACTCTTACACCGCCGTCTTTTGATTTTGTTTATCCTGTCCATCCAAAGGTTGTCAGACATAAACAAAACCCACAAAATAAAATATACCTATTGATTATACTAATAAGTAGGTAGTACGGTATGTGCTACAGATACCTACTATAATTTCCTAAAAAAGGTTGTCAAAAGGCATATTTTTTACTAAATTCCTTCTTTTAGTACCTATCATCATTTCTTGTGTACAGACAGCCTGTCGTTCACAAAATATTACTTAAAGGACCTCTCAAAGATAAAACAGCGTTTCAAGTTCATTTGACTTAGTCGTTTTCTTTTCATTCGTTTCATTGTTCAGATTCTTTGAGCTTTTTCTTGTGAAGAAAACTTCTTCTTTATAGATTTATTTAGTGTTTCTCAAATATACATGGCTCACAAATAAAGTAGTGGTTCGCCTCGAACTGAGATCTCGCGATTCTCCCAAAACAAAAAAATAATCTTTTTAGGACGACTCGCGCAACGATGCCTAAACGTATTTAGTGGCTAAATATGATTTAAGGAGTTGTCAAATCATACAAATACGTACAATTTAAACATGTTTAGTCGCTAAATATGTTTAGGGACTAATAAAATAGTGCCACGAAAAAGCACCAACAACTTGACCTACAGTTTCGTTCAAATTACAGGTAACGGGTGTTCATGTCAATGGTTCCTTTTTTTTACAAAGGTAAAAGAGGTACAAATTGCAGTTATTTTGGATAATTATTGATTAAAACGGGTATTTATCGCGTATGTACCTTTTTTATTCGGTCATGGTCTCGGGCTGACTCAGAGTCAGCCCGAGACCATGACTGTTGCAACACAGCCGAAACGTCGGGATAATAAATAAAAAAGGTACATACGCGATAAATACCCGTTTTAATCAATAATTATGTACAGTGATCGCGAAAGTTTGAAAAATGTTATTTTGGATTTCAGACTTTTGCCTATATTTGTGTTTTAAAGCTACACGCATACCAAATTTCAGCACTGTGAGGTCACTGGTGTACCCTGCGAATTTTGTCAAAGTTTAGTTTTTATCATGGCTAATAACTCAAAAACTATAAAGAATTTAGGAAGTGTAAAAACCGGAGTCTAAATGTACTATACTAATGAATACCTTTCATTTAACGTCACACTTGCCCTGATAGCCTCATTTTCATTTTTTTTACCTTTCTTGTACCCCAATATCTAAATATACTACAGAATGTATTTATATACAACTAGCTGACCAATCCGCAGCTTCGCACGCGTAATTTTTCTTTAAAAACATTACCCTCCTTTTACGTAGTTGGGTAAAAAGTAGCCTATGTCACCCGGGGTCACCGGGTGGCGCCTTAGTGGTATAAAAAACAGCCAAGTGCGAGTCGGACTTGTGCACAAAAGGTTCCGTAACATTATCTATAAAAGCGCCAAAAAAATCATGTCCGTCGTATGGGAGCTCCATCGCTATTATGACTGAGGAAAAATTGAAAAAAATCAGGTTTGTTGTATGGGAGCCCTCTTAAATATTAATATTATTTTAATTTAATTATTTATTTGTTAAGTGAATAATATAACTCAATATTCTGTGAATATTTCAAGCGTCTACCTGTTGCCGTTATCAATATCGAGCAAAAACAAGCAAGAAAGTCACGTTTCTTGTATGGGAGCCCCCCTTAAATACTTATTTTATTCTGTTTTTAGTATTTATTATTATAGCGGCAATAAAAATGCATCATCTGTGAAAATTTCAACTGTCTAACTATCACGGTTAATGAGATACAGCCAGTCAGACGGCCAGACAGACAGACAGCGGAGTCTTAGTAATAGGGTCCGTTTTGGTCCTTTTGGGTACGGAACCCTAACAAGAAAAAAAAATTGTACTAGTAGGAACATTTTGTACGTTCGTGAATTACAAACTTTTGTGTAAAGTGGTCTTGCTGGCTGACCGGTTGCTTTTACCACTAGGCCATCTCGAATACACTAAATCCGTAATCGGCCTTCGTATGCTCGGAAGTTAACGGCCGAATACAACCGACTAAAACAAACGTATCTTAAATAAAGAAACCGTGTATACTACACTAACTACGTATAAGGCGATTTTATTTAAAAATATAAATTATACTTTGCTATCCCCTGAAACGTGGTTCTTTACTCATGGCCTCATGACCAAGCTCAAGGTCGCTCAACGTGCTATGGAGAGGGCTATGCTCGGGGTTTCTTTGCGTGACAAAATCCGCAATGAGGAAATCCGTAGAATAACTAATGTTGCCGACATAGCTCTGAAAATTAGCAAGTTGAAGTGGCAATGGGCAGGCCACTTCGCTCGTAGAACCGATAACCGTTGGGGAAGAAAGGTTCTCGAGTGGAGACCACGGAGTGGAGGCCGGCCAAGGTGGACCGACGATCTAGTAAGAATCGCGGGGAGCCGTTGGGCGCAAACGGCTAACAACCGCTTGTTGTGGCAATCTAAGGGGGAGGCCTACGTTCAGCAGTAAATTCAAAGTTTATATCCTTTACTAGCTTCTACCAGCGGCTTCGCACGCGTTGTTTGTCAACGAAAAGTAGGCTATGTGTTAATTCAGGTTATATCCAGGTTATCAACGTACATACCAAATTTTATCGAAATCGGTTCAGCCGACGTGATTGAGTAACAATCAAACAAACAAACATCAAAACTTTCACATATATAATACATACTAGTTGTTCCCAGCGGCTTCACCCGCGTTGTTTTGGGGTGCAAAATACATACATAAACTTTGACATCCCAGTTTTATCCCATGGGAACTGATTTATGTGATAAATGGTAGCCTATGTGGTAATCCAGGTTATAATTTACGTATTATGTCAAATTTCATTGAAATCGGTTCAGCGGTTACGGCGTGATTGAGTAACAAACAAACAAACATACAAACTTTCGCATTTATAATATACTAGATGTTGCCCGCGACTTCGTACTCGTTACGCTACTAAATGTGTAGGTAACCTAGAAATAAAGCTAAACTCGCTATTGCAACTTGACTTGACATCCCATTTTTATCCCATGGGAACTGATTTATGGGATAAATGGTCGCCTATGTGGTGATCCAGGTTATAATCTACGTACATACTAAATTTCACCAAAATCGCTTCAGCCGTTACGACGTGATGGAGTAACAAACAAAACTTTAAAATTTATAATACAAGTGTGATATCGAGTTTCAAATTAGCAGTACATAAATACCCTTTTATATTGTATTTGAAGTAAGGGCAAAGCAAAATATAAATGAGGTTATTTCAAAGCTTATTGTAGGGAGTTGAATTTATACCCTTATTAGTACAACGAAATTAATTTAGGTGTATTGTTTTGGCGAAATTAGCGTTGTTAGACAGTACGCAATTTATTTCCAGAAGTTTATTTCAACGGCCAGAGAAATGCGTTATTTGGATTAATCACACTAATATTATAAATGCGAAAGTTTCGATGTTTGTTTATTTGTTACTCAATCACACCATATATTATACTTGTTAATAAATTGTAATATATACTTGTTCTAAAAATTCCAGTAATATCTTACGCCGCCGTCCTAATTTGTTCATATGGATCCTGTCCTTCATATGGATCCTGTCCATCCAAAGGTTGTCTGGAAGAGATCGCTTTTAGCGATAAGGCCGCCCATTGTACCTATGATTTAAAAGTGTATTTTCTTTTATATGTTTGTATTTATTGGTGTGCAATAAAGGAATTATCTATCTATCTATCTATCACACCGTAACGGCAGAACCGACTTCTATGAAATTTGGTATATACGTAGATTATAACCTGGATCACCACATAGGCTACCATTTATCACATAAATCTGTTCCCATGGGATAAAAAAGTGGCACTCCTAGAGTGCCGACAGAAGTGAAAACTTGATTAAAAGCAGACTACACTACACATACATATATACAGAGGTGTCAGTAACCAAAGAGAATAATATAATAGGTACCTGACAGTAATACTCTATGTCAGTAGTCACTGACAGGTGTCAGTAACAGTGTCGCGAGTTCAATGGTTTTATCCCATCTCAAAAAATGTTCAACGCGTCTAAAGAAGTTTTCACTTTAAAAATAGGGTGTCAAATTGCAACAACGAGTTTAGCTTTATTTCTAGGTTACCTACAAATTTGGAAGTGTAACGCGGACGAAGTAGCGGGCAATGGCTAGTTATTAGATAAGTTTTATATTAAACTAAGGTAAGGTGCCTTAGGTTATGTATTAAATTATTTTAATAAACATCCCTAAGCGGAGAATTTTATCTACAAGAAAAAGTATAAATACAGGTAGCTTGTGGACCTTAGATTATTGACGGATAAAATTAACAAAAATGTTTCAATTTGTAGGTGACGTGTTTTGTTATTTTTTGATAGAGAGAAGCGAGATCTCAAAATCAACTTGGGCAAATCGGCGTTGTATGTATGTATATATGTTTGTTTGTCCGAAGATAACTTTCGAAGCGTTTATCGAAAATTTGGTACATAGTTATGACACAGTTTTGGTGTGACTAAACGACCTAAAATGTAGGGGGTTGTTGAAATATTGGGGTTCAGGAGGGGTAAAAATAAATCAAAATGGGACTATCCGATCAAATGGCTAATAAAATTACATTTCGTAAAGTACATTTCGACCCTTTTTTATTCTTAGTTTAAGCCTTGCAGTTTTTAAGATATTAGCCATAATACAAACTAAACTTTGACAAAATTCATAGGGTACACCAGTGATCCCACAGTACTGAAATTTGATATGCGCGTAACTTTAGTGAAATAAATATCAGGAAAAGTCTGAAATCCAGAATAACTGCAATTTCTACCCCAAAAAAGTGTAACCGAAACATGAACTCCAACATGTAGGTCAAGTTAGTTGGTTATGCGTTTAGTGGCACTATTTGGATAGGCAAAGATTACAAATGATATTTATTTTGTTTTATGGTAGACTCTCGTCTACTATATTAGTATGTATAGCTATTGAAGTATTAGTTCCCGCTCGCAGCTTTGCACATGTGGATTATCAGGTCATGATCTATCTGTGTGAAATGTCCAGTATTTTCATTTATTTATAAACCACATCGAAATCGGTTCAGCTGTTTTGTCGTGAAAAGTTAACAAACATACGGAGAGACAGTTTCGAATTTATAATATTAGGACTATGGATATGGATACCTGCAGGTGCTTCGGAACCCGAACGGGGATCACTGTCCTCACTCACACGACCACAGTTTTTTCTACAGGGTTTTATATTTCTATAGTTTTCATAGAAGAAACACTGAAAAACCACCAGTTTTGAGAAAATCTGTTTTATCAGCTGTTTTAATTGCAAAATCCTAAGTTAAACATCTTGGTTTCTGAAGTTAAGTCCTAGATATACAGAAGATTAAGAAACAGCGTTTCACGAAAGGTTGTCTGGAAGAGATCGCTTCTAAAGATAAAGTTGTATTTAATAAATTAAATAGTTGGCAATACTTTGAGTTTTCTATTTTGTCTGTAATTTTTATTGAAATGGTGTATAATTAAGTATTTTCACTTATTCATTTAATAACAAAATTCTTTATTTTCATTTTATCACGAACTAGTAGAATGCCCGCGACTTCGTCCGCAATTTCTAGATCTCAATAACAGCGCCACCTACCGAGTTCAATTGCGAATCTTAGCCATCCAGGGACCCCAATCTAACACACAAAAATCTACAAAATCGGTTCAGCTGTTTTTGAGTTTTGGCAAGACGAACACCAATTGATTTTTATATACTGCGTGTCACCGCATTAACGACATTAATTTAAACCACGGGTAGGGCTGATGGCTAGTATTGTTATAAAATAGTATATTATTCAAATTCATTACCATGAATATTTTTAATTTTCAATCAACGTTAATTTCAAGTCCTAAAATATCAATGTAACAGCCTGTACAAAATAGGTACACAAATCATATTCATGCATCATGTAAGTACCTGTTAAATTGACTAAGCGGCATCGGCGCAAAGGCGCCGCCGACTTCCGTTGAAAACGGAAGGGTTCCGTACCATTATCTATAAAAACGGCAAAAAGTCACGTTTGTTGTATGGGAGCCTCCCTTAAATACATGTTGTATTTTTATTTAATTATTTATTTTTAAAGTGAATATACAGGTTATTAGTATTTGTTGTTACAGCGGCAACAGAAATACATCATCTGTGAAAATTTCAACTGTCTAACTATCACGGTTCATCAGATACAGCCTGGTGACAGACGGACAGATAGACAGACATACTGACTGACAGACAGCGGAGCCTCAGTAATAGGGTGCCGTTTTACCCTTTGTGTACGGAACCCTAAAAATGGTTTATTGGAAATATATCGATTACTGAATAAATACTCAAGCTACCGGTATTAAACCAATCTCTAAAATCAGTTGTTACTATTCTGCATGTGTTTTAAATTAATTTCATGAATGCGGTAACAGACTGTTTAGAAAATAGATAAATATTCGTATGACCACAATCTCATCTGATGGTAAGCGATGATGTGGTAGATGAAGCACGAAAATCTCAGAGACCGGCCCCCTTATTACCTATGCCAAATTGCTCTCGCGTCGCTATCGCTAGTCAAGCCATCCCTTTCACACGTGAGGTACGTACTGTAAGTGTGAAAAGGATGGCCTGACTAGCGATAGCGACGCGAGAGCAATTTGGCTTAGGTAATAAGGTGGCCGGATTGTAGTGTTCAGGAATAATAGACGACGGTAAGTGTTCCATTCAACACAAAATACATATATATTAGTTAATCGGGTAATTACCATTAGATGTATCTATACTAATATTATAAAGAGGAAAGATTTATATTTTTGTGTGTATGTTTGTAATGAATAAACTCAAAAACTACTGTGCCGATTTCAAAAATTCTTTCACCATTAGAAAGCTACATTCACCCCGAGTAATATAGACTACTTTTTATCTAACTTCGCAAAGGAGGGTAATGTTTTTATTGAAAACTACGCATTCGAAGCTGCGGATTGGTCAGCTAGTATTATATAATTAAGTAATCTCTACGTGCTGTTTGTTTTCCTAAGAAATAACAATAAAACAAACCAATAAAAGTACGCATTTATATCGTAGCACCAAAACGTGAGCCGTGCGTCTGCTTGCCCTTTGATGATATGAAGATAGGATTAGATCAAGAGAAGTTCCTGGGCTCATTCCGGAGGTCTCAGAGGTATCTCACACAACCCCTCACACATCTCCTCTAACACTGTGTAAATTGCAGTAAAAAGAAATCTATCTATAAAACGAAAAAGACCACTACAAGTTACTTATCCGGAAAATAAGAAAGCGTTGTTAGGCGAACAACACTACTTACAAGCTGAAACAGAGCAATCCAATTTATTGCACTTTCTTTTTTGTGAAACGGTCTAAGAAACCCGCGTTCGTTTATGTACCGCGACTGCGGCTTATAGGACGCTCGCGGTTTACACCGGGGACAGTTCTGTTAGGGTTGGTCCTCGAAATCCCCACCGCTTCGTCCCCACCAGTGCAGAGAGGTCTTGTTATTAGACATTTACTGCAGCATTGTATGCTATTTTTTTATGTTATTTGTGTGGAAACCGGCTTACGGCCCACCTGATGGCAAGGGGCCACCGTAGCCTTTTGACACCGGCAACTCCCGGGTTATTGTCGAAACGTTCCCTACCTTGTAGAAACCTCTTTACATTTCTCTTGGAGCGTGCCATGTCGTAGCCTAATGGGCAAACCTCGGATGGTAGCTCATTCCACATCTTGCAAGTATGGGGTAGAAAAGATGGCGTGAAGCATGTGGTGCGCGATACCCAATTGTCGATAATATGTAGATGAGCTTTATTACATTGTCGAGAAGTGCAGTGGTAAAATCTCGACGACCGACGGGATGAAATTAAATAGCTCCTCAGAACATTCCCCATTATACAGGCGGTAGGTTTGTATGTAAAGCAAGTATGTTTGTGTATCTTTGCCAAAAAATAAAAGAAAGTTACCTTTAAAGATGAAGTCATAAAACATTGGTTTGGTGCAAAATATACAAGCTTGATTAGCATTCGATCTGAAGAAGAGCATTCAGGTTAATTTTATTACTTGAGGCGTTGAACGTGTTCTTTGATTCTTTGCACTGAATTCTTGACGTAATGAATTTGCGATTTAAAATAATTTAATCGACGTTGACGTAAACTATTCCAGAATATTCTGTACTTTTAATTTTATGTCCATTATTTCTTCATAATGTTAGTACCAAAAAACCAGTGGAAACTTAATTGGATTACATAATATAACATAAATAGAATTATTCTGTCTGTTTCCCTGATAAAATAAAATTAAATACAATTCCAGAGCGATGTGTTTCAACCAGTCGAGTCACAAATAAGAGCTGGAGTTTTTCATCAAGAAGAATAAAGAGTTACTTGCAATAATTTGATTGCTAGTGTCTATACGATGATACTATAGGCTGTGGTGGGAGTGATTGGAGTAAAAAAGGTCTCAGGATAAAGTGTAAGTGGAATTACGTAAGAAAGGAAACAGTCCCGTATTTTTTTTACAATCCATACTAATATTATACCTAAATTCGAAAGTTACTAGGTATTTTACTTAGAAAACCTTCGTGATTGATTTCAATCATTATTATAAATACGGGATTTATCACGTACCGTCTTATCGGTGTTTCGACCGACAATGTTTCGGTTCATCAGGGTGAGTGTGATCCGCTCCTAATAACGTCTCGCCTCGCTCTGCGCGCCGCTGCCCTCTGCGCGCGAGTGGACGGGCGGGGTGGTGGGGATTGGGTCAACGCAAGCACAGCGTGTTGACCGGCTGTGTCATCATCATTATCATCACTGCTGCGCTCTTTGGTAGTTCTTGGTACAGGCAAACACACAACACTATGTCTCTACCAGGTTCACTCACTCTTCTGTCACTTGCATCATGAAGACATGTCCTCCAGGCTGGCGGTAGAACCCATCCTCTATCTCTGTTAAAGTTCGGCACACGACTTATTTCTATCGCCTCTCGGATCTTGCGAGGAACGAAGAACTTCTCTCTCGCTAAAACCCGGGTCTTGTCGAAACGTATGTAGTGCGTCGAATCAGAATCTACGGAATGTTCCGCCACTGCAGAACTGTATGAGTCGACATTCTACATTGCACGTATGTGTTCAGTCAACCTAGTCGAAACACCGATAAGACGGTACGTGATAAATCCCGTATTTATAATAATGATTAACTAGGTATTTCTGTTAGTTACGTTTTGTTTTGTAACGGCTGGACCGATTTCGATGAAATTTGGTATACTGATAAATTATGACCTGGGTTGTGTAAATTTTTACACGACTGGCAGAAGAAGGGGTTAGGAATCACACGTGCGAAGCCGCGGGTGGAATTTTTTTTTATTAGCTTCTTCGGCTTTTGTTTCACTGCGGCTGCGAAGCCTATTGTGATCGCCACTAGTTCATGGGGGCGTTCAAAGTTCACCACTGTTCAGGCTAGCTACGAGTGACCGGTGACCTTGCCCGCACAGTCGGCTCACCCGCACCGCTGCTCCCCTGCACAGCATGCGCACCCCGCGGATTCATTCCCCAACCGGCCGCGACGACGTTCATACGTGAACTTTTATACCGCGCCCCGCGCCAAAACTAACTGTCTCCTAATGTAATAAATTAATAAGAAGAAACAAGTATTTCATTAAATAACAACCACTAAGCCATACAGCAGGTAAAAACTGTGGAATATTCTTAGGGATAATAACTGTTAGCTCCTCCGGGCTGAGGATGTGTTTGCCCAGATGAATGCTACGTTTGCGCATTAGTGGAGCACACTCGCCTAACAGATGTAGGGACGTGGAGCCTGCCTGCAGTTGAGGCACGGGAGAGCACAGTGTAATGGCAAAGATTATCTCCTGACTCATTATATTAATGACTTCGTGGCGCAGTGGGCGTTTAACCAGGTGAGACGCAGGATGTAGCGGGTTCGATTCCCGCCGCGAAACAAATGTTTGCATGGTCTACAGATATATGTTCCGGGTCTGGATGTTTTTCTGTTTAATATAAGTATTCTAACAGTTATCTGATTTCCACAGTACAAGCTCTGCTTTTTTTGGGGCTAGATAGCGCTGTGAGAAATGTCCAGCATTATTTATTTATTTATTACCCGCTATTCAGTTAAGTCGGTTAGGACGCTTCTGGTGGCATCTATTAATAATAAATAAGTACCATTTTGAAAATACTGCAAAAGTTAAGTCTTACGGCAATTCTCTTCAGTGTTTGTTGTTTTTCTGTTTTTTGCCGGAAGCATTGTCTTTGTCTGCTTGCAGTCACCTCTACGTTCCCAGTCTTTCTGGTGCTGGTAAAGATAATATTATTGTAAGATAATGTGCAGCAGTGGACGAGGACGATATGATGATGGCGAGGATGAATGAAGGTTGAAAGATAGTCTGGTTGTCTGCAGTGTCCAATAACGCTCAAAGCTTAGTCCGTAATTGAAGTTCATATAGGCATGGAGGCGTCCGCCTGGGAGCTATCTTGCGCGCGGCTACTGGTGTCCGCCGCTGACTAGACAGATACTGGATAAGACAGATATATTAATTTATTTAGTTGACCCGCCAAACTTCGTACCGCCTTGACATGCATATAACGCGGGCTATCAATATACGTCACCATGGTAGAGTTGTCAATTGTTGTCCCCGTCCATCATTTTACAACCATACTTAACCATAGACAAAATCACGTATAGCTGTCATTTGCGTTATGTTATTCCATGTCAGATCGTTTATGTTATACCACGTGTTATAGTGACTTGTATTCTCTTTGACGTTTTATGTCACATCACACGGGAACGCGGTCGAACGGGATAAAAAATATCCTACGTCCATCTCCCGGCTCTAAAAACGGGATAAAAAGTATTATATGTCCGGCTCCTGGTTCTAAGCTACCTCCCCACCAATTTTCAGCTAAATCGGTTCAGCCGTTTTTGAGTTATAAATAGTGTAACTTACATGACTTTCTTATATATATATATATTCATTTGTTGACAGAAAGAAGAAAGAAAATACATTTATTTGACACACACAGGATATACCATTCAGAACAGAACAAACATACCTACTTACATAAAGATTATAATTTATTAAAAAAATATATACACGGTGTCGTTTAAATGACTGTTTTCCTAGAACAAACGTTGTTAAGACCATGGTCTACTAACTGTTTATAGCATCAAATTAAAAAAAACAAAACGAAATCGGTCTTTGAAAAATATAAAAAGTTGCGAACTTAAAACGTCTATTTAAACGTTACGCCCTACAACATAGCGGGCTGACCAGTAGCTACTAGGTCCCTAAAGAGTAGGCAATACGCTACCGTTGGCGTACCCATGAACTTTATGTCACGGTTAGTTTTTGAACAAAGTTAGACTTATTTGAGGTCTAGATTTTTTTATTCTCTTATTTGATGCTATAAACAGTTATTAGATCATGGTCTGAATAACGTTTGTTCTAGAAAAACAGTGATTTAAAGGACACCGTGTATGAAGAAACACAAGAAAAATACAAGATAACAATTGAGTACATATACTACAAAGGTAGGCTCTCCTAGCTATGTAGTATATGTGCTTAGATATTGCAATCTTGCAAATAAAGTACAATATTATTCTTTAAGTAGTACATGCCTTATTTATACTTGTTTTAGGTATGTACAGACAGCGCCGCTAACTGGTAAATAAATAAATAATGCTGGACATTTCACAAGCGCCATCTTACCCCAATCTAAGCAAAGCTTGTACTATGGGACAACTTAAACTTGGGAATTATCATGGACACCAAACTATCATGGGTGCCGTGTATTGCTGAGATCAGCCGCAAAGTGTTTGCTTCTTCAGCTTCGTTGCGTAGACTTCGTAACTTTTTACCGACCGCCACCAAAATTACGCTTGCACAATCTCTTCTACTCCCTATCTTAGATTACGCCGACGCCAGCTACCTCGACATTTCCGAAGTCCAAATGAGTAAACTTGAGCGCCTTCAAAACCTTTGTATTCGGTTCATATTCGGCTTGCGCAAGTATGACCATGTCTCAGAATTCCGCGCAAAACTCAAGTGGCTCCCTATACGTCTTCGCCGGAATGCACATATTGTATCACTTCTTTATAACATTCTCTATAATCCCACTTCACCTTCTTATCTAAAGGAGCGTTTCGAGTTTCTGTATCAGGGACACTCTCAAACCCTTCGTTCTTCCGAAGCTCTACAGCTTCGAACTCCCATCCATAGTTCACAATTTTATGGTGACTCCTTTACAGTACAAGCTGTGCGACTGTGGAACGCCTTACCTTTGTCTGTAAGGTCGTCCCAATCTCTTCCTATTTTCAAAGTCAAGGTATACAACCATTTCCTTTCGTTGTCTCGTAACTGCTAGTTAGTGTTTATGTTATTTATCCTCTTTATGTAGTGTAGTTTATTTATTCTTATATTATTTGTATGTATTTAAGTTTATGTTTATTAGTATAATTAATAGGTATATTTTATTTTGTGGGTTCTGTTTATGTCTGTAGGTACTCTTACACCGCCGTCTTTTGATTTTGTTTATCCTGTCCATCCAAAGGTTGTCTGGAAGAGATCGCTTTTAGCGATAAGACCGCCCATTGTACCTTTATTTATTGTTTATTTCCATTATTGTATTTTTATTTGGTGTGCAATAAAGAGTATTTCATTCATTCATTATGGGAACCAGATACTTATATACCTTTTTTTTTGTAAATAATTCATATATTATGTACAGAAACAACCAGACCCGGAATAAACATGTATCTGTAGATCAGTTATAAGGATAAGTTCTGCACTGACGTTCACTGGGTGTATTGTGCATTACCCCCTTCTAACCTGACCCGAACCATGCGGATTAGGATTTTGGGTTGATGGCAGCAGTTTTCCAGCCCCGAGGTCGTTGCAGGCGTCGAAGAAGACTCGATGAGTTCATGCAACAACATGTTTATTTCGTTGAAAACAAAATTACATGAACGATAAATCAACTATAAAACGTTCTTGGTGAATAAAACTGCTACACAACTCTTTTGTTATTCATACACCCTTAAAGGAAACCCGACAAAAATAATCAACAGCGAGTTAAAAAGTTTATATTGCACCAGGCACAAGGTTTGTCAACTATTCAATTAAAACCAGCTTTATTTGTAGGGCACTAAGCTTATATTTCCCATATGATTCATCATCGCGAAATGCTAAATTGGTCTGATTCCAAAACTACGGATTCACATTTTGAATATGGAACGCAACATGTTGATTTGAATTTCGACACTGAAAATAAAAGGTTATGTTCAGTAAGTAATTTCAATTCAAAATGTCATTGTTGTGCAAATTATCTAGTAACAATAATACTACGAATATAATAATAATACAAAGAATCCAATTATAGCCACGAACTAAGGGTTTATCTGTTTTTTCTGTCATATCATATGTCTACCCACGCTTCCAAAAACCCGAAGTTCACAACTAAACTCCTTGGACAAAATGTTTCATTGCAAATTTCGTATAAAATACTTTTTAGATAACGACTAAACTCCTTGGACAAATTTGTTAGAAACATTATTCATTGCAAAATTCCTCTAAAATACTTTTTAGATATAAATGCACACATATAACTATTTCATTACATACACATTTTCGATTATAAATATCTTAAATTACCTAATAGTAGTGAGCTATATTTTAATGTGATGGCGACGTGCAAGTCTTGCGGAGGCGATGCTCATTCTCGCTGCAGCTCCACGCGGTGTAAAAACCATTTACCGTCTATACGAAAGCGACGGCTGAGCGATAGTACCGCAATGGCCGACTTTAAACTCTACGTCGTGAAACGAGGACTGAACACGGTTCTCTGTCCACTGCTCGAACCTGAAAAGAGATAAGATAAGATAAGATAACTCTTTATTGTACACCAAAGTAATATACAGAACATAGTTCTTACAAATAGATTTAGTACAATGGGCGGTCTTATCGCTAAAAGCGATCTCTTCCAGACAACCTTTGTATGGACAGGATCAAAATGTAACACATGACGGTGGTGCATCTATATAAATTTAAAAACATATCTACATACTATAAACCTAAATTACCAGTAATAACACCAATTTAATTTAAATAAGCAACTCTAAAAGTGGTTATGATGAATTAACAAGCAGCTACAATTACTTCAACACAAGGACAGATAATGGGTGTGCACTTTTGTTTTAAAATTACTAATAGACTTGGATGTTCTTATAGAGAGGGGCAAAGCGTTCCACAATCGTACGGCTGTAACAGTGAAGGATCGACTATAAAACTCTGTCGTATGGACAGGAGTTTTAAGTTGGAGGGAATCTGAAGAACGCAAAATGCGATCATTAGCCTGGTGGAGAAACTCAAAACGCTCCTTAAGATAGAAGGGAGAAGAAGGGTTAAAAAGGGTGTTATACAAAAGGGACAGTATGTGTGCATTCCGGCGAAGACGGATGGAGAGCCACTTGAGCTTTGTGCGAAAATCAGAAATATGGTCATACTTGCGCAAGCCAAATATGAACCGAATACAAAGGTTTTGAAGGCGCTCAAGTTTGCTCAGTTGGGCTTCAGTGATGTCAAGATAGCAGGCGTCGACGTAGTCCAGGATTGGAAGTAAAAGGGTCTGTGCAAGCGTAACCTTGGTAGCAGTCGGCAAGAAGTTACGAAGTCTCCGTAAAGATCCAGATGATGCAAATATCCTGCGGCTAATTTCATTGATACCGGGAACCCAGGTTAAACAGGTCTGTATTCCTTGATTTTTCACTGACTGGGTGATGTCTATAGGGGTTCCGTCAAAAACTATGGGTGGTAGTTGTGCAAAATTGATTTTGGAGATCTGTATGGAGCTACCAATACAAAAAGAGGTCACAGTTATTGGCCGAGATACATCGCGACGTGCACGACCTGTCTCGCGTCAACATCGAACTGGGCGTGTGGGGCAATTTTTATATGAAGACGGCGGCCATTCTAACCCAGAACCCAGACATTTTAAATTTGGTGTACACCATGAAGGGCAAAGGTCCCTGAGCCGAACGGTATCAAGTTTTTTCGGAAATCGCAAGTACGACGGAAAGCTGCGTTCGTTCACCGTGCAAGAGATGGCGAAACTGTATACGAGACCGTGTTGCACACCAACATCAGCACGTACGCTTACGCGAGGCTAGCGCGCTATTTCGGCGTGAAGCGCAACGATCCCGCCCTGTTCGATGCTTTCTTCAAAAAGGTGCTACCCAAAGACGACAAACTATGGCGCGCGTATGCTCGATAATCAATGCGGACGCGGAGATGAGATCCAGCTGGTGGAGCACCGTTTCCAAGTGGCTGAAGATTCAAGAGAAGTTGCAAGATTTTCACCTCTTTCCCCAACCGTCGCACGGTTTAAAACACGTGACGTGATGATCCCGCTTCTACACCGAGCACTTGGCCTAAAATCGATAACCACTATCGGAAATTGTCCGTCCGAGCAAAAGTTTGGGTGTTCCCTTCAGATGGACGGCGTCGCTGTGAGCCTCTCGATGAATCGATACGTCAAAGTGGCACCGCACGACGGTAATGACGAAGTGAAATGAAGCAGACGAACCTACGATCGAATTATTGCGGTGGACCCCGTATCGCGCATACCCCTCGCCACTGCAGAGTCGAAGCGACACGCGTTCAAACGCGTCACGCGCAAATATGTACGTTCGCATACGCTCGAATGGAAAAGAGACCGCGTCAGAAGAAAGTTAACGAGCGAAGCCGAGACGTCCAAACGGCATGACCGCGAGCGGTACGAGTTCCCCGTTTCGTCCAAGAACACCGCGCACGTGGTCGAGTACACCGCGTTTCGGCTCAAGTGGTTCGATGTGCGACAAGAGCCGTATGAGCAACACTCAAAATTAACGCGAGCACATTTGAACAAGTACATTCGCACGGTGCAATGCGAAACGCGTATCGTGAAAGAGGTGTTCGACGGCGGTGGGATCGAACGAATGTTGGTCGTGTATGGCGCAGGGAGCGAGCTTATGAACACGTCCGCGTTCTCGGGACGCAAGTTTCGTCACGAACGCACTAATGAAGAGTTTGCGCTCCGAACGAAACGTTGAGATCGTTGACGAGTCGTACACGTCGCAGGCGTGTTCGACTTGTAACCGGCAAACGGGAGAGTTTCACAAGATCGTCATGAACCACAAACTGCGCTGGGGGGTTAGCCCAAACTGCAACAGCGAGACTGATCGTGACGCTAACGCGGCCCTCAACATACTCATCAACCATAGCCGGTCCGTCATATGCAGGCCGATGTCATCCTCAAAAGGAGGCATCGTAATCTCTGGAGAAAGGAAAAAAAAACTCGAGTGCAATAAGGTTGAAAATTTTATTTTTATCAAATTGTGTGCTCGGTGCTCTAAAGGTTAATCACGAGGCTTTGAAATTAGTTAAGTTAGTTTAAATTAGTTAGTTAAGAATAAGTTTAAATATGATCTACCTATGTACCAAATTTAATTGAAATCAGTTAGTCAGTTGCGACTAGGACATCCATTTCCCGCATCCCGCATCCCCGCATTTGTTATCTCGGAATTTGCGGGATCCCGCAAGTGTTAGATGAACTGCCTACTAAGTGTTGTGTATTTATATTTTGAAATAAAAACTATAAGGTATGCATTTAGTACTTTTAATTAGAATAATTACTTACTATTTAAGAAATTAAAATATATTAATAAACCACCAACATTCAGTTCAGTTTACTTCTATTTTACATCGGTTTATGTTGTTGAAAATGTGTACGAAGGAAACAAAGTGTCTAATGTCTCGTCTGCCAGACTGCTTCGAATTTGCGACGCTAGATAGCCTGCAGCAGAGAAAGCCCTTTCAGCTTCCACGCTAGTAGGTTGAATAGATTTGAGGGCATTATATGCAAATGACAAATATTTGCCCATCGAATCCTCCGATCCAAACAGAGTTATTTCTTTTTTAATGATAGAGTCGACGGAATTGATTTGGGACAGTACAGAACGATTTACGTCTGAAACTGAAGCCAGCGTGAGCTCGAATTGTTCTTGCAATGACAGCGACAGGGCTTGCGGTTCATTGCAACTGGCTAATCCCTTAAATCCCGCGGATCCCGCCCAGGTAATCCCGCTCTTTGCGGGACTGGAAAATGATGCGGGATCTCGGATCGGATGCCCTAGTTGCGACGTGATTGAGTAACATTCAAATAAACATACATCCAAACTTGCGCATTTATAAATTTGTAGTATTAATTTCTACTCTTAGCTAGTCAAAGTAAGTATACTAAGCAAAGGTAAGTTAACAAATAAGCCAGATTAAAGTTCTTGCTTTTATTGCTCATAAAGTCTCATCCAGCCGTTGTAACTCGATTGCGAAGTGTAAAGACGGCACTGCCCGAAGATAATTACTGTTCCCTAATGAAATACCTAAAGTGTCGTGTCACAGAAATCCGATCGCTATGGGTCCCGCCGCTTTGGGACCTTAGGCGACCTCTGTGGAGAGTAGACTGAGACTTAAGAAGTTTTGGGTTCAATTGGGGGATAAATATTTGCATTCTGTTCAAATATTTGTTCCGGGTCCGCGTATCTGCCTCACCAACATGTGAGGTGGTAGTTAAACGCTTTTATGTTCGATTTTTTTTTTCGTTTTTTTTTTATACATGGAGATGGAACAAGCTTATGGCCCACCTTATATTATGTGGTAACCATCGCATGTAACAGTGAATTGCGTCGTAGGTCACGCACGTTAGAAATGCACCCTAGGATGAACTGCCCTGCATTTATCACCTTGAGGCATATAGGTATGCGTAAAGCCTCATGTGCCTATAATTTTACTGGTAACCATACCCTTCAAACTGAAACACAGCAATGCTGCTTGGCGACAGAAATAGGTATGATAGTAGTACTTCCCCGGGCGAGCCGTTTTACAAGGAACTCTGATACTTCTAAAGTAAAAGCCGTGAAACAAAAAAAAAAAAAAAGGGCAATTTCACATGACACCTGACAATACCTCATTATTTATTTACCCTCGTTGCTCCCACTTATCCAAAACTGAGAATCGTATTCTTTGTGTGTTAACTCTACACATTTCAATTTCATAAAAATTGAACCAGTCATTTGAAAGTTATCGTCCACTCATACATAATTAAGAGTGCCAATTCGACCAACTGAACCGGAAATCCTGCTCGCTGCTCCTGTTCGATCAATAATTAATTGTAAATTTTAACAGTTAATTGTAACAAACAATTAATTGTATATAATTTTTATAGTGTTATCCAAACACTTGCGGAAATTTATAGATTTTTAAAACCATCTCAAAGTCTTTCAAGCCTAGACGGGACTTGAACTCGCAGCCTTATCTCTTGTCAATTAAACTGCCACGTTTGGCATTGAGCAGGTCAAAAACTGTATAAGTTTTCCTGTAGATGGAGCTAACGGCGCTTTACTCGTAATCTGAATCACGACCCAGACGTAACAAGAGCCTGTAGAATAATTGGCAGTGCATCAAGAGGAAGGCTACGGGTTCAAGCCCCGTCTAGGCATGGAAGTTTTCGAGATGGTTGTAAGCAATCAATTGCCGAGGATTAAAAACTACACCAAAGTATTAACTCGGTCTATTTTCACTAAAGAGGTGGCTTGAAAGAAAATTTATTTCAGACAACTCACTTAATTGGAACTCGTCGTTAGTTCCACTTATATTGAATACTGGTTCCTTTTAAAAAGGGACATTCATTTTTATTACAACGTTTTGTGAGACTTGGTCAGAAGATTCTCAATTGATTTCTTAGAAAAGTTATGAATTTCTATTTTCCATTGATTTTAAAGAGCGGAACTGCCCTATTTCTCACAAGTTCGAAATACTTTAGAAAGTAATTACTGATTCAAACGGGTATTTATCGCGTATGTACCTTTTTATTAATTATCCCGACGTTTCGATTTATATAACAAATAAAAAACATACGCGATAAATACCCGGTCAAGTTAGTAATGATTTGGTATGTATCAATTATGTATATGATCGCGAAAGTTTGAAAAATACTACTTTAGAATGAATACGACCTTTGACGATCTCCGTGGCGCAGTGGGCGAATAGTCAGCTGAGACGCAGGAGGTAGCGGGTTCGATTCCCGCCACGGAACAAATGTTTGCATGATCTACAGATATTTGTTCCGGGTCTGGATGTTTTTCTATATACCTATATTATATTTCTGTATTTACAAAAAAAAGTATATATGTATTCTATCAGTTATCTGGTTCCCATAGTACAAGCTCTGCTTAGTTTGGGGCTAGATAGCGCTGTGTGAAATGTCCAGCAATATTTATTTATTTAGCAATATTTAATACAAATCGTCGATTCTTCTCTATAAAATAAATTTATAAATAATATTATAAAGAGGAAAGATTTGTATTTTTGTGTGTATGTTTGTAATGAATAAACTCAAAAACTACTGGTCCGATTGAAAAAAATATTTCACCATTAGAATGCTTCATTATCCCTGAGTAACATAGGCTACTTTTTATCCAACTGCACAGAGGGAGTGGTCAGCTAGTTATGAATATGATCTCGAAAGTTTGAAAAATACTACTTTAGAATGTATATAAATCATCGATTTTTCTCTATAAAATAAATAAATTACAAGTAATTTATTTGCTCTCGACAATCATGTTATAAATATCCCTTAAATATTACTTAGAAAACTTTCGTGTTTTATTTCAAACATTGATCGAGCGAAGGGATCTCTAAATCAACTTAGGCAAATTGGCGTTGTATGTATGTATGTTAGTTTGTCCGAGGATAACTTTCGAAGCAGCGTTTATCCGATCAACGTGAAGAAGGTAGGTAGCAATGGCACAATTTCGGTGTGACTAAATGTGCTAAAAATGTGTGTGTGGGGGGGGGGGGGGGGGGTTGTTGAGATATTGGGGTTCAAAAGGGGTAAAAAAAACAACTAAAATAGGACTATACGGTCAAACGGCATGTCTTATATAAGACGGCATATCTTTGTGTGTTCATTTCGACCCCATTTTTATTTTTAGTTTAAACTTTGTAGTTTTTAAGTTATTAGCCATAATATAAACTGAACTTTGACAAAATTCACAGGGTACACCAAAGACTCCACAGTACTGAAATTTGGTATGCGTGTAGCTTTAGTAACACAAATAATATAGGCAAAAGTCTGAAATCCAGAATAACTGCAATTTGGACCCCAAGAAAGAATAACCAATTTACATGAACTCCCGTTACCTGTAATTTGAATGAAACTGTAGGACAAATTTTTTGTATAGCATTTTGTGGCACTATTTTATTAGTCAAAGATTAAGGCCGGCTTGCACAACGATCCCTAAACGTATTAAGCGACTAAACATGTTTAAATTTTACGTATTTGTATGATTTGACAACTACTTAAATCATATTTAGCCACTAAATACGTTTAGGCATCGTTGCGAGTCGCCCTAAGAATATTTTTTTTTGTTTTGGGATACTCGCGAGATCTCAGTTCGGGGCGAACCACTAGTTATTATAAATCATCAACAATCGTTTATCATGAACCGTTTTATCGGTGTTTCAACCGACAGTGTTTCGGTACAATTCGTGAACCTTCATCAGTGAGTGCGACACGCTCCGAACCACATCTCGCCTCGCACGTACGTACGTGATAAATGCCGTATTTATAATTTTTTTTATTATTATTTGTGGAGAAACAGGCTTACGGCCCACCTAATGTTAAGCGGTCACCGTTGTCTATTGACACCGGCAACACCCGGGGTATTGTCGATGCGTTCCCTACACTGTAGAAACCTCTTTACATTTATCTTGAAGCGTGCCATGTCGTAGTCTAATGGGAAAACCTCAGATGATAATAATTAGATAATAATAATTTTAAAAGACCCAACCATGGAAAATGACAGATGCAGGAAATGCCACCGCTTACCTGAAACGATCCAGCATATCACAAGTGCCTGCCCCAGCCTTGCACAAACAGATTACACCCATAGGCATAACCAAGTTGCAAATATTATTCATCAAAAACTTGCTCTCAAACACAAACTAATACAAGGTAAACTTGTACCCTACTACCATTATTCCCCAAAACCTGTGTTGGAGAGTCGCATTCACAGAATGTACTTTGACAGAGCAATACTTACTGATAAAACAATTCACTGTGTAACAGTTATATTTATATATTAAATATGAATGAAACTAAACTTTGATTTCAATACATATTATTATAAAACAAGAGAGATCGGTAGAGCGAGTAGGTTCGTAGATTCTATTTTCTATACATGTGGCAAGATAAACAGAGGTTAATCACAAATGACTTGGTTTACGGTGAATATATACTTAGACTACTTATTTACAGATTACAGATTTATAGATTATAGATTTTAGATTAAATACTTTACATTGAAGGTAGTATAGAAAGACGCTGGCTTGAAGAGCTTAGATTATTAGGGCTTATGGCCTATATTACAGCAGTTACTGAACGTTTAACACCTGGTCCAGCCGACTCGTCTTAGTTAAAATAAATGGGCGCCATCTGACGTTAGCGTCAGAAAAAAAAGAGAGGAGGATTACTTGGGTTTGACCCGGATAAAATAATGGAATCGATACACCTCGTGTGTTTTCGTCGAACGTCCCTGGCGTCTGCTCGGAGAGATGGAGTGGGTTGAGCTTGGCGATAGACCTCGTGGGCAGGCGTGGTCCCTGGTGTTTCCAAAGCAGCTGGCAGGACGCTTGGCGATCGAGCTCGTGGCGGTAGACTTGTTGTGAGAGCGTGGTTCGGTCAACAGGGTGACGCAAGAAAAGACCACGCTTCTCGACGGCTCCGGTGTTCGGTTTTGACGTGCGTCAAGGTGTAGATATCCAGCAGTAATCAGAGAGATCAGCAGCGAAGGCGGTGAATCGACTTCCCAACTTGGAAGTAACTCGAATTCACAATAAAAAAGACAAAAGAAATACTGTCCAAAGAGATAGGTTTGTAGCACGTAGTTCAGAAGTTTCACAGTTGAGTCCAGGCGTTGAAAAGAGAGCGGGCACAGACGGCAATGTCCTTTTATACCCGATAATAAACTACCGGCCTTTATTAAATATAAAAATCGAATTAGTTCCAAAGCTTCTAGAAAATCTGATGTAATATTTTTGGTGATCCCATATAGAAAAATCTGACACTCTCTCGTGTCAAGAAAAGGTTTGACGATTCAATCAGTTACTTCAGTCATAGACACTAATTTAATTTTGTCATTAATGTTATTAATTTAATGTTATTTAATATTTTATTTATATTTTGTTTCTAGTTAGAAAAGGATTTCTTAATTTAGTAAACAAAGATGATTTTAATAATTAAAATAGATTATAAATCAATTAACATAAGTATTGCATTTTTACAAAGTGCTTGCAACGCCATCTATAGGAACTACACACTCGTTTCTAGCTCTACTCGCTTCTCGCTCATCGCCGGCGGTGAGACAAGTGCCTTAGAACCTGTTTTAGTCCAAATGAGTTTGAAATTAAAAAAAAATATCAAAAGCTTTTATTTAATTTATACCAATTTTTACATTTCTGGTTGAAGCTCTGGCTCCTGAACTAGCGTGAGCTGTATGTCAGAAGTCAGTTTCTTCCCACATTAAATGACAAAAGAAAATACATAAGTGGTACAATACTACAATGATAGTTAAATACTCAATACAATTTGGGTAGATTGTATACAAACCCTGGTGTAAGGGTAAAACTAAAAAAATATAAAGTGTCTGTGGATTCGGGTGTGTCTATTATATTCGTCATTAAAATATAAATCTATTGTAAAATTGTTAATAAATTTTCTGTTTTAATGTATGTTAATGTACTTAACCATTCTTTAAGTTTAGGTTTTGACTGATAGAGAGTTATTATTATAAATACGGGATTTATCACGTACCGTCATATCGGTGTTTCGACCGACAATGTGTCAGTGTGAGGCGAGACGTTATTCGGAGCAGATCGCACTCACCCTGATGAAGGTTCACGAATTGAACCGAAACATTGTCGGTCGAAACACCGATAAGACGGTATTTATAAATCCCGTATTTATAATAATGATTGAAATCAATCACGAAAGTTTTCTAAGTAAAATTGATAGAGAGTTCTTTAAGTTTAGGTTTTAACTGATAGTTAGAGAGTTCTTTCAGTTTGGGTTTTAACTGATAGTTAGCGAGTTCTTTAAGTTTAGGTTTTAACTGATAGTTAGAGAGTTCTTTAAGTTTAGGTTTTAACTGATAGTTAGAGAGTTCTTTAAGTTTAGGTTTTAACTGATAGTTAGCGAGTTCTTTAAGTTTAGGTTTTAACTAATAGTTAGACAGGTATTTTAACTTTAATTTAGTATGGAAATATTTATAAAATCGCTGCTTGAAAGTTATAGTGCTTATCATACTATACAGATTTAATTATAAACAGGTCAGTTATAGAGCTCGAAGAACTGACTGACGGCCGTTGGGGCAGAAAAGTACTCAAATGGAGACCACACACTGGAAAGAGCAGTGTAGGTTAGGTTAGCCCCCTCACTAGAAAAATGAACTGGTAGCCGTTGGGTGCAGGCCGCACAAGACCGGCCACTCTAGAAATCTATGGAGGAGGAGTTTGTTCTGCAGTGGACGTCCTATGGCTGATTGGTCGATTCCCGTAGATTAATCAAATTCTACTTTTGATCTAATTTCGATGCCTGTAATGGAACATTTGTCGTAACTATGTTAATAAATAGAATTTGTACTGTATACAATGGGCGGTCTTATCGCTCTGAAGCGATTTCTTCCACACAACCTTTGGATGGAGAGGACATTGCGATAGGAGCCTATTAGGAGAGTAGTGAAACAAGCGAGAGCTGGATAAAGACTGTTTATTGAATAGGTATCCATGTCTTATTAGCTAGAGTACCTAAGTAGGTATACTACATGAATTATACACTACACCTTCCTACAAAGAGAAAAAAAAATATATATATATTTATGTTAAATATGTAATATATATATATATATATTTACCTTATACCTACGATTACATCAATACATGCTTGATTACATAAAAGCGGTACAAAAATAATTAACCTAATTATGTATATTATACTGGCATATTATAATGCTTAGTACGATTTTTATGAACGATTTGTTCCTTATTATTTTTTAATATTTTTACGTTACAATCTAAATCTTCTAATACTATGTACGGACCCAAATATAGTTGGTCCATTTTATTACATGATGGATTTTTCACTTAAAGATAATCACCCTTATTATAATACACCGGGTTTGTTACAATGTCATATTTTTTTTCTTTTCATTTTACTTTGAATTAGATTATCGCTTGGGCTACCTGGAGCCTATATTTTAGTTCTAACGCGTAGTTATCATGAGCATATAATGGATCTACGACGCCGCTATTATAGTTACCTGGCAGTGGGCATGGTTTACCGAATACTAGCTCGTGCGGTGTGTATTTATTTTCGGTATGTACAGTATTGTAAGCAAAACACCAATACGGTATCCAGCTGCTCCAGGACTCAGCTTTATTCTCACAATTAATTCTAAGATACGCACCCATTGTCTTGTGTGTATTCTCCAACGCTCCAATGCTCTCGTGATGGTAGGCTGTTGAGGTAACCTGTTTAGTTTTCAAGATTTGGCATGTTTCTTTCATTGTAGAACAAATAAATTCAGTTCCTCTGTCCGTTGCAATTTCGCGTGGAATGCCATATCTTAAAATAAAATTATCGACGAAAGCACGAGCAACACTTACCGCATCTTTATTTCGTAGCGGGTACGCCTCTGTGAACTTAGTTAATTCGCATTGTAACGTGAGAATATAGGTATAGCTACTGGCGTCTTTCAGAAGTGGCCCGACTATATCCAAGTATACCTTTTCGAATGCTGAGTGTGCTGTAGATGTAATAACCATGTTTTGCTTAGTCGGTATGGAATACTTTTGCTTTTGGCATTGATCACATTTAGATACATATTCTGCTACATCTTTCTCAAGATTAGGCCAAAAATAGAACTTTTTGATGTTATTTGACATTCTCCTTACACCTGCATGCCCACTCGTAGGTAACAAATGAAAATCATTTAAAATAACCTTCCTATTATCCAAGTTGTTTATTCTTTGGACATTTCTCACAATACATAATCTTGGCCTCGACCATTCAACATTTTTATTTATCTCTTCAATAAGTCCCTCTACAAATTCTTTATTATTTTCTTTTATAATTATGCATATCTCTGCTAACTTTAATCTTTTACATAAGGCTGACAAATCCCTCACCAACTCGTCTCGCGTAATTGATGATCGGGATGTTGTACTCAAATAAATGGCAGATTTATTGGGCACATAAAAAAATATTTATCTTCCTCTACAGATATTCCGTTTATTAATAATTTATTCATATTACTATTAGTTATTAGTGAGAGTTCAATGTACTTATTTGGTTTTTTAATGATTTCCACTACCCTTAGCCCTTCGGGTTTTGACCCGATATCAATTTTTTTGACTTTATTGCTATTTGCATCTAGCGACGGACTATTCGTTTTACGATATTGAGCTCTAGTCATTACATTTATGATTCTTTCATTCAATTCTTTTAATTCGTTTGACGTAATAATGATCCTTGACAATGCGTCTGCCCCCGAATTGGATTCACCTTTCAAGTACTCTACATCAAAGTTATATTCCTCCAATTGCAACCTAAACTTTAATAATCTACTTGAAAGATCACGCATACCAAATAAATAAACTAGTGGCCTATGATCGGTCTGTATTTTGAATTTTCGACCATATAAATAGGGGCGAAAATGTTTAACACTCCACACAATGGCTAGAAGCTCTTTTTCAATTGTCGGATAGTTAATTTCAGCCTTATTTAGGCTTCTACTAGCGTAAGCTACGGGTCGTCCATCTCTGTTGCATAATACTGAACCTATAGCTTTTCCTGACGCGTCTGTTTGTAACAAAAATTCGTTATTTTCAGAAAAATCCGGGTACTGCAATACAGGTGGTTTCGTCAAAGCAGTTTTCAAAAATTGAAATGCATTTTCATACTCTCCAGACCAACTAAATGTAACACTCTTACGACATAGCTGATTTAAAGGTAGTACTATTTTCGCGAACTGTGGAATAAATTTTCGGTAGTAATTGGCAAAAGCAACGAACCGCTTCACTTCGTCAGTACTAAGCGGTCGCGGATATTGCTCTAAAACTTCAATTTTTTCTGGATCTGGTAGAATTCCATCCCCTGACACAACGTGACCTAGATACAGAATTTCTTTTTGTAAAAAATAGCATTTAGACGGATTTAATTTCAAGTTGACGCTGCGAAGTCTGCTGAAAATATCCATTAGATTACGATTATGTGACGCCAAGTTTTTCCCGTAAACGACTAAGTCGTCTTGATAACATAAACACCTTTCATAATTTAGTCCAGACATGGGTCCAATCTACTGAAGCTATTCGGGCTGGACTTTAAGCCTATTGGCATTCTTGTCATTTAATTCCAAAAGATTTTTGCCAGTTGAAAAGGCTGTACATGACCTACTTTCTTTATCCAATTCTGCCTGATAAAATCCTTGATATAAATCTAATTTTGTATAATACATTGCGCCGGATAATGAGTCCAAAATATCAGCAATATTGGGTAGCGGAAATTTATCATCCTGTACTTGATTATTTAATTTTCGGTAGTCTATAACCACACGCCATCTCTTTGCGCCTGTATTGTCAGTCTTTTTCGGCACTAGCAATAACGGACTATTCCATGGGCTTCTAGTTTCTTCTATGATGCCGTCATTTAACATATTTTCTATCTGCTTGTTTATTTCGGCTTTTTGTGCGTGAGGCAGTCTATATGGTTTAGTATAAATAGGAAAAGTATGCGGTTTCAAATCGATAGACTGTTTGTATACATTGCAAGTTCCTAATTTATCACCTGGTAAGTGGAAAACGTCAGGGTATTTTGCGCAAACATTTTCGATAGATTTTTGTTCCTCCATTTTTAACCCATTTAAATTTAATAATGAAAACAATTGTTTAACTCTTTTAGCATTCATTACAGGTTTTTCGAATTGACAGATAAAATACATGTCTAATATGCTAGTGTCTACTTGGAAATTACTCAATTGAACGTCCGTTTCCCTCGTATTTAAAATACGTATCGGAATTTTACCATTCACTGGGCATGTCAGAGCATTTGCTACGTAAACGCCTTCGCATAACTCTTGCGAAGCTATCACACAGTCTTTCCTACAGTCCGTGTTCAGATAATGAACAATCTCACATCGCGCGGGCACACTCAGATAAGAATCGGTATCCGGTAGCATATAATTAAACTTTAATGGCAGTTTATTGCCGTTTTTTGTATTTAATGGTAAAGTATTTAATTCAAAGTTTAATGTAGCTTGGTATTTTTTGAGAAAGTCTTGACCTGAAATCCCTACCGTTTTACATGGTAAAAAGTTGAAAACGTAAAATCTATGCGCAAAACTGTGCCCGTTTTGATTCAATGTAAGATAAACTTCGCCTTCAGAATAAAAGTCACCTCCAATTCCTTTTACGCTAATGTTTCTTTTATGGAATGGAATTTGTAAACGCTCTAAGCAATCGCGCTTGATAGCTGAGATTGAAGCTCCGATGTCGATGAGCCAATCATGCTTCTGATCATCTATATTAAACGATACTTTGTTTAAATTATTACACGAAAGGATGTAATTAGGCACGAAAAAAATGGTTCAGCGATTCCATATTTGATTCATCGCTTGGGTCATCAGCCGACACATCTAAGTCCGTTGTCAAGCTATTTATGTTGCTATGTGGGCCTCTACCGCGGTTGAAATTTCCGTTGTTAAATCGGCCCCTACTACGATTATTATACTGGTTATAATGTCTTACCTGATTTTGTTGATTCTGTGTTTGGCCCCTCGTATTGGGGCTGCCACGGCTATATCCCCACTGTCGAATGCTGCGTCCTTGCTGGTTTCTTCTGAAATTATTACCACGATAAGGTTGCCTGTACATACCCATCACTTCCGCTGAAGTACCTGGGCTGGAAATGTCTTCGTCCTGTGCTGCTTGGACGGCATTTGATAAGGAAGTAAAATTACGCGCCGCGATAATCGTACTCAACCTTTGATTTCGCAGGCCGTCGGCAAAACGCTTGATGGCGAGTTTTTCATTTAAAGGCCTTAAAATATTATAATTTTTTGAATTTCCATCGGCCTGTGAAATCGTAAGGTCCACAAACAATTCTGATAGTTCCTCACCAAAGTCTGAAATTGACTTTTCATTTTGTCTACAATACTGTAGCTTTGCATGAATAGCTGTGTAACTTTTTTGTGGCAACAATAATCTGCGCATGTCCTTTATAAGCTCATCGATAGACTCGTAGTTCGGTAACAATTTCAACTTAGCATGCTCCGATAATCGGCTCTTTAATACAAACTGAACAAGTTTCACCTTACACTCAGACTTAGATAAAACTGTGCTATAGTATTCAATTCCATCTATTAACTTTTTTGTATTCTCTTCAACGTCAGTCATGACAGGTAAAAGATTTAGTGCAATCTTTAAATCAAATGTATCGACAGCCATCGTATTGTCTTGAAGGAGTGAAGAACTCTCACCTTTTATTTCTTTTATATTACACAATTTGTAGACCTGTGATAGTACGCTACAAAATTCCTCACAAATTTTACTAACCAAGCTAATTTCACTCTCGGACAATTTATTTAATTGTATCCTATTTGTATGAACTTCTAAATATTTGTTATATCTTGACAAAACACTACTAGCCTCGTTTCTTTTTTGTTCCAATATTTTACCTGTCCTTCGACTAACTCCAATTTTTACTAAATATGTCCTTATATTTTTTAACTCAGTTAAGATTAAAATTAAATCTTCGGCCATAATATTTCAACTGGTACATTTTAGCAACCACAGTATTTACCTACCTATCTTCAAAATATTATAGGTACTTACTTTACTTTTACCTGCTTTAGCTGATTATACACATGCTATATTTAACAAACTATAACAATTTTGAAAATGTTCTTCGCCTTCGTTTATGATAGCCGCGCACTGGTAGGTACTAGGAACAGGAACAGTACTAGGTACACAAACGCATTACGTACGTTACCCGGGTATTTATATTCGGGTGGGTTACTTACGGAGACGTACATTCACTTTACCGTACTTCACTCAAACACGCACACTTTCGCCAATGATGTTATCTGGGAGCTCGATCTGACGCCTGCGCATCAAGCTAGCGTACCTCCTCAGCGAAATCTCGTTGAGATGTCCTTGGACTAGCTCCTGGTGGCACCGCTTATACATCCGATACAGCAGCACAGCCAATCCAATCGCCAGCACTATCGCGATGCCAGTCAGGATATTATTGGTGTACCCGGCATGTTCCTTCAGCTGTTCCACATGCGCTGTCCCGGCAGCGTTCTGCACCACGATCACCTCTTCCTTCTCTTCTTTACTTTTATTGTGGCCCATTTTTGCAGAAAACCCGATCACACACGACTCTGATGCAAATTACCACAATCAAGCGCAGTTCCGAGATCATTGTGATTTATTACGATGTTCAAAGACTGATGTTTATCTAAACACGGCCCTTTTACGGAGGGATGCGCGCGCGGTTCCTGTTACAAGGCAGGGTCGCCATGCGATAGGAGCCTATTAGGAGAGTAGTGAAACAAGCGAGAGCTGGATAAAGACTGTTTATTGAATAGGTATCCATGTCTTATTAGCTAGAGTACCTAAGTAGGTATACTACATGAATTATACACTACAACATAGTAATGTCAAAGAGTTGTTTGCTGTTATTAAATATATCTACATCTACATTAGAGAAGCGCTCTCTAATGTAGATATATTTAATACCAGCAAACAATCGTATCGGAATAAAACTATGGGCATCATGCTTGACACGGAACGCTCAACTTTGTATCTTTGTAAATTATTTGACACTTAGTAATTCATTAAACTAGTAATAACTAACTTTATAGTTATCAACATCTTAAATTATTCTCTGTTGTAGGATCTTTTTTTGTGATAATTTACCTCTATCGAGAGAGACCTGTAATTGGCTGTATAATCTCATTAACTCATCATCTCATTATTTAAGACATCTTGTATTATTAAAGCTGTTGGTCTCTTCAATAAATAAAAATAAATAAAAATAATGCTAAAAGGTGAATCCTTTTCAGATTAAAAGTTTTTTAACGAGGATTATAACTAACCTGCCAAGCAATTTCTAAACCAAGATTTTGAAAACATTTAACAAATTTTCAAGCCTAAACAGAACTTAAACCCTTTCCCTCCCTTTAAAACCTTTCTCTTGATACGAGGATGCATTATCCAATTGTGCTACCGGGCTTTAACACGTCGGGGTCGAAATTAGTGAGATGATTCAGATTACAACTAAAGCGCAATTAGCCGTTAATTTTTGAGATGGTTTTAAAACCTTGGAATTTTCCGTATCGATTCGGATATATAAAAATGCTATTTCTAAACCAGACTACAAGTTATGTCCAAATACCGCGACGTAAAAAAAGCCTCATCCGTAAAATTGGAAGCGAAATTAAAAAAAAAAGTTGTTTGAAAAATGGTCCGGCTTTGCGGCCTTATTTTACCGTGATTTGAATTTGAAAGCGAATTTTGAACATATTTTATTGCCACAGGTTTGCTCAGGATTTATTGCGTGAAATTTTACAAGTTTTTATTTTTATATTTAAAAATATGCGACTAAGTAGATATTTTTTTCCAGGGAAAATAATGCAAAGTACAAATGGTACAAAGTAATGAATGATAAATAATTTTTGGAATGGAATACTTTTATACCAAAACTTGAGTTAATAGACCAAACCATCAAATTTCAGCTGTTTAAGACTTGGGAGATAGATAGATCATCATTACTGTTTCTCGAAGGCTTTAACGAATTCCTTTATCCTTGAAGGCTGTTGATTGCCTCGTCAATCAACATTATCTGACATTACTCAATTTCATCATCATCATCGTCAGGCATAGATTGTTGTTGAACATAGGCCACCACCATAGAGCTCCAAAGTGAACGGTCTTGGGTGGCCTGCACCCATCAGCCTTTATCAGGTCGTTCCATCTAGTATATTTGTATCTATACATCTAAATCGTTTAGAGTTATTTATATTTTTTTAAGACGCTTCGAAAGTAACTCTGTGCCTTTGTCTCTTTGCCTGTTTGTTTGTTATTACGACTAAGCGGCTTGACTGATTTCGATGAATTTTGGTATAGTCTAAGACCGGGATTGACATAGGCTGCTTCTTACCCAACTGCGCAGAAGGAGAGTTTTTCTTTATACCATCTGGAGTCGGTGTCCTCATCGGTGGAGCATGCATATGGCCCACCTGGTGTTAAGTGGTTCGCCTTTTACAAAGTATTGGCTCGTAGTTCACGCGCCTAAGTATCGTGCCCTAAGATGCATAACTTGAGGCATACAGGTATAAAGCCTCATGTTTATATAAATTCACCGTCAACCATACCCCATAATACGGCAAGTCTAATCCTTAGCTATATTTAAATCTAGGGTAATAAGTTTATATCTATCAGAAACGTCATAGTCATCATCATCATATCAGCCGTAGGACGTCCACTGCTAGACAAAGGCCTCCCTCATTGATCTCCAGGAACTGCGGTTGGAAGCGGCCTGCATCCAACGCCGACCTGCGGTTCTTACCAAGTCGTCTACCCATCTTGTAGGTGGACGTCCTACGCTGCGCTTGCCGGTCCGTGGCCTCCATTCGAGAACGTTCCGGCCCCATCGGCCATCTGTTCTGCGCGCTATATGGTCTGCCCATTGCCACTTAAACGTGCTAATCCGTCGGGCTATGTCGGTGACTTGAGTTCTCCTACGTATCTCCTCATTTCTGATTCGATCCCGTAGAGAAACCTCGAGCATAGCCCTCTCCATAGCTAGTTGAGCGACTCTGAGCTTATTCATAAGGCCAATAGTGAAGGACCACGTCTCGGTTCCATATGTCATCACTGGTAACACACACTGATTGAAAACTTTCGTCTTAAGGCACTGAGTTAACGTCATAGTATCGCACATAAATTAATGTATATTTATCGTATTTATCTAATGTATGTATTATAGATATTATATATATCGTTATTTTATATATTATATTTAGGTATGTAATTTAATAATTTATTTATGTCTATTTATATTTTATTTAGGTATTAGTTGCAATCCCTTCATCCATATCTTATGTGCACCCCCGACCATCTTTGACATTACTATATCCTCTCCATCAAAAGAAATCGCTTCAGGGCGATAAGACCGCCCATTGTACTATTTGATTTGTGTCTTCTATTTTGTCTGTAATTTCTATTTTTTTATGTGTACAATAAAGTGTTTTTATTCATTCATTCATACCCTTTAAACCGAAACACAGCAGTGCTGATTGGTGGCAGAAACAGGTATGGTGTTAGTACTTTAACGGGCGAGCCCTTTCATAAGAAACTCTACTACTCTTATGTTAGGTTACTGGTGGTAGAGCTATTGTGAACGGGCTCGAGGATGTGGGCACCACCGCCTTACCTTTATCGGCCGCCAAATAGCAGTACTTGTGCTGCTGTGTTCCGGTTAGATGGTAATGGTATGTTCCTGTAATTACTGGCACATAGGCATAACAGCTAAGTCTTATAGTATGACAACGTATTCACATAGAGATCAAGTTAACATAATAGCTTGTGTTGAGTTCTATTTGGATATCCATGGGCTGCAGTAGCCACTTAACATCTGGTGGACTGCATGCTCGTTTGCCATATAAGTTGTATAAAAAAAGGTTAATGTTTTTATTGACAATCCACGCGTGCGAAGCCGCGGGCGCGTCAGCTAGTATCTTATATATAAAAGCAGTATGATACAAATAAAAACATACTACCTGCCCAAGTGGAATTATCTTAAAAATATTTCCAGAAGGGTTAGTTCCGAAGAATGCCACTTTGATGCCTCGAAAACGTCCGACAAATTCCAAAAATACTAATAGCGATAGAAAATAACGCAAGTGCTTCAACAATTTGAAAGTCCATATTTCCCCAAAAACGCGGAAGTTTTCCATAACTTGCAAAATTATAAATCGTGTGGACGTATTCAGGGGAAAATAATATTTTGAGAATGTAATAGTCTGTTTTATTAGTATTTTTCTTTTTTTATGCTACATGGAGAGGTAATAAGCTATAGCCGACCTGATGTTAAGTGGTAACCATCGCCTATAACATCATACATAATTATTTATATAGCTTACATGGATAACACTTTATTTTTAGTTAAGGTGCTAACCGTAGCCGATGACCTTGAGCGGATGGGCGTAGCTATTGTCTCGGCCCCGCACCAACCGCACCTTCCGCCACACGCATCTAACCGACCAGCAAAAAGGTGAGCGCGAGGCAGACGAGCACAACCCTTCCGTACGACAGTCAGCGGTACGCCCACTAATTATTCGGAAAAATTTAAAATAATTAATTGCCACGTGAAAGACCGTTGCAGCACAGCATCATTTGTTCTACTTGAAGTTATAGTCTTTACCCAAATTTAGGTGTAAGAAAATTTACAAAATTTTACGTCGTTTAGATATTGAATCAAATTGAAAGTAGAAAACAGCTTCATTTTGTTATTTTTTTTCTCATAGTAAATAAACAGGTAGTACTTTTTGTATGTTCACTTTCCGGTAAAAGTTCAATGAATGACATATATTTTTTAGAGCACATAAAACTCATTCCTCCCTGAGGAGAAAGCCTCCAAATAAGACCAACCAGCTACTATATTCGCCTTAAGATAACGTTTATTTGCTAGAATATAGTAAATACATAATCGGTGTTAGTCTACACCAAGACATTTGCGGTTTAGATACATAAAGAAACAAAATTTACAAAAAAAAACTAAACAATTAATTACTGTATTGTTCTGTTCTGTGAGAACAGTACACCTCGCGAGCCCTTAGAACTATGTAATAACTGACTCTTTCCACTGGCTTTGTTTCCCTTAGTCCTAGTAGATCAAATCTGGTGTCTATGAGTGCGTCTCGTGACGGCGGAGAGGACTCCGTAGTCTGATTGGTCTAAGTAGGTACAAATTTAACGAAAAAAATTAAAAAATTGAAATTCGTCTATATATAACACTCAACTATATATATATATCAACTCGCCACCCTCCCCCCTATCTCCTCCCATTAAAAATAACGATCGACTAAAAATTTAAATAAATCAACGAAAATTTTCGAAAAATACAACCTGTAGGCGAGAACAGACAGACTGACAGACGATCAAAAGCATTTTTTGCCCAATCTCGAAACAGAGACGCCTCGCTCACTCAGTCATTAAGCGGTGATGTTATCGCTAAAAGCGATCTTTTGCAGGCAAAGCAAGCTGAGATCGCTGAGAGCCCGGCCCACTACGACTTCAGCTAGCTAATCCTCTGGCTATGTCCAATGACTTTGGTTTGTCTACAAATCTCCTTATTTCTTATTTGGTTTCGTAGAGAAATACCAACCACAGCCTTCTCCAGAGCACGGTGGGCCTTTTAGGCTAAGTTCTTAGGCTAAGGCTAAGTTGTTAGACTAAAAACATAAAACCATCCCATGTCCTTTCTCGTGATACACAATATTTTCTTGTTAAGTTTCATCAAGATCAGTCCAGGCAAACGTAAAAAAACAGATAGACGGAGTTAATTTCTAATTTATCAAATGTACTTACTTAATGTTTTAAAACATTCGCTTACCAATATTGGTTGAATTAGTGAAACGACAAATCACACTATTATAATAAATGCGAAAGTTTGTATGTTTGTTAATTTATTTGTTTGTTACTTAATCACGACTGAACCGATTTCGATGAAATTTGGTATGTACGTAGATTATAACCTGGCTTGACACGTAGGCATTTTATTGATAAGCAATGTGTGCGAAGCCTCTGGCGGAAGCTAGTATTTAAATAAAAGCTCATTAAATTCGTTCATTCATTCTCACATTTCCACCTCAATACACCCCATACTAATACTTATTTGGTAAAGTCTCCTGTCAGTCGCCATTGTAAGTTCCCAACTGGCCCGGGAAATACGCTTTGATCTTTACCGAAAGAACTTCGACCTTCGCTTCGGATACACGGAACTTTAACAATATAACTTCTGGAGCTGTCAACATCCATTTTCGCAAAGTGGTAAACCGTAGGGCAAGGGCGGATCCAGCTTTGGTACCAGGGGGAGGGGGGTGGAGGGTCACATAGTCGTGGTCAAGTCACAAGAAGTTATAATTTAGTTTATAGTCATGGATACAAGCAAAAAGTAGGTATTTTATTAATGTACTTACATACTGTACTTAAAAATACCTATATTTAAATAACAAAATCAATTTTTCAAATCAAAATATTATTTTAAATTAATTAAATATTGAATGTACATACATAAAACCTGTATTGTGACAAAAAATATATAAAACCATTATGTTTCAAAAATTTTAATTAGTGGTCCACCTAGGTCCTGGACCCAGCCCAGGGGGAGGGTCATGACCCCCATGACCCTCCCCCTGGATCCGCCCTTGCTGTGGGGTTAGATCGTGAAAAATAGTACCAGCCGGTAGTCTGATGGCCACTTCTTAATGTCGTCAACGTCGATTCCGTGAGCTATCTGTCGATTCCGTCGTTAGATAATTTGATTGGGCTACTTATTTAGATACCTGCCAAAAGTGTGTGTGTGAAACCTCGCACTTTTGAATAATCTGAATTCTGACAGTTGTGCTGAATTGTTCTACATTGTTCCAGAATATTACATCATCTAAAGTCAAAAATACTGCTGGAAATCGAAGATACCGTTTTTAGTAGCCAGGTCCGCACTTTTGGGTTTTTGAAATTTTGATGACTGTTCTGGATTGTTCTAGGTTTGTTCTACTTTGTTCCAGAATATTTTAAAGTGAAAATTGAAGTTAAAAATCACAAAAAAACCTGATTGCACCCTAGCCCCACACTTGTTGACTTTTTTAGATCAGCTTGTAGTAGTTTGGTCTACATTGTTCCAAAAGGAAAAAAATCTATCATCAGTATTAAAGCCAGTAAATGGAATACCGAAGTGTGAAGTTAGCCCCGTACTTTTAAATTTTCTAGTTTTTGACAGTTGTTCTGAATTGTTCTAGGTTTGCTCTGCATTGTTCCAAAAGAGAAAAATTCTATCTTCAAAATTGAAACCATGACACCGAAAAACCGAAGCGTGAAGATAGGCCCTTTTTGATTTTCCAGTTTTTGACAGTTGTTTTGATTATTTGAATATTGTTTCTAAATATTTTCTCTTTCAAATATTTTGATTACGGTGTGAGCTGACCTGACCCTTACTTCCGATATAAAAAGTGGAACGTTGAAGCTTTTGTCTATTTGTTTCTCTGTTATTGTTGCTATTTTAATTCGTTTTTTAAGTCTGTTTCTAAGTTTGCGAGATGGCTTTGGTGTAACTTTTGAAACTACCATGGTTATGAACACTTTTTCTACTAAAAACGGTATATTTATCATGATTTGTGAGTTTTTGAGTATCCCGATATTTCGGCGCAGTTGCATGCACCATGTACACGGGTAAACTGAAGTTTTTGCGAGTGGGTAGTTTTTTTATACAACTTAAATGGCAAACGAGCATGCCGTCCACCAGATGTTAAGTGGCTACTGCAGCCCATGGATATCCACATAGAATTCAAAACAAGGTATTATGTTGTCTTGATATCTATGTGGATACGTTGTCATACTATAGGACTTAGCTGCTATGCCTATGCGCCAGTAATTATAGGAACATACCATTACCATCTAACCGAAACACAACAGCACAAGTACTGCTATTTGGCGGCAGATAAAGGTAAGGCGGTGGTGCCCACTTCCTCGGGCTCGTTCGCAAAAGCTCTACCACCAGTAAAGTACACCAGTAAAGTAGTTATTGGCAGATATAACGATCTACCCTCTTTCTTAGTCTCTTGCTATGAATGAATTCACTAAATCTCGTTTTTAGTACAGATAGTGGTTTTGGTGTTAATTGGTGCAGCTGCTTTTTATCAAATGTTTAATTTGTTTGCTAAAACTAGTTTTCACGTTTTGAACCCACCTGATTATCTTTATAAGGGTTGCATCGGAAAATGAATGTTCAATCCGATAATCCGATGTTACGATAATCAGATTTTATGATTCTACCTGGAGATGGAACTAGCAAATGGCCCACCTGATGTTTAGTGGTACCCATCACCTATAACAAAGCAATGCCTCGTAGGACACGCACCTTGGAAGTATGTATAAGATAAGTATCGCAAAATTTATTGAAATTGTGACCGCACAAGATCGCTCAATTTGAAGATGTATGAAGAAGATTTATTTTCAGCAGTGGACATCCAATGACTGTTATGTATGAGTGTTAATAACAATAATAAAGCCTTTATAAAAAAAATATACCGTGTTTTTCTTGTATTTTACATGATATTATTGCAAAACTCCCATACGATTTTTTTTTTTAAAAGGTATCTGTATTAAAACTTACTAAAAGAGGGAGACTGCGTCGGAGATTGGAAGACGACATAAAAAGAATAGCAGGCGTCACATGGAGAAGGAAGACACAAGACCGCACTTCGCAAAACAATATTCGCAAAACTAGTGTCTGTGTTAAAGTTTTTATTTTAGTACGAAATATGTGAAATATGAAATGAAATATGTGAAATGAATATGTGAAATATGTGTAATATGGGTTTAAGTTGCCGACATAGCTCTCAAAATTAGCAAGTTGAAGTGGCAATGGGTAGGCCACATCGCTTGTAGAACCGATAACCGTTGGGGAAGAAAGGTTCTCGAGTGGAGACCACGGATTGGAAGACGTAGCGTAGGCCGGCCCCCCACAAGGTGGACCGACGATCTAGTAAGAATCGCGGAGAGCCGTTGGGCGCAAACGGCTACCAACCGCTCGTTGTGGCGATCTAAGGGGGAGGTCTATGTTCAGCAGTGGACGTCTTCCGACTGATGATGATCATGATACACATTCCTTAGACATTACATTACCTACACATACATACACTGACAGTTCGCTATCTGTGGCGGCGGCAGCAGCAGATGTTTCTGCCAAGGCGAGGCTGTACACCAGCGTAGCTGAGCCTTGGACCTATTTACCACCACCTTCTACCTTAGTGATTGCTACCTACAATAATGTACTAATGTTTCGCAGAATTTTTATTTCATTTTTATTTTTATTTATTGAAAAGACCAACAGCTTTAATAATACAAAGTGTCTTAAATAGCTAGTTAATGAGATTATACAGCCAATTACAGGTCTCTCTCGATAGAGATAAATTATCATAATAAAAGATCCTACAACAGAGAATAATTTAAGATTTTGATAACTATAAAGTTAGTTATTACTAGTGTAATGAATTACTAAGTGTCAAGTAATTTACATAGATACAAAGTTGAGCGTTCCGTGTCAAGCATGATGCCCATAGTTTTATTCCGATACGATTGTTTGCTGTTATTAAATATATCTACATTCGAGAAGCGCTTATTGTATACAGTACAAACTCTATTTATTAACATATTTTTAGCATAGTTAGTACTATTAAGATTCGGTGAAAAAAGTGACGTGTGACGAGTACGCTTTCCAGGGACATTAAAATTGATAACTTCAAGTAGGGTCGAGGATTCAAGATTGTCGTTTATAATGTTATAGAGTAGGATCATGTCTAAAAGTGTAGTTCTATCATCTAATGACAAAAGTTTATATCGCTCGCAACCTTCTTCATAAGTACAAAATATTCTTTGACGGTAATCAAGTGTTTGATAATTTTTTTTGAATTGTTACAATTTTGTGTTATTAAGCCCACTGTTATACCTACCTACTTCTGTTAGCTTAATAGGTGTGTAAATAAATGCCGTTTATTTATTAATACATTTAGTAGTGTAACGCGTACGAAGTCGCGGGCAACAGCTAATAAGACAATATATTAAAATTACAAGAATTAAAAATGTAGTTAAGCAAAAGACTTTACACCTTATTCATTTCCCTTTTAAAGTAGAGTAATATATTCAGCGCAAGAATGCATTGTATTACCATAAAACCAAACGAGGGCGAAAAATTAAAGCTCCTGTGGGATGAAGTTGCAAGCTGTTATGTATTTTGCAGAGAATAAACCTAGTTTAGGGAAAGAGTTCAGAATTTATTTTTTAAGAAGATGTATCACAATCAAGTAGATGTATAATGATAATACAAAGGATACATAGACAATGCAAATGTAATAACAATTAATTTAGTTTGTCGGTTTAACATTGAATTGACTTTAGTCTTTCTTTAACTTAGCTTCTCTTTTAGTCTTAATATTGATCTCTTTATTTGTTATGGTTTATGGAGGAGGGCGTTGATGTCTGCGACACAGTATTTTTACTCCTGCAGGTATCACAGTTGTAATGTAATCTAATGTACCTTTGGACTTTTCCGAAATAAATGAATAAAAAATAATATGGCCCAAATAAATATAAACGAAATAAATAGCAATTCAAATCAAAATCCAATCAAATCAAAAATCAAAATGTCTTCATTTGGTACGTAAAACACCGTACAGTATTAAAATAAAAACTGTGATACCTGCAGGAGTAAAAATACGAAACGTAACTCTCTCTTTCTATTTTCACTAACTTATATCTCCCTCTGAACTTCCGTTCGCACGGGTTTTAAATACACAAACGAGAAGTAAATAGCCGGTTAGTGAACGACAAATATTAACTAACTGACCGGCTAGTTACTGAGATTTTGAAATTAGCCTTTCGTAGAGATAAATGGAGTATGTTTTTCTGTAAACGGGTTTACGGGGGACCAATAAGTTTTACAAGGGACCCGCGATTTGTTTACAAAGTCAGACAAAGAGCTCAATTTATTTTAAAAATTGCCAAATCATTTTAAAATCGAATCTTTTAAAGCTAAATCACCTTTCAATCGTTCAATATGTTACGATAATAAAACGCAGATTTGCAAAGAAGCGGTGATCGTTACATGACGGCAGTAGTACCGATGTTTTGCCTACCTTAACCTAATTGGCGACCTCCTTGGTGCAGTGGGCGAATAGCTGTACATATAGCAGAGCTTGTACTGTGGGAACCAGATAACTGATATAATACTTATATACATTTTTTTTTGTAAATACAATCTTATAATATATAGAATAACATCCAGACCCAGATAAAATAAATAAATTAATATGTACATATTGCTGGACATTTCACACAGCGCTATCTTGCCCCAAACTAAGCAAAGCTTGTACTATGGGAAAAAGATAACTGATACTTATGTAATTTTTTTTGTAAATACATACTTATAATATATAGAGAAACAACCAGACCCGGAACAAATATCCGTAGATCATGCAAACATTTGTATCGCGGCGGGAATAGAACCCGCTACCTCCTGCGTCTCAGTTGGCTACTCGCCCACTGCGCCACGGAGGTCGTAAATAACTTACACGAACTTCTTAATTTTACCCCCCGAAGTCCCCCCCGAAGAAGTAAGTAGTCCAATTACACCCTAGGCCCTAGTTTATTCACGCCACACTTTATCTTCGTCTGTTTTTTCTAAATAGTACGAACCGGGCCTCTATAAATTAAAAGTGAATAGATTCTAGATCTTCGTGCTTTAACTTAGACCACAACATCGCTTAGAATCAGGCGAGATTGTGGTCAAACGAAGATCTAACGAGCTTCTAGGGGTTTCGCTCACGCCTACTCTCAACTTTAGCTCATACATCGAGTCTAAAGCTAAAACAGCTGCCATAAAGCTGGGCATCCTCAACAAGGTCAGGAGATACTTCACACCAGGACAGCTTCTTAGTCTTGTGCAGCTTCTTAGGTGTACTGCTGCCACCTATGGGATGGTTCGGCCAAATGTCAGCTATTAGGTGAGCAATTTATGACGGAGACTAAGACCCAAAGTCTCGAACACCGCCGTAAATTTGCAAGCCTATCGATCTTTTACAGAATAGATTTCAGGGAATGTGCTTAGGAACTTTATGATCTGATTCCGCCATCTCCTTTCCATCAAAGGACAAGCAGGCGCACGGCTCAGTACCATCCGTTCCTGGTTGATATACCAATTCGCACACACCGTTTTGGTTTTACATTCTTGATGCTTACAGCTAAGGTATGGAACACTTTACCGTCGTCTGTTTTTCCTATAGATTACAATCCGGGTCTCTTTAAGGTAAAGTGAATAGGAGTCTTCTAGATCTTCGTGCTACATCTTAGACCGCATCATCTCTTACCTTTAGGTGAGATTGTGGTCAAACGAAGATTTATATAGTTTAAAAAAACCATCATATAATGATCACCATTGCTCAAGAAAGCGAGACTAACTCAGTACGTGATTTTCTTTCTTTGCTAAATAGTGTGATTGAGGCACGTAGCGCCGTAGCACGTACGTAGAGCTTCGTAGAGATTCCGTAGAGACCGGGTGACGACCGTAGCTTAACTGACCAGACAAGAGTACAGACGCTTCCAGTGCGTATGTACCGTAGCTCGCCACAAACTCAAAGTAGCTAGATTTGAGACTCTAGAGTCTAGCCACTTTGATTTTGTGGTTTTTAAAAATGAGGTCTGCAAACCTTCGCGTCTTCTTTAGAGTAAACATTGTATTTCCTTTCGATATTTATTGTTAAAGTATATGTATATATATTATATTTATTTATGTAAGTATATGTAGGTATATTTTAGGTTTAAGTATTTGTTTATTTTTATCCTACATAAATAGGTTTTTATTGTAACATCGCCCCTCACACGTCTTTTCAATCCAGTCCATCCAAAGGTTGCCTGGAAGTGATCGCTTTGAGCGATAAGGCCGCCCATTGTACCATCATGTATTAGTTTTTAAGTTTTATAGGTTAAGTTATTTTAATTTAGTGTAACAATAAATAATTATCTCTCTCTCTCTCTCTCTCTCTCTCTCTTAGCGTCTAGAGTCTTAAGAATAGAAGAATAAGAATATATTTATTTATCTTCTTATAAACAGTTATATACCTACTTGATTATCATAATAAGTAATCTAAAAATATTGTAACAATCGTAAGTAAATCTACCAAACAATGAGAGTAGGTAAGTAAGTATAAAGTTGAAGAACCTTACCTTCCGTGCTAGTTAACAACTGTGTTTCGGCAAGGTATGGCTTCTCGTCCCATGTACATACTACTTATTTTTGATTACAGTTTGACAGATAACAATATTATGGTACTGCAGGAGTACACAAATTGACGCTGTAGATATTGTAGTATACGATAGAAATGCGGACAAAATGCAAAAAAAAAAACTTATAAAAATATAACCAAAATAAACACTATGTATGGTAAACACCACTCACACACAATAAAGAGTTTTAAAAGTTTAACAATTATACAGAATTAAATAACGCTTAACAGTCTAGACGCTTAACAAGGCGCTTGCAGTGCGGCCACGGCCTTAGCGATAGCTACGCTTGACGTAAAGCGCCAGTTACGCAAAGAAATACTAAAACTCTTATAGCTGAGTATATCTACTGGGAGGGTATATTCTGTCAAACGTGCGTTTAACTCGGGAAGATGTTTCTCACCGCTCCACCGAACCAGGACCGGATTAACCCTATCGGGGCCCCTAGGCAATGCAATTCTCGGGGCCCCTTTCATTTACCCTTTTCTTACTTTTTAAAATATATATTTTTTATTACAAAAGTCGAGTTGATAAGATCGACTCCTGCATTTTGCTTTCATTGAAATAATCTTAATTAATAGATTATTGTTATAGATAAGTGTTATGATCCAGGTCACATGATGGACGAGGAAAGATAAATTACACGCGACGCGGTTATTTTAAATTTGATATTGTTAAATGCAATAAAATATATTGTATACCGAAAGAAAATATTTTTGTGAAGTAGGTACAATAAGTGTAAATAGCAACTCAACTTTTTTAGATACAAAATCGTTTAAAACATCATGAAAGTTAACCTTTAAGTAAAATATTTTTTTCTATGGCAACATTACCGAATGTAAATAATGGGAAATGTCACGAAAGAAACGTTTTTTTTCTTGGTGCGGTGCCCGAATCTACTAGGTCCCCCCGGGCCCCTAGGCGGTTGCCTAATCCACCTTATGGATAATTCGGCCCTGCACCGACTGAGCTGAGCGTCGAACCAGGAGGCGCACGCGGCGGCGAGTAGCGTAAACTCCCTAGGGGCCGTACGCACGGCAGGGCCCAACTAAGAACCTTAGTGGTTTTTGAGTGCTATTTTTTTAAACATTATTGTTTGTCAAAATTTTAAGTGATAAATAAATTAAAAAAAAGGCGTAAGTTTCTTTCCGTAACTTATAGATTAGTTTTAATATATATATATATATATATATATTCTATTTCAGGTGGAGGAGCTCGCCACACTCTCCTACACCTACACTTATAATGCAGGCTAACTCTATTGTCATACGTAAGGTTTTGTCAACCTTATCAAGGTTAACCTGTATATATTTTCTAAGGTAGTTCAGTTAGTTATTATTGATATTTTTTTGTTGCCGTGTCAATTATAACAATTTGATTTTAATTTAAGATTAAAACATTTTTTTTTCTTTTAATGTCCATATTCTAACTTCTTACGATGCTTTTAGCGATAAGACCGCATATTGTACCGTTATTTGTTGTTATATCCTTTGTTACTATATTTGACCGAGCGTGCGAAGCGTCTCAGTTTCAAGGTTGGCCAAAAAATGCTTTCGTCTGTCAGTCTGTCTGTTCTCGCCTACAGGTCGCATTTTCAACGGATTTTGACTAAAATTAGCACAGAAGTTCCTTGATTTATTCAATTTTTTTAATTCGATCGTGATTTTTGATTGGGGGGAAAAGAGGGAAAGTTTGACGTAGCGTTATTTATCAACAGATTTCAAGTAAATTTGAGAGGCACACAGACTGATTCTGCACAAGATGTTGTGAAAAAAAATCCAAAATGGGGGTGTGAGGGGGGGGGGGGGAGTTTGCTGTAGCGATATACATATATGGACGGATTTCAATTTTTTCGGCAAGTTTGTACCTACCTATACCAATCAAACTAGTCTTTTTCACCTTTACGAGACGAACCTGTAGACGTCAGATTAGACCTCTCAGAACCAAGGGAATGCGAGTAATCGCTAAAACTAATACCAATTACCAATATTTTGCTCAAAAGTGTCGGGTTATGCATGGTTATAAGGGCTCGCGAGGTCTACTATTCTCACAGAACCACTATCATCATCATCATATCAGCCGAAGGACGTCCACTGCTGGACAAAGGCCTCCCTCATTGATCTCCAGGAACTGCGTTTGGAAGCGGCCTGCATCCAACGCCGACCTGCGGTTCTTACCAAGTCGTCTGCCCATCTTGTAGGTGGACGTCCTACGCTGCGCTTGCCGGTCGGTGGCCTCCACTCGAGAACCTTCCGGCCCCAACGGCCATCCGTTCTGCGCGCTATATGGCCTGCCCATTGCCACTTCAACGTGCTAATCCATCGGGCTATGTCGGTGACTTGAGTTCTCCTACGTATCTCCTCATTTCTGATTCGATCCCGTAGAGAAACCCCGAGCATAGCCCTCTCCATAGCTCGTTGAGCGACTCTGAGCTTATTCATAAGGCCAATAGTGAAGGACCACGTCTCGCTTCCATATGTCATCACTGGTAACACACACTGATTGAAGACTTTCGTCTTAAGGCACTGAGGTATGTTGGACGAAAAGACGTTGCGAAGTTTCCCAAACGCTGCCCATCCGAGTTGGATTCGACGATTGACCTCTTTCTCGAAGTTCAGAACCACTAAATAAATAAATATTGCTGGACATTTCACACAGCACTATCTAGCCCCAAAATAAGCAGAACTTGTACTATGGGAACCAGATAACTGATAAAATACTTATATACGTTTTTTGTAAATACATACTTAAAATACATAGAAAAGCATCCAGACCCGGAACTAATGTCTGTAGATCATGCACACATTTGTTCCGCAGTGGTTTAGTAACTAGTTTTATTTAGTGTGCAATAAAAATTATATCTATCTATTTTTTTACGTATTTTTGTCCTCTGTCCATGTTATGTGCTCCTCCATTATCCTGTTACTCTGTGAGGGTAGTTATCTTAAATTTGCCACCCGGTGTACCAGCACTAAGCACCTTTTTATCGGCTACGTGAGTTATTGCAATTTGATAACTTTATGTTCCGTAATCTGTGGAATAAGTTAAAATTATTTAGTGTTACATTTCGGTACCGCTATAGCGAGATTAATAACGGAATCGTTATTGCCGAAAAATCTTTCCATACATGAATTACTTACATTATTGACGACCTCCGTGGTGCAGTGGGCGAATAGCCGGCTGAGACGCAGGAGGTAGCGGTTTTGATTCCCGTCGCGGAACAAATGTTTGCATGATCTGCAGATATTTGTTCCGGGTCTGGTTGTTTCTCTATATATTATAAGTATGTATTTACAAAAAAAAAATATTTAAGTATTCTATCAGTTATCTGGTTCCCATAGTACAAGCTCTGCTTAGTTTGGGGCTAGATAGCGCTGTGTGAAATGTCCAGCAATATTTTTTTTGTTTATAATGAGGTGTGATTGTTTTTTTTTTAAGTAAAATTTCTAACAGGTAATGGAATACAGATACCTTGACCTGTGGCTTCGCATAAAATCAAAACCAGGCAATAATCTTGCATAATTTGAATCACATCTGATTCCGAAGATCAATCACACCAATTATCAATTATCGACAACTAACCAGCAATATTGTTTTACATAATTGTACAACTGTTATTAGTTAAACGGTTTGTAGAGAGGTACTCGTAAATCAAATTAAATCATATTTTAGCCTCTCTCTCTCTCTCCCCAGCTATGTATCCCACATCTTTGTTTTTTACAGTTTATAGATCTTCGTTTGTCCACAATCTCAACTGATGGTAAGCGATGATATTTTAATTCAACTGTTCTGTTACAAAATATAAATAAATTTGTTACAATCCGTTATTTTAATATTCATCATCATCATCATCATATCAGCCGTAGGACGTCCACTGCTGGACAAAGGCCTCCCTCATTGATCTCCAGGAACTGCGGTTGGAAGCGGCCTGCATCCAACGCCGACCTGCGGTTCTTACCAAGTCGTCTGCCCATCTTGTGGGTGGACGTCCTACGCTGCGCTTGCCGGTCCGTGGCCTCCACTCGAGAACCTTTCGGCCCCATCGGCCATCTGTTCTGCGCGCTATATGGCCTGCCCATTGCCACTTCAACGTGCTAATCCGTCGGGCTATGTCGGTGACTTGAGTTCTCTTACGTATCTCCTCATTTCTGATTCGATCCCGTAGAGATTTTAATATTGCTTCATCTTTATTGAATTACAATTTGAATTAAGCTGATATTTAGAATAAAATCGACAAAAATAATACAGAAATGTGCAGTGCACTATATAGGCAGATAAAAAGTGTATTAAAAATAGTTGTGCACAATTTAACATCATATTTAATTCATTGGTAAGTATTTGTTTTACCAGCCTAATTCCGATTGTAGCCAGCACCTATAAACCATTAGGAATTTTCACCTGTACACCATGATGATATGGTCTAAGATGAATCACGAAGATCCAGAAGAAACCTATTCATCCTTACCTTAACGAGGCCCGGATTGTATCCATCCAAAAGTTGTCTGGAAGAGATCGCTTTTAGCGATAAGACCGCCACTATTATTTCTTTAAACCACCGACCGCGAAGCAAGGCCCAAGTGATCAGTGGCTAGGGCTGCAGAGAGAGGAACCTCCTGACTATGCGTGCCGAGTCCAGGAGTACCGCCTTCTATATCTGACCCTTGAGTCAACTTCCTAGCGAAAGCCTGATATGGTATTGGTCGAGGCACTTCGCTATCAGTCCGTTTATCGACACAACTATCGGAACGATAATCGTTGATTTGTTTTGTTATTATAAGTGTGATTTACAATTAAGCGTTTTCTATCTATCAATATATCTATTGTATTCTTTAGGAAAAACAGACGACGCCAAAGTGTTCCATATCTTAGCTGTGGACACCAAGAACGTAGAACCAAAACGGTGTGTGCGAATGGGTGGTATATCAACTAGGTACGGATGGTACTGAGCCGTGCGCCTGCTTGTCCTTTGATGGAAGGGAGATGGTTGAATCGGATCGTAAGGTTCCTGGGCATATTCCCCAAAATGTATTCTGTGAAGGATCGATAGGCTTGCAACTTTACGGCGGTGTTCGAGACTTTGAGTCTTAGTTTCCGCCATATATTGCTCACCTATAAGCCTAAAAGTAAATCCTTTTTATCTTTTGAGGTACGGAACCCTAAAAAATGTGATTATAGCAGTTCTTAATACTATATCAATCTCTAGCATTCAAATTTTTGTTATTAAATAGCTACGAGACAATTTTGATATGATATTTAATCAAACACATATAACAATACACTCGCCGTTATTATATAATGGCGTATACCTTCTCAATACAAAATTGTTATTACAAAATTCGTTGAGCAATTTTAGATTGATTTAAGAAAACATTGGTTTTACTTATTCGCTTGGAAATATAAATCAGTTTTGAGTTAAAGAGTTTAGACCCGACTTATAAAAGCAGACACCTAATACTACGAGTATGTAGCGAAGTATTGTTAATTAGATAAAAGCGCTTACAGCAATCTTACTTTACCTCACGCCTCTCCTTCTTTTTGCACGCCTAGAATGGTAGATTATGCTATTACCATTAAGTCCTCCTATCTCTTAATATGTACCTAACCCATTGATGAGTATTACCCGTGCGCGATAAGTTGGGACCTGAGCGCGGTGACGTCATATTGGCGTGTTTGTACCGCCCGCAAAAAAGCGAACATAACAAACAGCCGCCCGCGGCTTCGTCTTTGTTTTTTTTAACCTAATTTATTATGTTACTCAGGGAGGACGCTGCTGTTTATCTAATCTTTTTTACACTATTTGAATTATAACAACACTATTGAACTATAGCAACAAAAACTACAACAAAAAAACAATGACACGAACTATAACAACAAAAACTACAACAACAAAACAGTAACACAAACGAAAACTAAAAGAATTCCAGAGCGCGTCTTTACGTGACGTAGGCCAGTACGAGACTAAAAACCCTAGTAAAAAATAGTGATGCGAACGGTACAATACGGGCGCCATCGGGGAAGTGCAGGGGAAGCGGTCGGGGAGTCGCATTCCTAGCAGGTCCCAAGTTATCGCGCACGAGTAATACTTAAATTATGTATATATTTATTTATTTTGCTTATGTAAGTACACTGTTTGTGCAATAAGACGACACAGAGCATATCCCTATAGCACTGAAAGTAGACAAGATATCGTCTGCACTAACAACACCCTAGTAAAGCATGCTTTTGCATCCAGATTTCTAATGTTCTTAGGACTATAACTGTACAACAGGCTTAATCGTAAATTGAGTATCCACTCAATGAATTTCTCAAACTGTAAAAAAGCCTTACAGTCTGTTGTATTCAATCTATCTTACGAGAAAACTGAGGAGCTACTAACCGTAATAAAGTAAGATTTTAAAGGTTGTATATTACATACACTCATACCCGCCATGTTTGCACTTAGTTTATTTGATATTTTTTTTCACTGTGTTAATAGATTCAAGATTTGTTAATTTGAGTTTTCATTACATACCCGAGTCCAGCCTTTTTTGCCTGAGATACAGGTTTCCTAGTTCAGGCAATGTATAAAGTATTACCTATAAGTAGATATTTATCCCTAATGTTAATCCTAGTAAAAAAAAATGAATAAATATTTATTTATTTATCTATAATATTCAATTATTTTTATTAAAAGCTACCGTCCTATAACGTTCTCGTGAAATCCAGTCCATCCAAAGGTTGTCTGGAAGAGATCGCTTTGAGCGGTAAGACCGCCACTTGTATTTCTGCGTGTATTGTTATTTGTTTTTTATATTGTTTTTTATTATAAGTGTGATTTACAAGAAAGCGTTTTCTATCTATCTATATATATCTCTACTGTATTTTGTGTGAAAGTATTATACGCGGTGTCCTTTAAATCATTGTTTTCCCAGAACAAACGTTACTCAGACCAATATCTACTAACTGTTTATAGCATCAAATAAGAGAACCTTCTCAAATAAGTGTAACATTGTTCAAAAACTAACCGTGACATAATGTTTATGGGTACGCTAGCCGTACCGTATTACCTACTCCTTAGTTAGATAATTTGTTTGTTTGTTGTTGATAACTAGATAACGTTGTAAGCAAATATCTGTTCAAACACGATTTTAGAAATTGTTTATGATTAAATACTAGATTAGAAATTACTAGATTTATATTGTATTTTGATAGTATACATCATAATAATATTACATAAGTATTTATGTCTAGCTTTACGCCAAAACACACATACACACAATTCACACATTTTTACCCCCTATACTCATACAGTACACGCACCCTGACACACAAACACATACCACCCTATTGCATACACACACATAGATGAAAACACACACTCAAAACACACACACCGATACACATACACACACACAATTACACACGCAAACATACCAACAAACATACATACACACACGTACATATACATTCTACCCGTATACACCGTACGTGCTCGCTACTATTGGATAACCTATTCCCTTTAAAAATCTGTAACATATATAAATAAATTGTATGGTTATTGAAGAGCGAGGTCTTCTGACACAAGTATAATATACTTAAAAGAAGATCTCAACGACTTTGTTAAAGTTCTATATTTTACAGAAATAAAAACATTTTTGATTTAAAAAAAAAAACAAAAAAAAAATGATTTATGAAATGAAAACTAGCAGCTACTGGTCAACCCGCTATGTTGTAGGGCGTAACGTTAAAATAGACGTTTTAAATTCGTTTTAACTTTTTATATTTTTCAAAGATCGATTTAGTTTATTGTTAATTTGATGTCATACACTGTTTGTAGACCATGGTTGTAACAACGTTTGTTCTGCGAAAACAATTATTTAAAAGGCACAGTGTATAAATAAATAAGACGTAGAAACTTATACCGCGTGTAGATTATGATAACGCTAGTTCCTGGTGATCGGGCTACTGCCATTAATTTGTAAAGTTTGGGGTTGCTCGTGATAAGATATTAATAGTTTAAGATGGGGCATAATCCTTGTAATCTGGGTTACTTAATGCTATGTTTCTAATTAATTATGTTCAAGTATTCATTGAATGCTTATAAATCTTAATCCTAAATAAATTGCCCGACTGCGGAGGATTGATTCGATTTGTAAGTAATACAGATTGACGAATTTAAATATTGCAAAGTGTACAAATTCCGAACCCGCAAGACTTGGAATGACCTTCCCCCGGAGGTTTATCCGGTGGGCTTCACAATGAACGCCTTCAAGAGAGGTGTAAATAGGGTATTAAGTGCTAAGCAACACGAGTGCAGTACCACGAGTGCTGCAGGAGTTTATAGGCGGCGGTGACCACTTAACATCAGGAGTCCCATCAGCTCTACAAGTTTAATATAAAAAACGACGGTTTGCTTTAAATCACACGACTGACAAAAAACTTCTTATTCAAAATATTAATTTATAAAATTGTTCAAGAACGAAATGCAATTACGAAAAATAATCAAGACATCACCGTTCGCGTAACGCTAGCAAACTCGCAAACGAATTAATAACTGATATATACGAGTATATATATATATTTCATGCACTGGCTATGAGAGGAAGAGAGAAAGAAAATGTGCGCGCGCACTGCTCTGTCTTGCTCCTACAGAGTGATACACTGTGTCTGAGATATACGAAACGTAACTGGCTATGAGAGAGAGAACATGTGTGCTCGCACCTCTCTCTCTCGCCCCTGCAGTTATATACTAAACGTTATCTCCCTCTTAACTTCCGTTCACCTAGCTTGATCACACTTTTCGTAACGCTCTCGTCACGCATTCATCAGCTTACTCCACAAGTCAAGCGTACGTAATGAAGTTTTACTTAAAAAAAAAGTTAGTGTGGCACGTCGCGAAACAACGTGCTACATACATAAATGTGTTATCCATCTAGTGGAGGCTTCGTAGCCGTCCTTATGCTACGCTTTCCAGTGCATAGTCCCCACTGAGCAAACTTTCTACCCCGACGGGCGCGCGGCCGTCAGTATATGGATGGTTCTTGTATCTGTTCATTCCTGATTCGATTTCATCGAGAAACGCCAAGCATTGTTGCGGCTCCCGCGCTTCTGTAGTGCCTCAGGCATCCTCGCCGAAGCACGCGCAGACACCTTTGATGTCAAAGACAAAAAAAAACAGCCTCACTACTGCGCACGGTACGCGAGAGCAGCAACACCATCCTGAACGTCATCGCCAACAAACTCGATTGTCCTCTGATGTGGAAGCTCACGCAGAGGACTAAATCGCAATTAGTAATTAAGTACTAACTCCCCTATATTTAAGCTTTTTACTAACAAAATGGATCCATTGTTGTCGGAATGAATAAATAAGTTGAATAGCCCTCTCTGTAGCGCGTTGAGTGACCTCGACCCCTTAAATTAATTCATGCAATTTTAATTTTGGAATTACTTACGTCTTATTATTTTGAACCACTCAAACTGCTGCTGGCTGGATTGGGTTGGTATGCAGTATAAAAAAAAACATTGAGTCCTCACAAGAATTATTGGCCCACTGTACATAAGTTATCAATTTTATTCTTTAGATGTTTCTTTGTAAAGATATGCGATTAAGATTCTCTTTCTATCTACGTGAGTCTGTCAGCGTATTTTCATATTTTCATTTTTATCTGCACATTTTGTTTTATTTGCCGATTACCTCACTGCGGCTATGTGGGGGAAGGGGGTCCGCGCCTGCTGTTTGACTCCGATTTTCTCTTAAACCGACCGGTTTGTTAGTGTTTTTTTTTAATTTTCATTGTTTACTACATACCTACTTATTCCCCGGAATCCAGAATTAATATGTGAGGTCACGTAACTATCGCTCAATCACACATCTGGCAGGCCGGCTGGAGACGACCGGCAGGCGCGGATCTGACACTCGTACGTGGCTGCGATGCGACTTGTAGGTACGGTTATTCTTTGTTGGGTTTGAGTTTGTCTATGCGGCTCAACTCACTTGCTTAACTCATTTTACCTATTTATTTGTATTATTTACTGTTAATACTTTAGTTATTTGTCATTAATTTTGTGGTATTTAGTTATTTACTGGCATTCGAGCAGCTGATAGTGGGTATAATGTAGGTACCCACTACCCACTATACATTTAATATGTTTTTTTACTGTTTAATCATATACTACTGTTTGTAAAATTATTAATATTGTTCACTTATTTAATTAATCTGTGGATGATGTCTTTGGTCATGCATTTATTTATGTTACTATTAGCACTATGTCCTACTTCTTAATGTATGACTGTTTATCTTCCCAAATAAATAAAATAAAATATAGGATAGGTGTGAGAAATAGGCCTTAGTCAACATTCTTTGTTTCGCGCTCAACGATAAGCGACTGCACCACTTACTGTGCAACTACCCTCTTAATAATTTATTGTGATTTTCGTAAGTTTTTGTTTATATTGTCTAAATTTAATATTGTTATTTTGTATCACTACACTTTGTGGCATCATAAATGTATATTTAGTATAAGCTTATCTAAGTAAGTAAATTGTTAATTCTTATGAGATAATAAAGCATTCTAAACACCAAATATAACAATGGCGGCCTCAGGGTACAATTTGGTCTTTCTTGCTATTTATTTTCATGCAGACACATGAACTTATTATGTAAATGTTGGATGTTATTCGTACAATTAAAGTCAGAATATCTTTGTATCATGAACCTTCATGCGACCCTGAATAAAATAAGCAAGCTTAATACATTTCACACATCAGCTCTTCGTCCAAAGAATTCAGCCCGTGACGTTATACGAAGCAACAAACACAAAATTAATTAAATTTGTAGGCTTTACTTAAATTACCATTCAAGAATTTTCCCCGAGGCTTCATGAGCATCCGTTCCATTGATCAATGAGTATTAAAACGGAATACTGAAATATCTCGAAGGAATTACTGCACAATAATTGTTAAGCCGCGTATCCACTAGGGCAGAGGTTCCCAATTTTATTTGGTCATGGAACCTCAATTGATCATACTTTTTTTGGCGGAATCTGCCTATTTTGCTGGCTATTTTGATAACTAAAGCGTTTACCTTGTAGTTTGAATATATTCATGTTAGACTCGAAGAATGAATAAATTATAAATGAAAATAATTATTATAAGTATTTCAAATAATTTATTGTAACAAAGAAATACAATGTACCTAGGTATTGTGAATGTATTGTGAAGAATGAAATTTTTTCACATTATTTCTTGTAATAGCCGTAAAGTTAGGCTATATGTCTGATAATTAAACGCAGACCAGTCTCGCATCAGTAAGTCTTCACAAACTGAATCAGAACCAGGACAGCTTTCTCAACTATTTATACTAAAAACGGGATATTTATCATGATTTGTGAGTATTTGAGTATCCCGATATTAGTTTACCCGTGATCATGGCGCATGCAACTGCGCCGAAATATCGGGATACTCAAATACTCACAAATCATGGTAAATATCCCGTTTTTAGTATAAATAGTGTTCGTAACCATGATAGTTTCAAAAGTTATAGCTTTCTCAACGATTGCCGAGTATTCATAAAGATAAATACCCGCCATACTTAAAGAAGTACAATTCAACTTTAACTCTCGGAGAGACCGCGGAACCCCTGTGCTCCAACCACGGTACCCCAGGGTTCCGCGGTCCACCTTTTAGGAATCACGGCACTAGAGGCAGCTGCGAGTTGAGCGTCTGCCTCGACCCGAGACGTTATCCCGCGGTTACACTATTCTCCTCGTCATGCTACTCGCGCTGCCGCGATGTTGCCGCGAATACACAGCCATCCTCGCGCGAGTATTCACGCGATTATTAGCTCCGTAGGTAGGTATATTTAGGTACTAGGTTTCAATAGGTAGGTAGGCTGTAGCACAGAGATATAATACTTTCTACGGTATTGGGTTCCTACCTACTCGTCACTTTCAGGACTAGAATTAAACTATATGTAACTTTTATTCTTTTCCTGTTTTGTTTACTAAATAAATAAAAATAAAACAGAACTCTCTAAATAGATACCTACCTACCTACGAGATAAACTGTTAACAACCAATATCAACTTTAAAAAATGGGGTCGGTCGGTAATTAAGTACCTTAACTAGGTACTTAATTATCGATCGACCCCATTTTGTTTTGTCTGGTAATACCAAACCAAAATTAGACAGGCCCTACATAATCTATGCTACTTATAAATTAAGTCTCTAAATTTTATCGTTGTTTCATCTGACCACTCATCCGTCGTAGTCAGCGGCAAATTCCAAAACGCACGTGCTACCTCTCCGAGAGCTCAAAGCGGTATGAGGCGCGCGATGCCTGTGGCCAGCTTACTCGCGTTCATGTTGCCGGTCCTATGACTTGTGCACAAAACACCGACAAAATGTGGAGCCCAGGTAGGGGTAGGTGGTAGGGCATGACGAGGAGCGTGAGAAGTAACGCAGCCACATTACGTTCCTCCCACTTACCTCGCGCCTCGGCGAGTAAATGGCCGTTGGTTATACGTAGAGACCAGGCGAGTCTAGAGATATAAGGTCAGGAGATACTTCACACCAGGACAGCTTCTTAGTCTATACAAAGCACAAGTCCGGTCTGGTATGGAGTACTGCTGCCACCTTTGGGATGGTTCGGCCAAATACCAGCTCGCTACCTTAGACTCGATAGAACGTAGGGCTTTTAGCCTAATAGGTGAGCAATATATGGCGGAGGCTAAGACCCAAAGTCTCGAACACCGCCGTAAAGTTGCAAACCTATCGATCTTTTACAGAATACATTTTGGGGAATGTGCCCAGGAACTTTACGATCTGATTCCGCCATCTCCTTTCCATCATAGGACAAGCAGGCGCACGGCTCAGTACCATCCGTACCTAGTTGATATACCACCCATTCGCACACACCGTTTTGGTTCTACGTTCTTGATGCGTACAGCTAAGGTATGGAACGCTTTGCCGTCGTCTGTTTTTCCTAAAGAATACAATCCCGGCCTCTTTAAGGTACGAGTGAATAGGTTTTATCTAGATCTTCGTGCTTCATCTTAGACCACATCATCGCTTACCATCAGGTGAGATTGTGGTCAAAGGAAGATCTATTCAGTTAAAAAAAAAGACCGTGCCGCGAGTCGAGGCTTGTTGCGACTTGATCTAAACGAGGCGGCCGCACTGCGAGCCATTTAATGTTAGGAAATGTGCAAGCTCAAAGGCGCCTCTGTGTGAGCAGTGTGCTCAAATGGAGACGGTTGTACGCACAGAAATGTACTTCCCTAATCCGTGGTTGTACGTGTGGTCGATACGCGGCAAAATGAAATTACTAATAAAAAGAAACGTGGCTCGAGTTGAGGCAACGCAGCCCGCGGCTCACTCAGGATGCGGCAGCTCGGCTCGAGGTTGCTTAAAAGGATATGCAGCTTTAGAGTGTGTGTTTAGACTTGCGATAAACTAAAGACAATTACTTAATCTAATCTAAAATGTGGTAGTCTTATTTGTACATATGCAATCCTCTTCTCGTGTTGGCCGCCGAGTCAGCTCGGAAGGAGTCTTGGAGCCTTCATCAGCCAACCTATTACCTCCTAATCCCTTTTTAAATTATATTTTTGATTTAAAAGATATATTTATGGATCGAGCATGTTACAGATAAATTGACCAAGTTTTTCCTGTGGATTAAAGCTGTCTAAGCTAAGAGGATGGTATAGATAGGTGATAGACAAGCCTACTGTATCCAAAAACCTGTTCCAGGCTGAGTTTTTCACCAAGTACTTCCATCAGGCCGTGTGTTTAAAGAAAGAAAGAAAGATATATGTTTTTATATTAAAGTATACTTAAGTTTAACGAAAGATTAGTGACAAACAAGTTTTTACATTTCTGTGTAAACAAAAACCAACAGAAAACTTGCAAACAAAAGCCCTGAAGTGTCTTTTATCAGAACGCTGCCTTATAGGTCCCATCTGCATACTGTTTCTCAGCCTACCACACGCACAATAAAATATAGGTACCTTATCTCTATACAATTATACGTCAAATTAAATTACCCCGTCTAACAGTGTCTTTGAAATTTTCAATCGAATTTTATCCACTTACGGTTAGATAAGAGACTGTAATCAAATCAACTCTAAATTGGAGATTTCACGAATTTCTAAATGAATAAAATGAACGATTGCTAAGTATATTAGTGTTTTTATTGACACTGCATGTTTGTGGTAATCGCTTTGTTGGATTCATTTATCATTTTTATTGTTATTGTTCGTGGGGCAGTTATTTAAATTGTCCGCAGTGGTATAGTAGTATTTATTTCATGGCTAATAAAGAAAAGTCAGCAAAAATACTTTATTAAAAATACGGGATTTATCACGTACCGTTTTCGGGATGTTTTTACCGACAATGTTTTGGTTCAATTCTTGAACAATCAGGGTGGAGTGCGATCCGCTCCGCACTGCGTCTCGCTTCCCACTACGCGCCGCAGCCCGGCAAAAACGGTACGTGATTATTTCCGTATTTATAATAGTTATTGAAATAAATCACGAAAGTAAAACACGTTTCTAAGTACGTTACACAGAATCATGAAACAACATAATGATCTCTATACTGGTATCGAACTGTTTGCAACCTCAACCGGCTCTTTCAGAAAGAGTATATCTGATGTCATAATGTCGGATACACTATTTCTGTCTGACCTAAAGTAATAGGTAAAATCTTGTTCTTGTATGTAATGTAACCTACAGATATTGTTTGTCTTCTTTCATAAGCATGCACTTTATGCCCTAATAATTTGTCAACCCAATCTGTGCACACCGGGGCTGATTATACATAAAGAACCTTATTTAGTATTAGCATGTAACCTAATTGCATAATTATTTGTTGTCCTTAATAAAGAAAAAAAAACATACTATTATTTACAATCGGAAGGATAGTTAATAAAATCTAGTCTAATTTAAGTTATTTTCTGATTCCTGATAATGCAAGGATTGATGGTAACTGAATGGTTAGGCACATCGTAAATGAGTCACCCACCGGCAACCGGCACTAGTGGCCTGAAGCCGGAAGTTAGTGGTGGCTTCTAAGTAGTTGACGTGTGACAGACAGCAGCTGGCTGGTGCTTGATACAAGTGGGCACTGGCCGCGGCTTTTACTAACTTCGCCTACCTTTTTTTAAATCTTTAATTTGTATACTTAACTAGTGGACCCGCCGAACTTCGTATCGGCTTGACATGCATAGGTATAACGCGGGCTGTCAATATAAGTCACCCTGGTAGAATTGTCAATTGTTGTTCCGGGCCATCATTATGTATGAGAAAATGAATGACTTCCACAAATAATTCAATACCAAAATTAGCCAAATCGCTCCACCCGTTCTCGAGTTTTAGCGAGACTAACGAACAGCAATTAATATGTATATATATATATATATATAGACAATATATCTCGGGATAACTCCTACCGAAGCATCCGTTTCAAACGATATTCATTTTTTTACATCCTCTTTGACGATATTTGCAGAACGCATTCTGTCAATTCTATGTCAAACGTCATAAGGTTACATTATAAAAGCGCTAAGGTTAGATTATAAATAATTTTATATGGTGGTTAAGTATTCTTAAATTTTCTAATTTTGCGCGCAATTTTCTTAATTTTTTTCTTTCATAAGAACATTCTCCTGACAATAAGAAATACAACAAAAAAGAATTGGCCAATTGGTCCAGGCGTTGTTGAGTTATGCGCTTACCAACACATTTTGCGATTCATTTTTATATTATAGTACATTTAAAACTAGGGTTGGGAACTCTTATTTTAAGTTACATTAACCTGTGTTAGAAGAGTACTTTCTTAACTGTGGTCGTTTAGGACCACATCTTGCTTAACAATAAGTGTAAACTAATAAAATAAATAAATAGATAATATTGAGTGAAGACACGCTGTACTAATTGAGTGTTAATATAAAAACGTTATAAAGACGTGTTATAAAGACGTTTTGACCTTTCAAAACGCCTGGTCGAGGCGACCCGTGACCAAAATGCTGGCCAGTATTTTGGCCAACGTTTAAGCATTGCCATTCAACGTGGCAATGCGGCCAGCATTCTGGGCACGCTGCCCACTGGCAGCGGCTTGTTAGATTAGGGATTTTGCTTTTTATTTTAACCTACTTCTTTCTGTAGGAGCTAAACTAAATGCTTTAGTTTACTATAAAGATCATTTTGTAGGTTCTATATACATATAAGTGTAGTTATCATTTTACATAAATAAATTTGCATAACAAGTTTTGATTGAAAATAATTTAAAAGTTGTAGGTATTCGAAGGGATTGGAATTTTAAGACAATAACTATAAGGCATAAATATACGTACGTATATACATTATTTTGTGTCCAGTACTTTCTCCAGGTAATAGCTACTCTTCTGTCTATTTCCTCTATGTTTCGGTCTTTTCTAAATGAAATTTGTTTTCCAAGGTAAGTGTAGGTCTCTAGGAGATTCTCAAATCGCAACTACCATTAAATAGAAAAGGATAATTTTAGATACAACAATTTTACCCTGTTTAACCTATGGCTGCCAAACGTGGATTTGTGATCACAAGGCAAGACACAAAATACAGACAACTCAGAGGGCAATGGAAAGGAGCTGTTTAAATATAAAGCTGAGAGATAGAGTAAGAAACATAAAAATTCGGAGAATAACCAAGGTAACGGATGTTCAGAGGGCAATGGAAAGGAGCTGTTTAAATATAAAGCTGAGAGATAGAGTAAGAAACATAAAAATTCGGAAAATTACCAAAGTAAAGGATGCTCAGAGGGCAATGGAAAGGAGCTGTTTAGATATAAAGCTGAGAGATAGAGTAAGAAACATAAAAATTCGGAGAATAACCAAGGTAAAGGATGCTCAGAGGACAATGAAAAGGAGCTGTTTAAATATAAAGCTGAGAGATAGAGTAAGAAACATAAAAATTCGGAGAATAACCAAGGTAAAGGATGCTCAGAGGGCAATGGAAAGGAGCTGTTTAAATATAAAGCTGAGAGATAGAGTAAGAAACATAAAAATTCGGAGAATAACCAAAGTAAAGGATGCTCAGAGGGCAATGGAAATGAGCTGTTTAAATATAAAGCTGAGAGATAGAGTAAGAAACATAAAAATTCGGAGAATAACCAAGGTAAAGGATGCTCAGAGGGCAATGGAAAGGAGCTGTTTAAATATAAAGCTGAGAGATAGAGTAAGAAACATAAAAATTCGGAGAATAACCAAGGTAAAGGATGCTCAGAGGACAATGGAAGGGAGCTGTTTAAATATAAAGCTGAGAGATAGAGTAAGAAACATAAAAATTCGGAGAATAACCAAGGTAAAGGATGCTCAGAGGGCAATGGAAAGGAGCTGTTTAAATATAAAGCTGAGAGATAGAGTAAGAAACATAAAAATTCAGAGAATAACCAAAGTAAAGGATGCTCAGAGGACAATGAAAGGGAGCTGTTTATATATAAAGCTGAGAGATAGAGTAAGAAACATAAAAATTTGGAGAATAACCAGGGTAAATGATACTCAGAGGGCAATGGAAAGGAGCTGTTTAAATATAAAGCTGAGAGATAGAGTAAGAAACATAAAAATTTGGAGAATAACCAAGGTAAAGGATGCTCAGAGGGCAATGGAAAGGAGCTGTTTAAATATTAAGCTGAGAGATAGAGTAAGAAACATAAAAATTCGGAGAATAATCAAAGTAAAGGATGCTCAGAGGACAATGGAAGGGAGCTGTTTAGATACAAAGCTGAGAGATAGAGTAAGAAACATAAAAATTTGGAGAATAACCAAGGTAAAGGATACTCAGAGGGCAATGGAAAGGAGCTGTTTAAATATAAAGCTGAGAGATAGAGTAAGAAACATAAAAATTCGGAGAATAACCAAGGTAAAGGATGCTCAGAGGGCAATGGAAAGGAGCTGTTTAAATATAAAGCTGAGAGATAGAGTAAGAAACATAAAAATTCGGAGAATAATCAAGGTAAAGGATGCTCAGAGGACAATGGAAGGGAGCTGTTTAAATACAAAGCTGAGAGATAGAGTAAGAAACATAAAAATTTGGAGAATAACCAAGGTAAAGGATACTCAGAGGGCAATGGAAAGGAGCTGTTTAAATATAAAGCTGAGATATAGAGTAAGAAACATAAAAATTTGGAGAATAACCAAGGTAAGGGATGCTCAGAAGGCAATGGAAAGGAGCTGTTTAAATATCAAGCTGAGAGATAGAGTAAGAAACATAAAAATTCGGAGAATAACCAAGGTAAAGGATGCTCAGAGGGCAATGGAAAGGAGCTGTTTAAATATAAAGCTGAGAGATAGAGTAAGAAACATAAAAACTCGGAGAATAACCAAGGGATGCTCTACACTTCGCTCAAAGTCTCAAATGGAGATGGGCTGGCCATGTTGGGAGATACGATGACAATCCATGGACAATTAACACCACAACATGGAAAGGACCGCATGGCGTGAGAAGTAGAGGTCGCCCGGGCGCTCGGTGGCAGGACGAGATTGTATCCAAAGCAGGAAGAGACTGGATGACCATTGCTAAAGATAAGAAAAAATGGAATTCTTTGGAGGAGGCTTTTACCCTGAGGGGGTCCACATTAGAAGGAGATTAAATTGCATGAGTTATGGTAATTTATTATGGTTAATCAGTAATATAATAATAATTATTAAATATCAAATTAATTAATTCTGTCTAATTTATCTAATGTATTGTGGAATCAAATAAAGCTATTTTTATATTATTTTTTATATACATTATATTAATAAGGACAAGTATAGATCGTCTGCAGCTATATTTAAATAGTTGTTTTGTTTTATTGGTTATTATTGGTGGGGGGAAAGTAGCCGACCGATCGAGCTATGTCTCGATCCCGATAATCTTTTTATATACTAAATTTCACCGAAATCAATCCAGTCGTTAAGATATTTTGTTATGAAGTGTGGATATTTTATTTTGAAATCCCTGTGAAGCCGGGGCGTGTCAGATAATCATGATTAATGCCAAGTACCTACTTAATAAGTATTATGAAAATTATTTTTTCTCATTACACAAAGGTACAAAGGTATTTTATAAAATTTTATTGGTTTTCTGACTCGTATCTCAAACTTCGTAACCGGCCAAATGCGAGTCGTGCACGAAGGGTTCCGTACCATTATCTATAAAAACGTCAAAAAAACATGTCTGTTGTATGGGAGCCCCACTTTAATATTTATTTTATTCAATAGCACAATTTTATTTATTTACCTTATTTGAGGTTGGTGCCGATTAAGCTAGTCTCCTCTAAATTGTATAAGCGCCCATACAACTCAGAGGACTATCTTAGTTGGCGTCAACTATTTATGTATGGGGACACCCATTAATTTTTGACTTTTTTTATTTTGTATATTTTTCCTTTATTTGTGCTGTAAGATCTTACTTTTGCCAAATTTCGTGATTTTAGGTCAACGGAAACTACTATATAGGTTTTCGACCCAAAACTTATAGGGTACTTCCGGTTGACCTAGAATTGCCAATTTTGATTAAAAGCAAGGTAAGCACAAGTAAAGGGAACATACCGAAAAATAAAAATGTTGAAAATTAAGGTAAACTTTGGTACTCACATGTTTTCGCGAAACCTTGATTTTTATACACCTAATATGGACTATAAACCACAGTATCTCGTATAAATTTCAACTTGCTAAGTACACACGGCTACACATCAAGCTATACATTTCCAGTATAAGCTGACCTCGCATTGTGTAGGCTTTTCGTAGAATGAGAGGTCAGTTTATAATTTAACAGTATAGCTTGATGTGTAGCCGTGTGTACACCGGTTCCTGAGAAAATCGGTGGTGAAACACGAACAGACGGACAAAAGAGTGATCTTATAAGGGTTCCTTTTTTAGGGTTCCGTAGTTAAATGGCAAAAACGGAACCCTTATGGATTCGTCATGTCTGTCTGTCTGTCCGTCCGTATGTCACAACCACTTTTTTCCGAAACTGTAAGAACTATACTGTTGAAACTTGGTAAGTAGATGTAATTTGTGAACCGCATTAGGATTTTCTCACAAAAATAGGAATAAAACAATAAATTTTGGGGGTTATCCATACTTCGAACTGTAACCCAAAATTTATTTTTTCATCAAACCCATACGTGTTGGGTATCCATAGATAGGTCTTCATAAACGATATTGAGGTTTTTAATATATTTTTTTACTAAACCAAATATTTTGCGCGAGAGACACTTTCAAAGTGGTAAAATGTGCCCCCCCCCCCCCCTGTAACTTCTAAAATAAGAGAACGATAAAACTAAAAAAATATATGATGTACATTACCATGCAAATTTCTACCGAAAAATTGGTTTGAATGAGATCTAGTAAGTAGTTTTTTTAATACGTCATAAATCGTAAACCGCAATTTACCTTTCATTCAATCAACTCAAATATGTTAAATACCCACTGCTACGGAACCCTTCACGGGCGAGTCCGACTCGCACTTTGCCGCTTTTGTACCTTTTGAGGTACGGAACCCTAAAAATGCACAACTTACAATAACTGTTTCCCCGCATTACACAAAGTTTGAAAGGAAATGCTTTCTAGCATTAAGTTCGCCTATAGTTCACACGGCTACACATCAAGCTATACATATCCATTATAATCCGACATCTCATTCTACGAAAAGCCTACACAATGCGAGGTCAGCTTATACTGGAAATGTATAGCTTGATGTGTAGCCGTGTGTACGTGTGTAAGTATTTTTATCTTTGTGCAATAAAGCAGTTTCATTCATTCATTAATACGAAGACATATAAATTGCCAAAAGTTAACGTTATGTAAGTTTGCATCCCCCCCACACTAGCCTTATATACTAGCCAATTAGGAACAAGCATTGCTCTGATATTTCTAAATTAAATGTAGACAGGAAAATAAAGAAAGAAAAGAAAGAAAGAAAGAAAATACATTTATTTGACACACACACAGGCAGGACAGACCATTCAGAACAGAACAAATACAAAAAAAAAACATAAGTACCTACTTACCTAAAGATAATAACAATAAAAAGAAAAATTATATAAGTACAGAATTACAGAAAATAATAAGAAAAAAAAATTTATGCTTATATAGGTACATATAGGTAGTACAGATAAGGTCTTCCGTGCTGTGTGGGCCAAACAAGCCCCGTTTCAGCGTATTGCTGTCTACCATCCGAGGAAGGTAAGCGGCGCTGGTTTCCAGATGGGACCCATGGGTAGCCTCACGAACGCAGAAAAATAAATGAGTAAACAGATACATAGACATACATGGATACAAATACGCACGTAATAAAATAAACTTGAAAGAATAAAATAGTTAGTGTAAGGTGGAGCTAATTTATATTGTCTGTGGTGGGTGTCAAATGTATGACACTTGACAGTGACATATTTGCTCACGAATTGTCAAATTGCCTACGCTCGAAGACGCGCTTTAGTCCAACTAAAATAAAACTACCTTTGTTGTACTTAATGGTGTTCCGTCTGCGTTGTGATATCGTCGTACATAGGCCCGTACCAGGAAGAACATTAGGCAGGGAGGAGAAAGAGGAAAAGGTAGAGGGATATGAACTATTTCCAGAAAGGTTTGCCTAAAAAAAACATCGCAATTCTGTGTTCAAATAATAGCCATTTATTTATTCATGTTCCACGTTTTACAGAGGTAATGTAGTACAATAGGTAATTATTATTGTTTTGCTAGTAATGGTTTGTTCGTAACGACAATTGCGAATATTTTGGTTATACGGTTGCCAATTTGAACGTGATTCTGGGCTATTTAATGTTCTACGTATAAAACGTATCCATAAGCAAATCATTTTAAAGGTTTTTTTTAGTATTTATATAATGTACAGCGGCTTTAGTGTCTCTGAGCACCGAGACAAACTATTAAAGTTTTACAGTTTTTTATGTATTACAGTTAGTTACTTTATGTCGAATAAATGAAATAAAAATCGGCCAAGTGCGAGTCGGACTCGCGCACGAAGGGTTCCGTACCATTATCTAAAAAAACGGGAAAAAATCACGTTTGTTGTATGGGAGCCCGTAAATATTAAGTTTATTTTAATTAAGTTATTTATTTTTAAAGTGAATAATATAACTCAATATTCTGTGAATATGTTAAGCGTTTACCTGTTGATTTTATCAGTATCGAGTAAAAACGAGCAAAAAATCACGTTTGTTGTATGGGAGCCCGTAAATATTAATTTTATTTTAATTAAGTTATTTATTTTTAAAGTGAATAATATAACTCAATATTCTGTGAATATGTTACGCGTTTACCTGTTGATTTTATCAGTATCGAGTAAAAACGAGCAAAAAATCACGTTTGTTGTATGGGAGCCCGTAAATATTAATTTTATTTTAATTAAGTTATTTATTTTTAAAGTGAATAATATAACTCAATATTCTGTGAATATGTTAAGCGTTTACCTGTTGATTTTATCAGTATCGAGTAAAAACGAGCAAAAAATCACGTTTGTTGTATGGGAGCCCGTAAATATTAATTTTATTTTAATTAAGTTATTTATTTTTAAAGTGAATAATATAACTCAATATTCTGTGAATATGTTAAGCGTTTACCTGTTGATTTTATCAGTATCGAGTAAAAACGAGCAAAAAATCACGTTTGTTGTATGGGAGCCCGTAAATATTAATTTTATTTTAATTAAGTTATTTATTTTTAATGTGAATAATATAACTCAATATTCTGTGAATATGTTAAGCGTTTACCTGTTGATTTTATCAGTATCGAGTAAAAACGAGCAAAAAATCACGTTTGTTGTATGGGAGCCCGTAAATATTAATTTTATTTTAATTAAGTTATTTATTTTTAAAGTGAATAATATAACTCAATATTCTGTGAATATGTTAAGCGTTTACCTGTTGATTTTATCAGTATCGAGTAAAAACGAGCAAAAAATCACGTTTGTTGTATGGGAGCCCGTAAATATTAATTTTATTTAAGTTATTTATTTTTAAACTGAATAATATAACTCAATATTCTGTGAATATGTTAAGCGTTTACCTGTTGATTTTATCAGTATCGAGTAAAAACGAGCAAAAAATCACGTTTGTTGTATGGGAGCCCGTAAATATTAATTTTATTTTAATTAAGTTATTTATTTTTAAAGTGAATAATATAACTCAATATTCTGTGAATATGTTAAGCGTTTACCTGTTGATTTTATCAGTATCGAGTAAAAACGAGCAAAAAATCACGTTGGTTGTATGGGAGCCCGTAAATATTAATTTTATTTTAATTAAGTTATTTATTTTTAAAGTGAATAATATAACTCAATATTCTGTGAATATGTTAAGCGTTTACCTGTTGATTTTATCAGTATCGAGTAAAAACGAGCAAAAAATCACGTTTGTTTTATGGGAGCCCCCTTTAAATACTTGTTTTGTTTTATTTTAATTATTTACCATTTAAGTGAATATATAACTTAATATTCTGTAAATATTTCAAGCGTCTATCTATTGTCGTTATCAATATCGAGCAAAAACGAGCAAAAAAATCACGTTTGTTGTATTTGAGCCCTCTTAATATTTATTTTATTCTGTTTTTAGTATTTGTTGTTATAGCGGGAACAGAACTTCATCTGTCTAACTATCACGGTTTATGAGATACAGCCTGATGACAGACGGACGGACAGACAGACAGACAGCGGAGTCTTAGTATTAGGGTCCCGTTTGACCATCTGGGTACGGAACCCTAAACATAAAATAATTTTAATATTATTACCAATTTCACGCTATCTTTCTGCCATATGCCAAAAGTTTCAAGTGGTAGCAATTCCAATCGGAACTTTTACATCAATTGGTGTAGGTAGTCAAACAATGTTCATGTCGAACCCTGCAGAGTGGATGATGGTGATGGTGATCTCTTATACTGGTTTTCAAATCTGTCTCAGGCTAACTCTTACAATATGTCTAACAATGATTGTTCATTACTCAATAATCTTAATCTAACAAAACTTTGTTTTAGTACTAGCTGTTGCCCGCGACTTCGTTCGCGTTACACTACTAAATGTGTAGGTAACCTAGATACAAAGCTAAACTCGCTGTTGCAACTTGACTTGACACCCCATTTTTATCCCATGGGAACTGATTTATTGGATAAAAGAGAGTCTATGAAGTAATCCAGGTTATAATCTACGTATCTATCTACCGAACTTCATCGGAATCGGTTCAGCCGTTACGACGTGATTGAATAATAAACAAATAAACAAGCATCTAAATTTTCGCATTTATAGTATTAGTGTGACTAGCTGACCGACTCGCGGCTTCTTTAGACTTTAGATCTCAACACCAAATCATTCCACGCTTACATAAATAGTACCTATGATGAATGAATTGATAAAACTGATAAACTAAATTGATAAAATAAAATAAATTGATAAACCTGTTTGGCCCACACAGCACGGAAGACCATATTATCTGTACCTACTTATGTATACTTAAGTACTAAATTTTTATCTTGTGTTTTTTCTTTAATTCTGTACTTAAATAATTTTTCTTTTTACTATTGTATTCTTTTACCTAAAGAATATAATAGTAAAAAGAAGGAATATAATAGGTATGTTTTTTGTATTTGTTCTGTTCTGAATGGTCTGTCCTGTGTGAGTGTCAACTAAATGTATTTTCTTTCTTTCTTTCTATAAATATTTAATAAAATTAAAATACAAACGAATAAACGTACACTAAATTTCTTTCATAAATAAATTTACAAACTTAACAACTAGACAAACTAAATACATGCATCTGTGTTAAAAGTTTGAAGTTACGATGTTATGCATAATCAAGTGACTACTCTCCGTACAAGTTTGCACTGTATGAAGGCTGGGCGCCGTCGTTGCTCTTAACAAGACAATCTGTAATTAGATTTATAAGACTTCTATCAACATTAACGGTGCTTTACGCAACGATGCCTAAACTTATTTAGTGGCTAAATATTTAGCCAATGTGTTCTGCCCACCATGTGTCGAGACATGGACGCTCATGCAGGAGGCTGTGTACAGGTTAAGAGTTGCACAGAGAGTCATGGAGCGTACCATGCTCGGCATTAAACTCTTAGATCAAGCTCCAAACGTCTAGATACGTAGAAGAACGAAGATTCATGCCTTGGCAATCGAGTAAAGGAGCTCAAATAGGCGGGACACTTGGCCAAACGTGGTGATCACAGGTGGAGAAGAGTAGCGACTGAATGGTGGCCGAGGAATGGCTGTAGAAGGGTAGGACGGTCGGCAGCGAGATGGGTGGACGACATCGTTAGAGTCGCAGGCCGTCAATGGGTGAGACTAACGCAGGATCGTGGCGGATGGCACAAACTTGGGGAGATCTATACCCAGCAGTGGGTGAAGTCGGGTTGTGGATGATGATGGTTAAATATTATTTAGAGAGTTGTCATATCATACAAGTAGGTGAGCTACGCGGCAATATTTTGCTATAGGCGATGGTTACCACTTGAAATCAGGTGGACCATGTGCTGGTTCTACCTTCAATTAGTATATAAAAATACAAATACGTCAAATTTAAACATGTTTAGTCGCTAAATACGTTTAAGAATCATTGTGCAAGCCGGGCTAGTTTCTAAAATGCATGATGAAATAACACAAATTAAAAAAAAGTGGCACTTCGGGAATGCTGACAGAAGTAAAAACTTGAATAAAAGCAAGTGACAGGTGTCGGTAACAGTGTCGCGAGTTCAATGGTTTTTTTCCCATCGCGCCTAAAGAAGTTTTCACTTAAAAAACAACTGAAGGAGGATTTTTGTTAAAAATCGTTTAGGTTAAAATAATCTAATCGGAAGGCCAGCAAATTAAAATATTTGAGACCTTCACTCAATATAGGTATTTAAAAAATAAATCAGTCACCTTCTCAGTCACATAGAATTTTTTTCCGAACTCTTTTGTTAGCTCCCGTTTTTTCCATAAACAAAGTGCAGCTGTTAAGTCTTGGCACCGTATCTTAATCCAGTACTCTTCCGTTTAATCTGCGCTGAGCCAATTTAAATAAAGCGCAATTCGTTTCTGGATTTCGTTTTTATACGCAAGCGTTTTAATCTCTTAGAAAAGTAGTAGTTTAATTTAATTTATTTATATTTATTTGTAAGAAAACCAACAGCTGTTATAACTTACTCTTAGAACAGATTGTTTACCAGATAGCAAATAACAGGGTTTCACGTTTGTTATAACACGCTCGCTGAGACAAATATTTGAGACAATATCCTCCTGGTGCGTTGCAAGACCAATTGGCCTTAGAGCTTCCAGCGGTGCGTTAATAGGTCAATAAGCCTTAGAAGACATGGGTGCATTCAAACTCCAATATACGCGAAGACGTTTTAATTCGAAAAAAATGGTATTTAGGCAGTTGTAAACTCCTCCAATGGCTACTTTTAAAGAAAAATGGAAAAGAATACATAAGGCATATCGACCCATTACAATTATAATACTTTTAGGGATGGGAAAAATAAAAATTAAAACATAAAAGCAAATCAACTTTATTATTATACCTAACTTTTATCTTTCTTAAAAGGTACAATTATTGAGTTTCATAAAACATTTAGCACAATATCATTTATTACATTCAGCTCGTTAAGATTTATTTATTGTTTGTTTTTTTTTTGAGTCTTGGCTACTCATGTTAACACGAATCCATTTATTCATGTTATTGTAACATCCCACGCAGCTTCTTCTATTTAATCCTATGGTTGCGAGCGAGGATGTGATTCGTCTTTAGCGTAACAGCGTAACAGTTATTCTGATCGTCATTTATCACTTTTTGTTCTTTAGCGAAAGATAGCGCCAGCATCTTTCGACAACGTTTACATTTATGCATTTTTACGCTAGTTCACTCATACTGTCCATGCGCCCGGAATAGCTGTCAACACATCACTAATTTATTTTGACTCTACAATTAATGCGATGTCGCGTTGTATCCGCAAGGAATGACAATTTTTATCCTCCAGTGCGGTATGAGGTCTAAAGACCTTACACAAATATTATTATTCAAATAAGTAGCCGTTCAAGAGACTATCTCAAATGTATTTTTGTTATTATCACTCATCAAGAAATCTTTGAGTAATAGTCTTTGCACCAAAGGGAGAACGCTGTATATGCGCACCGCATTGACTGCGAGTTCATGCATAACACCTATAAGCCTCATATCGCAGTGAGCGTGTTAACACTAGCTTCCACCCGTGGCTTCGCACGCGTGGTTTGTCAGTAAAAAGTAGTCTATGTGTTAATCCAGGTTATAATCTACGTGCATACCAAATTTCAGCGAAATCGGTTGTTTTGAATGAAAATACTTGTTCCTTCTTGTAAGGTTTAATTAGTAGAATACAGGTAGGTTTTGGAGTGGGGTGCGGTAGAAACACACGTAGTGACGCCGCCGCGGTCGGTCGGGGAATTAAATGTTGCGGGTTGCACCTGCGTGCGATGTGAGGGAGCGGCTGGCTCGCCGTTCATTCTTTGCTGGCGTCAACATCGGTTTAGCCGTTACGACGTTATTGAGTAACAAAGAAACAAATAAATAAATAAACAAACATCCAAACGTTCGCATTTATAATATGAGTGTGATTCTCGGCCAATCTTCCATTAACTTATACTCGTCTCCGTCCAAAGGTTGTCTATTATTCATTTATTAAAAGACAATCATTTATACATTTATTTGATTCTCATTTTGTTGTTACGAGTATCTCTAGGCAAGCCAAGAAAGTGCGACAATTCTCTGATAGCTGCGCGTCCTGATTTTTGGGTTATATCTAGTTTGTATGTTACATAATTGACATAAAGTTCATTATGATATATTTGACATTGTTTTGTTCTGTTTATTTTATTAAACTAATATTTTAAATGCGAAAGTTTTGATATTTTTTTGTTTGGGACTCTATCACGCCGTAATAGCTGAACCGATTTCGATGAAATTTTGGTATAAACGTAGATTATAACCTGGAAAACCATATAGGCTACGATTTATCCCATAAATCAGTTCCCATGGGATAAAAATGGGGTGTCAAGTCAAGTTGCAACAGCGAGTTTAGCTTTACTTCTAGGCTGCCTTCATATTCAGTAGTGTAACGCGTACGAAGTCGCTGGCAACAGCTAGTTTTAATATTTTTAGTTGTCATTCTTTGTGTATTTGTTTGTTTGTTACTCAATCACGTCGTAACGGCTAAACCGATTTTAATGAAATTTGGTATGTACGTAGTATTATATACCATAGATACCCATTTTAGACTACGCCGATGTCGCTTATTTCGATGCTACAGAGGATGGGTTGAACAAGCTGGAGCGTTTGCAAAACCTCTGCATACGTTTCATCCATGGTTTGAGGAAATATGATCACGTGTCTGCTTTCCGTGCTCAATTACAGTGGCTCGAGGTCAGAGAGCGTCTTGATGTACATATACTATGTCTACTTTATAACATCTTACATGACCCCAAATCACCTAACTACCTCAAAGAGTGGTTTTCTACCCTGTATGCTGCAGATCGTCTTGTACGTTCCACACAACTTCTCCAGTTAATAACTCCTCAACACAACACAACCTGCTATTCTAACTCTTTCACCATTACTGCTATCCAACTATGGAGTAGTATTCCGCACGAGATTCGGCATGTTTCATCTATTGAGGTTTTCAGATCCAAAGTGTGCAAGCACTACCTCACTCTCATGAACGAAGCCTACAAAATGAGTGGTGTCCTGTAGATGCTCTGTCATTTATCCACCCTGTTATCTTTATATCATATGAGTTTATTTAGTTTTATTGTAACTACCTATTTATTAGTTTATCTATTATTTTTCAACTAGTGTTTATTGAGATGTAATATTTGAAAGTATGTTTATTGGAAATACTCTATATATATTTGATGTTTCGTTCGTATTCTCAATATATCTTAGTCTTATTTTTTATTATTTATATGTCATGCACTACCTACAAAAATATATTTTCAACACTACGCAAAGGTTAACTGGAAGAGAATGCTTGCTAGCATTAAGTTCGCCTGTATACAGATTTATGTATTTTGTGCAATAAAGAATTTTCAATCAATCAATCAATCAATACTTTTTATTGACAAACCACGCATGCGAAGCTGCGGGCGGAAGCTAGTAATAACATAATTAGTCCCGATTCCTGTTCGTTTGAGCTACTGTAATGTTAAATTTATTACAGTAATCAATAATGATTAAATCTGAATATGACGTAACATAAGTGTTCTTTATTGTACCTACAGTGGAAAATAAATGTAATGAAATATCATCATCATCAGCCCACATTAGTCCGCTGCTGGACAAAGGCTTCTCCCAATACGCGCCACTGAGCCCGGTCTTCGGCTCTTCTCATCAAATTTCTGTCCGCCACCTTTCTTATGTCCTTCCTCCACTCCGCCACGCGCCACACTATGTTTTCCATGACGCGGTCTCTACTCAAGAACTCGTTTACCCCAACGGTTGTCGGTTCTCCGGCATATAGGTATGGCCGGTCCACTGCCACTTCAGTTTGCTAATCCACTGGGCTATGTCGGTGACCTTGGTTCTCTGTCGGATAACCTCGTTACGAATGTCATCCTTCAGAAATGTAATTTTTGACGACCTCCGTGGTGCAGTGGGCGAATAGCCGTCTGAGACGCAGGAGGTAGCTGGTTTGATTCCCGCCGCGGAACAAATGTTTGCATGATCTACAGATATTTGTTCCGGGTCTGGTTGTATATATTATAAGTATGTATTTACAAAAAAAATGTATATAAGTATTCTATCAGTCATCTGGTTCCCATAGTACAAGCTCTGCTTAGTTTGGGGCTAGATAGCGCTGTGTGAAATGTCCAGCAATATTTATTTATATATTTTATATTTGTTTAATATGCTATGTAGAAATTAATACTCTTCCATTCCGGTACGTGGTATTTTTTTAAATGGAAATATTACGAAAAACATCCTCTGAAATTACGTTCATTCTGGGTTTTCACAGGTTCAGCAGGCACGGAATAATTATGAATTCTACGTGATTTATGATGGTAGCTAGACGTATGTAGGAACGCAAGTCTCGCGTGCGGCCCTACGACAATTTAGACTAAATCTAGCCACGGGCCGGACGGGACTAATATTTATAAACCAGGTCTATTCGAAGCACGATATACTGGATCGATACTGTTTCATAAAATATAGAAGGCTTTGTTTTGAGCTAAGGCTTGGAATTTGGAACTTTCAGTTTGCGATGAATGATTACTAATCGTTACTTTTAATCTCGTCGACTCGTTAGCATAAGTAACCATCAAATGGACTAAAGCTCACGGTTCCAGTTCAGAGAACAACAAGGCAGACTCCCTAGCAGGAGAAGGAGCCAAGCTAACACCAAACACAAATGATATTAATCTCTCCAATCCGCCAACTGCGGAAATCAAAAACAGACTGAGGATGAATTCCGAAAAGGAGCACCAGAAAGACTGAGAACGTAGAGCCGACTGCAAGCAGGTGCTTGCAGAAAAAAAACAGAAAAACAACAAACACCTTGTTTAAGATGAAACGCGAAGATCTAATGATGATGGTGGGAATCATCACGGGACACTGCGAACTTAACCATCACCTCCTAAAGACCGGAGCCACGGACAGTGGACTTTGTCGCGGATGCCTTCTGGAGGAAGAGACTGTGGAGCACGTGATACTTCACTGCACTGCTACAAACGATGCCAGACTGAGAACGGGTCTGCAAGGGGTCATCGAATCCTCATCCTCCACCAACACCACTACTACAACATCTACGGGGACCCTGGAAAGCTACTGCCACTAACCCAAAGTCCTACTCCGTTACTTCAAGGAGTTAGGATGGCTGGGGTCAGGTTAGAAGGGGGGTAATGCACAATACACCCCAATGCAGGACGTCAGTGCAGATCTATTATTCCCCCCACCCTAGAATTAGAATTAGCATAAGTAAGGAGTGGAACTCACTAAAAACTCACCTTTATATAATGTAAGGCTCGGATCTTGTAAAGACAACTTTGTGAAGGACAATAATTGGCAAGACAAGTAATCATTCCGGAGGCATAGATAATAACATAATCATAATGTCATCCTCTTCTTCATCCTCCAATAGCTGCAGAATAAGTTTTTTTCTGGCTGCAGATAAATTGTCCGACATATTGTACAGCAATAGAACACAACCGTCACCCATAAAAACAGCGGGAAGAGTGGCGATGTCGCCGTCACTCCGCTAACATCAGAAGGCTAGGGGTCACCCCGCGACAGGCGTCCATGGTCGCGTCGTTCAATGGTTGCAGTCGCGCGTCGCGGTCGCTAAGAACCGAATGCTACCTTTAGACACGTTCAAAGTTAGTGCTATTGCCCACCTGGATCTAAAATATTTTAACAGTAGGAAGTATAAAAAAGAGAGTAGAGATTAAGAGATTATAAGTATCTAATTATGTTAAGTTTAAAACCTTTTGTAACATTACAATTAGGTACACACGGCTACACATCAAGCTATACATTTTCAGTATAAGCTGACCTCTCATTCTACGAAAAGCCTACACAATGCGAGGTCAGCATGTACTGGCAAACTATAGCTTGATGTGTAGCCGTGTGTACCTATTTACGTGTAGGTATTTAACTTAAGCTAACTAAATTGTAACTTATATCAGGTAGGTACATACAAAACATTATAGGTATATATTATTGGAGTCCTGATAACACTCGAGGATGTTTCTTTTTATAATATTTACTTTAGTTAATAAAAAATAAACTAGTGGTTTGCCCCGAACTAAGATCTCGCGAGTCTTCCAAAACACAAAAAAAATATTCTTCGGGCGACTCTTGCAACGATGCCTAAACGTATTTACTGGCTAAATATGATTTAAGGAGTTGTCAAATCATACAAATACGTAAAATTTAAACATGTTTAGTCGCTAAACACGTTTAGGGATCATTGTACAAGCCGGCCTTACATAATCTTCACTTAATAGTACCACGAAATGGGAAACCAAATTACATTGGAGTACAAATTACAGTTATTCTGGATTTCAGACTTTTGCCTATATTTGTGTCACTAAAGCTACACGCATACCAAATTCCAGCACTGTGGGGTCACTGGTGTACCCTGTGAATTTTGTCAACTTTCAGTTTTTGTTAGGGCTATTATCTTAAAAACTACAAGGTTTAAACTAAAAAATAAAAACGGGATCGAAATGTACTCACAAATACCTTTTAGAAGACGTATCATTTGACCGGATAGTCCTATTTTGTTTTTTTACCCCTATTGAACATCAATATCTCAACAACCCCCCCTCTTTTTTAGCTCATTTAGTAACACCAAAATCGTGACAAACTACAACCGAGAGGTGGTTCAACGGCGGTGCAGCGACATCTAGTTTGACCAAAGTTCCCATACAAACCAAAACAGTTGCAAACGATCTATAATCAACTGCTCCAGGCACTAGAGAGCGGTATCGCAAATACTGGCTACATTAAGTTGCTTAATTGCAATGCTTAAACGTACCCAAATATAAATAATATTGAATTGGAATTTACAAAATAAAAGTAACCCTTTGAAAGAATCATCCCAGAAAACAAAATGATTAAAACAAATATTTAATTAAGCTTACCATGTTTGGTTTGGCCGTCTGTTTCAATTTTACGTTCCCATTGGTTTTCAAAAATGATTCGTTATACCGGAGTTTTACAGCAAAAATATTTATAAAAGTTAATTAAATATTTGTAGAATGTTTATTCATATGTAATGATATGACATGATAAGGCTTATCATGTCGACCTTTCACCAAGGGCCTACTAGGGCGAGAACTTTTTGCCTCAGTTCTTCGAGTCACTGCCACTACAACGGCTTCCTAATCCTCTGGGCTAGGTAGGTACGTGACTTTCGTTTATCTATAAATCTTCTCATTTGTGATTTTTTGTTTTTTTTATACATTAAAGGCTTGCGTATGACCACGATCTCACCTGATGGTAAGCGATGATGCAGTCTACGATGGTACACGCTTGCCTATAAGAAACCTATTCACTCGCGACTTAAAGATTGTATGTAGCTATCGGGAAACACAGAATCTGGAAAGGCGTTCCACTCTTTGGCAGTGCGCATAATAAAGGTCGAAGAGAACCGCTTTGTGCGAATGGGAGGTATTCTACCATAATAGTGGCGCAACGCAGAGCGCCACCACCAGAGATGGTGGGATTAGGTTGAAAAGTTCCGCCTCACACTCCCCGAAATGTAATTGAATCTCGTAAAGATAAGCAATAGCTCTCTCCATAGCACGTTAAGCGGAAACCTTGAGCGTTCTTATTAATATACTAGCTGTTGTCAGCGGCTTCGCCCGCGTTGCTCTGGGGTGCAAAAATACATATAGAAACATTGACACCCCATTTTTATCCCATAGGACCTAATTTGTGGGATAAAAGGTAACCTATGTGTTAATACAGGTTAAATCTACATACATACCAAATTTCATCGAAATCAGTTAAGCCGTATCGACGTGATTGAGTAACAAACCAACAAATAAATAAACGAACATCTAAACTTTCGCATTTTTTATATTATTGTGATTAAATCTGCATTAATAAAAAAGTATATGTGATTATCGCCAAAAGTTGTTCTCCTCAAAAAAACGGAAACGAGCAAAATGGAAAAGTCAGGAAATTATTTTTTTGTTAAATCTTTCTTGTTTGTTATTTACAGAGTACCTTTTTTTTGTGAACGTAATTTACATAGTATAAAGCCTGAGGGCACGGAAAATAATTCACGTAAAATGTTTTCCTAATAAGGGATCTAAATAATCTATATATATAAAACAAAGTCGGGGATTTACGCAAAAAAAAAATTATGAGAAAAATTGATTTTTCTGATGAGAATTTTCTTATACCTACTAGAGATGCAGCTTATAATGGCCGATTGACAATTCTACACGTACATTGGCAGCTCACGTCATATGCACGTCAAGGCTGTACAAAGTTCGCCGGGTGAACTAGTTCATTATTAATAAGTTTTTTGTTGAAAAATTACTTTTTCAAAACAAGCTTTTATAAAATTTATAATCGGCACTGCACGCAGATTCAAATGAGCCCAAACACTAGTAGCCTACTATAATCCATTCTGAAGTTCTGTTGTCTAGCATCCGTCTCCATGAGACCACCTCCATGGTATGCACGGCTACACATTAAGCTATATATTTCTAGTATAAGCTGACCTCGCATTGTGTAGGCTTTTCGTAGAATGAGAGGTCAGTATATACTAGAAATGTATAGCTTGATGTGTAGCTGTGTGTACCATATTATTTCAATGTCACCGAAGTTCCATATCGACACAAAAAAGCATGATTGCTGTAACCCACAGATAGGAAAATGTTTAGGAGAGCCCAAAAACTTTTGAGAATTCGGAAAAAAATTAATAACTTTTTATTTATTCAATCCCCAGACGTAATTTTTAGAACTTAAACGTATTTTTGGATTATCTATCAAAACAAATACCTAAAATTTACTACAAGTTACTTTTGATCTATAATTTGTGAAAGGATAAAACGCTGTAAATGAAACATAAAAATGTATGGACGAATCCAAATCAAATGTTTTCCTGTAATGTGAAATTGATGTAACTATTTGTAAGATTAAATTTATATGCAATATATTGGCATAAATACAAAACATCCATGTGTACAAGAGCATTGAATTGACTTTACTGACAAAAGGTTAGTTGGTATAGTAAAATTAAAACGATGTAACTATGGAATGACATTTATTTGGAAATAATTAATTAGGTTCAATTCCCAATTTTGCCATTCGATTGTAGAGGGGTCCTTTCTTTTTTGCAATCTTGAGATGTATTATTATTCGTTTCCAGTTGTAGTGTGTCATTGCAGTCTTTAAAAGTATTATTTTTATCTATTTTCTGAGTTTGAGTAGATACAAGAATTATTTTTCGATCAACATTTTGGTAGGTTTCATCTAATAAATTTTTTTTAGGAGATGTTTGAGTTTGAATATCTTGCTCGAGCGATTCTTTGCACTCTCGGCGGCAGGCGTTTAGACATCTGAAAAGAAGTTGCAGTAATTCATTTACTATACACATACTATAACATTCTGTATTGAGTTTGGCCAGAGTATAGGTACAACGTTTAAGACGACAATCGAAACCTTGATACGGTGTTTAATAACATTACCTATTTAAAATAATTTAATAATAGGTTGATTATTAGTAGGCTAGATTTATTATTAGGGAGGTAGGTCTGCGGATTTTTTTTTATTTGGTTATATTTTGGGGTGCTACCCCACCCCCTTCGTTTTGTTTTTATACCAGATAAAACTAAATCGTAATCGCTTCATTCTTTGCGGAGTGTGATTATGATGGTGTTTCAGAGACAGACAGACACAACAAACTTATACCTACTTAACATTTTTTTTGCGTCGGGGGTTAAAAACAAAGCTAATGACATATTAAATAGGTAAAATAAAATCCATTTCAAAAACTACGCATACCTACCTATTTCTTACTTATAATAACAAGCCTTCCTTGGGTTAAAGGTAAAAAATCCCATAATTAACCCCACGAATCCGTACCTACAAGATAACCGGTAAGTAGGTATGTAGGTATCTACTCCAAATAAGATTTAGGTAGGGTGCTTTTCCGCTTTTGATCTAACTGCTAAACTAATAAACAATATGATAATTATTAAGAACTAGTGATTCGCCCCAAACTGATATCTCGCGAGTATCCCAAAACAAAAAAAAATATTCTTAGGGCGATTCGCGCAACGATGCCTAAACGTATTTAGTTGCTAAATATAATTTAAAGAGCTGTCAAATCATACAAATACGTAAAATTTAAACATGTGTAGTCGCTAAATATGTTTAAGGATCGTTGTGCAAGCCGGCCTTAATATTTGACTAATAAAATAGTAACAAAAACCAACTAACTTGACCTACAGTTTCATTCAAATTTGAGTTCATGTAAGTGGTTCTTCTTTTTTGGGGTATAAATTGCAGTTATTTTAGATTTCAGACTTTTGCCTATATTTGTGTTACTAAAGCTACACGCATACCAAATTTGAGCACTGTGGGGACCCTGGTGTACCCTGAATTATGTCAAAGTTCAGTTTTTATTATGACTCAAAAACTATAAAGAGTTTACGAAAAATAAAATCGGAGTCTAAATGTACTGAATGTTTTTCGTTTGATTTTCTATTTGACTAGATAGCTTCATTTTAATTTTTTTACCCCTCTTGAACCCCAATATCACAACAACTCTCCAACATTTTCCGCTCATTTAGTCACACCAAAATTGTGCCATCACTACCTACCTACCTATGTATTAAATTTTACGATGATTGGTTCAACGCTTCGAAAGTTATCCTCGGACAAACATACATACATACAATGCCGATTTGCCCAAGCTGATTTAGAGATCTCGCTTCGCTCGATCAATAACTGAACAACTAACCTTTTTATCTACACAAGAATCGGTAATATGCAAAGGTTTTAGGTAATTTTCACCAGTTATCTAACCTCTAAACTAATTTGGTAGGTACTGACCTAGGTACATATTTTAATGTTCCATCCAATCTATTTATTTCGAAGAAATCAATAATAATCAATGCTACTTACTTTTCAAAACGACTCCAGTTACACAGCCAAATTCGGTTACCACAATCACAACACTCCCTCTCGACAGTTGCGAAGTAGTAGACCGACGCTGTAAGCCGCAAGCCAAATAGGCGCGAGCGCTGGTAGCAAAAGCAGTAAGTCTGCTTGATCAACATTTGACACATAGTTACAAAGGGCATATATGTGAAAATTCGATTATCAAACACATTTTAAACTAGCGTAACTACTATTTGTCTATATTATAGTGTATGAATAAACTGTAGTAAACCACGTAGACTTTCAATTTCCTAACTCATAAATGTAGTAAATGTGGTGCGTCTAAAAATTTCGATTAGCAAAAACGCTGTTACCCACAGTGCTCGACATTTCAACAGCGCTGTAACTACCGCGGTCATATTATTTGCAAAAGTGAAATTGGTGTAAATGAAAAATTATCAAAATAATGCTGTTGTTATGCTATTTACAGCAAATGTTCGAGCAATATTTTAAATTATTACGGTAAATCATAACGCTGTACAAAATGTTCTATTGATCGTAGAGCCACGAGAATTGCACCGTTCGACGCAGAAAAAAAATCTGATTCCGAAACTGCAATAAAAAAATTTGGGTTTTGTGTGGGTTACAGCATTTATGCGTTTTTGCGTCGATATGTATTCCAAATTTGAGCTCAATTGGTCGAGGGGAACGGGTTTAAAATTCAGTGGCAAGATTCCACCCGGACAAACATATATACAATGCGAGTTAATAAAAAGTTTTGTAACACAAAGCTCACCCAATGACATCGATAGCAAACTATATAGGTATCCTAGTTTTTTCAGATGGTTTTATATAACTTGCTATGTTTGTTAGGTTAGGTCAAATCTTGCAACATTTCAAACATGAATCTGAAAGGTCAAAACTGAATTTTAAACCAGTTCCTCCCAACCGAATGAGCTGAAATTTGGATTAGATTTTGTTACTGTGACAATGCAATAATATTGTACCATGGAGGTGTTCTCATGATGGTGACTGATGCTAGACAACGGAACTTCTGAATGGATTATAGTAGGCTACTAGTGTTTGAGTTAATTTGAATCTGCTTGCGGGTCACTTTTAATTATATAAAAAATCTGGTCAACTGCGAGTCGGACTCGCGCACGAAGGGTTCCGTATCTATAAATACGGCAAAAAGTCATGTCTGTTGTATGGGATGCCCCCCATAAATATTTATTTTAATGTGTTTTTAGTATTTGTTGTTATAGCGGCAACAAAAATACATCATCTGTGAAATTTTCAACTGTCAACTATCACGGTTCATAAGATACAACCTGGTGACAGACGGACAGACAGACAGACAGCAGAGTATTGTATTGATTCATCCATAGACATATACACATGCACTTAGACTAGTCATATAAACAGAAATATAAATTATCAAAATTAACAAATTATTAGGTACTTAACAATTAATTAATTATTTATTTATAATATTAATTAATTTTTATATACTTAATATTGTTATTAAACAATATTAAATATATAAAAAAATAATTAATTGGTTGCAGCAAAAGCATTGTCAGATTGTATAAATTTAAATAATTAAAATTAATAAAGTAATAAGTCGTATTTCCAATAATATTTTATGAATAATATATTCAGTCTAACTAATAAACGAAGTATGTCACAATCAATTAATTATATCTACTCAATATTTTAAATACATTTAAACATGTCCTTATCTGCAAAAGCTTCATCAATATTGTAATACCTTTTGTCAATTAATATGTTTCTTATGAAAGATTTAAAGCTAGATTCTGTCATTTTCCATCGGTAAAATATTGTAAAACTTGATTCCAGTACAGTAATAACTTTTAGATACTTTTGTTAGCCGTGTCATAGGGACAACCAGGCGATCCTTGTTCCTAGTGTTAATATTGTGTATGACTTTCTTAGTCCTAATATTACCTATGTTTTCTCTAACATACACTAAACTTTGAAAGATGAATTCACCAATCATCGTCATAATGCCAAGTTCTTTAAAACGCTGTCTGCAGGAGTCATTGTAATAGGGTCCCGTTTTACGCTTTGGGTACGGAACCCAAAAAATAAATTTTTAAACAAAAAAAAAAATATTTTTGTTACTATTAAGGTTCTGAACACTATTTTCTCTAAAAACGGGACATTTACAATGATCTTTGAGTTTTTGAGTCTCCCGATATTTCGGCAAAGTTGCATGCGCCATGATACACAAAAACTCACAAATCAGGGCAAATATTAGGTTATTAGTGAAAATAGTGTGAACCATGATAGCCATGTTAGTTTCAAAAGTTAAAAAAGACTAGTCTAGCTAGCTCGCTCTCAGTGTAATTGGCGTAGTAGGCGAATAGCCGTCTGAGATGCAGGAGGATGCGGGTTCGATTCCCACCGCGGAACAAATGTTTAAATTATCTACAGATATTTGTTCCGGGTTTCATATAATATACGTATCGTTTTAAGAAAAAAAGTATATAAGTATTCTATTAGTTATCTGTTCCCATAGTACATGTTTTGCATAGATTGTTAGGCTAGATGGCGCTGTGCGAAATGACTAGCATTATATTTTTATTTATTTGTTCCGGGTCTGGTTGTTTCTTTAAACAGGGCGTCCCACGGCTATGTCACATGGAGGGAAAGTACCTTGAATATTGTAGATAGAATATTTTACTGAAAGAAGACATTATTTTAATTTTAAAAACAATTTAAACTGCATTAATAGATTTTTAAATAATTACATGGTTGAACCGGGAATCGAACCCGCTTAACGAGAAAAAAATTACCCTGTAGCTTTGTCATACCCGTTGAAAGTCTTCTTCATCATAAGGATTATTTTTTGCTAAATAACATAGTGTCAGAAATAAAAGGAAGACCATGAATATTAAATATTGATGTGAAATTTTGTTCAGAAAAATGAAAAGCTGACATTGCCGTAAAGACATACAACTGCGAGCCAGCAATGCGGCTGGCTGAATAGAAAGAAATAATTCAAAATAGTGTTCCATTTTCAAACTTTTATTCTGTTGTGTCTGTGATTTTCATTTTTGGATTTTTGCATTGTATTATGAGTTTGTTACATAACCATGGCGTATCAAAATAATTTTGATTTAATGGAAGCATACTTTTTGAACCACAAAAACATAAAATTAGCCTTACAATGGTACCACGAAAGATATTTTGATAGGAATATACCATCTCGAGTTATTATGAAACGGTTGGTGGATAATCTGATTAATTTGGGACATTTCGATCATCGCTTACCACAACCGCGGCACCAAATAACAAACACTGACTTGACATTTTGATATACTTTCAGGCAAATCCTAAAAGTTCAATGAGAGGTGAAGAAGAAATCGGAATTTCGAAAAGCAAAATACACCGTGTACTGAAAAAATACAAATTCAAAAGTTAAGTTTAGGGCGATTAGTACAAAAATTACGACCGGGTGATGCTGAAAGACGACTTATTTTCTACCAAGAAATCGAGAGGCTCATACTAGAGACTCAATATTTTCTGAATAATATTATCTGGTCAGACGAGACAAACTTTAGCAATATGGTATGTACAACCGACACAATAATAGCATTTGGTCGAGGGAGAATCCCTTATGTATCCGCGAGACTAATAATCAAGTGCATTTTTCGTTCAACTGTTGGTGTGGGATTGTAAAAAATCGATCCCTCTTAGTACATTTTTACGAAGGGCATCTGAATACGGAAAGCTATTTAGAAATACTTGAGATTTTAAGAAGTAAGATAAATAATTTTCCGGTGCAGAACGACGAAACCTCAATGAACACTTTCTTTCCTGGATCGGGACAAATGGACAAATAAGATGGCCGCCGAGATCCCCAGATCTAACACCGTTAGATTTGTTTTTATGGGGTTATGTAAAAATTTAGTTTACAAGAACCAGTATGAAAGTGTCCACGAGCTACAAGTAGAACTTAGACGTATTATTCTAAATATCTACCACAACATGATCAAAAATCGACAGGGAGCGAGACAATCAAAAGAGTGCGACTTAGTGTTCAACAAAATGGGACTCATTTTGAACATTTGATAAATTAAATTGATTAACTTTGAATTAAAAATGTTAAAATTCATGGTCTTCCTTTTATTTCTGACACTATGTTATTGAGCAAAAAGTAATCTTTATGATGAAGCCTTTCGATCGCTATAAGTAATTTACAAAGTACAATACAAAGTATTTTTTTTCTCGTGTAGCGGGTTCGATTCCCGGTTCAGCCATGTAATTATTTAAAAATCTATGAATGCAGTTTAAATTGTTTTTAAAATTAAAATAATGTCTTCTTACAGTAAAATGTTCCATCTACAATATTCAAGGTACTTTCTCTCCGTGTGGCATAGCCGTGAGACGCCCTGTATATTATAGTAGGTACGTATTGAAACTACATATTTAAGTATTCTATCAGTTATCTGGTTCCCATAGTCTATCTAGCTCGCTATCGGTGTCATTGGGTCATTTTTAGGGTTTCGTAACCAAATGGCAAAAAACGGAACCCTTATGGATTCGTCATGTCTGTCTATCTGTCTGTCCGTCCGTAAGTCACAGCCACTTTTTTCCGAAACTATAAGAACTATAATGTTGAAACTTGGTAAGTAGATGTATTCTGTGAACCACATTAAGATTTCACACAAAAATAGAAAAAAAAACAATAAATTTACGGGGTTCCCCATACTTAGAACTAAAACTTATAATTTTTTTTTCATCAAACCCATACGTGTCTATGGATGGGTCTTCGAAATGATTTTGAGGTTTCTAATATCGTTTTTTACTAAACCGATTAGTTTGCACGAGAAACACTTCTAAAGTGGTAAAATGTGTGTCCCTGTAACTTCTAAAATAACAGAACGATAAAACTATATGATGTACATTGCCATGCAAACTTCTACCGAAAATTGGTTTGAACGAGATCTAGTAAGTAGTTTTTATTAATACGTCATAAATCGTAAACCGCAATTTACCTTTCATTCAATCCACTCAAATATAAAAAAGTTACAACGAACTACAATAACTTTTATAGATAGATAGATAACTTATAAAAAATTCATATAAAACAAACTTAAAAAAAAATACACTTTTAAATCATAGGTACAATGGGCAGCCTTATCGCTAAAAGCGATCTCTTCCAGACAACCTTTGGATGGACAGGATCAATATGAACAAATAAGGACGGCGGCGTAAGTTATTATTAGAAACCCTAGAGCAAGTATATATTACAATTTATAAAAAATATAGATAATTTATAATAAAATGCTTAATTATATGATATAATATAATCATAAAATTACATAAATATTAATATTAAGATACATAAAATATGTATTGTCATACCGACATACATACATTTTAAAATGTATAAATAAATAAAGGACCTAGTGAGCGATGGATGACAGAAAGTGTTGTCTGACCATGTTTTTAAAGATAGGGAGAGATATTGCATGACGAATTGAGATAGGTAGGGCATTCCAGAGTCTGGTAGCCTGCAGAGTAAAAGAGGTACTATAAAATACTGAAGGTAGGCAATTTTTTATATTATGTTACTTGCTGCTACGGAACCCTTCATGGGCGAGTCCGACTCGCACTTGGCCGCTTTTTTTAAGATGTGATGACGGCAAGTTCATATATCCCACCTGATGTGAACTTTGAGTATCACCTTGATTGATGATTGTGGTAAACTGCCTATTTCAAGTGGTAACCTTCACTGTCTATGACAATTGCATAATCTCAGGTTTTGTCCTACTAAGATTTGGCCTACATGGCATTACATTGCGCCAATCACCCTGCCACAAAACGCATACAAGTGAAAAGTCTCACGTGTCTGTAATTTCACAATTTAAAAGTACTTTGTCATGTGATGTTTTTCCACACTGTCCTATTTTCTTTGAAGCGACTAAGTAAAGAGCGTTGGCACGCCAGTCGAGGAAGGCAAAAGCGTTTAAAAGAACAACCAATGTAGGTTCTTTAGACCTGACGACATTATAACTTGTGATTTACCCTGAACTGAGATCTCGTGAGTCTCCGATTAAAACAAAAAAAAAATACTATTTGTAATCTTAGACTATCAAAATAGTACCACAAAAATATAACCACCTACTTGACCTACAGTTTCATTCGAATTACAGGTAACGGGAGTTCATGTTATATAGTTAACTGTTTTTAGGGTACAAATTGCAGTTATTCTGGATTTCAGACTTTTGCCTATATTTGTGTCACTTAAGCTACCCGCATACCAAATTACGGCACTGGTATGTAGTACAGTCACTGGTGTATGAATTTTGTCAAAGTTTAGTTTTTATTATGGCTAATAATAATAACTAAAAAACTATAAGGATTTTACGAAAAAATAAAAACAGAATCCAAAAAGCCTAATTAATACCTTTCATTTAACGTCCCATTTGACCTACTAGCTTCATTTTTATTTATTTTTACCCCTCTTGAACCCGAATAACCCAACAACCCCCCCACATTTTTAGCTCATTTAGTCACACCATAATTGTGCCATCACTACCTACCTATGTATTAAATTTCACGATTATTGGATTAAAACTTTGTAAGTTATCCTCGAACAAAAAACATACATACATAAATACAACGCCGATTTGCCCAAGTTGATTTAGAGATCTCGCTTCGAGCGATCAACGAGTAAGTATTTCTCTTTTGTTCAAATAAATAATTTGAAATTGAAATTGAAGTAATTAAGTTTAAATGTTACGTGTTTAGGTGAAATATATATATTGGCATTTGAAACTTTTTGGAAATTATTAACTAGACGTTTTATTTTAAATCTTCAAATACACATGGAGGTTACCAATTAATTATTGATGCTTTCTGTTCTGCCTTTCTTTATTCTTTATTCTTTATTGTACACAAGAAAATACATTATAAAGTACAGAAATAGAGGACATGTACAAAGGCGAGCTTAACCCTATGAAGAGTTTTCTTCCAGCAAACCTTTGAGGCTAGAGAGAAAGATGATTTTAAAGGTAGGTAGGTGCGTGTACAAGAATCATAAATATGTACATATATCTTAAACAAATAAAACGAAATATACCAAAAGCAAGTAATAAAATGAATGAATATAATAAATAGACTAATATATACAAAAACAAATATATACCTACAATAAAATAAAACTACAGAGAAAGATAGTGCTCTTTAACTTTCCGTTTGAAAATGTTAAACGACGGACTAGCGCGAACTTCATGGGACAGGGCATTCCAAATTTTCACCGCATAAACGGTAAAGGAGCCAACGCCTACCTTTGTGTATTATGAATAAACATCTCCGTAATGGACTCCACAGGAGTGTACGACGAGCGCCTGTATGTACATAAGACCTGTATAACGACAAGATGGCCGCAAGACATCCCGCGCAAAACCAAGATGGCAGTGCTCCGCCGCATGCCTGAGCAGCGACTCCCACTGACCCAGGGGCAGTCACCTTTGCAAATAGAAGCTAGAAAAGGCGACTGGCAGAACCACGACAAAAATTTCAATAACTATTTGAGAGAATCGTATCGGAAGCATATAAAAGGCTTCCATAATCGCCCCCGAGGAAGTCCATACGTAGATAGGTACGGAGTCGCTGCCAACACTTGGCTAGTTGGCTAGGTATCCCGTCACTGGTTTATTATACGCACAGAATTGTGCATTTACATTGGAATTGGAACACGTATTGTTTGAAATAGGGCCAAAAGTGCGTTGTTGATTTACATAAGTATTTCTAGGTATACGCCTACATTTTGTCTACTTAACAATAGGCATATAACTTATGAAAATATTTTACTTAGAAAACTTTCGTGAATTATTTCAATCATTATTGATCGAGTGAAGCGAGCTTTCCAAATGAACTTGGGCAAATCAGCGTTGTATGTATGTATATATGTTTGTTTGTCCGAGGCTAACTTTCGAAGCCTTTATCCGATCATCGTGAAATTTGATATAGGTATAGAAGTGCCATTTGACCGGATATTCTCATTTTGTGTTTTTTTACCCTCCTTGAACCCCAATATCTCAACAACCCCCCACATTTTTAGTTCAATTAGTCACACCAGGATTGTGCCATCACTACTTATATACCAAATTTCACGATGATCGAATCAACACTTCAAAAGTTATTCTCGGACAAACATATATACATACATACAACACCGATTTGCCCAAGTTGATTTGGAGATCTCGCTTCGCAAGATCTAGTATGAAAATATTATGGTAATGAACGTTATCTACTCTAAAAAGGTAATAAAAATCGTGTTAACGCTCTACTAGTTATGATTATAGTAAGACCCGTCAAAGAATATGTTTAAACCCTCTTTCTTCTTTCTATTCGCTGAAAACAGTTTCCACTGATTTAATGGTCAGATTGTAGCTTCAACCATTATCGGCGGACTGACGATACATTCCCCCATTCTTTGGAACCCTCGTTTCGAAGTTTTGATAGGTTTGCGAAGAGTCATTTATTTCCTGGCTGTATGGTTTACCCTGTGCGTTGGTAAAGTATGTATGTAGTTTTAACGTTTGCTTAAGATAGTAAATTCATACATTTATATTTATTTATTGTGTTATATTTGGTTTTACAATAGGTTTAGTACAAAATTTTGATTCAAAACATGAGCCCGCTGAGGAACTGCAATAATTGATCGAGCGAAGTGAGATCTCCAAATCAAATTGGCCAATTCGGCGTTGTATGTATGTGTATGTATATGTATGTTTGTTTGTCCGAGGATAACTTTCGAAGCGTTTATCCGATCATCGGGAAATTTGATATATAGGTAGGTAGTGTTAGCACAATTTAGGTGTGACTAAACGTACTAAAAATGTGGGGGGAATGTTGAGATATTGGGGTTCAAGAGGGGTAAAAAAAAAACTAAAATGGGAATATCCGGTCAAGTGGCACGTCTAATAAAATATCTTTGTAAGCACATTTTGACTCCGTTTTTATTCTTAGTTTAAACATTGTAATTTTAAGATATTAGCCATAATAAAAACAGAACTTTGACAAAATTCACGGTAAACTAGTGACAAGGCTGAAATTTGATATGCGTGTAGATTTAGTGGCACAAATATAGGCAAAAGTCTGAACTCCAGAATAACTGCAATTTCTACACCAAAACAAATAATCAATTAACATGAACTCCTGTTACCTGTAATATGAATGAAACTGCAGGTCAAGTTATTTGGTTATACGAGTACATTTCGTGGCACTATTTTGATAGTCAAAGATTAGATACAAATGTTATTTTTTTGTTTTTATGGGAGACTCGCGAGATCTCAGTTTGGGGCGAACCACTTGTATAAATTATATAATGGTTCAAAACCCCTGTAGTGGGCCATCTACATTGCACTTCATGTTTATACGATCATTATATTATCAGCCATAGGATGTCCACAGCTGAATAGATGAACCGACCTTGTGCGGCCTGCACCCGACGTCTCCCAGCATCCTTAACTAGGTTGTTATTTTAGCTACGCTGCGTTTTCCAGTGCGTCGCGCGTCGTCTCCATTCTACCTCTTAGATAGATAGATATACTCTTTATTGCACACCAAACAAAATTAAACATACAACATACAGAAATATACAAACATAAAGGTTAGTACAATGGGCGGTCTTATCGCAAACAGCGATCTCTTCCAGACAATCTTTGGATGGACAAGACCAAACATAATCAAAAAGACTGGTGTATCTATGTTCATAAACCTACATAAAGTACCTATACTTACTAATAAATTAAATATATACATATAAAAATATAAATGTAACGAATCAGAAGTGCGTGATAAATTATCGATATTTGGTCATAATCATGTAATTCTTTACTAGAAAAAATATTAAATAAATACCTGACTAATTTAATTATTTGGCGCTAAAACATTAAAACTTTCCTCTGGAAACACCGGCGCTGGCGGCGGTGTGGAGGGGTCAATAACCCACGTACGATATTTGTTTTTGTTGTTGACAATTGCAGTTAAGAAACAATAAGTTTAATATAGCTCTGAAAAGAACTTAGGTTCAGCTCTGACACGAGCTTAGGTACGTATTGTTAGATAAGCAGAAGCACGTCAGTTTGACCCCCAACTTCAATGCATCTTCGACATCGTTTTATGATGATGGAGCGCACTTTTTGCAGCACGTTTGTGTCCGTTTTTTACACACCCCACAAAGCACATTAACATGTTGTAACATTCCGCATTCGATTAAGACATTTCGCAAAGAAATAAAGTCGGGACGTACGAACTATGAACGGTACAGCGCAAAACTGAAGCGTGTTGTGTTGGGCGCGGGCGAGCGAGAGAACGATTTATGGGGGAAAATTCAGGTAATTCTCGAAATTAAAAATAAAATAACTTTTATTTATTTGATAATATGTTTTTTAAACATCTTTTCTGCCCTACTTTAATTGCTATGACGGACTCTTCATGGATCTGTCAGGGTCTTTGTTACATATTGTAAAATAAAATATACATATATTATATAAACTACAGTAAAGGAGATAAACCTTTTCTAATATGCATATCAAGATATTACATTCAAACCAGTAGAATATATTTTTTTTGGATATTTCTAGATTTTATCTACGATTATTTCATATGAAAATAAAAATAAAACCGAAGCGAGCGTAATAAATCACTCTTACCACTTTTTACTTAATCTGAGCATTCAATCCGTGTATTTTCAAGTAAATGTCATTTTATCTGTGCTAACTTATCTCTCGACTGCTGACCCAGATACGTCCATACTCTGCTATTTACTGCCCACTGAGTTATTCGTACTTCTCTGCATTCATATGTCAGTACTCGAATTAGATTATCAACCTGATGTAATAAGTCTAAAAATCATTATGTCATTCGCATCAAAGTGATTGTAGTTTTAGCTATTACATTAAAAAACATTCAAGGTTTATTTCGATCAGTATTGTAAAGACGGGATTTTTCACGTACGATTTATTTATCAGTTTGTGGCGATAAAGTGCGGAGCGGATCGCATTCACCCTGAACAGAGTTCACGAATGAATTCAATTTTGTTTCAATTCAATTGAAAAAAAAAACAGTGTCGGTCGTAACACCGATAAAACGGTACGTGATAAATCCCGTATCTTTCGTATCCGTAGCTATCGCCCACGGCTTTCTACGTGTGTGAGGTCAATAAAAAACGAGTGTGGTTTAGATCACACGACTGAAGAAAAACTTCTTTTTTAAAATATTAATTTATACAATTGTTTAAGAACAAAATTATCCACACTTCTGTAGGTCGATCAGTCTATACTCTTTTTGGACAGACGCAACTCGCACTCGCACATTAACGTTTAAAAATATACGAAACGTAACTCTCTCTCTCTCTTTCTATCTTCACTAACTTATATCCGCATCTCAACTTCCGTTCGCACTTTTCGTAACGCATTCACAACCTTACTCCCCAAGTCAAGCGTCCGTAAAGATGTTTTGCTTCAAAAAGTATTTTATGTCCAGGTCATAATCTATCTGTATCCTGAATTTCATGGAAATCGTTTCGGCCGCTACAATATGATCAAGTAACAAATAAACATCGACCCTTTCTCAGCTTTACAAACACAAAACAAAAGAAATAGCCGTCGATTATGTCCTGAGTCAGCTCACTAGCTGATGTTTTTGCAATAAAATGTGCTCATAATGTTCAGTTTCTGCAGTTGAATTGAGGGTAGTTGATAAACCATCTATCTTTTCAACGGAGGACCGCGCGCTCCCGCGCCGACCCGCGCACCGCGCCTCGCTTCAGGAAGCTTTTGCGCGCTGAGGTGAACAGACGTTCTGTTTGCAATCAATTTAATCAATTTGTCATATCCTCACGCTAAACGTTCTGGCATCGTGTGTGTGGACTCATCGTTGTGCAGTGCAACTGTTAACCACTAAAATTCACCTGGACTATCTGTGGCGTGCCGTGTACGCCAGGAACTTCTCTCTGGTCCCTGCAAGTCCAAAAAAGGTAGGTGGTGTTCATTTGTCTTTTAAGATACTGCAGGAACGAACTTTCCATCCATACACCAATTTACAATCACCCCTTTTTGAAACTCAAAAACACTGCCAGCAATAAATTTCAAAAAAAGATTGTGTATAAATCACACACATAATATTATCAAACGTATGTCTTTGACTGTACCCTTACAGTCCAGTGGCCTACGCGAAGCATAAATCAATCGATCTTGATAAATTATACAGCTTTCCGAAGCGGATACCCTCACTGTATTTCACCCATACAAAGAAACAGAGCAAGGCATGGAATATAAATGGTATAACACATAAGTCATGTGGATTTACTGACCGATTGAGTTATGAAATAGAAAAAATATTTACTCCTCATAAAACCTTTGTACGAAATCATTTTTTAAACTTTCACGATTACTGTACATAATTACTGATATAAACAGGTATTTGAACCAGCCGTAGGCAGACTGTTCCAAATTTAAATAAGAATAAATCTTACGAATGAGCCATATCGTCTGGTGGTCCAAGAATAACGACACTAGTATTAACAACTAGCTCATACAAGTGCCTTAATTTTAAACCATAATACCAAAATTAAAACGTTACGATAAGCACATGTCGTATCGCGCTGATACGCGTAACATCAGTCAAACCAACGTGAAACCCAAACCAAACACGACGTTCCAACGTTAGCGCGATTGTATCGCAGTTGGGCTTTGGGATTGTCACCTTATGTTCACACAAATCATTTAAATGTATGTTAAGAAGATTTGTTGCACTCTATTAGATACTTTATGCTTTTATAACGGCACTAGCACTTACACGTCGACTGCTCAACCTTCAGAGACTTGACCTTCGAATCATCGTGGGAACCCTTACAGGACATTGTCCCCTCAACAAACACCTCTACATCATGGGAGCAACAGACAGCCCACTCTACAGGAAATGTCTCGACGAAGAATAATCAGCAGCCCACGTAGTCCTGGAATGCGTGGGGGTAACAGCACAACGTGCAGAAATCCTGGACAATCCAAAGTCACTACGTGAAGCCTGCGAAGACCACAGGAAAATTCTGCGCTTCTGGTCGGAGTTAGGCTGGCTATCCATATAGCCAACTCTCCCACGCATAATGGACCAATTAAGAGTTCAAATGCGGAACAGTGAGTCCACCCAACATAACATAACATAACGACACTAGCTTCCGCGCAATATATAAGTGACAACGGAGATGACGGCTGATAGAGAGGTATGGAAGAAAAATACATGTTGAGCCGACCTCACGTAAAGTGGGAAAGTGCAGGAAGAAGATGACTAGCTTCCGCGCAAAGCGCGCGCAGATGGTTTGTCTACAGCATTTGTTTCAATCCAGGTCATAATCTATCTACCAAATTTGTGTACCAAAACAAATGTTTTGTTTACTTAGTTACATATTTGACATCCCATTTACTTATCAAACCTACTTGAGCGCGCTATATAGATAAGATGGGCAAAAAGCTGCCTCGATACAATTTCCCCCGGTTTACCACAGATGTACCACCCTTTCGCATTTTCAGTGATATATCGTAGGAAGACATAAAATCTGGAAATATCCTCAAACACAACATTTCGCGAGCTCATTACGCCGAGTGTATTGCATATAAGCAAACATGTCATTTCACTGAATCAACACTTCAGTAACTAAATAGGTACTATGTTTGCTGAGTATAATGTATGTGTTCTGTAACTGTTACTAGATTCAGGTCATACATTTTTTACTATTGTTATTATTGATCGATCGGCGTTGTACTATGTATGTATATTTGTTTGTTCGAGGATAACTTTCGAAGCGTTGATCTGGTCATCTAGAAATTTGATACATAGGTACGTAGTGATGCCCCAATTTTGTTGTGACTAAAATGACCTAAAATGTGAGGGGTTGTAGAGATATTGGGGTTCAATAGAGATAAAAAAAATGAGACTATTAGGTCAAATAGGACGTCAAATGAAAAGTCTTTACTAGCAAAATTCGACTCCGTTTTTATTTTCAGTAAAGTTCTTGTAATTTTTGAGTTATTAGCCATAGTAAAACATGAACTTTGACAAAATTCACAGAGTACACCAGTGACCTCACAGTGCTGTAATTTGGTATGCGTGTAGCTTCATCATCATCATCATCCACAGCCTGACTTCACCCATTGTTGGGTATAGGCCTCCCCAAGTTTGTGCCATCCATCACGATCCTGCGCTAGTCTCACTCACTGACGGCCCGCGACCTGGAGAATGGTGGTTGAGGAGCGGGTATAGAAGGATAGGACGATCAGCAGCGAGATGGGTGGACGACATCGTAAAGGTCGCGTGTAGCTTAAATGACACAAATATAGGGAAAAGTCTGAAATCCAGAATACCTGCAACTTGTACCCTAAAAATCTAAACCAATTAACATGAACTCCCATGAACTGTAATTTGAATGGAACTGTAGGTCCAGTAATTTGGTTATTTTGCGTGGCTCTATTTTGATAGCCAAATATTACGAATAATATATTTTTGTTAATTTTGTACATAATTAGACCTCTTTTAATCGAATTATTTAATTAAATTATTATTAGGTACAATCATCATCATTTAAGACATCAAACGTCCACTGCTGAACATAATGCTTCCTCATAGATCTTCAGAACGACCGATGATGCCTGCACTGAATGGCTCCCAGCAACCTTGGCTCATGAATGCCGTAGCATTGACGTTGCTATTGTACCGTGGCCACGCTACCCGCCTCTCCCCTCTCATTCGATAAAGTCGTGTAACAGTTGTTGAAATATAAATAGATATATCTCTTCATTCCAACATCCTCTAAAGTACATATTCTGATAGTCTTAAGTTACAAATAAAAAACCGTCATACATTTCCATTTTACAGCAGAGATCCCTTCACCAAAAAGGTAAAGTGAAAACACACATAGTTAACAACTATCCCAGAAAGCTAGTCCAAATGTGTCTATCTGTTTGGGAACTACGATACCTAAGACAGACAGACAGACGGCGTCAAACTTATAAAACCCATCTTGTTGCGTCGGGGCTTAAAAACATTATGGAATACTTGCGCAACGAGACCTAAACGTAATGACGCCCTCCTGGTGCAGTGGGTGGTTAGCCGGCTGGGACGCAGGAGGTAGCGGGTTCGATTCCCGCCGCAGAACAAATGTATGCATGATCTACAGATATTTGTTCCGGGTCTGGTGGTTTCTCTTTATATTATAAGTATGTATCTACAAAAAAAATGTATATAAGTATTCTGTCAGTTATCTGGTTCCCATAGTACAAGCTCTCCTTAGTTTGGGGCTAGATAACGCTCTGTGAAATGTCCAGCAATATTTATTTATTTATTTGGTGGCTAAATATGATTTTAGGAGTTGTCAAATCATGCAAATTATGTTTAGTCGCTAAATACGTTTTTGGGATCGATGTGCAAGTGACATAACGTAAAAGCTGAAAAATTACGTATATTTTATAAAAAGTTAAGCTATCAACATAAACGGGTCACTTCGGCCAGTCATATCCTAAAGACAATGACATCGTCATGACATAGCAATTCAAAGGTGCTCTATTCATGCTCCATCGTAAATTGGTCTCAGCTCGACCCTCGTCATGTCTGCCAGCCAGGTCATCAATATAGCTGTCCACGTCTTTATGCCACGTTGACTTATGCCCTTTAAATTACTAGATATCATTATTTTTAATAATTTTGTACTTTTGAGCAACTGTGAAGCTGTGAAAGTGCTCGCCCTGGGCGAGCACCTAATAAAATTATATATATATATATATATATATATATTTTATGTTATTTGTGGGGAAACAGGCTTACCTGATGGTAAGCGGTCACCGTCGCATATTGACACCGGCAACACCCGGGATATTGTCAATGCGTTCCCTACACTGTAGAAACCTCTTTACATTTCTCTTGAAGCGTGCCATGTCGTAGTCGAATGGGAAAACCTCAGATGGTAGCTCATTCCACATCTTGCAAGTATGTGGTAAAAAAGATCGCGTGAAGCGTGTGGTGCGCGATACCCAATTGTCGATTATATGTGGATGAGCTTTATTACGTTGTCGAGAAGTACGGTGGTAAAATCTCGACGACGGGATGAGATCAAATAGCTCCTCAGAACATTCCCTATTACACAGGCGGTAGAATACACTGAGCGATCCGAAAAATTAATAAAATTTAATATAATTAATTTATTTTTATTATTTTTTATATTTTATTTTTTTAATTTAATTATAAAATAATTAATATGTTATAAAATATAATTATATATAAATAAAATTATGATTATCGCTAATTTTCTTCAATAAATTAATATATTTGATATAAAAACAAATTAATATATTTTATATTAATTTGTAATATTCATTATAACAACGAAAATAAATAAGCACCAAGTTTCAAAAATTACACTCAGAAACACTAGCTAATGCTAGATCAATATTTGGACAAAAAGATATTCCAATACTTTATCATTTGGTTCTGTTGTTCGTTGATAGTATTCTGACACCTGTCAAATTTGACCTACTAAATCTCCATGAGTTTAAATAATTCTCGTAATGTTAACATTAACGGACCGCATTAGAAACAGTGAACTGCGCTCCCAAACACCAAGTAGGCAAGTTAAAGTGGGACTGGGCAGAGATTTCGGAAGAGTTTTGGGCAAAATCCACCACGGAGTGGATCCCAAAAGACAGAAAACGACCACGTGGAAGACCGCGAGGTCGATGGAAAGACGAACTCGATTCGTACGTATACTTATGGAAGACTGGACTACACACGCGCATGATAGAGTGGAGTGGAAGGAAGGAAGGGAGGCCTTTGCCCTGCAGTGGGACAGTACAGGCTCCAAATAAATAATAATATTGTTAACATTCGACATCTTTTGGTCGCATAACGACCTGTAACCCTCTTTCAGTTACCTCAAACGTAAATCTTTATAAAAAAAGCCTACTATAACATATCAGATAAATTAGATTTCCATTAGTGTAAAAGGTCTCTAATATTACGCATATCTCAACATAACATAAGATTACATACTTCATTCTTGTAACAATATATTTAGTTGTCCAACCTGACAAAAACACCTTTACTTTATTCTACTTTATTCTTTACTAGCTGACCAATCCGCGGCTTCCGTGCGTGGTTTGCCAATAAAAAGTAGTTTATGTGTTAATGCAGGTTATGATCTACGTACATACTAAATTTCATTGCAATCGGTTCAGCCGTTCCGGCGTGAAAGAGTAACAAACATCCATACATCCAAACTTTCGCGTTTATAATATTAGTAGGATTGTACACAAATAGATTTACAGACAGAAATACCTTACAAAATGGTACAAAGGCGAGCTTAACCCTATTATGAGTTTTCTTCCAGCAAACCTTTGAAGATAGCGATATTTGATTATAGTGGTGGGTACGTGCACGGAGAAGGACATTGGAGTAAAATACTAATGTATAATATATACTATAATAAATACAACATTTAACCATATTAAAAAAAATACCTGTTAAACTATACCTTCATTATAGATAAACATAATACATTATACAAAATATAAATAATATACCTACTTATACATAATAACCTAAAAGCTTACAAGGACAGGTAATGCTCTTTCACTCTAAGCTTAAAAGTGCTTAGTGATGGACATGCGCGGATAGAGTGTGGTAGAGAATTCCACACAACGACACAAAACACAGAAAAAATATGTCACAGAACCCATTATTTCACAGGAAACGATTCTAGCAAACTTTTCTCGCCAAGGAGAAAATGTATTGTTTTTCCCCCACATTTAGAACTTTAAAGTCTAGAATTAGTTTAGTCTTCCAGCCGCAGGCACCCCCTACAATTCTCATTAGAAAGCAATTTTGCGGAAGGCAGGCACGAGATAACATGATTTTAAACTGGGGTTTGCTGCTATTGAAACAAAATGAAATACCTTTATTCAAATAAAATAATGTGTCATAAAGGAACGCGTTATCAGATAGGACACCAATTCGACATGAGTTTGATCGCGAGTTCGAACGAACTAGCGACCATCTCCATTCTATCAACGGACAACCAGACGCTCTGCGGTGCGCCACCGCTATATGGTAGAAATATCTCCCATTCGCACAAAGCGGTTCTCTTTGACCTTTATTATGCGCACCGCCAAAGAGTGGAACACCTTGCCAGAGTCTGTGTTTCCAGATAGCTACAGCCTGGGTATCTTTAAGTCGCGAGTGAATAGGTTTCTTCTAGGCAAGCATGTACCATCGTAGACTGCATCATCGCTTACTATCAGGCGAGATCGTGGTCAAACGCAAGCCTATAATGTATAAAAAAAAATCGCAATTGCGGTCTTTTACGACAACACTTCCTAAGGCAATTAGGTGTTTTGATTGAGTCAGAACTTATATAATATATATTTTGGCTGGTAAGCTTATGGACAAATCTAAGCGAAAAACGCAACAAAATTTCACTAGTGTAATTTCATGCCGCCCCAGCAAGTAGAAATATAGGTTTTTCGCTCAGATATGGCCAGATATATCTTTTATAAGTGTTATTGAAAATGAGCCAAAAAAAGAATATAATATTTTTTTATCTATATTTTCTCACTGCTAGGCAAAGGTCTCCCTATGTTACTCCACATCTCACGATCACTTGCCACGTCCTACCAGCCATCTTGGAATGCATCGAGGTCGTCACGCCAACGCTTCCTCAGCCTGCCTCGGCCTCGACGCCCATCTGCAGGTACCCATTGTGTGACGACTGTTGCCCATTTGTCTGTGACCATACGACTGACGTGACCCGCCCAGTCCCGCTTCAGCCTGGCAGTCTTGTCGCCAACATCTGCGATGCCGGTCTACGCGTGAAGTGTGATATTGCGTATCCTGTCGATTCTCTTTACCCCTAACACGCTGCGTTCCTGGCTCTTATTAATAAGATAATTACAAATTAGAATTCAATAAGTCGTTCAAAAATATTGTGCTTGTAATTGAGGCAGTGAACTCTTTCAGGAAATATACTAATTACAAGATTAGAAACATACTATTTCCTATTATTTCTAGGTATAATAGAAAAAACTGAACTAAAAAACTGATGGATTGTGTACTGAAAACTACGTCCAAAAAAATTTATTTTGAAGGTGGTATTTGCGAATGTTATTTGAACCAGTGAAAATATCCCAAAATGCTATTGTTTCTGTTTCTTGTACTATTTGATTAACGCCATCCACATTTCATCCATTCCGATCCTGTACATCTGAAGGTTGCCTGGAAGAGATCGCTTTAAGCGATTAGCCCCACTCAATTTTACCTATAATTAATACGTATATCCTTTTTGTTGTTTTATGTTTAATAGTGTGCAATATGATGATGTTATCTATCTACATACACACATATTACATGACCTCCGTGGTGTAGTGGGCGAATAGCCGGCTGAGACGCAGGAGGTAGCGGGTTCGATTCCCGCCGCGGAACAAATGTTTGCATGATTTACAGATATTTGTTCCAGGTCTGGATGTTATATATTATAGGTATGTATTTACAAAAAAAAATGTATTTAAGTATTCTATCAGTTATCTTGTTCCCATAGTACAAGCTCTGCTTAGTTTGGGGCTAGATAGCGCTGTGTGAAATGTCCAAAATTTTTTATTTATTATTATTATTACATATTACTAGTTGACCCGCCCGCGGCATCGCACGCTTGAAATTTTCCGTTCCCGTGGGAACTTCGGGATAAAACTATATAAAACACTCTTGTCAAAATGACGCGACACTTCATGTAAATGACTTCACGTCAATGAACGACGGTTAAATTATATGGATACTAGCTGACTTGCCCGCGGCTTCGCACGAGTGGTTTTTCAATAAAAACATTACCCTCCTTTTGCGCAGTCGGGTAAAAAATAGCCGATGTCCTTCCGTAGATATAATCTATCTCATTGCCAAATTTGATTACGATCCGTTCAACCGTTTAGTTGTGAAAAGGTAACAAACAAACAAACAGAGTTATTTTCGCATTTATTATATTATAGTATGGAATGGATATGAATTATTCATACAAAAATACTAAAATCGCGATTAAAAAATGGGGGATGGGGGTAGGAGGGTGAAAAACACTTAACGACTCATACCTACTAAATATACAAAAAAATCATTAAACGATATGTAAAAAAAATTTGTGCCGCTAAGTAACTGTCGTACTCAATAACTAAATATAGTACTGATTTCATATTTAAACAATATTTACTTGAGGATTTAAACTACATAAATGAAAGTCAGAAACGCAATTAGTGAAACTTTTCTCGATACAATTATTTGTCAAAGTCGGCTCTTCTAAAACACTAATATCGTTTATTCTCCGACTTTTGAAAAAATTTAAAGTATTTTTTACATTGTTATGTAGGTAATTATGGTACCTTAAATTTTTTTTCAGCATTTTTTTAAGCATTTTTTTTCATCTTTTGGTTTTCTTGCAATTTGAGATTTTATCTTTTGTCACTTACGTCATTTACTCCTGCGACGCGGTTATGGCAAATGTTTGTCTCGTTCTTCACCTAAGCAAGTAAATAGCACTGTCACTTTCTTGCGTTTCCGGATGCTGCGCCGAACTGTCACCGAAATTAAATTTGTATATCGTCTTAAAATCGGACGACCCGTTTCAGAGGAGTGCGACCACAAACACCGTGACACGAAGTTTTTATATACCTATTAGAAAGAAGATAAGTATATCGGTTATCTGGTTTCCATTACATTCCTACACGCTTTGCTAAGTTTGGGGCTAGATAGCTCTTTGTGAATTGTCCAGCTTTATTTATTCACCTATTAATCTATCTAGGTATATATATATCTATCTTTTGTCACTGGCAGAATTAAGTTCCATACCAATTTCCATGATAACGAGAGTATCCATAACATAAAAGTTTATTCCTACTCTTCTTTTAAAATATAAATATATTCAACCGCTTAGTTGTAGTCTATGGTACGATACGAGACAGAAAAAGGAGTTGTTTTTAAATGTAGGTGCATTAGGGCCATAGAGATGGGACACTTTTACGCAGGTTAGAAAACAAAAGAATTGCATTACAGAACCATGACGGTTAAATTTAACAAAATCGTTATCATACCCCGACTAAGTCAGGAAATTTGAGAAAAACGCAAGAAGGTTTGTTTAGAAGATTTTGTCGAATTTATAGGAATTTATAGGTATATTTGTCGATCGGTAAGTCATTGCACGGCTGGTTAGATAAAAAATATTTTTGATTTAGTGGCCAATCAGCACTTCTAAGGAGCAGTGAGCGAATGACTGAGACGGAGGAGGTTGCGGGTTGGATTCCCGCCACGGAATAAATGTTTTCATGATCTACAAATATTTGTTCCCGATCTGAGCGTTTTTTTACGTATTATAAATAAGTTTTTACAAAAAAAAGTATATAACTATTATATCAGTTACCTGATTCCCATAGAATAAGCCTTGCTTAGTTTGTGGCTAGATAACACCATGTGAAATGTCCAGCATTCTTTTTTATTTATTGATCAAGCGAAGTAAGATCTCAAAATTAACTATTCGCAACGAATCGGCGTTGTATGTATGTATAATGAAATGTGTGTATGACATCATACAATGTCAGTGTACGCTACTACAATTGAGATTATACAAATTTTGGTATACACGCTCTCTTTAATTTACGTACGTTGGATTTGGACGGATAAGTTCGGTCGTCAACGTCCAAGCATACTACAGCCGATGACGGATTTGGTGTATTCGAGCCGTTACGTCCCTAGCCAGTCAGTCGTTGTATGTATATATGTATGTATAATGTAATATGTGTATGTCATTGGATAATATCGGTGTCTCTCTTTATTTTACATACGTTTGCTTTGGTCGGCTGAGTTCAGCCGTCAACATCCGAGCATACTACACCCGATGACGGATTTGGTGACGTCACTAGCCGTGTAAATAGCCAATCAGTCGTTGTATTTATGTTTAATGTTATGTGTATATGTCAATGGACAAGGTCGGTGTACGCTACTATAACTGAGTCGTTCCGGTTCTGGTGTACGCACTCTTTTATTATATATACGTTTGTTTTGGTCAGCCGAGTTCAGCCGTCATCGTCCGAGCATAGTACGGCCGATGACGGATTTGGTGTATTCGAGCTGTTACTAATTTCGTGTCGCAGTGGGTGAATAGCCGGCTGAGACGCAGTAGGTAGCAAGTTCAATTCCCGCTGCGGAACAAATGTTTGCATGATCAAGAGATATTTGTTTTTTCAATATATTATAAGTATCTATTTACAAAAAAAAGTATATCTGTATTCTATCAGTTATCTGGTTCTCATACAAGTTCAGCTTAGTTTGTGGCTAGATAGCGCTGTGTGAATTGTCCAGCAATATTTATTTATTTATACAGCGGCCGATAACGGATTTGGTGTATTCGAGCCGTTACGTCCCTAGCCGTGTAAATAGCCAGTTCGCTGTGGATTGGCCGGATCACGCAAACGAGCGCTGCTTCATCCGGATACTGTACAGCTAATAGCGTGGTGGCCGTAGATATATAGTGTGATTTAGAAACGCTCTGTGGAAATTATAGTACAAAAAAGGTTTGAATTAATAATGCGCTAAAGGTATTCGGGTGACTTGCGTAACGATGCCTAAGCGTATTTAATGACTAAATATTATTATGGAGTAGTCAAATTATACAAATAAGTCGAATTTAAACATGTTTAGTCGCTAAATACGTTAAGGGATCATTTTTTAAGCCGGGTTTCATATATAACCATATTTATATATTTGAATGTTTTTTTTACATACATATGTATATTGGTTAATTTTTTTTAATGTAATGATGGAACTAGGTCCATTTTCACAAAATCCTCTCCATCTTTATGAAGAAATCATTGTTTTTTTATTGTATTTTGTACCGACTGTTAATCTTGTTACGTGCAGTATTATTAATCTATCTAAAGTAACTCATTCCGAATCATTTTTTCCAGAATTAACAGGGTTCAAAACTTTCTAAACTAGAAAACTTTTTTTATGTTAGTTAAGTTTTTTCTTATATCTTTTGTCTGTTTCGTGCTTTCTTTGTATATTTCTAAATTGTTTGTTGATAAGTTTTCTTTTTGTATGCATGTGTTCGATATTACAAATAAATGCTATATCAATATCAAAAGGGAATGTTTAGGTCAAGGAATCCTTTTCTGTACACATATTTACCACTATAATATGCTGCTATCTCTGTTCTAAGGATAAATTAATTTAAGCTCATATTAAACTCTTTTTAGGGATAAGCTCGACTTTCTACATCTTCGTTTTGTAAGATTTTTGTCTATTAAGATATTTGTGTACAATTAAAAATAAATAAATTACTCCCTTGCAAAATGGTTTTTAAAGTATTGTTTCTCATTTTTTGACTTCATTCAAAACGTGATTCACTACTACTCAGTATGTAGTCACTTTATCTGCACTCTAGAAGCTCAATATACAAGCTCCATGCTTAGTATGGGTCTCGCTGTTAAGTTTTTAAAAAAATGTATCTTATTTATGTAACCAGGCAAATTATGGTTTTTTCTTTTGGCAATAAAGATTTTTTTATTTTTGTAGTAAAACTTCTCTATGCACGCTTGACTTGGGGAGTAAGCTAGTGAATGCGTTACGAAAAGTGCGAACGGAAGTTGAGAGGGAGATATAAGTTAGTGAAGATAGAAAGAGAGAGAGTTACGTTACGTATATTATTAAACGTTATTGTGCGAGTGCGAGTTGCGTCTGTCCAGAATGAACATAGCCTGATCGACCTACAGACGTGTGGACAATTTTGTGATTGAACAATTTTATAAATTAATCTTTAAAAAATAAGTTTTACTTCAGTCGTGTGGTCTGAAGCACACTCGTTGTTTCGAAATAAGAGCGTCTGTTTTTATTTTGTTAATATTCCAAGATAAGGGCGTTTCTAACTTTTTATATCGATGACGGTGGTATCAAAACTCTATTTCATACTGATATTGCAAGGCAAGTACAATACAGGTCAATGGGAAACTTCTTTGCTAAGTTCCTGTTATCTTTCAAATTGTCTGTTTGAAAAGATTTTGCTTACGGTTTTTAACATTTTTTTTTTGTATTCGCGCTATTACCTACCGGTATAAAAGCCAATGCAAACCGAATGCATTTGCATGGGGTGAGCGAAATTCTTTGAAACGAAGTTCCTTATCGCACGGTACGGTCCTGGCGGATTGGGGGTTAGGCAAAAAAAATGTGTAAGAGTTTTCCGTCACGAGTTTCCCTCATGACCCTTTGTTTAGTGTAGACGGTTATCCATAGCGCATATACTGTAAAATAATAATATAATTGATATTAGAATATTAAATAAAATAACGAATAATAAATTAGAATCTAGAACGCAGCAGGTCGTCCGCCGGCAAGATGGGTCGACGACATTATAAAAATCCGATTTCGTATGTGGGTTAGAACAGCGCAGGACAGAGGCGAACGACGACAACGAAGAGAGGCTTATGCCCAGTAATGAGAAAGGCTGATGATGACGATGAAATAAAATTAATAAATTAAATAAGATATATTATAACATGTTTATATTAATATTAATACTCATATTAATATTTTATTTAATATTTCAATGATAATATACTACGAAAGGAATTTCGTCCCAATGTCCGTTCCACGACATTCACGCATTTTTTTATTTATTATTTTTATTTTTAAGCCTTCCTGTAACGATAATAATGGAAGGAAAATTTCTTTATGCACGCTTGTCTTGGGGAGTAAGCTGGTGAATATGTGACGAGAGCGTTACGAAGGCGTGATTGGGTGAGGCGAACGGAAGTTGAGAGGGAGATATAAGTTAGTGAAGATAGAAAGAAAGAGAGTTACGTTTCGTAAATTGCTGTGGGGGCAAGAGAGAGAGCGGTGCGAGCACACATTTTCTTTCTCTCTTTCTCTCATAGCCAGTTATGTTTCGTTTATCTAAGACACAGTGCAGGCCTATTGTCTGTATCACACAGTGCGCGCGGACATATTATTTCTCTCTTCCTCTCATACCCAGTGCATGAAATATAATATATATATATCTCAGTAAGTAGTTCATTTGCGAGTTTGCTAGCGTTACGTGAACGGAGAGTTCTTGATTTTTTTTTCGTAATTTAATTTCGTAATTTATTATTTTGAAAAAGAAGTTTTACTCTGAAGTAAAACTTCTTTTTCAAAATAATAAATTTGGAACACTGCTTTAGACCACACGACTGATCGTGTGGTCTAAAGCAGTGTTCCGCAAACTTTTTGTGTACAAGGAACTAAGAAATTGGGCAATTTCAGAGGTACCTACACCTTAAATCATATAATTATCGTTTATTCTTAAGTTTTAATAAATTCAGAAACTTACACTTAAAGCATAAGTTGTATTTAATGCGAAACATGAGCTTATTTTATTGAGCAAAGGCGATCCAAATTTGGAGTAATAGTCGACTGGGCTGCATTTCCGACCACCTTTATAATTTTATAAGAAATTTATTTTTTCCCGCGGCACACCTGTTAATGACTACGGTACACCAGTGTGCCGCGGGACACACATTGCGGAACACTGTTTTTGCGCACTCGTTTTTTTTTAGATTTATTTTATTTACATTTTCACTAAATTATAGTTCTTAATCAGTAGTAATTAATCATTAGTAATTAATCAGAAGTAATTAATCACTAGTAATTAATCAGTAGTAATTAATGAGTAGTAATTAATCCGTAGTAATTAATCAGTAGTAATTAATCAGTAGTAATTAATCAGTAGTAATTCATCAGTAGTAATTAATCCGTAGTAATTAATCAGTAGTAATTAATCAGTAGTAATTAATCAGTAGTAATTAATCCGTAGTAATTAATCAGTTCTTAAGTTAATTAATTACCTGTTTCGAATTATTCATAAATTATATAATTAAGTTGCAACACAAAGATTTTGTTTTTTTTGGATGTATTGTTCTGTATAAATTATTTGTTTTGGTTTTTAATTGATTTTATTCTGTTAAAATGGTTTTGTACTGTAATTTGCCACGCATTTATTATGACAACCGTCCAGCCGTTATTATATCAGTCATAAGATATCCGCTGCTGAAAAGAAGCCTCCTCCATTCCAGACTGAACGATTTTTTTCGGAATGCTTACGCTGCGCTTTCCAGTGCGTGGTCTCCACTCGAGAACCTTTCTGCCCCAACGGCCGTCAGTTCATCTAGCTATTTGCCCGCTTTCTGTCACTTCAGCTTGCTAATCCTTTGTCTTATTAGATTTTGATTTATCTACAAACTCATCACTATCGTATGATAAGTAAAATAAGATAAATTATACGACGATAAAATTTGACGACCTCCGTGGCGCAGTGGGCGAATAGCCGGCTGAGACGCAGGAGAGAGCAGGTTCGATTCTCACCGCGGAACAAATGTTTGCATGATCTACAGATATTTGTTGCGAGTCTGGATGTTTTTTTATCAATTTATATCTATACTAATATTGAAGAGAAAAGATTTGTTTGTTTGTATCGAAAAGGCTCCGAAACTACTGGACCGATTTAAAAAACTCTTTCACTGTTGGGAAGCTACACTATCCCCGGGTGACATAGGCTACTTTTTACCTAACTGCGCAGAAGAAGGTTAATGTTTTTATTGAAAAACTACGGGTGCGAAGCTGCGGATTGGTCAGCTAGTATGCATTTACAAAAAAGTATAAAGTATCAGTTATCTGGTTCCAATAGTACAAGCTCTGTTTAGTTTGGGGCTAGATAGCGCTGTGTGAAATGACTAGCAATATTTATTTATTATTTATTTATTTTAATACATGATAGGTATAGAGAAACAACCCATTCGGCAAGTTAGACGACACCCTTAGGTCGCCTAAAACTCCACAGTGTCTGAAGACCCGCTTAATCAACCAATGTGTTCTGCCTACTATGACCTACGTTGCCCAGACGTGGACGCTCACGCAGAAGGCTGTGTACAGGTTAAGAGTTGCACGGAGAGCCATGGAGCGTACCATGCTCGGCATCAGACTGTTAGGACAGAGTTTCAAACGTCAAGATTCGTAGACGAACAAAGGTTCATGACGTTGGGATTCGAGTTATAGAGATCAAATGGTCTTGGGCAAGACACTTGGCTAGACGTGGTGATGGCAGATGGAGCAAGACAGTGACTGAATGATGGCCGAGGAGCGAGTACAGAAAAGTAGGACGTCCAGCAGCGAGATGGGTGGACGACAACGTAAAGGTCGTGGGCCGTCAGTGAGTGAGACTAGAGCAGGATCGTGGTGGATGGCACAAACTTGGGGAGGCCTATACCCTACAACGAGTAAAGTCAGTCTGTGGATGATGATAATGATGTTAGAAAAACATCCAGACCATTTATTTTGATACAACAATGTACGTTTTTGTTCGACAAAGAATAAAATACGTGCATTTACATCCTGATTTATTGGTTTAACTCCAAAGAATGCTCCGAGAGAAATTTATCAGGTTTAAGACCAGATTTAATAAATGAAGCATAATTTTTTGCAGTTTTTCTTTCTGTGGGAAATTAATATTTTACAACAGTTTTTAAATGGAAATATAAATAGGTATTAGAGGATGAGTCATTTGACTTTTATATGGTAAAATACATTTACTGGCGGAGAGATTCCACAAATTTTAACAAAATATAGGTGATGGTAATGATGATGACGTAGCCTCTCAACACGCTGAGCCATTGTTGACGCAATCCCCACCACCGCGTCCGTTAACTCGCGAGCAGAGGGCTGCGGCGCGCAGTGCGAGGCGAGACGTTATTCGGAGCGGGCGCACTCAACAAGGGTAAGAGTCCACAAGACACTGGCTGTGTTGCTCCTCTTATGCGTTGACCTTGATTTCTTCATAAAGTGCAAACTTTCAAAACAAAAAAAAGCTTTTTTACAAAACTGTTGAAATGTAGAAGAATAAAAATTGTAACAAAGCTACGCCGTAGCAGTTCATAGCAGTGCTACGCCGTAGCAGTTCATAACAGTGCTACGCCGTAGCAGTTCATAACAGTGCTACGCCGTAGCTGTTTATTTTATGGTTTCAGTGCAAATTTCTAAGAAAACACAACCTAAAATATACATACAGACAGGTGTTTACATAATCAAAACCATCTACAAACATGCGACACGCATTTGGATACATAAATCTTTTTTCCATCGTATTTTTAAAGCCGTTAACATAACATGAGAGAACAATTTAAGTAAAAACCACGTGACACATATCTCGGTGGGATAAGGTATATAATTGTGAATGTTTTTCGCATCTAAGTTTGTATCCCTATCTCAACCACGTCTCGAAATTTGCAGTCATTTTCGGCAGAATCCGCTATTTACGGTTTCCGCGTAATGGACTTCCGTATCACCTTAGCTTCTTTGTTGCCAACTTCGTTTAACAAATGGATAGATCTAGCCAGTCTAGGTACACCGCATTTCAAGTTAAAAACTATAAACTAGAAAAACTGTCATGCAAGAAGTCACATAACTACGAAACAAGCGGTTACCTTAATGCCTGTGATAGAAGCGAAAGATTACTGGACAGACACTGAGCGAAGAGAACCACACAAAAATGTTATTTTATATAAGGATGTAAAATTTTATTATATTATTTTCCGTGCTTTCTACGACTTTTTATGTCTTCCATAAGGACTGTTTTGGCTGAAATCCACAGAAAAGGCAACCAGATGGCAACACCATAGTTATTCCCATAAAAAAAGATAAGATTTTATAAAATTAAAAAGGTTTCTAACCGGAAAAGGAAGTGTGCACATCGGAAGTCACGTCTGATAATACTTTTGACGTTTGTAATAGCTGTTGGACGAGGGTATAAGCCAAGAGATAAGAGGTTTTATTTTTCGGAATAGGCTTCCAGATAACAACTATCAGAGTTTAATCAGATGTTCGTGGCGTATCTACAGATTACAGATTAACTAGGTTATGCAATGTTTAGTGAGAGTATTGCCATTTCCCCGTGCTACCCTTGTCCCTAGGTGCTGAGAAGAGTTCAGTTCCTCCAAGGAGAAGACAGAAACTAAGTTTTGCCGTTATACTCTTAAGTTCTGCTAGGGATCCTAAAATAAAATTGTGCTGAAACGATAAACGAAGAATGAACTTAAAATCTATAATATAAAAAAAGTCGTGTTAGTTACACTATTTATACCTCAAGAGCGGCTGAACCGATTTGGCTGAAAATTGATGGAAATGTAGCTTAGAACCAGGAGACGGACATAGAATACTTTTTATCCCGTTCGACTGCGTTCCCGTGTGACGTGACATAAATCGTCAAAGAGAATACAAATCACTATAAAACGTGCTATAAATCGGTATAACAAAAACGCATTTGACATGGAATAACAAAACGCAAATGCAAGCTAAACTTAATTTTGTCTATGGTGCCGTGGACAACAATAGACAATTCTACCAGGGTGACGCAAATTGACAGCCCGCGTTATATGCATGTCAAGGCGGTATGAAGTTCGGCGGGTCAACTAGTACATGAGTACAGTTCACGAAAATTTAAAAAGTTCAACTAGTATAATATATAAAATAATACAGAGAATAACTTTATAACCAACTTAACCAAACTACTGAGCTGATTTAAATGAAATTTCTATGAGACCAATATGAAAATATATCCTTTCATATAAAAAAATTCTAAAATCGGTTGACAAGTGACGGAGTTCTGAAGTAAAACCATCAAACCGAATTGTGCCCCTATAAAATTAGAGGGCTGCTCTAGATCTTTTTGGGATCCTATCATTAAATCCTTGCTTTCTGCTAATGGGTGCAACTGGAAAATAAAACCCTTTAATAAAAGAATTTCTCTAATCGGTTCTGGCGTCTTTGAATAATCAGGGAACATACATAAAAGAAAACTAATTTTTGTCGGTCGTTTAAAAAGAAACACAAACAAGGTGGCGTTATTACAATTTTAATATGCAACTGTGTCTTAATTATTAAAAACTAGCTGTTGCCCGCGATTTTGTACGCGTTACACTACTAAATATGTAGGTAACCTAGAAATAAAGCTAAACTCGCTGTAGCAACTTGACTTGACACACCATCTTTATCCCATGGGAGCTTATTTATGAGATAAAAAGTAGCCTGTGTTAATCAAAGTTATATTTTTACATACATAATTTCATCGATATCGGTTCAGCCGTTACGACGTGATTGAGTAACAAACAAATAAATAAACAAACGTATGCAATGTCTAATATGAAAGGATTAGTACTATTAGGTTACACATCTGCATAAACACTTGAATTTAGATATAGGAAGATATCAGACGCTAACTCCAAAATAAATATCTGATATACTCTTGTAATTTTTCAAAGTTACCATGCACTGCGAGGAGCATGTACCCGACAGGGCTATTAATAACATCAATGGTAGAAATATATGAATGTATGCAACCCGATAGGTGGCCCAAGAAGACAAGGATATTGACTCCTAAAGATGAAAAGCGACGCCAAGGAAGGCCTAAAAAGCGCTGGAGTGATGACTTGGATGTCGCCCAAAGAGACTGGTGGGATCTGGCTTTAGACCGTGATAAGTGGAAGGAAAATGGGGAGGCCTAAAGGGTTAGTTAAAAAAATGGTAGAAAATAGACATTGAAGTTGATGATATGACGACCTGCGTCGCGCAGTGGGCGAATAACCGGCTGCGTAGCGGGTTCGATTCCCGCCATGGAACAAATGTTTGCATGATCTACAGATATTTGTTCCGGATCTGGTTGTTTCTCTATATATTATAAGTATGTACTTACAAAAAAAAGCATATAAGTATTCTATCAGTTATTTGGTTCCCATACTGCAAACTCTGCTTAGTTTGGAGCTAGATAGCGCTGTGTGAAATGTCCAGTAATTTTTATATTGATTTATGATAAATATTGACAATAAATCCAGAAAATAAAGTGGTTATTAATGTACCTTCAGATGAAGCGTTTTTTTTTAAACCGGAACAAATATCTGTAGATCATGCAAACATTTGTTCCGCGGCGAGAATCGAACCCGCTACCTCCTGCTTCTCAGCCGGCTATTCACCCACTGCGCTATGGAGGTCGTCCGATTTTATTGAGACCTATATTTGTATTTATAATCCAACAATTAATATTAATTCTGTCTAATAATTACAAAAATCTACTGTCCATTACGACATGATCAAACGCCTCTGTCAAAACTTATTAGGTCATACATCGCTTTCCTACCATTTATATTATTATGTATGTTTGAGCAAAAATGCTTTTTTTTAATGTATGTTCCACTTTTTTCCCTCCGACATGAAGATCGGAGACTTTATCAAGCTGACATCTTGTTAAACAAATTTATCTGAGTTTTAATTATTTGGAGTGCATCGGATCCCAAATTGATTTGTATGATCATATTTACCAACAGGCTAGAAATATACCAAATGACAGACATCCTTTTCTACTATTTTCTTTCTTTCTTACTATTTTCTTTTCTTATATTTGCAGTTCTTTCGTTTTTTTTTCTTTTTATCTTTTTCAAGGTTATGTACCCAAGTTTTGGTTGTTTAGCTTGATATTGATAACGGCGACACGTAGAGGCTTGAAATGTTCACAGAATATTAAGTTATGTAATTAAAAACAAATAATTCATTGAAATAGAACAAAAATGTAAGGGGGGGGGGGGGGGGGGCTCCCAGACAACAAATGTAATGTTTTTGCCGTATTTATAGATGTTTTTATGTACGGAACCCTTCGTGCGCGAGTCCAACTCGCACTTGGCCGGTTGTTTTCCTTAATTACTAGATTAGTAATTAACGTAGAGTTAACGTGTTCTGGAGTTGAGATCACGTATAAGCGAGTGAAGTGTAGGACGCGCTCCAGCTAGATGGAGTGACGATTTGCGCGCTATGGCTGACAAGGATTGGATGAGAAGAGCTGAGGATCGGGCTCAATGGCGCACCCTGGGAGAGACCTACGTCCAGCAGTGGACTGCTGATGATGATGATGACTAGAATTATTACTTAGCTACTCCTTCATTACAACATTATAATTATTCTTCTATATTAGAAATTTGAACTGTGTAGATTAAGAAATGAATATACAGGATCAAAAAGTAGTGAGAATGAGATAGAATATAATGACTATTGATAACTTAATTTATTTTTCTACATAGTCTCCGACTCTCTACACACCGAGTCCAGCGCTTTTTCAAGGCTTCAATCCCTTTCAAAAAAAAGTTTTGTTTTGGTCCTGCAAAAAGCTCTCCACGGCATCCATCACCTCGTTATCGTCTTCGTACCTGTTTCCCCTTAAGTATTCTTTCTTTTGGGGAACAGATAAAAATCGCTAGGCATCAGATCTGGTGAATAAGGGGGGTGGTCAACCAATTCGAAGCCAGATTGCTGAATGGCAGCCATCGCAACTGCCGACCTGTGCGTGGGTGCGTTGTCGTGATGAAACAGCACGCCCCTTCGAAGTTTCCCTCTCCTTTTCTCTTTGATGGCATTCCTCAACTTGGGAATTAAAGCTGCATAATATTGGCTTGTAATAGTGGTTCCACGCTCCAGGTAATCAATCAACAATATCCCCTCTGAGTCCCAAAATATTGAGGCCATAACCTTGCCAGCCGATGCCACGGCACGAAACTTCTTCGGGGTCAGTGATGATGACCGTTTCCATTGCGAAGATTGCTGTTTTGTCTCTGGATCAAAATGATGGACCCATGTTTCGTCCATTGTTACGAAACGAGACAAAAAGTTTTCAAAATCTTCTTGAAACTAGTCCAACAATATCTTCGAAATGTCAAGTCGATTTTGTTTCTGACTGTCGGTTAACATTCTCGGCACCCATCTTGCGGTGACTTTTCTCATATTCAAAGATTGTTTCAATATGAATTGAATACTTCCATATGAAATGCCCGTTTCTTAAATTAAGTAACGGATGGTAAATCTTCGATCGATCAATACAATTTTCTCGACTTTCGCAACATTTTCTTGGGTGACTGACGTCGATGGACGACCGCAACGATGTTCGTCTTCCGTGCTCGTTCTCCTTACTCGAAATTGAGAAGCCCACCTTGCGACAGTGGAATACGGCGGAGCAGACTCTCCAAATGTTGCCTCCAAATCGCAATGAATCTCTTGCGTCGTTAATTTTTTTAAACAAAGGTATTTAATAACGGCTCGCACTTCGTTTTTCTCCAGTTTCGAGAACACGTTCCGACACGAAGCAAATAAATGACTACTATCAGAAAAAAACAAAAGAGAATCGAAGATTTTTTTCTTTATTAATATTACAAATTTGTATCTGAGCTATGCCTGCCAGTATTTATTCTTACCAAGGAGTTGATCCCTCTTCGTATATAAGCTTTTCGCGATGAGATCGCCCATTGTACTAAATCTATTTGTTAGAATTTTGTTCTGTATTTGACTTTGGTGTACAATTAAGAGTTATCTTATCTTATCTTAAAAGCAAAAATGCTTAAAATATATTTCAATAATATAAGATCCACGCAACTACCGCAGTCAAGTTAATTAGCACTGACACAAATGGGCCATCGCCGACAGATACTGTTCTAGTGATGGAATGCGGTAACAAATTATAACTTTCCGTTTTTAAAAAATATTACGTATACCCTGACAATCCACAGAAATTAACTGATTTAATAACATAGTACTTCTACTGGTGCAGCGACCTGTCTACACGCGGTTTGTATGTGTCAGAATTTCTGTAGGGCTTAGCTAATCTGATTGACCGGGACACAGACAACACTATACGTAATCAACATAGGTGATGTCTCTCTGTTATTTTTTAGCAATATTTTTTTTAATTTTTATTTTATTTATTTAAATTTTACACTTGGTGCATGTTCACAATATATATAGATAGGTATTTATATAAAACTAGTTGTTGCCAGCGGCTTCGCCCACGTTTTTCTGGGGGGGCAAAATACATATATAAACTTCGACATCCCATTTTTATTTCATGGGAACTGATTTATGGGATAAATGGTAGCTTATGTGGTGATCCAGGTTATAATCTACGTATTCTACGTAAATCTACATGCAGCCGTTATGGTGTGATTAGGTAACAAACAAACAAACATCCAAACTTTCCCATTTATAATATTAGTGTGATGATGTTACATGTCCTTTCATAAAATAATCAGTTTAGTTCTTGCGTATAGCCAGTTTTTATGAATACAGTATCATTTAGGAAGAGTTTATTAGTATTTTAGATTTTTTTTGCCTACAACTAGATTGATTGCAAGTTATACTGCTTGTTAATTGATCATAACCATTTTTATAGTTGCTTATTTTAAAATATAAATTTGTGTTATTACTAGTATTTTAGGTTTATAGTATGTAGATATGTTTTTAAATTTATATAGATGCACCGCCGTCATGTGTTACGTTATAATCCTGCAATATACCTGACAATATATATTTTTTGTATCTTAATATTTATATTCATGTAATTTTATGATTATATTATCTTTAATTTTTATAAATTGTAATATATACTTGTTCTAGGGATTCTAATAATATCTTACGCCGCCGTTCTTATTTGTTCGTATAGATTCTGTCCATCCAAAGGTTGTCTGTAAGAGATCGCTTTTAGCGATAAGGCCGCCCCTTGTACCTATGATTTAAAAGTGTATTTTCTTTTATATGTATGTATTTAATAGTGTGCAATGAAGAAATTATCTATCTATCTATCTATAATCCAGTCTATACAAAGGTTGTCTGGAAGAGATCGCCTTTAGCGATAAGACCGCCCATTGTACTAAATCTATTTGTAAGAATTATGTGGTGTATTTTACTTTGGTGTACAATAAAGAATTATCTTATTTTATAAATGTTATGTTAGTCACGGTAACGGCGGGGCCAGGGGTGCTAAGAATCCCCGGGAGACGATCGGCTACCAAACCCTGCGACCACCACTGGCCCTGGTAACACACAACATCCGCACTTTGAGGACAGACGAAAAGATTGTTGAGCTGGAAGAAGAAATTAGTAGATTACACTGGGGCATTTTGGGGTTATCAGAAGTCCGTAGAGAGGGCGAGGACACGATATCCCTTAAGTCTGGTAATCTACTATACTACCGGGAGGGCGACCAACAGTCCCAAGGTGGTGTTGGGTTTCTCGTTCACAAGTCACTCATCAACAACATTATCACCATCGACAGTGTGTCGAGCAGGGTCGCGTACCTGACACTCAGAATATCTAAGCGATATTCGCTGAAGGTCGTTCAGGTATATGCGCCGACCTCTTCACACCCAGATGAAGAAGTAGAGTCTATGTATGAGGACATCAGTAGAGCCATACATACGAACAAAACTCACTTTATTGTTGTTATGGGGGACTTCAATGCAAAGCTAGGCATGAGAAGCGATGATGAGTTGAGAGTGGGGCAATTTGGATATGGGCAACGGAACCCCAGAGGACAGAGGCTGGCCGACTTTCTGGAGAAAGAAGGACTCTTTATGATGAATTCTTTTTTCCAGAAGCCGCCTCACAGGAAATGGACCTGGATGAGTCCCAACGGTTCCACGAGAAATGAGATTGATTTCATCTTGACCAACAAGAAACGGATATTCAATTATGTCTCTGTGATTCACAGGGTGAAAACCGGCAGTGATCACCGAATTGTAAGAGCCACATTGAATATAAACGTTAAACTTGAAAGGTCCCGTTTGATGAAATCTACACTCCGACCCACTCGCGCTCATATCCAAAACCTCGAGAGCTTTCAACTCGAACTTGCAAATTGCTTTGACTGTCTAGAAGTAGATGCATCAGTGGACGAGATCAATAACAGGTTCGTAGAAACCGTCCATACGGTGGGGTCCCAGTTCTTTAAGACCCCCCGTACCAATAGACCTCAGAAACTCTCTGATGGCACCCTTAACCTCATGGCTGAACGACGTTCTTTGCGACTGCAGTCTCCCGATGATGCTCAGTCACATAGGCAGCTCAATAGAAAGATTTGGAAATCCTTGCGGCACGATATTCGTACCTTTAATACATCTCGTATTAAAGATACGATAGAGCGGAATAAAGGCTCCAAAGTGTTCGCGAGAGATAATTCTATTGGGCAGAGCCGCAGAGCTGAAGAAAGAAGATGGCAGCATAACGTCAAGTAAAGCGGAAGTGTTAAGGGAAGTCAAAAGGTTCTATGGACGGCTCTACGATTCGGTCACTAAACCTGTTTGCAGTGCGGCCAACGACTCAAGAGCCAAACTGACCCGACATTATACCGAAGATATTCCGGACATCAGCCTGTATGAGATCAGGATGGCCTTAAAGCAGCTTAAGAACGACAAGGCGCCGGGTGAGGACGGAATCACTTCAGAGCTTCTGAAAGCGGGTGGATCACCGGTACTTAAAGTCCTTCAGAAGCGTTTTAATTCCGCCTTGCTTGAAGGTACGACGCCAAAAGCATGGAACGGGGGCGTGGTGGTTCTGTTCTTCAAGAAAGGTGACAACACCTTGCTTAAGAATTACAGACCCATCTCGCTTTTGAGCCATGTTTATAAGCTGTTTTCGAGGGTCATCGCGAACCGTCTCGAACGCAGGTTTGATGACTTCCAGCCTTCCGAACAAGCCGGGTTCCGTAAAGGCTACAGTACCATAGACCACATACATATGTACGCTGCGGCAAGTCATACAGAAGACCGAAGAGTATAACTTGCCGCTATGTCTCGCGTTTGTGGACTATGAGAAAGCCTTCGATTCGATCGAAACATGGGCAGTGCTTGAGTCTCTCCAACGATGCCGTATTGACTATCGGTACATCGAAGTGTTGAAGTGTTTGTATAAAAACGCCACTATGTCAGTCCGAGTACATGAACAGAGCTCGAAGGCGATTCCCTTAAAAAGAGGCGTAAGACAGGGAGATGTCATTTCTCCGAAACTGTTTACGACCGCATTGGAAGATGCCTTCAAGCTTCTGGAATGGAAAGGACTGGGCATCAACATTAACGGTGAATACATCACTCACCTTCGGTTTGCCGACGATATTGTGGTCATGGCAAAGTCGATGGAAGAGCTCAGCACGATGCTCGAAGGCCTCAATCGAGTCTCCCAACGGGTAGGACTTAAAATGAACTTGGACAAGACGAAAATCATGTCGAATATCCATGTCGTCCCTGCCCCAGTTATGGTTGAGAACTCGGCTCTTGAAGTTGTCGACGCGTATGTATACCTAGGACAAACAGTCCAATTAGGTAGGTCCAACTTCGAGAAAGAGGTCTATCGTCGAATCCAACTCGGATGGGCAGCGTTTGGGAAACTTCGCAACGTCTTTTCGTCCAACATACCTCAGTGCCTTAAGACGAAAGTCTACAATCAGTGTGTGTTACCAGTGATGACATATGGAACCGAGACGTGGTCCTTCACTATTGGCCTTATGAATAAGCTCAGAGTCGCTCAACGAGCTATGGAGAGGGCTATGCTCGGGGTTTCTCTACGGGATCGAATCAGAAATGAGGAGATACGTAGGAGAACTCAAGTCACCGACATAGCCCGACGGATTAGCACGTTGAAGTGGCAATGGGCAGGCCATATAGCGCGCAGAACAGATGGCCGATGGGGCCGAAAAGTTCTCGAGTGGAGGCCACGGACCGGCAAGCGCAGCGTAGGACGTCCACCCACAAGATGGGCAGACGACTTGGTAAGAACCGCAGGTCGGCGTTGGATGCAGGCCGCTTCCAACCGCAGTTCCTGGAGATCAATGAGGGAGGCCTTTGTCCAGCAGTGGACGTCCTACGGCTGATATGAATAAATGTTATATGTAAATGACACACACACAGACGTAGCGAGTAGCGATGATGACCGAGTAGTTTCATACATTTCAAGGGCAGCGTCTACGCTTACGTCAGGGATACCACGCACGCGCATTTTATATTTATTTATTTTAATTCATAAGGACTTAAAGAAGTTACATTACTTAGTTACGATAACTACAGTACGTGAACAATGTTAGGAAAACATTCAACTAACATTATTATCCTACTAATATACTAATACTATAAACGCGAAAGTTTGTATGTATAGATGTATGGATGTTTGTTACTCTTTCACGCCAGAACAGCTGGACCGATTACGATGAAATTTGGTATGTACGTAGATCATAACCTGGATTAACACATAGGCTACTTTTTATTGGCAAACCACGCGTGCGAAGCCGCTGGCAACAGCTAGTAATATATAAATCAAAGTCGGGCTTGTTCGAAGACTTATAACTCGAGAACGGCTCGACCGATTTTGATGATTTTTTACTAATTGTATTTGTCTCTGTTCCGAATAGCAGAATAACTAATAAAATATTGGAAAACCACGCTAAAAGATATTACGAAGAAAAATCATTTTCTCACACATAGATGCAGATAACGATGGTCGACGTATATTGACAGCCCACGTCATATGCATGTCAAGGCGGTACGAAGTTCACCGAGTCAACTAGTAATAATTGTAATATAATAATATATTAGTTAGTAAACTAAAAAGAATTAATTAAAACAGCTGTAAAGAGGCCTTGTCATCTAAACTTAAAAACTATGCCAAGTGGTACTGCTGTACAGGGGCTTTGTCAAAAAAGAAGGTCACAGATGTATGCGTAGGAATCGGTAGATATCATGCGTTTTTATCATTTAAGAACTCATCTGTGGAAAAGTATGATTTTTGGGTTTTTTGGACATTCGATTTGCAACGGCCATAAAATTCTTATCTTAACAGTAACAGGAATTGAATATCTTTAATAACTCAGTCGGCTACTAGGCCACGATTACGGCTACATCACACTAATATTATAAATGTGAATGTTTGGATGTTTGTTTGTTTGTTACTCAATTACGTCGTAACGGCTGAACCGATTTTGATGAAATTTGGTTTCTTAATATTGGACCTGGATTCAAATATAGGCTACTTTTAATTGCCATACAACGCGTTTGTAGCTGCTGGCAGAAGCTAGTTTATAACAACTAGCGGTTGCTCACGACTTCATACGCGTTACACTACTAAATGTGTAGGTAACCTAAAAATAAAGCTTAACTCGCTGTTGCAACTTCTGCAACTTGACACCCGTTTTTATCCCATGGGACCTGATGTGTCAATCCAGGTTATAATCTACGTACATACTAAATTTCATCGAAGTCGGTTCAGCCGTTACGATGTGATTGTGTAACAAACAAACAAATAAATTAACAAACATCCAAACTTTCGCATTTATAATATTGTGTGATATATTGATTGACGACCTCCGTGGTGCAGTGGGCGAATAGCCGGCTGAGATGCAGGAAGTAGCGGGTTCGATTCCCACTGCGGATTAAATGTTTGCATGATCTACAGATATTTGTTCCGGGTCTGGTTGTTTCTCTATATATTTTATGTATGAATTTACAAAAACAAGTATATAAGTATTCTATCAATTACCTAGTTACCATAGTACAAGCTCTGCTTAGTTTGGGGCTAGATAGCGCTGTGTGGAATGTTCAGAAATATTTTTTATTAATTTTATTTTTATATTTCAAATAATAACTTAATATTTTTTTGACCTCAGAATATAAAGTAAACTCCACTAGCAATATCCGCTATCCGCTAAATACAATTTCCTAAGACGAAACATGAAACTGTGCCAAGTTACGTCCATTTGTACAATAAGTGATGATGGGCTCATACTGCCAACTTGTACTCCTGGTATTTTTAGGATTCATTCATATCAATTCCAATTCTAAGAATAAGATCTACATTGATATCCCGCATGAATGATTGAATGAAAATTCTTTATTATACCTTACAAGCTAGACACAACAGATTTATAGAAATAAACAAATAAAACTAAGCATAATGGGCGGTCTTATCGCTTAACAAAGCGATCTCTTTTGTATGGAGAGGATCATTGGTTAATGGAAGATTGGCCGAGGTGTAACAAGAATAAACTCAATAATATAAAAAGAAAAAATACTTAACCCTAAATAGTTATATACATACATATCAGGTACATAAATACATTTTAAATAAATAAATATCAAATAGAAAATAAACAAATATGTATACATATATTATTAATATATGTATACATATATTATTAATATATGTATATGGGAAACTTCGCAACGTCTTTTCGTCCAACATACCTCAGTGCCTTAAGACGAAAGTCTACAATCAGTGTGTGTTATCAGTGATGACATATGGAACCGAGACGTGGTCCTTCACTATTCGCCTTATGAATAAGCTCAGAGTCGCTCAACGAGCTATGGAGAGGGCTATGCTCGGGGTTTCTCTACGGGATCGAATCAGAAATGAGGAGATACGTAGGAGAACTCAAGTCACCGACATAGCCCGACGGATTAGCACGTTGCAGTGGCAATGGGCAGGCCATATAGCGCGCAGAACAGATGGCCGATGGGGCCGAAAGGTTCTCGAGTGGAGGCCACGGACCGGCAAGCGCAGCGTAGGACGTCCACCCACAAGATGGGCAGACGACTTGGTAAGAACCGCAGGTCGGCGTTGGATGCAGGCCGCTTCCAACCGCAGTTCCTGGAGATCAATGAGGGAGGCCTTTGTCCAGCAGTGGACGTCCTACGGCTGATATGATGATGATGATGATTATTATTAATATTAGACATCAGATGAATCACGACTCTTCATGGAGATAAAACTTTTAATGCATGTAATGAGGAAGGGCTTTGGGTTATAAGCAGGTTTTCTAGGATCCCCGTGGATGTTGCTGTGGTGTTGGAGGATGAAGGCTTGATGGGCCCCTGTAGACCGGCCACATGATTATGTAAAATAAGTGACAGCAGTGCGACAAGGAAACGGTCGCGAAACGTCCTAGTTGACTCCTAATTTGTAAGGCGACTTACGCAATGATTCCTAATCGTATTTAGTATTTTTCAATATGTATAATATGTAATAATAAACTACGCGTTTTGTTAAGTACGACATTATATGAAAACACGGGTAGTGCTAATTCGACGACTCCCGTGGCGCAGTGGGCGCATAGCCGGCTGAGACGCAGGAGGTAGCGAGTTCGATTCCCGCCGCGGAACAAATGTTTTCATTATCTACAGATATTTGTTCCGGGTCTGGATGTTTGTCTATAAGTATGTATTTACAAAAAAAAAGTATATAAGTATTCTATCAGTTATCTGATTTCCATAGTACAAGTTCTGCTTAGTTTGTGGCTAGATATAGCTGTGTATAATGTCCAGCTATATTTATTTATTTATTATTATTTTTTATGGCTAGTACTGTTTTAAAATTATTTTCTAGCAAGTTCATTAGAAGAAATAAATTTAAATTTTCAAATAACCCTAATATCAAGTCAAACATATCAATGAAACAGCCTGTATAAAGTAGGTCAATAAATGTTAATCATTCATCATGTAAGTAGGTGCCTGTTAAACTAGCTAAGCGGCATCGTCGCAATGGCACCGCCGATTTACGTTAATAATTGTTTGTTGGAAATGTATCGATTACTGGATATTGAAGCTACCGGCATTAAACCCACCTCTAAAATCGGTTAATACGATTCCAGATGTGTGTTTTAAATTAATGTCGTACATAACAAAACAGGTTGTATATTTAAGAGAGTTATCAGATCAAACAAATACCTCGAATTTAAACATGTTTAGTCGCTAAGTACGTTTAGAGATCGTTGTGCATTTGTAAGCCTAGCTACATGTCTGAAAGGAATTTAAATCTATCATCGCCTTTCTTGTAAACAATTTACAACTATGGGGCTTGATGTGTATGGATGGATGAAGAGGTGATGAGATGGTTTCAAAATAAATAGTGCTGAATATTTCACATAGCGCTATATTGCCACAAACTAAGCAAAGCTACTACTATGGGAACTATTTGCTTCTGGTTTCAGTTGAAAATCAGTGTTGAAAAAATCCAATATTATGCTGTGTCATTTTGTGTGTACTAAATAAATTATTATTCTATTCTATTCAAAGTATATAACTGATAGAATACTTATATAATTTTTTGAAATTCTTTTGGCGCGTTTGGAAATAGTACATTATGATATAAGTGCGGTATGTTGAAAATTACAGCCGAGGCGATATTACTAGCCCGAGCCGTAGGCGAGGGCTACAAGAAAGTAGAGGCTGTAATTATCAAACCGTAAATATGTCATACGACGTTTTATAACATATTTGCGAGAAAATGAATGAAACTCGGACTTTCTTAAACGAATAAATCTTTAATCACTCAATATAGCGAAAAGAAAAAGCGCGCGGAATAATTTTTACTTGTTTACAAATGAGCGATGCGCGCGCATCAGCTCTTTTTCTAAGGCAAAGGCACAAAAACAGCCATTATTACTAATAAACTAAATTAATATATATTTTTTTGTGTCACAGATAAATGGTTGTAATTTAATGTCAAAATTATTTAAATTAATGAATTAAATTTTATTTTTTAATATTCTATCTCCCAAAGTAATTTTATTCATAAAATGTTGATCACTTTTCTGACAAAAAAACTCTTTGCTAAGATTTAAAACAGTACCGCTCGTTTTAGACGGAGCGCATTTTGATAAACCGTACGTTTTACCAAACTCATACGTTTAACATTACAATAACGCACAAGTACGGTAATGACCAGTGATCGGCGTAGGTAGAGCTATTTTGTGTACTTGCCATATGTAAGAATAATATGGATATTCCCAAAATCCCGGGATTTGCTTTTTAAGTAGAAAAATAATAAAAAGCTATTTACGCCTTAAGGAGTAATGAAAGAATACACTTCCTCTCCGACGGGCAAGTATAAGGACAGGTTTAAGGATAGTATACTAAATAGATAGAAACTTGATTTATTAAACCACATATATTTTTATAACAATTTCTTATAATCATACAAGACTCAACAATCATTTAACATTATCATTCTGAAGTTGTACAAGAACATCCATACAAATTATTTGTTCCTCAAAAAATTAAAATATACAAACAGAACAAGCTATATGTATTTACAATAAAATCCTGATTAAATTCATCAACACGTTAAACAATAATTTACTTATTCAAACAAAAAATGTCATTCTTGGAGATTTTGAAGAAAAATTGGCAAAAAATGAAGTAAATGATGAAATTTTGTCTACAAATTTGCTCCACTAACATGTCGAACGCTCCTTTTCTTTTTACGTTTAACACCCATTTATATGTAGAAAAGGAGCGTTCGACATCTGTGACTGAAACTCAAGACGAACTAGACCAAGAAATTATCTATTTCTTGGTCTAGTTCGTCTTCAGCTTCAGTAGAAGACTTACTACCTAAGTGACCTAAGTTAAAATATATTACCATTTCTTTGTCTAAATTTTCTAATTTTAGTCTATTTCTTTTTACATTTAACACCCATTTATATGTAGAAAAGGAGCGTTCGACATCTGTGACTGAAACTCAAGACGAACTAGACCAAGAAATTATCTATTTCTTGGTCTAGTTCGTCTTCAGCTTCAGTAGAAGACTTACTACCTAAGTGACCTAAGTTAAAATATATTACCATTTCTTTGTCTAAATTTTCTAATTTTAGTCTATTTCTTTTTACATTTAACACCCATTTATATGTAGAAAAGGAGCGTTCGACATTTGTGGATGTTAGTGGAACAAATATATATGACAAAATTTCATCATTTACTTCATTTTTTGACAATTTTTATTCAAATCCTCTGAAGATAGCAATGTCAGGATTCCTATCCAAAACTTTTTCAATTTTTATTTTTATTCTATCAGAATCACACTCATTTAAAGCAGCTCTGACTTTATCAAAAGCCAAAAATGAGTCGCTTAATGTTAAATTTCGTTTCTGCAACTCTTTTAATGAGAGTAAAATAATCGTATAATGATTTTCTATATACACTATCTGATTCCGTAGATTCTTTTTTTCTAGAATATTTTTCGCATTTCGTATTGCCATTGATTCAAAGTTGTTTAATCGAGAAACACCATTTATTATTTCTTCATAATATTTTCTATAAAACGATGCAGCTTCAAGCCAAGTGCACAAGATGGGGCACTTGGCTTGAAGCTGCATCACTGGTTGTGGCAGAAGAGGTAAACTTGGATACATATCTTTCAATAATTTTATTTTGCGGGGGACTTTTAAATTTTTTTTTTACATTTGATATTAACATATCTACATCATGGTACTCTAACCGTATCTGTTCTGATACGCGATGAAGAGCGTGTGCCAAACAGGTAACATGTTTTAATTGAGGTAAAACAATTTTTAAATTTCGCCCCGCAGACAACATGTATGCTACACTATCAGTACATAATACTAAAACATTATCAACTTTTCTTTCAAAATGGTCTTGCAAAATGTTTTTTAAACATTTCATTACAAAATTTGAAATGGTTTGGCAATTGACCACCTCGAGCATTTTACATGCGATTAAATAAGGTCGATCAGAAAAGTTTTCACTTAATGGCTTTACTAAGAAATGTACAATATAGCGACCTAAAAAGTCAGTTGTCTCATCTATCGATATCCAAAGTTTCTCATCTTTAACGTTTTCATAGATGGAGGCAATTTTATTTTTATAAAATTTGTCTAAATATACTTTTCGTAATTGTGACTCGTCAGGCAGTTTTTTGGTATTGCAATTACTACAGCAAACATCACACATGTATTTTTGGAAAAAATCTTTGAAGGCATTATTTTTCATTTGCGACCAGGGGATGTTACAAAGAATTAAAAACTTAATAAGGTCAAAATAAAATTCTTCTTGAGGCCGTTTGTATGTTCCTCGATTTTGGGCACCTTCAATATGTCGATTGACATTTGATTTTTTTACTGATAGCATTTGATTTTTTTTACTAGCAGCGTCAAAAATCAGCTCAGGATAGTCACGTATCCACTTTTCAACTGTTTCTGGCTTGACAGAACTTGTCGCCATGTCGAAATACTTCACCTGAATCAAAATGTCGTTAAATTAGAAATGCTGAGTAGTCACATCAACGCTAAGTGGTAAAAACATACTGATCTGTTCGAAAAACAAAATTAGTAAAAATATGTATTCTTAGTGCAAGTTTAAAAATGCAAAAACAATTAAATTTTTTTAATTTACGCTAAGAGAGGGTACGGTTAATTGCACGCAAGTAGTACACTCACTTCAGAATTAGATCGTATATGTACGAACTGCAAATATCTCAATGTATAACTCCTGCGCTTTATCGTAAAGTTAATTATTACATTATATTAACAAGTTTTTAAGTTAATATTAACACGTGTGTGACGTTTAGCTAACAAGAAAAGGCTTTGCATTTTGCACGAATAACACTGTATTTACTCTTTGTATTCAAAAAGTTATTTATTGGTTTGACTTAAGGCAAGCTTTTTACTAAACCCAAACTTTTAACTTTTTTTTTTTTTATACATTAGTCCATTAATACATTAGTTTTAGTCAATATTTTACTTTTTTACAAAAAAATCAAACTTACCAAGTTAGTAGGTATCCAATAAAATAACTCCAAACAACCAATCCAAAAAGGTCAAATTATAGTCCGTAAATGCTGGCCAAAGTCGTAGTAGCAATGAGGTTTCAAGATCTAGTAAACAAGCCAGGGTCAAAAGAAATTCACCTCACAAGAAAACACAACAGGAAGCAAACAAGCGCACTCTAAGAACCGAAGTAATCGAGTGAGACATTTGACAACAAGTTACTGTCGGTAAACCATTGAATAGTAGTGGTGCAGAAAGAGACAAAACAGGTGCGTCGCTCCGACAGAAACACCCCGCTATTGTTTTCGTTATCGGCGTATGCGGCTATATCACGAGTTTCAACAAAGCGGCAACGTGTTGCTGATGTAAAATTTACAACGTCGCTCGGGCGCTTATTGGCTTACATAAACCATTTTTATACTTATTGATAAAAATAATTATCCCGGATAAATTCGGAGGATTAGTCGGAATCTAATGGAATATCCATATTAACATCAATGTTTGCGGTCAATGAACCTAAATAGCTCTACCTACTCCGATCACTGCTAATGATCACGACATTGAAATTGATGAATTATGAGACCCTTTACGAGCAAATGTGTTATTAAAAATATGAGCGCAAAATTTTTACGATGCGAGCATACCGACAGCCAAACAGCGACATGATGAAATTAGCTACAAAGAGTTGTGGCATTCGGAATGAAATCTTTAGCTATTTTGGTTCTGTTACGCCAAAGAAGTAACACTTCTTACGTGCGAACGTAAGTAAACACACGCTTTTTTTATAGACATATTTTGTAGATCACGCTGTAAATCAGCGTTGTCAACTAGTTTACAGCTCAGGGCTTTTCGCATAATCCTGTACATGGCAGCATTTCTCCATGCATACACATTAATTACCGTAATATTCAATGTGTTATTTTCCTCCTGTGTGTATGTATTTTTTATTGTATATAATTATGTTAGTTTAAGTGTTGCGTCTGCTTCTTGTATACAGTTTATGTGAATAAATGTCTTCTTTCTTTCATTCATGCAAAAATTTGTCATATTTCAAAATTTGTAGTTACGAGATGTTATCGCGTAGCATCGAATACTGACACTTCCGTAGCATACGCGTACCTGCTACGAAATTATGCATGCGTATTATGTGTAAAAATTTTCTTCTCGCAAAGTTCCACAAAAGATCACCTTCAGTAAACTGGCTTAAGCATTGAACCTTTAGAATTGAGGCGACCGTCATAAATAACGTGAAGTTGTCAAAAATATGTTTATAAAGAAAAGCTGAGTGAATTTTTAGTGACTAGTTAAAAGTATAGTATCAGAACAGAAAGCAAATGGAGCCTAACAAAGTTATATTATCTGTCATGCAGGATATCCTTTTCCTTGCCTTTATTTTTTTTATTATTTTTTATTATCAGCCCGTAGAGTCCCACTGCAGGGCAATGACCTCCCTTCCCTCTTTCCACGAATCCCAGTTATTGGCTAATTGGGGCCACTTTTTCTGGAATGCATTCAGTTCATCCCTCCATCTCCGCCTGGGTCGACCACGAGGCCGCCGTCCGTTTGGAACCCATTCTGTTGGGGCTTTCTCCCATAGTTCCTCTTGCATACGACAAACGTGTCCTGCCTAGTCCCACTTCAACTTTGCGGATGTCAGAGCCACGTCAGCTATCTGTGTTTTGGAGCGCAGTGTTGAGTTTCTTATACGGTTTGTGAGCCTGACTCCGAGGATGCTGCGCTCCATAGCTTGTTGACAAACACCGAGGCGGGACTTTTGAATATCGGTGAGGAACCAAGTTTGTGCACCGTATATGAGAATGGGGAGAATGCATGTCCATTAGTTTTTGTTTTTAAGATAGTGGCAGATCTCCTTTCATAAGATCTTTCATTGACCAATAGCTTTTCCAGGCGTTTTCTGTGCGGCGAGTAATCTCTTTATCCGGTCTCGCCTGGAAAGAGACTATTTGGACCAAGTAGATATACTCCTGGACATATGCAATCCCCACATCCTCGACATTTATTTTCCTTTCCGTGCTGTTGGTCTTTACCTTTGGTTTTGAGATATTCATCTCGAGTCCCACATTGACGCTCGCCCTGCTCAGATCTTGGAGCATCAACTCTAACTCTGATGGTGTTGAAGAGAATAGGACAATATCGTAGGCAAATCTAAGATTCTCTTTTCGCCGATGACAATGCCCAGGTCTTCCCATTTAGGCGTCAAATTTTGAAATATTTCCTCAAGGGTGGACGTAAAAAGCTTTGGAGACAGAGGATCGCCCTGTTTGACTCCTCTTTGGATGTTGAAGTGTGGCCCGTTTTTTTGGATGTGAATGCATGCTGTAATATTGAGGTAAATGTTTCGCAAAAGGTTGATGTAAATGGTTTCAATGTTTTGATTACTCAACGATTGATGTATTTCAGAGTGTTTGAGACTATCAAACGCCTTTGAATAGTCTACAAACGCAAGGTAGAGCGGAACTATGAATTCTGAATGTTTTTCAATTATTTGGTTAAGTGAATGGAGATGATCAGCGGTGGAGAGCCCACGTCGAAAACCTGCTTGTTCTGGTGGCTGTCTAAGGTCTAACTAACCAGAAATTCTATTTTATTGCCTTTATTATTATCTTTTTTTTATTATTTTTTATCTAGCTTATGCTGTCCCACTGCTGAGCAAAGGCTTTCTCCTCATCTCTCCACTTTTCTCGATCTTGTACCAAATCCCACCAGTCCCTATAAAAAGCGTCCAAATCATCGCGCCACTGCTTCTTAGGTTTTCTACGATGTCGCTTTCCATCCACAAGGATCCATCCAGTTACTGCCTTAGTGCACCTATTTGGTTACAACAGGTTACAGGTAACAGGGGTTCATATTATTGGTTACTCTTTTTTTTCTTTGGATACAAATTGTAGTTACTCTGGATTTTTGACTTTAGACTATATTTGTGTCACGAAAGCTACACGCACCAAATGTCAGTACTGTGGGGTCACTGGTGTACCCTGTGAATTTTGTTAAAGTTGTGTTTTAATTATGGCTGTTAACTAAAAACTACAACAACTAAACTATAAATAAAAACAGGGTTGAAATGTACTAATGAAGACCATTCATTTGACGTCCCACTTGATCTTATATTCTCATTTTAATTTTTTCTACCTCTTGAACCCCAATATCTCAAAAACCCTCACATTTTTAGCTCATTTAGTCACACCAAAATTGTGTCATCATTACCTACCTAGCTATGTATCAAATTTCACGATGATCAGATTAACGCTTCGAAAGTTATCCTCGGACAAACAAACATACATACATAGATACATACAACGCCGATATGCCCAAGTTGATTTGGAGATCTTGCTTCGCTCGATCAATTAACAGCGTCTGTTTCAGAATGAATGTGATATAACGGCCGCACTTTCTCAGGTAAGTACAGTCTGAAAAGTAAGGCTTCTCCACGTTACCTTGAAAATCTCCTCTGTGCATGCTTAGTAAGCTAACTCGCCAGATTACCGTGGGTTACCTTTGTACGCGACTAATGCGCTGAAAGATGCGAATACTATGCTTATTAATAACGGAATACCAGCGAGGATTGTTATTTTACAACCCACTCTTTGCTGAATTAGGGCCCTATTTTTAAGGTTCCATAGCCAAATGGCAAAAAATGGAACCCTTATGGATTCGTCATGTCTGTCTGTCTGTCCGTCCATATGTCACAGCCACTTGTTTTCCGAAACTATGTAAGAACTATACTGTTAAATCTTGGTAAGTAGATGTATTCTGTAAACCACATTATGATTTTCATACAAAAATATAAAAAAACAATAAATTTTGGGGGTTACCCGTACTTAGAAGTAAATTAAATTTTATTTTCATCATACCCATATGTGTGGTGTATCTATGGATAGGTCTTCGAAAATGATATTGAGGTTTTTAATATCATTTTTTTCTAATCCAAATAGTTTATGTGAGAGACACTTCCAAAGTGGTAAAATGTCTCCCCCCCCCCCCCCCCCCCCCACCCCTGTAACTTCTAAAACAAAAGAATGATAAAACTAAAAAAAAATATATGCATGCAAACTTCCACCGAAAATTGGTTTGAACGAGATCTAGTAAGTAGATTTTAATAATACGTCATAAACCGTAAACCGCAATTTACCTTTCATTCAATCAACTCAAATATAAAAAAGGTACAACGTACTACAAGAACTTTTATATTATGTTACTTGCTCCTACGGAACCCCATCATGGGCGAGTCCGACTCGCACTTGGCCGCTTTTATTAAACACTCATATTATTACTGAATAGGTATTTATCGTGTATTCACTTTTTTATTTGTTATCCCGACGTTTATGTACGTTATATGTACAATTATGTACAGTGATCGCGAAAGTTTGCAAAATACTAACATTATTATGGTTGTATTTTTTGTACGTATATTTAGTATGATGTTGTTGTTGCCAATTTTCTTCAATTCAATTCCATTTAACACTTGTGTATATAAGTATTCAACATGACTTAACGACTCTCTCATTCGAGATCTCTTTAATGCGCCTTTACTTTAGCGTGATATCGCCATTCTGCCAAAAAAAAACACAAGGCTGGTATACAAATGAGATTCAAATTACTGAAACCCACTGACCTGATTTTGATGCGATCCACATATGCATTTAACGGGATGCCTACATTAGTGTCAGCGCATTTTCTCGGAGTAACTTTAAAAGCTCTTTAGCAAAAATGGAACCTTAAATGGCGCCAAGCTTTTTCCTCACACAGCAGAAATACAAGACTTATAAAAATATGAGATTTAGGTATTATTTTATTTTCTTCGGAAAACATACAGTGATAAAATACTTATTAATTAGTTTATACTTATAGCTAGTCACCATTTAGACGTTTTCGCATATTGAGTCTATTTGCTAGCTTGAATGTTAAAGAAACACACAAATTACATGATATTGTTACGCCGAGGCTGTTACAGAATAGGTAATAATCGGTTTCTCGAAATTATTTATACCTACTGTGTCACAGAATAGGTAATACTAGGTCTTATAGTTACCTACTACCGTTTGTATCTACACATGCACAGAATTATAAATAGTAGTTGTGTGGAATGCCTTGCTAGTTGCTATCGGAACGTTCTCGAACGTTCTATAAGTTTCTAGTAACTGTGTGTGGTATAAATAGGGCGTGGAGAAGCCCGAAGGGAGTCAGTCTTGATTTGGCGATACGTGCGAACATTTCAGTGACTTTTAGTGCGATAGTGTTGTGCATTAGTGTGTTGTGATTACTCGTGATTAAATTAGTGTATTTTTCATTTCGGTGTTAAATAAAAGTGTTTTGGTTAAATTCATTTTAATTATTTTATTTCGAACCCTCAGCTCGTAACAATATATTATACTGGATTATACCTATATAGTATTAAATAAACGTATGTATGTATTTACCTATGTTGCACCGTAGTGCCTAAACTTATCATCCGAGTTTGATGAATGAGGTGTCAATCGATTCGTTATGATAGGCCGGGCTATATTTTTACTTGATTACGGCAAAGTCAATCTATGGATGTATGTTCCACCGTTGCGCCTAAACAACTAATCCGATTTTGATGAATGAGGTGTCAATCGATCTGTTATTATGGTCCTGCGACATAGATTATCCATCGACATAGGTATTAAGTAGTCGAGTTTCAGTTTTTAAACTTATATACCTGTTCCTTTTATTTTAAATTTGTAGAGATAAAATAGTGGCTCCAAATTGCTTCCCATTCATCTTCGCCAGAATACTCACATCCTATCCATTCTATTCAACATCCTTCGTAATCCTTCCACGCCTTGTTATCTGAAGGAACGCTTCGAGTTCCTTCATTGCACAAATTTCCGAACACTCTGATCCTCTGAAAACCTCCTTCTCAAAACCTCGATGCATAGAACCAGTTTCTATGCAAACTCCTTTTCCGTCCAAGCTGTCCGATTATGGAACGCCTTGCCGGTCTCCATTAGGAAATCCCCCTCACTTTCCGTATTTAAAGCTAGACTCAAAATTTTTTATCTCCATTAAGAGTCGTGATTCATCTGATCTTTAATATTATCAATCCTACTCATATTATAAACGCGAAAGTGTGTATGTATGGAGGTTTGTTACTCTTTCACGCTGGAATGGCTAAACCGATTGCGATGAAATTTGGTATGTACTTAGATCATAACCTGGAATAACACATAGGCTACTTTTTATTGGCAAACCACGCGTGCAAAGCCGCTGGCAACAGCTATTATATGTATAAGTATGTATGTACATATTTATTTATTTTAGATATGATATTTATTTATTTACAATTATTTATGTACCTAATATGTATGTATATAACTATTTAGGGTTAAGTAATTTTTCATTTTCTATTAAGTTTATTCTTTTTACTCCTCGGCCAATCTTATTTTAACCAATGATCCTCTCCATCCAAAGGTTGTCTGGAAGAGATCGCTTTGTTAAGCGATAAGACCGCCCATTATGCTTACTTTTATTTGTTTATTTCTATAAATCTGTAGTGTCTAGCTTGTAAGGTATAATAAATAATTTTCATTCATTCATAGTTCTAGGTTTTCGTGAAAATTCTTTGTTTTTTATGTTATTTGTGGGGAAACAGGCTTACGGCCTACCTGATGGTAAGCGGTCACCGTTGCCTATTGACACCGGCAACACCCGGGGTATTGTCGATGCTTTCCCTACCCTGTAGAAATCTCTTTACATTTCTCTTGAAGCGTGCCATATCGTAGCCTAACGGTACAACGTCAGATGGTAGCTCATTCCACATGTTGCAAGTATGGGGTAGAAAAGATCACTTTAAGCGTGTGGTGCGTGATACCCACTTTGTCGATGATATGTGGATGAGATCGAATAGCTTCTCAGAACATTCCCCATTATACAGGCGATAGAAAACACTGGGCGCTTCTATGTCACGGCGTTAACTCAGTGGTTCCAGCCTGTTGGCGAGTTTGGGATCACCGATAATTCTAATGGCTCTTCTCTGATCGCTGTACATAACTTCCGAATAATATGAATACATGTTTAGTAATTGCAGAACATTTAAACTTACGTTTGAAGCTTTGAAGCGTTGGTTTTCTAACAAATGACTGTTGATACATAATGTTCGTAATGTATTTAACACACCACCTGCTCGACAATGTCAAATTATATGTCATGTAAACCTCACCGAGAGCAGGCGATTACAACTCTACGGCTGAGCCGGGAGTAAAGTTATACAGAATTTCATTATGCCCTAGCGAGCATAATGTGATTAAATTTAATCCAATTACGTTATTTCAAACCATGGGTACATAATAGGACACTTAGTTACGTCAACTTCACTTGTAGGTACATATTAATTGCTTCATACGAGTATTAATTCACAACGGAAAAAAAATCACGTTTGTTGTATGGGAGGCCCCCTGAAATATTTATTTATTTTAATTTAATTATTTATTTTTAGTATTTTTTTTATTTTTTTTTTATTTTTTTTATAACTAAATATTATGTGTATATTTCAAAAGTCTACCTGTTGCCGTTATCAATATCGAGCTAAAACGAGCAAATAAATCACGTTTGTTGATGGGAGGCTCCTTTAAATATTTATTTTATTCTGTTTTTAGTATTTGTTGTTATAGCGGCAATAACATCATCTGTGAAAATTTCAACTGTTTAACTATCACGGTTCATGAGATACAGCCTGGTGACAGACGAACAGACAGACAGACAGACAGCTAAGTCTTAGTAATAGGGTCCAGTTTGACCCTTTGAGTATGGAACCCTAAACACCAATGGAATACAATTTGTAAAGGAAATACACTTTGCAACCTGAAAAATTACTTAGGATACAAATCCGGGTATATTCGTGAATGAACTTGGGTAGCATAGTTTGCATATATAAATTTGTTTACTGTAGGGGTTGTAGATTTCTCAATCTAGACATAAATGTCTAGTATTTTTCCGAAGTAAATACATACATGTTTACTTTTCCTTATTTCCTGATTTCGGAATGCTTAATGAAGACGGATGTACGAGTAAAAAAATGTTAAGGTTCCGTATCGTTTCGTAAGATATTTTAATAGGTTCAAACTTTATTTGTGACTGCCATTTAATACAAAGGTTTTCCTTCCTTTTTTTCACTGTATACCACCTCCTTATAACACATTCGAATATTTATGTCCAAGAATAAAGATCATTGAACTATAATATTCCATAGTTTTTTCTTGATCTCCTAATTTTAGATACTCAATTGAGAAGTACAAATATGTATACTAGCTGCTACCCACGACTTCGCACGCGTTACAATACTAAATGTGTAGCTAACCTAGAAATAAAGCTAAACTCGCTGTTGCAACTTGACACCTCATTTTTATTCAATGGGATCTGATTTATGGGATAAATGGTAGACTGTGTGGTGATCGAGGTTCATCGATTTTAAATTCATGTGGTGATCCATCTACGTATATACCAAATTTCATTGAAATCGGTTCAGACGTTACGGCGTGATTGAGTAACAAACAAATTTTCGCATTTATAATATTAGTGTGATGTGATTTGAAGTCATTCAAAATGTCAATTGTGTTCACTTATAATCGGCAAAAGTAGTAGTACAGCAGCCACCTCCTGTTTTTTTTAGTGAGTAAGAGCAGGCTGAATCTTCGTGAGCAGGTTCAGTTCTGGAGAAGCAAGTTAAATATTTTATTAAGCTGCATACAAAAAATCAGCTCATTATCAAACATTTTGATGAACTCGTTATTTGGACATATTCGGAGTGTAGCACGCTCCAGTCAAACTATTAATTTTGTAGGACAATTTTTTTTCCGAGTTTATCATCCAATTACATCAATATTAAAAAAAATACTTACAACAAACAAACAATTTCGACACACCACCGAATCGACAGGTTTTATTACAACGCTCTACATTAGCTACCTCTATTGAGAATTTTCAGAGGAAAAACTTGAGCGTCTCGTCGAACCGAACCTGCTCACGAAGATTCAGCCTGTTATTACTCTAAATGCAGCTGCTGGACCATATTAGAACAAAACCAAACTAACAATGTAATATGCCCCTATTTTAAATAAACAATAGATAGAATACAGGTGCAATTCCCACATAATAATAATTTGTACACGTTTCTCGATGTCTCGATAATTTTATTTCATACTAGCTGACCAATCCGCAGCTTCGCACGCGTGGTTTTTCAATAAAAACATTACACTCCTTTTGCGCAGTTGGGTAAAAAGTAGCCTATGTCACACGGGGATAGTGTAGCTTCCCAACAGTGAATTTTTTTTTCAAATCGGTTCAGTAGTTTTGGAGCCTATTCATTGCTAACAAACAAACAAACAAATCTTTCCTCTTTATAATATTATTTTTTTAGATTTTGATGTGTTCTTTAATATTGTAGAACACACTTTTGTTCTATCATCAATAGTTTCCGCAGCGCATGCGACGAAAGATGTTTTAGGGCACTTTTTTACACCTTGGGTTACGTTACTTAAGTTTTAGTAAGGATCCCTAATCTTTTATAGCAATAAATATAGCTTTTGTCATTCAAAGTGAATGTAGCTTTCCAATGGTGCAAGAATTTTTGAAATCGGCACAGTAGTTTTTGAGTTTATTCTTTACAAACATACTCACAAAAATATAAATCTTAAAATCTGTTTACAAATCCACTTCAATATATTTTTGTGAGTGAGATAGCGAGATTATTACTGGTCACTGATGATATGTCAGACGATGCTGACATCGAAAGGTAACGTAGGGTGTTGGCGGTAAGATGCAATATGTTGGCTCGTAGATTTGCGCGTTGTATACTGCGCCAGTTAAATTACTCTGTTTAGAGCGTATTGTACCTCTCTTTACACGTGCAGTCTCTGGGCCAAATATTCGCCGAAATCCTACAATGCCTTACGAATCCAATATAATAACGGCTTCAGAATATTGTTAGGGCTGCCACGGTTCTGTAGCGTATCAGGGATGTTTGCAGACGCGCGTATCAATGATCTACGCGATCATACGAAAAAGAACCGCATCCCTGGTGATCCGCATGCGTGGAGGCACCAACATTTTCCTGACCGTTATTGTCGGGAACATGAGCTCATCTATCATGATGCGCTGGATGGCTGTGCCAATCACAAGCCTGGTGTCTCAGTAGATGCGCTCATGTGTTTTTGTGTACCTACTAACAATATTTTTTGAGTAAGTTTTTTTTGTGTTACTAACTAAAATTATGGATCCCTGTCTGGTCTGAAATAAACGATTTTTTTATTATTTATTAAACGATTATATGATACTTTATCACAAATAAAGATTTTACACGATGATATAAAAATTTATTATATTTATTTTCCACCAACAATTTATTTTATGTATGGAATACCTAAAAAGCCTAAAATGCCCATGTCTTACCTAAAGAGCTCCGAAACTCACCAAAACCAAAACGCGTCAGCGCATTCGTGACTATAGGCTGTTGATGTGATAACATGACCAAGTGTGCATTGAAAAATGTGCCTTAACGTTATAGTATAGAGCCGCTATTTGTATCATATATTCATAATCCATAACCATAATAAATTATATCAAATTAAATTATGTACAATTAAAATAAATTAAATCAATATTATATAGTTATTAATCAATATATAATTTAAAATTAAAATTATGTATCGGTGTACGCACATGCTGGAGCAACACACCGGATGAAGTGTGTCCATATAGGGGACATACAACGCCCTGCAACAGTTTGTAGGATGGTGTTGAGGCTGGCTCGCGTCCTGCTCATCAGAGATAAATAAATAAAATGAATAAATATTGCTGGAAATGTCACACAATCCTATCTAGGCCCAAACTAAGCAGAGCTTGTATTATGGGAACCAGATAACTGATATAATACTTATATACTTTTTTTTTGTAAATAAATACTTATAATATAAAGAAAAACAACTAGACCGGAACAAATAACTGTAGATCATACAAACATTTGTTCCGCAGCGGGAATCGAACCTGCTACCTCCAGTGTCTCAGCCGGCTGTTCGCCCACTGCGCCAAAAGAGATGTTCTTTTCTTCCGAATGATGGTATGAAAGCCATCGATACTGAGCAAACACCTCTGAGGCACTACAAAAACGGAAGAGCCTCAAACATACATTATATTTGTATGAATAAACATAAGCAAAAACTATCATTATAATACATATTGGATATATCGCGTACCGTTATTTCCTTGTTTCGACCGAAAATGTTTTGGTTCAATTCGTGAACCTTCGTCAGGGTGAGTGCGATACGCTCCGAACTGCGTTTCAAACGCAATTACAAATAAATATTGCTGGACATTTCACACAGCGCTATCTAGCCCCAAACTAAGCTGAGTTTGTACTATGGGAACAAGATAACTGATAGAATACTTACATACATTTTTTTTTTGTAAATACATACTAATAATATATAGAGAAACAACCAGACCCGGAACAAATATCTGTAAACCATGCAACCATCTGTTCCGCGGAGGGAATCGAACCCACTACCTCCTGCGTCTCAGTAATATATCTCAATTATAATAATGATTGAAATAAATCACGAAATTTTTCGAACTAAAATTACTATGTAATCTAGAAAAATGGCACTTTTTTCGCAGTATTTAGTAAGGCGTGGAGTATCCTTAGTCCTTAATAAATCAATGCTTGTCACACAATACAATGAGCTTGAAATGTAACATTAAATATTATTAAAAAAAAATTAATTTAACCCTTGTATAATGGGTTGTGTTCTGAGGAGTTGTTTGACATGGTGCCTGCAGGTTTGTTTTATCATCGCACCGCTCGCCATCGGCAGGGAATCCATCCACACACCTTAGAGACCTTAGATTTGGTTCCAGAGGAATTTCAACCCGCGACCACTTTGCTTGTGGAATGGTTTTCCCCAGGGACAGGGGTTCTACAAACAGAGCATTTTGAAAATTTTAAAGGGTCGGCAACGCGCGTGTGATGCATTTGGTGTTACAAACGTCCATAGGCTACGGTAACCACTTACCATCAGGTGGGCCGTATGCTTGTTTGCTACCTTAGTAGTATAAATAAAAAAAAAAGTGATTGGTACTCAATATATATTTGTATTTACATACTAGCTGACCAATCCGCGGCTTTGCACGCGTGGTTTGCCAATAAAAAGTAGCCTATGTGTTTAATCCTGGTTAAGATCTACGTACTACATACCAAATGTCATCGCAATCGGTTCAACCGTTCCGGCGTGACAGAGCAACAAACATCCATACATCCAGACATACAAACTTTCGCGTTTATAATATAAGTAGGAATATTTATAATACATACATTAATTAAATACGATAATTATACATTAATTTATGTGCTACTAGCTGACCAATCCGCGGCTTCGCACGCGCGGTTTGCCAATAAAAAGTAGCCTATCTGTTAATCTAGGTTATGAACTACGTGCATACTAAATTTCATCGCAATCGGTTCAGCCGTTCCGGCGTGAAAGAGTAACTAACATCCATACATACAAACTTTCGCGTTTATAATATTACTAGCTGACCAATCCGCGGCTTCGCACGCGTGGTTTGCCAATAAAAAGTAGCCTATATGTTAATCCTGGTTAAGATCTACGTACATACCAAATTTCATCGCAATCGGTTCAGCCGTTCCGGCGTGACAGAGCAACAAACATCCATACATCAATACATACAAACTTTCGCGTTTATAATATTAGTAGGATAAAGATACGGACCCCTATAAATGACCAAAACATCGTTCAAGGTCTGCTCTCATCCCACGGATGTAGTTCAATCGTTCGTAAGCTTTGATTTACGAGCGACGGACAGACGCACTGACCGAGTGTTGTCTATGAGCCGACCAAATGGATCGTTAAATCGATACATGGTTGTAGCTCGAACACTTATCAAACCTACTCAATTTATGCTCCAAAATCACATCAAACTAATATTATAAATGCGAAAGTTTGGATGTTTGTTATTTGTTTGTTTATTTGTTACTCAATCACGTCGTAACGGCTTATGGCGGGTTCCTATATCCGTCGGCAACCAGCTACTACTCGTTTCTCCTTGAAAACGTGTCATAAGTTTGACACTAGTTTAATACTTTTTCAAGGAGATACGAGTCGTAGTCGGTTACCGATGGATATAGGAACCCGCCATTAATCAATTTCGATGAAACTTAGTACGTACGTAGATTTTAACCTAAATTAACACATTGACTACTTTTTATCCCATAAATCAGGTCCCGTGTGATGAAAATTCAAGATGCAATAGCGAGTTTAGCTTTATTTCTTTATTACCTACATATTAAGTAGCGTAACGCGTACGAAGTCGCGGGCAACAGCTAGTATTATAAACGCGAAAGTTTGTATGTATAGATGTATGGATGTTTGTTACTCTTTCACACCGGAACGGCTGCACCGATTGCGATAAAATTTTATATGTACGTAGATCATAACCTGGATTAACATATAGGCTACTTTTTATTATCAAACCACGCGTGCGAAGCCGCTGATTGGTCAGCTAGTATGTATATATTTATGATTAGCTGATCCGGCAAACTTTCTACCGCCTTGACATCTATATGACACGGGCTGCCAATGTACAGCGCCTGTACAATTCTCAATCGGCCATCATTAGCTATGCTAGCATTTATGTATGAGAAAGTTCATTTTCTTCATAATTTTTTTTGCTTAAATTTTTCCAATATTTTAATAGTTATTCTGGTATTCGGGGCGGAGACAAATCCTCATTCATGAGTTATAAATGGTAACATCTGCCCCCAAAAATAATTATACAACATGACCACCACGACCGGCATGTTACGATTGAGAAGAAGAAGAATAGATCTAGATCTTAGAATAGAATAGATTAATCATTTATTTGGTACACACAAAATGACACATGAAACAATTTTAAGGAACAGTGGATACAATTGAATCCAATAAAACAGGTTCGACTCATGTGTCTGCGTACCAAAATGGTGTTCAGCTCAGCATAATGTTGGATGTTAAGCATCCAACGCTGATTTTCAGCTGAAACCAGAAGCAAAGGTAGTGCAGCAGCGACGAAGTAAAATAAAAAATAAATAAAGAAGTGAGTAAATAAAAGGTGAGTACAGTTTTATTAACATGTAAATATAAATTTTATAAACATACTTTTCTTAAATAATATTTAGATCTTCGTGCTTCATTATCACTTACCATCAGGCGAGATTGTGGTCAAACGAAGATGACTTGATGATTTTTGATGTTAAAAAAATGTAAGGTTATTTATAAACATATATTAAATAGGAACGGCAACAGTAAGTATTACATTATTATTACACTAGCTTCCGCCAGCGGTTCGCCCGCGTTGTTGTCAACAAAAAGTAGCACATGCGTTAATCCAGGTTATAAGCTACGTACATATCAAATTTTATTGAAATCGGTAGCCTTATTACCTAAGACAAATTGCTGTCGTGTCGCTATCGCTAGTCAGGCCATCCCTTTCACACGTACAGTACGTACCTCACGTGTAAAAGGGATGGCCTGACTAGCGATAGCAACACAACAGCAATTTGGCTTAGGTAATAAGGCTACGGTTCAGTCGTTACGACCTGATTGAGTAATAAACAATCAAACAAACATCCAAACGCATTTATATTTTTTGAAATGACAGAAATAACATACAAATATTTACAATACAAATACAGAAGAAACAGTTGAATCATCTAAAGACCGTTGCAAACGATCTATAGATAGCTCAACTGCTCCAGATCACTACCAGGTGTAAGTGTCCCCAAGACACTGGCTGCATTGCCCCGCTGAATTGCAATGCTTAAGCGTTGACCTATATAAGTGGCAGCTCTCAGATCACACGTCGCGTCGACCAGACGCCCTGAAAGAATTTTGAAAATGCGATGGGCCCCGATGGGCGATGAGGAGATACGTAGGAGAACTCAAGTCACCGACATTGCCCGACGGATTAGCACGTTGAAGTGGCAATGGGCAGGCCATATAGCGCGCAGAACAGATGGCCGATGGGGCCGGAAAGTTCTCGAATGGAGGCCACGGACCGGCAAGCGCAGCGTAGGACGTCCACCTACAAGATCGGCAGACGACTTGGTAAGAACCGTAGGTCAGCGTTGGATGCAAGTCGCTTCCAACTGCAGTTCCTGGAGATCAATGAGGGAGGCCTTTGTCTAGCAGTGGAAGTCCTACGGCTGATATGATGATGCTGATGGGCCCCGGTACCCCATGGGCCAAGGGTCTCGACCCCAAATGGCTCAAATACGTAAGCTGAATTTGCCGCCGCACCGGCCCCAACTGCTGTACCAGACAGATGAGATGGCGTAAGGGTATCGACGCACGTGGCGTCCCACACCAAAGGATTGGTGGTTTGGTTTTGTTCTAATACTTTGCAAATTATAGGCGATAACAACATTGACATTTTTAATGACTATAATGTGTATCTAAAATTATGAGATCAAAAGTTCTAGAAACTGTTATTCTTTTCTATGCTACTACTACTGATTTAATAAATAAATCACCAAACACTATTGTTCCGTCAAAAGGGGCTTACATGCAGATTAAAAACTAATAAACTTCGGCTCCCAGGAATACTGTAGAAAATTTATTCATCTGTAACTTAGCTTGTGGAATGTGCTCCAAATGAAGTGGTAGGCTATTTTCTAAGAGGTTGGTGAGGGAGCCTTGAGAGGCCCTCTGTCGGTAATTGTTGGAGGAATTTTCGGTAGGATTCCCGGCTAATAACAAGCTTTTATTAAACTTGCTCGAAATAATTAAACATTTCGAGTTGTGTACATAGTTATACGAGGGCTGTAAGCGATCTATAGAACACCTGAGATATTTTAGGTGGGAGAAGCTAATCTTGGGTATAATTACGTGTTTAGAATGCTTTATTATCTCATAAGAATTTACAATTTAACTACTGAGATAAACTTATACTAAATATACATTTATCAATGCCACACAGCGTAGTAATACAAACGAATAATATAAAATTTTGACAATATAAGTTATTGAACGCGAGAGTATCAAACCAGAGTATCACATAACTGTTCACCACGAATGCGAAGTAATTAAAAAGTATTTTAAAACTGTTTGTTGTTAAAAATAAATGTATGTAATTTATATTAGAATAGAATAGAATAGGAAACGCTTTATTGTATACTACACATAAATTAACAAATCATATTTTTTTTCTTCTTCTTAGCATGTCAATAGATCTACTTATATTGTGTTAGATAGGTGCTTGGCTAGATTGATAGCGTCAGGAGAAGCCGTTTTGATATGATAACGTCTTATAAATCGATGAACGCCGGCTGCATGGACCAAAAAGCATGACTCGTTGTCACGTTCCGCCTGAGCCAAGCGTGCAAGCGAGAGCGCGGAACAAGCGACAGAGAGGCTCGATCGGCCTAAGCGTTCGGCTTGTGACGCATCTATCTCTCTCGTTATCACATAAAATTATCGTCCGTAAACCGACTTTTTAGACAATCATTTTTTTAAGTCTTCCATTGTGCAGATGTTTGGACACAAAGGGCACGTTAGCAGGTGTTGCATCGACTGTGCAGGAACAAATCATATTTAAAACATTATAACTACTAGATACGCGGTAGTAAAATTGGCGGCTAAAGATGATCTCTTCCAGACAACCTTTGGCTGTATTCCCGGAATCCATTGTTTCTAGGGCCGTAAATAGCATTTAAGGAGACGATTTCAAGTTTACAATGACCGACTTTCAGAACAGTAATGAAAAATTTTAAGCAAGTTGTGTACATGTATGAATAGAATAGAATAGCATAATTCTTTATTGTACACCAGGAATACTTTAAAAAACGAATTTATGCTAAATATACGTAGTCAGGTTTTAACAGTTATATTTAGGTATTAAAGATAAATGAAACTAAATTTGATTTCAATACATATAATTATAGAATAAGAGAGATCGGTAGAGCGAGTAGGTTCGTAGATTTTATTTTCTATACATGTGGCAAGATAAACAGAGGTTATATCAGAAATGACTTGGTTTACGGTGAATCTATTACTTAGATTAAAGATTTACAGATTACAGATTTATAGATTATAGACTTTAGATTAAATATTTTACATTGAAGGTAGTATAGAATGATGCCGCTTGAAGAGCTTAGGGCTTATGGCCTATAGTACAGCAGTTACAGCACGTTGTGCACCTGGTTCAACAGACTTGTCTTAGTTTAAGTAAGTGGGCGCCATCTGACATTAGCGTTAGAAAAGAAGAGAGAAGATTACTTGGGTTTGACCCGGATAAATTAATGGAATAAATACACCTCGTGTTATTTTCGTCGAACGTCCTTGGCGTCTGCTCGGAGAGATGTAGTGGAGTTGACCCGGGTGGTAGACCTCGTGGGCAGGCGTGGTTTCTCAAGCAGCTAGCCGGACGCTTGGCAATCGAGCTCGTGGCAGTAGACTTGGTGTGAGAGCGTGGTCGGCCAACAGGGTGACGTGAAAATCGCCACGCTTCTCGACGGCTCCGGTGTTTGGTTTTGACATGTGTCAAGGTGTGGATATTCAGCAGTAATCAGAGAGATCAGCAGCAAAGGCGATGAATCGACTTTTTAACTTGGAAGTAGCACAAATTCACAATAAAAAGATAAAAGAATCACTGTCCAAAATATAAGTTTGTAGTACGTAGTTCAGAAGTTTCACAGTTGAGTCCAGGCGTGGAAAAGAGAATGACTACAGACGAAACTGTCCTTTTATACCCGATATAAAACTACCGGCGTTATTAATTATGAAAAACGAATTTGTTTCCAAAGCCTTCTAGAAAATCTGATGCAATACTTTTGGAGATTACCATAAAGAAAAAATCTGACACTGTCCGTGTCACTCAAGATAAAGTTTGAAGTTTACATCAGTTTTGTTTCAGTCATAGACACTGATTGAATGTTGTCTTTAGTTATTTAATATATTATTTATATTTTGTTTCTACTAAGAAAAAGATTATTTAATTTAGTAAATACAGATGATTTTAATAATCAAAGTTGATTTTAAATCAATGAAAGTAAGTGTTGGATTTTTACAAGGTGCATGCAACGCCATCTGCGGTAAACTTGGAGAACTGCGTTGAGAGGGCGCTTGGACCTCGATATTTAGATCGAGTGTCTGGGAAGTGAGTACGCCGCCATACCGCTAGATGTCGTGGCATATTGTTTGTATATGAGTGTAAATGTTGTATCATATTATTGTTTAAAAGTGTAATGTTTAGTTAAGTGAAGAATGTAACGCGACATAGAATTGTCACGTTACAAGGCCATAAATTCTGTTACATGTTTAATATAAAATAATTGAAACAAGTTTATTCATTATGTAACCATTTATATACCAAAATGAACTTAACAAAACATAGATTCTTATGACACTAAAGTTTATTCAAAATGACCTCCATGATTTTTAATACAGGCCTTCAATCTGCGCGGCCAGTCGTCTATCGCAGCACGAACGAGGTCCATGTCAATATCGGCGGCTGCCTTAATCAAGGATGTCTTGAGTGACTCCAAATTGGGATGAGGCTTTGAGCACGCCTTTTCCTCCAAGTATTGCCATATCTTGTAATCTAATGGATTCAACTCTAGACTGGAGGAGGGCCAGTCTTCGTGCCGGATGAAGTCGATTTCACGCGCCGCCAGCCAGTCTTGTGTGCTCTTCGCTCTATGAGCTGGTGCCGAATCTTGTTGGAATACCCAGTGCCTGTTATTGAATATGGTATGAGAAACAGGTTCCACAAGGTTCGTCAGGACTGTATTTTGATACACAACTGCATTCGTTTTTACACCTTTCTCACAAAAATGTACCTCTGTTAAGCCCCAATAAGAAACTCCCAACCATACCATGAGCGAGGATGGAAAATGACCTCGTTGGACACGCGGAATACGGTTGCTCGCTTCTTCACTACTCTGTGCGTACACCTTATCATTTTGTTTGTTGTAGCTCTCTTCAACGGTAAAAAAATTTTCACCCGAAAAAAGAATTTCCTGTTATTTTTTTCTCGCGTACAACAAAGCGCGGCATCTCTTCAGTCTCAGGTCCATTAGACCAGCATTCAAACGATGTCCTGTTTTTTTTCGATATGCCCGAAGCCCTAAGTCTTCATTTAACACCCTTTTCACCGTGGTTCTGCTTAACCCCATCTGAAGGGCCAACAGTTTCTGCTTACGTTTGGGATTTCTTTGAATTCGCGCCTTCACAGCTTTTATCACTGCTGGAGTCCTAACAGACCGAGGGCGACCACTTCTTGTCATCTACACTAGAGTCTTCATTGTATCGTTTGATGGTGCGATAAACGAATCTTTTGGTTATATTAAAATTTTTCAGTATGTCAAAAATTTGATTTGGCGTGTAACCGCAACGCAATAACTGCAACACGGTCTTCTTTAAGCGTCCACTCCATATTTAAAAATGAGTAAAATTCTAAAAAGTATACATTTTTATTTTCATGAACAATTCGAAATTCGAATTCTATAAACTTTTTTGTGGCCAGCATTCTAAAAGAATAGTTTTTACTGTGTGACAATACTTATGACCTGACTAGGTAGTACAACAGGCGGCGTTATCGCTGAAAGTGTTTTCTACGAGGCAACCTTTGGATGGAAAGTAATGAGCGAAGCATAACGAACAGCGGTGCACAGAGTATAATTAGAAATGAAGAGAAATATAAAAATTATATCTAAGAAATAAACTGTACTTATAGCTCTTATAAATAAATAAATACCTTAAGATAGGCTAATATATACTCCAATAATACTAAATTATTATTCTTACAAATCTTCTAAAATGGGTCAAATAAAATAAATAAATAGGTAACTTAAATGACAAGAAAGCTAGGCATTAAGGTAATGCTATGAAAGAGCATGCCAGAGGCGCACTGCTTCGACAGTGAATGATTTCCCGTAGAAGGAACTAGAGTGTACGGGTGTTTTGAGGGATAAGTTTTCCGATGACCTGAGCGAAAAAGTATTGGAAGAATGGAGATAAGCAAACCTTTCTTTAAGATAGCAAGGGGAGTAAGGATTGAATAGAATAGAATAGAGAAGAGATAATATGAGAATCACGGCGAAGGAATGAAATTGCGTGTAATGTGTACGACGACCTCCGTGGCGCAGTAAGCGAATAGCCGGCTGAGTCTCAAGAGGTAGCGGGTTCGATTCCCGCCGCGGAACAAATGTTTCCATGATCTGCAGATATTTGTTCTGGGTCTGGGTGTTTTTCTATATATTATAATTATATATTTACAAAAATAAATAGTATATATATATTCTATCAGTTATCTGGTTCTCATAGTTCAAGCTCTGCTTAATTTGGGGCTAGATAGCGCTGTGTGAAATGTCCAGTAATATTTATTTATTAATTTAATTGCTATAAAATTGCTAAAATTGCTAAAATTGTAATTTAACTAGTAAATAAGCATGTAGTCACTTGTTAAAAATGTATACGTTAGTTTGTTAATCATAAGTTATGTCTACATCTAAAACTGTGGTCTTTATTTTGAATAGGTGTTAAATATATTTTATACAAAAACCGTCACAATTTGTTGAAAAATATCTCTAGAAGTTTATTCACCTAATACAATAAAGTACATTAATTACATTAAAAATTGTAATTTGTTCGAAAATCTACGAGTACTATCACTCCCCACAGTTTTGTGAAGGCTTGAACTAATGTTATCAACGACGCCCTAACGACCGATTGTCTGTCAAATTCTTTGGAATGTCACCTTGGCCTTTTGAAAGTTATTAATGGGCTCTGATTGTAGTTGATAAGTGTAATTTTAAATTGTACTTTTATAATAAAACTACCAAATAAAGGTTGCTGGAAGAAATTGGGAGGGGGTGAATATTATCGTTGGATATAGTTAAAAAGTCAGTTGCCAAGAGCTAGTGCAACTAGTGTACCAAGGGATCCGTATCTACTTAGGTATTATTTTCAATTGTTTTTAAATAACTCTTCAAAAATAAACTGTGCTTTTGACAATAGGTACCTCAAGTGATTTAATTGATCAACTCATTTATTTCAGATATTAAAATCCACAATTTCTTAACACTGACACAAAATAAAATACATGAACAAAAATAATAATAATAATAAAAACTACACTACTCTAGGTATTTTTGTTTGGCAGTATATGTACCATACAGCAATGATTCATATACTGGCAATCAAACCTACTTGCGAACACGCATAGGATGACACTTGAGCTAGCCCGAACCCTGCGCAACAAAGATGTACACCGCTTTCGCATGACTGTATAGAAACAGTCAACCTGCGCAGCGACAAACATCCCCGAAGCGCTGCAGAATGTAGGCAGCCCCATCAGCATTATTGTATTGAATACGTAGGGCGTTGTACTGTTTAAGCGTGTGATTCACCCACAGGCTGCACGTGTAGAAGTGTGAAGAAAAGAGTGAGTTTTACTTCATTTGAGCACCGAGCGAACCTGCGAACTATCATGTTCGCTCTGACAGACAACGCTCTACGCTCTCTCTCCTTATCTGTATCATCTTTCAGGTCCGAGGTTACCATTAGTAACCCTGCTTTGATATTTGTATCCCTACCATTTCGGCCTCTTTGGCAATAAAAATAAAAATATATCATTTTTTTTTACATAATACAATTGGGTAAGTAGGTGAAAATTATTGACATTGCCATTTTAATTGAGAAATAAGGAATTGGCCTCGGCGAGTTCGTTAGGCGCGTTATACACAAAGCTGCTGACCCAACCTTCAGTTTGGTAATGTAGAAATTATGTACCTACTAAGTATACCTACTAAACTAATATGCTAAGTACTTCTCATTAGCTTAAGAAACACAAACCTTGTTACCGCAAAAAAGTTAAACACTGCTAAACGTTTAAAATATTCTTTACCAATTTTTGTACAGAATTTTTAAAGCACGCGCTAAACAGTGTTTCTTTTTTTTGTGGTAACATTACTTTGTTCCAAACCTACAAGACTAAGATGATCCAATAGGTGATGGCCAGCGTTTTGAAACTCAACTGAACCCCGTTTTAAGAGTAATGGTCCCAAACGCAGATTCCACTGTATATTAGGTAAGTTAAAGTCACCAACTATCAAGATATTGTCATCTGGATATTCATTAAAATAACACCCAATATATAAAGGTAACAAATGGTAAATGGGGCTGGTGTCGCAATTATCCAATTGTCTTATGCTGTACTTAGCTGTAACATCAAACTGTGCCCCTGTTTCTTTAAAAAATAAATAAAATACACATTCTGTTTATTCCTTGGAAGTAGCAAAAAATCATAGCTCACGTAAGCGGTTACCGTAGCGGCCAGCGTAGCCAATGATTTTTTTTTAAAACTGGATAGATATTCGTTTGACCACAATCTCACCTGATACTAACCTAAATCCTCTGTCTCCTTGCTATCTTAAAGAACGTTTTTCTCTTCTTTTTCCACCTGATCGTCCTTCTCGTTCTTCTCAACATCTTTTATTCAAGACGCCTGAGCATAACACTTCTTTCTTCACTAACTCTTTCACTGTGACTGCTATCTGCTTGTGGATCTCTCTTCCAGTGGAAATCCGCAAGGCCGCCTCTATGAGAATCTTCAAATCCAAATTCTTTAAATACTTCACCTCTCTTCAAGATACCCAACAAAATTGAGCACTTTATGTAGATATATTTGTGTATTTCGTTTATGTATGTGTATTATTATTATTTTTAATTTTTGTAAGTTTATTTCTAAGCTAAAGTTTGAATAAATTTTCCTTTTACTGGCACTGCCACTTTCTCCACACTACACAAAGGTTAGCTGGAAGAAAATGCTAATTAGCATTAAGTACGCCTATGTATTATTTGATTAGTGCAATAAAGAATTTTCTAATCTAATCTAATCTAAGCGATGATGTGATCTAAGATGAAGCACAAAGATCTAGAAGAAACCTATTCAATCTTACCATATAAAGGCCCGGATTGTATTCTTTAGGAAAAACAGACGACGGTAAAGTGTAACGCGCTTTGCCGACGTTTTAAAATTTTTCAAACATCCTTTTAGAAGGTTCCCATACTATCTCTACCAAAAGTAGTGCTTGTGTGTGTATTTTCTACCGTCCGTGCGTCCGCCTGTGCCGAATAATACCGACCCAAAAGTGTATAGGACGCCTTTCATTATAAAAGAAGGCGCGCGGCAGGATGTGGCCATCAATCTTGCTTTCTCCCGTTCTCCAGGTGAAATGTCCTTGTCAGAGGTTCTATTCAACGAGTATCGGTACCCTGTCCTTTCAAATATCGTTGTAACCTTTTCAAGTTTCCAATGGTTTTTTGTAGACGGAAGGGTGAATGGTTTCGTGCATATCATAATTGTAAGGTGTGGGGAGATTAAAAAATATGGGCAAAAAAAAAAAATAACACTGACAAGCGCATGTTTCAAATAATCAATCCTATATAAAAGCAGATAAGGATTTTTTTAAACATGCGTCAAACAGTTATTTATCTTTTTTGTGGTAACAATATATATTTTTGTTATGACTTTAGATAGATTTATATACCTATATATATATATATATATATATATATATATATATATATGGTGTGCAATAAAGAGTTTAACTTATATATATATATATATATATCTAAGTTAAACTCTTTATTGCACACCAAATAAAATTAAATATACAAAGATATTCTCTAAAATAAAGGTAAGTACAATGGGCGGTCTTATCACTTAGTATGTTATCTATACAGAAATATATATAAAATAATTATAAGCATGTTCTGTTTTATGGCTGGTTAGTTTTAAACGTGACGCTGTTCATATGAACTAAGTAGAATTTTTGTAAGATTATGCAGTTTACGTTAAACGTACCTCAAAACGCGCCTTGGCGAGCCCCTTGATACTTCATATTATAAACGAACTGATTTAAATACTTACTTCTACAGGCGCAGCGGCCTATCAGCATGCGGATTGTCGAGCCACTTTCGAAGCTGCTTTTGACGCGTCTGGTGTCGACAAGGAAGACTTGTACTTCGAATGCCTGCAAAGCTTGAGGATATTTTGCTCGCTCCTGATTTCTGACTGGGATTGTGTTTCAACGTTATAGGGAGGCGCCAACGCAGAGTAAACCCTAACTATTTGGTCGCAAATTAGGGACGTCGCGGCGCGTGCAGCGGAGCTTCCAGCGTGCATAGTCGCGTTCAACGTGCACGGAACCAGTTTTCGCTAGAGCGTGCCAGCGGAGCGTCCGGAAACTTTTTAAAATGCGGAAACTTTTTAATTGGCCATCAGCACAGGTGCGCTGGTATATACCGGCATGTATTATGTAAATAACTATTTTTAAGACCTAGATGTAAGTTTTCCTAAAATTTTGAAAATAAAATAAAACTAGTGGTTCGCCCCGAACTGAGATCTTTACGAGTCGACCATAAATATAAAATATTATTCGTAATCTTTGACTACAAAAATAGTGCCACGAACTAATTCAAATTACAGGTAACGGGAGTTCATGATAATTGGATACTTTTATTTTAGGGTACAAATTGCAGTTATTTTGGATTGTAGACTTTTGCCCACATTTGTGATACTTAAGCTACACGCATACCAAATTACAGCACTGTGGAGTTTATGGTGTACGCTGTGAATTTTGTCAAAGTTTAGTTTTTATTATGACTAATAACTCAAAAACTACAAAAACTTTGCTGTAAATAAAAACGGAGTCGAAATGTACTAATGAAGACCTTTTATCTGATGTCTCATTTGACCTAATAGTTTCATTTTCATTTTTTTACCCCTCTTGAACCCCAATATCTCAACAACCCTCCATCATTTTTAGCTCATTAAGTCACACCAAAGTTGTGCTACCACTACCTACCTATGTATTAGATTTCACGATGATCGGATCAACGCCTCAAAAGTTATGTTCGGACAAACTAACATATATACATACATATAACGCCTATTTGCCCAAGTTGATTTAGAGATCTCGCTTTGCTCGATCAATAAAATGTTGAAAGTCAATACATGTATATCTATATGTTTGAATAGTAGTAAAGTTCCTTGTGAAAGAGCTCGCCTGGGGTAACACTCCACTAGCACTCCCACCATACCCATTTCTGCCACCAAGCAGCACTACTGTGTTTAGTTTTGAAGGGTATGGTTGTCGGTGAAATTACAGAAACATGAGTCTTTACACCTGAATTCATTTCATTTATTCATTCAGAAATAATCAGATAATCGTGTTTAAGATCACATCATATTTACAAATTACAATGATGCAAGCGACAGAAAAGTGAGTGAACCTGGTAGAGACATAGTTAGTGTTGTGTGTTTGCCTGTACCGAGTACTACCGAAGAGAGCAGCAGTGATGATAATTATGATGACGCAGCCTGTCAACACGCTGGGCCATCGTTGACGCAACCCCCACCACTGCGTCCGTCTATTCGCGCGAGAGGGCAGCGGCGCGCAGTGCGAGGCGAGACGTTATTCGGAGCGGATCGAACTCACCTTGATGAAGGTTCACGAATTGAACTGAAACATTGTCGGTCAAAACACCGATAAGACGGTACATGATAAATCCCGTATTTATAATAATGTTTTTCCTTTGTTCAAAAGTTTTATATTTAAGGTGATTTTTAACTACGTCCATTAAGACTACTAGGATGTATAGGCTGGGTACTGTCAAAATAATAGGTTGGGGAAAAAGTTTTTTCGCATTATAGTATGTATGAACTTGTAATAAAATCTCTTTGGCTATACTATTTGTATCTGGCTGGTTTTGGTATCATTCAAAGTTTAAATTTTAAAGTAGATAATTCCAAATTCAAATTAGGAAAATGTGTGATTTTATTTGTTTTTCGTACTGTAAAGATGAGTGCATCTAATGAAGAAAATCGATACATTTTAAAATTTTACTACAAAAAAGCTAAAAATGCAACGCAAGCCGCGAAAAAAATGTGCGATGTTTATGGACCTAGTGCAGTGTGTGTGAGAGTAGCACAAATTTGGTTTAAGCGTTTTCAATCCGGAAATTTTGATGTCAAAGATGCACATCGCTCTGGTTGCCCTATTACGGATAAAATTGATGCCATTTTTGAAAAAGTGGAGCAAGATCGGCATATCAGTAGTTACACCGTAGCTGAAGAACTGGGAATCGACCACAAAATAGTTTTGGCGCATTTCAAAAAAACTGGGTACACAAAAAAGCTCGATATTTGGGTACCCCACGAGCTCACTAAAAGAGACCTAATGAACCGTGTACTCATTTGTGATTCTTTATTACGACGTAATAAAACCAAACCATTTTTGAAGAAGCTGATAACTGGTGATGAAAAGTGGATCACTTACGACAAGAACGTGCGAAAAAGGACGTGGTCAAAGGCCGGCCAGGCTTCACAGACTGTGGCGAAACCCGGGTTAAGTCGCAACAAGATGATGCTGTGTGTGTGGTGGGATTGGAAGGGCATTACTCATTATGAGCTGTTACCACCAGGGAGGACCATCGATTTTGAACTCTACTGCGAACAACTGATGAGATTAAAGCAAGAAGTTGAGAGAAAGCGGCCGGAATTAATCAACAGAAGGGGTGTGGTTTTTCATCATGATAACGCCAGACCTCACTCATCTTTAGCCACTCAGCAAAAATTAAGAGAGTTTGTCTGGGAGGTGTTAATGCATCCGCCGTATAGTCTTGATCTTGCACCTTCAGATTTCCACCTGTTTCGATCTCTTCAGAATTCTTTAGGCAGTGTCAGGTTAACATCACGTGAGGACTGCCAAATCTACTTGTCGCGGTATTTTGATCAGAAGCCCAAAAATTTCTATAGCAATGGGATCATGTCCCTATTTACAAGATGGCAAAAAGCTCTCAAACAAAATGGTACCCACATACTTTAGTTAAATGTAAATAAACTATATTAAAATATGTTTTGAATTTCCTTAAAAAATGCGACGAAACTTTTTCCCCGACCTAATATTAAGGTTTTGAAAATGTACTTTGCATGATTCCCATTGTGGAATGCATCATGTTGAGGTCACAGGGCAGTACATCGTAGATCACGTTTCTAAGGTGCGTGATACTTTGTTATATGCGATGGTTACCACTTAAGGCGAATGTAGTAGCTGATTGGTCTTATTTGGAGGCTTTCTCCTCAGAGAAAAATCAGTTTTATGTGCTCAAGAAATATATGTCATTCATTGACCTTTTATCTGCAAAGTGAACATACAAACAAGTTCTACCTGTTTATTTACTACTATCTGACCAATCCGCAGTTCCGCACGCGTACTTTTTCAATAAAAACATTACCCTCCTGTAGAAAGTTGGGTAAAAAGTTGCCTATGTCATTGAGGGTGAATGTAGCTTTCCAATGGTGAAAAAATTTTTGAAATCGGCACAGTTTATTTGAGTTTGAGTTTATTCATTACAAACATACACACAAAAATACAAAACTTTCCTCTTTATAATATTAATATAGATGAGAAAAAAAAATTTTGCTGTTTTCGACTTTCAATTTGATTCAACCTCTAAACGACGTAAACTTTTGTCATTTTTCTTTCACCTAAATGTGGGAAAAAACCTTGAAGTTGAACACATGATTCTGTGCTGCGAAGGTCTTTCACGTGGCAATTAATTATTTTAAATTTTTCTAAATAATTAGCGGGCGTATCCTTAGAAGGTGGTTGCGCGGGCGACGGGCGGCAGTGTACCGCTTACTGTCGTACGGGAGGGTTGTGCTCGTCTGCCTCGCGCTCACCTATTTTCTGGTCGGTTAGATGAGTTTGGCGGAAGGTGCAGGGCCAAAACAATAGCTACGCCCATTTGCGCAAGGTCATCGGCTACGGTTAGCGCCTTAAGGTGGGCTATATGCTCGTTCCACCTCCAGGTCGTATTAAAAAAAAACTTATAATATACAAAAACGAATGTCTTTTCATGAGTTTTATCAGTCAGTATTCGCGTATAACATTATCCTTGTGGTCATACAACTACACTCTACGTCGTTTCTCGGTCTCGTCTTAATCATCACCGTCATTATATCAGCCAAAGGACGTCCACTGTTGATCATGGGCCTCCCCCATAAATTTCCAGCAACCTGTATCAGGTCGTCTTTTGATCTAGTGGGGGACCGTCCTACGCCGCGATTTTCAGTGAGTAGTCTCCACTCGAGAACCTTTCTGCCCCAACGGCCGTCGGTTCTTCGAGCAATGTGCCCTTCCTACTGCCACTTCAGCTAGCTAATTCTTTGTGCCATGTCAGCGAGTTTGGTTCGTCTACGAATCTCATCTATACTTTTACTAACATTATAAAGAGGAAATATTTGTTTGTTTGTATTGAATAGGCTCCGAAACTACTGGACCGATTTAAAAATATGTATCTTTCACTGTTGGAAAGCTACACTATCCTAGGATGACACAGGCTACTTTTTACACAACTGCGCAGAAGGAGGGGTAATGTTTTTATTGAAAAACTACGCGCTCGAAGCTGCGGATTGGTCAGCTAGTCATATTTGGTAACGTAGTAAAAACGTTGGTTACGTTTGCGTACCTCGAGTTTGCGATCACGCTCGAATCAACAGTCGCAATCATACATTCATAGTGGGTGGTAGTGCTTTATGGTGTAAATTTTATTGAATTACGTTTGTTAGTTTATACATTATAACTAATGCTTTTGCATCCCGCTTGTGAGTTGCGAGCATGCTTCCAGCGAGGTGATTTGTGAAGGTGCACATCGCGGATGGTAAATAGGAAAACTCGCACGTCACGCCACACTTCAGCACACCATATTAACAGCATATAATGGTCATATTAAAAATAAAACCAGCTAAGTGCGAGTCGGCCTCGCGCACGAAGAGTTCCGTGCCATTATCTATAAAAACTCCAAAAAAATCTCGTTTGTTGTATGGAAGCCCCACTTAATATTTGTTTTATTTTAATTTAATTTATTTTTAAAGTAATTATGAAGTTAAATATTCTGTGAATATTTCAAGCGTCTACCTGTTACCGTTATCAATATCGAGCAAAAAAACTCGTTTGTTGTATGGGAGCCCCCCTTAAATATGTATTTTATTCTAGTTTTAGTATTTGTTGTTATAGCGGCAATAAAAATACAGTATCTGTGTAAACTCCAACTGTCTAACTATCACGGTTCATGGGATACAGCCTGGTGACTTTGAGATATTGAGATTCAAGAGGAGTAAAAAAATCAAAATAGACTATCCAGTAAAATGACACGTCTCATCATCATCATCATCATATCAGCCGTAGGACGTCTACTGCTGGACAAAGGCCTCCCTCATTGATCTCCAGGAACTGCGGTTGGAAGCGGCCTGCATCCAACGCCGACCTGCGGTTTTTACCAAGTCGTCTACCCATCTTGTGGGTGGACGTCCTACGCTGCACTTGCCGGTCCGTGGCCTCCACTCGAGAACCTTTCGGCCCCATCGGCCATCTGTTCTGCGCGCTATATTGCCTGCCCATTGCCACTTCAACGTGCTAATCCGTCGGGCTATGTCGGTGACTTGAGTTCTCCTACGTATCTCCTCATTTCTGATTCGATCCCGTAGATGAAAGGTGAAATGACTCGTCTAATGAAAGGTAATCAGTACATTTCGGTCCAGTTTTTATTTTTAGTTTAAACCTTGTAGTTTTTAAGTTGGCTAATCCATGATAGCTAATCCATGATAAAAACTGAACTTTAACGAAACTCACAGGGTACATCAGTGACCCCAGAAAACTGAAATTTGGTATGCGTATAGCTTTAGTGACACAAATGTGGGAAAAGTCATAAATTCAGAATAACTTCAATTTCTACCCCATAAAAGTAATTCCAATTTACATGAACTCCCGCTAGCTGTAATTTGAATGAAACGACGGTTTTGAAAAAATAGAATATATTTATTTTTTATCAAATATATTTTTAAGTAATTTAAATGGTCCGTTACATTGTGCCGTACAATGGAGGTTACATACAAATAAGTGTTACTTACATACATTACTTACTATAATTATTAATGTACTTACAAAAAAAACCTTTATATGTATGATTAAAATAAAAATAGTAGATTTAGTTTTTTTATTACTAATTATTTCGTAACATCATCAATGAATCAATACACGAGAAAAGGTATATTGAATCTCATGAACGAAGCCTACAAAATGAGTAAGGTCCTGTAAATTCTCTTTTTCTTATATGTTCATGTAGTAATAAATATGTTTATGTAGTAATAATAAAAACAAAATATTATTTTATCACTGATGTGTAATATTAGAAAGTATATTAAAAAAAATATTGCTAAATAATGTGCAATACCTGAAATGGTGGTAGAACCTAAAAAATATTCTTTCACACCAGACAAATGTTAACTGGAATAGAACGGTTACAAGCATTAAGTTCGCCTGTGTACAGATAATGTTTATTGAGTATAAAATTACTTTCAATCAATCAATTGATGGCCTGTTATACAATCATTATAAAGATGAAGATATATTATAATCATTTCATATTACACTTTATTTACGCTATTGTATTAAACATCTAATTATATTCTTTAAAAATATAAAAAAACCGACCTGGTGCGAGTCGGACTCCCGCACGAAGGGTTCGGTACCATAATCTATAAAAACGGCAAAAAATAATGTCTGTTGTATGGGACATTAACATTTATTTTATTCAATAGCAAAATTTTATTTATTTATCTTATTTGAGGTTGGTGCCGATTAAGCTAGTCCTCTAAATTGCACGAGCGCCCATACAACTCAGAGGACTATCTTAATTGGCGTCAACTATTTATGTATGGGAAAACCCTTAATTTTTAATTCGTTTTATTTTTTAAAAATTTTCCTTTATTTGTGCTGCTTGTTTTTTGCAAAATTTCGTGATTCTACGTCAAAGGGAACTACCATATAAGTTTTCGACCCAAAACCTACAGGGTACTTCCGGTTGACCTAGAATTGTCAATTTTGGTTAAGAGCAAGGTCTTACAAGGTCTTACAGCACAAGTAAAGGGAACATTGCGAAAAATAAATAAGTTGAAAATTAAGGTAAATTTTGGTACTTACAAGTTTTCGCAAAAATCTAAATTTACCCATATCTTTTTATCGTGTTGACATTACCTTGATATTTATAACACCTAATAGTGACTATAGACTTCAGTATCTGGTATACATTTCAACTTGCTAGGTCTACCCATTCCTGAGAAAATCGGTAGTGACACACGGACAGACGGACAAGAGAGTGATCTTAAAAGGGTTCCTTTTTTACTTTTTGAGGTACGGAACTCTAAAAATGCGTGAGTGTCGTGGTACACTCGGTCGGAACGAAGTTTTTTTCGTAGTATATTATTATTGAAAACCCGTCTGTATAACCAATGTGTCCTGCCAACAATGACTTACGGTGCCGAAACATGGGCGCTCACTAAGAAAACTCAGCACAGAGTTCGAGTCGCACAGAGAACCATGGAGCGCGCCATGCTTGGCATCAACCTGCTGGATCGAGTTCCTAATACCGAAATCCGACGCCAGACGAAAGTCCAAGACGTCGAAATAAGCGTGGTGGAACTCAAGTGGAACTGGGCATGACACTTGGCTAGACGGAGTGATGGCAGGTGGAGTAAATCTGTGACCGAATGGTGGCCAAGAGCAGACCTAAGAAATCCAGGACGTCCGTCGGCGCGGTGGGTCGACGACCTAAAGAATGTCGCGGGCAACTCCTGGATGCGCGCAGCACAGGACCGGGAATGGTGGCGTTTACAAAGGGAGGCCTACACCCAGCAGTGGGTACTTATGGGCTATGGATGATGATGATGATAATGATGATTATGGATTAACAAATACAAACAAATGAATTACTAACGTCTATTATTGTAGAAATAACTAATGAATAGAAGGAATGCTATGAAATTTCATAATTTATTTATTTTTTCGAGTTGTGAAAATAAACATTTAATTGTACATCATTCAATTCATCTAATTTTTATTCTTCTTTAAATTCTTTACATAGTATACAATGAAATCGCTTCCGCTGACTGTTCGCTTAGATCTTTAAACTACTTAACATATTTTAATGCAGTTGGCAGTAGATAAGACAAAACTCTTAATTACCGGACCCGGAACAAATATCTGTTTGCAAATATCAGATCATGCAAACATTTGTTCCGCGGCGGGCATCGAACACGCTACCTCCTGCGTCTCAGCTGGCTGTTCGCCCACTGCGCCACGGAGGTCGTCTGTAAAACATCTGTAGTTAAATAATTTTAGTCAATACTTTAGTAAGCTATAATAGCTTTACAAACTTACCACTAGACGCGCTAAATCTAAGTGATCAGGTTTGTCGAAGCAAGCATGTGGTGAGGCAGTGGTCAAGCGCTTGAATATCACCACCAGATAAAATATGTTAAAAAAATGTAACAAATAGTCTTAAAACTAAATTTAGAAATTAAAAATCATTATCTCAATCTTTTACGAGTACGGCAGTAGTTATTTATCATTGTGCACCAGATACTTTTCAAAGTAATAATACCTTTATCCGGTGGAAAGTCGTCAGATATCCGTTCTACAGAGCAATTTGTAGGTGAACGAATTGAGAGATGAGGCGGAGGCCTTTGCCCAGCAATGGTACAGCTTAGGCTAGATGACAAAAAAGGCTGAATACTAGAAATATATTAGTATGTTTTATGTGCCAGTTGTTTTTATAGCGGTAGCGTTTTTCATTAATTTTACTAAAACGATTTTATACTTAGATAAAATAAAATATAGTGAGTGCACTATTTCAGTATTGTATCAGAGGTAGATCCAATGATATCATTACATTAAAAACGTACGGCTGGACTATATGTATGTAATTTCAGAAGTTAACATTTGTATTTTAACAATGGGGCTTATAAAATATGCTGAAAAAACAAAATTTGTTTGCAATATTAAGTATTTGCTATATATTCGTATAATGATTGGCATGTATAGTGACGTCGGTGCTTCAAAACCAATTCGTCTTCTTATCAAATTATACTGTGTGATAATATTTTGTGTGGCAATTTTTGGAATCATACATTCGTCGTACATGTTTAAAATCTATATTTTCATTGAATTTGCAGTGGTTTTTTTATATTGTTTTAATTCAAATGCATTTGCATTCGTAACTGTTCTGCCATGTGTCGATAATTTGCCACAATCTAAAACGTATTTCCAAGTAGTTCAGAAAATCCTCAATATTACGATTTTGGTGTCCTTTTTAATGATTATTTGGAATTTTTTATTTTTTTTCAGATTAAGTTTGTTTTTTGCGGTATCATTAATATTTTATAAATTAGTTAGGTTTTTTGGTCGAGTTCCAATCGGTCTTGATTCTTTAATTTTTATGTGTCGAGTAAAAAGCTTGAGAAAATTTATACAAAATGATGGTACTGCTATCGATCGTTTCTCTACAAGGCGTTTCATAGAAATTTATGAAGCATTAGTGAAAAGTCGCGACCGTCATGTACATATTTCCGTAAGTAAAATCCGTAATAGTGCTAACACACACCATTTATAAAACGTTTGTTAGACGGTATTGACGATTTGGAAACGATGTAGCAAAATGTAACGTCATCCAACTAATTAAAAAAAAAATTTTTTCTAGGTATTTACTGCACTCCTGAGCAATTTACCATCAGATTTATATACATTTTTTGAGATCATAAAAATTATCAGGGAGACTGTGAGTAAAGTTCTTTTCTTATTTCACTTTACAATTAAATCGAATGCGAAGTTCTTGCCTATTGAATCAGCAGTTTCGACTTCATTGCAATATTCTTCTGGTTATTATTATTCGCATAACAACTCATGCAGAATAATTATACGTAGGTACTTATATATAGTGAGTGACCTTTAGCTTGTCTGTATATGTTACAGCGAAGCCTTTTTCCTCAACAATACAAAAAACACAATGGAACTTATAAAGGCAGTATGTTGTAAAACAACATACGTTTTGTGGGGTAGTAAAACTGACGGCTGTTGGGGCAGAAAGGATTAGGACTGGAGAGCACGTGCTAGAAAACGTAGCGTAGCTTTCCCCGTTAGACTGAAAGATGACTTGGTAAAGTTTGGTGTGAGGCGTTAGGTGCATGCCCCACAAGATCGGTCAACTATTTTAACTCAAAGTCAAAATCTTTTATTAATTAAAATTACAAGGATCACTTTGAAACGTCAATTTTACTGCCTGTTCCTTCGCGACCAAGCCAGGAAAGAAAGGCAAGAATAGAAGGCTGGTTTTTTTTAATGATCCTTTTAGAATACATAATAACACAGGTAATAAATTACTTCTAAATTGTAACATTTTGAACGAGTTAAAGCAACTTCAATCCCAAGCTTCTCTATGATCTAAATAATCCAATACTTTATAGAAGGCTTTTTATAAAGATTTTGTTTAATTGCGTTTTTAAATTTGTTAATTGTCAATTTTTGAACATCACTTGGGAGTTTGTTATAAAAGCGAACACCTTGCCCTTTAAACGATTTACTAACTTTATGGAGTCTACAAGGGGCAACAGCGAGTTTATCTTTATTTCTAGTATTAAAATTATGATTAACGCTATTTTTCTTAAACAAATTATTATTTTTGTGAAAATACATCAGATTTTTTTTGGATGTATTGACAAGGTAATGTCATATATTTTATTTCTTTAGAGTTATTGCGTAAAGATTCTTTGGGGCTCATATTATAAATTCCACGAACAGCCCTCTTCTGCAGCACAAAAACGGTGTTTATATCTGCAGCACTCACCCACAGCAGTATGCCGTATGACATAATGCTGTGGAAGTAGCTGAAGTTAACTAGTCTAGCTGTGTCTACGTCTGTAAAAAGACGGATCTTTTTGACTGCGCATGCAGTAGAATTAAGTCTCTTCGTCAACTAATCAATGTGAGGGCCCTATTGAAGCTTATTATCTAGGGTTATACCTAAGAATACGATGGTGTCCACAAGAGCCAACTCCTCGTCTTTGATTTTTATATCTGCTTTAACTTGTGCAACATTAGGTAGTATAAATGTAATACACTTTGTTTTCTTTTCATTTAGAAGTAGATTGTTTACATTGAACCATTTTACGACCTTAAAGATTGCATTGTTTACATCGTCAAAATCGGTTTATCGTCGCTTTAATTTAAATTAAAAGTGACGTGTCATCTGCAAACAGTACAACCTCATGATCGTCCCTTATAAGATGGGGAAGATCAATAATATATACTAAAAACAATAATGGTTCCAGAATTGATCCCTGTGGTACACCCATTTTAACCAGAGACCCCGAAAAACGCTTCCCATTCACGTCAACTCTTTGCATTCTGCCACTTAAATAAGAAGTAAGAAAGTCTAGAGCAACGTTCTTAATGTCATAACGGTGTAGTTTCCTGATTAATGTGTCATGACACGCAATCAAATACCTTGGATAAATCACAAAAAACACCTAAAGCGTCATGAGACAACTCCCAGGCATAAAATACATACGATATTAACTCAATGCCAGCAACAGTGATTGAGCGACCCATAGTAAATCCGAATTGTTTATGGTGCAGTTCATTATGAGAATTGAAATGTCTAAGCAGTTGATTTAAAATTGGTTTTTCAAATATTTTACTAAATGCCGGAAGTACTGAGATTGGTCTAAAATTACCAGGATCAGAACTAGTGCCTGATTTGAAAAGTGGAGTTATTTTACTGTGTTTCATTAAATCAGGAAATACAACACAGTCAATGTGTATTGACTATGGTGTATTCCCTGATTTAATGCCGAACGAATTGCTCCCGAACTAACTTTAATATTCAACGAGTGTTCGTTGAATATTAAAGCTAGTTCGGGAGCAATTACGTTAATCAATGTTTTCACGACGTTAACAGAGATGCCCCAGAGGTCCGTGGTTTTCTTAACATTTATCAGTTTGAAAGCTTTTATGATGTCATCACTATTTACATAATCAAATTTGAATTGTGTTTTGCATATCTCTAAGTTTTCTTTTAACAATGACTTTGCGACTATCGGAGAGGAGTTTAAGGATTTTGTCGTAGAGACTGGAATATCGGTAAAAAAAGTCTTCGAACGCTTTAGCTACATCACCATCCTGATTGATCGTGGCATTGGCAATTTTCAAATTAAACTTATTGTTCTTAGTTGTGACCCTTCCAGTCTTGCTGTTGATTATTTTCCAAGTGGCTTTTACTTCGTTTTGACTATTTTTGATTTTAGAACTCAAATGACGCCCTTTTGCTTCGCTACAAACATTTTTAAAAATCTTAGTATATTTTTTTTACTTTTTCTTTAAACTGTTGACCTTTGAGGCCGTTGCAGCTTAACCAAACTTTTGGCGAACGCAGTTGACGCTCAACCCTGTAAGTTTTTTGATGAGGCAACTAGCGCAAGGCCACCACTTAGGTACGAACCTCGGCTTGGCCCGTTGCCAGGATAGGAGAGAAACGCCCAGGTACATGTTTGTACCTCGTATAGGCGGCGACTGAAGGGACTCGTTGACCTTGCTGGCGAGGTCGGTGTATCTGTGAAGTGGTTACTCTGTCGAATACAGATGACTCTGAAATCTCTTCCTCGCCAGCAAAGGATTTCGTCATCCGGATCTACGAGAACGTGTTTCGATCAACGGAGGGTTTGGCTGATATGATGATAATGTCAGCGAAAAGCCGTCTGAGATGCAGGAGGTTGCGGGTTCGATTCCCTTTTTTGTTTGATTAACAGATATTTGTTCCGGGAATAGATGTTTTTCTATACAACCTGTTTTGTTATGTACGACATTTATTTAAAACATACATTCAGAATCGTATAAACTGATTTTATAAGCATGTTTTATACCGGTTGCTTAAATATTTATCCTGTAATCGCTACATTTTCAATAAATAACTTTTCACGTAAATCGGCGGTGCCTTCGCGCCGATGCCCCTTGGTCAGTTGAACAGGTGCCTACATACATGATGAATGAATATGATCAGTTAACCTATTTTATACAGGCTGTTTCATTGATATTTTAGGACTTGAAATTGAGGTTGTTGGAAATTCTAGTGTAATAAGTTTGAATAAACCCTTGTTTACAACACTACAAGACATTAGCCCTACCCGTGTCCTTATTTACTGTCGTTCATAACAAAACACGTTGTATATATTAAGTATGTATTAACAAAATAAAAATGTATATAAAAATTGTGTCAGTTATCTGGATCACATATATATATGGGGCTAGATAGCGATGTGTGAAATATCCAGCATTATAGATTAATTTAATAATGATTATTTTATGACTGACATAGACTTGTCAGACATTTCTCTTGTTATTTTCTTTACAGATGTAATGTTTGTTGTTCTAGGGTTACACACCGTTGATAGTTTTTCTTCTATTAGGAATCGCGTCTGAATGTTTACAGCTCGTAATTGCAGCGATAGCGTCAGACATAATCGCCAGAGAACAACGATTAATTTATGACTGCATTTTTCATAAGAAGATTGACTCAAGAAGTAAGTTTTATTTATTTATTTTATTTTATCACTATTATTTTGCCAACAGCTCAATATATCACTAAACGGATGTTTTTTTAGGGTTCCGTGCCCAAAGAGTAACACGGGACACCATTACTGTTGGGGGTATGTACCAACAGTAAGAAAAGCTGGGGTAAGATTGCTAAGGGATGCTAGCTGGTTGGAAACTCTAAAGAGAGATAAATAACCGAGCTCGTCGAGTGATGGTCGTACACTAATTTATTGCTTTCATCACAAATTCGAATAATTATTGTAACTAGGGTAATGCATGCTATGCTAAAAGTAAATATATTATTTACACAAGTTTAAGCTGATTGTACATGTGTGCGTTAGCTCGTACAATTACTAAGACTCCGCAGTATCTCGTGAACCGTGATAGTAAGACAGTTGAAATTTTTACAAATGATGTATTTCTATTGCCGGCTCCCATACCACAAACGTGATTTTTATTTGCTTGTTTTTCCCCATAATGATAACGGCAATAGGTAGACGCTTGAAATATTCACAGAATATTTAGATATAATATTCACTTTAAAACTATAATAAAGCATATATTTAAGTGGGACTCCCATACAAAAAACGAGTTTTTTTTTGCTCGATTTATGAAACCCTTCGTGCCCCTATCCGACTCGCACTTGGCCGGTTTTTTAATGATTACGAAACTTATATCTAACTTTTTTTAAAACCATGATATCTTAGCGCCGTGCAAAACGCATATATGTGAAATACTGCATCGGTTTTAGATCCCTTTTCAACGATATCCATTGAAGAGACTTCGTTTTATTTTTACCCTACTGCGAAGAAGGAGAGTAACGTTTTCAGGGTGTAGGTATGTCTGTTAATTTGGCGCAACCTGTAGGCTAAAACTTATACACGACCTATTCCGACGGCTGCGCATGGTTACTTATTTTCAAAATAATCAATAAAAAAAACCTAAAAAGAATAACCAGCGTTGTTTTTTGTCTGATTTTTTCCTGGCTTGGTCACCGAGAAAGAGGCGATAAAATTGACGTTTCAAAGTGATCTTTGTGATTTATATGATTATTGATTTTGATTTTGATACCCATTGTGATCTAGTGACGCTACTTTTAATTATTTAAATAAGGGCTTTATTACTGACCATTTTAGCGGTGTTACGACCGATAATGTTCACAATGTTTACTAATTGAACCGAAAAAATAAAATTTATAACTCTTCAAAATTCTAGGTAAGAATAGCCTTAATTGTTGATGAAATAATTAACTATGACAGACGGGCAGACAAATGGACAACGTCGCACTGTACATATTGGTTTTCGTTTTACCATTTTTATCCGAAACCTTATTTGGCTTCCGCCAATTAGTATTCAGTAACTCGTTACTGAATAAAAAATAATGTTTTTTTGGAATTCAATAGGTCGGCCATTCGGCACGTGGTAACATGCGCCGAGTTATTAAATTAGTCAAAATAACAAACATTACAAATTATCATACCTTAACAAAAAGCTATAATTTGTTTATTTATTTTTTCAGATTTACGAGAACGCGATGAGATTCAGTTATACCTACAGCTGATGCAACATGTTCCTCTAAACCGCTCTATGTTCCGTATATTTTCATTGAACATTGGAATTATACTGACATTTGTATCATATTCTATTACCACATGTATATCCATTGTACAAGTCATGGTTCTAGATTTTGAAACTGGTTCCTCTAACACAACTTTACAATAACTTGAATTTGCAATAACCAAGCTACTTATAAACATTATAAAATGGTTACTGTAACATATTGGATTATTAAGACGATAAAGAAGATTGGGATTAAAATTGCTCCAAATCGATCAAAAATGTTACAATTAAGAAGTAATTTATTTAAATTTCTGTATATTTTTTAAACCACTTGGAGTTGAAACATGCATATAGGCTACCTTGTGTTAAGTAGTAACCATCAAAAAGTCTTAAAAAAACCGTCATTTTATGTTTCTCAGATTTTATGAAACTTTTCTTATTACTTAATGTGCACTACCTACAAAATGTAAATATTTCTGCATTACACAAAGATTAACTGCAAGATAAAGCTTCATCATCACATCAGCCGTAGGACGTCCACTGCTGGACAAAGGCCTCCCTCATTGATCTCCAGAAACTGCGGTTGGAAGCGGCCTGCATCCAACGCCGACCTGCGGTTCTTACCAAGTCGTCTGCCCATCTTGTGGGTGGACGTCATACGCTGCGCTTGCCGGTCCGTGGCCTCCACTCAAGAACCTTTTGGCCCTATCGGCCATCTGTTCTGCGCGCTATATGGCCTGCCCATTGCCACTTCAACGTGCTAATCCGTCGGGCTATGTCGGTGACTTGAGTTCTCCTACGTATCTCCTCATTTCTGATTCGATCCCGTAGAGAAACCCCGAGCATAGCCCTTTCCATAGCTCGTTGAGCGACTCTGAGCTTATTCATAAGGCCAATAGTGAAGGACCACGTCTCGGTTCCATATGTCATCACTGGTAACACACACTGATTGAAGACTTTCGTCTTAAGGCACTGAGGTATGTTGGACGAAAAGACGTTTCCCAAACGCTGCCCATCCGAGTTGGATTCGACGATTTACCTCTTTCTCGAAGTTGGACCTACCTAATTAGACTGTTTGTCCTAGGTATACATACGCGTCGACAACTTCAAGAGCCGAGTTCTCAACCATAACTGGGGCAGGGACGACATAGACATTCGACATGATTTTCGTTTTGTCTATGTTCATTTTAAGTCCTACCCGTTGGGAGACTCAATTGAGGCCTTCGAGCATCGTGCTGAGCTCTTCCATCGACTTTGCCATGACCACAATATCGTCGGCAAACCGAAGGTGAGTGATGTATTCGCCGTTAATATTGATGCCCTGTCCTTTCCATTCCAGAAGCTTGAAGGCATCTTCCAATGCGGTCGTAAACAGTTTCGGAGGGACGACATCTCCCTGTCTTACGCCTCTTTTTAAGGGAATCACCTTCGAGCTCTGTTCGTGTACTCGGACTGACTTAGTGGCGTTTTTATACAAACACTTCAACACTTCGATGTACCGATAGTCAATACGGCATCGTTGGAGAGACTCAAGCACTGCCCATGTTTCGATCGAATCGAAGGCTTTCTCATAGCTAAAGCTTACTAGCATTAAATTCACCTCTGTACAGATAATGTTTATTGAGTAATGAAAATGTTTAATTCAATCAATGGCCTACATTACAATCATAATAAAGATTAATAGATAACAATTTCAGTTTCGCTTCATAACTAATACGCTGTTGCATACACATATTGTATACATAAAACCACTGTAAATTAGTACTTACTTTTAGCAAATAAAAGTTCTTTATTTGTCACTCAAAGTGAGAGTTAAATTATTTAGATTATTGATATGATGCAGGTATAGTTAATTTATCTCACGAAGGCGGGCGAGCCATATGTACTTGTAGTTTTGATTTTCAGACACCACTGAGTAATTATAACTACGTAGTAATAATAACTCAGTGTCAGTGGTATAGACATGTGCACTTGTGTGCATCCCTTTAGGGCAATCCCAACCTTCTCAATATAACAGAAAGAGCAAATTTGTATATAGTATTTCTTATCTTTTTGGTATGTGGTGTGATAGAACAAACACAATAAGACCCACCAGCCTTTGAGAGTTTAATAAATAAATAAATATTGCTGGACATTTCACACAGCGCTATCTAGCCCCAAACTAAACAGAGCTTGTACTATGGGAACCAGATAACTGATAGCATATTTATATACTTTTTTTTGTAAATACATACTTCTAACATAGAGAAACATAACCAGACCCGGAACAAATACATGTAGATCATGCGAACGTTTGTTCCGCGGCGGGAATTGAACCCGCTTACTTCTGCGTCTCAACCAGCTGTTCGCCTACTGCGCCACGGAGGTCGTCTGTAAAACATCTGTAGTTAAATAATTTTAGTCAATACTTTAGTAAGCTTTAATAGCTTTACCAACTTACCACTAGACGCTGCAAATCTAAGCCAGTGATCAGGTTTGTTGAGGAAAGCATGTGGTGAGGCAGTGGTCAAGCGCTTAAATATCACCACCAGATAAAATATCTTACAAATTGTCTAAAAACTAAATTTGGAAATTAATAATGAATAACGAGTACGACATTGGTTACATTATCATCGTTCACGAGATACATTTCAAAGTAATAATACCTCTATCCGGTGGAAAGTCGCCAGATATCAAAGTCCATTATCAAAGATATCAAAGTCGCTCAGCAACGGGACAGCATAGACTAGATAACAAAAAGCGGTCAGTGCGAGTCCGACTCGCCCATGAAGGGTTCCGTAGGAGCAAGTAACATAATATAAAAGTTCTTGTAGTTCGTTGTAACTTTTTTAAAATTTGAGTTGATTGAATGAAAAAATATAAATTAATATAAATTAAATTATAGAATATTAAATTTAATTATATATTAAAATTATCATTATAAATGATATCATAAATGACGTATTAAAAAAAGTACTTACTAGATCTCGTTCAAACTAATTTTCGGTGGAAGTTTGCATGAGAGAATGCAAAATAAGAGAATGATAAAACTAAAAAACATATATGATATACATTACAGATCGTATATTTTTTTTAGTTTTATCATTCTCTTATTTTCGAAGTTACAGGGGGACACACACATTTTACCACTTTGGAAGTGTCTCTCGCGCAAACTATTCGGTTTAGAAAAATATGATATTAGAAATCTCAATATCATTTTCGAAGACATATCCATAGATATGTGTGGGTTTGATAAAAAAAAGAATTTGAGTTTTTGTTCTAAGTATGGTGAACCCCCAAAATTTATTGTTTTTTTTTCTGTTTATGTGTAAAAATCTTAATGCGGTTCACAGAATACATCTACTTACCAAGTTTCAACAGTATAGTTCTTATAGTTTCGGAAAAAAGTGGCTGGAGGAAAATACTCGCTGGTTCAAAGGGTTTCTTTCATACCATAGTTTGGTTGTTTTTGGCGAATCAATAGCTGGTGAGAGTGGACTGTATATGCGAATTTTAATAGGTCTTTTCTAGGAATACCTAGAACACGTAAAAATACAACAACATTTGCAACGATTATTCTGAGGGTAGGAAGACAGGCTGCTGCAGCGGAGAAACACAGGAATAGAAATACAGCAGCGTTTAAGGGAGAAGAAAGCATGCACGTACCTAAGGTTCCTCTGTACTAGCAGCCGCGTCCTTGGCTTCCACGCCAAGGTCAACTGAACGAGTTTTAGCGAACGACACACACACTTGCAGTTTCACTGTTTCTGATGGTTTCACACGTTTTCAAAGGCAAAGTTTTTGTGGAGTGTTCAAAAGTCACTACCAATTATTGGCAATAAGGCACACGCGCGCGTGATCTGTGCGGATGGGGAAAAGGTTTCGAAGCAAGATCTTTACAGCGGTCAATGCATTTGGCGAATGGCGGGTGTCTGACATCACCGTCAGAGAGAGACGGTGAATTAAAGCGTTGTGCATGCGGAAAAAGAAAATGTATAGAAAGTCGCTACAAATGCATTTTTGGCGTGAAATACAAATGCTCGATTAATATCCATCATCTCCCCCTCTTTGAAGGAGTCCCTTCAAAAGCGGAAAAAGTTGTAAAAATAGCGTTGCAGGGTAATTATAGAATAGCGGTGTAAATAGCGGTTTGTGGTTTAAATATATAGCGGGAAAATAAGTTAATAAACAGCGGGATTCTATAAAAAAAATCGAAAATGTTCAAAGCGCATGGTCACCCTACTGCATAGGGAGCGGCGACAGTTTTGTCGTCGACCTGATATACGCGCTATCACACGTTTCTACTCGCGCACAACGAATTCTACTGTCTTTACCAGGGAAAACCTCAGAAATTCTTCCGATTTTCCAAGACAATGGAGGTGAGTTTTCGTTATTTAAAATAACAATAGTCCCTTTTGTGAGTGGATTACTAGCACTTTACGTGCATTTACAAATTATGGAGGTATTCATTTTTGAATCGCTTCCAGAATGTTGGAACTAGAGAGTCCATTAAAGAATGTCGAGATAAAAGATTTGTTCGTTCTCTACTCACATCAGCTGATTCCAGTTGAATCCCTGATTATCGTAAAGAATTACGGGTCCGATCAGTCCTAAAACATCGTACAGACAAACGGTCGCGGACAAAATAGCGCGTTTTGTATAAACCGTTGGCGGGACCGAGGTCAAATAGATAAAATTATCAGATGCGGGGAGACAGCGTAGCCCTAAGATCTTGAACGTGTCATCGTCATCGAATGCAATGGATTCAGACTGTCTTTGAGAATTGGGTATATGTTGTAGCAGCTCAGATGAGTTGCTAGTCCACTTAGTTAGTTAACGTAAGGTGCGCAGCGCCAACATAGGAAAAAACTAGAGACCAAAAGTGACACGCTCGAACTGAAAGGTTTCCAGCGAATCGGCTGGTAAGAAGCGATATAAGATCCGTTGATAACAGCGGTGCGAGGGGTGCGTATAAATACATAAATACATCATCTTCATATCAGCGAAAAATGCGATACGATGTATGCAAAAGGTTATTAAAATGTAAAATATGCTTGCAAGTGGCAGCCCTTATATAAAATATCGTTTAATGACAACCCTGAATAGGTCAGAGCGCTGCCATACAACACGATGCGGACCTTAGTTGTGGACTTGTCGTCCCGAACTACAAGATGGTGCGGTAGGTAATAACCTGAAGAAGTACAATCGTCAGCAGAAACGCGTGTTAGAATACCTTTGTCAAGATAATTAGAAATAATCTCATTATATTTTTTATTTAAGTCCAGTGAACGTAAAAACTTCCTCTCAAGGCATAAAAACCTTTTCTTAGCTGTTATGTAGGAGTTAACTAGCTTTTGCGGATCGTCTTTGAATGGAAGCTGCACTACATAACTACCATCGTCATTTCGAGTAGTAGTTGAAGTGTAAATTTCTTCACAGCGTTGATTGTCAGGACTTAAAAACCACTGTGAAAGTGGTTCTTCAGTAGACCAGAACCTTTCCACGAGTTGATGTAGCGGGTCGTTTGTAAATGCACAAAAGGTATGTGACGATGAGGAGCGCGGGGATATGACGGGTGCATTTCCCATGATGATGTAACCTTAAGTTGTTTCCAAGGCAACGGGTAAATTATTATCAGCGGTGATTTTATTAAATAGGAGGATTTGACAATAGAAGTTCACACATAAAACTAGGTCAATAAGACCGGGCTCGGAAAAGTCATCATCAGCCATGGGTAGATCACGTATGCGTTGAAGGGCGCTGACATCGACGCGCGAGTCGGGCAGCTGCGTCGTGATGCTATCCACTACCATGGGCTGGATGTGGTACTCATGTCCGTCCTCAAAGCGGGAAGTAAAGCAAAGAAAAGTCACCCCCAGAGTTTTCTGAGAGGCCCTTCCTATATTTAGACTTTAGAAAAGATGCTTTGTGTTGAAATCAGAAGCGTTAGGCGCTTACTACATGCAGCGGAAACATACTCACTTTGAGAGCCGGGATCGATCAAGCATCTCAAGAAGTTGGGGGTGGTTTAAATTATCGAAAACCTTTATCTTAGCGGTAGTCAATAACGCAGTTGTTATTGTGTGCGAAGCGTGATCATATGACACATTACAGACAGATGTGTTACTGTTCCGATCTATAGCGGGTGCGGATAGCGAATTATCGACCTTAAACGCATGGGGCGTAAGACCTTTAGCGATATTTCGAACATGGGATTCGGTATTAATTGCATGCTCAGGTGCAGTATGAGTATCATGGCAAGTATGAGCGGTAGCGGACGTGTTAGCGGACAATTTTTTAATAACAAGTCTTTTCTCGACTGGTTCGTTATTGCTAGCGGGCGGATCAAAATGAAGTAGTGAATGATGTCTGGCCAAACAATGGGAACAAGTGTGCTTAGAAGCACATTCCATTGTTTCATGTCTCACACTCAAACAGTTGCTGCAGTAGAAATTTCTTTTAATAAAGTTTATCAATAATAATAGAAATTGTTTTTAATAAGTTGATCAGGTGGCGTTAATTTCATAAAAGCTGGACAGCGATAAAAGTGATCGTGTTTATCGCGATCATACAAAATGCATTTGTTCTCATCACTAGCACCACACACCCGGTCAGTGTTTACAAATGATTTTGTTTGCCCTGGCTTTGTACTAGGCACAGGCGCGTGCGCATAGCAAGCTTTGTGCTGCTTTTGTGGGTTTATGATCGGCACAGCTGATCTAGATAATAATAATAATAATAAATCTTTATTCATTTTCATATTGCTAAGATTAACATTAGGGATTAATATCTACTTATAGGTTAGATTTTAAACATTGCCTGAACTAGGAAAACCTGTATCTCAGGCGAAAAAAGCTGGACTCGCGTAAATTATGAATACTCAAATTAACATAACTTAGAATCTATTTACATAATGAAGAAAAATAAAAATTACTAATTAAACTAAGTGCAAACATGGAAGGTATGAGTTTACGTACTATACAATCTTTAAAATCTTAATTTATTACGGTTAGTAATTCCTCGGTTTCCTCGTAAGATAGATTGGATAGAGCAGACTGTAAGGCTCTTTTACAGTTTGAAAAGTTTATTGAATGGATGCTCAATTTACGATTGAGCCTGTTGTACAGCAACATAGGAACATTAGAAATCTGGATGATAACATCTTACTCTGTTCCTTTACAAATTCAATAACATTATAATATGTGGGTATCTTATCTTTGCGATGCGTAATTTCAAATAACTTGACAGTCTCCGAGTCCAGTATCTGAAGCGCGAGGTGTAGCAGCATGAAGTCAGTCAAGTCGCCAAGACTCAGTTGTGTTAATGCTTCCACAGACGTGACGAAATTATTTAAAAATGATTCTAGACCAGAAGCACTGTTAGCGGTTAGCGATTTAAAACTCAACCACTGATTAAGGTTAGAGCTAGCGAGTAGTCTGGGATCGTAATATTTTTGCACAAGTGCCTAACAAATAATAGGATAATTCTCAGCGGCTAGTGACATCCGGGTACAAACAGATACAATACTGAAATATTGCTCTCACTATATTTTATATTATCTATACGATCGTTTTAGTAAAGTAATGGAAAGTGATATCACCATAAAAACTGGCACATAAAACCTACTCATATATTTTTAGTATTCAGCCTTTTTTTGTCATCTAGCCTAAGCTGTACCATTGCTGGGCAAAGACCTCCCCCTCATCTCTCAATTTGTTCACCTACAAATTGCTCTGTAGAACGGATATCTGACGACTTTCCACCAGATAAAGGTATTATTACTTTAAAAAGTATCTGGTGCACGATGATAAATTAATCAATGTCGTACTCGTTAAAGATTGAGATAATGATTATTAATTTTCAAATTTAAAGACTATTTGTAACATATTTTATCTGTTGGTTATATTCAAGCGCTTGACCACTGCCTCACCACATGCTTGCCTCGACAAATCTAATCACTGACTTAGATTTAGCGCGTCTAGTGGTAAGTTTGTAAAGCTATTATAGCTTACTAAAATATTGACTAAAATAATTTGACTACAGATGTTTTAAGTCTCAAAGACGGGTTGGTCTTAATGTGTTTGTTCTATCACACCACATACCAATAAGATAAGAAGCGGGAGCGGATCAAACTATATACAAATTTGCTCTTATATACAAACTCACTTACAGAGTAGGTTGGGATTTCCCTAAAGGGATGCACACAAGAGCGCGTGTCTATACCACTGACACTGACACTATATACATCAAAACTACAAGTACCTATGGCTCGCTCGTCTTCGTGAGATAAAATAACTATACCAGCATCATATCAATAAACATCTCAATAAATTAACTTTCACTTTGAGTGATAAATAAAGAACTTTTATTTGCTAAAAGTAAGTACTAATTTACAGTGGTTTTATGTATACAATATGTGTATGCAACAGCGAATTAGCTAAAAAGCGTAACTGAAATGGTTATCGTTTAATCTTTATTATGATTGTAATGTAGGCCATTGATTGAATGAAAAATTTTCAATACTCAATAAATATTATCTGTACATAAGCGATTTTAATGCTAGTAAGTGTTATCTTTGTGTAATGTGGACATATATTGTGTAGGTGGCGCACATTGAGTAATAAGAAAAGTTTATTAAATTCTGAGAAATATTGATAAAATGAATACTCGTTAATGACGGACATTTTGAGACTTTTTGATGGTTACCACTAAGGAAGCCTATATTCATGTTTCAACTCCAAGTGGTTGAAAAAAAGTACAAAGATCAAAATAAATTACATCTTAATTGTAACATTCTTGATCAATTTGGAGAAATTTTAATCCCCATCTATATATATATATATATATATATATATCGTCTTAGTAGTCCAATATGTTATAGTAACCATTTATAATGTTTATAAGAGGCTTGGTTATTGCTAATACAAGTTATTGTAAAGTTTTGTAAGAGGAACCAGTTTCAATATCCATAACCATGACTTGTACAATGGATATACATGTGGTGATAGAATATGATACAAATGTCAGTACAATTCCAATGCCCAATGAGAATATACGGAACATAGAGCGGTTTACAGTAACATGTTGCATCAGCTGTAGGTATAACTGAATCTCATCGCGTTCTCGTAAATCTGAAAAAATAAATAAACAGATTATAGCTTTTTGTTAAGGAATGATAATTTGCAATGTTTGATATTTTGATTAATTCAATAACTCGGCGCATATTACAAAGTGCCAAATGGCCGACCTATTGAATTGCAAAAATAAATAATTTTGTATTCAGTGACGAGTTACTGAATACTAATTGGCCGAGGCCAAATATGGTTCCGGATCAAAATAATAATAAGAAAACCAATACGTACAGTGTGATTTTGTCCATTGGTCTGTCCGTCTGTCATAGTTAATTATTTCATCTACAATTAAGGCCATTCTTACTTAGAATTTTGATGAGTAAAAAAAAAATTTTTCAGTTCAAATAATGAACCTTGTGAACATTATCGGTCATTACACCGATAAAATGGTCAGTAATAAATCCCTTATTTAAATAATTTACAGTAGCCTCCCTAGATGAAATGGGGTATCAAAATCAAAATTAATATAAATCACAAAGATCACTTTGAAACGTCAATTTTATCGCCTCTTCCTCGGTGACCAAGCTAGGCAAAAATCGGCCAAAAACAACGCCAGTTATCCTTTTTGATTTTTTTATGATTATTTTGAATATAAGTAACCATGTGCAGCCGTCGGAATAGGTCGTCTATTAGTTTAAGCCTACAGGATGCGCCAAATGAACAGACATACATTCACCCTGAAAACGTATCTCTTCTTCTTCGCAGTCGGGTAAAAATAAAATGAAGCCTTTTCTAAGGATATCGTTGAAAAGGGGTCTTAATCGATGCAGTATTTCACATAAATGCACGGCGCTAAGACATCATGATTCGGATTTTTTTTAAAAATAGTTAGACATAAGTTTCGTTATCATTAAAAAACCAGCCAAGTGCGAGTCGGACTCGCGCACACAGGGTTAAATATCTATAAAAACGAGCAAATAAAAATAACATTTGTTGTTTGGGAGCCCGCCTTAAATATTTGATTTATTTTTATTGATTTTTTTTAAATAAATAAATTAAATAAATAAAACTTACTTCTTGAGTCAATCTTCTTATGAAAAACGCAGTCATAAATTAATCGTTGTTCTCTGGCGATTATGTCTGACGCTATCGCTGCGATTACGAGCTGTAAATATTCAGACGCGATTCCTAATAGAAATAAAACTATCAACGGTGTGTAACCCTAGAACAACAAAATACAGCTGTAAAGAAAATAACAAGAGAAATGACGATGCTGGATATATCACACATCGCTATCTAGCCCCAAACTAAGTCAACCATATAATATATGGGATCCAGATGACTGATACAATACTTATATACATTATAATTTTGTAAATACATAGGTATTTATTATATACAACGTGTTTTATTATGAACGACAGTAAATAAGAACAAAGGTAGGGCTAATGTCTAGTATTGATGTAAATAAGGGTTTTTTTTATATATATTACACCACAATTTCCAATAACTTTAATTTTTAATCCTAAAATATCAATAAAATAGCCTGTATAAAATAGGTTAACTGATCATATTCATTCATAATGTAAATAGGCAAAGTTAAGTTGTTTAACAGACCAAGTGGCATCGACACGAAGGCACCGCCGATTTACGTAAAAATATATATATGTAGCGATTACTGGATAAATATTCAAGCTACCGGTATTAAACCTGCATCTAAAATCAGTTTACACGATTCTGAATGTATGTTTTAAAATAATGTCGTACATAATAATACAGGTTGTATAGAAAAACATCTATACCCGGAACAAATATCTGTAAATCATACAAAAAAGGGAATCGAACCCGCAATCTTCTGCATCTCAGCGGGCTCTTCGCTGACATTGTCATCATATCAGCCAAACCCTCCGTCGACCGAGACACGTTCCCGGAGATCCGGATGATGAAATCCTTCGCTGACGCGGAGTAGACTTCCGAGTCATCTACATTCGACAAAGTAAACACTTCACAGATACACCGACCTCGCCAGCAAGGCCAACGAGTCCCTTCAGTCGCTACCTATACGAGGTATAAACATGTACCTTGGGGTTTCTCTCCTATCCTCATCCTGGCAACGGGCTAAGCCAAGGTTCGTTATTAAGTTTTGCCCTTGCGCTAGTTGACTCATCACAAAACTTACAAGGCAAAGCGCGATCTGCATTCGCCAATAGTTCGGTTAAGCTGCAACGGCCTCAGAGGTTCACAGCGAGAATAATGCATCCGTAAAAAAAATATACCAGCCATACCACGTCCACTGCTGTACAAAGGCGACCGATCTTGTGCAGCCTGCACCTAACGGCTCCCACCAAACTTTACCAGCTCATCTTTACATCTAGTGGGGGAAGCTACGCTGAATTTTCTAGCACGTGGTGTCCAATCTAAATCTTTTCTGCCCCAACGGCCGTCAGTTTTACTACACCGCAAACCTTTTTTGTTTTACAACATACAACCTTTATAAGTTCCGTTAAGTTGTGTTTTTTGTATTGTTTAAGAAATGGGCTTGGCTGTAAAATATACAGACAAGCTAAATATCAATCTCTATATATTAGTACCTACGTATAATTATTCTGCACGAGTTGTTATGCGAATAATAATGACCAGAAGAATATTGCAATAGTGTTGAAACTGCTGATTCAATAGGCAACTACTCAGCAATCGATTTATTTGTAATGCGAAATATGAAACAAAGTTTACTCACAATCTTTCTGATAATTTTTATGAGCTGAAAAAATGTATTGAAATCTGATGGTAAATTGCTCAGGAGTGCAGTAAACACCTGGAACAAAAAAAAATGTTACAGTTAGTTAGATAACGTTACATTTTGCTACATAATGTTACCGTGTAACATAAAGTTATATAACTGCTGTGTGTTAGCACTATTACTGACTTTACTTACAAAAATATGTACATAACGGTCGCGACTTTTCATTATCGCTTCATAGAATTCTATGAAACGCCTTGTAGAGAAACGATCGATAGCAGTACCATCATTTTGTATAAAATTTCTCAAGCTTTTCACTCGATACATGAAAATTAAAGAATTGAGGCCGATCTGAACTCGACCAAAAAACTTAAATAATTCATAAAATGATAATATTATAGTAAAATATAAGTTGAATCTAGAATAAAATAAAAAATTCGCTAAAATCATTAACAATAACACCACAATTGTAATATTAAGTATTTTCTGAACAACTTGGAAAAACTTTTTAGATTGCGGCAAATTATCGACACACGGCACAATAGTTAAAAACGTAAATGCATTTACATTAAAACAATACAAAAAAACCACTGCAAATTCAATTAAAACACATGTTTTAAATATGTACGACTCATGTATGAAGATGATCCTTGCAAATATTACAACAGAAAATATTATCACACAGTATAATTTGATAAGAATACGAATTGGTCTTGAAGCACCGACGTCACTATAAATGCCAAGCATTATACGAATATATAGCAAAAACTTAATATTGCAAACACAGTTTGCTTTTTCAGCATGTTTCATACGCCCCATTGTTAAAATATAAATGTTAACTTCTGAAATTACATACAAATAGTCCAGCCGTACGTTTTAATGTAATAATACCATTGGATCTACCTCCGATACAATACTGAAATAGTGCACTCACTTTATTTTATTTTATCTATAAAATCGTTTTAGTAAAATTAATGAAAAGTGCTATCGCCATAAAAAACGACTCGCACATGAAACCTACTAATATATTTCTAATATTCAGCCTTGTTTTGTCATCTTGCCTAAGCCGTCCGATTATTGCTTGGCAAAGGCCTCACCCTCATCTCTCAACAGGTTCACCTACAAATTGCCTTGTAGAACGGGTATCTGGTGACTTTCCACCAGATCGAGTTATTATTATTTTGAAAAGTATCTCGTCAATTAACCAATGTCGTTCTCGTAAAAGATTGAGATAATGATTTCTAATTTCCAAAGGTTTTAAGACTATTTGCAACATATTTTATCTGAGATTTTTAAAATCATCTCAAAAATTTCAAGCATAAACGGGACTTGAACCCGCAACCTTCCTCTTGATACGAGGATGCACAATCCAACTAAGCTACCAGGCCGTTTCACGTCTTGTTTGAAATTAGTGAGATGATTCAGAATTAACCAAATTTGAAAATTAATAATCATTATCTCAATCTTTTACGAGAACGATATTGGTTAATTGACGAGATATGCGGCGTGTCTATACCACTGACACTGAGGTATTATTACTATTTAGTAATAATAACTCAGTGGTCTATATACATCAAAACTACAAGTACCTATGGCTCGCTCGCCTTCGTGAGATAAAATAACTATACCAGCATCATATCAATAAACATCTCAATAAATTAACTTTCACTTTGAGTGATAAAACTATAAGTACTAATTTACAGTGGTTTTATGTATACAATATGTGTATGCAACCGCGTATTAATTATAAAGCGTAATTGAAATGGTTATTTTTTAATCTTTAATATGATTGTAATGTAGGCCATTGATTAAATGAAAAATTTTCATTACTCAATAAACATTACCTTTACACAGGCAATTTTAATGCTAGTAAGCCCTATCCTGCAGATAATCTTTGTTTAATGTGGATAAACCTATATATTTTGTAGGTAGTGCACATTAAGTAATAAGAAAAGTTTAATAAATTCTGAGAAATATTGTTAAATTTTGAGACTTTTTGATAGTTTACACTTAACATAAGGTAGCCTATATGCAGTTTCCAACTCCAAGTGATTTAAAAAAGTACAAATGTTAAAATAAATTACTTCTAAATTGTAAAATTATTCATCGGTTTTGAGCAATTTAATTCCCAATTGTGTTTCAATCAATGTGTTGCCGGGGCGTGGTGTCCTAACTAAGTACAAGAGTAGATGAGTAGGTTTGCCTTGTAAATAATGTAGTACACACAATATTGTCGATGATAACCCTTTTTATTTAGCACTTCACAAGCAAGTCAATCAACAAGCACAGAATGTTATATAGAACACAAGCACGATAGTACAAAAGTCGGGAGGTATGAAAACAAGCACATTGAACAGATATTAGTAACAATTTCACAGAAAAAAGATTCGTAAAACGTAAGGAACAGACGCAAGAGCGCGCTCGAGTAGACACTCGATTCGCGGATGCCGCGTCGAGAAGTTAGCTCAAACTGGCGGTCGCGCATCGCTCTGAACTTCGAGTGGTACAGATGCGCGATAAAGAATACGTCTAATACAATGCCCAGCACATACTACGGGTTACGCCTGACTATGCTTGGGGATTTATTATTTTAGTGTATCTACTATTTATTTGTTTTGTTTATGATATAGTTAGTAGTAAGTCTGTAGTTTTAGTAAGTTAGAATAAATAAATGTAATATTTGTAGGATGTATGTGTAATTTTATTAGATGTATTGGTGTCGATAAATTCGGGTGTTCCCTACATCACTCTCTCCTAGAGGCCGTGTCTACGGTCGATAATAGTCTGGGAAGTGGACACGTCTTCCCGATCGTGTTGTTCGTACGTCGTTTTGAAGTTGCGGGGTTGCTTGTGGCTGAGCTGGCTCTAGATGAGGTTGGAAGTGTCGGGGTAAAACCTCTTCATCAAAGAATATCTAGGCCGGCTTAAGGCGACCTACTGATACTGTAACGTCTTTGCCTTTTAGATAAATTTTAAAAAAACTTGTTATTTCTCGTAAGAACTTCATGAGGCCCTGTATAAATGGGCCAAAATGAACTACGAAGCGTGTCTTCTCTTAGGAATACGTGGCTACATGTGGCAAGGTCCTTGAACACGAATACTTTTTTATTTTTTTCTCGAATTTTCGAACACTTTCACTTATTATTTACAGTTCTACGACAAAAAGTTACTGAACCAAAGTTGTAGAGAATTTAAATTGCAACAAAAAATGTAAAAGAAAAATTATCAGTTAAATAGTTTAAGAGATATATTGTAAAAACCATTTCAACCCCTATTTTCAAGATGGCGGCCGTGGGACAAGGGTGGCGACCCCACAAACTTGGTTTTTACTTTATACTGACCCCCCCTACACATCAAAAAAATAAAATTGCGTCCTCTAAAAAACGCAACCCCAAAAGTAACTTTTCAATGGACTACTAAGATATTGTTACGCCAAGGCTGTTACACAATAAGTAATAGTCGATTTTTCTCGAAGTTATACCTACTGTCTCACAGATTAGGCAATACTTGGTATGGAATGACCTACATACCACGTTTTAACCTACCATTGCACAGATAAAGAAATAGTAGGCAATCGAAATACCTATGCTTTTCTAGATACTAGTGGAAGGTTCTGGAAATATTGCTCGCTATAAATAGTGTGTAGAGACGTCTGCAGAGTCAGTCTTGATTTGGCGATACGTGCGAACATTTTGGTGACTTTTAGTGGTTTATTTTGTAACAGTGGTGTGATTTCGTGTGTTGTGAATCTTTGTGATCAAGATCGTGTATTTATCGTTTTAGTGTTGAATAAAAGTATTATTTTGGTTAGATTAATTTTAATTATTTTATACCGAACCCTCATCATCATCATCATCATCCACAGCCTGACCTCTACCACTGCTGGGTATAGGCCTCCCCAAGTTTGTGCCATCCGCCACGATCCTGCGCTAGTCTCACCCATTGACGGCCCGCGACTCTAACGATGTCGTCCTCCCATCTCGCTGCCGGACGTCCAACCTTTCTACAGCCATTCCTCGGCCACCATTCAGTTGCTACCCTGCTCCACCTGTCATCACCACGTCTTGCCAAGTGTCCCGCCCAAGACTATTTGAGCTCCATAACTCGATTCCCAACAACATGAACCATCGTTCTTCTACGGATCTCGACGTTTGGAACTCGATCCAAGAGTTTGATGCCGAGCATGGTACGCTCCATGGATCTCTGTGCAACTCTTAACCTGTACACAGCCTCCTGCGTGAGCTTTCATGTCACGGCACCATAAGTCATGGTGGGCAGAACACATTGCATAAATAAGCGGGTCTTCAGACTCTGTGGAGTTTTAGGCGACTTAAGGATGTCGTCAGGCTTGCCAAACGCGGCCCATCCCAATTGGATCCTTTTAGATATCTCCTTTTGTTGATGCTCTTTACCAAAGGATAGAATATGTCCAAGATAAATATACTGGTCAACCATCTCCAGCTTCTCATTTCCCACTGTTACCGCAGGATTTGTGATGCCAGAGACATTCGACAGCACCTTCGTCTTGGACATATTCATCCTCAAGCCTACTTTCAAAGAAGCATTATAAAGGTGTTTTCGCATTATTTGGAGATCATCACAATTTTCGGCAAATAGTACGAGATCGTTGGCGAATCTAAAATGGGATAAGTTGAGACCATTAATGTTTATTCCGTTATATTCCCAGTCAAGCGTTTTTATGACATCTTCAAGGACAGCCGTAAAAAGCTTAGGAGAAATGGTGTCTCCTTGTCTCACCCCTGCTAGATGGATACGGGATTTGTAAGTGTGTGAGCTCGAAAAATCGAACCCTCAGCTCGTAACAATTAGGTGTCAGAAGTGGGATAAAATATTGCCGGTTCTGCCAAAGGATAATGTGGACGGTGTAACGACGAGAGGTTAACGACAACAAGAAATAGATGAAAGGCGGTTTGGAGAGCTCCGGTTCAAGAAGCTCAGCAGAGGCATCACCTGGTGGAGATTGAATCAGCCAACGCCAAATCATTTGGAGCTTCATCATCATCATCCGTGGGTCAAGCTCCTGTGACAGGCGATCTTGCTGCTATTATGGCAATGTTCCATCAGGATAAGGAAGAGCAGCGCCGTCAACAAGAGGAGCAGCGACGTTGGCAAGAAGAGCAGTGACGTTGGCAAGAATAACAGGCTCGGTTGCAGGAGGAACAGCGTTGTCCACAAGAAGAGCAGGCTCGGTTGATGAAAAAATTGTTCAGTTCAATGGTAACGGAATTCCAGGATGTAAAAGAGCAGATAGAAAATCATGAGAGCTGTATTTCGGAAGCTGAAAGCCAGATCGCTGATGTAAAAAAGTTCTAAGTGTCCTGAAGTCTGGAGACAGCAATGTCGCTCCACCAATCGCTACATCTTCAGCACGAGGTTTTAAAACGCCACCATTTGATGGAAGTTCTTCGTGGTCAGCCTACAAGTTCCAGTTTGAGGCCGTTGTCAAGGCCAACGGATGGACGACGGCGCAGGCCATGACGGCTTTAACACTAGGCCTTCGTGACCAGGAACTTGCGACTTTAGAGGCTCATGGGAAGGAGTTCGCCTATGAACAGCTGTTGGTGGCGCTGGAGTCACGCTTTGGAGACACACATCTGGAACATGCTTTTCGAGCGCAGTTAAAGAACCGGAGCCAGCGTAACTCGAGAGAGTTTACAGCAGTGGACCCTCGAGATAGAAAAGCTGGTTCGAAAGGCATACCAAACCTCTCCAGTCCCCCCTGACGGTTACTTGGTCCAGGCATTCGTTGACGGAATACGTGATTTGGAAGTGAGAGTTGATGTAAGGCTTGGACATCATGTTGCCTTGAAAAATGCCTTGGCCAATGCGTTGGAGGTGGAAGCTGTGTGTCAGGACTACCAAGCTCTCCGCATTAAAGAAGTAAGGGACTCTTATACTGGCGACAGCGGTCAAAAATTTAGTCCTAGATGCTACGAGTGTAGAGAAAAACGGCATCTGAGGTCCAATTGCCCAAAAAGAGAAGAGGTTTTGTAGGGAAGCCCCGTCCACCAAACGCAGCAAAGCGGGTAAACGTCAGAACTACGGGGCGAGTGCTGGCTGATATTGAGAAAGCCCCAAGAATGACGATCTCAGAAGTTCATGATGGAAATAGTCTGTCAATTAAAGACCATCGAAGGGAAGAATCTTACGGGAGCGCGGGGTTGTTGTCACTAAGACCTTGTCCTGAAAACGTTGAACATTGTGCCAAACGAGAGCCCAAGGAAGCGGTGCCCATCAGACTGTTGAGAAGTTTGAGGACGGACCTAAGTGACGAGTGGAAGGAAACTTTGCAGCAAGCACAACAGGACGACAAAGACCTTAAAACAATCATTAAAATGATCACAGCGGTTACCACTAAGCCTTTGTAGAGTGACGTTGCTGCTATGAGTACAACAACAAAGAGTTATTGGGCACAGTGGGACAGTCTGGTTATCCACAACGGTGTGTTGTGTCGTAAATGGGAAAACGCTCGTGGAGATCACTGTCATCTGCAAATGGTGGGTCCCAAAGCCAAGGTCCTTAACGTGCTGCATCTCTGCCATGAAGGATGTTTGGGAGACCATATGGGAGTAAAAAGGACACTGCTAAAAATAAGGGAGCGGTTTTAGTGGATCCATTGTAAAGAAGATGTTAAAGACTGGTGCCGAAAATGCACGACTTGTGCGGCAGTGAGAGGGCCCCATCACGCAGCAGAGGAGCATTAAAACTGTATAACGTTGGAGCCCCATGGGAGCGTAAAGGCCTAGATAGTGCAGGACCATCTCCTATCATAAATGAACGGGTCCGACTAGCTGGTCCACAAATGTCCGAGAGGGTGAAGACCCGTTATGACCGAAATTCGAACAACTTTTCGACGGTTCGCAGGTCTGGTTGCACAATCCGATACGGTAAAAAGGAAAATACCCCAAATTATAAGCAAAATGGGATGGACCATGCAGTGTGTTGACCAGGATTAATGATGTCACATACCGAATTCAGAAGGGTACGCGAGGTGCACCTAAAATTGTTCATGTTGATCGACTGGCGCGATATTACGGGACTAACAATGTTCGGGACGAGCATATTTTAGGAGGGGGCAGTGTTACGCCGAGGCTGTTACAGAATAAGTAATAGTTAGTTTTTCTCGAAGTTATACCTACTGTGTCACAGAATGGGTAATACTTGGTATGGAATGACCTACATACCACGTTTTTACCTACCTTTGCACAGATTAAGAAATAGTAGACAATCGAAATACCTATGCTTTTCTAGATACTAGTGGAAGGTTCTGGAAATATTGCTCGGTATAAATAGTGCGTAGAGACGTCTGCAGAGTCAGTGCCGACGTCCATACGTTGCAAACCCTCTGCCGTCCGAGACACGTTCTCGGAGTCCCGGATGATGAAATCACTTCCGCTAATGCGGAAGAGTCATCCACATTAGACAGAGCAAACACTTCACAAATACACCAACCTCGCCGGTGAGGTCGACGAGTCCCTTCAGTCGCCGCCTATACGAGGTAATAGCACGTACCCGGGCGTTTCTCTCCTATCCCCGTCCTGGCAACAGCCCAAGACGAGGTTCGTACCTAAGTGGTGCCCTTGCGCTAGTTGCCTCATCAAACAATTACAGGGCTGAGCGCCTTTTGCGCTCGCCAAAAGCTCGGTTAAGCTGCAACGGCTTCAGAGGCCAACAGCGAGATTAGTCGATTCGAAAAAAAAATGCAGTCAGTTTTGATTTGGCGATACGTGCGAACATTTCGGTGACTTTTAGTGGTTTATTGTGTAACAGTGGTGTGATTTAGTGTGTTGTGAATCTTTGTGATCAAGATCGTGTATTTATCGTTTTAGTGTTGAATAAAAGTATTATTTTGGTTAGATTAATTTTAATTATTTTATCCCGAACTCTCCGCTCGTAACAATATTTGTTTTTGAAATAGTTAGATATAAGTTTCGTTATCATTAAAAAACCGGCCAAGTGCTAATTGGACTCGCGCACGAAGGGTTCTGTACCATTATCTATAAAATCGAGCAAAAAAATCACGTTTGTTGTACGGGAGTCCCAAATAAATATTTGCTTTATTTTAATTTAATTATTTATTTTAAAGTGAATCATCATCATCATCTCAGCCTACATCCACCCACTGCTGGGCATAGGCCTCCTCGCTATCACGCTATTCTCTCCGGTCCTATGCCAAGTGCATCCATTGCCTTCCCGCAACTCTCGCGATGTCATCCGACCATCTGGCTGGTGGTCTGCCAACTAGTCTGCGCCCTTCTTGTGGCCACCACTCGGTTGCTGCCCTCGTCTAGCTTCCATCTTTCCTCTTTGCAAAGTGTCCAGCCCATCTCCACTTCAGCTGGTTGATCCTTCTACCCACATCCACGAATTTGGTTCTGCGTCATATTTTGATGTTGGATATGTGGTCCAATAGCGAGATGCCTATCATGGCACGCTCCATTGCTCTTTGAGCAACTCTAATCTTGTAAACAAGTTCGTTTGTGAGCGGCCATGTTTCAGCACCGTATGTGAGGATAGGCAGGACACATTGGTTGAAAACTTTTGTCTTAAGGCATTGCGAAATCTTAGACCTGAAAACGGAATCAAGATTGGCAAAGGCAACCCATCCTAACTGCCCTCGCCTGGTTATTACCTTCAGCTGAGATTCCGGGCCAAATGATTAAATTTTATTTAAATTTATTTTGTAAATTTTAAATTTAAAAGTGAATATTATAACTAAATATTCTGTGAATAATTCAAGCGTTTACCTATTGCCGTTATCATTACCGAGCAAAAACGATCAAAAAACCACGTTTCTTATATGGGAGCCAACTTAAATATTTATTTTAGTTTGTTTTTAGTATTTGTTGTCATAGCAGCAATAGTAATTCATAATTTGTAAAAATTTCACGGTTCCTGAGATAATGCGGAGTCTTAGTAATAGGGTCCCGTGTTAGTCTTTGGGTACGGAACCCTAAAAAAACATCAGTTTAGCAATATATTGGGCTGTTAGCAAAACAGTAGAGATAAAATAAAATAAATAAATAAAACTTACTTCTTGAGCCTATCTTCTTATAAAAAACGCAGTCATAAATTAATCGCGGTTCTCTGGCGATTATGTCTGACGCTATCGCTGCGATTACGAGCTGTAAATATTCAGACGCGATTACTAATAGAAATAAAACTATCAACGGTGTGTAACCCTAGAACAACAAAATACAGCTGTAAAGAAAATAACAAGAGAAATGACGATGCTGGATATATCGCACATCGCTATCTAGCCCCAAACTAAGTCAACAATATAATATATGGGATCCAGATAACTGATACAATACTTACATACATTTTTATTTTGTAAATACATACTTATGATATACAACGTGTTTTGTTATGAACGACAGTAAATAAGGACACGGGTAGGCCTAATGTCTAATATTGTTGTAAAAAAGGATTTTTTCAAATTTATTACACTAGAATTTCTAACAACCTTAATTTCAAATCCTAAAATATCAATGAAACAGCCTGTATCAAATAGGTTAACAAATCATATTCATTCATCATGTTAGTAGGTACATGTTACACTGACCAAGTGGCATCACCGCCGATTTACGTAAAAATATATAAATGTAGCGATTACTGGATTAATATTCAAGCTACCGGTATTAAACCTGTCTCTAAAATCAGTTTATAGGATTCTGGATGTATGTTTTAAATTAATGTAGTACATAAAAAAACAGGTTGTATAGAAAAACACCTATTTCCGGAATATCTGTAAATCATACAAAACAAGGAATCGAACCCGCAATCTTCTGCATCTCAACCGGCTCTTCGCTGACATTATCATCATATCAGCTAAACCCTCCGTCAACCGAGACACGTTCTCGGAGATCCGGATGATGAAATCCTTCGCTGACGCGGAGGAGACTTCTGAGTCATCTACATTCGACAGAGCAAACACTTCACAGATACACCGACCTCGCCGGCAAGGTCGACGAGTCTCTACAGTCTTTATTTTATTTATATTTATTTGAGACAACAAACAATTATGCCTAAATAATACTAGGCTTAATAATTATGAAATGATGTCTTACAGGAATAAACAGCTTCGTTGTCCACAGATTACGTTAGATAGATGGTAGGCATGAGTGTATACAAATACATACAAAAAATATAAATATATAGATGAACCTATATTATGTAGGCAAGCAAGTGCCTAGGTACCTACGTACCTACACAATACAGGTTCTCATTTAGTAATGAGTAACTATGTCGCTAATAATTAAAATTAGACAATCAGACAGGATTGTCTGATTGATTGCTTTCTTAAACAAGGCGGGTGAGATTGCAAAAAATTCAATTTCCAAGAAATGATCATTATATAACTTAGGTATTCTATTGAGTGGCGCACGCTCACCTGCGTTTGTGTTAAAAGTAGTAAGCGCGAATAGATAACGCTTGCGGGTCTCTCGGATGGAATACAAATGATATGGAATACGAATGTATATTTGGTTAATAAGTTTGTTACAGTCAAATTTATTATGGCAGATATTATATAATAGTAGGTGGACAAGAAGCAGTCTTGTCGTCTTAAGTGTTGGTAAAGAAAATGTATTTAGAAGTATATCGTAGGAGGACTTCGAACGATAACAGCGATAGTTCATTGAACGCATGAATTCGCGTTGGACGGATTCTATCTGGTCATGGTATTTAGCATAGAACGGGTTCCACACACGCATAGCGTACTCTAATTGAGATCGAATCAATGAGTTATATAGTAAGAGGTATGAGCCAGGTCTCCTGAACGGAACACTAGTTCGCATTCCATCCATACATCATAAATGATTTATTGACTATATGATTTATATGAACGTCAAAATGTAGTTTAGAGTCCATCAGAACTCCTAGATATGTTATCATAAATACTTTTTCCAGCGGCGTTCCGCACAGAGAATAAGTAAAATTTATTAAATTGATTTTCTTTGTGAAGGTAATGGACTTGCATTTAGTCAGACTAAGATGTAGTTTGTTTGCTTTGCAGTAGCTAGTGAGGCGATCAAGATCATGTTGCAATTTGTAACAATCATCAACACAAGTGATTGCCGCCTATACGAGGTAAAAACGTGTACCTGGGCGTTTCTATCAAAACCACATCCTGGCAACGGGCCAAGCCAAGGTTCGTACCTAAGTGGTGCCCTTGCGCTAGTTGCCTCATCAAAAAAACTTATAGGGCAGAGAGCCTTCTATGCTCGCCAAAAGTTCGGTTAAGCTGCAACGGCCTCAGAGGTCAACAACGAGAATAGTCCATCTGAAAACAATGATATCAGCTACAGCACGTCTACTGCTGTACAAAGGCGACCGATCTTGTGCGGCCTGCACCTAACGGCTCCCACTAAACTTTACCAGCTCATCTTTTCATCTATTGGGGGAAACTACGCTGCGTTTTCTAGCACGTGGTCTCCACTCTAAATCCTTTCGGCCCCAACGGCCGTCAGTTTTACTCCCCCACAAAATATTTGTTGTTTTACAACATACTCCTTTATACTCTTAAGTTCCGGGGTCAGTCCTCCGAGGTATACCAGTCTAGCCAAGTTGGTTCAAATTGGCTACCATTCAGTGTATCACAGTACTGTGGTGGATAAGGTGGTGGTTATCACGTACCTACGTATAGGTTCCGTTAAGGTGTGTTTTTTGTATTGTATAAGAAAAAGGCTTCGCTGTAACATATACGGACAAGCTAAAGGTCACTCACTATATATAAGCACCTACGTATAATTATTCTGCACGAGTTGTTATGCGAATAATAATGTCCAGAAAAATATTGCAATAGAGTTGAAACACGTTATTAGCACGGATTAGCACGTTGAAGTGGCAATGGGCAGGCTATATAGCGCGCAGAACAGATGGCCGATGGGGCCTGAAAGTTCTCGAATGGAAGCCACGGACCGGCAACCGAAGCGTAGGATGTCCACCTACAAGATGGGCAGCCGACTTAGTAAGAACCGTAGGTTGGCGTTGGATGCAGGCCGCTTCCAACCGCAGTTCCTGGAGATCAATGAGGGAGGCCTTTGTCCACCAGTGGACGTCCTACGGCTGATATGATGATGATGGTGAGTTGAAACTGCTGATTCAATAGGCAACTACTCAGCAAACGTAAAAAATTATTTGTAAAGCGAAAAAAGAAACGAACTTTACTCACTGTCTCCCTGATACAATTTAAGATAAAAAAACAATGTATTGAAATTTGATGGTAAATTGCTCAGGAGTGCAGTAAACACCTGGAACAAAAAAAAAACACTTTTGTTACAATTAGTTAGATGACGTTACATGTTGCTACATAATGTTACCGTGTAACATAACGTTATATAACTGCTGTGTTTTAGCACTATTACTGATTTTACTTACAAAGATATGTACATGACTTTTCACTATCGCTTCATAGATTTCTATGAAACGCCTTGTAGAGAAACGATCGATAGCAGTACCATCATTTTGTATAAACTTTCGCAAGATATTCACTCGATACATGGAAATAAACGTATCAAGGCCGATCTGAATTCGTCCATTAAAATTAATTAATTTATAAATGATAACATTACATTAAAATACAAGTTTACTGTAATAAAATATAAAAAATCAATAATCATTAAAAATAACACCAAAATCGTAATATTAAGTATTTTCTGAATAACTTGGAAATACGTTTTAGATTGTGGCAAATTATCGACACACAGCACAATAGTTACGAACGCAAATGCATTTGAATTTAAACAATTTAAAAAATACACTGCAAACTCAATGAAAATGTAGATTTCAAACATGTATGATGCATGTATGGTGCATGTATGATTGCAAAAATTGCCACAAAAAATATTATCACACAGTATAATTTGATAAGAATACCATACAATTATACGAATACGAGAAAAACTTAATATTGCAAACTCAGTTTGCTTTTTCAGCATATCTTATAAGCCCATTGTTAAAATACAAATGTTAATTTCTGAAATTACATGCAAATGGTCCAGCCGTACGTTTTTTAATGTTATAATACCATTGAATCTACCTCCGATACAATACTGAAATAGTGCACTTACATTATTTTATCTATAAGATCGTTTTAGTAAATTAATGGAAAGTGATATCGCTATAAAAACGACTCGAACATAAAACCTACTAATAAATTTCTAGTATTCAGCCTTGTTTTGTTATCTAGCCTAAGCTGTACCATTGCTGGGCAAAGGCCTCACCCTCACCTCTCAACTCGTTCACCTACAAATCACCATGTAGAACGGATATCTGGCGACTTTCCACCGGATAAAGGTATTATTAATTTGAAAAGTATCTCGTGAACGATGATAAATTAACCAATGTCGTACTCGTTAAAGATTGAGATAATGATTATTATTTTCCAAATTAATTTTAAGATCATTAATAACATATTTTATCTGTTGGTGATATTCAAGCGCTTGATCACTGCCTCACCACATGCTTGCCTCGACAAACCTGATCACTGACTTAGATTTACAGCGTCTAGTGGTAAGATGGTAAAGCTATTATAGCTTACTATGGTATTGAATAAAATAATCTGGAAATAAAACAAATATTATTCTGATTTTAATTCTTATTTTAATCATAATCAACAATGTTGGTACATATTTTCCCTGTAGGGCTTTAATTAACCGCTTTTCATTATAAATTAAGTAATTTTTAAGAAAAATGAAACATTTTAATAGTATAGAATGCTTTGTCTGAAATGACTACCAAAAAGATAAAATAAACTTAAATAAGAATAATAACTTAGGTGTGCAAAATAGTAACATCGAACGCTGGGTGGATCAAACTCACTCGTCGACCACTTTGACTCTTTTTAAAGTTAGCCGTTCGCGTCGCGACAGAGACAAGTGACCGAGACAGGAGACCGAGACTGGAGACCGCGGGCGTTACTTGACTTTAGGCAATGTATAAGCATCAGTTCGCGAGCGAGACAGAGACAGGAGACAGAAACGCGAGACCAGAGACTGCGCGACGGTTGCTGCCCCGTGACCAGTAGTGTCTCGTGTCGCCCTCGAAAAGTTCGTGTGTTCATTGTAAAAAATGACTACTTTTTCTGACGAAAACTGAAAAGATGATTGAACTGATTAGAAAACACCCTCCGATATACGATGCACAACTAGACTTCTTCAGAGACGAACATTTCCATCGACAGCCACTCCGATACTGAATGAATTGTAGCTTTAGTTGCGGTCTCAGTCTCGACCCACAGTACATGCAAAAGAGACCGAGACACTTGTCGCGGTCTCCCGTCTCGGTCGCTGGTCTCTGTCGCGACGCGAACCACCACCTTAACTTCCTCGCCGCGACACGGCTGATTAAGCGGTGTGACTTAGTGCTTCCTAAGCTTCCCCCGCGCAGCTACTCATAGGCACAGCGGTATTTAACGCACCAAATTCAAAATATCGACGACTATTAGATACTTCAGTTGTATTACACCTAACCTTACGCTCGCCGGGTTAATTGTCTGCATGTATAATATACATTGTACTTTGTATAAATGTGTGAAAAATTTACTAGATTTCAGTATACAATAGAATTTTAGTAAGTTTCGGTTTTGGCTGAAACTGAGAGCAAGGCCGAAAGTTCGGTTCAGGCTGAAAAACCTGTTTTGGTCGGACACTACTTTTTATAATGCTTATAGGTTACAGGTTTCTGCATATACAAGTTATTGTTAAGTTGTATTAGAGGTAACAATTTCAATATCCATAACCATGACTTGTACAATGGATATACATGTGGTGATAGAATATGATACAAATGTCAGTACAATTCCAATGCCCAATGATAATATACGGAACATAGAGCGGTTTACAGGAACATGTTGCATCAGCTGTAGGTATAACTGAATCTCCTCGCGTTCTCGTGAATCTGAAAAATAAATAAACAAATTATAGCTTTTCGTTAAAGAATGATAATATGTAATGTTTGATTATTTCACAAATTCATTAAATCGGCCAATGTTCCAACGTGCCAAATGGCCGACCTATTGAATTCCAAATAAAGCATTACTTTGTATTCAGTAACTCGTTACTGAATACTGGTCAATTGGTAAAAGAAACCTATGGTCCTGTGTGTGATATATCTATACGATCCCAATAAACATAATTATTTATATTTTTATATTGATAGTAGTGGGGAAACAGGCTTACGGCTCACCTGATGGTAAGCGGCCACCGTCGCCTGTTGACACCGGCAACACCCGGGGTATTGTCGAATTGATTGAATTATTTGAATTGATTATTTTGAAAATAAGTGACCGTGCGCTACCGTTGGAGTAGGTCGTGTATAAGTTTTAGCCTACAAGTTGCGCCAAACAAACAAACATACATACACCCCGAAAACTTACTCTTCTTCGCTGTCGGGATAATTAAAACAAAGTCTCTTCTATGGATATCATTGAAAAGGGGCCAAACAACCGATGCAGTACTTTTATACAAATGCATATCATTGTTCGGAAGTTTTTGAAAAGGTTAGTTCTATTTCGCCCACTTATTGGAAGTACTAACTGCGGCTTGCCCAGCTGTACAATATTGTTGGCTGTACACTAAATAATTGGAGAGGCAGACATATCTATATCTTACAAAATATCAAACTTATGAAGTTAAATTTAGACCTTCTACTATCTTACCAGAACGGTGGATAAAAAATATTCACACCACCATTATAATTTATCATATACATTATTTAGACGCTTTCTGTTTTTATTGGTCTAAAAATAGTACCTTAATCTTACAGGCAACTTCACACGTCTAAAAAGTAAGACAGCTGACAGCTTTTGTTTCCTGTCATCGGTAAGACGCTCGCGGCCTGACAGTTTATCATTCATTTTAGAGAGATCACAAATTTTTCTACTTGGGTACTTGGTACTTGGGTACCTGGTACTTGGGTACCTGGTACTTGGGTACTTGGTACACGGAGGGTGGGTGTATTACATCCTCAAATTAAGCTTACTCATATAATATCGATCGAACTTCACTTGCAAGTTCGTACTAGTTTCAAAATCATTATAAAACATCTGTTTAGCGATAGATATGTTGGCGAAACAATAATGATAAAATAAAAAAAATACATTTAATTTATATAAAACCATGAGGATAGAATGAAACACTTGCATAAGCTATGATAGGTACTATTACTACTAACGTAAGTGTAGTATAAGGCTATGGTAAAATTTAAATTACGTACATAGGCACATTTGGGTAGCGCCTAGTGGTTCAATACACAATTTTTGGAGGTGCATACATACAGTACACATTATTTAATACACTAATTAGGTACTAAAGATTTTAGCTGCTTTAAATGGATATTGATAAGGAATATGTATGTTAAATAATATAAGTAGATTCTAAATTGATAGGCCCAAATATGTCATTATCATTTAATTGATTATGTTAATACTTTTTTACCGAGAAACAATAAATAAGAGCTAATTATATGTCAGACATAGCTATGTACTGTATAAGGGCAATAACAAAGAAATAATAATAAAATGCCTTTAATAACAGAAATAATTATTTACAATATAATACAGAAGAAACAGTTGAATCATTTAAAGACAGTTGCAAACGATCTATAAATAGCTCAACTGCTCCAGATCACTACTAGGCGGAAGTGTCCCCAAGACATTGGCTGCTTTGCCCCGCTAAATTGCTTATGCTTTGACCCAGATAAGCGCCAGCTCTCGGATCACACGTCGCTTCGACCCGACGTCCAGAAAGAGTTTTGAACACGCGATGAGCCCTGGTACCCCATAGGTTTCGACTCCAAATGACTCCTATACGTAAGCTACATATGTGCGCCGCTTGAGAAATAATGTTAGATTGGTGAATTGATGACTAAAAAGTTACCTATATCAAATCAATTGCAAATAAAACTTACTTCTTGAATTTATCTTCTTATGAAAAACGCAGTCATAAATTAATCGTTGTTCTCTGGCGACTATGTCTAACGCTATCGCTGCGATTACGAGCAGTAAATATTCAGACGTGATTCCCAATACAAAAAAAATTACCATTGGCGTATAACCCTAGAACAAAAAAAAAATACCTTTCTGTAAAGACCAGGGTCCGTAGCCAAATTACATTCGCTTCGAGTCGATTCGATTTCTACATAGGTTTGTTGTCGATAGATCACGTGATATTTCCATACCACGTGTCATCGTCATCGATAATCGACTGTAACTTGGCTAAGCCTTCTGGGTCTATATAGAAAATAGCAAGAGGAATGACTGACATAGACTAAAATTCATTATCATCATATCAGCCATCTTGTGCTGCCTGCACCTAACGGCTCCCACCAAACTTTACCAGGTCGTATTTTTATTTTAATAGTGTCATTCGAACACTTACGGAAAATTCCAAGATTTTAAAACCATCTCAAAAATTTTAAAGTCTAGACGGGACTTTAACCCGCAACCTTCTTCTTGATACGAGGATGCACTACCCATTGTGCTACAGGCGCTTGTCACGTCAGGTTCAATTTTTTTTTAATTTAACTTGTAGACACATAAACTGACGGGCCTCCTGATTTTAAGTAGTTACCGCCGCCTATAAACTCCTGCAGCACTCGTGGTACCGCAGTCGCATTGCCTAGCACTTAATACCCTATTTACACCTCTCTTCAAGGCGTTCATTTTGAAGCTCACCGGAAAAAACCTGCGGAGGAAGGTCATTCATTAGTGAAATGATTCAGATTACGAGTAACGCGCCGTTAGCGCCATCTACAGGAACACTTAGACAGTTTTTTGAGCTGCTCAATGCCAAACGTTGCAGTGTATTACATTGACAAGAGATGTCGCGTTGCTTATTTCAAATAGTATTTTTATTTTTATGGTGTTATTCGAACACTTTTTTTGTACAAATTATAGGCTAGCGTTCGTCCACAATCTCGCCTGATGGTAAGCGATGATGCAGTCTACGATGGTACACGCTTGCCAAGAAGGAACCTATTCACTCGCGACTTGAAAACCCCTAGGTTGTAGTTATCGAGACCGAGAGAGAGAAAAAACCGAGAGGCTTGCAACCTTTCGACGATGCTCGAGGCTGTGAAACATTGCATCTGCTAATTAGTCATTGCAAATGAGCTTCTTGGCTCTTCTCTCAATTGAATCTAGAGCCTCTAGCTTCGCTGATCCGTCCCAGAGGTGAGAACAGTACTTCACACATGATCGGACTTGTGCTTGGTAATAGTTGCGCAATGGTCCCGGTGTGAAGTATTGCCTCACCTTTGCTAGTATACCAAGCTTTTTAGCGGCCAGCTGGGCTTTCGACTCAATGTAAGAGCCGAAATTGAGAGGCGGTGTTAATGAGATACCAAGAAGCTCAAGGTGGTTAGAAATCGGCACAAATACATTACGTAAAGTAGAAGCCAGATTAAATTGACTCCGTTTCGCGGAAAACAGACACGCCTGGGTTTTACTTGCGAGTTCAAGTCCCGTCTAGGCTTGAACATTTTTGAGATGGTTTTAAAAATCTTGGACTTTACCAGGTCCTCTTTTAATCTAGTGGGGGAAGCTACGCTGCGCTTTCTAGCGCGTGGTCTCCGCTCTTGAACCATTTGGCAGCAACGGCTAGCGGCTGTCAGATTTACTCCCGAACGGCTAGCCGCTTGCTTGTGAGGTACTCGATTGCAACTTTCATTAGCTTTTGGTGCGTGGCGTCCGTCGTGGACGATTGCAACAAAACATTTGTTGTTTTAACTACCAGAGAAATGACCTAATTCTCTGTTTGTCTCTTACTTGTGTATATGAATGAATGAATAAATGAAATACTCTTTTTTGCACACCAAACAAAAATACAGTAAAAATGGAAATAAATAATAAATAAAGGTACAACGGGCGGTCTTATCGCTAAAGACGATCTCTTCCAGACAACCTTTAAAATATGTTATGATACTGTTTAATGATACATAATGATAATGATTTTTTGATTATACAATTTTAATGTTATTTGTGTTAATGTGTTACAATGTTGTGAGTGGGTACAAATAAATAAATTCACTTTCTTGTACGACATGGTATGTGTTGTTTAAGAAAGGCGAGTCTGCGATTAAATACAGACAATCTAAAGATCACTATAACAGCCTATAACAGCACCCGTGAACGAATAATAGGCAACAACTTTGCATTTGATTTATTTGTGAAGCGAAAAATGTAAAAAACTTTACTCACACTCTCCCTGATAGTTTTTATAATCATAAAAAAGGTATTTATATCTGGTGCTAAATTGCTCAGGAGTCCAATAAATACCTGAAACAAAAAAAAACATTTTGTTACAACTAGTACCTAGTTTGCTCCGAACTGAGATCACGCGAGTCTCCCAAAAAACAAAAAAAAATATCCTTATAGATAGATAGATAGATAGATAATACTTTATTGCACACCACGAATCAAATACATATAAAAAACAACTACGTAAATCTATGGATACAATTGGTGGTCTTATCGCTAATTAGCGATCTCTACCAGACAACCTTTATCCTTATTCCTATTTCCTATTAACTATTCCTATTATATATCCTTATTCTTTGACTAATGAAATAGTGCCACGAAATGCACAACCAAATTCCTTGACCTACAGTTCAAATAACAAGGGACGGGAGTTCATGTTAATTATGTTTTTTGGGATAGAAATTGCAGTCATTCTGGATTTCAGATTTTTCCCTATAGGTATTTGTGTCAAAAATACCAAATTTCAGCATTGTGAATTTCGTGAAAGTTCAGTTTTTATTATAAAAAATAAATCAAAAGTTTTGTAGTTACAAAGATTAAACTTAAAATAAAATCGGGATTAAAATCTAGTAATGAAGACCTTGTATTAAATGTTCTATTTCACCGAATAGTCTCATTTTGTTATTTATTCCTCTTGAACCCCATTATCTCAACAACCCCATAAAATTTTTAGCTTATTTAGTCACGGTTGTGCTATCACTACCTACCTTTATACCAAATTTCTCGATGATCAGATAAAACGCTTCGAAAGTTATCCTAGGACAAACAAACATACATACATACAACCGATACCGATTTGCTCAAGTTGATTTGGAGACTATTTCGCTCGATCAATAACTGCTGTGTGGGATCATTACTTATGATTTCTTATTATATATATTATTATTATTACTGATTTTACTTACAAAAATGTGTACATGACGGTCGCGACTTTTCAATATCGCTTCATAGAGTTCTATGAAACGCCTTGTAGAGAAACGATCAATAGCAGTACCATCATTTTCTAAAGTTTTTCTCAAACTTTTCACTCGACACATGGTAAGTAATGAGTCAAGGCCGATCTGAACTCGACCAAAAAACTTAACTGATTGATAAAATGATAATATTATGGGGAAAATTAAGTTGAACCTAGAAAAATACATAACATGCGCTAAAACCACAACAAATAATACCAAATAAGTAATATTAAGTATTCTATGAACTATTTGGAAATACGTTTTAGATTGTGGCAAATTATCGACACACGGCACAATAGTTACGAATGCAAATGCATTTGTATTCAAACAATATAAAAAATACACTGCAAATTCAATTAAAACACAGGTTTTAAATATGCACGACTCAGGTACTATGATGATCCTTGCAAAAATTGCCACACAAAATATTATCACACAGTATAATTTGATAAGAATACGAATTGGTCTTGAAGCACCGACGTCACTATACATGCCAAGCATTATACGAATATATAGCAAAAACTTAATATTGCAAGCATAGTTTGCTTTTTCAGCATGTTTCATACGCCCCATTTTTAAAATACAAATGTTAACTTCTGAAATTACATACAAATAGTCGAGCCGCACGTTTTAAATGTAATAATACTATTGGATCTACCTCCGATACAATACTGAAATAGTGCAATCACTTTATTTTTTTTATCTATAAAATGCTTTTAGTAAAATTAATGGACAATGCTACCGCCATAAAAAACAACTCGCACAAAAACGTACAGATCTTATTCTGATATATTTAGCCAAAATAAATATATTCACTATCTAAGGTATGCGTTTTCTCGATTCAATTCGGAGGATTCGAAACTCTGGAAAAATATATAATTTCGTTGGCTAAACAATAAACAGTAAGAAGTTTCATACACAAGTGGCGAGGGGCGGGGTGGGTGGCTGTGGGGATAAAAACCGCCTCGCACTGTTTTCGGTGTGCATTTCTGGTAACACATCAAGCTGCACTTTCCAGTAAAAGCTGACCTCGCATTGTAGCTCACACAAAGCGAGGTCTGCTTATACTGGAATAGCTTGAATACATTGCTAAAAACATAACACTACCACCCAATCAGTAAACTTATAAATTATATTTGTCCCTACAGCGCTCGACCTACACACAATGGAATTAGGTCGTAGGTACATAATGAGTTAATATTTTTAATAAATTACGTATCGTAAAGGACTAGTTTTTGTCCTGACTTCGTTTGTTTGCCTGTAATCCAAGTTGCGCAATTTTAACTTTTGATAACTTTCTTGAACGATCTACATCTGGGTTTAGGGTTTCGTACCCAAAAAGATAACAAATAGGAACCCTTATAAGATTCTCTAGTCCGTCAGTCCGCTTGTCCGTCTGTCTGTCCGTGTGTCACCACCGATGTTCTCAGGAACGGACCTAAGACGAATGGACCTAGAAAGTTGAAATTTATACCAGATACTGAGTTCTATAGGTATATATAGGTATATATATATTAGGTGTATAAAAATCAAATATATAAAGATATTGGGCAAATTTAGATTTTCGCTTAAACTTGTAAGTACCAAAATTTACCGTAATTTTCAACTTTTAATTATTTTTCGGAATTTTACCTTTAGTTGTGATGCTTGCTTATAACCAAAATTGACAATTCTAGGTCAACCGGAATTACCCTATAGGTTTTAATATTCCCTTATGGAAAAATTCCAACAAATAAAAAAAAAATTGAAAATTAAAGGGTGTCCCCATACATACATAGTTAACGCCAATTAAGATAGACCTCTGAGTTGTATGGGCGCTCATACAATTTAGAGGACTAGCTTAATCAGCATCAACCTCAAATAAGGTAAATAAATAAAACTGTGCTATTGAATAAAATAAATATTTAAGTGGGGCTCCCATACAACAGACATGTTTATTTACCGTTTTTATAGTTAATGGTGCGGAACCCTTCGTGCGCGAGTCCGACTCGCATTTGGCCGGTTTTATTTTTGTAGATACATGACATATACAGAGAAACAACCAGACCTGGAACAAATATCTGTAGATCAAGTAAACATTTGTTTTTCGGCGGGAATCCCGATTAGCACTGTTACTTTCTTGCATTTCCGGATGCTCCGCCCAATCGTCACCGAAATTAAATTTGTATATCGTCATAAGGCGGGTTCCTATATCCGTTGGCAACCAGCTACGACTCGTTTCTCCTTGAAAACGTGTCAAAAGTTTGACTCTATTTGACACTTTTTCAAGGAGATACGAGGCGTAGTCGGTTACCTACGGATATAGGAACCCGACATTATTAATTGCAAATGTTTTAAAATCTCTGTTGCGTTTACGTAATTTTTAAGTTTTCGACGCATTTCCCCGAAACTTGGAAGTACATAGTGCCTGCGTCAATCTGTTTTACAGTCACCTAGTTATGAAGCTAAAATGAACAGCTATGGCATACGATACAGTAGAAGTATGCTGACTACGTGTACAGCATTCCAAGATAAGGAGATACCAAAGAATAACAAGCACTCACTATGAACTTTCACCACAGATGAACCAACAGTTATTACAGACGTCGGGCCATAAAGAAGGCGGGACGAGCGCAAATCAAGTTTATGACGCATAAAAATTTATATGTAAAACATAAAAATGTTGCGAGCCCAAAGATCTTTTTATTGCGGTATGGGCTTAGTTTGATGTTTTGCGATGACATGTGGATAGGTCAGATGAAGATTGCAGATAGCTTTTGCAAATAAACATATTCCAATATGAACCTTTAGTTTTTGGCAGTCCGTTCTCATTATCAACTATGTATATCTTAACGATATATAAGAAATCTGTTGTAGAAAAAATTGTCCTGTTTCCGATATTACTTATATACATTTTTAGTATACCACGAATATGTACACACGGCTACACATCAATCTATTCATTTCCAGTATAAGCTGATCTCTCATTCTACGAAAAGCCTACACAATGCGAGGTCAGCTTATACTGGAAATGTATAGCTTGATGTGTAGCCGTGTGTACACCACTAGCACATACTTAAAATATTTTCTGTTTCTGTGTATGAATAAGTAAGTAACCACCTATTTACTACACTTTTGTAGGATAAACTGATTTGTCTTTTAATTCACAATATTTAAGAACACTGGTTGTATACATGTGATTTTATGAAAAGGCCAAATCGTTGTATGAAAGAATCTTTCGCACGACGATTTGGCCTTTTCATACCTCAGAGGTAAACCATGTTTTGCATGGAGGTGTGGGTATTTTAAAGATCATTTTATTATTAATAATAATAATAAAAACGTTTATTTCAGACCAAACAGATCCATAATTTTTGGTAGTAACACATAAAAAACTTACTTAAAAAATATTGTTGAATAAATAAAAAAAGACAAGATAAAATAAATACGGCAACATTGGAACAAGAGCGCATTACTGAGATACCAAGCATGTGGTCGGCTTAAGCAAAGCCATCCAGTGCCTCATCATATATGAGCTCATGTTCCCGGCAACAACGGTCAGGAAGCTGTTGGTGCTTCCACGCATGCGGCTCACCAAGGATGCGGTTCTTTTGCGTATGATCGCGTAGAAATCATCGGTACGCGCGTCTGCAAACATCCCTGATGCGCTACAGAACCTTAACATGGGCTTCATAATTTGGAAAGGTCAATACGGTCTGTACAATGGCTGTGAAATATTAGTTATTGTTTTTCGTAGAATAACATTGGTGCTAATAAAATAAGTGCTGTTCGTGGAATACCTCGCTTGTCCGGTTGGTGAATTATTGCTATTGTTTTGGGTGGCAATTTAAGCTGTTGGTTCCGACTTAGTTGCTACTATCGTAGTGTAAATTCGGTCCACCCAAAGGTTGCCTGAAAGAGATCTCTCCGGATAAGACCGCAGACTGTGCTTCGCGATTTAATTATTATTATAACGTGTTTGTTTTCTATTCTACTAACGCTTTCGTGTGTTTGAACAGAGGTATTTTTTATACCACTAAGCCAGCTAACAAGCATACGGCTTACATTATAAACGGTATATCACCTGGTAGGGTGGGGGGAATAATAGATCTGCACTGACGTCCCGCATTGGGGTGTATTATTCATTACCCTGACCCCAGCCATCCTAACACCTTGAAGTAACAGAGCAGGCCTTTGGGTTGGTGGCAGCAGCTTTTCAGGGTCTCCGTGGATGTTGATGTAGTAGCGGTGTTGGTGGAGGATGAGGATTTGATGACCCCTTGCAGACCAGTTCTCAGTCTAGCGTCGTTTATGACAGTGCAGTGAAGTATCACGTGCTTTACAGTCTCTTCCTCTCGAAGGCATCCACGACAAGGTCCACTGTCCGTGGCTCCCGGTCTTTAGGAGGTGATGGTTAAGTTCGCAGTGTCCCGTGATGATTCCCACCATCATCCTTAGATCTTCGCGTTTCATCTTTAACAAGGTATTTGTTGTTACCGTAGATAATGAACTTTTGCATAACCAGGGGTTCAATTCTGATAGTATATAAAAAAAGCTATTATAGAGTCATAACATTATTACAAGCTTTTTATTAACTTGCAATGTATATATTTTTGTCCGGGTGGAATCTTGAAACTGAATTTTAAACCTGTTCCCCTCAACCGATTGACCTCAAATTTGGAATACATATGTAGATTTGGTAACAATGTAGTATTATCGCACCATGGAGGTGGTCTCATGATGGAGACGGATGCTAGACAACGGAACTTCTGAATGGATTATAGTAGGCTACTAGTGTTTGGGCTCATTTGAATCTGCTTGCGGTTTCGATTAGGAATTTTATAAAAAACTTGTTTTGAAAAAGTTATTTTTCAACAACAAACTTATTTAAAGATTATGATTGTTATTTCTGTCATAAGCTGCAAAATTATCGATAGTGTTATCATAACAATGGCGGTCATTGGAAAAAGCTTGTGTTAGTAGTGAAGTGAGAATACACCAGCCTTATTTTCATAGCATATCCCTAATTTCCAAAAACGTCTTAATATCTAAGTTTGCATGCTCTATTTCGTACAGTTTAGCATCCAAAGTTGGGTGTAGGCCCGTTTCATATGGTTCCATTGTGATCGATCTTGTGCTAGACGAGTCCAAGTCCTACAGGCACCAGTTAAATACTGAATACTTATTTATTATTCAATATAAAATTCTAGTTAGACTATGTAGTATGTATTTTATATGTTAGACTATGTATTTTAACTTATTTAATACTAATTTCAACTAACTTAACTATGGATGTTTCCCTCAAAGGCGGGTTTGTCTTATTGTCTTATTATAAACCTCCACGGCGTTCCACCTCTCGCTTTATACCGAGGACACGGGAACAGAAAACATGCTTCCGCGACTCCGGTGGCGTTAGGCCGCTCTTGCGGGCCCCATCTTTTAGGGTTAAGGGTCTACTCTACTAACTATATACAACAGTATACAGTTAGGCCACTGCTATGGGGGATGGAGGTTGGCATACGCCTTCGCATACACCCCTCCTCCTTCACCCCGGTCTCGTGTGGCGGGTTTGGAGATTGCTCTCAGATTCCCTGTCCCTCTCCGCTGCTTCCTTCTGCTGCACTACTTTTTCGCAGAAGTCCTTAATAGCTTGCCACGACCTATTGCTATCGAGCATTGCGCAAACTACGGTCGAGAGAGAGAGGTCGTGACCTACCATGTCACCGAGAGCTTGGCGCTCTTCAACCCAGGCAGGGCAGAACTCGAGGATGTGCTGAGCCGTGTCCTCGAAGCAATCGTCACAGTGGTTATACATCGGTAACTGTTCCCTCCCAATTTGGCACAGGTATTTCACGAAACAGCCGTGCCCTAAGAGCAGCTGCGCCATCCGGAAGGAAACGGTACCATGCTCCCTGTCCATCCACTGCTGAAGCACTGAGCGGATCGCCGGATACCGGCGCTTGGCCTTGCAAGCCTCTCCTGCCACTCCTCTAAGAGGATCTCATGGAGTTCAAGCCTTTGCTCCTCCACCTCTCTCGGTGCCGGTTGCTCACCCTGAGCCATAGCGTTCTCGCGCTAAAAATAAACTGACGCAAGGATTCTCGCATCCATGTCTCAAGGCGGTGACCCCGCCAGCACACATGCCGCCTCGAAGGAGATAGTGCGGTATCCCCGTATCACCCTGATTGCCATCGCTCTTTGAGGTTTGCGTAAAAGAGTGATGTTTCGGCTGTTCAGGGTGCCAGCCCACACCGAAGCTCCATACAGTGCCATAGAGCGCACGATGCCTATGTAAAAACGCCGGCAGCCTACGTGCGCTCCCTCAAGGTTCGGCCGATAGTCTCCGAGCGGCCGCCGTACCCGTTAATTTTGGTGCTAGGCGCTGAAAGTGTGAGTTGAAGTTCCACCGGCTGTCAAGGACGAGTCCCAGATACTTCATCGTTGACTCGACACCGATGCAAACTCCACCCACCACAATGTGAGATCCTGCTGGTGGTGATTTCCTCGGTCCATGAAAACGCAGGGCTTCTGATGTGTTCAGGGCCACTTCGAGCCCTAGCCGCCTTATTTTTGTTACCACTTCAGCCACACCAGCTGTATTAAGAAGGGCGGCGTCTCAATAGATTATTCTACTAGCCGTTACCAAGGTGTCATCGGCGTAGCAAGTCAACTTGATGCCAGGAATAGTGTTTCCCCTCAACAATCAGTCGTATCCAATGTTCCACAGGAGTGGTCCAAGGACCGATCCCTGTGGAACACCGCACGACATCCTGCGCCGGCACAAGCTGTACCGCCCCTGATATGCCACGCACCTATCAGCAAAATAGTCATCTACTATTTGGGAAAGGTAACGAGGCACTTAGTGGTACCTGAGCCCCTCCATAATGCAGCTCCAGGGCAAGGTGTTAAAAGCGTTGGAGATATTAAAGGATACCGCCAAAACAACATCGCCCCGAGAGACTGCCTCTTCCGTGAGGGCCTTTACCCGTAAGATTGCACCAACCGTCGATCGCCCCCTCCGAAATCTGAACTGGGTGTCATCCAGATCTGGACCGACTGAGTTCAGATGTCTGAGGAGGCGACCGGCGATGACACGCTCGAAGAGTTTTCCCACCTCATCCAGTAACACGATGGGCCGATATGCAGATGGAGAATCTAGTGGCCGCCCGTCCTTACAAAGCAAGACTAAGAGGCCTATTTTCCAATGCGCTGGGAACCGACCCTGTTTCAAGCACGAATTGAAGAGCGCGCATAGTCTAGGTACTAGAACAGACTTTACCGCTAGGACCCAGGCACGGCCGGGGATCCCTTCAGGACCTGGGGCTGTGTTCTTAGATTGTAGCCGCAGAGTCGCCATCCTTATCTCAACCTTGCCTAAATCCGGCACATCAGTGTCCGTGTCGCTTCCGTCCGCAGTAGGCAACGCCATCGTCGGTGGCGTGTGTTCCTCCCTGGTAGGAAACAAAATCGATATAACTTCCTCTAGTAGCCGGGGCTCGAGGCTTTGTGTCAGTGGGGGGGCCCAAGTTCGGAGTTTCCCTCGCACCATCTTATATGGCCGACCCCATGGGTCACGGTTCAGGGATTCCAAAAGCTCGTTCCTAGCCGGTGTTTTGGCCGTGGCGATAGCCAGCTGCAGGATCTCCTTGGCCTCTCTATACGCAGCGTACAGCTGAATTTCACGGTCTTCGTCACGAAGTCGGCGTCTTCTTTGCCTGGTATATTGGCGTCTGCTTGCCACGCACGCATTGCGAAACTGCGCAATCTCTGGTGACCAGCAATACACCTGGCATTTGGGTGTGTGTGGTTTGACCCGGGGCATCGACGCATCGCAAATGTTGGTCATTGTCCCCTGGAACCACTCCGCCTCCACGTCAACGTTAACCACTTCAGGTCCGCTTGGAGCGGTAATCCAAGCCTGCATTAGGGAAGCCTCCTCCAACGCATTCCTGTCAAGGGACTTTAACCCCCATCGTGGGTTGTTAGCGCGGGTGGCACTTCTTGCAGGGCCGTTCAGGACAATTGACGGAGCGGAGACACCAAATCGGATGTACCTGTGGTCAGATAGGGTTTCTACGTTGACCAGCACTTCTGAACCCTACACCCGATGCACCAACTCCAGACTGGCAAAGGATATGTCCACAATAGGCCCACCCTGCTGCCGCACACACGTGTTGGATGATCCTCGATTGAGAACCGAGAGACCAGTCAGCACGGCCCATTCCTCAAGTACGTCACCACGCGCATCTGTAGCTGGTGAACCCCATGCTGTGGACTTGGCATTGAAATCTCCAAGTAAAAGCACGGGACTGGGGCGGCTTCGCCAAATGAGAGCCCCAACTTCCACAAGAATAGTCTCGATTTCAGCAAGGGCTATGCTAGGTGGAAGATAGATACCCACAATAACGATGCCACTACAAAGAACCGCGACGTATCTCCGACCTTTCACGACATTATGAAGTAACATGAAACTACCAGCGTACTGAGTGGTAATGGCAACCAGCTCATCCTCGTCAGCAGCCTAATTATTCCCTGGAGATACAAAATATGGATCTGCGACCATAGTAATGTCTATCAACCACTCGGCCATGCTCTGGATTAAGAGATCCTGAGCCCTGGCGGAATGGTTAATGTTTGCTTGGAGGAATCGTAGGGCCATACTAATTTTGTGTGACAATTAGTACCTCCTCTTCCATGGCATTGTCCTATGGGTGGACCTGCTGCAAAGGGTCTTTAGCGCTAACCAATATTTTCCCCTTCTTTTTGCTGTTGGATGGAGCAGTACACACTTTGCTGCCTACTCTATGCCCTGCAAGCTTCTTTGCCGCTACACATAGAGAGCAGTTAGCCGCAGCCGTGCACTCTCGGGCCTTGTGTCCTTGCTGGCTGCATCTATAGCCCTCAGTACTACGATCGACTTCTGAAGTACACTGGGCTTCTATGTGTCCACTCTGCAGACATCTGTAGCACCGGATGGATCAAAGCTGCATGACCCTGACTTGCGCTGCAACCCATCCCACCAGAATGCGACCGTTTTCGGACAGCTTTTTGGCTTCTGTGACTGGGCAACGCACCCAAACAGTGCCAAGCCCCAAGTGGTCATGGCGAATTTCACCTGGCCTCACTGTTTCTGTGGAACACTCACCTATTCGTGCTACTGAAGATACTACTTCTTCAATAGAGGTAGAATCATCTAGGCCCGAAATACGCACTTCTACGCACTTAATAGGCCGAGATACTCTTACATCCTCCGTCTTAAGGGATTCCCTTAATTTTTCAGCTAGTAAGTCTGCCTTGTCTCCGCTTGTCACCCCTGGTAGCTCCCACATTCGCGCTCCAGTAGCTGTCCGTCGAAAACGCAAAGCCTTGATCCCGAGGCTAGAGAGATCTATTTTACTTTTGGCTTCAGCAAGCACCTTCTGATACGTTACACCTCGCTCCTCGGCTCCAGGTTGCAATATTACCACAACGGCCGCAGAGCGAGGCTAGCGCAGTTTGATCGCCTGCTTGGCTGGCCGTTTTTCTAATCCGCGAGCCGGTTGCTTCGTCGGCTGTGGCAGCTTCCGTGGACTGCTGTTCTGCACTGAGGCAGCATTCCTTTTGAAGTCCCTAGCTCCAACTTCTATCCAGCCCTCATCTATGGTTTTAGATGACGGTGGCGGTGGCAATGGCCAGGGCTCACTCTGAGAAAGCACTGTTGCAGCTTTATTTTTTGTGCCCTTTCGGGGTTTCGGGGCTGTCTCCTTCTGAGCTCCTGATAATGAGGTCACGGCAGCAGGCTCTAACGTATTTTGGTCTTTGCCCTTGTCTACAGCGAGTGGAGGACTTAGACGATTTTCAGGGAGGAGGCGCTTCTCAAGTGCCTCCACCCGTGCGGTCATCATAATGCCAACCTGCACCATTATAGAGCGTGTAAGCTCATCTACCAGCCCACTTTCCTGTGAGAGCAAAGGTTCTGGTGCCACCCTTCTTTCAGGCGAAATTTTTCGAAGGGACTCAGGCTCCTTTGGGGTGGTTCTGTTGTGTGGCAATTCCACCTCCTCCTCCGTGTTCTTATGAGGCAGTGTGAGACTGAACTTTATATCCGCCACCTCTTTGCGGAGCGCCTCCAGCTCAGCCTGCATGCGGGCGTTATCTGCCTGCAGCCTTGCCGACTCTTTAGTTGAGGTTTTGCTGTGAAGAATCTCCACAGCAGATTTTATGGACGCCGCTGCCTCTTTTATAGCCCGTACATACGTACCCTTTAGGTTCTTCGACTTTGCTGCCACTGTTGTTATGATGTTAACATCTTCTTAAACTCTCCGGTTCAAGGATTCAGCTGTTCTGTTATCGACATTGTCCGTCATCTCCAACTCTAGTGCAGCCCTGTTCGACCTGGCTTTGCGTGAAAGCTTCTCCATCTCTTCCTCTGCTTCTATACGGGCCTCCTTTTTCCTCTGTTTGTGGAACTCCTTCGGAGTACCCACCGAAGCAGGTTTTTTATATGTTCCTTCAGGCTTTGGGATTTCTCCGTCGCTTGAAGACATTGAGCAGTCAGGACGTTGTCTTTTAGAACTTGAACTCCAAAGTTGGCCTTCAGTCTCAGAGGCCTGTACTGACGTGTTCGTTCTTATACTTGCGTCCGAATCAGGCGCAAGGCTCTCTACAACTAATTATTAATAGCGAGAGCCAAAGCTCTCAAGGCAATTGTCCCCCCCCCCCCCCCCCAAGAATACGAGGGACTGAGTGTGGACGCACCGAGGGATTCTCCAACCTCTGAGAGGTTGGTACCCTCCTGGGGTAGTGTTTTTCTACAATTCGCCATTTCATGTTTGTTCCTTTATTAAGGGGTACGATCCCTTGTGTCTGGCGCCCTAACGGTCGAGTTCTTCCTCGACCATACTGCGCGTGTAAGCCTGGATCCGCAACGCAGCTCTCCGCTCCCAACCGCACATTGCGGTTGATTACGGGAACCAACAGAAACAGATTCGGACTCACACATACAGTACTCCCTTCGGCAGGCGCCGGAACCTTGAGATTTTGCTCTTCTCACATCCTAAGAATTTGTTATCTTCGAATCCACCATATAAACGGATCAACAAACCCGTCTATGCTTCATCCACTGCGCCTTCTGTTGTTCAGAGGAACGCGCAGAGAAGCCATCTTACAACCAACTACATCTTCTACTGAAGTGCGTGTTGGCGGATGGTTCGTCAGAGCCTCGTTCGATGGTCAACAGGGCGCACCACGTGCAGGTGAGGTTGACTTGGGGCCCGAGAGATGTTGGTTGGGCCCCCTTACACCCCGTAGGGGCCCCTTACACCCCCTTACATTGTGTGTGCTCCTCACACAACATTCCAACAAGATAAGAAGTGGGAGCGGATCAAACTATATATTATGTATACTCATATGCTCTTTCTCCTACAGAAAAGGTAGAGACTGACAAAAAAAAAATTAAAATGTTTTTATTCATTATAATCACAAGGATCACATAGAAATGTCAATTTTACTGCCTGTTCATTCGCCACTAAGCCGTGAAAGAAAGGCAAGAAACAAGGCTGGTTGTTCATTTTAATGATTCTTTCTAAATACATAACAATAAAGAAAATAAATTACGTCTAAATTGTAACATTTTTGAGATTAGATTAGATATTTTCTTTATTGCACACCATTAAATATAAACATATAAAAGAAAATCCACTTTTAAATCATAGCTACAATGGGCAGCCTTATCGCTAAAAGCGATCTCTTCCAGGCAACTTTTGGATGGACAGGATCTATGTGAACAAATAAGGACGGCGGCGTTATTAAAGATAATATAGAATAAAATGCATATAATATATAATATAATCATAAAATTACATAAATATTAATATTATACTACATAAAATATAAATATACCTACATTTATAAATTATAAAAATGTATAAATTAATAAATGGCCTTGTGAGCGATGACACATAGTCATGTCGACCATGTTTTTAAAGATAGATTTTTGACCGAGTTGGAGCAATTTCAATCCTAAGCTTCTCTATCACCGAAATAATCCGTTAGGTTATATAGTAGGCTTTTTTATAAAGATTTTGTTTGATTACGTTTTTACAGTTGTTAATTGTTAACTTTTGTACATCACTTGGGAGTTTGTTAAAAAAACTTGCCCTTTAAACGATTTACCAACATAATGGAGTCTACAAAGTGGCAACAGCAAATTTATTTTTATTTCTAGTATGAAAATGATGATTATCGCTTTCTATTTACATATTTTTATACATTACAAGTATGTACATACAACAAAAAATATATAAGTTATTTATCAGTTATCTGGTTCCCACAGTACAAGCTAAGCTCAGTTTGGGTCTAGATAACACACTGTGAAATGTTCAGCATTATTGAAAAAACTACACCACCTTCATATCAATAAACATCTAAAAATCTATAATTTTTATGAATACAATACTTATTTAAATATGCTTCAGGAAGCTTATTTTCCCATTTCCCAGCGAAAAACTTATGCCATAGCCTCCTTCCAGACATTCCATTAACCAGTCACCTAATACCATAAAAACCAATCGCCAGATTCCCAAGCCTTCGTTTCACCTAACAGCCCAATTAGTAAGCATCTCCAAATCGGATTCTAGGGAATTTTTCCCCAACTTCTTATCACAGTCTAGATAGGGCAGATGGCTCACTTCCTACTAATAGTTGAGATTATAAAACCTTCATCATCATCTGGACGCAGAAATAAACTTTATAAAAATAATTGAAGCACAATCACACTCTGATGACTACAGAACACAAAAAAACAATAGAAGTCGTAAGTAGGCGGAGCCCGCGTAACACCAAGTACGCGAAGTTCCGCGCACTACAAGCTTCGCTCACTTCAGCCGTGTTTCAATTACTGTGGGGTAAACGTACTTCAAAAAAATATAAAAATGCCAGATTGTGCCGTTTTGGAGTGTAAATATTATAGCCGAACCAAAAATTTAACAAAAGGGGGCATATCCTATCATCGGTAAGTATTATTTTATTGTTTTTTGTTAGTTTTGTTTAAAATACAAAATCGTCAAACAAAATAGACTGTGAATCATACTCTTTAAGGTCGCGTTTCTCTTAAACCTCAACTTACGCTACTCAATTAGGGATGTGACCCCAATATACTGATGAATGTGTTATCGAAAGCTTTAATTAGTTACCCCCTATAAAAAGGTGTATAAGTTTTAGGGCGTTAATTCCTTTTGTTGTTTTATTGATGATTTTTGAATGCATTTTAGACCTGTGGTGTGAAATATTATAATAACTTCTGTTTTCAGTTTCCCCAAGGCGCCAGACATAAAAACAATAAAAAAAAACGTACAACTTATGAGTCATCCAGCATACAGAGTCCTGACCTGGCACCGTGTGACTTTTCTCTGTTCCCAAAAATCAAGAACCAATTAAATATAAATATAAATATAAAATTACCCGATCAACGGTTTTCATCACCAGAAGAGGCTGTCGAAGAGTATGAAAAAAATGTATCTGACGTCACCACCGGAGGAGTGGCACAAATGTTTTCAAAACTGGTTCAATTGTATAAAAAAATGCATTGACGCAAAGGGAGAATATTTTGAGAAATAAATAATAAATTCATTTTTGACCATTAATATTCTTTTTGTATTATTGATTCCGGAAAATTTTAGTGTGCCCCTCTATTCAGTATTATTTATTCAGTATTATTATTCCAGTAATATCATATTTTTTAAGTATTTATGATTTGGAAACCTGTGATTATGTTATGAAAGAAAGAAAAGAAAATCTGTTTATTTCGACCACCTATATTATAACCTCACGTACCTATTTGAAAGAAATTAAGAAAGAAAGAAAATATAATTTGTTATGCCCACCACTAATAATAATAATTAACAACACTAAAACAAAATACATTTCAAAACAAGATAACATTGCTATTAACTATTTAGTTATTTACTGCACAAAAAGGTTCCAACTCAGCATTTTGCTATGTCACAGCAAGGTAACATAGCGCTGGTCTTCCGTTGGAACCTTTGTAAGTACACGGAATTCTGCTAACACATACAAAAATATAAAAAAAAACAAGTACTTATATTAAAACCCAACTAGCATAATACATACAAACAAAAATATACAAGTAACATTATTAAAATTAATTAGTGCGCTTATTGCCAAAACTTACTACTTATAAGACCCTAAAAATATTGCTAACAAGGAGTTATAGAATGGCAGGACATTTAGATCACTCAGTCAATCAACTGCATCACGTAAACGGGTGCCGGCACCATAGTTCTCGGTGCGACTGCGCCCGCGCTTTATAAATAGAAGAATAAACAGTGCAAACAGAAAGAAAATTTATTAAATTATTTGGTTATCCATAGTAGGTAGGTGATAATCGATATCGATACATTCGTCTTCTATCCTCATAGGGACATCACTAAAGCAGTAGTAAAGTATTTTGGACTAGAAAGTAACAGCCATGGCATTATCAATCTTATTCTTTGCTGTTAGAGACTATAACAAAAATCGTTAGCCACAGCGCCATCTGTTGTTGAGTGGCTTTGTTTTGTGGGTAATCAAGTAACAGCCATTGCATTATCAGTCTTATTTCTAATTAATAGAGACTAAAATAAAAATATTTTCTAAAGCGCCATCTTTTGGTAAGTAGACTTTATTTTTTTATTACTATTTATTTTATTGAATTTTAAACCATGTTCCCTTAGCGGCTAAGGTTTTATATCCGTAAAATTAATTTTATAGTTTTATGACTTTTTGAACGTTCTCTTTCAACCAATTATAACTTTTATTTCTAAGTGTGCTAGTTTTTACATGTGTGAGTTTAGCTACACTTGGTTTTCATAGTGAAAAGTCATCATGCTAGTTCTATTGTTTTTTATGTTCTGTGCTTATGACTATTCTGTGATTATAACTAGTGGTTCGCCCTGAACTGAGATCTCGCAAGTCTCCCAAAACACAAAAGAAAATATTATTAGGGCGACTCGCGCAACGATGCCTTAACGTATTTATTAGCTAAATATGATTTATGGAAGTGTCAAATAAAACAAATACTTAAAATTTAAACATATTTGTTCGCTAAACACGTTTAGGGATCGTAATGCAAGCCGGCCTTAATCTTTGACCAATGAAATGCTTAACCAAATTACCTGACCTACAGTTTCATTCAAATTACAGGTAACGGGAGTTTATGTATTTTGGTTAAACATTTTTGGGGTACAAATTGCAGTTATTCTGGATTTCAGTCTTTTACCTATATTTGTGTCACTTACGCTACACGCATACCAAATTACAGCACTGTGGGGTAACTGGTGTACCCTGTGAATTTTGTCATAGTTCAGTATTTATTTTGGTTAATAATTCAAAAACTATATGAAATTATTACAAAAAAAAATGGAATCTAAATGTACTAATAAAGACGTTTCATTTGACGTCCCATTTGACCTAATAGTCTCATTTTCAATTTTTTTACTCCTCTTGAACATTATTATCTCAAAAAACCCCCCCACATTTTTACCTAATTTAGTCACACCAAAATTGTGCCATCACTACCTACCTATGTATCAAATTTAACGATGATCGGACCAAACGCTTCGAAAGTTATCCTCGGACAAACAAATATATATACATGACGACCTCCGTGGCGCAGTGGGCGAACAGCCGGCTGAGACTCAGGAGGTAGTGGGTTCGATTCCCGCCGCGGAACAAATGTTTGCATGTTCTGCAGATATTTATTTCGGGTCTGGTTGTTTTTCTGTATATTATAAGTACGTATTTACAAAAAAAAAGGATATAAGTATTCTATCAGTTATCTGGTTCCCATAGTACAAGCTCTGCTTAGTTTGGGGCTAGATAGCGCTGTGTGAAATGTCCAGCAATATTTATTTATTATTTATTTGTTATACATACTCGTACAATGCCGATTTGACCAATTTGATTTAGAGATTTTGATTTTGATTAGAGAATTTGATTTGCTTCGCGTGTTCAATTAAGGAGGTAAAGGTAATATTATCAAAAACCTCAATGTTAAGTGAAGTGAGTTTATATAATTTATATTCGTAACAAAAATTAACATGTGGATTTGTGATGGTTAGTGCTTAAAGCAAACCGAACGGCTTTTGCACTGAACTACTTTGATAAACAAACCCTTACTAAAAACTCCTCAAAATCCCTGAGGGTATAGCGGTCCGGTCCCTGCTTTCATCATGAGCTTACTTACATATATAACTTCAAAGTATATCAAATCAAATCACAAAAACATTTGTGGTTTAAGATACTTATTTCTCAAAGAATTACAATTCACTTATAGAGAAACTTAAAAAATATTATTTACGAAATTGTTGGACTGATCGTACTAATAACAAAGTTAAAAGTGATACAAAAGTTTGTACGAAATAAAAGTTAATTGCGGGTAGTTTTGTAACATTTGGCTCTCAACATCCAATTCAGTGTAAACAACTATGAAAGTGACACAGATAAGCGCAACTGGAAGTGGCATGGACATTATTGTGATTTTGTATATTGGCAAAAGCTATGTTTATGTTAGGTAAGTATAACTTTATTTACGTAATTTTATATTAAAATATTTTTTTTTTAAAATACTTTTGTCTTTTTTACAAAACGTTACTCAATACGTTACTATTAATACCTACCTAAATATGTATACATATACATACGGATATACAATTAATATTATTTAGTTTAATATTTTAGATTATATTAACATAATATATGTTTTATAACGTTTTAGGTTCTTTTTACTGTCTTGTATTTTAGGTTAAACTTTATATATTTACATATATGTAAATACATTTTTTTTAGGTATGTTTAACATGAAGTTAGTGGTTTTTTACATAATATTTAAGTAATCTTTTAAATGTGGTCATAGTTTTAGCTTCTTTAATATCTGTTGGTAATTTGTTGTATAATGTAGCACCTTCATACATTATATTTTTCTTGCCATAATTAGTTCTAGGTGTATGCAGTTTTATGTCATTTACATTTATTAATTTAATTTTTGTATTTGTTGTTTTTTTGTGAATGTTATATGAGTGTGTATATCTTTAGTTAAAATTTTACGTACTAAGAGACAGATTTTAAATAAATATGTTTGGGACATGTTCATTAGCTTTGTTTCTTTATATAATAATTTTGAAGGAGTAAGATAGTCATAGTTAAACAATCTTTTAATTAACTTGTTCTGCGCTACTTGAAGTGTATCCAAATTAGTTTTAGCAGCAGTGCCCCAGAGTTCTACTAGGTAGTCAATTTGCGGTTTTATGAGCGAGTTATAGATTGTGTATCGAACTTTCCTCGGAAGACACTTGACTATTCCTTTTAGCGCACCAGAGAGTGATATTAACTTTGTTTTTATCTTTTCCAAGTGCGGTTTAAACGTCATGTTGCTGTCCAATATTAGTCCAAGATACTTTTCCTGGTAAACTCTATTAATATTTATGTTATTTATAATTAATGGTGTGAAAGGTGATATATCCTTGTTTTTTTGCTGCAAATATTATGTAATTAGTTTTTAAAATGTTTATAGTGAGAAGATTAGACTGGAACCAGGTATTAAGCAGATTTAAGTCACACTGTGCATCGGTTACAACAGAATCTATCGAGTCTCCAAAATAAAATACGCACGTGTCATCCGCATACAAAGTAGCATCACCCTTTAGGCCTATTTCATGTAAACTGTTTATATAAATGAGAAACAACAAAGGTCCCAAAATTGATCCCTGAGGCACGCCGTATGTTACACTATTAGGATTACTTACTGATTGGCCTATCTTGACTAGCTGCTGACGTTTTGAAAGATATGATTGAAATATATCATTTGCGGTCCCTGTGATACCAATAGCATTTAGTTTAATAAGCAGCAGGTCGTGACTAACCGTGTCAAAAGCTTTTTTTAAATCAATAAACACTCCCAGAGCTATTTGTTTTTTATCAATATTTATTTTAATTTTTGTAACCAAGTCTGTTGTTGCCGAGAGAGTATTTGATTTAGGTCTGAAACCATACTGCTTCCGATAAAGAAAATTTGTAGAAGTCAAAAACGTCTCTAGTCGATTGTACAGTACCCTTTCAAATATCTTAGAAAAGATCGGTAGCACCGAAATAGGACGGTAGTTTCCTGGATCAGATCTCTTACCAGATTTATAAATAGGTGTTACTTTAGCCACCTTTAGGCTATCTGGGAAAATACCGGTATCTAAGCATCTGTTAATACAAAGTGTAAGTTCAGGCAGTATTAGATTTTTCACACATTTAATGGATTTGGTATTAACGCCGTCCACACCTGAGCTAGAATTGCAGTTTAAATTGTCAATTATTTTTGATATTTCATCTTTAGTAGTTTTTGTTAGAGTGAAATTGTTATCGTTTCCAGTTACGCCTTCTATTGCACTATATGTTGAATCACTATGATTGTTTTTCAATATTTTCTTAGCTAAATTTGAACCAATATTAGAAAAATATAAATTAAACCCGTCACAAATTTCCTGTGTATCAGTCAGTACATTTATTTGTGAACAACACCAATAGTAACAACAGAACAAACACCCACAGGAGACACAACGTAAAGAACAAAGAAACAATAGCTAAAAGCTTAACATTATATATAAATGCAAAATATTGCAGTGTGTATGTCTCATTGTACTCACTGCATGTGTCACAAAAAGGCTCCAACTCAGCATGTGCCGAGTTGCACTTGCTACCCAGCGTGGGTCTTCCGTTAGAGCCTCTTTGAGTGGATCACGGATATCCACCTACTAATTAAACACTATACAACTAAATACAATTATATAAATTAAATATACCAAGTATGAAAATAAATAATATAATAAAATGTAATAATAACTCCTATCTATCTGGTACATAATATATCTACTAGGTTGGGGAAAAAGTTTCTTCGCATTTTTTAAGAAAATTCAAAAGATTTTTTAAAATAGTTTATTTACATTTAACTAAAGTATTACCAGGTACCAGGTAGGTACCATTTTGTTCGATAACTTTTTTCCATCTTGTAGGTAGGGACATGATCCCATTGCTATATAAATTTCTGGGGCTTCTGATCAAAATACCGCGACAAGTAGTTTTGGCAGTCCTCTCGTGATGTTAACCTGACACTGCCTAAAGAATTCTGAAGAACCGAAACAGGTAAAAATCTGAAGGTGCAAGGTCAGGACTATACGGTGGATGCATTAACACCTCCCAGCCAAACTCTCTTAATTTTTGCTGAATGGCTAAAGATGTGTGAGGTCTAGCGTTATCATGATGAAAAACCACACCCCTTCTGTTGATTAATTCCGGCCGCTTTCTCTCAACTTCTTGCTTTAATCTCATCAGTTGTTCGCAGTAGAGTTCAGAATCGATGGTCCTGCCTAGTGGTAACAGCTCATAATGAATAATGCCCCTCCAATCCCACCATACACACAGCATCACCTTGTTGCGAGTTAACGCGGGTTTCGCCACAGTCTGTGAAGCCTGACCGGCCTTGACCACGACCTTTTTCGCACATTCTTGTCGTACGTGATCCACTTTTCATCACCAGTTATCAGCTTCTTCAAAAATGGTTCGGTTTCATTACGTTGTAATAAAGAATCACAAATGAGTACACGGTTCATTAGGTTTCTTTCAGTGAGCTCGTGGGGTACCCAAATATCGAGCTTTTGTGTGTACCTAGTTTTTTTCAAATGCGCCAAAACTGTTTTGTGGTCAATTCCCAGTTCTTAAGCTAGGTCGTAACTACTGATATGCCGATCTTACTCCACTTTTTAAAAAAAATTATCCGTAATAGGGCGACCAGAGCGACGTGCATCTTTGACATCAAAATTCCCGGATTGAAAACGCTTAAACCAAATTTGTGCTACTCTCACAGACACTGCACTAGGTCATAAACATCGGAAATTTTTTTCGCGGCTTGCGTTGCATTTTTACCTTTTCTGTAGTAAAATTTTAAAATGTATCGAATTTCTTCATTAGATTCCCTCATCTTTACAGTACGAAAAACAAATAAAAATCACACATTTTCCTAATTTGAATTTGGAATTATCTTCTTTAAACTTTGAATGATACCAAAACCAGCCAGATACAAATAGTATAGCCAAAGAGATTTTATCACAAGTTCATACATACTATAATGTGAAAATACTTTTTCCCCAACCTATTAGTTGTCTGTACGTCCCCATAATATTTAAAGAAATATCCTCTAACTCCTAACTGTTGAGGAGTTGTCTTCCGTCACATCAGTCAGCAATAACATTATACACAACTGATTATTTTTTAGATAAATAAAAATATGTGAATGAAGAACATTGTACACACGGCTACACATCAAGCTATACATTTCCAGTTTAAGCTGACCTCTCATTCTACGAAAGCCTACACAATGCGAGGTCAGCTTATACTGAAAAGTTTAGCTTGATGTGTAGCCGTGTGTACGTTCCTTTGAAATTTGTGGGTTTTCCTCGATTTCCCTGGATTCCACCATCAGATCCTGACTTGGTTCCAATGGAACCACGGAGGTGCACTCTTTCAAATAAAAAAATATTTTTTTAAATCGGTCCACAATTGACGGAGAAATAAATAAACATTGCTGGACATTTCACACAGCGCTATCTAGCCCCAAATTAAGCAGAGCTTGCACTGTGGGAACCAGATAACTGATAGAATACTTTTTTTTCTGTAAATACTTACTTATGATATACAGAAAAACAAACAGACCCGGAACAAATATCTGTAGATCATGCAAACATTTGTTCCGCGGCGGGAATCAAACCCACTACCTCGTGCGGTTAAAATTGGTGAACATATATAAAAAATATACCTACAGTTGAACATAGAACCTCCTTTTTTCTTGAAGTCGTTTAAAAACAGTCGCCTGCGTGGCTCGGAATAGAACCATAACACCCTCTCGAAACGATAGTAGAATCGCATCGTTGGCAATGACAACAGCATTCAAGCCATAAACCAGTAGGCCTAGCACAGTAACAGTAGAGAAGAATTTAGTCACTAGACATTTTTCGGAACATAGAAGACACTTGTCGACCGTCTCAAGCACGGCGATTGCGAGAGTGAACGGGAAGAAACGTTGTCGACACTTCCTCGATAGTAATCTACAACGCTGAGCACGATTAGACAACACTGTCTTCTCAAGTTGTCACTTTTGTACTCATTTCAATTGCGTGCTTGCCAACATATTTTGGTTAGATATATAATAACTTAGATATGCAACGTACGTTGCTATAGACAGAGTATCCTTCTCTAGGAAAAAAATTTATTGAGTCTGCTCGGTGCAAAGACAATTTCGGAAGAATCGACAGAGAATGGAATAGAATAATGCTTTATTGTACATCACACTCAAATTTATATTCAACTAGTGGTCCCACCGAACTTCGTATCGGCTTGACATGCATAGGTATAACGCGGGCTGTCAATATAAGTCACCTTGGTAGAATTGTCAATTGTTGTCCCCGGCCATCATTATGTATGAGAAAATGACTGACTTCCACAAATAATTCAACACCAAAATTAGCCAAATCGCTCCACCCGTTCTCAAGTTTTAGCGAGACTAACGAATAGCAATTAGTTTTTATATATGTATATAGACAATATATCTCGGGATAACTCCTACCGAAGCATCTGTTTCAAACGATATTCATTTTTTTACATCCCCTTTGACGATATTTGCAGCACACATTCTGTCAATTCTATGTCAAACGTCATAAGGTTACATTATAAAAGCGCTAAGGTTAGATTATAAATAATTTTATGTGGTGGTTAAGTATTCTTAAATTTTCTAATTTTGCGCGCAATTTTCTTTCATAAGAACCTTCTCCTGACAATAAGAAATACAACAAAAAAAGAATTGGCCAAATTGGTCCAGGCGTTGTTGAGTTATGCGCTTACCAACACATTTTGCGATTAATTTTTATATTATAGAAGATATATGATAACAAATAACAATACACGCAGAAACACAAGTGGCAGTCCAAAGTCTTGTCATTTCTTCGAAGAGTAGACAAGGAAATCGCTGTGCTAGCCCTGCTAATGTTATTTGCGTTCGAGACATGATCGTTGACATGCACAATAAACGTTATAATCGCCTTGCTAGCGTAAACATTCAACCATTGGAGTTTTCACAAATATAAACGTTAGTTCTTGTTACGAATAACTTCGAACTTTTGTAGCTACGACCTAGCTAACTGCTAACATCCTACAAACCAATGCTAGTATAATGAATATTACTAAATGCCTCGAGCGAAGCGAGTGCAAATCGGCGTTGTATGTTTGTATGTATATTTGTTTGTCCGAGGATAATTTATTTGGTATATGGGCTAAATCATCTGTGACTAAATCAGCTAAAAATGTGGGGGGAGGGGGGGGGGGGGGGGGGGGGGGGTAATTGAGAAGGGGTTCAAGAGGGGTAAAAAATGGGACATCCAGTCAAATTGCACGTCTAATAAAAGGTCTTTATGAGTACATTTTGACCCCTTTTTATTTTTAGTTTAAACCTTGTAGTTTTTTAGTTATTAGCCATAATAAAAACTGGACAGTGACTCCACAGTGCTGAAATTTAATATGCGTGTAGCTTTAGTGATATAGGAAAAAGTCTGAAATTCTGAATAACTGCAACTTCTACCACAAAAAAAGGAACCACATTTCATGAACTCCCGTTACCTGTAATTTGAATGAAACTGTAGGTCGAGTTAATTAGTTATTCAGTTCGTGGCACTATTTTGACAGTCAAAGATTATGAATAATATTTTTTAGTTTTTATTGGAGACTCGCGAGATTTCAGTTCGGGGCAAACCACTAGTATAATAACAGAAAAAATATACAATTATTTACAATAAAATACAAAAGAAACAGTTAAATCATCTAAAGACCGTTGCGAACGATCTATAGATAGCACAACTGCTCCAGATCACCACCAGCCAGAAGTGTCCCCAAGACACTGGCTGCATTGCCCCGCTGAAAATTAATTAACTGTTCTGATTGAGCTGTACCTTTACCAACTCAAGCAAAAAATTCAGTCTGTTTTAGGGCGAAGCACTCCATTCCTAATGGTAGCCCGATTAACGGGAAACGACGGCTCTTTAATGAAAACAGCGTCAATCAACTTTGGTTTGTTATGTTGCTGAGGTTCTGAACGTAAATGACATGGTGTAAAGCAGTGAAAAATTGCAAAATTGTTTTTTGAAAATTGTATAAGTTAGAGCGACAATTTTGGTTGGCAAATAAATTTTAGCGTTTATCCTTTTCAGCGTTCAACGAACCCTTGGGTCTAAGAGGTTGTCTAATCCTCGCCCATGTAATTGAGTAACATAGGGAATTACGCAATATTCGTAAAATATACGTAAGTTTTAAGAAATTTTACAATTTCTTTCAAGAATATTTTTGAAAATATCATGTAATGAACACAATTTTAAAATCATAATAGTAGATTATTAACCAAGGGGATAAAGCAGTGTCTTCTGTCGCGGGTGACGATTTAAATCGCGAGCGTAACGAAGGACTCGAGGTTTACCCCCGAGCATAGCGAGGGTGTTAAAACTTAAACCACGAGCGAAGCGAGGGATTTAAGACGAGTCCTGAGTGTAGCGAGGGATTTAAGTTCACCCAAGACTAAGACAGCTTTATCACCGAGAAAAATACTCTACTTTTCGTACCATTTGCGAAAAAATTAACACAATAATAATATGAGATAAGCATTTATTAAAAATAATGACAATTAAAAGTAAAAGTTACATTCGAAACATTGGTCCAATTATTGATAGAGAGAGGTACATTTTTGTTTGGTATATTTATTGTTGATGAGTTGATTTGAGTATTTCTCTGTTATTGCGTCTGAGGAACTTGCGTTTCATTGTAGATAGTATACGTCGGAGATAGTGGTGGTGGTGCATCGTGAGTTACGGACGAAGATAAGATGCCGGAAGTTGATGGTTGTGGCTCTGATGGATTAAGTTTTATATTTTTGTTAATTTGACTGCTTAATATGGTTTTATTCGCCATTGAGCTTTCGATATAACCCTCAGCTACTCTATGAGAGCTCCAACCACCGTGTCTATTTATTGACGTAATATCCGCCCCTGAATCCGCCAAGAAAGTCGCCAAAGTTCTTCTAAAGCAGTGACCGGTGTAGAGTTCAACATTTTTAAGTTTTAGATATTTAGCAAATTCCTTTGGCATATTGTTAATTTTATTTTTAGAATATTATATTATTTATAAAAATAAATTAATATAAACTTAACGTTTATGTATTTGAAGAAAACAAAAACGCGGCAAATTCCTAGACTAATATTTTTTGTCGGAAAAGCAAAGGCATCAAGCTCATACGGCCTCGTCGGTTTTCGTAATTTTATTTAATAATCATAACTGCATAATAAATGTGTATTCCTTTTTCAAAAAGATGTACAATGCTTTATATACAAACTCAATGGTGTAAACACAGATGTAGTTCAGTATAAATTTCGGTAAGTATTCCAAATTTAAATCAAATTCTCTCCCTAGAGGATGAATGAAATTCAGTACAATTTTCTTTCGCTGTTTTTAACAGATTAAAAATGACTATTGTTATGTTCGCTTTTTGTGGCATAGAATGTCACTTTTATGAGTAAGTGGTACGAAAAATAATTTTAATATTTAAGATTGATTATTGACTAAACTATATTCGATGCCAAATCATATAACCCTGAATAGGTTGGTCACTCTCAGCGCAAATACGTTTTTGTTTTGTTTTATTGTATTTTTACTATTGTGTGCTTACTAATTTAGTTTCTAGGTAATTAACTAGCTGTAGAAATGGACCACGTCTTGGCAAACGTAGTGTGGGGCGCCCCCCGGCTAGGTTGAGCGATGACATAACAAAGGTGGCGGATAGAAATTGGATAAAAAGAGCCGAAGACCAGGGCGCTTATTGGGAGAGGCCTATGCCCGGCAGTGGACTATCATGGGCTGATATTGATGATGATAAATGGATTTCTGTAGTGCGAAACAAAATATTTTTATTTTATATACATACCTATTTATAACTGCATCCGTTGATTTAATTCACTAACTTTGCACAAACCAAAAAAGAATCCGTAAACGAATGAATAAATTCAGTAACCACTTTAATTTTACTGAATGAATATAAATGTTTTTCATTTCAGTTGTTCATACCGCATATTCATCACTAAAATAATCTGAAAAACCGCAACAATGATTTGTATTCAAATCGCGTCGATTCACAGCTAGAAAGGCGTCCTCTTCTTGCCTATTCATTTTTCTGCCACAATTGGTTCAAAACGCAGGTGGACCGACATCAGATTGTCCTTTTAAGCGAGTATACGTAGCGCAATGAAATGATTGTTAGAATACTTTGAAAAGAAAATTATTTAAGTGTGAACGCAATGGCGGAATAATCGCTTAAAGTATTTTTCAAACTTTCGCGATCGCTGTACATAATTACTATTTTAAATGGGTATTATCGCGAATGTACCTTTTTTATTTGTTATCCCAACATTTCGAGTGTGTTGCAACAGTCTGCCCGCAACTACAGCTATTGCAACACAATCGAAACGTCGAGATATAAAAAGCTACATACGCAATAAGTACCAGTTTAAATCAGTAATTATCGCTATAAGTATTTAAAACATAAATATAATATATGTTTTGTGTAGACACTGCTAGGAACTAAATTTAAACATTAAAATACAATGAGGGGCTTTCACGGCCATGGCTGTAGAACTGCTCATAGATGGCGTTGCTCTGACATAAGCTGAATATCAAAAGAAAATGAATTGTCAATGTCAATTGCAGTGTCAAAACTATAATTTGTGTATATTTATTTGACGCAGTGAGATTGTATTAAACAAATTTTGATATTGTTTTTTTGAGATTTTGGCATATCAACCATATTTTTTGGCGGCTTATTTCCAGACAGTGACATCTATTACGCTAGTTGGAACTATTATTTTTAAAAGTAAAAAAAAAAGTTTTAGTACAGCCAAAAGTCAAATGTCGTGAGACATTTCATTGTAAGCCTTTTCACACGGTATCCGGCGCTGGCTATTCGGCGGCGAAGTATAGGGCCGTAATTTCGCTAGTAATTTGGCCGGTAAGCACTCGCCGGGTGCACGCCGGATCCACCACTGTGCGTCCGGTCGCTGCCTACCGGTTAGTAGTACCGGCCCGACTCACATTGATGTATGGAACACGCATAATCTTTCATACGCGCCAGCAGCCAGTTGCGCAGGTAAAACCACGGAGAGCGCGACTCGTTTAATCTGTCAACCCCGTGTCGTAAATAGTACCTACTTATTTTTTTTATACTACTTATATGGCAAACGAGCATGCATTCCACTAGATGTTAAGTGGCTACTGCAGCCCATGGATATCCACATAGAATTCAAAACAAGCTATTATGTTGTTTTGATCTCTATGTGGATACGTTGCCATACTAAAGGACTTAGCTGTTATGCCTATGTGCCAGTAATTACAGGAACATACCATCACCATCTAACCGGAACACAGAAGCACAAGTATTGCTATTTGGTGGCAGATAAAGTTAATGCGGTGGTGCCCACTTCTTCGAGCCCGTTCACAAAAGCTCTACTACCAGTAAAACTTAATACGTTGCGAAAGGAGATAGATACCTATTAAATTGTTGTATTTTGCATGTTTTAGTAGGTCTGGAAATAAGGTACAGAATGCTTCACACAGTTCTCTTTTCATGTTAATAAACTCAATAATCTCTTGACTTCCTTTTTTGGCGGCGGTATCTTCGGTACAAAATCCATATTGCAATTAATTGTTCACATTCCATTTTCAAAGAAGAGAGAAAATCAAATTATTGATGCAGTCACTACGTGGCTATACTCGCGTTGACGGTTTACACGCTACTGAATACAAAATCGGGTCAATTAAAGCTAAATGTGTTACCGGATAGTCGGCACCGCCTATCCGGCAACCGGGACGTGTGAAAAGGCACTACGTCTTATGGCCTCCGAAGGGCGCAAGGCAATGTTATGTGGACCAAATCTTAGATACAAGATATTTATTTGCATTAGTACGTGATTTATGATATAAAAATAAGTACAGTGTGTTAGTAAAAAATATATGTCTAAAGCTAAAGGTCTAACTTTAGGGTATTTTTATTTTTAAAGTGTTAGGGAGAATCCTTAGATTTTTAGAATCATCTGGCTAGTTTTAATTTGTAGTTTTTCATCTTATAGTTGTCTAGTACAAGCTTTGCTCAGTTTGGGGCTAGTTATTAAACGAAAATGAAAAGTCTTTATTACAGCCAAAAGTCTTGAGACATTTCACTTGTAAATCTCATGGCCGCGCAAGGCAATGTCATATGGAGGTACCCCCTCTGAAGGTCGTCCTCAACATCTAGGAATTCAAGTGCACCATTTACAGATTGGATATAGTCCTCAAATGCCTTCGTGACATCATGAACATCAGATGGCTAGACCGTGTCAGGAACACGAATGTACTGAGACGCGCAAATATCGGAGGCATTGAGGTGTATCTGATGAGGTGATAGCTTCGCTGGTGTGGGCACGTAACTCACATGTCAGAGAGCAAAGTGGCGAAGCGCATTTTCTTTTCAAAACTTCAGTATGGTAATCGTAAAACTGGTGGCCAGTACTTGAGGTATAAGGATTTTCTGAAAAGACACATGAAGTGATGCAGAATTGAGGCCCTCTCATTGGGAGGAGAATGCAGTACAGCGTAATGAGTGGAGATGGCCCGACCACAAGCGGCCATCTCATATAACTACGTCAGCGGAGTTTTGACATGCCAAAATGCGGTCGGACCTTTACAAACAAAATCGGTTATATAAGCCACGATAGGGCGAATCGAAGGGCGGACCAGCGAGGTCCTCATTGAAAATTGTATTCTCCTCCCCTATAACAGAGTTCAATATGCCTGTCCAGGATGAATGCAGTCGCCGTGGCCGAAATCGGCAAGGATATATCATATCATCATCAGTTTGGGGCTAGATAGCGCTGTGTGAAATGTTCAATATTGTTATTATTATCTCAAAATTGGTAGCGCATCTTCGTATCAAGAGGAAGGTGGCGGGTTCATGTCCCGTGCGGTTCGGAGTTTTTAAGATGGTTTTAAAAAACTTTAGGGTGGCTAATATAAAACGGTGCTGTATCTATTCTTTCTTGTTCACTCACTACTAACCCTGTGTAAGCCAGACATAGTGATGTGCTGTGTGGTATCTGTATTCATGACAGTGTGCCTGTCGACCACGGCAACAGATTGGCTCCATTATATACGCACAATATCTCATAAATTCAATGTCAGCGCCCGGTAAAGGGTTAAGTTTTCTGGAGTGTGTTTGAAGGTGAAAATAGAGATATCAAATAAAATCCATTTATTCAAGCACGTGGCTTATAAGAAAGTTTATGATTTTTAAACTTTTGTGTAACAAATTGGTTGAATTTTGAGATTTAGTTTTATGATTTGTCAGATCCAGTCTGACCATATTGGAATAAAATAATCATTTATTTGGTAAACACAAACAGACACACGAAACAATTATAAAGAACAGTGTCTGCGTTTCAAAATAGTAAAAATTTCGTTTTTTTTTATTTAATTTTATAAATATAAATTAATTTATTAATTATATTAGATCCCAAATTTAAAAACGCAATTAAACAAAATCTTTATAAAAAAGCCTACTTTAAAATATCAAATTATTTAGATGATAGAGAAGCTTGGGATTGAAATTGCTCCTACTCGTTCAAAATGTTACAATTTAGACGTAATTTATTTTCTGTATTCTTATGTATTCTAAAAGGATCATTAAAAAACAGCCAGCCTTGTTTCTTGCCTTTCTTTCCTGGCTTGGTCGCGAAGGAACAGACAGTAAAATTTACGTTTCAAAGTGATCCTTGTGATTTTAATGAATAAACGATTTTGACTTTGACTTTAACTGTATGCTTGTTGAATAATTGTGGATTAAGTTGTCTGAAATAAATAAATAAATTTTATTAAGATGGAAAATGTTGTATTGATAGGAAAATTATAAAATGATTGCCAAAAGTCCTTTACCTGTGATTTAATTGAGGTTAAATATAATAAGAACACAATCAATCACCGTTTTTGTTCTTTGTCGAACACTAATAGGGTAATTCATCCCATTATTCTTCTTCTCAATCGTAACGCCCTTGACAGAGCGGTCGTGGTCAACATGTTGTATCATTAATTTTGGGGGCAGAGGTTACACGCCACACGATATCTTGCCATTTGTCTGTATTGACAGACATTCTAGCTTCTATGACAGTTCTTTTATCGTCAGAGCAGTACGTCTATGGAATGCTTTACCAATAACAATACGCCAAGCCTCATCCTTAGACATATTTAAATCTAGGGTAAAAAGTTTATATTTATCAGAAACGTCATAGTATCGCACATAAATTAATGTATATTTATCGTATTTATCTAATTTATGTATTATAAATATTATATATATCATAATTTTATATATTATATTTAGGTATGTAATTTAATAATTTATTTATGACTATTTATATTTTATTTAGTTATAAGTTACACTCCCTTCATTCATAACTTAAGTGCACCCCCGACCATCTTTGACATTACTATATCCTCTACATCCAAAAGTTGTCTGGAAGAAATCGCTTCAAAGCGATAAGACCGCACATTGTACTATTTTGCTTTGTGTCTTCTATTTAGTCTGTAATTTCTATTTTTTAATGTGTACAATAAAGTGTTTTCATTCATTCATTCTCGTGTATTCATGCAGTTTGCCGCTTACTGCAGCCTTTTTTATTGGTCCACCGCATGGGCGACCATCTGCGCGGTCTGATGCTCTCCACTCGTCCTTATACGACAAGACGCTTAATAGAATCAGTGTCTCACCTCGAGACGTGGCTGAAGAACTTCAGAATGCGAGTTTGTACTAAAACCTACAGACGCTGTTTTATGCCGAGCTCCTGGAGTATAGAGACATTAGTACGAAACTCGGTCCATGATATTCCAAGAAGAGTTCGAACGAGCCGGATTTAAGTGGTTTTGGTGATATGTCGATTCCTCCATATTTTCCTCATCTGATCCATTGCAGTTCTGGTTATTGCTTTACGACATTTGGATTCATCTATGCAACACCATTGTTCGAAATTAAAGTTCCAAGGTATATGTAGTATTGGAATACTGTGCAGTTTCTGTGTCACTTTTGGCAAATTTTTATTACAGCGGTCTACTATCATCATTTTGGTTTTGCTCCGATTGATCTTTAATCCGAACTCAAGGCTCACACGTTCCAACCTAAGTAGTTCCTCCATATGACGGGCACTAGTCGCAAATAAAGTGGTGTCATCTGGTTAACGTAGATTTGGTAATGGAATTCATCCCATTAGCAGATTACAATAATTTCCACAGACATAAGCGAACCCTGTAAGATTGTTATTTTTAAAACAGCTATAGGCAGTATCAAAACAGCATTAAACATCTGGTCAATCCATTCACCCACATCACATTACCTTATATTAGAGATCCCTCACAAAATCCCTTATTTTATTCACATGTTCGGAACCCGCATCCGTAAGAAAGTAAATCTAGCTCGTATTTTTGCCTTGATGTAGGTTTTATGTCCTCATTCGATATGAGGTAGTTCGGTTTCTAAGAAAAGCTATTGATCCTTTGTAAAAGATACGTGACATGTGGTTTAAAATAGATATTATCGTACTTATGTAGATTCAAATTCTTGGTATAATGTGGGACATTAGGCTTGGGTTTTTTTGAAGTAAAACTTCTTTACGCACGCTTGACTTGGGGAGTAAGCTGATAGCGTTACGAAAAGTGCGAACGGAAGTTGAGAGGGAGATTTAAGTTAGTGAAGAGAGAAAGAGAGAGAGAGAGAAAGTTACGTTTCGTATATTTTTAAATGTTAATGTGTGAGTGCGAGTTGCTTCTGTCCAGAATGAACATAGACTGATCGACCTACAGACTTGTGGACAATTTTGTAATTGAACAATTTTATAAATTAATATTTTGAAAAATTAGTTTTACTTCAGTCGTATGGTATAAAGTACACTCGTTTTTATTATTTTAACTTGGATATATCTTTATTTGACCACAATCTTACCTGATGGTAAGCGAAGATGTAGTCTAAGATGAAGTACGAAGATTTAGAAGACACCTATTTACTCTTACCTTAAAGAGGCCCAGATTGTAGTCTTGGGAAAAACAGACGACGGTAGTGTTCCATAGCTTAGCTTAACGCATTAAAATAGTAAAACCAAAACGGTGTGTGTGAATGGGTGGTACATTAGGTATCGATTCCAGAGTGACATAATATCTTGTGCGTCTGGCACCAACGAGTCTGCAAATGGCAGTGGGGTGCAGTCAATATGCTGCGTTTTCTAGTGCAGTTGGCTTGTTTTTTGGCAATATTCACGAAAATAACCACCATGTCACACGTTAATTTGTAAATGTAATTTTGTAAACTGTAATTTCTGTAAGATTTTCGGATGAAAGTGGATTCGAATCCCGGCCAGATAAATAACAAAAGAAAGAAAGAAAATACCCGTTCGTCGTCTACGAAAGTTCTGCTACGTAACCAGTGTTTTCAACCGTTTTTTGACACGCACATTTTATACCACTAAATACGGTTCATAAAATGATATCAAAAACACAGATAACACAAAAAGAGAAAGAATAAGTAGGCAGGTAAATAATATCCTGTTTATTTTCTTAAATAATAATTTTAATTGGCAAACTAAATGGTAAAACTCACTAATTTGAAAATACTATGAAAACTTTGACAAAGTTTATTCAAAGTTATCAACCCTATTAACTTCAGGCTCATTGGTTCCAAATTACACAGAGTCAAAAATATTAGCTACTTATAGAAAATATGAAAAACTTTTAAACTTGCTAGACCTTCGTATTGTATTATAACAAATTAGCCATGAACGAACGAGTTAGTATGTTCTCAAAGTCTACAGACAAGTCAAGTCAAATTACAAGCACTAAGGCTTGCTTAATGATCCCTAATCGTATTTCGCGACAAAACGTGTTAAAATTTGAAGTATTTGTAAGATTTGACATCTCATAAACATTTATTTATTTATTTCTACTAACATCTATCATTACAGGTCTAAACCGAATGCAATGATGTAGTCAACTTAATTTATATCTGTATTGTACGTATGCTACTCAATTTCAATTAAATAATCTATTTACAAACATAAAATAAACAATGTGGCCTTTGCGAATTCATTCAGAGAAACATGGAACACATCTATGTTCTCCGCAACTAGATTAAGCGTGTGCAGGGTGTGCGTCAGAGGCGTTTTGTCCATTAAGTTGGTTCTGCCTCGGGGCACCTCGAACAGACGTGGTCGCCTGCGCCGATGTACGTATTCATTGGGCACGCACATACCAAATCTCCCTAATATGGCCGGGTTGGTAATGTTACCCCGGAGCACCTTCATCACGTACAAAGCCAGAGCCAGATCCCTTCGTGTTTCCAACTTGTTGTATCCAACCATGCCCAGTATGAAAAAGGTTGGATACATCAATGGATAGAAGGGATAGACTCCGTATCGCTTCCAGTACAAGTACCGCGTGAATTTGTTCTGTATGCGCTCCATCATGAGACTGTACTTAGTTTCATGAGGAGCCCATGCAGCAACACTGAATTCTAATTGGCTCCTGACGAAAGCATCGTACAAAACTGTTAGCGCCCTCATATTTGTAAAGGCATTTGCACGACGAAGTATAAACCCCAGACTCCTAAACGCCTTTTTGCAAACACCTACAGCCTGCTCTCGGAATCTCAGCTCCTTGTCCATTCGAACTCCCAGATCCTTCACTGAGTCGATGCGCTTCAACCGCACCAGGTCTACTTCATAGTTGTAATGGAGAGGTGTTTTGGCTCTGCTAAACGTTAAAATTGAGCATTTTTCCACATTAAACTGAAGTTGGTTCCTCTGGCTCCACTCAACCACTCTATCTACGTTTAGTTGAAGGCGTTTGCAGTCCCTCTTATCTTGTATGGGTAAAAGCAACTTAAGATCGTCTGCGAAAAGTAGGTACTTAGCTTCCTTGACCACTTCTGGCAAATCGTTTATCATAATGATAAATTTCAAAGGCCCCAAGTTACTTCCTTGGCTCACTCCTGTTCTGGTGAAATATGGCTGAGATTTGCACCCTGCGTACTGCACAAACTGTTGCCTATCTTTCATGTAGCTTGCGACGAAACGAAGCAACCTGGTAGTGCAGCCAACGGTCGCCAGCTTTGTCAGCAAAATATCGTTATCGACCAAGTCGAATGCTTTCTTAAAATCAAAGTAGGCGACGTCGACTTGCACTCCAAAACTCACTTCCACGTGAGGGACCGTGTAGGCCATGGCGTCTAAAAGGTTGCTGGCCGTGCTGCATGCCGGACGGAATCCATGCTGCGCATCCGACAATTGGGCAGCCACATGTTCCTGTAAGCTTCGTTGTACCGCCGATTCGAATACCTTCGTCGGTGTCGAAAGGATAGCCACGGGTCTGAAGGCACTAACATTCGACCCGGCTCCACCTTTAGATATCGAGATGACTCGCGTAACTTTCCACCGTTGAGGAAAACAAGAATCCTGCAAACAAATATTGTAAATATGCGCCAATGCCTCAGCCAGTGCACTTCGGCAGTCCCTGAATACAAAAGCGGGAAAACCATCCGAGCCGAGTTTTTGGAAAAATCGAATATTATGTTCGAAAATCGTTAGAACCAATGTTTACGTTACTGCGCCCACCAAGCGCAACCAACATAATAGGTTGGGGAAAAAGTCTTTTCGCATTATAGTATGTATGAACTAGTAATAAAATTCTTTTGGCTATACTATTTGTATCTGGCTGGTTTTGGTATCATTCAAAGTTTAAATTTTAAAGACGGTAACTCCAAATTCAAATTAGGAAAATGTGTGATTTTGATTTGTTTTTCGTACTGTAAAGATGAGTGAATCTAATGAAGAAATACGATACATTTTAAAATTTTACTACAAAAAAGGTAAAAATGCAACGCAAGCCGCAAAAAAAATTGATATGTTTATGGACCTAGTGCAGTGTCTGTGAGAGTAGCACAAATTTGGTTTAAGCGTTTTCAATCCGGAAAGTTTGATGTTACAAATGCACGTCGCTCTGGTCGCCGTATTACGGATAAAATTGATGCCATTTTTGAAAAAGTGAAGCAAGATCGGCATATCAGTAGTTACGACGTCGCTGAAGAACTGGGAATTGATGACAAAACAGTTTTGGCGCATTTGAAAAAAACTGGGTACAAAAAAAGCTCGATATTTGGGTACCCCACTAGCTCACTGAAAGAAACCTAATGAACTGTGTACTCATTTGTGATTCTTTATTACGACGTAATGAAACCGAACCATTTTTGAAGAAGCTGATAACTGGTGATGAAAAGTGGATCACGTACGACAAGAATGTGCGAAAAAGGTCGTGGTCAAAGGCCTGCCAGGCTTCAAAGACTGTGGCGAAACCCGGATTAACTCGCAACAAGATGATGCTGTGTGTGTGGTGGGATTGGAAGGGCATTATTCATTATGAGATGTTACCACCAGGCAGGACAATCGATTCTGAACTCTACTGTGAACAACTGATGAGATTAAAGCTAGAAGTTGAGATAAAGCGGCCGGAATTAATCAACAGAAGGGGTGTGGTTTTTCATCATGACAACGCTAGACCTCACACATATTTAGCCACTCAGCAAAAATTAAGAGAGATTGGCTGGGAGGTGTTAATGCATCCGCCGTATAGTCCTGATCTTGCACCTTCAGATTTCCACCTGTTTCGGTCTCTTCAGATTTCCTTAGGCAGTGTCAGGTTAACATCACGAGAAGACTGCCAAAACTACTTGTCGCGATATTTTGATCAGAAGCCCCAAAATTTCTATAGCAATGGGATCATGTCCCTTCCTACAAGATGGCAAAAAGTTATCGAATAAAATGGTACCTACATACTTTAGTTAAATGTAAATAAACTATATAAAAAAATGTTTTAATTTTCAAAAAAAATGCGATGACACTTTTTCACCAACCTAATATTACAGCTGTAAGCCTTTGTTTATAAAAACAAGAGTACTACCGTGCATGTACATCAGAGAAATCTGTAGTTAGGTGAAAGTTTCCTAGTTATTTTCCAGACATGAAGCAGTGTTAGCAGACTAGGCATAAAAATAGTATTTATCTACCAAAGCACAAATCGTCATTTTTTTGCAGTAACGCTTATTGCATGGCAGTAAAAATATTTAATAAAATACCAGACGAATTATAAGATTTACCTTTGATCATTATTATAAATACGGAATTTATCACGTATCGTCTTGTCGGTGTTTCGATCGACAATGTTTCGGTTCAATTCGTGAACCTTCATCAGGGTGATTGCGATCCGCTCCGAATAACTCGCCTCGCACTTATTCGGAGTGGATCGCACTCACAGCGATGAAGGTTCACGAATTGAACCGAAACATTGTCGGTCGAAACATCGATAAGACGATACGTGATAAATCTCGTATTTAAAATAATGATTGAAATCAATCACGAAAGTTTTAAGTAAAATTTACCTTTGACTTTATTTAAACGTCGAATTAATAAATGGTTATCATCTGAATGTTTTTACACTATTGCGGAATATTTTGATTATATATATATATTTTTTTGTATACATTATAGGCTTGCGTTTGACCACGATCTCGCCTGATGGTAAGCGATGATGCAGTCTTCGATGGTACACGCTTGCCTAGAAGAAACCTATTCACTCGCGACTTAAAGATACCCAGGCCGTAGCTATCTAGAGACACAGACTCTGGCAAGGTGTTCCACTCTTTGGCGGTGCGCATAATAAAGGTCGAAGAGAACCGCTTTGAGCGAATGGGAAGTATTTCTACCATATAGCAGTGGCGCACCGCAGGGCGTCTGGTTGTCCGATGATAGAATGGAAATGGTGGGATCAGGTTGAAAAGTTCCGTCGCACACTCCCCGAAATGTACTTGATAAAAAACCGAGAGGCTAGCAACCTTTCGTCGATGCTCCAGGCTGAAGAGCCTTGCATCAACTAGCTCATCGTTGCCTATGAGCTTCTTGGCTCTTTCACAATTGATTCCAGAGCTTCAAGTTTGTACTTTGCTGATCCGTCCCAGAGGTGAGAACAGTACTCCAAACACGATCGGACTTGTGTTTGATACAAGTTGAGCAACTGTCCCGGTGTGAAGTAGTGCCTCACCTTTGCGAGTATACCAAGCTTTTTAGCAGCCAACTGGGCTTTCGACTCAATGTACGAGCCGAAATTGAGGTTCGGAGTTTATGTGATACTAAGAAGCTCGAGATGGTCAGATATCAGGACGGATACATTAACATAATTAGATATGTATTTTAATTATTTTATTTTTTAAACAAAACAAAAAAAAATTGATAACCTAGAATGGGCAGTAAAATATTTCTTTTTATTTTTTTATCTAATATTTGCACACCCAGACATTATCTGGTAGAATGTTAATTGACCTTAAATTTTAAACATTCAAGACCAGTGTAAAATTTTACTGCGAATAAATGATCTTTATCTTTATTTAGGCACTAAATACGATAAGACATCATTGTGCATTGCTTCCTAAGACTTAAGACCTTAAGACTTTTCACATGTCTGTCGAAGTGACACAATAAAATGTGTCATGCAGTCTTAGTTAGGCGTAATCATTACTGCACTTCTTATTTTTATTTTTATACCATCTGGAGATGGAACAAGCCTATGCCCCACCTAATGATATGTGGTAACCATCGCCTACTGCAAAATATTCCCGCGTAGGTCACGCATTTTAGAAACGCTCCCTACTATGCACCACCCTGCGTCCATCAACTTAATGCATACAGGTGTAATGCTTGTGCCTGTAATTTCACCGACAACCGTACCCTTCAAACCAAAGCACAGCAATGCTACTTGCTGGCAGAAATACATAGATATGGTGGTAGTACTTCTTCGGACGAGCACTTTCAAACGAAACTATCAAACTCTATCATATCTACGGCAAGCTTCATCATTAGCCACATTTAAAACAAGAGTGAAAACATTTTATCTCTTAGAAACGTCGTAGTATCGCTATAGATATGTATGAATGTATGTTGATGTATATATATATATAAATATTAAATTTATTTGTTGTAGGTATATTTATGTATGCCCGATGGATTAGCACGTTGAAGTGGCAATGGGTAGGCCATATTATAGCGCGCAGAGCAGATGGCCGATGGGGCCGGAAAGTTCTCAAATGGAGGCTACGGACCGGCAAGCGCAGCGTAGTAGTCCACCTACAAGATGGGCAGACGACTTGGTAAGAACCGCAGGTCGGCGTTGGATGCAGGCCGCTTCCATGGAGATCAATGAGGGAGGCCTTTGTCCAGCAGTGGACGTCCTACGGCTGATATGATGATGATGCTGATATTTATGTATATTGTTTTATAATTGTAAGTGTTCAGCGCTTTCCTAAAATTTAGTTGTTGTTTTGTTAACGTAGGCTTAAGTTATAAAGCTACCGTCCTTGAACGATCTCGTAAAATCCAGTCCATCCAAACGTTGTCTGGAAGAGATCGATTTTAGCGATAAGACCGCCAATTGTACTATCGCGTGTCTAGTTTTAAGTGTTTTAATTATGATTTGTTAATTTAAGTGTGGTATACAATAAAGCGTTTTCTATCTATCTACCCCCCTCCATTATTGTAATGTCACAAAAGTCCTCTCCATCCACAGGTTGTCTGGAAGAAATCGCTTCTAAGCGATAATACCGCCCATTGTACTTGTTGCTTTTTGTGAATTTTAATTTTAATTTTTCTTTTGAAGTGTACAATAAAGTATTTTCATTCATTCATTGATTATATTACTCTTTAGGGCAGTAATCGGTTAACTTCACGTTGGACATAAGAAACCTTCTAACTTCCTTGTAGATATCATATTTTATAAGTTATAAATGTGAAATAATTGATAACACTGCGAAATTGAATGAAGCTTCTCAACCATGTAGTAGAATTTCTCAACGAAGTTAGGGTATATTTTACTACAAAGAAATTCCGCTGAATTCTGCCAAAATAAAAGGGAAAGAGTTGAACAGACAAATTGAATGTCTATAAATATGTAAAAGCGTAACAATGTCTGTCAATAAAATATATCTTATTCTATTAAATTTACTTATTGATCAAGCGAAGCGTGATCTCCAAATCAACTTGTGCAAATCGGCGTTGTACCTGTGTAAGTATGTTTGTTTATCCGAAGATAACATTCGAAGCATTGATCCGATTATGGTGAAATTTGATACATAGGTAGGTAGTGATAACACAATTTTGATTTAACTGAATAAGCTAAAAATGTTGGGCGGTTGTTGAGATATTGGGGTTAAAGAAAGGTAAAATAAAAAGAAAATTGGGCTATTAGGTCAAATGACACGCCAAATATGGTCTTCATTAGTACATTTCGACCCCGTTTTTATTTATAGTTAAGGTTTCGTAGTGTTTGAGATTAGCCATAATAAAACTAAACTTTGACAAAACTCACAGGGCACAACAGTGACCCTTCAATGCTGTACAATCAGAAGAACAACGAGCGGTTGGTAGCCGTTTGCGCCCAACGGCTCCCCGCGATTTTTACTAGATCGTCGGTCCACCTTGTGGGGGGCCGGCCTACGTTGCGTCTTCCAGTCCTTGGTTTCCACTCGAGAACCTTTCTTCCCCTAACGGTTATCGGTTCTACGAGCGATGTGGCCTGCCCATTGCCACTTGCTAATTTTGAGAGCTATGTCGGCAACTTTAGTTCTTCTGCGGATTTCTTCATTGCGGATTTTGTCACGCAAAGAAACCCCGAGCATAGCCCTCTCCATAGCTCGTTGAGCGACCTTGAGCTTGGTCATGAGGCGATGAGTAAAGGACCACGTTTCAGTGCCATAGGTCATCACTGGCAACACACACTGGTTGAAGACTTTAGTCTTCAGGCTCTGGGGAATTTTGGACGAGAAGATATCGCTAAGTTTCCCGAACGCTGCCCAGCCGAGTTAGATTCTTCGTGCGACCTCTTTGTCAAAGTTGGACTTACCTAATTGGACAGTTTGTCCTAGGTATACATATTCGTCGACAACTTTGAGAGTATCGCCCCCAACAACTACCGGTATGGGTGCAACATGGATATTTGTCATGATTTTCGTCTTATCCATGTTCATTTTAAGCTCCACCTGTTGGAAGACCCTACTGAGGTCGTTGAGCATGGTACCGAGTTCCTCGAGCGATTCGGCCATAATGACTATATCATCGTATTGTAATTTCGTAATTTCATCGTAATTTGGTATGCGTTTAGCTTAAATATCACAAATATAGGTAAAAGTCTGAAATCTAGATAAACTGCAATTTGTACCCCTAAAATGACTAACCAATTTACTTGAACTCCCGTTACCTATAATTTGAATGAAACTGTAGGTCAAGTAGTTTGGATAATATTTCGTATTTTGATAATAAAAAAATACAATCCTTTTTTTTTATTATAGAATCGCGAGATCTCAGTTCGGGGCGAACCACTAGTATTATAAATTCGTAAGTAATTCTGTCTCTCTGTCTGTCTGTGTGTTTGTTACGTTTTTATGATTAAAGGGCCGGACCGATTTCAATCAAATTTGGTTAATACATAGATTTTATTAATAGACTGGGCAGAAGGTACGTATTGTCTTTACTGACGCGTCCGGAATCTCGAGCGGATTAGTTAAATTCTATATAAAGTTTTGCAATTTAAAGAATTATATTGAAGTGGTTTCTACACAAAATAAATAAATAAATGTATCAATAAAATGTTCTTGTTATAATATTAAAATCTCGATAAAATGATTCTCGACCAAATGCTAGCTTATTGCACGAGCCACAGATTACTTAAAAGCTACTACGTGCCGTTCAACGACCCCGCTATTTCAATGACCTCGCCCAGTCAATAACTTGGTCCGGTCAATTAACACAACCAGTCAACAGAGTGCTTATAGTGCGTAAGTCAAGGCGGTAAGTACCTACATGTTAGGCACAAAAACAAAAAAATATTTTGGATTATAAAATAAACACAATAATAATAAATATTGCTGGACCATTCACAAAGAGTTATCCAGCCCCAAACTAAGCAGAGCTTGTATTATGGGAACCAGATAACTGATAGGATACTTATATATATTTTTTGTAAATAAATACTTATATTATACAGAAACACAATCAGACCCGGAACAAATATCTGTAGATCATGCAAACATTTGTTCCGCAACGGGAATCGAACCCACTACCTCCTGCGTCTCAGCCGGCTATTCGCCCACTGCGCCACGGAGGTCGTCGATTATATTGATCGTCTAAAAATGTACTCCGTCATCATTTGTTGTTTAAATTGCAACATCTTATATATTTTTTTTATTATCCATCCTTCTTGCTTATACGGTTAGGTCGATATGATACAATTAAAATACACAAATAACCTTTTTCTCGAAATTTCTAGTACCTAGCTGATCTTCAATGATAAGTTTGCGTGCCCTTATACGATCAGCGAGGCCAGAAACGCTTCGCGCTGTTACTATTTGAATTGGTGGTCAATAGTGGGAGTTACAACTATGCTGTTCCATGCTTCAGAGAGTCATGGACAAGCAGGTAAAAAACTTCCCGCTGGTCCCCAGTGGATACAAGCGGGAATAGATAGATAGATAGATAACTCTTTATTGAATTACCACACAAACAGAAATAATAAAAAAATAAGTACTGGGTTAAAATAAATAAGGCAATACAATGGGCGGCCTTATCGCTAAAAGCGATCTCTTCCAGGCAACCTTTGGGAATAACTCTTCAATTCGCCTTAAAAAGCCAACACCAGGGTACAAGTTGTAAAAACTTCCTTATATATCCTGAAATTGATTCTTAACAGTAAAAAAGTCCGCGTGCAACAGCTAGTCAAATATATTAGATAAATACCTAGAATTCTCACAGAACCTGCTTCTCGCTTCAGAATCAGATATTGCATAAATCCACAATAACGCAGTACAGAGCAAGAGCGTGTTTTCAAATAAAGTAGCCTTTGAAATATACCTATACTGTACTGTGACACGGAACAAACGAGTTAGAAGCACCCTTACCCTGAAAAGATATAGGTACTGACTAAACATGCAGTCTTAGAACGATTTGGGCAAGGCACGTCTTGACTGATGAGCATTTTTTTTTGTTTTGATGAGGCAACTAGCGCAAGGGCACCACTTAGGTACGAATCTCGGCTTCGGCTGTTGCCAGGATGGGGATAGAAGAGAAACGCCCGGGTACGTGCTTGTAACTCATATAGGCGGCGACTGAAGGGACTCGTCGACCTCGCCGGCGAGGTCGGTGAATCTGTGAAGTGTTTACTCTGTCTAATTTAGATGACTCAGAAATCTCTTCCGCATTAGCGGAGGTGATTTAGTCGTCCGCGTCTCCGAGAACGTGTTTCGGACAACGGAGGGCTTACTGACGAGCATTTGCCTCGCGAGGCCTCATCATATCCCGGTTGGAGCGGTTGCAGTCGGTAACTGTTACTGTCGACGGTTAATTCGTTTGTCGTGAGAGTGCTGACCTAACATCTGTCGACCGAAAGGTGTCGTATTTCGTCGTTTCCGAGGGCGGATACCGAACACCGATTACTAAAAGTGTTTATGTAGTAAATAAATATAAGTTTTTATTGATTGAGCGAAGCGAGATCTCCAAATCCTTGGACGAATCGGCGTTGTATGTATGTAAGTACGTATGTATGTTTGTTTGTCCGAGGATAACTTTTTAACCGTAGATCCAATCATCGCGAAATTTGATACATAAGTGATGGCACAATTTTAGTGTGACTAAATGAGCTAAAAATTTTGGGGGATTGTTGAAATATTGGGGTTCTAAAGGGGTAAAAAAAATATTAGACTATTAGGTCCAACATGACGTCAAATGAAAGGTCTTCATTAGTACATTTTGATTAGTCTTTATTTTTAGTGTAATTGTTGCAGTTTTTGAGTTATTAGTCATAATAAAAACTGAACTTTGTCGAAATTCTCCGGGTACACCAGTGACCCCACAGTGCTGAAATTTGGTAATCGCGTAGCTTTAGTGACACAAATATAGACAAAAGTCTGAAATCCAGAACAACTTCAATTTGTACCCCAAAAAAGGGTATGTAACCAAAAACATGAACTCCCGTTACCTGTAATTTGAATGAAACTGTAGGTCAAGTATTTAGGTTATGCATTTCGTGGCACTATTTTGATAGTCAAATATTACGCGAGATCTCAGTTCGGGCGAGTTATATCATCATCATCATATTAGCCAAAGGACATCCACTGCTCATAGGCTTCCCCCATAGATTTCCAGAGCGACCAATCTTGTGCGGCCTGTAGCCAGTCACCTTTATCAGGTCATTTATATTTAGTGAGAGGCCATCCTACGCTGCGCTTTCCAGTATTACAGTACGTGGTCTCCACTCAATAATCTTTCTGTTCAAACGGCCGTCAGTTCTTCTAGCTATAAGGTAAGGTGGCTTCTTGTTGTTCAGTTCGGTGCACAGTTTACACGTCTGGAGCCACCTGTGATATAAAAGAGTTGGAGAGAAATATTGGATCTTTTTGGATTCGGGAAACATTTCAAAGATTTTAAAGAAATTTCCTATCCTTTATAACTCAAAAAGGGAGGTGTTGTTAGTTTGAAACACTTACCCGTCCATGGCATCGTAATTATAAAAACCGGTCAAGCGCGAGTCTAACTCGTTCGCCGAGAACTGCGTACCTACCCATTATAGCGCCATAATAAAATTGGTATCATTTTTATTGGTGGCTAAGTTTTAAGTGCGCGTGTGTGTGTGTGTGCTGTAATGGTTGAGTTATACATGTATGTACCTAGTCAGGTCATAAATTCTGTCACATGTTTAATATAAAATAATTGAAACAAGTTTATTCATTATGTAACCATTTATATACCAAAATGAACTTAACAAAACATAGATTTATATGACACAAAATTTTATTCAAAATGACCTTCGTGATTTTGAATACAGGCCTTCAATCTGCGCGGCCAGTCGTCTATCGCAGCACGAACGAGGTCCATGTCATTATCGGCGGCTGCCTTAATCAAGGAGGTCTTGAGTGACTCCAAATTGGGATGAGGCTTTGAGCACGCCTTTTCCTCCAAGTGTTGCCATATCTTGTAATCTAACGGATTCAAATCTGGACTGGAGGAGGGCCAGTCTTCGTGCCGGATGAAGTCGATTTCACGCGCCGCCAGCCAGTCTTGTGTGCTCTTCGCTCTATGAGCTGGCGCCGAATCTTGTTGGAATACCCAGTGCCTGTTATTGAACATGGTATGAGAAACAGGTTCCACAAGGTTCGTCAGGACTGTATTTTGATACACAACTGCATTCGTTTTTACCCCTTTCTCACAAAAATGTACCTCTGTTAAGCCCCAATAAGAAACTCCCAACCATACCATGAGCAAGGATGGAAAATGACCTCGTTGGACACGCGGAATACGGTTGCTCGCTTCTTCACTACTGTGTGCGTACACCTTATCATTTTGTTTGTTGTAGCTCTCTTCAACGGTAAAAATTTTTTCACCCGAAAAAAGAATTTCCTGATATTTTCTTCCCGCGTACCGCTTCAACAAAGCGCGGCATCTCTTCAGTCTCAGGTCCATTAGACGAGCATTCAAACGATGTCCTGTTTTTCTTCGATATGCCCGAAGCCCTAAGTCTTCATTTAACACCCTTTTCACCGTGGTTCTGCTTAACCCCATCTGAAGGGCCAACAGTTTCTGCTTACGTTTGGGATTTCTTTGAATTCGCGCCTTCACAGCTTTTATCACTGCTGGAGTCCTAACAGACCGAGGGCGACCACTTCTTGACCTGTCATCTACACTAGAGTCTTCATTGTATCGTTTGATGGTGCGATAAACGAATCTTTTGGTTATATTAAAATTTTTCAGTATGTCAAAAATTTGATTTGGCGCGTAACCATAACGATGCAATGCAATAACTGCAACACGGTCTTCTTTAAGTGTCCACTCCATATTTAAAAATGAGTAAAATTCTAAAAAGTATACATTTTTATTTTCATGAACAATTCGAAATTCGAATTCAATAAACTTTTTTGTGGCCAGCATTCTAAAAGAAAAGTTTTTACTGTGTGACAATATTTACGACCTGACTAGGTATAGGGACACCCTTCAATATTTATTTTATTTATTTAATAAATTTTGTTTCTTTATTTGTGCTGTAAGGTCTTCCTTTTTGCCAAATTTCGTGATTCTAGATCAACGAGAACTGCCTTATAGGTTTTCGACCCAAAACCTATAGGGTACTTTCGGTTGACCTAGACTTGTTAATTTTGGTTAAAAGCAAGGTCTTAATTACACCACAAGTAAAGGGGAAATTCCGAAAAATAAAAAAAGTTGAAAATTAAGGTAAATTTTGAGACTATCAAATTTTCGCGAAATCTAAATTTGCCTGTTTTGACCTGTGTCTGTGTTTACTCGGGACTTTGATTTTTATACACCTAATAAGGACTATAGACCTCAGTATCTGGTATAAATTTCAACTTGCTAGGTCAACCCGTTCCTGAGAAAATCGGTGGTGACACACCGACAGACAGACGGACACACAGACAAGAGAGTGATCTTATTAGGGTTCCTTTTTTAACTTTTGAGGTACGGAACCCTAAAACTAATAGACTGATTTTAAAGCTGTTTGTTTTTGATTATAGGCTTAAGTTTGCGAGATAGTTCTTAGCTTGGTGAAGACTGCAGCCTCATGACTAGCGCGCATGAGGCATTATACCTGTATGCTTCAAGTTGATGAACTCAAGGCAGTACAAGGCATGACCTACGAGGCAATACATTATTATAAGCGATGGTTACCACTCATTACTTTAAAGTGAGCCAAATGCATGTTCAATCAGCAAGTCTGATTTAATAAATTATATTAAAAAATCGGACTTTCCTTGAATATTATTACATTGAACCCCTTGAGAAATAATTTAGGTAGTTAATTTGACCTAACTATTAACTAGTGGTTCGCCCCGAACTAAGATCCCGCGAGTCTCCCATAAAAAAAACAAAAATGTTATTCATAATCTTCGCCTATCTAAATAGTGCCACGAAATAAGAAACCAATTACTTGACCTACAGTTTCATTCAAATAAATAAATATTGCTGGACATTTCACACAGCGCTATCTAGCCCCAAACTAAGCAGAGCTTGTACTATGGGAACCAGTTAACTGATAGAATACTTACATATTTTTTTGTAAATACATACTTATAATATAATAGAGAAACAACCAGACTGGAAACAAATATATGTAGATCATGCAAACATTTGTTCCGCGGCGGGAATCGAACCCGCTACCTTCTGCGTCTCAGCTGGCTATTCGCCCACTGCACCACGGAGGTCGTCAAATGGAGTTCATGTTTTTATTTTCTATTTTTGGGGTACAAATTGCAGTTATTCTAGTTTTCAGATATTGGCCTATATTTGTGTTACTAAAGCTACACGCGTACCAAATTATAGCACTGTGGGATTACTGGTGTACCCTGTGAATTTTGTCAAAGTTCAGTTTTTATTATGGCTATTATCTCAAAAACTACAAGGATTTAACTACAAATAAAAAAGTGGTCAAAATTTACCAATGAAGACCTTTCATTTGACGTCACATTTGATATGATAGTCTAATAGTGGGTACACACGTACGTACTTACTCGATAAATTTGCTCGATCTCGAACAAGTACGAACGTGTGTACCATGGAAGTCTCAAGACAAATGCTCGAAGCCAACCAAAATGTTCGATTCGAACAAGATTCAATCGTCCATAATTCTTGCTCGATGTTCGATGCAAACATGTTTGTACATGTAGCCGCGAAGTCGAGCATGTTAGTCGTGATTGATATTTTTGTGAAGAGGGTGCGAGTGCGCTGTTAAAATGTCGGACTTTCGTTCATTTTCTCGGGATTTTGTGGAACAATTTATAAATATGTATCAGGAGGAAGAGTGCTTGTGGAAAACTACGTTAAAAGAATATTGTGATAAGGGTAAAAGAAACGCAGCATATGAACGTTTAATTTTATTGTGCAAAACTGTTGAACCTAATATTGACAAAAACGGAGTAATAAAAAAGATAAATTCTCTAAGAGCATCTTGGAGAAGAGAGAAAAAAAAGAGTGATGATTCCAAAAGAAGTGGAAAAGGAAAAGATGACGTTTATGAGCCTCGTTTGTGGTATTTCTCACTTCTTTCATTTTTGGACGACCAAATAGTTCCGATGTCATCGATATCCAACATAGAATCAACATCATCCGACTATGACAGCAAATTTCATCCTCCAGACACACAGGTATGTATTTATGCTTTATGTAATCATATTTTCCTGCCAGTCAACAGATCCTTCGTTGTTAAAATATCTTTCAAATTTTTCTCTGACTAATTTAGCCTGATTGGTCGAGTTTGTCTGAACAGTCGATGTAACATTTGATGATGATTTGATGTAACATTTCAGCTCTTAATCCTGAATTTAAAGTACCTTGTTTAAAATGTTCTCTGTCTATGTTTTGAGTAGTTAAGTATGTATTTGGAGATTCTCGCATCAAATAATTGTGTAAAACACACGAAGCCATAATAACACTTTTGATGTTATCCATTGACTGAATCGATATGGGAGTGTGAAACACCCGGAATCTATTAGCGAGAATTCCAAAAGCATTTTCGACTATTCTTCTTGCACAACTAAGACGGTAATTAAATAGCTTCCTATCGTGGTTAAGTGATTTTGAACAATATGATTTCATAAAGTCTGTTCGTAAGGCAAAAGCTTCATCGCCGACAAATACAAAGGGTAAAATATCTTCACTTATTCCAGTTTTTTCGTGGAGAGGAATTTTCAGTTGGCTATCTTTAAGTAATTTGTAAAATATTGTGTTGTTTATTACTCCACCATCTGATATACGTCCGTTTGCCTTAGCATCGACCATGAAAAATCATAATTTGCATTAACAGCAGCCATTAATATAATACTGTAATAATCCTTATAACAGCAGTAATTAGAACCGCTGTTTGGTGAGGCATTTATTCGAATATGTTTTCCATCGATTGCACCAAGGCAATGAGGGAAATTCCATTTTACTTTAAACTCCCTTGCTATTTTTTTCCACTCTTCATCAGACGTAGGAAACTGTAACAAAAAAAGACGATAGTATTATTTTGTTTCAGGACATTTCATCGATAACTTCGCCTGACGTTGCCCATATTACAGATAAATCAAGCGAGTCTATTTTACAGCCCCTAGCTTCAACTTCCTACTTGCAAGACTCGCCTCAATTACTAAGTAGCGTAAGGCCACCACGGCAAGCCAACAAATGATCTCATCAAACAGCTCTCATCAAATATCCCACAGAAAGCTGAAAAAATTCTTGAATTGATTGGAGATAAATTAGCTGAACCTAAGCAAATTGACGATGAATATGATATAATGGGAAAACATTTTGCTAATAAAATGCGAAAATTATCACCATCTATGCAGTTAATTACAGAAAAACTTATCAATGATGTGTATTTCCAGGCCCAGATGGGTACTCTTTCCGTACACTCCACAATATATACTCCATCCATTCCAGGATTTAACAACAACTCTGCAGCACAATATATTCAAAATATTAACGATGAAACGATGTAACTAGATCCTACACGTAACTAATTAATAAATTTAAATTCTCACATACCTTCATGTATTTTTCTTTCATAACCTCATAAATTGCATTACAGGTTTCAGGTATAATTGAGCTCAGGGCTTATTTTGAAATAATTGCGCTGTATTGTAGATCAGTGTACGATCTTCCTGTTGCCAGGTAACGTAGCGTCACTTTCAATTTCTCATCCACACTAATGCATTTTCTCATCACTGTATCTTGTTTTTCCAATTTAGGCGTTACCAAACTTAGCAAGTTATTGTATAGAGTCATATTAATTCGTAAATAGTTACGAAACTCTTTAGTTTCTAACTCTTTTATCAAATTAACATGACTGTGACGTTCTCTTCTTTGTAACATTGGCCTAACCCAGCGACGACGACGCTTTCTTCGCGTAGTTTTTCCCTGACAGTAAATGTAGCAGGCGATGCCCACCAAACACAACAACGAATCGTCCATTGCTCGAAGAGTTTCAACGCGCACTAAACATGTTCTTCGAGCAAGTTTTTACGTAAAGACGCAGGGTCGAGCATGTTTGTAGATAGTCATGCTCGGATGAAACATGCTCATCGCGCATGTACGTACATGTGTACCCACCATTACTATCCCTAACAGTCCCAATAGTCACATTTTGATTTTTTACTACACCTCCTAAACCTCAATATCTCAACAACCCCCCAACATAGTTGGCTCTATAGCCACATCAAAATTGTACCATCACTACCTACTTATGTATTAAATTTCACAATGATGGGATCAACGCGTCGAAAGTTATCCTCAGATAAACAAATATACATACATACAACGCCGATTCGATGAATTTGCATCAGCTTAAATAACAATAAAAACTACGTTTTACCCCATTTTAATTTCAACACAAGCTGAGTTTTAGTTTTAATTCTAAACAGAGGCCGGGTCCAATGTTGGGAACCTGGCAGTGGTCCAGCCGAACTTAAACAAGTTTCCAACTCGGGGATACTTGTCCAACTTACCAATCTGGTCGGACTTAAGTTTTGGTTTCTAACCAAGCGACCAAAATAAACTAACTATAGGTTATTATATGGGATTTATCACATACCGTTTTATCGGTGTTTCGACCGACAATTGAAAATTTAACCTTAACGTTGCCGGTCGAAACACTTATAAAACGGTACGTGATAAATCCTGTATTAGGTAATTTATTTATTAAAAAAAAACCAACTGCGATAATATATGTGTGTGTGGACGGAGTGAACACATGGTTTTTTGTAGTTTTTTTAACTAAAAGGTTTAGTAAAAGTTATAAAACATTTGTAAAACGAATATTGGAGTTTGTAAAGAATTTAATAAAAAGATATACTACCTAATGTGTAGTCTCTCAGTTCACACACTTGCCCTTCTAAATCTGGGTAAGTATATCGATTACAGGCATGTTTTGTATCCAAATGTTTAGTAAAACATGTATAAACGTATTTACAAGATAACAAAACATAATGTGGCTAAGATATATGGAATTACAAACTAATTTATATGGTCACTCAGAGACCACATATAAATCACGTATAACTTATTAGTTATATCATAAAAACTATACTGTTTCTCTGCTAATGTTTAGTAAAAATTACAATGGTGTTTGTAAAAGGTAAAAACGGGCAAAAGAACGGACTATTTTCGTAAAATTCATATTTAATTGTGGTCTCTCATTCCACTCACTGAAATAACTTTAATTAGGTAAAATATCATTTATTATAAGAAACACAGATATATTGGGCCTTATAACGTGATAAAATGATTATGAACAAATAGCTTAGAACTAAACGTACGGCTAATAACAGGTTTCTACGTTTGAAAATTGTAAGAAAAGTTGTCATGAACAAAACAAAAACAGCCTCAGTCTATTCTAAAATTACAACCAAATAGTATTAGTAGGTTGTACTGCACCTATAATTGTGAATTATTGTGTTTCATGTTTCGTAGAAACCATGAAATAATATGAACAGAAAGCAGATAACCTCACTCTCATGAACGAAGCCTACAAAATGAGCGGTATTCCGTAATACTCTGTCATATCTTTTATACGTTATATATCTATATAGTTTCAATGTTTAACTCTACGTATTTATAATACAAAAACTATATTTGATAGAGCGAAGCGAGATCTCTGAATCAACTTGGGCAAATCGGCGTTGTACATTAGTAACCCCCACAGTGCTGTAATTTGGTATGATTGTAGCTTAAGTAGCATAAATATAGACAAAAGTCTGAAATCCAGGATAACTGCAAAAAATAACCACTTAACATGAGTTCCCGTTACATGTAATTTGAATGAAACTGTAGCTCGGCGTTGCGTTCGGCGCGCGTTGTAGCGTAGATACACACGGCTACACATCAAGCTAAACTTTCCAGTATAAGCTGACCTTCCATTCTACAAAAAGTCTACACAATGTGAGGTCAGTTTATACTGGAAAAGTATTGCTTGATGTGTAGCCGTGTGTACATACAGCGCGCTTGGCACGGCGTTTACCGAACATTACCATTTGTATTTTATCGAACAAGACCTTTTTACAGCCGCTTTTATTTGATTTTTTTTTTATTAATATATGACAAACTCCCTGTACAGCAGCGTCACTTTGTTCGTAATTATTTATATTATTGCATTATATATTAGCATTTCTTTTCTGTTAAGAGTTTCTTGTGACCCTAAAGTTTGAAAAAATTTATATGTCAAATTGTATATATAGGTATATGGGTGTCATAATACAGTGTCCGCTTTTGAAGAAACAAAGGCTTTAGTTCTGTAGTTTCTCATTGGACTGCACTTTTGCTCCTCGAGCAAAGTTTTTGAGTTGAATATTTGTTCATTCGTTCACTGGTTTCATCTAGGTCCTGCGTTAGGTCACAGAAATTCGCACATGTGTTTGAATAATCAAAATGTTAGTACCACTCGAACTTTTTTTAATTGTCAGATTGGATAAGTCCATTAAACAAATTTAGTTGTTGGTATTTATTTATTTTCATTTACATCTATTTTTACAAGCGTATGTATTTAAAAAAAGATTAAGAAACTAAAGAATATTAAGTTATATACAGGCTGTCCCAAAAAATAGTGTCAAGCGGAAGTGCATAGATAAAACATCCTTTGGGGTATCCGAATCAACCCCATGTATGTTCCGCGATTTTTTATAGTTTTAATGTTATGCATTTTTAAATTATTAATTATACAATTTAAATATTATTATTTATAGAATTATGAATATAACAGTGACATTGCTTAACTTCATATTAAGTTACTGTTATATCACTGGATATAATCCAGTACAATAATGTAATTAGATGTTCTCTTGAAGTGAACCCTGTTCTTTGAGAATAAATATCTTTAACCAAAATTACCTTAGTTATTTTACTCCAGTTACAAATAATTATTTTAATACACCAATAATTTAACTAATTCATACTTAAACTGTTTTTACAAAAAACAATGTGTAATAAGCAATGTGGATGGTTTTTTTTATTGATGATAGCCAAGCGCTTGACCACTACCTCACCTGATGGTAAGTGATATTGTGATCGAAGATGGAGCATGCTTACCTAGGAAGAACCACTCTGGACTTGAAGTCTTCGAGATTATACTAGTTCGGAAAAACATATATCGGAAGTGAGTTCCACTCATTACTTGTGCTAACAAGAAAAGTTGAAGCAAATCGTTTGGTACGACAAGGTGGTATTAGGACCAGGTATGGGTGGTACCTCTTGGTTTGTCTGCTTGTCCGGTGGTGGAAGGGGGAAGGAGGGATAAGGTTATGAAGATCTTACACACATGCGCCAAAATGAATCTTGTAAAAAACTGAAGGTCTGACTATTTGGCGCCTGTGCTCTAGACTTTGTAAATTGGCTTCCAGGTTTCAAGCTGACACTTGGCCGAGCCATCTCATAGACAGCAGCAGTACTCCATGCATGAGCGGACTTGTGCTTTGTAGAGACTGAGCAGCTATCCCGGTGAGAAGTACCGCCGAAACTTAGCTAGGATGCCCAGCTTCATAGCAGCAATTTTGGCCCTAGATTCGATACGGGAGCCTAAGTTCAGGTTGGACGTGAGCTCGACGCCCAACAAGCTCAGACTTTTAGTAATTGCAAGTCACAATTAGATGGTCACGCCATCTATTTACTGTATAAGATAACTCTTACCTTGACCTATATTCTATTCACAAAACCATTCCTTTTTACTTATACTTATTCCTTTACCGTGCGCCCGTATCTCGCTGATGGCGTTGTTTGAGAATACGAAAAGTTACTTACTAGCGCGTGAGCTGGCCAAAACTATTGACTGGCGTTCGCAATCGTTTAAAACCGCTGAAAAAACTATTTTATACTAAGAATTGTTTTTAACAAAGGCATTGACTTTATGTGGCGACGCTCTATAAATACCGCAACCCTAGGAATTTCGCGAAGTGTGCACGGAAAGGACCAATCTCAAAGGTTGTTCCAGGATTCAAGAGGTCAGTGCGCACATCCTTTATCCATAATTTATTCTAGGGTTACCTTATGGGCTCTCAAGAGCTATAGAAGGCTTAAGGTTCTGACAAAAGAGCGCCATCAGTGGCCTTTGCGAATTCATTTGGAGAAACCTGGAACACGTGTATGTTCTCCGCAACTGATTGAGCGTGTGCAGGGTGCGCGTCAGAGGCGCTTCGACCAGTAAGTTGGTTCTGCCTCGGGGCACCTCGAACAGACGTGGTCGCCTGAGCCGATGTACGAATTCATTGGGCACGCACATAATTTTTTATTAATTTTTTTATGGATGGCTTGAAGGCTCTGAGATTATACTGGCCCAGAAAAACTAATGATATCACTAACCAATAAAATTCAAAACATAAAATCGCTTAACTTTGATTCCACTAGAGCTGCCTAGTTAGCTTTAATATTGCTACACCCTACTTGCAGGGTACAAATGAAGTGCTGGACTCTTGATTAGTCAATGAGATCTGACATATAATATATTATTCCACTTTGTATGAACGCAATATAACACTGAATACTGAAAACAGACGCCGGAAGTGAGTTGTGTTAACAAGAAAATTTTAAGCAAATCGTTTGGTACGGCAAGATGGTATGCTGACCCGGTTTGGGTGGTACTTCTCGGTACGTCTGCTTGTCCGGTGGAGAAAGGGGGAAGGAGGGATAAGGTTATGAAGATCTTGAACACATTCGCCAAAATGAACCTTGTAAAAACTGATACTAATTCTCCCTAATATGACCGAGTTGGTAATGTTACCCCGGAGAATCTTCAACACGTACGAAGCCAGGTCCAGATCCTTCTAAGTTTGGAACTTGTTGAAAAGAAAATACTTGATAAAGATTGCTGGGAGGTGTTGGGTGCAGGCCGCGCAAGCTCAATCACTCTGGAAATCTATGAGGGAGGCTTATGTTAAGTAGTGGACGTCCCTTGGCTGATAAAATGAAGTACGTCATTTGCGCACTATTTGGATAACTACAGACTGTTTAAACTAATTTCACAGAGTATTACATTCCGCCACATGCTAAAATACACTCTGATCTGTTTATCTAAACGCACCAAAAGGAGAACAATTTCAAAAATCTGGGATATGAGTGATATTTATTATATTGCCTTCACACACACACACACATACGCACACTTACGACACACGTACACACTGCATGTGTAAATAATGTACTTTGACTGGGACCTACTTTAATATTTCCCGGAAGAGGGTGTTGAAGTCTGCGACACAACTTAATACTTCTGCAGATATAAAAGAAGGATAAGAAGAAATATTATTTATTGAGGTTTTTACAGCCAACACTCCTTACTAAATGACATAATGATAACACAATATAATACACACAACACAATATAAAGACAAAAGTAACTAGATTCAAAGAAAAGTCTACAATATGTAGCCAAGAAGTAGTTCGTTATTAGTAGTCACCGTGTGCATGAACCAAATGGTCTTGTCTCAACATAATGCTGTACACATGTGTACATGTGTAGCAGCGCTGGGTTTCAGACAGGACCAGAGAGGGTGACTTCGAGGGTAGCTATCATCTGGGCTGTGAGGCCCAGATATCATCGTTTTATACATCATTTGTATCATTGTTTATGTTCCAAATAAAGAATTGTATGATTTTTTGATCTTAATCTCTAGTAGCATCTAATAAACTGATGCTTATGCTTCAAGTTTGTTTTGTTTCAGTCTTCAAAACTTTAAAATTACAAATTGAAATTGTTACGTTGAGACGTGGAAGTCTATTAGGGATTCTGGATGTGATCCAGACAATTTGTTCTCTTGAAACCCGGCTTTTCATATGACATTCTCGGTAGAATTGAATATAATCATTTAACATAAAAAACTTTATACTTCATTTAGTTTATATTACACTAGCTGATGCCAGCGGCTTCGCACGCGTGGTTTGCCTAAATAAAAAGTAGCCTATGTGTTATTCCAGGTTATGATCTACGTCCATACCAAATTTCATCGCAATCGGTTCAGCCGTTCCGGCGTGAAAGAGTAACAAACATCCATACATCCATACGTACAAACTTTCGCGTTTATAATATTAGTAGGATAGGACTAGCTGACCAATCAGGCAGCTTCGCACGCGTAGTTTTTCAATAAAAACTTACCCTATGTCACCCGGATATAGTGTAGCTTCCCAACAGTGAAATATTTTTTTTAAATTGGTCTAGAAATATTGGAGCCTATTCAATACAAACAAATAAACAAACAAACTTTCCTCTTTATAATATAAGTATAGATTTAAAGTACAAAGTGTTATAATTAGCTACTACTGACCCGCACTGGCTTCTGATTATATTGATGTATCAAATACCTTTTAGCCATTAATTCACCGGTGAAATTTCAGGTATGCCTCAAGTTGATGGACGCAGAACAGTGCATCGTAGGGCACGTTTCTAAGATGCGTGACGTACGAGACAATATTTTGCTGGTCATTGTTACCGCTTAACATCAGGTGGGCCATACGTTTGTTCCATCTAGGTGGTATAAAATAAAATCGGCCAAGTGCGAGTTGGACTCGCGCACGAAGGGTTCCGTACCATTATCTATAAAAACGACAGTAAAATCACGTTTGTTTTATGGAAGCCCCCCTTAAATATTTGTTTTAATTTCATCTTTTATTTTTAAAGTGAATATATAACTAAATATTCTGTGAATATTTCAAGCGTCGCTAACTGCTGCCCTTACCAATATCTAGCTAAAACGAGCAAAAAAATCACGTTTGTTGTATGAGAGCACCCGTTAAATATTTATTTTATTCTGTTTTTAGTATTTGCTGTTATAGCGGCAACAAAAATACAGCATCTGTGAAAATTTCAACTGTCTAACTATCACGGTTCGTGAGATACAGCTTGGTGACAGACAGACAGACAAGCAGACAGACAGCGGAGCCCCAGTAATAGGGTGCCGTTTTACCCTTTGGGTACGGAACCCTAAAAACGTTAGCAATGAAAGTGCACGATTCTTTTACAATACTTGGTAGCGATTTTATTTTATACTATTTAGAGAAGATAGAACGTCTACTGCTAAATAGGCTTCCCAAAAGATTTCCAGAGCAACCAATCTTTTGTGGGGTGCATCGTTAGGCCCCTTTTCATGGATCGAGCGAAGCGACATCTCCATCAACTTGGGCAAATCGGCGTTGTATGGGTGTATGTATGTTTGTTTGTCCTAGGATAACTCTCCAAGCATTGATCCGATAATCGTGAAGTTTGGTATATTTTATTTGGCTTATTTGGTAGTGATAGCATAATCCTGGTGTGAGTTAATGAGCTAAAACTGTTGGGTGGGGTTTTTGAGTTGAACAAAAACAAAAACTTGAGGGTAAAATAACAAAATGGGACTATTCGGTCAAGTGGCACATTTAATGAAAGGTCTTCCATACATCAGACGTCTGATGTCAAAATTCACAACATCATCTCAGCCCACATCCATCCACTGCTGGGTATAGGCATCCTCGTTATCCTGTGCCGTCCGGTCCTGTGCCAAGCGCATCCATTGCCTTCCCGCAACTCTCGCGATGTCGTCCGACCATCTGTCTGGTGGTCTGCCATCTGGTTTGCGCCCAACTTGCGGCCTCCACTCGGTTGCTGCCCTCGTCCATCGTCCTCGTCCAATATGTACATTAGTACAAAATAATTATAAAGTTTTTTTTATGTAGTTTTTTAAGCTATTAGCGACATCAAAAACTGAAATTTGATGAAATTCTCAGGGTGAATGAATGAATGAAAACACTTTATTGTAATTTTTTATTGTAAATTATTTGTAATTTGTATTGTAACAAAATAGAAAACACAAAGTAAACAGTTCAATGGGCGGTCTTATCGCTTCGAAGCGATCTCTTGCAGACAACCTTTGGATGGAGAGGATTTTCTTATAACAAAGATAATAGTCGGGGGTGTACATTTATGGCCAAACTTGTCATGAAGAGAGTGCGTCATTATTAAAAATATAACTAAATACTAAAACTAATAAATATGTAAGAATACAAATAGAACATTATGTACTTATATTAAATATATATAGATACATAAAAAATATGAATTATAATATATATATTATATCTTTAGGTTTATAAAGATAAGCATGCGTGTAGCTTCTGTGACAAAAGTATAGGGAAAAGGCTGAATTATTTTTTTTATATATTATAGGCTTGCGTTTGACCACGATCTCGCCTGATGGTAAGCGATGATGCAGTCTACGATGGTACACGCTTGCCTAGAAGAAACCTATCCCTATCTGGAAACACAGACTCTGGTAAGGCGGAACGCCTTGCCAGAGTCTGTGTTTCAATTAAGTCTACTTTTTGCGTATTTGACAATGCCATGATAAGACAAATAAGATGATGCAATGCCTGATATAAAAGTCAGACAGATGCAAGAACCATGTTCGAAATTCAAAATTTCTCTGAAATACCAAATGTTTTTGAATTGCTCATGAGAGCATGGAGTTCCTAATCTTCTCAATCGCTACAGTATTAATACTTCTTTAACTATGCAATTAGAACCTAATAAAATGTTTGTTGGAAGAATTTTGCTTTGTTCTGTTGTATGAGAATACATTTTATCAAATTTGACTGATGATTTCATCAACTTTCACTGCTCAGATTTTTTTTATCCAATACAATAAAATGATCCTTACAAAAGACTGCATCAATCGGCATCAAAAAAAATTTACCAACTTGATTCATATTAAGGTGCTCAAAATCAAATCAAAATCAAAATATTTTTATTCCATAAAGATACTTTGTTTGTAGACTTGGAAAGGTGATATTTTCACAGAATATAATCATACATTCAAAAATTCATATTATAACATTTAAGGACAAGTTAGCAAGTACATAAGTACAATCAGAAACACATGTCTTAACAAAATAATTAAGAGTTCAATTAATACAGTCATAACTAAATAGTACTAATGTCATCAGCAAGAACTTCGTCAAGGGTATAGTAGGACTTTTCCATCAACAACCTTCTGACTTTATTGCTGAAGTCAGCGGTGTCAGCGTTTCGTACTCGTACACCATGTGTAAGTTTGTTGAAGAATTTAATGCTTATGCATAAGTAACTGTTGCCTACCTTGGCAAGTCTATGTGGAGGAATTGATAAATTATTCCGATGTCTTGTCATATATGTGTGAGAGTCACCGTTTAATTTAAAATTATTAATATTTAATTTAACATACATCAGGTTCTGGTATACATATATATTCTCCAGCCATTGTCATTATTTTTAGGTGACGAAATTTATCTCTACAAGATTTAATGTTTTTAATTTGTATAATGGAACGTACTGCTCTTTTTCGAAGTATAAATATTCTAGAGGATTGTGGGGCATTTCCCCAAGCAAGAATACCGTATGTCATGATTAAGTGAAAATATGCATGATAAAAACTTTCCGCTGATCGAATGTCACTTAGTTATCTTATGGTTTTAATGGCTACTCACGCTTGACCAAAAAATGTTTAACGTCAAAATGTTTTTCTTCGAAAACGAGCTGATGTTTTAAAAGAAACTGCACCTGTATCTCCTCTGGTTATGGCTGCCGTAGTGTCCCAGTTAAAAAAAAAACACTCTGTATAATGCAAAAAAGTTAACTAATGGCACGTTACTATGGAATTTATGTTGGTGCTATAATCGTTATTATTTAGAAACATAAGTTTATAATATTTATTAATGTAATAACATGTTCCTAACAATTTATGAACATATTATATTTTACGAACAGACATACACGATGACCTGCTTTGTGTATCTTAAATTTCAGCTCCATCGATACTCAGGTAAGGACTCTCAGTAAAGGTTTTAAAAATTTATCACGTCTGGACACGCAGACGCCTCGCATCAAAACCGTCATCTTGAAAGGCGGTGACCATAATATAGCGGTAAACGAGTTTATATTGACTGAGAATTTAATAATATCCATGATAAATTTGAATGACACCTTGTTTGTTTTTATGTTGTTATTTTTTCACGAGTCTCCTGGACTGATTTTTTGACTACCTCCGTGGCGCAATGGGTGAATAGCTGGCTGAGACGCAAGAGGTAGCGGTTTCGATTCCCGCCGCGGGACAAATGTTTTCATGATCTACAGATATTTGTTCCGGGTCTGGATGTTTTTCTATAATATGATCAGTATGTTTTTACAAAAAAAAAGTATATAAGTATTCTATCAGTTATCTGGTTCCCATAGTACAAGCTCTGCTTAGTTTTGGGCTCGATAGCGCTGTGTGACATGTCCAGCAATATGTATTATTATTATTATTTCGGTGAAAGTTGATATGTATGGTGTTGCTATATAAAGTACAAATAAAGACGAAGTATATTTTTGAGACCATAATTAATAAAAAAATAATGTTTTTTTTAAATCCATAAATCATTATTTTTGAGTGTTTGTGCCACATGTTATCTGCTAAGATTTTTAAAACTACCTCAAAATTTTTCAAGCCTTGACGGGACTTGAACCCACAACCTTCCTCTTGATACGAGTATGCACAACCTTATGCTACGGCTCTTGTCACGTCAGGGTCGAAATTAGTGAGATGATTCAGATTATTTGATTAGAATAATCTAAACTGGAACGTTGTTCGGTTTGGTTTTGGAAGAGGGCGCTGACACTGCTGCTCAGTTTTTAGGGTTCCGTAGCCAAATGGCAAAAAACGAAACCCTTTTGGATTCGTCATGTTTGTCTCTTTGTCTGTCTTTCTGTCCGTCCGTATGTCACAACCACTTTTTTCTGAGACTATAAAAACTATAGTGTTGAAACTTCGTAAGTAGATGTATTCTGTGAACCGCATTAATTGTCACACAAAAATAGAAAAAAAAAACCATAAATTTTGGGGGTACTTGAACTGATTTACTTGACTGGGGGGTACCCATACTTGAACTGAAACTCAAAAAAAAAAATTTTTCATCAAACCCATACGTGTGTGGTATCTATGGATAGGTCTTAAAAATGGTATTGAGGTTTCTAATATATTTTCTTCTAAACTGAATAGTTTGCACGAGAGACACTTCCAAAATGGTAAAATGTGTCCCCCCCCCCTTGTAATTTCTAAAATAAGAGAATGATAAAACTTAAAAAAATATATGATGTACATTACAATTACCATGCAAACTACCACAGAAAATTGGTTTGAACGAGTAAGTAGTTTTTTATTAATACGTCATAAATCGTAAACCGCAATTTACCATTCATTCAATCAACTCAAATATAAGAAAAGTTACAACGAACTAGAAGAACTTTTATATTATGTTACTTGCTGCTACGGAACCCTTCATGGGTGAGTCCGACTCGCACTTGGCCTTTTTTTTAACCTTTGCAGTTGTCAACATTTACATGTGTCTATTGGACTTTGTTAAATGATTTTTTTTTTTTTTTTGATTCAGATTACGTCTAAAGCGCCGTTAGCTCAATTGGTAGTGCATTCTCGTATCAAAAGGAAGGTTGCGTATTCAAGTCCCGTCTGAGCTTGAAAAATTTTGAGATGGTTATAAAATTTTGCAGTTTTCCGTAAGTGTTCTGATAACACTATTAAAATACTATATCTTTTATCTGTTTTTGCGCATATTTTTTTAATTGTTAAATTGTTTACTAATGAATATTTTTGTTACTAATATGTATGAATGAGTTCGATGTTACAAATAAATGCTATTCTATAAATCTTTAATAAACTGTATGTTGCTGTCTTACAATATAATTCGGATCCAACCTTTAGTCGGATTCGACGTCATTACTTTATGATTGCTGTTTCTCAGGAAACCTGTCTTAACCCAACTTTTATGGAAATGAATCAGTACAGGAACCGAAACGATCAGATTTGAAATCAAAACTCCGTAACGGTCGGAGTTTTTATCGATTTCAAGGAAAATAAGCTGGATTTCGGAGTAGTAGAGAGGATTTTGTAAAAGGGCTCGCCTGCGGAAGTTTTTTTGTTTTCAAAGGTCTTTCTTAACAGAAATTCATATATAACAAAATATCGCTAAACACAGTCTAGGTATTTTAAACCTCTAATAATCCACTGACTCTAAAAGTCTTTTGACAAAATTATTATTTATAAGTATTTCACGTTGTAAATCTAGAACTTATAGGTGGTATGCTTTTTATGCACTAAGCTTGCTAAACATAATTCTATGTGCACTTTGTCTAGAACACATTTTTATTTATTTAAATTTTTTATTTTACATACCGCCAAGCGGCATTGCTGTGTTTCTGTATGAAGAATATAGTTTCCGGTGAAGTTACAAGCACATGAGGTCATGTATGAGGTACACATGTCTTTTTTTTACGGTGGGAAAATGCTTTCCGTATGTCCTCCAACTCGGGAAGAGTTGAAAGGGTCTGTCGGACTCTCTTTAGGTTACAACCAGCGGCATACCGACTAAAAATCCACCGATATTCCTTCATTCACCTCAGTGCTAGTGCATCATCAAACCACCCATCTTGAAATGAGTGAGTCGATGCTGCACCAGCACTTGACAGGGTTACGGGGTCCCGGTTGGATTCAACCGCGACCCTGTCGGTGTTACACCTGTCTGCCTCAAGTTGATTGACATATGACAGTGCATCGTAGGACATGTTTCTAAGGTGCGTGGCCTACGAGGCAATACTTTGCTTTTGGCAATGGTTACCACTTAACATCAGGTGGGCCATATGCTTCTTCCATCTCCAGCCATAAAATCTTTTTAAAAAATATACTAACCTGCTGGACTGATTTCTATGAAATTTGGTATATAGATAGATTATGACCGGGATTGCGATATAGACTCCTTTTTACCTGACTACGTAGTAAAAACTACGCGTGCGAAGCCGCGGGCTGTATCTTTTTGTATACGAATAATAAATAAATAAATATTTCTGGACATTTCACACAGCACTATCTAGCCCCAAACTAAGCATAGCTTGGACTATGGGAACCAGATATCTAATAGAATACATTTTTTTACTAACAATATTTACAGAAACCACCGGACCGGGAACAAATATCTGTATATCATGCAAACATTTGTACTACGGCGGGAATCGAAACCGCTACCTCCCGCGTCTCAGCCGGCTATTCGCCCACTGCATCACGGAGGTCGTCATAAAGATGAACTCCAAAAGTTGTGTTACGGATTGGCCACAAATACTAACTTTCCCACTATTAATTATCGTAAAACTCTCACAATGAGAATACTTAAATCACTTAGCAGCTCAAAACTTAAGTTTTAGGGGATTCGCTTGTAAACAAAGCATTCTGACCCGAGTTCCCTTCCCTTTGTTAGAACATTAATAAGATGCTCATTGAACGAATAAGCAACACGAATAAAACTATTAGCAGTTCAACATTGTACTGGTGGCGGGAAAAGTATATATACAGGTTGTTCGTACTTTTTTTTTATATACAACTTATATGGCAAATGAGCATGCAGTCCACCAGATGTTAAGTGGCTACTGCAGCCAATGGATATCCACATAGAATTCAAAACAAGCTATTATGTTGTCTTGATCTCTATGTGGATACGTTGCCATACTATAGGACTTAGCTGGTATGCCTATGTACCAGTAATTACAGGAACACACCATTACCATCTAACCGGAACACAGCAGCACAAGTACTGCTATTTGGCGGCAGATGTAAGGCGGTGGTGCCCACTTCCTCGAGCCCGTTCACAAAAGCTCTACCACCACTTCTCCCTTTTCGCACTTACAAAGTAAGTACAGTAATACCCCGGACATACGGGATAGGTAGGACCAAGCGATAACTGTGTAAGTTGAATTCGCGTAAGTCGGGATTAAATTTTTTGTGCATTTGGATGACATAATTAGAGGTTATCAATAAAACGCACTACGTACGTAAAACAATGCCACGCGGAATACGTTCGAGCCTTTCGTAAACGGAACACTAACAGAGCGGAGTGGGAGAGCTGATGCGCGCCCATCTAAAAGAAAATCCGCGTATCTCCAAATTCGCGTAAAACGGACTATCGTAAGTCGGGGTATTAATGTATGCAACATTTCACAAGTAACACGTGAAAAATCATTTGAAATTATTTATCATAAATATATAATACTGGACCTTTCACACAGCGCCATCGAGCCCCAAACTAAGTAAAGCTTGTACTATGGGAACTAGATATCTGCTAGAATACTTATGTACTTTTTTTCTTGTTAATATATATTATATAGGTACATGTAATATAAAGAGAAACAACTAGACCCGGAACGAATATCTGTAAATCATGCTACATTTGTTCCGCGGCGGGAATCGAGCCCGCAACCTCCAGCATCTAAGCCGGTTATTGACCCACTACCCCAAGGAGGTCATAAATAATGTGTCACGCCTGCTCCTGGTTCATGAAACCTGCTAAAAATCGTTCCAATGACACCACTACTCATAGTAAATTTTCGGTCAATACGACCGGATCTACAAAAAATAAAGGTCACGGAATTCATCGAAATTTATCGACAATATCATACATATTTAAGGTATTTCAATTTAAACTAATAAAATCAAAGGTACGGCTTTTACACAAAAGAAAAACAAAAATAATGTATCTATAAAATGTTCTTGTTTTATTATCAAAATCTCGAGAAAATCGATAAAATGCTGCTCGTCGAAACCTTAGAGAACTAGCGTATTGTACGATGCCACAGATTATTAAAAAGTTACTACGAGCCTTTAAACGACCTCGCTCGTTCACTGACTCTGCCCAGTCAATAACCTGGCCCGGTTAATGCACCCAATCGGTCAACAGAGCACGTACGGCAAGGCGGTAAGTACACGGTACGTACGGCAGGACGGAAAGTACTTAGATGTTAGATAGAGAAAAAAAATCGAGTTAATAAACATATTTTATTTATTATTTATGGTCTCAAAAATATACTCTTTCATTATTTGTAGTTTAAATTGCAACACCCTATATGTACATACCACGAACAATTGATGACCGTTGGAAAGGCTCTCGAGATTAAGGTTGCTGCAAGCCGTTGGGTGCAGGAAGTTTAACACGATAAGTGTAAAACAGGGCTTGAAACACCCTGTTCGTGTCTCGTCTTTATGTTATTATTATTATCTTTATTTTATTATCTTTCTTTCTTTTTCTTTTTTTTTCTTTTCTCTCTTTCTTTCTTTATTTCTTTATTCTCTCCCTGGTGCACAGGCTGCGGGCCAGCGCCAACACGGTCTTGGCAATGATAGCCTGCAGAGTAGACTGCCCGTACACCAGACATTATTGTCACAGGCATGCTCTCGAAAACCCTGTATAAACATTAGTTTACTTATTGTGTTGTGCGCTTTCCTATATGAGCTACATAATTGCTTGAAATAAATGTATTTTTTTATTTTTATTTTATAGCGGTAAGATAAAACTTAAACGTCTCTGTCGTGCGGGAGGCATAACTTCCATTTGGTTCAGTGTAGGAAAGAGATAACTATATATCTGAGATGTGCTATTGATTCCCAGTTCTATAGTATACCAACCTTAAAGCCTCAAATTTCTTAGACCTCGTGCCCCACACAAAAAAAAAACAGTACACTTTGTCTTATTTGGCGCCAAAAAGAGGATTTTGGTATCCTACGGGCTTAATATGGGGTTTAATATGCCTCGTGCCGCCACAAACTCTGGTTTTAGACAAGGTTTAAAATGACCAGTAACGCAGTAATGGAAAATACAGATAAATCTGTGCCGCTGGGAACGTGTTAAGACCAGTCACTCTGGAAATCTATGAGGAAGGTATATGTTCATGCCCATTGCTGATATGATGCTGATGATGAGCAGCCTTTATTTATTCAAATACTTATTCTTTTGAAATCATTATTTGTTTCACCCCACGTAAAAATTAGATTAAATACTAATTTATTTTTTTTACTACTTATATGGCAAACGAGCATGCAGTCCACCAGATTTTAAGTGGCTACTACTGCCCATGGATATCCACATAGAATTCAACACAAGGTATTATGTTTCACAGCTTCATTCTTAGCGATTTTGATGTTTACTTTGTATAAATGTATTTATATATGGATATATATAGATATATATATTTATTTTCTTAATAGTTTTAAATATTAAAAAGTACGTATTTTAGTACTACTTCCGTTTTTACCTAGTCTCGGTATTGACTACTGTGTACCGGACGGCCGCTATTGCCTGCGCTTACAAGTTCTTGTCATTTTCAAGACAGTTGAACTGTTTCCCATTTGACTTATGTACTGCACCATACGTGTTCACTAAGGTTATAAAACCTGTTATTAAATATTTTAGATCACGAGGTATAGTCTCTGTAAAATATTTTGATTATTATTTTCATTATAGGATACTCATAAAAGGAGTGTTTGGATAATGTCAACCAGACAAAGTACTTATTAGAAAGTCTAGGTTTTATAGTAAATCGTGAAAAAGCTGCTTGATTCACTCGTGAATTTTTTTTAGAATTAATCTTTGGTTCCGAAAAGATGTATTTGACTTTGCCAGACATTAAGATTAATAAAATTCTAGATAATCCTTATCATTTTTCTAAATTACAAACGTGCAATCTTATAAATTTTGCTCGGTTAATTCGACTGCTAGTATCAGCTTGTCCAGCAAATAAAAATCCGAACTATGAACAGTATATTTCCATTTCTAATACAATAAAGGAGGATTGGTGGCTAAAAATATAAGAGTTGTCTATAACCATTTTAGATGTAATGAATAATAAGGCTGAAATATTTTCAGATGCCTCAAAAACAGGCTGGGGAGCTTATTGTGATAGCAAAAGATCTTACGGTTATTGGAAGGAAGATAAAAGGACTTTACATATCAATGAACTATAATTAAAAGCATTTTTTTTCGCACTAAATGTTAATACTTGTTAATACCGATTTTAATAATTGTGAAATTCTATTACGCATTGATAACATTACAGCTATTGCTTTTATTAACAGAATGGGTAGTGTAGGTACAATACCCACATTTGAATAATATATCCAGAGCTATTTGGCAATGGTGTGAAGAAGGTCGTAAATTTTTTTTTTTGTTGCATCATACATAAATACTAAATGAATTAATGAAAACACTTTATTTTACAAAGTATAAACAAAAAAAATATATAAACAAAATAGAAAACATAAAGCAAATAGTACAATGGGCGGTCTTAGCGCTTAGAAGCGATCTCTTCCAGACAACCTTTGGATGGAGAGGATTTTTTATAACAAAGATAATGGTCGGGGGTGTACATTTATGGCCAAACTATTTATTAAGAGAGTGCGTCTAATACCATAATAAAAAATATAACTAGATAATAAATAATAGACTAAAGATAATTGTGAGGCAGATTCCTTGTCACGTAAAATATTAATGAATGTTCCTGAAATAGATTTGTTCGCTAGCCGATGTAATACAAAATGCCTTACTTATGTTATCTGAAAAATGAACCCTGAAACTTGGGCGATAGACGCATTTACCATTTCATGATCAAATATAAACTTACACGCCCTTTCACAGTTTTCCCTAATTTTTAAATGCTGCAAAAAATTGTTACTGACGAAGCAGAGGGTATCGTTGTTGTTCCAAATAGATCATCACAGCTATAGTTTCCGTTATTTTAAGAATTAAGTTGTCTCTGAAATTGTTAGACTTCTTAAATCTCCTTTCAGGTTCGCTCACAACCTGCACAACTCACTGAAATTAGTTGCCGCGAAAGTCTCCGGCAAGCGCTTAAGGAATTTTCACCGCGCAAAGTAGAAATAATGTTATCTTTACTGTCACAGAATACATACAGGCAATATGATGTGTGTATCAAAGCGTGGATTCAATATTGCAAAAACCATGGCTGTGATCATGTAGCGTCATCCGTGCCGATTTTTTTAGACAATTACTCTGTTGGCTCTAGTCACTGCTCATAGGGTACAAACATGTTCACTGATTAACATATGTAATATAACAGCGCACAGCAGAAACCAAATTTCTATAAAAATTCCGGATTTTATAAAAACATCCGGCCCTACTTACATACATTATTATTAAAAGTAAGTATTATATTTATATAATAAGTCATTGTAACCTATTTTAGAATTACCGTATTTTAATGAAAGGCCAGATATAATTATGTCCAGCCATTTGCATATAAACAAATATGAACAAATCTAAAACATTACGTTTACCTAACAATGATTTTCTGTTTATCAGTTATAGTAGACTTCATTCGAAAATATTATCACCCCAGCGACTGACTCACTGGATCAAAAATACCCTACAGAGCAGTGGCATTGACACCCACATGTTTACTGCACATAGCACAAGACATGCTCCCACGTCTAGAGCTAACAGAGTCGGCGTTAATCTCGATGTAATTCGAAAAACTGCTGGTTTGACTCAAAATTCATGTATATTTGCTAGATTTTACAATAAAGAAATTATGCATGATACCATTGAGTTTGCAAGATCGATCCTAATGTAATGTTTTGATTGTAATGAATCATGATTAAAATTATAATTAATAAATCCTCTCTGATGTTTTTCATAAAGGCTGGAACATTAAGCACTTAAATGGCCAAATTAAGACCTCAATTTAAAAACACTTTCAAAAAAGATGATTGATTTGTTATAAAAAATATATTATTTTTATTAGGTATGCATCTAGTAGTATGTAACAAAATTTCACATTTATTGATATTCGCTGAACATCCTACAAACATCAAAATCGCTAAGAATGAAGCTGTGAAACATAATTAATGATCAAACGAACTTACCCTTACGTGAAGTTCGATCACAATTATGTGAACAGCTTCATTCGATGCGATTTATACACACAATGTTTTGTTTCCCATCCCATTGTAAATGTGAAATTAAATGATAGTATTATACTTTAAACAAAATGACAAAAAATTATAAGCGCAGGCAATAGCGGTCGTCCGGTACACAGTAGTCAATACCGAGACTAGGTAAAAACGGAAGTAGTACTAAAATACGTACTTTTTAATATTTAAAACTGTTAAAAAAAAAAAATATATATATATACATATATCCATAACTTATAACTAAACATCGTGTTGAAGGCTGACGCGTGGAAACGCTACTACATTAAGTAAACATCAAAATCGCTAAGAATGAAGCTGTTCACATAATTGTGATCGAACTTCACGTAAGGGTAAGTTCGTTTGATCATCAATTATGTTGTCTTGATCTCTATGTGGATACGTTGCCATACGATAGGACTTAGCCGTTATGTCTATTTGCAAGTAATTACAAGAACATACCATTACCATCTAACCGTAACACAGCAGCACAAGTACTGCTATTTTGCGGCAGATAAAGGTAAGGCAGTGGTGCCCACTTCCTCGAGGTTGTTCACAAAAGCTCTACCACCAGTAAATTTTACACTAGATGCTATTTTGTTAACTATCTTACTCTGAATATTAGTTTTTCAGTTTACAAGCTAGTATACAACGATTTTGTCAGTGATTGTACACTGGGTGTTTATGAATAAGTGAGTTGGCGTGTTGCCAGATTTGATAGTGGTATGACTGTATATGAATAATGGTGCGGATAGGAATCTGTGTTATTAGATTGTCAACAAGAAAGTTTGTAGTTTGTTTCTTTGTCGGTATTTCGGTTGCAAAGTATTTTGTCACTTTCTTTTTGGTTGTGGTTGCTATAGGCACTGATTCCACCGCCGACGATTCTAATTTTAGGGTGGGGGGAATAAGATCTGCACTGACGTCCATAGGGGTATTTTGTACATTATCCCTATACTATCTTTTCCACATTTATTATGTGAAACGCTGAAGAGTGGAACGACTTGCCTGAGTCTGTGTTTCCTGATAACTACAGCCTGGGTTTCTTCAAGTCGCGAGTGAATAGGTTTCTTCTAGGCAAGCGTGATCTATCAGGCGAGATCATAATCAAATGCAGGCCCATATAACGTATAAAAAACCGGCCAAGTGCGAGTCAACTCGCGCACTAAGGGTTCCGTACCATTATCTATTTTATTTATTTACCTTATTTGAGGTTGGTGCCGATTAAGCCAATATACTAAACTGTATGAGCGCCCATGTAACTCAGAGGACTATCTTAATTGGCGTCAACTATGTATGTATAGGGTCACCCTTTGATTTACAACTTTTTTTGCCTTGATTTTGATAAATTTCGTGAGTCTAGGTCAACGGGAACTACGATATAGGTTTTCGACCCAAAACTTATAGGGTACTTCCGGTTGACCTAGAATTGTCAATTTTAGTTAAAAGCAAGGTCTTTCAGCACAAGTAAAGGGGAAATTCCGGACAATAAAAAAAATTGAAAATTAAGGTAAATTTTGGTACTTACAAGTTTTCGCGTAAATCTAAATTTGCCCATATCTTTATATCTTGTTGACTCAGGACCTTGGTTTTTATACACCTAATAGAAAATATAGACTTATATATCTGGTATAAATTTCAACTTTTTAGGTTCTTCCGTTCCTGAGAAAATTGGTGGTGACACACGACAGACGGACAAGAGAGTGATCTTATAAGGGTTTTTTTTTACCTATTGAGGTACGGAATCTTTAAACCCCACTTCTAACCTGACCCCAGCCATCTCGACTTCTTAAAGAGTCCCCGAGTTGTTGCTGACGTCGAAGATGGCTCGATAAGTTTGTGCAGTTCTTTCAGTTTGGCTTCGTGTGGCCGTACAATGCAGCAGCACTGCAGCTCCACTGCCTCTTCATCCTGTAGGCATCTCCGACATACTGTCTAGCAACTATTAGCAAGATGCGAGTTGAGCTAGAAACTGCGTCGACCGAATATTTCTTTGCGAGTAATCGTACACCTGCGCGTTCCATTCCCTGGTTTTTTTTTCAGATATAGATTCATTTATTCCACACAGATACCACAGTACCTACACTTGGAAAAATCAATATGTTACATGATAATAATTAAAGTTTCGCCATATGAACAAGAATAAAAATAAATAACCTAACTTAAACTAACATAAAACATTGAGTACAAAGTACAAATTTATATTTCAAAGAATAGCATATCAAATAATTTAACTAAGTAACAAAAATATATAAAATAAATAAATTTACAGTGTACTAAGATCATCAATGCTCCGTCAATCGTATTATATGATTTGTCCAATAAAATCTTTCTGATTTTATTACTGAAGTCGGCATGACTTGTATTCCACAGATTATGTGATAATTTATAATAATATTTACAATTCAGGTATCCACTACGTTGATTAAGAATGCTTTTCTAGAATCAAAAAGTAACTAAATTAATATTTAAATAAAGGTCTCACGAGTGAATCATTCGAAAGAATTCAACTAAATCAAAACGACGGATTTTTTTACCAATATTCTCTGTTGCCAAGAGCACAAAAGTACCTCGACTCAACAGAAAATTTGTGCTTTAGCCTCGACTAAAAATTAGAAAACTTTTTGACATTATTCAAAAGCTGAATTTCTGTTTTATTCTTACTTTGGGTTCGTGAAATGTCGGCAATAATTATCCGTTTTTAGCTCTTTTTAGGGTTCTGTAGTCGAACTAAGAACACTTATATAATGCAGTTTTTATGTAATAAATAAATAGAAGTTTTTATTATAATATGTATTTAAGGAGCCGTAGAATAAGTTATTTACCATACTGTATTATTGTTGCCTGAAATAAATGATTGATTATCTAGACACGCAGTAGCGTGTCAAGCCAAATTCAAGCTAACAGAACTGGCGAGCAGCACCGTGTGTAATATTACACGAACCATTTGGAGCCACTTTTAACCCTCTCGTAACTCAAAAACTATTTCACATAAACATGTCAAATTTAGCTCATATATTGAGACAAGACACATATGTGCTCCAAATTTCATAAACACACCTCAAACGGTTATTTAGATATTAACGTCCAAAATCGACATTTTTGTGACTGACTGACTGACCTAAAGATAGATCAAACTCTGACTAAATTTAGTGTAGTAAGTTAGGTGTATACAAAGGAATAAATCAGAAACAAGTACATTTTTGTTATTTTATTATATATTTTTAAATAATTGATTATTTTAGGAACACTTACTTATATAGTGTGACCATTAGTGATGTGCACTCCCTGAGGTATGCGCGCGGCGAGACGGGGGGGAGAATCGGCTGCTGCGCTCTGTCAGTTCGCCGTCAACGCTCGTGGCGGCAGGTAGTGTTATTTGTATCGGACTGTCTATGTCAGACGCACATGAGATAGACAGTCCGATACAAATAACACTACCTGCCGCCACGAGCGTTGACGGCGAACTGACAGAGCGCAGCAGCCGATTCTCCCCCCCCGTCTCGCCGCGCGCATACCTCAGGGAGTGCACAGCACTAATGGTCACACTATAGTGCCTGTAATGTAATAATTAGCAATCAAAATTGATTGCTAATAGAAAATAACACAAAAAAGACAAGTATACCCCGTAAACGTAGGAAAATACAGTAGATTAACAAAAACCATTAGGTATTAATTTTATTTAGAATAAGTATCTACCTACTAATAATTTCTGTACAAAAAGTAATGATATCCCATCAAAAAAAAAACTAGTTTGCTTTAGACCATACGACTGAAATATAACTTATTTTCAAAATATTAATTTATAAAATTGTTCAATTACAAAATTGTCCACACGTCTGTAGGTCGATCAGTCTATGTTCATTCTGGACAGAAGCAACTCGCACTCGCACATTAACGTTTAAAAATATACGAAACGTAACTCTCTCTCTTTCTATCTTCACTAACTTATATCTCCCTCTCAACTTCCGTTCGCACTTTTCGTAACGCATTTACCAGCTTACTCCCCAAGTCAAGCGTGCGTAAAGAAGTTGCGTTACTTCAAAAACGTAAATGTGAAATGAGAGCCAAGTTCAATAAATCCCTACAATAAATGCCTTGGTTGTTGACTTCAAGTGAGATCTAAATGGGTGCCAAGTTCAATGGTCAGTCCTGAAATGTATATTTAGCAACATCAAATATTTTTATAACAACTTTTAAAATATATTTTTCTTATTACTTAGGTTAATATATTGAAGTTTTAGGTCTGACTTGGCTAGTTTTCATATACGAATTATTATTAAGTACCTACTAAAACAGAACATGATATGGCACTGCAGGCAAACAGTTTGGTCACCTCACCACGGAGTGGACTTAGATCGATTTTTCATCCTAACCTTAGTAGCCATAGTTATATCATACGCTAGGATTTGCAGCTTCATCATTCCAGGCTTTTCAAAAATCTAATGATAATCTGAAATCACAAATAAATACGCCTAATGTTTGTATTAAAGCCATTTGCAAAACCCTGGGTACATGGGAAACCGGGGCCTGTCGCGTATTCCTTCATTTAGTATTCTGTATTTTATTGTGTTCATTCAAAGTGAATTAAAATATTACAATGTCAGATCTTATTGACTTGTCAGGAGTCCAGCACTTCATATGCACCCTGTAGGTAAGGGTGTAGCAATATTATAGCTAACTAGGAATCCAGTGGAATCAAAATTGGCCAATTTTATGTTTTAAATAAGATTTGTTCATTTTCGATAAAAAAAACTAGTTCCAACTAGCGTAATATATGACACTGTTTGAAGATACGCCGTCAAAAATATGGATTACTAGCTGACCAATCCGCAGCTTTGCACGCGTAGTTTTTCAAAAAAAACATTAGCCTCTTTCTGCGCAGTTGGGTAACATGTAGAAGAATTTTGTAAATCAGTCCAGTAGTTTCGGAGCCTACTCAATACAAACAGATCTTTCCTCTTTATAATGTTATTAGTATTAGTATAGATATGCCAAAATCTCAAAGACACAATACCAAAATCGCCCGTCTTAGTGATCTTAGTAGATAAGTGGTTCGAAGCTGCACTATCGCGTTTGGTTTCAAGCGTAGTCTTGTCATCTTCTTAGGCAGCTTTATTTGACAGCCTGCCAATACCTATCTATGCTAAAGGCTATGCATATAAAACATCGACATCGTATCTGTACAATTCATTAGACTTTTCACACTGAGCCTCAAAAATGAGACATGTCGTGTGGATGGCAAAATTATTTCATACATGAAAATATTTTATTAAATATTTTGAGCATTCTTTGATCAATAATAATCTCTCTCTATAATCTCAATGGTTTTCTCGATTATCAATATTTTTAGTGTTAACTTCTTTGTAATGCTCTATATTTTTGTTTTTTTTGTGCATTTTCTCGTGTACAATACAAAAAAGAAGGTATATAAAAAAAAGTAAAACTATTTAAAGTTATCAGTGACGAAAAAAAATAAGAGCTTTCTTAAGAACGTAGAAAAGGACCACAACATGTTAACGGTTCTTTCCTACCTATGTGATTATGATAATCTTCATCATCATCATCCAAAGCCCGCCTTCACCCACCGCTGTGTATAGGTCTCCCCAAGTTTGTGTCTGCCGCCACGATCCTGCGCTAGTCTCACCCATTGACGGCCCGTGACTGTAACGTTGTCGTCCATCTCGCTGCCGGACGTCCTACCCTTTTACAGCCATTCCACGGCCACCATTCTCTCGCTAGCCTACTCCACCTGTCATCACCACGTCTTGCCAAGTGTCCCACCCAAGAATATTTGAACTTCATAGCTCGATTCCCAACGTCATGAGCTTTCGTTTGTCTACGGATCTCAACGTTTGGAACTCGATCTAAGAGTTTGATGCCGAGCAGGGTACGCTCCATGGCTCTCTGTGTATTTACATGATAATCTTATTGGCTATTCATACAACCTTTTCGTCTACACGTCACCTGTTGTCAGACAGAATAAAAAATCCTGTCTTGTCCAAAAATATCAAAAAACAAAAAAGAAACATAGCCAAATTACTTAAAACAACCACGTGCCAAGTTACTACAGAATCCAAAGATCGCATCACGAGATTTGCAGCTTAAGCCCGTCGTATACAAGAGCCCATAAATTACGAAAAGCCCTCAGAGTCCATAGCTCATATTTTATGAGAACAATTCGTTATAGAGAAGCTTATTTGGCCAAGTAACTTGTACTGAGTAATACGAATCGACAAGGTAGCCACATGGAATAAAAATGAGTCTGATCAAGTACCTAATAAATTGAGGCATAAATATTTTACTGGTTATATTGCAGACTCATTTGTGAGATGTAAATAGAGTAACAAGCTTATGCCGGCATTATTTGTATGCATGAGAATAACAAAAGCCAGGATACAGGATGTTACTAACAATGCTGTAGTCTCGCGAATCTCCCAAAAAAAACAAAATAAATTTATTCTTAGGGCGACTTGCACAACGATGTCTAAACATATTTAGTGGCTAAATATAATTTAAAGAGTTCAATCATACGAATACGCCAAATTAAAACATGTTTAGTCGCTAAATACGTTTAGTAATCTTTAAGCAACCTGGCCTTAATCTTTGACTAATAAATTAGTGCCACGAAGTTAAAACCAAATTACTTGACCTACAGTTTCATTCAAATTAGTGGTCACGGGGGTTTTTGTTATTTGATTACTGTTTTTGGGGTAGAAATTGCAGTTATTCTGGATTTCAGACTTTTCCCTATATTTGTGTCACTAAAGCTACACGAATACGAAATATCAGCATTGTGGGGTCACTGGTGCAGCCTGTGAATTTTGTCAATGTTTTGTTTTTATTAAGTACTAGTGGATCCGCCGAACTTCGTACCGCCTTGACATGCATATAACGCGGGCTGTCAATATACGCCACCCTGGTAGAATTGTCAATTGTTGTCCCCGGTTATCATTATGTATGAGAAAATGAATGACTTCCACAAATAATTCAATACCAAAATTAGCCAAATCGCTCCACCCGTTCTCGAGTTGTAGCGAGACTAACGAACAGCAATTCATTTTTATATATATAGACAATATTTCGGAGTACCTCCGACCAAAGCATTTGTTTCAAACGATATTCATTTTTTTACATCCTTTTTGACGATATTTGCAGCACGCATTCTGTCAATTCTATGTCAAACGTCATAAGGTTACATTATAAAAGCGCTAAGGTTAGATTATAAATAATATTATATGGTGGTTAAGTATTCTTAAATATTCTAATTTTGCGTGCAATTTTCTTAATTTTTTCTTTCATAAGAACCTTTTCCTGACAATAAGAAATACAACAAAAAAAGAATTAGCGAAATCGGTCCAGCCGTTCACGCGTGATGGCGTGACCAAGGGAAATAGGGATTCATTTTTATATATAGAGATGGCTTATAACTAAAAAGCTACAAAGAATAAACTAAAAATAAAAACGGGGTTGAAATGTTTTAATAAAGACCTTTCATTATACGTCCCATTTAACATAATAGTCTCATTTTTTTTACCCCTCTTGAACACTAATATCTCAACAACCCCCCCCCCCCCCCCCCTTCCCAACCACACATTTTTTACTTATTTAGTCACACCAGGATTGTGCTAATACTACCTACCTATATATAAAATTTCACGATGATCGGATCAACGCTTCTAAAGTTATCCTCGGACAAACAAACATACAACGCCGATTTGCCGAAGTTGATTTGGAGATCTCGCTTCGTTCGATCAATAAACTAGTCTTGACATCTACAAAGTGATGTCGTTTAGAAAAACCCGGGCAAGTACGAGTCTGACTCGCGCACTGAGGGTTCTGAAAAACATTTTTTTACCCTTTTTCGGCTATTTTCATGATTCGAGGTTAACGGCAAGTATCCTTAGTATTTAATTTATTTGTGAGCTAATTATACGGCATAAATGGCCGTAATTTTTGATTGCATTGACTTAGAAGCTTGATTTTTTGAAAACATCAAAGGGCCATAGACTTCACAAGTTTAATTTTGTTATAACTACGTAAAATCCAAGAAATGTAAAACAAATATAGTCAAAATTAAAAAAAAACGAGTGTGCTTTCCACCACACGACTGAAGTAAAACTTCTTTTTCAAAATATTAATATAGAAGATTGTGCAATTACAAAATTGACCACACGTCTGTAGGTTGATCAGTTTATGTTCATTCTAGACAGACGCGATTCGCACTCGCACATTAAGAGTTGACTATACCTCAGCCCAAACTCGAATTTCACCCCCACTTCTCCGCGCGCCGCTACACGCCCTATCTCGCCATGGTTCATTTGTTTGCCGGTTTTTTTATCATTCAGTCCCTTCATTATCTTGTTGTGTTTATTTCTCATTACTGCGTCTTTACAAAAACCAACTAAATATAAATTCTACCTAAGAATTAAGTGTTCGTTTGGAGCGACAATCGTCACGGGTACCCCGTCTGAAAGCCGAGGCCAGACTGAATCGTGAAACGGCCGTCCGGAGCGAATGGTTTCATTAGTGCAAAACTTAGATATTTTAATTTTATGGTAAAATCAATTTTTACTGGTGGTAGAGCTTTTGTGAACGAGCTCGAGGAAGTGGGCACCACCGCCTTACCTTTATCTGCCGCCAAATAGCAGTACTTAAGCTGCTGTGTTCCGGTTAGATGGTAATGGTATGTTCCTGTAATTACTGGCATATAGGCATAACAACTAAGTCCTATAGTATGACAGCGTATCCACATAGAGATCAAGACAACATAATACCTTGTTTTGAATTCTATGTGGATATCCATGGGCTGCAGTAGCCACTTAACATCTGGTGGATTGCATGCTTGTTTGCCATATAAGTTACATAAAAAAAAATAAAAAAAAAATCAAAATGTATTTTGAAAATTTAAAACACAGGTGCCCTTATTTATGTTGTGTAGAATTACTGTATAAAGTTTCAAGATTTATATTGTAGTATTCATCGCATAAGAACGGTTTTAAGATAAATTTGGAGTCATCTTTGGATTTTTTCTCTGTCGAGAAAATTTTACGGAATCGTGTTTTCACAACACAGGCGCTCTAGCACGTATCCTTAACTATAACATACATATATGAATTATAAATTAAAATCACTAAATTTGTTGAACAAAACATTGTTTCAAATTAAGCGATTTATCGTCTCCCCAGTGGTTGCGCCCTTAACGTTTAAAAATATACGTAACTTTCTTTTTCTATCTTCACTAATTTATATCTCCCTCTCAACTTCCGTTCGCACGTTTCGTCGCATTCACCAGCTTACTCCCCGAGTTAAGCGTGCGTAATGAAGTTTTACTTCAAAAAAGAAAATTACATACGTTATTACTTTTGTTAGCGTGTGAGTAGGTGCTTGACAGAAGCCATTTTGTTCAAACATTAAGTTAAAGCACAAATATTTATGACCATCCGAACTGAGTGAAAATAGAGTCATTGTCCTCGCAAAACCACTTACAGACAAAACGTATAAAATACAAAGGCGAAGATTCTGAAAAGATCTCACATATTTTTAGAAATGCATGTTTTCTAGAAACACTTTTAGTACTTATCGATTTTCTTTTCCAAAGTAGAACTTATTTTAATTATTAGTGGGGAAACAGGCTCACGGCCTACCTGATGGTAAGCGGTCACCGTCGCCTGTTGACACCGGCAACACCTGGGATATTGTCTTTCCCTACTGTAATATCACTCACTTTTTTTTTAGGTTTTCATTGTGATATTCACGTTATCTAATATTATTACTTGATAAGGAGTCAGGACTTTGGCTGCAAGCTCTTCTTTCTCACAATACTGGTACTTTAATGGATCCTATAACTTTCCAGATTGCAACTTGTTTACGGTTGGGTACGTGGTGCTGCGCCCCTCATCAGTGCCAGTGTGGTTCGGCAGTCGAACAGCTTGGTCACCATGGATGTGGTCACCATGGTGTTCCAGGGCCGCCTGTAGGATTTCCCGTCAAGCTAGCCTTAATGATATCATCCGTCGGGCTTTTTGCAGCGCCAACGTTCCAGCCGTTCTCGAACTGAACGGTCTGATACGTGACGATGGTAAGATGCCTGACGGTATGACTCTTATACTTTGGGAGAAGGGCAGGCCTTTAGTGTGGGACACCACGTGCGTCGATACCCTTGCGCCATCTCATCTGTCTGGTACAGCAGTTGGGGCCGATGCGGCGGCAAATTCAGCCAAAGATCTCAAGCGGCGCAAATATGGAAGTCTCGACAGAGCTTCCGTATTTGAGCCGTTTGTGGTCGAGACCCTGGGTCTATCGGGTACCGGGGCTCATCGCGTTTTAAAAATTCTTTCTGCATCTTCATTGCTGCATTTCATCTGGTCGAAGCGACGTATGATCCGGGAGCTGACGCTTATCTGGGTCAACGCATAAGCATTGCAATTCAGCAGGGCAATGCAGCCAATATCTTGGCGACACCTCCGCCTGGTAGTGATCTGGAGCAGTTGAGCTATCTATAAATCGTTTGCAACGGTCTTTAGATGATTCAACTATTTCTTCTTAATTTTATTGTAAATATTTTTATAAAGTTTTCTAATAAATTAATCACAGACTTAAATAACTTAGTTAATTACAATACAATACAATACAATATCCTTATTGATAACACCAAGTTATAAGTCAAGTACCAAGTTACCTTATCATAAATGATGGATTAAACTTATATTAATAATTGATATACGATTTTTTATATGAATTATTATGAATTATTAAAATACTTGGGGAAAGAGATTCTGTGTTTCCTTTTACCATACTTGAACATTTTTGTTATTTCATGTCATAACATTTCGTCAAATAATGAGACGTAAATATACGATTACTTGAATACTTGGAAAGAAAAACTTTATTCAAAGAATATTGTTGATTATTATCGGATAAAGCTGGAGTTCCATTCATTAGACTGAAAATAACAATAACAATTGGAAACAAGAATCGAAAAAAATACTTTCTACAAATATGGGGATGAAAAAGAAAACGTACCGGATGAATTTGCAAACCCCGTGTGTTATTAAGCTTTTGCCATGAAAGTAGGCTTATTTTGAAGTAAAACTTCTTTACGCACACTTGACTTGAGGAGTAAACTGGTGAATACGTGAAGAGAGCGTTACGAAATGTGTGATTGGGCGAAGCAAACGGAAGTTGAGAAGGAGATATAAGTTAGTGAAGATAGAAAGAGAGAGAGTTAGGTTTCGTATATTACTTTAGGGGCAAGAGAGAGAGAGGTGCTCGCACACATTTTCTTTCTCTCTTCCTCTCATAGCCAGTGCATGAAATATATATATATATATACGCAAACGACCTACTGACTGATATATATATATATATATATTTTTATTTATTTTAATACTTTATTGCACAAAATATAAATTACATGTACAACAGGTGGGCTTAATGCTAATAGCATTTTCTACATGCCAACATCAGAGGTACCAAGAAAGGTTGGCGTGCTAACTTATAACAATATTACTGATAATTAACAAAACAAAAGAAACACAAATAACAATAAACTCCAATCACAGTTATAATAAATACATAAACCTACTTGATATAACAATAATAATACATATAATATATAAATATATGACAAATTTAACAAATATATATAAATTTAACATGTATATACATATATATAAAACAAAAAAATACTATTACATACTATACTACACATACTACTTTCCATATATTTTAACAGCTAGTGCAGGACTGCAAGAAATGACTGTAGACTACTCGTCTGAAAGCCGGTTTACTAGGCGCCTTTTTAATATGAGTAGGGAAAGAGTTCCATAGACCGACAGCTACCACCTCAAAAGAGATGGCACGGAAAGACGGTAGAGTGTTTCGGGGTAACAAGAAGGAGAGAATCAGTGGTTCTGAGGTCAGAGAGGAAGGAAAATTTGCATTTTAGATAATGAGAAGTAAAGGGGTCCCTAAGGATTGAAAATAGAAGACATAAAATTCGTAACTTTCTTCTGTCACGAATTGAAAGCCAATTCAGTTTGGAGCGATACTCAGACACATGATCGTACTTACGGAAACCGTAGATGAACCTAATGCACGTATTGAGCAGTCGATCCAATTTGTTAAGGAGGTCCTGATTAAGGTCTATGTACGATATATCCGCATAGTCGATTATAGGTAGGAGCAAAGAGTTGACTAGGGATATTTTATACTTGTTGGGAGAAAGTTTTTGAAACGGATAATAATACAAAATAAATACGAATAATAATACAGTTTACAATTAATTGTATCTCTAGTAACTAACTGCTCGGTTTCACTGTACGTTAGCGTCACTAGCCATTTTCGGACAACAGGTTTAGCTTGATGTACAGAAAGTGATTTGATTTAACAGTTTTTGACAGTGGTATTGTAGATATGTGATTTAATAAATTCACCAAAGCGCTGAGCAAGCGACGTTGAAACAAGAGAAACTATTAGTTTATAAAATTGTTCAAGAACAAAATGAAATCACGAAAAATAATTAACAAATTACCGTACGCGTATCGCTAGCAAACTCGCAAAACGAACTACTGACTGATATATACCTAGTCATAAATTCTGTCACATGTTTAATATAAAATAATTGAAACAAGTTTATTCATTATGTAACCATTTATATACCAAAATGAACTTAACAAAACATAGATTCTTATGTTACTAAACTTTATTCAAAATGACCTCCGTGATTTTGAATACAGACCTTCAATCTGCGCGGCCAGTCGTCTATCGCAGCACGAACGAGGTCCATGTCAATATCGGCGGCTGCCTTAATTAAGGATGTCTTGAGTGACTCCAAATTGGGATGAGGCTTTGAGCACGCCTTTTCCTCCAAGTGTTGCCATATCTTGTAATCTAACAGATTCAAATCTGGACTGGAGGAGGGCCAGTCTTCGTGCCGGATGAAGTCGATTTCACGCGCCGCCAGCCAGTCTTGTGTGCTCTTCGCTCTATGAGATGACGCCGAATCTTGTTGGAATACCCAGTGCCTGTTATTGAATATGGTATGAGAAACAGGTTCTGGCCCAAGTAAATGTACTCATCGACATACTGTATTACCTGTCCATCTACCTCGACCTTACGTTTCGTGCTGTTTGACATGATCTTCGTCTTCGACTGGTTCACTCGAAGCCCAACCTCAAGATGCCGCGCTCAGATCTTGGAGCATTTGTTGCAGTTCTAGAGGAGTAGGTGCAAAAAGTACAATGTCGTCTGCAAAGCGCAAATTTGTCAGGCGTTTGCCACCAATGACAATTCCTTTGTGGTCAATGAGTCTGCTAGGGTTTTGAAGATCTCTTCCAAGGTGCTAGTAAAATTTTTGGGAGAAAGCGGGTCTCCTTGCTTCACTCCCTTTTTAATATGAAACAATGGGCCGATGGAGTTGAGTTTTATATTGGCGGCACTACTGTGATATATAATTTTAATTAAATCTGTATAAGTTTTGTCTATCTGTTGATTTTCTAATGCCTTGAATATGGCAGAATGCTGTAAACTATCAAAAGCCTTTGTGTTGTCCACAAAGGCTAAATAAAGGGGTTTATAAATTTCGGTGTATTTTTCTATTATTTGATTTAGGGTATGTAAGTGATCCGTGGTTGAGAAACCAGGACGAAAACCTGCCTGCTCGGGTGGTTGATGTTGGTCGAGTTTGAAATTGATGCGATTTTGAATTACTTTGATGAAGGCTTTGTACAGGTGTGATACTAGGCTTATGGGTCTGTAATTGCCAATGTTAGATTTGTCCCGCTTCTTGTGAAGAAGGACAATATTTAAGTAGCACATCTGTTCAAGGAGCTGTCCTGTTTCAAGTATGGAATTAAACATATTCGATACGTGAGGGAGCAGAGTCGGAGCACCAATCTTCAATGCCTCTGTCGTAATACCATCTTCCCCGGGGCTTCTGTCATACTTCATACTTTTGAAGACATCCTAGACTTCTTTGCCGGTGATGAAGGGTATAGTGTCAGGGCGGTGTTATTCTTGGACATTGATGTCACTATTCGAATCGTCAGTATAAAGATTCTTATAAAAGCTGGTGCATATCTCCATGATCTTTTCGCGACTGTTATGTTTCACACCGTTCTCATCTTGGAGGCTCTTAATCCAAGGTTTAGTTTTCGAAAATCCCTGTTTGGCTTCTCTGAGGGAGGTATGTTTTTCTATATCAGTTTTAATTAGATGTAAGTTAAATGATCTTATATCCTTTCTTTTACTACGCTTAACGTTTCTGTCGAATGCTCTATATTCATTGGTGCAAATTTCAAGCTGTTCTCTTTTCGTTATTAATTCTTTGGTTTGGATTGATAATTTTGCTGTATTTTTAATAAAGGAATAGAACTTAGCCGCAAGAAAATTAAAAACGCAATTTTTAATTTTCTTGCGGCTAAGTTCTATTCCTTTTACTATGGCTTTATACTGATCTTCGACTACTTCTATTTCGTTTAAACCTAGACTAGAAAATTGGTTGGAGAGCTCAATATTAAACTGTTGTGCATTTTTGAATAAGGCTAGTTTAGAATGCGTTTTTATTTTGTTCTGGAATATTTTCATTCTATATATTTTAAAATTAAATTTTAATTTTGCTCATAGCGGTCGATGGTCCGAGCAGTACTTGATTTGATTTATGACACTGACATCCTTTACTTTACTTTTGTCGGAACATAGAACATAATCTATTTCGTTTCGGTATGTGCCACTGGGAGACGCCCAAGTCCAACGCCTATGAAGTTTCTTGACGAAAAGGCTATTAGCGATGCACATACTCTGTCCAAAAGCAAGTTGGATCGGTCTAGTACCTCGCTCGTTGCGCTCACCGAAGCTAAATTGGTCGAGTATCACGAGTATGGCATCGCTATCTGTCGTCTGTTTGGTCTCAATTTTTGCGTTGAAATCTCCAAGGACGATGTTCCAAGTTCCTCGATTTTCCTCGCAAGCTTTATTGAGAAGGTCATAAAAATGTTCTACTTCTTCGTTGGAATATGCGGATGTTGGTGCATATATTTGTACGATCGTTAGGGTAGTCTTTGATGTCAATTGAAGTTTATGCACGGCATTTATTTATAACCTCAGTCGATGACAAAATAAAATATAATGATAAAAACTAGAAAAATAAATACGTACAGTATTTATTTTCCTAGTTTTTATCATTTTATTTTATACGTACAGTATTTATTTTCCTAGTTTTTATCATTATATTTTATACGTACAGTATTTATTTTCCTAGTTTTTATCATTATATTTTATACGTACAGTATTTATTTTCCTAGTTTTTATCATTATATTCTATACGTACAGTATTTATTTTCCTAGTTTTTATCATTATATTTTATACGTACAGTATTTATTTTCCTAGTTTTTATCATTATATTTTATACGTACAGTATTTATTTTCCTAGTTTTTATCATTATATTTTATACGTACAGTATTTATTTTCCTAGTTTTAATCATTATATTTTATACGTACAGTATTTATTTTCCTAGTTTTAATCATTATATTTTATACGTACAGTATTTATTTTCCTAGTTTTTATCATTATATTTTATACGTACAGTATTTATTTTCCTAGTTTTTATCATTATATTTTATACGTACAGTATTTATTTTCCTAGTTTTTATCATTATATTTTATACGTACAGTATTTATTTTCCTAGTTTTTATCATTATATTTTATACGTACAGTATTTATTTTCCTAGTTTTTATCATTATATTTTATACGTACAGTATTTATTTTCCTAGTTTTTATCATTATATTTTATACGTACAGTATTTATTTTCCTAGTTTTTATCATTATATTTTATACGTACAGTATTTATTTTCCTAGTTTTTATCATTATATTTTATACGTACAGTATTTATTTTCCTAGTTTTTATCATTATATTTTATACGTACAGTATTTATTTTCCTAGTTTTTATCATTATATTTTATACGTACAGTATTTATTTTCCTAGTTTTTATCATTATATTTTATACGTACAGTATTTATTTTCCTAGTTTTTATCATTATATTTTATTTTGTCATAAGTCTTATCTAAGATTTGAGCGCGGCATCTTGAGGTTGGGCTTCGAATGAACCAGTCGAAGACGAAGATCATGTCAAACAGCACGAAACTTAAGGTCAAGGTAGATGGACAGGTAATACAGTATGTCGATGAGTACATTTACTTGGGCCAGTTAGCTAGCTTCGGAAACAGGCAAGATAAGGAAATCGATCGCCGTATCGAGAATGCCTGGAAGAGCTTCTGGTCCATGAAGGAGCACATGAAGGGTGACTTTCCTCTGACACTTAAGCGCCAACTCATCGACATGTGTATCCTGCCCATCCTAACTTACGGTGCGCAGATATGGACACTGACTGAAGCTCAAAAGTCAAAGCTCAAGATTTGTCAAAAGGAAATGGAGCGCAGCATTCTCGGCTTTAAACATGTCGACCGAGTGCGTAACACTATGTTGCGCTCACTTACCGGCATTGCAGATGTAGGGAAGAGATTGGCTGGGCTTAAGTGGGAATGGGCGGGCCACGTTGCCTGAATGCACTCCGAGAAATGGACCCATATTGCAACATCATGGACGCCTGCAGACGGAAGGCGACGGACGTCGGGGTCAGCCGAGAAAGCGTTGGCGGGACAATTTCGACACCTTCCAAAGAGGATGGTGGGAAATAGCGATACACAGGGATGCTTGGAGAGACTTAAGGGAGACCTTTGCTCAGCAGTGGGACGAGATAGGTTAATAAGTTGACTATGTAGTAATACATGTATGCACACCGTTTTGGTTCTACGTTCTTGATGCGTACAGCTAAAGTATGGAACACTTTACCGTCGTCTGTTTGTCCTAATAAATACGATCCGGGGCTCTTTAAGGTAAGAGTGAATAGGTTTCTTCTAGATCTTCGTGCTACATCTTAGACCACATCATCGCTTACCACCAGGTGAGATTGTGGTCAAACGAAGTTCTATAGTAGTAATTCTTTAAAAAAAAGTACATTTTGCATTTTTTTTTCTTATTTTCTAAACACATCCCACTAATATTATAAATGCGAAAGTTGGGTGTTTGCTCCTTATTCAATCACGTCGAAACGGCCTAATCGATTACGATTAAATTTGGTATGTACGTAAACTATAACTTATATTAACACATCGGCTACTTTTTATCCCATAAATCAATTCCCATTGGATAAAAATGGGATGTCAACGTTTCTATATGTATTTTTGCACCCCAGAACAACACGGGCGAAGCCGCTGGCAACACCTAGTATTTTATATATGTCGCAAGATAAGATATCCAATTTCTGAGTCTTATTATGAGAAGAAACGATATTAATACTGTATATATAGTACAGTATTTGTGACATTTGGAGGTCTTGTTAGCTCTCCATGTGACAGTTATAGTGAAATTCTTAGTGAAAGGGTTCGCCCGGGGCAGGAGGGGGACAATATTTCAAAAAAGTTTTATCAAATGGGGTATCATATGAAAGGTGATTCAGGCACTATGCTCCAAAATGATAAGCGCGACGGGGGACCCGGTGGCCGACCCGAATCCCCCCGCATATTGATGACACAGAAGTAAAGTCGTGTAACTGTCAGATATACATACATACACTTATGCGTTATCTACACATCCTAATCTATCATGCGAACTCGGAAAAAAGCTAAAAATATTACTACGAACACCTTTTTTTTCGAACGTATAACCATTCTCCTCTTCATTCTCTGACGACCTCCGTGGCGCAGTGGGCGGATAACTAGTTGAGACGAAGGAGGTTGCGGGTTCGATTCCCGCATCATGTTTGCATGATCTACAGATATTTGTTTCGGGTCTGGATGTTTTTCTATATATTATAAGTATTTACAAAAAAAAGTATATAAGTATTCTATCAGTTATCTGGTTCCCATAATACAATCTCTGCTTAGTTTGGAGCTAGATAGCGCTGTGTGAAATGTTCAGCAAAAATTTATTTATATTTATTTATTTATTCTGAGTCTGAGACGCAGGAGTTGCGGATTCAATTCACACCGTGGATCAAATGTTTGCACGATCTACAGATATTTGATCTGGGTGGTTGAGAAATAACCAGACCCTATATATTAAGTATGTTGTACATAAAAAGATATATCATAAGTGTACAGTTATCTGTTTCCCATAGTAGAGTTCACATAGCTTTGCTTAGGTTAAGGCTAGACGGCGCTTTGAAAAATGTATGTTATGTCAATATTTTCTGTGTTTTTATTTAGCTGCATTGTGTATCAAAATTTTCCGGAAAATATTTGTGCATTTTCCACTTTAATTCTACGAGTTTTTAATGTTACCTTTTCTGTGTTTCTGATTTTAACAATTTCCTAAGGAAAAAAGGTTTTACGTAGAAACACAAATTTGTGGTGTTGCTGTTGAAATACATTGATGAAAATTTCAGAATAAGTAGTTATCGAACTAATAAAGTTTACGATAAAATAATCAATCGATCAATTATGCAATCAATAATCGACCATAAAATAATCAGTGTTTTTTATGGAAAATTGTCATTAAAGTTATTCTTAATGTTTTTCAGTCGCGATACGATTATACTTACATAGTGACAAGGCGCTTAACTAACAACAAAAAAAAAGTTTTTAAACCAACTTGTCTTAATAACTGATTTATGGCGAGTTCCAATATCCATCGGTAACCGACTACGCCTCGTATCTCCTTGAAAAAGTATCAAACTAGTGTCAAACTTTTGACAGGTTTTCAAAGAGAAACGAGCCGTAGCTGGTTACCGACGGATATAGGAACCCGCCATTAAACGGGTACTTATCGCGAATGTACCTTTTTATTTGTTATCCCGATTAACGTACGGCAGACACTGTCTGCAACCACGGCTGTTGCAACATAATCGAAATGTCGGGATAACAAATAAAAACCGGCCAAATGCGAGTCGGATTCGCACACGAAGGGTTCCGTACCATAATCTATAAAAACGTCAATAAAATCACGTTTGTTGTATGGGAGCCCCCTTAAATATTTGTTTTATTTTAATTTAATTATTTATTACAAGTGAATATTTAACTAAATATTCTGTAAATATTTCAAGCGTCTACCTGTTGCCGTTATCAATATCGAGCAAGAAAAAGCAAAAAAATCACGTTTGTTTTATAGGAGCCCCCCTTAAATATTTATTTTATTCTGTTTTTAGTATTTTTTGTTATAGCTGCAACAGAAATACGTCATCTGTGAAAAATTCAACTGTCTAACTATCACGGTTCATGAGATACAAGCATGGCAACAGACGGACAGACAAACAGACAGCGAAGCCTTAGTAACAGGATGCCGTTTTACCCTTTAGGTACGAAACCCTAATAAAAAAGGTACATTCGGTAATTATGTACAGTGATAGCAAAAGTTTGATAAATACAACTAATCATATTATCTGATCACGGTTGTCAACTTATGGTGGAATTAGGTGGATAGTTGAGATAGGGCACATCTTTTCTCCCGCACTCGGAAAGAGAGGGGGAACCGAGGGATCCGATTATTACGGTCCGAAAACTTCCTCATACAAACTTACTCCAACATCGTTAACAAACAGATCCTACGATCTCTGTGACCCTGAACATCTGGAGAGTGAGCTGGCCCATGTTCAGGAGGTTCTAAACTCCAACGGATATGAAAATAGACGGCAGCCAAGACGCACGAACAGAGAAAAACCAACGGAGGCCTGTAGAAAGCCAACGTTTTTGCCAGACTTGAAAGGGGTGACGGATAAAATTGGAAATGTGTTGAAGATGTTTTCAATCAAGTCGGTCTTCACTCCTCTCTCAAAGATGGCCAAGCATTAAGGGCGCACTATACCTGGGGAGACGATAAATCGCTTAATTTGAAACAATGTTTTGTTCAACAAATTTAGTGAATTCAATTTGTAATTCATATATGTTATAGTTAAGGATACGTGCTAGAGCGCCTATGTTGTGAAAACACGATTCTGTAAAACTTTCTCGATAGAAAAAAAATCCAAAGATGACTCCAAATTTGTCTTAAAACCGTTCTTATGCGATGAATACTACAATATAAATCTTGAAACTTTATACAGTAATTCTACACAACATAAATAAGGGCACCTGTGTTTTAAATTTTCAAAATATCTTTTGATTTTACCATAAAATGAAAATATCTACATAAGTTTTGCACAAATGAAACCATTCGCTCCGGACGCCCGTTTCGCAATTCAGTCTGGCCTCGGCTTTCAGACGGGGTACCCATAACGCTTGTCGCTCCAAACGAACACGTAATTCTTAGGTATAATTTATATTTAGTTGGTTTTTGTAAAGACGCAGTAATGAGAAATAAACACAACAAGATAATGAAGGGACTGAATGATAAAAAAATCGGCAAACATATGAACCATGGCGAGATAGGGCGTGTAGCGGCGCGCGGAGAAGTGGGGGTGAAATTCGAGTTTGGGCTGAGGTATAGTCAACTCTTAACGGACTCCAAAGGATGTTATACCTCTGCAGATGCCTGGTGTTTATAAGATAGACTGTAGCTGTGGCCGCTCTTACATCGGGCAAACCAAACGTACCATAGCCGTGCGTGTCAAAGAGCATATCGCAGCTGTCAAAAATCGCCAGGTAAATAAGTCGGCGATAGCAGAGCATCTGGTAGACTCGGGACCGAATCATTGGATTGAACTTCATGATCCTAAGGTTCTCTCTAGTGAACGCCATTATTACAAGAGAATAGTTCGTGAAGCGATTGAAATCAAGAAATTTCCAAATTTCAATCGGGAAGATGGCTATAGACTCTCAGCGTCCTGAAACCCGGTGATTGCTAGGTGCGCGCGTCGTAATCGGTCTGCTCGGTGCGTAGATACGGTTAGTGTAGTGTGTCGTTATATGAACGAGGACATTTCTAATTCTGAAGACCAAGTGAGGGTAGATGCTGCAGCTACCCGCACTTCCCGACGGTAGCTCCAAGTACTCCAGTCAGCCCGAGACCATGTCTGTTGCAACACAGCCGAAACGTCGGGATAACAAATAAAAAAGGTACATACGCGATAAATACCCGTTTTAATCAATAATTATGTACAGTGATCGCGAAAGTTTGAAAAAATACTATCAATCGAACTATTTCATAAATCAAAAAAGTTAAATGAAAATTGTAGTTTAATGAATGCAATTTGTATAAAACTGAAATTTAAAATCTCTGTTATCTTATTCGTACGATATGGCAGACTGCCGGCAGCAGCGTTGCCGAAAATTATAATTTATGTACCTATGGCATTGTCCAATGGTATATTTGGAACTCGGCCAGGAGTAAAGCTGTCCTGGTTTGCTGGCATTTCCGGTTTCGTTACTTTTGCTTTCACTATCTTTTAGAGACTTGTTAAAGGTTCTGTACCCAAAGGGTAAAATGGGACCCTGTTACTAAGACTCCGCTGTCGGTCTGTCCGCCTGTTACCAGTATGTATCTCATGAACCGTGATAGTTACAGTTGAAATTTTCACAGATGCTGTATTTCTGTTGCCGCTATAACAACAAATACTAAAATCAAATTAAAATAAATATTTAAGCGGGGCTCCCATAGAAGCGAGTTCGACTCGCACTTGGCCGGTTTTATTTTGCTCGTTTTTGCTTGATATTGATAACGGCAACAGGTAGACGGTCGAAATATTCACAGAATATTTAGTTACATATTCACTTTAAAATAAGTAATTAAATTAAAATAAAACAAATATTTAAGGGAGGCTCCCAAACAACAAACATGATTGTTTGCTCGTTTATATAGGTACGGAACCCTTCGTGCGCGAGTCCGACTCGCACTTAGTCGGTTTTTTATATTTGACGCTATACCAACTTCTTATACTTTATACTGGCAACTGCGCAATTTAAAAAAGCACATTTAAAATATAAAACCGCATAGATGGAAATTGAAATCAAAAATATTAAAAGATTTGGAGAAATATATAATTACTTCTATGGAATAAAAAAATATTAATATGTATCAATCAGTCAACAATTGACGGAGATATAGTGTTACATAAAAACATAAACCTTCAATATAAATTTTATTTTAATTTAAATTATTTATTTTTAAAGTGAATAACATAACTCAATATTCTGTGCATATTTCAAGCGTCTACCTGTTGCCGTTATCAATATCGAGCAAAAACAAGCAAAAAAAATCACTTTTGTTGTATGGGAGCCCTCCTTAAATATTTATTTTATTTCTAATATTTGTTTATATAGCGATCATCATCATCATCATCATATCAGCCGTAGGACGTCCACTGCTGGACAAAGGCCTCCCTCATTGATCTCCAGGAACTGCAGTTGGAAGCGGCCTGCATCCAACGCCGACCTGCGGTTCTTACCAAGTCGTCTGCCCATTTTGTGGGTGGACGTCCTACGCTGCGCTTGCCGGTCCGTGGCCTCCACTCGAGAACCTTTCGGCCCCATCGGCCATCTGTTCTGCGCGCTATATGGCCTGCCCATTGCCACTTCAACGTGCTAATCCGTCGGGCTATGTCGGTGACTTGAGTTCTCCTACGTATCTCCTCATTTCTGATTCGATCCCGTAGAGGAACCCCGAGCATAGCCCTCTCCATAGCTCGTTGAGCGACTCTGAGCTTATTCATAAGGCCAATAGTGAAGGACCACGTCTCGGTTCCATATGTCATCACTGGTAATACACACTGATTGTAGACTTTCGTCTTAAGGCACTGAGGTATGTTGGACGAAAAGACGTTGCGAAGTTTCTCAAACGCTGCCCATCCGAGTTGGATTCGACGATTGACCTCTTTCTCGAAGTTGGACCTACCTAATTGGACTGTTTGTCCTAGGTATACATACGCGTCGACAACTTCAAGAGCCGAGTTCTCAACCATAACTGGGGCAGGGACGACATGGACATTCGACATGATTTTCGTCTTGTCCATGTTCATTTTAAGTCCTACCCGTTGGGAGACTCGATTGAGGCCTTCGAGCATCGTGCTGAGCTCTTCCATCGACTTTGCCATGACCACAATATCGTCGGCAAACCGAAGGTGAGTGATGTATTCGCCGTTAATATTGATGCCCAGTCCTTTCCATTCCAGAAGCTTGAAGGCATCTTCCAATGCGGTCGTAAACAGTTTCGGAGAAATGACATCTCCCTGTCTTACGCCTCTTTTTAAGGGAATCGCCTTCGAGCTCTGTTCATGTACTCGGACTGACATAGTGGCGTTTTTATACAAACACTTCAACACTTCGATGTACCGATAGTCAATACGGCATCGTTGGAGAGACTCAAGCACTGCCCATGTTTCGATCGAATCGAAGGCTTTCTCATAGTCCACAAACGCGAGACATAGCGGCAAGTTATACTCTTCGGTCTTCTGTATGACTTGCCGCAGCGTATGTATGTGGTCTATGGTACTGTAGCCTTTACGGAACCCGGCTTGTTCGGGAGGCTGGAAGTCATCAAACCTGCGTTCGAGACGGTTCGCGATGACCCTCGAAAACAGCTTATAAACATGGCTCAAAAGCGAGATGGGTCTGTAATTCTTAAGCAAGGTGTTGTCACCTTTCTTGAAGAACAGAACCACCACGCCCCCGTTCCATGCTTTTGGCGTCGTACCTTCAAGCAAGGCGGAATTAAAAAGCTTCTGAAGGACTTTAAGTACCGGTGATCCACCCGCTTTCAGAAGCTCTGAAGTGATTCCGTCCTCACCCGGCGCCTTGTCGTTCTTAAGCTGTTTTAAGGCCATCCTGATCTCATACAGACTGATGTCCGGAATATCTTCGGTATAATGTCGGGTCAGTTTGGCTCTTGGGTCGTTGGCCGCACTGCAAACAGGTTTAGTGACCGAATCGTAGAGCCGTCCATAGAACCTTTCGACTTCCCTTAATACTTCCGCTTTACTTGACGTTATGCTGCCATCTTCCCTCTTCAGCTTCGTCATGCGGCTCTGCCCAATAGAATTATCTCTCGCGAACACTTTAGAGCCTTTATTTCGCTCTATCGTATCTTTAATACGAGATGTATTAAAGGTACGAATATCGTGCCGCAAGGATTTCCAAATCTTTCTATTGAGCTGCCTATGTGACTGAGCATCATCGGGAGACTGCAGTTGCAAAGAACGTCGTTCAGCCATGAGGTTAAGGGTGTCATCAGAGAGTTTCTGAGGTCTATTGCTACGGGGGGTCTTAAAGAACTGGGACCCCACCGTATGGACGGTTTCTACGAACCTGTTATTGATCTCGTCCACTGATGCATCTACTTCTAGACAGTCAAAGCGATTTGCAAGTTTGAGTTGAAAGCTCTCGAGGTTTTGGATATGTGCGCGAGTGGGTCGGAGCGTAGATTTCATCAAACGGGACCTTTCAAGTTTAACGTTCATATTCAATGTGGCTCTAACAATTCGGTGATCACTGCCGGTTTTCACCCTGTGAATCACAGAGACATCATTGAATATCCGTTTCTTGTTGGTCAAGATGAAATCAATCTCATTTCTCGTGGAACCGTTGGGACTCATCCAGGTCCATTTCCTGTGAGGCGGCTTCTGGAAAAAAGAATTCATCATAAAGAGTCCTTCTTTCTCCAGAAAGTCGGCCAGCCTCTGTCCTCTGGGGTTCCGTTGCCCATATCCAAATTGCCCCACTCTCAACTCATCATCGCTTCTCATGCCTAGCTTTGCATTGAAGTCCCCCATAACAACAATAAAGTGAGTTTTGTTCGTATGTATGGCTCTACTGATGTCCTCATACATAGACTCTACTTCTTCAACTGGGTGTGAAGTGGTCGGCGCATATACCTGAACGACCTTCAGCGAATATCGCTTAGATATTCTGAGTGTCAGGTACGCGACCCTGCTCGACACACTGTCGATGGTGATAATGTTGTTGATGAGTGACTTGTGAACGAGAAACCCAACACCACCTTGGGACTGTTGGTCGCCCTCCCGGTAGTATAGTAGATTACCAGACTTAAGGGATATCGTGTCCTCGCCCTCTCTACGGACTTCTGATAACCCCAAAATGCCCCAGTGTAATCTACTAATTTCTTCTTCCAGCTCAACAATCTTTTCGTCTGTCCTCAAAGCCACTGGCCCTGGTAACACACAACATCCGCAGATGTTGTGTGTTACCAGGGCCAGTGGTCGTCGTAGGGTTTGGTAGCCGATCGTCTCCCGGGGATTCTTAGCACCCCTGGCCCCGCCGTTACCGTGACTGCTACCGTAGCCAGGATTAGCGGGGCCGCCGGGGACTCGGGGCCTGGTTTTATGTTGTAAATCCATGAGGGGTTGTTGCCATACTCGCCACGCTTGGCAGGCGGGTTGGCGAGCGCAGTATAGGTGTTGAAGCACGAAAAGATTCGGAGGTATCCCTTAGCAGACTCCTACTGCATCCACGGGCAAGAGCGGAGGGGCAACATTCTATTGCCGGCGCCCCACGGCGTGCCGGCGCCCCACGGCGTAATAGTATATAGCGATAATAGAACGCGTATATAGCGATAATAGAAATAAATCATCTGTGAAAATTTCAACTGTCTAACTATCACTGTTCACGAAATACAGCCTGGTGACAGACGGACAGACAGACAGACAGCGGAGTCTTACTAATAGGGTCCCGTTTTTATCCTTTGGGTACGGAACCCTAAAAAGTACAAGTAATATAAAAAATACCTAAGCTCCATTTTTTGTGTTAGGAGTTAAAAACTTCCATTGCTAAGAGCCACTCCAGTTAAACAGGCTTTGTTTTACTAAGATCGCCTTTGAATCAGTTTATCCGTTTGGTAAGTTTGGAGTTTTGGAAACGAGCGCCATCTAGTTCCAGTGACTGAAAATACTCAACACATTAAATAAACTAACTAAAACTAAACGAATCTCATATTCTGTAAACACAAAAGTTAGTAGGTTTATTTTTAAAGCATACCGCTGTTAGTTTAAAACTTAAATATACTCGTAGAATGAATGCTTAAAATACGAGCAGTTAAAGCTATCTTATCTGTGTGCTAAAATTAAATTATTTGACATGAAACTCGCTGGTATTTCAGTGTAGTTAACAAAGGGAATATCTAAAGGGTTTAGCACGGGGTATCATGCGACAACGTATGAGATAATGGTGGCGATTCTGTTGTTTACACTGACTAAGTAAAATTGTGTAAAATACGAACGGTCGTATTATGTTTATGTTAAAGCTCAAATTAGAATGACATTTAAAGTGACATTTCTAAAATTAAGATTTTTTTACTAAGACGGCGTGTTTTTGGGCTAGTTTTAGTCAGCAGGCAAATTGGTGTTGATTAAAACTAGCCCGTAAAGACGCCATATTAGTAAAAATTACTTAATTTTAGAAATTATACTTTTAATGTCATTCTAATTTGATCTTTAGCGTAAACAAAATAAGACCGTTCGTATTTTACACAGTTTTAGTTAGCGTAAACAACAGAATCGCCACAAGTGACATTTTGACAAATGCATCTGACGATGTGAAAATTCTCTTTCAGGACAAGGATTATGAATAGTCATAGTATCAGCCACAGTATGTCTAATGAACATAGGTCTACCCAATATACTTCGGGAGCGACTGATCTTGTTCGGCCTGCACCCAGCTCCCAGTCTTTATCAGATCGTTCTAACTAGTGAATGATGTTCCATGGTAAAAACTTAGATCGTATTAGACATTTGTGCTCCTGAAGCTTATGTCGCTCGTAACGGTGATGAAAAACATCGCTAGGAAACCAGCAGCTTAGTTCTGCACGTATTGACCATGCCTGTCAGGTCAATTCTTTTGTTTATATTAGTGCTTTACCTATGAAATTGCCGTTTTGTATGGAATAAGTGAAAGTATGTACCTTTTTTTTAACCTGTTTTATTTCTGTTATTCAATGTAATCAGAATCACCCATGCAATCGACGCATCTTTGCCAACGCATTGGCAGTTTATTGATGCCCTTCTTGTAAAAATCCGCTAGACAGGAGGCAAAAAACTCTTCAAAGGCATTTTGTACTGCCTCTCGGGAATTGAATTTTTTACGCACTAAAATGTGGTCTAAATTTTGGAAAAAGTAATAGTCGGTAGGTGCAAGGTCTGGTGAGTATGGCGGATGAAGGAGACCTTCCAACCCCAGCTCTTGCAGCTTGGAGACTGTCTGTTGTCCAGTATGGGGTCGCGCGTTGTCGTCAAGGAGCAGTGGGGACGACCGATTGACCAAAGCTGGTTGCCGATGTGCAAGCTTATAATTGTCTCCAGTTCTTTACAGTACACATCTGCAGTAATGCTCATGCTTTCTGTAAAAAGCTGTGGTGAATCACACCCGTACTAGACCACCAAACAGTGATCATCATCATTTTAGGGATCATTTTTGGTTTAGGGCATTGCTTTGGTGCTGAACCAGGATTAAACCAACTTACTGAGCACTTTCGATTGTCGAGCAGAATCCATTTTTCATCGCACGTAACAATTCGGTTCAAAATTCTTTCATTTCTTTGCCTATTGAGCAGCGCGAGGCAGGTCTCGACGCGTACGTTGCGCTGGCGATCGTTAAGTTCGTGGGGCACCCAAGTTATTTTACCTTGTTTATTTGTCGCAAATGTCATGTTTTTAAAACAAAATTAATTTGAATTTAGAATACAAAGCCATTCCAAACTTTTTTTTCTATTTGAAATGACCGGTAATGAAGAACGGCAGTTTCATAGGTAAAGACCTATTATAATGTTATATTTAATAAAAACGGATTATCCAGTACTGAATGTAGGAGCCGGCGGAAGATCAGCGCGCTGCCTCGTATTTACTAGTGCGTGGCGCATAATGCTAAGCCGGATCCCAGTTTGCGGACGCTCCTAACCTGGACGTACTAACTGCCTATGTATATTTTATGTTTCCTAGTTTTGTTTGTTATATTGCTACTCCTACTGTCCTGTTATTTTTGTTACTGTGTATGTCTTTGATTTGTTATGTCTGCAAATAAATGTAATGTCTTCTTCTACTGTCCTGACCTGACGTTTAAGCTAAATACTTAGGTAAAAACAATATTAGCGATTCCTTTGTAGTTGGCATGTAGGGCACTTGCGCAACGATACCTAAACATTATTTAGTGGGCGTTGTCAAATTATACAAATACGTGAAATTTAATCATATTTTGTCGCTAAATACGTTTAGGGATCATTGCGCATATCGCCCTTAGTTATTATTTTAAAGTCCTTTATATTATAAAAAGTCTCATGTCTCATGTAAGGTCTGGAAGAAATCGCTTCTAGGCGATAATACCACCTGTACACACATGTGTGTACATTGTACTGGTGGCTTTGTTTTTTATATATTATTGTTTGCTTCAAATAAATTGTTTGATTCATATAGTATTTTCATCTATTCATTTGACCTCGCAGCTAAATAATATCTTTGTAACATTCAGTTTTATGTATCAATGTCATAACTTAAATAGCTAGACTGCTGTAAGCCTTACAGAATTATAGCTATCAGCTTTTAAAATGTCGTTTAGTCTGGTAACACGTACTGGAGCCAAGAGTACGCTGGGATGAGGTTTTTTCATGGATCTATCGGGCATTGAACTCCGATGTTAGCTGAATATTAAATGGTTAAGGATTTCTTCTTATTATTAATGTTTATGATATCAAGCTAATGATGTAAAAGGTTTTTTCGGCATTAAGTTAAAAACTGGTGTTTTAAGAACACATAGCCCTATGCTTTCTTGTGCAACTCTGTCACTCCATGCAAAACATTATGGAAGGACTAATTTGAAGCGTAAAAGTGAAAAATAAATCATCATCATCATCATATCAGCCGTAGAACGTCCACTGCTGCACAAAGGCCTCCCTCATTGATCTCCAGGAATTGCGGTTGGAAGCGGCCTGCATCCAACGCCGACCTGCGGTTCTTACCAAGTCGTCTGCCCATCTTGTAGGTGGACGTCCTACGCTGCTTCTGCCGGTCCGTGGCCTCCATTCGAGAACTTTCCGGCCCCATCGGCCATCTGCTCTGCGCGCTATATGGCCTGCCCATTGCCACTTTAACGTGCTAATCCGTCGGGCAAAATAAATAATATTAATAAAATAGTCTACTTATTTCAGACAAGTTGACCTGCCTCGAATTCACACGTACATGTACACGTATACGTACACGTATACGGGATGTAGCACGCGTGATAACTACCCCTGAGCTGCCGGCCGGCGCTGTACATACGGCTACACATCAAGCTATAAATTTCCAGTATAAGCTGACCTCTCATTCTACGAAAAGCCTACACAATGCCAGCTCAACTTATATTGGAATATTATAGCTTGATGTTTAGCCGTGTGTATAACTACTTTTTGTTCTCTGTTAGGGTTATGTGCTTGCAACGAGGAAGACAGGAGACAGATGCTGGACAGTCAAATACTTTGGCACGTTTATAGCTTTTGACAACTTTGACGTAGCGACGACACCTAGCGACATCTGGTAGGATGTCCTGTATTGGCGAAATGACTTGTATCAAAACCATAGAAATTGAACTTTGTTATTCTATGTCATTCATTTGCCACTATTAATATTTATATAAGGGTCAAATTCAAATGACAAAATAACGATAATAAATAAGAATAAATATTGCTGGACATTTCACACAGCGCTATCTAGCCCCAAACTAAGCAGAGCTTGTACTGTGCGAACCAGATAACTGATAGATTACTTATATATACTGTTTTTTTGTATACATACTAATATTGTATAGAAAAACATCCAGACCCGGAACAAATATCTCTAGATCATGCAAACATTAAAACGATAAACGATAATCAAAATCGTGCAAACGATAATCAAAATGGTCGATTTTTGTTACCTACGTTGTGTTTCATATTCCATTTTTCCCGTTGTACAAGTAATATTTTGAATATTCTATACCAAACGTTAAGTTTAGTGACGTGACTTTGCGCCGAAACTCACTAGTACATCCATATCATCAGGACGCGAGAGGTCAATGATTGTCATGGGGTGACAAATAATAACTGACAGTGGTCACTTTCCCGTCTATTAGTATTTCTCTATGACAGGAGATTACTGCCGTTTAGAGAGACGCGTTGACAGTTTTAACAGTTAGAACCCTGGTATCAAACATCAAATCAAATCAAAATGTATTTCATCAATCACTCAGCCATAAAATTAGTTTTTGATGTACCCTCCAAATTATGTAATCTACATTCAATCAATTCCGATACGAAACAGAGAGACAGACTTACTTTCAAATTTATAATATTAGTATGGATATTAATATAAATAACTTATAACAGAAACAATTTCGAATAAAAATGTTGATGAAAAGTTCTGTTTTTACGCAAATTTATTTATAATCCCATTACCTACTTAAGTTCACGAACCCATCTCAGGCAGCTGTTTACATACAGCTACATACAGCTTTTATAACAAACTCCCAAGTGATGTACAAAAATTGACAATTAACAAATTTAAAAACGTAATTAATCAACATCTTTATAAAAAAGCCTACTATAAAATATTGGATTATTTAGATGATAGAGAAGCTTGGGATTGAAATTGCTCCAACTCGTTCAAAATGTTACAATTTAGACGTAATTTATTGTCTATATTGTAATGGAATCTAAAAGGATCATTAAAAAAAACAACCAGCCTTGTTTCTTGCCTTTCTTTCTTGGCTTGGTCGCGGAGGAACAGGCAGTAAAGTTGTAAGTGATCCTTGTGATTTTAATAAATAAGAAATGTTTACCTTAACTTTATACAAAAATACTTGTGACTTGTAAAAGTCCATCCGCCAGATAGAACCGGGGCTTTAAAAATATACCTGTAGATTTTGATTTTGCCTACAAGAGCTACTATTTAGGCTTTTTTTAAACATTTTATGGTTCCTTAGTCAAACTAGGAACTCTGATAGTGTCGCTATGTCCGTCTGTCTGTATGTCCCAGATTTAAGGCTGCTTTACTCGTTGACTAAGCTAAAAGGCATAACGATACATTTTGATGACGCCTGAGTGAGTAGTAGTATTAATGATATAAGCCTAAAACAAATACCTATTTTTTTAGCCTACCAATACATCCCTACACGTAAGTTAGGACCACATTTTATGAACCAATTTTTAGACATAGACTTTCATTTAGTTACCACCTAAGCACACAGTAAAATAACATTTAGAACATACAGAGAATTGATAAAATAAAAAGCGGAAAAGCGAAAAAACATAACATATAAAACAACAACAGAAGGGAATATTTTAATATATTTTTTAATGTATTTTCAGAGTTATTTCTTTACCTATTGTCCGATTTCAATGTTTCTTTATTTGTTAGAAAGGGAAACTCAAGGGAGGTCCCTTAAATATTTTTTGCACATATACGTGGGTCCAGTTCTACTTATAGGAAGTCCATACTGTTAGGTTCTACTTTTAAATATACATATATTCTTTTTTGTATATATTAGTTTATTTATTTTATATATTAAATTCTTAATATTACTTATTACTTTCTTTAGGTGTATTTGGTTTTATTTGTTTAAGCTACATATATGTAGGTACATATTTATAATTCTTATACACGCACCTACCTTTAAAATCATCTCTCTTTCTAGCCTCAAATATTTGCTGGAAGAAAACTCTTATTAGGGTTAAGCTCGCCTTTGTACATGTATTTCTGTACTATTTATTGTATTTTCTTGTGTATAATAAAGAATACAAAAAGATGAAGAAGCCTGTTAATATATTTATTGCTTTTCAAAGTAGTCTCCGTTTGTTTTTGACTGGCTGCAATAGTCTTCATTGACTGAAGCAGTGGGCCCACTCTACTTTAGGGATTTCTTCCACGTTTTTTTCAAACGCAGCCCCGACAACTTCAGGGTTTATAAAACGAATTCCTCTGAGTTTATCTTTTATTTATGGAGATAAATAAAAGTCACAAGGTGCCAGGTTAGAACTGTAAGGAGGATGACTCACTATCTGCACATCTTTGATAGTCAAATATAGAAGGACGTCCTTCTTGCGAAGCATCAGTGAGTTTGCTTAGATCACGTTACAACTCATTAAACCAGTTGTCATCAGTGGCACGGGATGAGGCTTCGTCATAAAATGCTAATCGAAGTCTATCGTAATTACATTGTTGTTGAGTAAGACCGCAACAAAAGTCGTAATAAATCATTGAGCGAAAATTATCTCTAGTCAAATTCATTTCGACGCAAGACAGTCACTTATAATATTGCCGCCATTTTGTAAAAACAAATGACTTATAAATTCATTACCTATCTACAGATTCCCAAAGAGTTCCTACTGTAAAATTTAAATACATATTCCATCAGCTGCTTTTCTTACTGGCCTATTCTAAAAACTTTCAGTGTGACTCCCGTGTTTGATTTTATGAAGTCTGTTAAACTTTTGTTACTATGCTGCTTGTAGACACAACCTGAAATCCGCTATTTTTGTAAAGGCACTTAGTATTAACAAAAGTAACACCTTTACAGAACTGTCCATATTAGTTTATAAGCGGTTCGATTAGATTAAAACTTTGTGTTTGTAACAGCAAATGCAAATTTAATTGTTTTTGCCTTTTTAAATACCTACATTACTTATATTTCATTGTTCCTCCTTGTAAATAACCGAGATTAGGTAATGGGTCATCTGTGGATATATTTCTTCCAGTGTAATTGGTTATTTTTGGCAGTTAGAAGCATATTTATTTACCAATGACCTACATTTTAGGAAGAAGAAACATAAAGATCGTATAAAAGCCTTCAATCTGTGCCAGATTTACATGACATGGGCGCAACTGCCAAGTTGTAAAACTTGAAATACTGTGCACTACACTACAGCGAATACGGTGCAAAGTGAAGGAGATTTGAAAAGGAATTGGATTCAGACATACGCCAAGGCACGTACATCCAATAAACCTAAGGTACTTTCACATGAGACCAGTTGTCTGAACGCTAATACGACTTCATTGCTGCATAGGCCTATGACTTTCACATGAGACCAGTAGTCTGAACATCTTTATACAACTATTTTTACTCAACTACGCAGAAGGAGGGAAACCTAATGCGTGAAGGAAACGCCCCTTTCAGACGTGCACAGTGCATAATGTTTAGATTTTAGATGGATATTTTTTTTTTAAATAGATAAATACCAAAGAGCCATAGAAAGAAATATTATGAAAATATGACTGATTGATAAAATGCGCTACAAGGAAACAAGAGCAAAAACCAAATTTATAGACGCTTGTAAGCATGCGTGCAAAATGAAGTGGCAATGGTCGGAATACACAAGGACAGATGGGCTACTGAAAATACCACCTGGAAAGGATTAAAAGAAAAGAGAAGAATTGGCGGCTACTAGCTAGATGGATCAACGAATTAAATAAAATCTATAAAAACAGAAAACTGGACCAAAGTAGCACTCGACCGACACACCAATGGAAAGGACTGGAAGAGGCCTTTACCCGAGAGGGGTCCTAACTGAAAAATAAACAAAAAAAAACAAGCAATCATTGTATAAATTTATAATCATCTTGTAAAATTAATAAACTTTAACTGAATTACGTTTTTGAATCTTGATTTGGATTAAATCAATCAGAAATCAATTATATAACATCTAGAATTTTCATTCAAATACATATTCATTCATTCAGAATTGAAATTGCATGTGTCAAAATTAGTATCTAAATTATGAAATAAACAGCTTTTTGAAGTAAAACTTCTTTACGTACGCTGGACTTGGGGAGAAACTTGGTGAATGCGGTACATATGCGTTCTTCTTCTTTTTCTTCTTCTGTTTCTTCTTCTTCTGTTTCTTCTTCTTCTGTTTCTTCTTCTTCTTCTTCTGTTTCTTCTTGTTTCTTCTTTCTTCTGTTTCTTCTTCTGTTTCTTCTTCTTCCTTCTTCTTCCTTCTTCTTCCTTCTTCTTCCTTCTTCTTCCTTCTTCTTCCTCCTTCTTCTTCCTCCTCCTTCTTTCTCTTTCTTCTTCCTCCTTCTTCTTTCTCCTTCTTCTTCCTACTTCTTCTTCCTCCTTCTTCTTCCTCTTTCTTCTTCCTCCTTCCTCTTCCTCCTTCCTCCTTCCTCCTTCCTTCTTCATCCTTCCTCCTTCCTCCTTCCTCCTTCCTCCTTCCTCCTTCCTCCTTCCTCCTTCCTCCTTCCTCCTTCCTCCTTCCTCCTTCCTCCTTCCTCCTTCCTCCTTCCTCCTTCCTCCTTCCTCCTTCCTCCTTCTTCCTTCCTCCTTCCTTCTCCCTTCTTCCGTCTCCCTTCTTCTTCTCCTCCTTGATGCCCCTTGATGCTATGTCTGCTGGATTCTCCTCCGACGGGACATGATACCACCGCTTGTTATGGATATTCTCGATTATTTCTACGGCCCGATTCACTACGAACGATTTTCACTTATGTGGCTCGCCATACAACCATGCTATCAGAATCGATGAGTGGGTCCACGCATACATTTGTACCGTTGCGTTGGCATTCTGATGGCTTTTTCTTTTTGCTTTAGCAGCCTCGACAGCCGTAACGCTCCAGACAGTTCCAATCGTGGTAAGGATACTGTACGTAATGATGCCACTCTAGTTCTGCTATAATGTTTGTTTCTACAGTGCCATCTTGATTTATTGTTCTTAGGAAAACCACTGCTGCGTAAGCTTTCATCGAGGCTTCACTAAAACCATGAATTTGTATTTGCTTCAATTCAATGCTTATTGTGCCGAGCCATCGATCGATATGAATCTCATCCACATTCTTGAAATCTGCTGTATGGTCTTCCATTTATCTTCTACCAGTTGGTTTATCTTGTCATCCCAACCGACCTTTTCCAGCCAAACCTTTTGTAGTAGGATTTTTGCTAGGATCAGACTCGGGGCAATCCATCCTAGGGGATCGAATAGCCTTTGGACATCCAACAGAATTGTTCTCTTCGTTATATTGGTTTTGGTTGTTGGTAGATTCAATTGGTTTTGAAATTGATCCGTTCTCAGGTTCCATATTAGTCATATAGCCTTCACAGTTCCGTCTAGTTTGAAATCCAAGTGTGCATGTGTAGTTCTTTCGCTTAGTTCAATGGATCTCATAAATTTCGGAATGTTTGAAGCCCATTTTAATAAAATGAAGCCGCTTTTTTTGAGTATGCTATATACTTTTTGAGCTGTTACAATAGCTTCATGGATGATATGATGGCAGGTAATGATACAGCATATCATTACCTGCCATCATATCATCCATGTAGTAATATTCTTTTATTATCTTTGCAACATCTGGATGATAACCTTCGTCGTCAGCAACTTGATGAAAAGTTCTTACCGCTAGATAAAGGACTGATGCAGTGCCAAACGTGACTCGAAGCAAACGGTACTGTTTGATTTTTCTATATTCTTCTTCACGCCACAAAATGCGTTGATAGCTGTCGGCGTCTTCTTTTGTCTGTACATCATTTTTATGTCACTGGCATAGCAAACACTTTTCAACCGCCATCGCATGATAAGGTTCCTGAGGTCGTCTTGAAGCTGAAGACCAACAAGCAGTTCTTCATTGAGGAAAACGTGGTTCAAGCCCTTTGCCGTTACCAAAAAAAAAAAAAGTATTATATCAGTTATCTGGTTCCCATAGTGCTTAGTTTGGGACTTGATAGCGCTGTTTTAAATGTCCAGCAATATTTATTTAATTATCCTTTAATAATAACAAAATCTAATAAAGATAGTCATCACGTAATTGAGAAATGTCCTGAAAGATAAACTTGCAGATATAAAAACAAGGTTAGCGACAAAAATAAATGCCGCGGAAGCTTTGAATACTGTCAAGTCAAACACTAGATATTGCAATAACTAGAAGTATACCTTACATAAATATAATGTTTATTTTATTGTAACTAGTCCATGAAACTCGTAGAAATAAAATATCTCTCTCGCTCTCTCCTTTGAAAGATATTTGTTCCAGGTCTAAGTGTTTCTCTATAGTGTTGTAATTACCTACGTATCTACAAAAAATAAGTATTCTATCAGTTTTCTAGTTCCATTTAGCTTTGCTTAGTTTGGGGCTAGATAGAGCTGTGTGATATGTCCGTCAATAGTTATTTATTCTAATGTAGGCATTTATTCTATCGAATAAAATATTGCTATAATTTAGTCTGGTATTGAAATTTGAGGCCGTCCTCCGAGATGGTTTAATAGCTTACGTTATAATGCATCTATACTAATATTATAAAGAGAAAGATTTGTTTGTGTGTATTGAATAGGCTCCGAAACTAACGGACTGATTAAAAAAATTCATTCACTGTTGGGAAGCTACACTATCCCCGGGTAACATAGGTTACTTTTTACTCAACTGCGCAAAAGGAGGGTAATGTTTTTATTGAAAAACTACGCGTGCGTAGCGGCGGATTGGTCAGCTAGTTATAAATAAATCATATATAGATATAAATAGATCATAGATAGATCACGGAGCAAAGCGGAAGATGTTTCCCCAATCCTCAATTCTTAATGAACCCTACTCAAATCGAAATCCTAAGCACGCATTTCCCATTTTCTAATAGTGTCAATTATTTAAACCCCGAGGCGGTAGGTAGGTACTATTAACAATAGGGTGAAGGTATCGTTACCGGCACACCGTGATTTATTAAGGCAAATTGTGGGCCGTGCAATAATAAGCGGAAGTGACGTCATTTACCGCGCCCGAAGGCTTTATGAAGAGCAGATGTAGTAATCATTTGATAAGCTATTTTTATGGTTATTTTAATTCATTGTTTTTCAATACACTTGCTCGTAAAATGAGCTTTAGTACATCGTTCTTAGGGCCATAAACCGTACTTCAACACACGCGTGCGTAATAATATTACACACTAGCTAGTGGTAGAATTATCCCTACAAAGTTAAGTTAGTACCTAACTGCAAATTTTATGCGAGTGAACAGAGCTTTTTAAATTTTCGCGAACTATACACATGTTTTTAAGACGAAACTGGTCTTTTCGCGCACAGATTTATATCAAAATTATAATTTTGACTAACCTCGACGTTTCGGCCAAGTTACATCGGCCGTGGTCACGAGAGACTGAAGCGGGCGGTTGTCATTGCCGGGCAGCGTAAATGTTATCACTAACTACCCACACTTGGTTTTCTGAATCGCACGTATCACTGTTTCGACACACAATACTAACAGTATCTGAAGTTACGCGTGGATCTAAATCGCGACGTGAACACCTAACTATAACTGGATTCCACGATGCAGATATTCTTAAGCCGTCCTCACGATTAAAATTGCGATATTTCTTTATCTCGATGGCTTCTCGAATGATTCTTGGGTAATATTGGCGGTCGGTGGAGATAATTTTGGAGTCGTGAAGTTCTATCCAGTAGTTTGGTCCAGATTCATTGCGAAAAGACCCATTTCGTCTTAAAATTATGAGTGAACAGAGCATTTTCAATTTAACCGGGTATTACAGTTTTTGTAACAAGAAAGAGGTTTTATGCCGCTGAAAATCCTATTACATTTTTGGAATAAATAAATGTATCCCTAAATAAAACGAAAAAACATTTATTATTGTCTAAAAATTTTTTTAAACTAAATATATCTTCGTTTGAACACAATCTCACCTGATGGTAAGCGATGATGTGGTCTAAGATGAAGCACGAAGGTCTAGAAGAAACCTATTCACTCTAACTTAAAGAGGCCCGGATTGTATACTTTAGGAAAAACAGACGACGCCAAAGCGTTCCATACCTTAGCTGCACGCATCAAGAACGTAGAAGCAAAACGGTGTGTGCGAATGGGTGGTATATCAACTAGGTACGGATGGTACTGAGCCGTGCACCTGCTAGTCTTTTGGTGGAAAGGAGATGGCGGAATCAGATCGTGAAGTTTCTGGGCACATTCCCCGAAATGTATTCTGTAATACATCGATAGGCTTGCAACTTTACAGCGGTGTTCGAGACTTTGGGTCTTAGCCTCCGCCATGTATTGCTCACCTATAAGCCTAAAAGCCCTAAGTAAATACTTAAATACACCTAAATTACTTATAATTCACCATAATTTGGTATAAAATATTTGCATTTTATCACTAAAATTATAATTTTGAAGTAGGCTGTATGGCTATATGTAATCAATTAAATTACACCTGGCGCGTGCACACAGTAAAGTAACGAGTAACTTTTTAACAAAAATATAAGCGACTTCAGATAACAGTAAAAATCAAACTACTCTACCAATTTGGACAAAATTTCCATGTGAATAATATAAAAACAGATCTTTTAAACAAAAAACTTTTTTCAAATCGGTTGATACATAACGCAGTTCTGAGATAACAAACATAACGTAACATAAAAATTAAACAAATTTAAAATGTATATGGTTATCTCAGCTCGTTTTCGAAGAAAAACATTTAGGAATTAAATTATTTTTAGTCAAGCGTGAGTAGCGTCTTAAAATTAATCAAGTTGGTAATTTTTTTTGATGCCAATCGGCTCGGTGTTTTGTAAGGATCATTTTATTGTATCGAATTAAAAAATCTGAGAGCGGAAGTCAAAGTTAAGTTAAGTTTAAAAAAAAATGCACCTGTATCTCCTGTGGTTATAGGTGCTGCTGTACTGTCCCAGTTAAACAAAAACCACACTGTGTTTTTTTTTGTAAATACATACTTATAATATATAGAAAAACGTCCAGACCCGGAACAAATCCCGCTGCAAAACAAATGATTACAGATGTAATCATTTTTTTTTGCAGCGCGAATCGAACCCGCTACCTCCTGCGTCTCAGTCGGCTATTCGCCCACTGCGTTACGGAAGTCGTCGTTAAATTTAAATAAAACCCTAATCTAAGAAGCCGCTGCCAGTGGGCAGAGTGCCCAGAATGCTGGCCACATTGTCACGTTGAATGGCAATGCTTAAACGTTGGCCAAAATACTGGCCAGCATTTGGGTCACGCGTCGCCTCGACTAGTCGTTTTGAAAGGTCATTAAACATTTTGTGGGCGCTCGGATTAGATTAGAATTTAAGTAACTTTAGTTAGGTCATATAACGTTTTGGCTTGTAAGTTTTGTGAGCATTTAAATATACCTACCTAAAATTAGTCATAAAAGCCCATGAGGACCTGCCTTCTCCAAGTCTTCTATCATCACGGAGGCTTTCCGGCTGTGTCGGCTGAAACGGTTTAACCGCGTTTAAGCGTTGTTTACAGCCACTGTAGTCTCCGCCAATTTTACGCAATCATTTTCATATATTAATATCAGAATGAGGCTATTTGTAGTAAAACTGAGCGGATGCGATTCAATATAAAGCCATATTTTATCGTTTGTATAATATGCAGATTTTTAATATACAGATAATATTTTATGGGTGGAATTTATTATTATTGTGATTAATCCGAAATATTAATGAACTTATTAATTTTTATGTACTACATTTTTGTTATTGACAAATTTTTGTTTGTTTTAGGGCTCCCTAATGTTAATACCTATATGAGTTGGGGGTGACTTTTTTATTCACGTACCCTCGGATATCCTGTAGGTATACCCTATCACCGATAGGCCCTATCACCCTATCACCGATCTATGGGGGACGCTAAATGGAAATATAGATGGAGACTTTTTGCGCCGCGTTATTTTCAGTATCTTTGTTGTCCCAAAATACGTCTGCTTCATATGTTGAAAAGACTGGTTTGGAAAAGGAGGAAATAATTTCAGAAAGGATAAAACCAACAATAAACCTTTCCATCACTTTACCTTCACGAGTGTCCGCTTGAATGAACCGAACATACGACAAAATTAATTTTCCGTACTTATCCACACAAAAATACATCCAATAATCTAAACAGAAGCGGCGACCATTCATAGAATATAACTTATTTTTACCCTCTCTAAGGTTGTGAAGGTTAAGTGTTAAGGTTCGTGCTTTTCTACAAGATGGAATGAGAAATGAGAAGATCCATAGACAAATTAAGATCACATAGCCAAGAGAATTAGCAAGCTGAAGTGGAAGTGGGCAGGGCACATAGCTTGAGGAACTGACGGCCGTTGGGGCAGAAAAGTTCTCGCGTGGAGATCACGCACTGGAAAGCGCAGCGTATGATGGATGGCGGATGAGCGGATGGCTCCCACTACATAGAAATACGACTTGATAAAGGTTACTGGGAGCCGTTGGGTGCAGGCCGCACAAGATCGGTCGCTCTAGAAATCTATGGGGGAGGCGTATGTGTAGCAATGAACGTGAAAATGATGACGATTAAGAAGGTAAAAAAGGATTGTTGCAATTCGTTTTAAAGTACTATTTACTAGGTTTATCAACGTACATCTCTTGAATGAATGAACTAAATACTCTTTATTGCACACCAAACAAAAATACAGTAACAATAGAAATAAACCATAAATAAAGGTACAATGGGCGGTTTTATCGCTAAAAGCGATCTTTTCTAGACAACCATCCAAAGGTTGTGAGTAAGTATGCTTCAATTGGGTCTAGCTTTTGCGTATTTGGCAAAGCCATGATAGGACAAATAAAATGATATAAAAGTCCGACAGATGCAAGAACCAATTTCGAAATTCAAAATTGTTCTGAAATATGAAACGTCTTCGAATTTCTCATGCGAGCATGGAGTTCCTAAACTTCTTAATCGCTACAGTATTAATACTTTTTTAATGCGCAATTAATAAAATCTAATAAAATGTTTGTTGGAGGAATTTTGCTTTGTTCTGTTGTATGAAAATATATTTTATCAAATTTGACTAATTTTCGCTGCTCAGATTTTTTTCATCCAATACAATAAAATGATCCTTACATAAATCGGCATTCTGCATCGATCGGCATCAAAAAAAACTTACCAACTTAATTCATTTTAAGGCGCTACTCACGCTTGACCAAAAAAAAATTTAATTCCAAAATGTTTTTCTTTGAAAACAAGCTGATGTTTTAAAAGAAACTGCACCTGTATTTCTTCTGGTTATGGGTGCTGCCGTACTGTCCCAGTTAAAAAAACACTCTGTATAACTAAATATTCTGTGAATACTTCAAGCGACCTGTTGCCGTTATCAATATCGAGCTAAAACGAGCAAAAAAATCAAGTTTGTTGTATGGGAGCCCCCCCTTAAATATTTATTTTATTCTGTTTTTAGTATTTCTTGTTATAGTGGCAATAGAAATACTCATACATCATCTGTGAAAATTTCAACTGTCTAACTATCATGGTTCATGAGATATAGCCTGGTGACAGACGGACAGACAGACAGGGGAGTCTCAGTAATAGGGTGCCGTTTTACCCTTTGGGTACGGTAACCCTAAAAAGGGAATTCATTATCAGTAATATTTTCTGTTCACTCTCATCGTTTGGACGCGTTCGGCAGTAGCTCGTCAGTGCCCGCCGGACAGTTGTGAGCGGAACCTGATTTTATAGGTGTTTTCCAATTCTTGACCTTATATTGTTGTCATAAGGTCTATAACAACAACACGTACAATTACAAAAACAATACGTACACACGGTTACACATCAAGCTATACATTTCCAGAATAAGCTGACATCGCATTGTGTAGGCTTTTCGTAGAATTAGAGGTCAGCTTATACTGGCAATGTATAGCTTGATGTGTAGCCGTGTGTACAATTAACGTTTTTTAATTAAAACACGTTCACTCAACATCGCGATAACTTGCAAGACTGGGCAGCAGGTACTATGTATTGTGTAGACAGCTAAGGTGAGTCGAGGTACTGGCGTAAGAGTAGACAAGCTGAGTAGCTGTCTACTGGCTAGGCAGCAGCTCGCACGGTGTAAACGAGCCAAACTTTAACTACGTAGCAGGAGTGTGGGAGTTCTAAGAGGATAAAGTGCCCTTGCACCGCGAGTAGGATGAGAGCTCGCCTACGCAAGATTCAAGAGGGCAGGTAATGTATGAAAATGTTTAAATTAAGCACGTTTTTAATAAATTATTTGTTAATGAAATTCCGTTATTATTTAGCCTTACGCAGAGTTCAGATAATGTGGCACTGTAGACACGGCTACACATCAAGCTATACATTGTCAGTATACGCTGACCTCTCATTCTACAAAAAGCCTACACAATGCGAGGTCAGCTTATACTGGAAATGTATGGCTTGATGTGTAGGCGTGTCTACAATGTTTGCGTGATTTGCAAATATTTGTTCCGGGGTCTAGGTGTTGTGGTACGCAGGTACCTGCAGTTCCAGCTACCTGCAATAAATAAATTGAGTCCGAATTAGAAGTTTGATTTTTGGAACTAATTTTATCGTTAACAGCTTATAGATAGTTCAATCCAAGAAGACGCGCCCCACCAATTTTTGGTTGAGGGGATCGCGGGGTGCGGGGAGTTTGCTCCGAGCGTCAGTCGCGAACCGTCAGCGGTTCGATGCACACAGGTAGTATATTCTATGTTGCGAAAATCCAGACTCGCCATGTAAGTTGCTCTACTTTATTTTTTTTAAATGTCGATAAAATCTCAACGTGTTGTACTTAAAAGCCAGGTATGGAAATGATTATTTAGAAGTTTGTAGTTACTAAAACACATGAAATAAGCAAAGGAAAGTAATTTAATTTTGAAAATAGCAAATTTTACTAAAAGAAGACTTCATTTCATCTTTAAAAATAAGTAAAACTATTTAATGTTTTTTTTTATTTTAGGCAAGAGAAATTATTTCTAAAGTTTATAATTTTATGAAACAAGAAGCAAGTAAAAATTATGCAGAAAAACTCACTGATGCGCGATGGAGAACCGCACAGGCTGTTGGAGTATCTGAAAGCACAGTGACTAGAATTCTACGCGAAAGAAAGGCATATACTAATACAATGAACCAAACTACAGTACCTGCTATGGAATCGAATATAACTATGGAGACGGATGCGATAGTTCCTATAGTCCCAAGTGCGAAGCGTACAACAGAGCCGACTACGGAAGCGGATATTGAGTCTGAAAATGAAGCGAGTACGTCGCATTCGAATTTAGTAGGCAGAAGTGCTTCTATTTTTACATCACCCATGAAGAAGAGAAGGGTAAGACCACGAAAAATTGATTTAGACGAATTTGATATTGGTGTAGTTCCAAGAACTATACAAAACTATCATTTAGAACATCGTCAATTTCCAACATTATCACGACTTTATATTGTTTTGAAAGACCGTATAAAATTTGATGGATGTATAACAACCCTAAGAACTTTGTTACTTAAACTTGGTTATAAATGGAGAAAAACTGATAATAACAGGAAAGTGCTAACCGAAAAACATGATATTCGAATGTTAAGATTCAAATATTTAAAACAGATAAAGTCTTTTCGTAATGAAGGTAGACCTATAGTCTACACAGATGAATCATATATTCATACTAACCACGTGCAAAAAAAATCTTAGGCTGAAAAAAGTTCTAAAACAGCAATAAAACAAAATTTAACAAAAGGAGTGCGCATAATTATAGTACATGGCGGAAGTGCAGAGGGTTTCGTACCAAATGCGTTGTTGACATACAGATCAGAGATCAAATCCGGAGACTACCACGATAATATGAACACAGACAATTACTTAAAGTGGCTAAAGGAGAAACTAATACCAAATCTTCCAAATGATGCCGTGGTAGTCTTGGATAATGCAGCCTATCACAATACTAGTTCGGAAAAAATACCAACATCCAACTCCAACAAATTAGACGTGCAGACTTGGCTGAATGAAAAAATATCCATTTTGAACCAAACTACAAAAAACCTGAACTTTATGACCTTATATTAAAAAACAAAGAAAACTTCCGCAAGTACAAAGTTGACGAATTATTGAAAGAACATGGATTCACAGCGCTTCGGCTTCCTCCGTATCACCCAGATTTAAACCCAATCGAAAACATTTGGGGTATTGTAAAAAACGACGTTGCTAGCCGCAATATCAATCAAAATTACACTTCGATTATGTTCATTTTAAATGAAGTATTTGATCGAGTAAATAAAGATGTCTGGTTCAATACTTGTCAGCACGTGGAAAAAATAGAAGACGAATACATGAGACACTGTGATCTTGATTTTAGTTTAATTATAAATTTCGGTGATACGTCAGACTCTGAATCAGATTTTTCTGAAACGAGTGATTGACGATTATCATTTCTCAATAAAGTTCAATAAAACTTTTCACGTATTTCATTTATGTCTATATTTACCCCCTATTATGAAAATGGTAATATTATCGTAAATTAACTAATAATCACATACAATATCCACACTTAAAAATAAAAAAAACATAACCCTTTCCTTGCAGTCGGGTAATAAAAATAATATTGAAGTAGAGCATCTTTCACTTTGATCATGACGCTCTCTCCTAATTAGTCTATTCATTGTAGTGTGCGTGTGCACTAATAGGTAATTAGTGTGTACCGATAACACTCAAATATTGACGGAAGCTTGCACACATATACTATAAACGGTTAGGAGAAATAGAGGGGCGCGTCTTCGTGGATTGCACGATCTATACACATGTTTAAATTCCCAATTACAAAAGTAAAATGGTTATAACGATTACCACTCTGGTGTTTTCCATTGCCATTTAGCGCATAGAATTAGGGAGCCGCTCATAAATTGTCATTCACTTATCTCAAATATTTTACGAGTACATTTCACATGTGCAGTCAGCTACATAAGTCGATAACCATTCAAGTCAATAAGCACTTAAATTTAAAAAAAAACGCACCTAAAAACCTTAGAGGGTTTGTCCATGGTGTATTATGTACACTTGGGTATAGTAAACTTCATCACTTAATTCACTTGTGTGAATAATAAAATTAAACTATTTAATACTCTTGATCAGTGCTAACAGAGTTTAATTTCAATAACCTACCTAAAATCGTTATAGTTTGAGTGTGTTGTTACCTAATTTTGGAAAACCTTTGATTTACAAGTTTCTACGATGTTTTAAATTAAATACCTACATGATGAATGCATGCTTTGTACACATTGTACGCTAGCCTAAACTTAAACTTCTTATGATAATACACTTTAAACCGAAACCGAAACAAACAGGGGGTGTTTATATTGTGATTTAAAACTAAATACTCCTTCAGAGTTACAATACATACTTAGTGGATGAGGTATGGTGCAACTGTAAGAGGATCTAAAAAAGTTTAGAAAAAAAATGTGCAACCTAACCTAACTGATACAGTTGGATCAAAAATATACATCCAACTGATTGGACGATGTGAAAGCACTCGATTTTGTGTTATTTATGCACACGTTCCAATTAAGTTTGGAGAGTAATAGTTTTAGTTTTCTTAATGAATAAAGCTTATTTAAAATGTATTTTGAATTTTCTATTATATTCTATAGGTAGAACTAGTGATTAAAATTTTAATTATGCACTTAGGTGCATTAACCCAGGTGAATTAAGTCAACTACATTGAACTTAGCTAAGTTACATTCGATTAGCGATGACGCTAGCCGATAAGTCCGAAAATGTATGGGATTTGACACGTGCTATGGAAATATCACGTGATATATCGACAATAAACCTATGTAGAAATCGAATCGATTCGAAGCGAATGTAACTTGGCTACGGGCCCTTGTCCTTAATAGGCAAGTATAATCTTCGACAAATCATACCAATACTAATATTGTAAATGCAAAAATTTTGAATATTTTTTTTATACCACTAAGGTAGCAAACAAGCATACAGCCCACCTGTCGGTAAGCGGTTACTGTAGCCTATGGACGTTTGTAACACCATAGTATCACTCGCGCGTTGTCGACCCTTTAAAATTTTCAAAACGCTCTTTTTGAAGAACCCCCTGCAGTAATCCCTGGAGAAAACCTCGGCAGGGAGATCTTTCACAAATAAAGTGTTCGCAGGAGGAAATTCCTCTGGAAGCTCACGGTACGCGACCACATCGTCTGCAAGGTGTGTGGTTTCCATGCCGATGGCAAGCGGTGCGATGATAAAAGGAACCTGCACCCCAAATTTATTTGTTTGTTACTCAATCACGTAAGAACGGCTGAACCAATTTAGAGAGAATTTGGTTTGTCGATAGATTATTAGATTAGATTAATAAAATTCTATATTACACTAATAAAATAATACATGGGCAAACGTAATGCTAATTAGCATTTTATTCCAACTAACCTCTGTATACGACGTGGTGATGACAGGTGGAGCAGGGTAGCAACTGAATGGTGGCAGAGGAATGTCTATAGAAGGGTTGGACGTCCGGCAGCGAGATGGGTGGACGACATCGTTAGAGTCGCGGGCCGTCAATGGGTGAGACTAGCGCAGGATCGTGGCGGATGGCATAAACTTGGGGAGGCCTATACCCAGCAGTGGGTGAAGTCGGGCTGTGGATGATGATGATGATGAACCTCTGTATAGTGTAGATTAAGTGGTATTGCTTCCCAGAAAGTAGATAAACACACTTTTAACTCAGAAACTCAGGATTATGACCTACGGATTCTGTTAATCCAGTGCGGGCTACTCGCACACGCGCTCCTCTGCCGACGCCACCCCGGCGGCTCTCTGCTGGTCGTCGGCCGCGTCGGCCGTGCGCGCCTCGCGCTCCACCCGCAAGATTGCGGCGAGCTCGTTCCGCTCGGCGCGCGTCTTCTCGCACTCCGCGAGTGCGTCACACGCCACGCGGTCTCCTAGACCGCTCGTTCGGCGCGGTCCTCGCACGCCGAAGTCCAGCTTGTCGCTAGCGCACTTGCACCGCGCTTGCTTCATGATAAAAACCAAAGCGTTAAGTTCCAAACTCGGAGGAGGACAGGTTTTCTAAACGTGGCCAGATACCGTCTAAAATAGCCGTTTAAGCCGATATCTGACGAATACTGCTTTAGTTATTAAGATTCGGCGACAACAAAACATATTAACGCCTCGGCCGTACCTGATGATTACTAATAATTCGATACAAGTATTCGATTTCAGTCTAAAAAAAGAAAACATTGTGATATTACCCTCACACACAATAAATAAATTGGCTTTTAAAACAAATAGTCAAATTCAAACGGTAAGGTAAAATAGGAGGTAGTTTCGACCTCTTGGACTTTCCAGACCTTTTACTATGCAAAACTTGATAGCGCCTCCAGCAAAGTGATCGATCCACTATCGATTAATCGGTCAGGCACCACAACTTTACAAAACTGTCTTGAAGTGAACATTGACAGGCTAAAATATCGACCTTGGACGTCGGTTGACTACATTTGCACCATTGCGGGTAGACAAATTTTAAAAACAAAAAAAAACTTCAATTTTATTGCGTCATATCTCGATTTCGCAAAACATGTATAGGTTTGTTTTGGTAGCCACTGAATGCTTCCCAGAAGGCTTTTGGAACTGTTTAGTTAGAGTGTCTATTTATGCCCTGGAACACCATAATAAAAACATGTATCCTCTTCAAACCAACGCTTTCGGTGTGACTAATGAGATCGTGTTTATTCTTAGCATAAGATGTACTTGTCACATTAATAGCACTAATCTTAGACGTGTTTATCTTTACGTACTCGTAAATCGAAAAGAACTGGACTAAATCATCAGGCACTTATGCGTTCGTGGCGGATGTTCGAATAATGTGATGGGGGACAGTTATTCCGCGGATAACATTTGCTTGCAAGCCAGTGACAAGCTCGTCACCGAGTTCCTGTACTATGCGTATGCATCATCTACTTCGACACACTAATTGTACATGTTGTGCAAGCTAGGATATACAAAAGGATATACAACTCGAAATACAAAAATATTGGTTCGGTCTTACCGCTGTCTGTTTTGATGAATCGGATCGCTTTCACAATGCGACCTGTTACCGTTTTGCGGCACCGCTGGCACATTGGCTTCCCGGCGACACCCTCCAGTCCAGGCTCCAGTGCCTGACACACGCAGGTCCCGATGAGTGACACCGGTGAAGGCACCAAAGGCGCCGACGGCGGAGGCATCAACACGTTACTGGCAGGCGAGCTGAACGCCCGCGATCGAGGCGCAGGCCACGGCAGAAAGGCAGTGTGCGCGCACGAGCACGTGGTAACAGCGCAAGCGATGAGGCGCGCGCATGAGCACGGAAACGGTGAGCGCTGACGGTGGACACTCCTCAGCACGTGATGTTGGTGTGCTCGTTAACAAGAACAGGGGAGCTTGTCGTGGTGATCACGTTCATGGGCGCATCGCCCTCGAGTGTCCGACCGATGACCATGCGAGTGTCGGTGCGGGGAACGCTCATGAGAGTGACTGCGACGCCGCTGACTGCTGGAGCGTCGATAAGGCGATCGACTATGCGAGCGGTCACGGAAGCGCCAACTACGGGACCTCTGGTCTTGTGACCTCCGTGATCCAGACGGTCGCCGGTGGCGAGACCGGGGGCAGCTTAACCCCTTCATCTCTATGATTGCACTGTAAACAAGACACAAAAGCGGTGCACCAGCGCACCCTAATTAGATAAATACGTAAATGACAATCAGACGAAATAAAATTAACTACCCTCAAATAACAACAAAAAAAAACACCACGTTTATTATTTTATTCTCTTTTTTAAGATATAGGAAATAGTGGGAATGATTTCTTTATCCTACTTCTGATTTAAAGAATCAGAAGCAGTTTTATATAAAAATACATTTATACATTAACCTAAAAATAAGTTATTCAAAAACAGAAATAATTAAAACTAAAAGAACACTCTAGCCCAAAAGAAAATACGAATTATACAAAATAAATCTATAGGTGGTACTCGGTACGTCCGTTCAGGACGGTGATTCGCAGCGAAAAGAAGGCCCTCCTCCTCGCGTCGTCCGTATTTATAGTGTTTGCCGTAGGTAGTTCGAAGCACTTCCAGCAATATTATAATCTAATTACTAAGCAAAACAAGCATATGAGTATTATACCTACTTTGTACTATTGTAGACTTGAATGTGAGAGAGCGAAAGTATTTCTTTTAAATACTTATTTTATTATTTATATGATTTTTTTAACTAATGCTTTAACTTAACTAACTTAATTTTGCTAGACATAGTTAAAAATATTCATATGATGGGAGAAGCCACTGGCACCTGAAACACAGTTTTATACTGGTTCGGGAGCCTATGGATTCAAATGTACTATGTCATACTTTACTTATGTCAATAAATAAATTTTAACTCTACGTTAACTTTTACCTGGGCGGAAGCGAGTATCGCTATAGTGAAGTATAGTATAGCGAAAAATTCAGAACAGACGAATGCTCTTTTACAACATAAATAAAACTTAATCTACTTAGGTCGCTGACTGTCTACATAGAGCTCTTTACAGCCCAGACACAATAAAATATTTGATAATCGATTAACTCTACGTTAACTTTTACCTGGGCGGAAGCGAGTATCGCTATAGTAAAGTATAGTATAGCGAAAAATTCAGAACAGACGAATGCTCTTTTACAACATAAATAAAACTTAATCTACTTAGGTCGCTGACTGTCTACATAGAGCTCTTTACAGCCCAGACACAATAAAATATTTGATAATCGATTAACTCTACGTTAACTTTTACCTGGGCGGAAGCGAGTATCGCTATAGTAAAGTATAGTATAGCGAAAAATTCAGAACAGACGAATGCTCTTTTACAACATAAATAAAACTTAATCTACTTAGGTCGCTGACTGTCTACATAGAGCTCTTTACAGCCCAGACACAATAAAATATTTGATAATCGATTAACTCTACGTTAACTTTTACCTGGGCGGAAGCGAGTATCGCTATAGTAAAGTATAGTATAGCGAAAAATTCAGAACAGACGAATGCTCTTTTACAACATAAATAAAACTTAATCTACTTAGGTCGCTGACTGTCTACATAGAGCTCTTTACAGCCCAGACACAATAAAATATTTGATAATCGATTAACTCTACGTTAACTTTTACCTGGGCGGAAGCGAGTATCGCTATAGTAAAGTATAGTATAGCGAAAAATTCAGAACAGACGAATGCTCTTTTACAACATAAATAAAACTTAATCTACTTAGGTCGCTGACTGTCTACATAGAGCTCTTTACAGCCCAGACACAATAAAATATTTGATAATCGATTAACTCTACGTTAACTTTTACCTGGGCGGAAGCGAGTATCGCTATAGTAAAGTATAGTATAGCGAAAAATTCAGAACAGACGAATGCTCTTTTACAACATAAATAAAACTTAATCTACTTAGGTCGCTGACTGTCTACATAGAGCTCTTTACAGCCCAGACACAATAAAATATTTGATAATCGATTAACTCTACGTTAACTTTTACCTGGGCGGAAGCGAGTATCGCTATAGTAAAGTATAGTATAGCAAAAAATTCAGAACAGACGAATGCTCTTTTACAACATAAATAAAACTTAATCTACTTAGGTCGCTGACTGTCTACATAGAGCTCTTTACAGCCCAGACACAATAAAATATTTGATAATCGATTAACTCTACGTTAACTTTTACCTGGGCGGAAGCGAGTATCGCTATAGTAAAGTATAGTATAGCGAAAAATTCAGAACAGACGAATGCTCTTTTACAACATAAATAAAACTTAATCTACTTAGGTCGCTGACTGTCTACATAGAGCTCTTTACAGCCCAGACACAATAAAATATTTGATAATCGATTAACTCTACGTTAACTTTTACCTGGGCGGAAGCGAGTATCGCTATAGTAAAGTATAGTATAGCGAAAAATTCAGAACAGACGAATGCTCTTTTACAACATAAATAAAACTTAATCTACTTAGGTCGCTGACTGTCTACATAGAGCTCTTTACAGCCCAGACACAATAAAATATTTGATAATCGATTAACTCTACGTTAACTTTTACCTGGGCGGAAGCGAGTATCGCTATAGTAAAGTATAGTATAGCGAAAAATTCAGAACAGACGAATGCTCTTTTACAACATAAATAAAACTTAATCTACTTAGGTCGCTGACTGTCTACATAGAGCTCTTTACAGCCCAGACACAATAAAATATTTGATAATCGATTAACTCTACGTTAACTTTTACCTGGGCGGAAGCGAGTATCGCTATAGTAAAGTATAGTATAGCGAAAAATTCAGAACAGACGAATGCTCTTTTACAACATAAATAAAACTTAATCTACTTAGGTCGCTGACTGTCTACATAGAGCTCTTTACAGCCCAGACACAATAAAATATTTGATAATCGATTAACTCTACGTTAACTTTTACCTGGGCGGAAGCGAGTATCGCTATAGTAAAGTATAGTATAGCGAAAAATTCAGAACAGACGAATGCTCTTTTACAACATAAATAAAACTTAATCTACTTAGGTTGCTGACTGTCTACATAGAGCTCTTTACAGCCCAGACACAATAAAATATTTGATAATCGATTAACTCTACGTTAACTTTTACCTGGGCGGAAGCGAGTATCGCTATAGTAAAGTATAGTATAGCGAAAAATTCAGAACAGACGAATGCTCTTTTACAACATAAATAAAACTTAATCTACTTAGGTCGCTGACTGTCTACATAGAGCTCTTTACAGCCCAGACACAATAAAATATTTGATAATCGATTAACTCTACGTTAACTTTTACCTGGGCGGAAGCGAGTATCGCTATAGTAAAGTATAGTATAGCGAAAAATTCAGAACAGACGAATGCTCTTTTACAACATAAATAAAACTTAATCTACTTAGGTCGCTGACTGTCTACATAGAGCTCTTTACAGCCCAGACACAATAAAATATTTGATAATCGATTAACTCTACGTTAACTTTTACCTGGGCGGAAGCGAGTATCGCTATAGTAAAGTATAGTATAGCGAAAAATTCAGAACAGACGAATGCTCTTTTACAACATAAATAAAACTTAATCTACTTAGGTCGCTGACTGTCTACATAGAGCTCTTTACAGCCCAGACACAATAAAATATTTGATAATCGATTAACTCTACGTTAACTTTTACCTGGGCGGAAGCGAGTATCGCTATAGTAAAGTATAGTATAGCGAAAAATTCAGAACAGACGAATGCTCTTTTACAACATAAATAAAACTTAATCTACTTAGGTCGCTGACTGTCTACATAGAGCTCTTTACAGCCCAGACACAATAAAATATTTGATAATCGATTAACTCTACGTTAACTTTTACCTGGGCGGAAGCGAGTATCGCTATAGTAAAGTATAGTATAGCGAAAAATTCAGAACAGACGAATGCTCTTTTACAACATAAATAAAACTTAATCTACTTAGGTCGCTGACTGTCTACATAGAGCTCTTTACAGCCCAGACACAATAAAATATTTGATAATCGATTAACTCTACGTTAACTTTTACCTGGGCGGAAGCGAGTATCGCTATAGTAAAGTATAGTATAGCGAAAAATTCAGAACAGACGAATGCTCTTTTACAACATAAATAAAACTTAATCTACTTAGGTCGCTGACTGTCTACATAGAGCTCTTTACAGCCCAGACACAATAAAATATTTGATAATCGATTAACTCTACGTTAACTTTTACCTGGGCGGAAGCGAGTATCGCTATAGTAAAGTATAGTATAGCGAAAAATTCAGAACAGACGAATGCTCTTTTACAACATAAATAAAACTTAATCTACTTAGGTCGCTGACTGTCTACATAGAGCTCTTTACAGCCCAGACACAATAAAATATTTGATAATCGATTAACTCTACGTTAACTTTTACCTGGGCGGAAGCGAGTATCGCTATAGTAAAGTATAGTATAGCGAAAAATTCAGAACAGACGAATGCTCTTTTACAACATAAATAAAACTTAATCTACTTAGGTCGCTGACTGTCTACATAGAGCTCTTTACAGCCCAGACACAATAAAATATTTGATAATCGATTAACTCTACGTTAACTTTTACCTGGGCGGAAGCGAGTATCGCTATAGTGAAGTATAGTATAGCGAAAAATTCAGAAAAGACGAATGCTCTTTTACAACATAAATAAAACTTAATCTACTTAGGTCGCTGACTGTCTACATAGAGCTCTTTACAGCCCAGACACAATAAAATATTTGATAATCGATTAACTCTACGTTAACTTTTACCTGGGCGGAAGCGAGTATCGCTATAGTAAAGTATAGTATAGCGAAAAATTCAGAACAGACGAATGCTCTTTTACAACATAAATAAAACTTAATCTACTTAGGTCGCTGACTGTCTACATAGAGCTCTTTACAGCCCAGACACAATAAAATATTTGATAATCGATTAACTCTACGTTAACTTTTACCTGGGCGGAAGCGAGTATCGCTATAGTAAAGTATAGTATAGCGAAAAATTCAGAACAGACGAATGCTCTTTTACAACATAAATAAAACTTAATCTACTTAGGTCGCTGACTGTCTACATAGAGCTCTTTACAGCCCAGACACAATAAAATATTTGATAATCGATTAACTCTACGTTAACTTTTACCTGGGCGGAAACGAGTATCGCTATAGTAAAGTATAGTATAGCGAAAAATTCAGAACAGACGAATGCTCTTTTACAACATAAATAAAACTTAATCTACTTAGGTCGCTGACTGTCTACATAGAGCTCTTTACAGCCCAGACACAATAAAATATTTGATAATCGATTAACTCTACGTTAACTTTTACCTGGGCGGAAGCGAGTATCGCTATAGTAAAGTATAGTATAGCGAAAAATTCAGAACAGACGAATGCTCTTTTACAACATAAATAAAACTTAATCTACTTAGGTCGCTGACTGTCTACATAGAGCTCTTTACAGCCCAGACACAATAAAATATTTGATAATCGATTAACTCTACGTTAACTTTTACCTGGGCGGAAGCGAGTATCGCTATAGTAAAGTATAGTATAGCGAAAAATTCAGAACAGACGAATGCTCTTTTACAACATAAATAAAACTTAATCTACTTAGGTCGCTGACTGTCTACATAGAGCTCTTTACAGCCCAGACACAATAAAATATTTGATAATCGATTAACTCTACGTTAACTTTTACCTGGGCGGAAGCGAGTATCGCTATAGTAAAGTATAGTATAGCGAAAAATTCAGAACAGACGAATGCTCTTTTACAACATAAATAAAACTTAATCTACTTAGGTCGCTGACTGTCTACATAGAGCTCTTTACAGCCCAGACACAATAAAATATTTGATAATCGATTAACTCTACGTTAACTTTTACCTGGGCGGAAGCGAGTATCGCTATAGTAAAGTATAGTATAGCGAAAAATTCAGAACAGACGAATGCTCTTTTACAACATAAATAAAACTTAATCTACTTAGGTCGCTGACTGTCTACATAGAGCTCTTTACAGCCCAGACACAATAAAATATTTGATAATCGATTAACTCTACGTTAACTTTTACCTGGGCGGAAGCGAGTATCGCTATAGTAAAGTATAGTATAGCGAAAAATTCAGAACAGACGAATGCTCTTTTACAACATAAATAAAACTTAATCTACTTAGGTCGCTGACTGTCTACATAGAGCTCTTTACAGCCCAGACACAATAAAATATTTGATAATCGATTAACTCTACGTTAACTTTTACCTGGGCGGAAGCGAGTATCGCTATATTAAAGTATAGTATAGCGAAAAATTCAGAACAGACGAATGCTCTTTTACAACATAAATAAAACTTAATCTACTTAGGTCGCTGACTGTCTACATAGAGCTCTTTACAGCCCAGACACAATAAAATATTTGATAATCGATTAACTCTACGTTAACTTTTACCTGGGCGGAAGCGAGTATCGCTATAGTAAAGTATAGTATAGCAAAAAATTCAGAACAGACGAATGCTCTTTTACAACATAAATAAAACTTAATCTACTTAGGTCGCTGACTGTCTACATAGAGCTCTTTACAGCCCAGACACAATAAAATATTTGATAATCGATTAACTCTACGTTAACTTTTACCTGGGCGGAAGCGAGTATCGCTATAGTAAAGTATAGTATAGCGAAAAATTCAGAACAGACGAATGCTCTTTTACAACATAAATAAAACTTAATCTACTTAGGTCGCTGACTGTCTACATAGAGCTCTTTACAGCCCAGACACAATAAAATATTTGATAATCGAGGGATATGTATGCATGGTCTCAGAAAGCCAAGTTTACGATAAATATTCGATATCAAAGCCTTCATTGATATTCAATCTGTAAATTTTTGAAATTCAATATTGAATATTTATGTTCAAGTTCAATTTAGTCTACCTTATAATAAACTAAAGACGTTATCGATCAGGTTATTTGTACTTAAAATTATAAACGTGTCGTTGGTAAAGAACCCGCAAAGTTAACTATTGGTTCAAGGCGTCTATGGCTAGCTGTTTCCACAATTATGCCAATGGCAGGTCGGCAGAATTTTAAAACGGGAGAACGATGGAGATCCGATTATAGAAAATGGTTAGTCAGTGTTTGTTGAAGATGAATGTAGGACGCTGGAAAATGAGCTTTAGTAATTTCGAAGGAACTTTTAAATTGAAATAATAAGTATAGAATTTTTCAAACTTTCGCGATCATTGTACATAATTACTAGTAACGGTTAGTGTAGTGTGTCGTAATATGAACAAGGACATTTCTAATTCTGAAGACCAAGTGAGGGTAGTTACTGCAGCTGCCATCACTTCTCTTCTCACAGTTGTTGCAACACAGTCGAAACGTCGGGAAAGTTCGAACATTTATAACTCGAGAACGGCTGGACCGATTTTCATAGTTTTTGATTTGTTGTATTTGTCTCCGTCTCGAATAGCGGAATAACTATTAAAATATCAGAAAAACTCACGCAAATAGATATTACGAAGCAAAATTATTTTCTCATACATTGATGCAGATAATGATAGCTGACGTATATTGGCAGCCCGCGTCATATGCATGTCAAGGCGGTACGAAGTTCGCTGAGTCAACTAGTAACAAATAAAAAAGCTACATATATGTTAAATACCCGTTTGAAGAAGAATCGTTTCTCAGTTATATAAAGTAGGCGAACAAAGCATTCAACCTACCATAACCACTCCAATCTGCACGTTTCTAGACGTGGACTTCTTCAGCACAGGTGTCCTGATGATGGAATGTCTTCCAAGGCATAGTTGAAATTACACAGCACTTCGCGAGAGCGTCTCACGCGCACTGTGCACGGTGCGCGAGCACGGCAGTTAAAAAATAGTGTAATACTTTTCTATTCACGGAATAGTATCTTCAGGGATGAGAACGCGATCAACAGGGTGCGGTCGTACAAGCCAACTCCCGGCGCCTGCGCTGCTTGGGAGTGGCGCAGCGGTGTGCGGGGTGGGGCACGGCAGTTGTGACTTATGACAGAGCCTCTCATCCAACGTTTTTAAAACGACGGTAGTCGTAGAAAAGGTGGATGACAAACAGAATTAATACCTTATATTTATAACTAGCTGACCCGCTCACGGCTTCGCACGCTTGAAATTTCCCGTTCCCGTGAGAACTTCGGAATAAAAACTATTTAAAACACTCTTGCCAAAGTGACCCGGCACTTGATGTAAATGATTTCACGTCAATGAACGACGCTTAAATTATATGGATTTGGTTCATACAAAAATACTTAAATCGCGAAAAAAACGATGGGTGGGATAAGGAGCGTGAAAAATACTTTACGACCTATTCTTGTAATTACCAAATACAAAAAAAAATCGGTCTACCCGTTTCGGAGGAGTGCGACTACTAAAACAATGAAACGAGATTTATATATAGAGATTTTTTTATTAAAAGATAGTAGATTTTGTTGCAATGGCTTGTCCAGAAGAACAATTTGGATATCAACAACTGGACGTTCTCTGTTGAATTTTGTGTAAAACATGCCTTAATTTTAATAACTATTATATGCCTAACTAGCTGACCCGCCGAACTTTGTACTGCCTTGACATGCATATGATGCGGGCTGCCAATGTACGTCACCAGTATAATTGTCAATCTGCCATCATTAGCTGCATCTATGCTATGAAACAAAATTTTTTGCGTGAATTTTCTGATTTTGTAATAGTTATTCTGCTATTCGGGGCGGAGAAAAATCCAACAAATCAAAGATCATCAAAATCGATCCCGCCGTTTATAACACAAGAACGCGTTCTTGTGTTATAAATGGCCTAACTAACCCAACTTTGTTTTATATATACAAAAATACAAATCTTTCCTCTTTATAATATTAATATAGATGAGCAAGGATCCAACAATGTTTACAGAGGGAGACTCAGTAAGGGTAACTTTGTGGTATTCTAGTGACATACAAGACAAATGCCCAAACCTCAAATATAAGTGCACATAGCCAATCTCGAGGGCCATAGACAGACGGCCGGGCCGCGGCTGGAATACAAATACTGTCGCGGAGCTTAGAAAGGGATGATTGGCTGTATTGTTGGCTAGTTTGCTTTCGAATAGGGATGATATGGTTGAAGGCCTGTAAAATTGTTTTATTAAACCCAAAGATACATCAAAGAATGTTTATTCTCGTTGAAAAAATACATAACTTTGAAAAGCGTTCTGATGTTCATAATATGAACACTAGAAATAGGGACAAATTAGCTCCGTGGCGCAGTGGGCGAATAGCCAGCTAAGACGCAGGAGGTAGCGAGTTATATTCCCACCACGGAAAAAATGTTTGTATGATCTACAGATATTTGTTCCGGGTCTGGTTGTTTCTCTATATATTTTAAGTATGTATTTACAAAAAAAATGTATATAAGTATTATATCAGTTATCTGGTTCCCATTGTACAAGCTTTGCTTAGTTTGGGGCTAGATAGCGCTGTGTGAAATGTGCAGCAATATTTATTTTTATTTTATTTATTTAGTTAATTCGGTATTTAGACTACAAAAGACAATTAAAAGATTTATGGGTAACTCAGTGCGTTTCTACAATCATCATCATCATCATCATATCAGCCGTAGGACGTCCACTGCTGGACAAAGGCCTCCCTCATTGATCTCCAGGAACTGCGGTTGGAAGCGGCCTGCATCCAACGCCGACCTGCAATAAACCGTTATAATATGACCGTTTTCACAATAAAATACCGAAAGACATTTTAGCTCTTAACGAAAACAAATTTAAAAGATGTGTTAAAAGTAACTTAACCCAAAAATCATACTACTCCACAGATGAGTTCTTCAATGATAAAAAACATGGTGTCTGCCGATTCCTACGCATACATCTGTGACATGCTTTATTGGCTTGACATGTTATAGTTTTTAAGTTTAGATTTACTTAATGTCTTGTCATTAAGTACAGTCTCTTTACAGCCGCTTTAGTTAACTAATTTTACTTTATATGTATACCTAGGACAAACTGTCCAATTAGGTAAGTCCAACTTCGACAAAGAGGTCGCACGAAGAATCCAACTCGGCTGGGCAGCGTTCGGGAAACTTCGCGATATCTTCTCGTCCAAAATTCCCCAGAGCCTGAAAACTAAAGTCTACAACCAGTGTGTGTTGCCAGTGATGACCTATGGCACTGAAACGTGATCCTTTACTCATGGCCTCATGACCAAGCTCAAGGTCGCTCAACGAGCCATGCAGAGGGATATGCTAGGGGTTTCTTTGCGTTACAAAATCCGCAATGAGGAAATCCGCAAAAGAACTAAAGTTGCCGACATAGCTCTTAAAATTAGGAAGTTGAAGTGGCAATGGGCAGGCCACATTGCTCGTAGAACCGATAACCGTTGGGGAAGAAAGGTTCTCGAGTGGAGACCACGGACTGGAAGGCGCAGCGTAGGCCGGCCACAGAGGTAGACCGACGATCTAGTAAGAATCGCGGGGAGCTCTTGGGCGCAAACGGCTACCAACCGCTCGCTGTGGCGATTTAAGGGGGAGGCGTATGTTCAGCACTGGACGTGTTCCGGCTGATGATGATGACTTTATTTTATTATTTTAATGTTCCTCTGACAAATCCAGTATACAGCCGCAACTATAATATTATTATTTTATTAATTATAAAAATGTATTGAATTGAACTTGATGATATGTATTGAACTTGACGTAACTAAGTGTTCTTGGAGCACCTATGGTTTGAAATAAATATATATGAAATATTAAAAAAAATATATGAAAATCAATGCAGCTTACAATAAAGATTATTTAATAACGGAAATAATATTTACATATCTCTTCAAAAAAACAAAAGATAGAGTTGAATCATCTATAGCTAGCTCAACTGCTCTAGATTACTATAATCTATAGTTTACTATCTATAGATTGCTTTCAAGTTGCAACGGTCTTAACGCGCCGGCGAACCCTGAGCGCAACTTCAATTCGGCCTTTAGTGACGAAGTTTGGCCACGCAGAGCGACAGTGATAGCCATAGAACGATTCTAAATTTGATTAGATTTTGACCGTGTTCCGTAATATCAAAAATGATGACTGAAAACTTGTTGTATTTTTCTCATTGTGTTGTTAATCTGTAACTAGACGATATAATCTATGTTCCCATGACTAGGATACGTAAGATGTTGTTGTTTTTAATACGAAACAATTAGGTTGAAAACAGGTCTTTTATGACGTAAAAACATGCAGAATGCAATACGCTTCCATTTCATTTTAGGTAAGTATTTTGATCTAATATATGGTTGGGAACCTAGATAAATACTATTCAAATTAAAATAATACCTTATTAGGGTAGAAATATGCTCCAATTAGAAATGATCTTGGTAGTACGTGTTGTATGGGCGATTGTCCTTCCGGTGTCCCCTTAAGAAAGCTCAACTGTTTGTTTTGTATTTTGGTCACGCCTTTTTCGCTGTGCTATGAGCAAAAAACAATATTTTTAGCTTCGTGACCATCCCGCCTGGTAGTGAACTGGAGCAGTTGGGCTATCTACAGATCGTTTGCCACGGTCTTTGGATGATTTAACTGTTACTTTTGTATTTTTGACTTTTTAATGTTAGGAGATGCGATGACAATCGATGGACAATTAACACCACAAAATGGAAAGGACCGCATGACGTGAGAAGTAGAGGTCGCCCGGGCGCTCGGTGGCAGGACGAGATTGTATCCAAAGCAAGAAGAGACTGCATGACCACTGCTAAAGAAAAGAAAAAAATGAATTCTTTGGAGGAGGCTTTTACCCTGAAGGGTTTTACATTAGAAGGAGATTAATTTGCATGTGTAGTAGATTTAATATGGTTAATCAGTAAAATAATAATAATTATTAAATATCAAATTAATTAATTCTGTCTAATTTATCTAATTTTTTGTGGAATCAAATAAAGCTATTTTTAGTATTTTATTTTATTTATTTTGAATTTTTGACAGATATTACTAAAATTATATCTGGCAATAAAATATATATATTTCAAATAAATATAAAGTGCTTACTTACTGCTTTCTTCAGCCATGTTTAGATCAAAGTCACGAGTCCACTTGCCACTCAAATATTCATGAGTTTATCTATGGTTTTATTCTGACGGGCATCGGGACATCCCGTATATCGCTACTCTTTGCATTTTGTTTTACCAACTCATACTATACTCATATTTTTGCATTTAATATGGCGAGACGGAAAACAAAATTCGAGTACATTTCAGAAATCAGAATTTAATTTTCTTGAATTCCGATACATTCATTCCAATGTTACATTTTGTTTATCCTTATGATCAGAAGGTATATAAAATGGTTTGATACAACATAAATTTAAAAAATACCGTCGAAGTGCGAGTCGGACTTGTGCAAGAAGGGTTCCGTACCATTATCTATAAAATCACGTTTGTTGTATGGGAGCTCCCTAGAAGATTGATTTTATTTTAATTTAATTATTTATTTTTAAAGTGAATATTATAACTAAATATTCTGTGAACATTTAAAACGTCTACCTGTTGCCGTTATCAATATCGAGCTAAAACGAGCAAAAAAAATGACTTTTGTTGTATGGGAGCCCCCCTTAAATACATATTTTATTCTGTTAAATAGCTTATAGTTAGTTAGCTCGATATTGATAATGGCAACAGGTAGACGCTTGAAATATTCACTTAATATTTAATTATATATTAACTTTAAAAATAAATAATTAAATTTAAATAAAAAAAATATTTAATGGAGGCTCCCATACAACAAACGTGTTTTTTTTGCCGTTTTTGTAAATAATGGTAAGGAACCCTTCGTGCGTAAGTCGGACTCGCACTTGCCCGGTTTTATTAAATTAATTTAATTTTACACTTATCGAACATCTGGAATCATCAAAATAAAATAATTAAAAGTGCCTTAAATAATTCATATCTTTTCATCAAATTTTTTAGCCAAGTTAATACGACAATTTCTTTTTTTCTTTGTAAAATTAATACGAACGCGAGTCACAATATTTCTGTCAGCTGTCTCCAGACTGCTTTTAATAAAGCTTTAGTGTTCCGTCTAATTGTAAAGTCACAACGCCATCCTATAAGGTTTAGACTAGGTTAGTTGATATGGTGTGTTACTCGAGTAAGTAACTCGCCCAGCCCCCCTAAACGTCTATTAAGAGTTGACTATACCTTAGCCCAATCTCGAATTTCACCCCCGCTTCTCCGCGCGCCGCTGCACGTTCCACGTTCTATCGCCATAGTTCATATGTCTGCCGGTTTTTTATCATTCAGTCCCTTCATTATCTTGTTGTGTTTATTTCTCATTACTGCATCTTTACAAAAACCAACTAAATATAAATTCTGCCTAAGAATTACGTGTTCGTTTGGAGCGACAATCGTCACGGGTACCCCGCCTGAAAGCCGAGGCCAGACTGAATCGCGAAACGGGCGTTCGGAGCGAATGGTTTCATTAGTGCAAAACTTAGATATTTTCATTTTATGGTAAAAACAAAAGGAATTTTGAAAATTTAAAACACAGGTGCCCTTATTTATGTTATGTAAAATTACTGTATAAAGTTTCAAGATCTAAACTGTAGTATTCATCGCATAAGATCGGTTGTAAGATAAATGTAAAGTCATCTTTGGATTTTTTTTCCATCGAATTTTTTTTACGGAATCGTGTTTTCACAACACAGGCGTTCTAGCACGTATCCTTAACTATAACATATAAATTACAGATTGAAAGCACACAATTTGTTGAACAAAACATTGTTTCTCAATAAGCGATTTAACGTCTCCCCAGGTATAGTGCGCCCTTAAGTAAAGGCCGAACAGAAACTTACGGCAAAAGGACCCGACTTTTGGATCGATATATTTGGGAGTATAATTTTTTAGCCTTACTGGTCAACTTGGCACAACGGTGCATGTGTTAAACATTGTCATATAATATCGTTCTAAGAGTTTTTAGATAGTCGAACCAGGAATCCTTGTACTTTCTTACATATATCACGCTGTCGAAGGCTGCAGAAAAATAGCGCTCCGTGATGCAAAATTAGGTTTTACAGTTAGGCGTGAACAAGTGTATACACCCACTATCCCGCGCTCCAGGCAACGACTTGTACAAGCAGACATAATTTTATATAAATATGGTGATCCTAGGAATTTTCCATTTTATGTATGACAATACTACACCACGTCCAATCTGTGGCATCGTAGTTCCGAAACGGATAGAAAGCTAGTTTAACTGGAATGGTTCTAGCTAATACAGCTCATGTGAAAGGGCTCGCCCGGGTAAGCTACCACCATACCTATTTTTGCCGCCAAGCAGCATTGCTGTTTCGGTTTGAAGGGTATGGTTGCCGGTAAAATTACAGTCACCTGGCTTTACACCTGTATCCCTCTAGTTGATGTTATTGATGTAAGTACATTAACATACATTGATACAGAACATTTATTAACAATTTTACAATAGATTTATATTTTAATGACGATTTTATTAGACACACCCGAATCCACAGACACTTCATAATTTTTTAATTTTAGATGTACCCTTACTTGCTTGCACACAACAAATTTATATTATATAATTTAATAGTTTAAAAATTAATAAATGGATAAACACTTAATTATACACCAGGATTCGTATACAATCTACCTAAATTGTATTGAGTATTTAACTATCATTGTAGTATTGTATCAATTGACTGTTTATCTATCATTGTAACTATTGTACCACATATGTATTTTCTTTGTCATTTAATGTAGGAAGAAACTGACTTCTGACATACAGCTCACGCTAGTTCAGGAGCCAGGGCTTCAACCAGAATTGTAAAAATGGGTATTAAACAAATAAAACATTTTTGATTTTGATTTTGATGGACGAAGGACTTTATCGTAAGATACATTTCGAACGTGAGTGACCTACGAGGCGATTCTCTGTTATAGGCGATGGTTACCACTTAACATCAGGTGGGCCATAAGCTTGTTCCATCTCCATGGAGTATAAAAAAAATATGTGTCAGTCAATGCAAAAATTATTAGCTTTTTTCCTTATTGGTGAAGAGATATCAGCTGTGCAATGGCAATTTATTACAGGGTTTTTATGTGTCAGGGTTTTTTTTTTTAAATTGAATACTTGCGTAATTAGGTGTAAGAGACCTGAGACAGTGAGGCGGCGCCGTGGCAGACCATGCCGGAAGTGGCTGGACGAGCTGGACGCCTTTGAGAGGGACTAGCAAACGGTGGTACTGGAACGTTGTGAATGGTGGAAATTTAATTTAATTTATTACCAGCCAACAGTTGACCAACAGCTGTTAATGTACTTATAAAAGCTTGTTTACCAGATAGCCAATTACAAATTTTCTCGTTTATACAACAATATAGATATAGATAAAATGTGAACAACCATTCGACATCTGACATTACAGATACAATGAAGAAAGAGTGCCTACTTATACAATTATTATATATTAAATATACTAAAGTTAACTAAAATTATTAACCACTAAAGAATTCACGATTCAACCGATGTCAAATCGAACTGACGCTCATGCAGAAAAAGTGCATGAGCGTCCGCAAGTCCGTGCACTTATTAAACACACAGCTTATTAAAATTGTCACTTGCACACCACAAAAATGAGTTTTACATGTAGTTTGTACCAGCGATGGGTAAATTTATAGGAGAAATTAACCTAGTTTGACCATCTAAATGAGAGGAGATATTTGTCCAACAATGCGAAAAAACGGGCTATAATAATTCAGTTCTTAATTATTGTTACTATGACCGTGTAAACCGAGCATAATCACACAAGCGTACGAGTACCCATTTCGCCTTTTTGCCTTTACCACGGCGGTTTGAGTTGCCCTGTCTAGATTTAACCGTGCTGAATTCATTATTTAGTTGAAATGAGTGTTGCTCGCTTTGAGATGCAAATGTTTTATTTTTCTTTCTCCATATTATGCTTCGCTAGTGTTTTGTTTGTGGTTAACGCACATGAATAGCAGAGTTGAAAGAAAGAGATAAAAATAGCTCATTTACGTGACATGACGGGTGGCCAGATGAATACTGAACTGATTTAATACTTTATTGCACAGTAAAGCATGTACAAAAGGGGGACTTAATGCTAAACAGCATTTTCTACCAATCCGTGACGGGTTGAAAAAAAATAGGTTTGCGTGCTAACACAAAAAAAAGTTAAAAGAAACCGGAAAATAAAAACTTATCGTACTATAAAACTTCTTTTTCAAAATATTAATTTATAAAATTGTTCAAGTTCGAAATGAAATAACGAAAATAATCAAACGAAGTACCGACTAAGATATATATAATTCATGCATTGGCTATGAGAGGAAGAAAGAAAGAAAATGTACGTGAGCACCTCTCTCTCTTGCTCCTACAGTAATATATGAAACGTAACTCTCTCTCTTTCTATCTAGACGACCTCCGTGGTGAAGTGGGCAAATAGCCGGCTGAGACGCAGGAAGCACAGATCTACATATATTTGTTCCGGGTCTGGTTGTTTCTCTATATATTATAAGTATGTATGTATGTATTTACAAAAAAAAATATTCGATCAGTTATCTGGTTCCAATATTACAGTACAAGCTCTG